>CM063514.1:33588646-35013646 GCA_032199755.1 Ambrosia artemisiifolia
GAAAATGATGGGTAAAGCTTGGAAATGGATGTTTTGATGTAAAAACGAGTTCCAGAGGGTGTTTGTGAGTTGGGATAGGTTATGGGACGGCTAGGGTTGCACAAATGGTGTTTTAGAGGTCAAGGGTGGTATTTATAGGCGTTTCTAGTCGTTTAAAACACGTCAGGCGATTGTGCAGCATTATCAGGCGATTAGGGCTGCTAATCGCCTACCCTATTGGCGATTAGGGCTCTAATCGCCTACCCAAGCCTCCTAATCGCCTACCCTATAGGCGATTAGGGCTAATCACCCCATATCAGCATGCAATTACGCGTAATCACCCCTTATCAGCATGCAATTACGCGTAATCACCTATAACATCATGCAATTACGCGTAATCACCTATAACATCATGCAATTACGCGTAATCACCTATAACATCATGCAATTACGCGTAATCACCTATAATGTCATACAATCACGTGTAATCACTGTTTTAACATGTGTAAACACGTATACACATACCGACAAGTCACATAAAGATTATAAACACATAATTCATGAAAACAAACACGTTCACACTCGTTCACCAATTCCCGGGACTCGAGACCTGCGTGTGTTAAAACCCCAATGATGCACGACTCGACTCGACTGACCCTGTCATGTGTAATGTATGCACGACTCGCTAATGTAGACTTACTGAGTTTTCAAAAAGTTAATTACCGGAGTTTGCCGGGTGTCACATCATCTCCCTGTTGAAAGAATTTTCGTCCCGAAAATTTCCCGAAGTCGAAGAGAGAGAACAAATAAGAAGAAAAAAAATTTCCGGGTCGTCACATCATCCCCCTGTTGAAAGGAATCTCGTCCCGAGATTCTTTCGGCTTCAACAGTGATGAGTGTCGACCTCTGTGTGTGCCCAAGTAACGTTTCCCCAAAATACAACGAAGTGAAGGTCGTGAACCAAAACGTGATAGTAACAACCGGGAAACCACTTTCCCAAATGTGAATACAAGACTAGATACCCCCCCCCCCCCCCCGATCGAAGGCCTACTGGAGACTACTATGATCGGTATAACTAACCCACTGGTACTGTCCAAGTAGCATCCCCAAAGGACCCTCATCGACCCAAAGAATGAGAAACAGTGACAAAAACTAAAAGAAACATCCAACGATACGATTGCACAACGATGCGGATAAAAGTAAAACCAAAGCGTAACAAGAGTTAAAAGAGAGTACGTACGGGTAACAGTGTCTGGGTCCTCCTGGTTCTCCCTAGCACCGATCACATAAGCATGAGCACGAGTAGCCCGACCACCGCCTTCGTTGTCTCCATCCTTCCCTGCAGTCCCTGTGCCCCCTTGGTTCAACTTTGGGCAGTTTCGCCTGACATGTCCTGCTTCGCCGCAATTAAAACACTCTCGATTTCCCCGAGGAACAGGAGTGGGGGTAACCGCTTGAGTCTGCCCTGGTTGCAGATTGACTCTACAGTCCTTAACATGGTGACCAAACTGATGACATCGGTGACAGCGGGACTTACCACAACTACCTGTGTGATGAAACCCACACTGATTACACCTTGGGAGGTTTCCCGCATACCCTCCCTATTTCTGATCTGACGCTGACCCCGAAGCTTCAGCCTTCTTCGCTGCCGACTGTCGCTGAACTGCAGTTGAACTCTTCTCCACGCTCTCCCACTTCCTCTGGTTATCCACCGGCGCCTTCATAGTAGAGCCTCTAGGAGGCAAGACACCCTCAGTAATCTTCAAGTTGGTCATCTTGGTAGCCGACCGCACAGCCTCAGACATGGTAGTAGGATCCCTCGCAGCCACCAACCCAGCAATCTCTGGCACCAAACTTGCAAGATACTTGTCACACCCTCAAATTTCCACTGCGGGGTTTTACCGCGAGGCGCATGACATACCAGGATCCCATAGCCATAAGTCATATGAACGAACTCTAAATGCCCAAACCATTTAGTTCGTTTTCAAAAACCAAGTTTAGTTAAGCTGCGGAAGCGTAAACCAAATTAAAACTTTTAGAAACCATGCGCAAAACAACGCGCCCAAAATTAATGCCATATAAAAATAAAGGTAAAAGCATGATATGTAAATTAGGTGTATGCCCAAGACCCAATGCAATGAAACGTTCAGTGCTTCCTAATCGTGACACCGGAAGCTAACTACCTGCAAAAGCATGTAAATGGTGGGTCAACAAACAATGTTGGTGAGTTCACTAAGTAAAATAGGCGAGTAACTAAAAGCGTAGGTTTCCCAAACCACGTGACCAAGTAAAAGCGTCGGTCTCCCAGACCACAAAAAAAAACAAGTAAGAACGTCGGCCTCCCCGGCCACAAGTAAACAGCTAATTCACATGCCAGGGGTAGCTAACCCACTCATGATAACTAACACTGGCGAATACCGAACTACTAATGAACGAGTTCCCACAACAGGGAGTATAGTGCCTTGCGTCATTGCCCATCAACAATGACATATGTTTTAAGTTATTAGTTCACACCCATGCTCCCAGCACGATGTGAGGTTTGTTAAACCTTGTAGATGCACGAAGTGCGACTAGTGATTGGATCTAAAAAGTTAACATATGTTAGATGTGCTGATGGATTGAAAGTGGAACAGAAGTGGGCGAATGTAGAGAATTATGGGCGAAGGTAGAAAGCTTCTGGGCGAAGGTAGATTGGACCTGATCAGAAGAACACATTCGTACCAAGTAGTGGGCGAATGTGGAAGAAGTCCACATTCGACCATATCTACTGGGCGAATGTGCAGACACTATAAATAGAATTTGTGTGTTTTTGAGTTATAGAGAGTTTTAGTTGAAGTGTGTGTTTGTGTCAGGTTCTAGGTGTAATTGAGAAAGTGTGTGTACTGAATAGATTAACTAGGAAGCCTATTGTAACAAGTTTTTATGAATGTTAATCTATGAAAAAGCTTTGAAAATGATGTTTACTGTGTTTTGATCTGAGTTTTATCAGTTTGTTCATAACTAGGGTTTCCGCACCTGGTTTTGTTACTTGTATGATCAATTAATCCTGTTTCATCTAAAATCTTTCGTTTACAAAGTGGTATCAGAGCCATACGGATCATACAACAACAAATTTGATAAACTCAGAGCTGATTTGGACCTAATTTTGATCAAAATACATCTGTTTTTGAATGAAAATGGTTTTTGAGTGTTTTTGATTGATTTAGAGTTGAATTTGTGGATAAAATCTAAAATTCCAAGAATTAAAGTTGTTCCAAATCAATTCCGAATCAAAACCTGATAAAGATCATTCAAATCCATAAACTTTTGAAAATCAGAGATCAAAATAACCGTTTTTCAAAGTGTAACCGTTTTTCAGATCTGAAATGGGCGAATCTGAACTGTAGTGGGCGAACCTGACACAGAGTGGGCGAAAGTGTGTTGTTTTTGGTCGAACGTAGATATTTTCTGGGCGAACCTGGAAATTTTTGTTTGAATTTTTCACTTTCGGGTAAAAATTTCCACATTCGATTCGTCGGGCGGGCGAAAGTGGAAATACACTGGTCGAACCTGAAGACTTTTGGGCGAAAGTGGAAAGTGTGTTAGGATATTTTACTTTCTGTTGAAGTTCTACATTCGGGTGATTTCAGTTTGGACGAAAGTAGGATAAAAGGGACGAAAGTAAGGATTTTTGGGCGAACCTAGAACTCAGTTTGGAAAATTTTCTAAGTGTTGAATTTTTCGAAGTTCGTGAACATCATGTGGAATTTTCCGACTACCCCGAGACCAGCAACGACACAACCACAACAGCAAGTGATGGACCCATGGACAGTGGCAGCACAAAAGACGAGCACACAGTCTTCGCAACCAATTAACTACATGGCGATGACTAGCTCGATGCCTCAAAGTGTGGCACCTCCAGCACCACAACCTGACTACTGGGGAGTAGCAGCAGCGGTGGTAAATTCTCAAACCACAAATGCTATTTCCACACTGATTAATGACTTATCTTCAGGTAGCGGGAATCGGCCACTTAAGCTCATGGAGATACAAGAATATAATCAGTGGCAGAAGAAGTTCAAGATCCATTTGGAAGGCATGGGAGTGGAGGGTGCAGAGGCATGGAGTATGATTGCTAGAGGTTACACAGCACCAGTTTTGGAGAATACAGGTGAACCAGTTCCATTGGAGAGTATGTCTGAGGAGGAGAAAAAGAAGTTTGCTGTGGAGAAGAAAGCCTATTCCCAGTTGACTCAGGCAATCACAAACGATCTGTTGCATCAGTTTGGGACATGCATTACATCTAAGCAACTATGGGATATGCTTAAAGCTAGGCATGATGGGAATGAGAAGACTAGAAGTTTAAGGATGGAAGAATTACGAAAGGAGTTTGAGAATTTTACTTATATTGGCAATGAAACTCTAAAAGAATTAACTCCTAGATATTGTCATTTGCTAACTGAATTGTCTAGTTATGGTATACAGATTCCTATGACAGCTTTGGTGGATAAGTTTGCAGATGCTCTACCACCATACTGGGATCAGCATGTGGAAGTTCTCAGGGAGAAGGATTCATACCAATACTGGACTATTAATGAGTTTGTGCAGAAGCTGGAAAACAAAGAGCTGGAAGAGAAGAGGAAAGCTAGAAGATCACAGATTCCTCAGAATCCTAGCTTATATTTTGGAGGCACTTCAGTACCTGTTAGTAACTCAAGTTCAGGGGGATTAGTGGCACCACATGTTGCTTGCATTTCCAATGTTATGGAATCACCAAAACCTACCATTAACTACATTGCACAAACTTCATCCTACTCACAACCATCATACACACCACCACCACCACAACAACAATACAACAATTCCTACATTTCACCATTCTCACCTATGCAACAAGCAGCTTTCTATACTGCTAGCCAATCTCAGCAACCACCTCAACAAACACAATTCATGAACCCAATGAACCAAATTACTCAACCTAATCAACAACCGGTGGTTTTGGAGACTTCTAACTTGGGAAATGTGACGGTTGAAGTTGCTCAGCAACACATTGCACTAGTCTCTGCAATGGTTTCATCTTACAACGGGTTGGTTGCTAGTCAAATTGGGAACAACAACTTGACCAATGAAGACTATGCACAGATTGATAAAGAAGAGATGGAATTGATTGATATCCAGTGGGCTTTTGCGAGTATTATGAGAAGAGCAACGGAGTTTATCGAGAAGACAGGAAGGACGGATTTGGGAACTTCTCCTAACACAACCTACGGGTTCAACAAGGAGAAGGTTACTTGTTTTAATTGTGGAGGGAAAGGTCACTTCAAAAGGGAATGCACCCAGCCACCAAAACAAGGTAACAGAAACCCTTTCAATGCAAGCTACCAGAACCGTCAACAACAAAACCAAAACCAAGTTTCTTACCAAAATAACAACAACTATCAGAACCAAAATAACTACCAAAACCGTCAAAATAACTCTAACAACAACCAAAACAGACAATCTAACACACCAAACCAGACTCAAAACCAATCACCAAACAACACTAACCGAACAGTCATACCGATTACCACACCAAATGAGACACAACAGAATACCAATCAGAATCAAGCATTGGTGATTCAACAGGATGAACGTTTGATTGGTCGGGTTTGCAAATAGGTGTTGAGGAGATTACAACTGGTGGCAATGTGGCTTGTGTTGCCCAACAGGTTGATATTGAAGAGTCGGTGATAATTGGTGAGAAGGAAGAAACTGAAGTTGAAGTTGATGTGTCTGAGGCTGAAATGGAAGTGGTGAATGAACCTGTTGAGGTTAAGGCTGAGGATGCTAATCCTGGAGTGGTGATTGACACTGTTTCTGATGTTCCTGAGGAGTGTGAATCGTTTTACTCAGATTCAGACAGTGAATCGGATACAGAAGCAAGTGTTACATCTCTAGATGATGATATTGATCAGTTGCTAGCAGAAGCTGATTTTCTAAAGACGAGGAAGTCATGCATTGCTGATGATGCTTTTACCAGGATTGATTACTCCAAGTTTTTCGCTGGAAAGGAAGCTCATTTTGCTTTGATGGCCATGACTGATCCGCCAAAACCTGTAAGTTCTGAGTGTAGCACTGATGTTACTAGCGATAAATATTGTGGTACTTGTGATAGATTGACAGAGGAGAACAAACAACTCCGTGTTCAACGTGATAGTGCTATCATGAACTGTCAATCTACTCGCAAAGAGTTGAATGCTTTCAACAAAGTACTAGATGGCTATAAAAAGGACATTTCTGATCTCAAAAATACTCTTTCATTAAAACAACTTGCAATTAATAACTATATAAATGAAATTGAGAACACTAAATTGGAAATGGCCGCCATCAAGTGCTTTGCTGAAAAAGTAAACAAAAAGTTGGAAAGTTATAAGCACATTGCTTACGTGGTAGACCACATCATTGATGATCAAACCACTAATTACAAGTCTGTGCCATCTCCGGTGCTTTTTGAAAATCATAATTGTCATCAAGTGACACCGGAGAGCTCGGTAAAATCAGACTCATCATCGGAAAATGAATCTAATACCTCGAGTATTGGTGATCCACATTCTGATGTGAGACCGATTTTAGGTTTGAATGATGAGGGTGTTACTGCTGAGAGTGTTGATTCAGACTCTGAGAGTGATGATACTGATTGTCACCAAACTGTTAATGCATGTGAAATTCCAAAAGAAAATCACATCATTACTACTGAACCAGTTTCACCATCTCAACATGTGCATCCGATGGCAAATGCTCATCGTGAGAAAAAGTCTGAAAAGAATTTGGTTAAGAAAGAATTTGAGAAAAAGGATGTTAAGAATGAACCGTGTGACAAACCAGTCAAGGTGTTTTATCGGATGGAAGGATCCGATAAGATCATCTCTGACGAGGAATTTCCAATCAAAAATGCTAACTATGCTAAAATTGATAAAATCTGGCAAGAAAGCACCATTTGGTTCCCAAAACATGAGAGAACAAATGAAATCCCACCTGCCATTTTAAAGAAATTGTTTTTGGATGTTCCTCAAGAACCAAAGGTCCATGTCACAGAGTTCATTAGACCCAAAAACAGAGCTAACGGTTTTCATGAGCCTGCTTACTCAAAAGGGCCACTCCCTGAGAGTTTGAGGAATCAACAGTATAATGATCAATATCCTGTTAGATCATTTGCTCAACCGAATGCTCCAAATGTTTTTGAAGAATACCGTGCATGCTTTAAATGCGGGGAGAGAGGGCATTTACTTGCTCAATGCCCGTATGTAAGGCATAAAAGGCACGAAGTTGAAATGAGGAATTCCATGAGGAAACCGATTGATCATTATGTTCCACCACACAGACGTGTTGTTCCTCAACAACAACAGTTTTATAATCAAAACAATTTTTATCAAATGAGGAACAATCGTCCAGTTCAATATGATCGCAGAAATCGGATTGCTATGGAACAATCATGGAGAAAACCAGTGGTGAACACAACAAATGATAGGCAAAAGGTTCCACCTAAACCTATTGTCAAGTCAAATGTTGGACCTAAGTCTGTTAAATCAGATAAGGTAACCAAGAAAGTTTCATTTGCAAACAATGTTCAGAAACCGACTGAGAATCCAAAATCTCAGATTCGTATCTTAAAAAGAACTGAACAATCTTGGACACCAAATGGTTCTCCAGGTGCCTCAACTTCAAAATCAAATGAGAAAAAGGAAACTGTTTTGAACAATCCGAAAAAGATTGATCCAAAACAAAGTGTTAATGAGAATGTTTGTTTGAACAATGATATTCCAAGACCCAAGACTCAGGCTTGGGTCCCCTGAAAGAACTAACTGATTTACTTTATGTGTGCAAGGAGCTTCAGCTGGCCCTATTAGCAGTCTTTGGATTGTTGATAGTGGAGCTTCAGGCCACATGACAGGGGATCTTGCATTGCTGTTCGACGTGAAGAATATCAATGGTGGATATGTCGCATTCGCTGGAAATAAAGGAGGGTATATTACTATGGAGGGGAGCGTGAGTAATGGAATAGTGAGCTTTGAGAGGATATCATATGTGAAGCAGATCGATTATAATCTGTTGAGCGTCAGTCAAATCTGTGATAAACAATTCACTGTACATTTTGATGACAAATCCTGCTATATTCTCAAACCGGGTTTTCAAATTCCAAAAGAGTGGATAATGTTGAAGGCACCTCGCGTCAACAACCTCTATATTCTTGATATGTCCAAGGCGATGACATCACAGGGGCAAATAACATGTTTTCTATCTAAGGCGACCGAGAAAGAATCGATAATGTGACACCGAAGAATGGGGGACATTCATCTAAGAAAAATGAATCATCTTGTGAAGAATGGGCTTGTCGATGGAGTAAACGTGAAACATTTCCATCTGAATGACAAGTGTGTAAGTTGTAAGAAGGGGAAACAGCACAGACAGTCCCACAAAGTTAAGAAAGTTAACTCTGCTGAGATGCCACTTGAGCGATTGCACATGGATCTATTCGGACCGGTCAAGCGTAAAAGTCATCTTGGAGAGCTTTATTGTTTAGTTGTCACTGACGACTATTCAAGATTTTCATGGGTAATGTGTTTGCAGAATAAAAGTGACACCTTTAACAATCTGAAAGTTCTGTTCACTCGATTGGAGAATCTCTACAACTTGAAGATAAAGAGAATTCGGAGTGATAATGGGACGGAGTTCAAAAATGCCAAGATGGATGAACTTTGTGAAAGCAAAGGAATACATCATGAATATTCGGCTCCGCACACCCCACAACAGAACGGTGTTGCTGAACGAAAGAATAGGCCTCTAATTGAAGCGGCTAGAACAATGCTCGCAGACTCAAATCTTCCGGTAATGTTCTGGAATGAGGCGATTTATGCAGAAAATTATACACTCAATCGGGTTCTAACAGTGAAGAAGTTTGGTAAAACATCTTATGAGCTGTTACACCGACGAAAGCCGAACTTAGAGTATCTAGAACCTTTTGGGGCACCATGCACGATGTTGAATCCAAGCGAAAAGTTTAGTCCTAAAGCTGAAGAGGGATACTTTGTTGGATATGCAACCCCGCTTAAACGGGTATACAACAAGCGAACTCGTCGGGTGGAGGATTGGGCTAACGTGGAAGTTCAACGATATACTCAAAATGTGCAAGGAACGGGTCCTGATTGGATGTTTGATTACAAAGATTTCTTTGAATCATTCAATCTAGATAGCTTGGTTGAAGAAGCTGTTATCAGATTACTTTACGAGTGTGAAAACGCGGCGACTTCACCGTTGGTGCGTCTGATCACCGTGAACCCCCTACCAGCTTCTAATGATACCAATGCTCCTATACAAGAGGAAGAAGTGTTTCAGGAGGCTTCTACTTCATTAGACTCTTCAGAATCTGAAGATGTACAATTTGAAGAAGTCATTCTTGAGCATGCAGAAGAACCAGAGGCACCGCCAGTGAACCCAACTCCAACTCCAGATGTTGCTTCATCGTCTAACACGGGTCATGATCTGGATGCTGTAGAGAACTTGACTACTCAGACGGGAGTTACTGTACCTGTACATCCGGAATCTCGGATTCATCGTATTCACCCGCTAGAGCAAGTTATCGGTGATCCTGGAAGCAGTGTGATGACCAGAGGGCAGCTGCGAAGTGTTAACTCGCCAGAAAGTTTTGGTGCTTTAGCGTTATATGCTAAAATTCAACAATCTGGTAGTCAAAATGATTGGTCGTTTGCGTGTTATGTGTCGCAGGTAGAGCCAAGGACATACAAGGACGCTTTGCGGGAGGACGCCTGGGTTGAGGCAATGCAGGAGGAGTTATTACAATTTCAGAAATTGGGAGTTTGGACGCTCATGGATTTGCCACCTGGAAGAAAGAAGATTGGCACTAAATGGGTGTTTAAGTGCAAGAAGGATGATCGTGGGGTTATTGTTCGTAACAAAGCCAGATTGGTCATGCAGGGATTCCATCAAATCGAAGGGATTGATTATAACGAAATCTATGCACCTGTAGCACGCATTGAAGCTATTCGGATATTTCTTGCGTTTGCTTCCTATAAGAAGTTCAAAGTATATCAAATGGACGTCAAGAGCGCATTTCTGTACGGGAAAGTCAAGGAAGAGGTTTATGTCGGGCAGCCACCAGGCTTTGAGGACCCAATCCACCGGGATAAGGTCTACGTCCTTAACAAAGCTTTATATGGCTTGCACCAGGCTCCGAGACAGTGGTACGAGGAGCTAAGTACATACCTCATCACAAAAGGATTTAAGCGCGGACTCGTCGACTGCACCCTATTCATGAAGAAATCAGGGGATGATTTGCTTCTGGTGCAGATTTACGTTGATGATATAATATTTGGTTCAACTAACGAGCTTTTATGCAGGGAGTTCGAAACTGTCATGCAGGAAAAGTTCGAGATGAGCGCAATGGGGGAGATGCAGTTTTTCCTAGGCTTGTAGGTGGACCAAAGACCCACGGGGATCTTTATTCACTAGACGAAATACGTATCCGAAGTCTTGAGCCGGTTCCAGATGGAGGATTCCAAGCCGATGGATACCCCGATTCAACCTAATCACGGGATTGGAGTGGACGCTAAGGGGGAGCTGACTGACCCATTTACATACAGAGCAATCATCGGATCTCTGATGTATTTGACGGCGTCTCGACCAGATATTATGTATGCAACGTGTCTCTGTGCCCGCTATCAATCGAAGCCGAAACAAAGTCATCTGACGGCGATCAAGCGTATCCTTAGATATCTGAAGGGTTGTCCCTCAAAAGGACTTTGGTACCCTAATGATGATGATTTTGATTTTATTGCTTTTAGTGATGCAGATTGGGGCGGCTGTGATAAAGATAACAAATCTACTACAGCTGGTTGCAGTTTTTAGGGAGCAGGTTAGTCACCTGGCAATGTAAGAAGCAGACTTCCGTGGCGCTGTCTACCTGTGAAGCCGAGTACATTGCAGCCTCGAGTTGCTGTTCGCAAGTGCTCTGGATCCAACAGCAGATGGTGGATTACGGTTTGCAGTTTCTTAAAACCCCTATATACTGTGACAACGAAGCCGCTATCGCATTAACTAAAAATACTGAAAATCATTCTAAAGCGAAACATATCCGGATCAAATACCATTTTATCCGTGATTGTTACGCTAAAGAATTGATAGATATGATCAAAATTCACACTGACTACCAACGTGCAGATTTGTTTACAAAAGCTTTTGACAGATCCCGCTTTGAATATCTTTTAAAAGTAAATAACATAAAGGAAAAACAGGACTAATCGGCACCTCGGTTTATCGCTTTTTAGTTTTATTATTTTTTTTATTTTTGCTAATTGGGAATTTCTCTTTGCTAATTGGGAATTTCTCTTTGCTATCGTAATCCTCAAAGAAGTTGATGCTTTCGAGTGGATTGTTTAATCCTCAAAGAAGTTGATGCTTTCGAGTGGATTGGTTCAAATTTTTCGTTTTTATTGTTTTTTTTTTCAGAAAAATTAAAAACCCAAAAATATGTTCTTTATTTTAGGGGGAGCCATTTTATCAGAAAAACCAAACACATTGAAAAATTCAAAAAGACCTAAAAATTAGAAAAACCAAAAATGATTTCCTGGACAAAAAGAGGAAATGATAGTACATCAGTGGGGATCTGACACAGGCTAAAGAATTGTATAGTAATATGAGACGTGTGTTGATTACGTGTGATATGCTGATAGGCTTCGTAGACTAAAAATTGCGTGCATTAGTGATACAAACATAACGAACTACGCGTTCGTGGCTGAACACCTCATGGGCATATGGTCTTAGTACCGTAATTTCGTTTGATAGGATTGCCAAAATCTGAGGTTTCGGGTCGTTATGTTATGGTTATCCGGGATATTCTGATTAAACTTTTGTCGTATTGATTTACGGACCTAGTTTCATCAGAATATTTGCTAAAAGAGCTTAAATGCCAAAACCGAAAGTTACCGAATTGAGGAACTTTATGTTTTATTGATCAAAGATCATTATTACATCGTATTGACTTACTGATGCAAATCAGTGGTTAATATCAGCCTCAACCTAGTGTATATGCACATGTTACTCTACTGCATTCGTTTGCTGACCTGTACACCTCTGTGCTATATACTTTGTAACTTTTACGGATAACTCTGGCATAATCACGCGTTACGACGAAGCTTTGTGCAATTACTTGATACGGGAGTATGTCGTGTGTGTGGGCACCATAACGTGTTAGTCTAATACACCTAACTCGTATCATTTTAAAGCATTGCGTAATAGTCTGCATGTGAGCTTACGTGGACCACAATATCAGCAATTGCCGTGTCACATACTGTTTCTAATGATAATATTAAACAAACAGATCAACGCTGTGATCAGATTTCTTAGTAAACTGATATGATCCTCTTACCGGATATCACAAAATGTTTACTGCTTTCATTTACTTTGATGCATTTTTACTTATATTGTCAAAAAGATACAAAATCCAAAAAGATTTTAGGTGTGTTTTAATAAAATTTCAGAAAAACCAAACTTTTTGCATTTCTGCTTAATTTTTGATAACCGACGGTGCTTGATGGTCAATATCTGAGATTTGATAACACCATCTGGGCTTTGTATCATTCAAAAAGTGAAAATATGAGTTTTTGAAGTTTAACAGATTGAAAAATGTTGAACGGGATTCGAATTCGTGATTTGGCAAAATTTTCAGATTTTTCCATTTCATATTCGCCCCTTAATTGGGTCGAATGTGGAAAAATCATCACTTTCGAGCGTTTTAATTTGGGCGAATGTGGGACTTTATCACAAAATTCCACTTTCGGGTGCATAATTCCACCTTCGGGTCATTTATTTGGACCGAATGTGGAACAAACCCACTTTCGACCATTAGAACGGACGAAGGTGGCCTTTATATATAAGCCATTTCAGATTCGTCCCTCATTCATAACTTTTTCAAAATTTTTCTTTCGATCCAAAGACTTGTTGCTGGATTTATTTTGACTTGTGCCTTTTATTCCCGAGTATTTACTGATCCTTTTGAGACTAATTTCACAGGTAATGGAGCTATAACACGATCAGAATCGTCGTTTTTAAGACCGAACCTAGGGTTTTAGATTCTAGGGTTCCAGGCTGTTTGTTGATGATTGTTTTTTATTGCATTCCAATACACATCAGTTTTAGGGGGAGAATAATGAAGGAATTAGAATAACAACAACATTTAGGGTGTTAATTGATTGATTGAAACAGTCGTGACCTAATTCCAAGGGAAAACTGATGTATATTGAAATTTAGGAACAATTGATAGTACACGAGTGTTGACCGGCCATTTTAGAATACATTCCAACCAAAATCAGAGTCTAATAACAAAGATGAAAAAATTTTAAATTTTAGGGTTTTAGCAGGTTTCACCTTCGGGTCACAAAACGGGCGAAGGTGGAATTTATTGGGCGAATGTAACTTACAATGGGCGAATGTAATTTTTAACAAATAAATTTTCACATTCGTACCAATTTTTTTCACATTCGTACCCTAAAATACACATTCGACCTGATTGAAATGGGCGAATGTGGAATTTGAAAAATCTTTAAAATTTTAAGTTTTTGTCGTTTTCGTATTTTGACGTATTTTTCTGATTTTGATGTGCAGATGGTTGAGCAAACAGAAAATATTGAGACTCAAGTAGAGAATTTCGTTCCAGATCCAGTTCAGGAGACTGTTCAGGAGGCTGAAGCATCTGTTCCGATCAGTTGGACATTCGAACGATCTCACAACTGCTGTGCTTATCTTGGTGATGTAGAAAAGAACACAGAGTTCACTGGGATTATTGAGTTCTTGAAGAGGAGCAGGATTGTGCATGCTTTAGCCACACCGACTATTATTTACAAAGACATTGTTGAAGACTTTTACAAGAATGCGAAGTATGATTTCTGGGAGAATCAGACTATAATCAGGAGCAAGATACAGGGTATGGAGATGTTCTTGACGGAGTCTGATATTAGAGAAGCACTTCAGATCAAGTTTGAAGTAAGTGAAGATCCCAGAGAGTTATCATGGACTGAACAGAAAGCTTGTTTCCTGAGGATGAAATACAAAGGACCGATCACTGATGGTTCTATGCATAAAGGAAAGCTGAGTGTGCAATTCAAATACTTTGCACATGTCATTATTCACGTGTTTGGATGTGTGAGCGGTGGATATGACGTAATGAGGAGAAGTCTAAGCTCATTGATGGTTGCGTTGACTCTCAACAAACATTCAATGTGTCTGGGATGATATTAGATCATATGCTTGAGATGCTAAAGGGTTTGAAGAAGAAATATTTCATGCTATACCCGAGATTTCTGATGATGATTTTTGACCACAAATATCCTGAATTGAGGAAGGATCCTACACAGATCATTGGTCAAGATCACATGAACATCTGTACTTTGGTGAGGATGAAAGGTTATAAGGGTGTGCCTGATGAAGATAAGCCACCATACAGGAGATTGTTTGGAGCTCTAGCTAAACAGGATTACACTGATCCTGGAAAGAATAAGGCTAGACATACTGAGAGTGATTCGGATAATGACGATCCTTTAGTATATGCGGATGCAAATACTAAGAGGAAAAGGCAGGTTGTCAATCCTGGAGCCAAAGGGAAGGGCAAGGGAAAGACAGACCAGGGGAGTTCTAAGCAACAAGTGGTGAGAAAGAAAACTACTGCTAAGAAGGGAACGAGTTTGATTGATGAGGATTCTGTTGATTCGGAAGAAACAGAGGTAGATGAACAATGGAATTCTGATGAAGAAGGAGTTAGGACCACCAAACGTAAGGCCACTATGGTTGGTGAGTCTGAATCTCTTAATCAGTCTATTGAAGAAGTACAACAGAAGAAGAAGTCTGTTGATGTTAAAGAAGGAGGTTTAAGTATTAATCTGGATGAGTTGGAAACAGGAGAGACTGTTGTAGTGAACTTGCCAAAACCGAAGCACAAATCAATGGCAAAGAAGTCAAGCACTAAACAGTTGAGGGAAAAAGAGATTGCCTAGCTGATGAAAGGAAAAAGGATACCCGATGCTGGTACATCGTCTAAGTTGTCTTCACCAGTAACAAAGAAGCAGAAAAAGACTAAAGAGGCTGAAACATTACCAGTTGATCAGTTCAATGTTGCACTGGATAATGTGTTAGATATGTTCAGGAAGCCTCAGAAAGAGAAAGCTAAAGAAGTTGAGCCATCCAAGTCTAAGAAAGTCACTGTTGCTGATGATGTGATGAAGCAAGTGAACAAGAAAATGGATGAGATGATGAAAATGATTGTAGCTCAACAAGCAGAAATTGCTAAGTTTAAGCAGAATGAAGAGAAAATGCTTCAGATATGTAACACCCTAAACCAATATACAGAAAACTCGCAGCGGAAAAATACCAACCGAAAAATTTATTTCTTAAAACAACCTTGAATGTTTAGAAAATCGGTTCTACTAAGTATTTTGGTGTTACATCTTAATATATTTCTTAATACATTCAACGTGACTCATCTCTATTTGGTTGTGTAACCGTGACCGCGTACAATCCGCCTCCTCGCTCGATCTCCATCCTTTCCTTACTTCATTAGGTAAACAACACAACCTGCATTCACCACGTAACCAATTCGTTAGTTCAATAGGTGACCTCATGTAATCTACTCACGACACGGACGATACATCCCACAATACTCTGTGATCCTGTCTAAAAGTCTTCTTTCAACTTCGGGTGGGTTACCCCGATCCGAACCTCCACATCTCCTGCAATCATGCTTACATACCTACATTTTTCATCATTCTCAAACAAGGGTTAATAACCCCACAATATGTCCAAACATACAATTTCCTCCATATACTCTCGCAGTACATACAAGCATACACTTCCTTCGTGAAATTTCATAATACATGCGAGCATGCAATTCCCTCATATAATACCACCATACATACAAGCATACAATTCATTCGCATAATTCTACAATACATGCAAGCATACAATTTCCACCTATAATACCACCATACATACAAGTATACAATTCCTTCGTATAATTCTACAATACATACAAGCATACAATTCATTCGCATAATTCTACAATACATACAAGCATACAATTTCCACCTATAATACCACCATACATACAAGTATACAATTCCTTCGTATAATTCTACAATACATACAAGCATACAATTCATTCGCATAATCCTACAATACATACAAGCATACAATTCATTCGCATAATTCTACAATACATACAAGCATACCATTTCCACCTATAATACCACCATACATACAAGTATACAATTCCTTCGTATAATTCTACAATACGTACAAGCATACAATTTCCGCCTATGATACCACCATACATACAAGAAACTCTCTCCCTCTAACCCGAGCATGAGAACCCATATGTACATCACCTCTTCAATCTACATACTCATGGTAATCTACTTACCGTATTTGATGTCGTCGAATAATGCATCAATTAAACTACACGCACTTGTATCATTCTGTACTATGATCATGTTTACAAAACCAACATTACCATTACATGCTACACCCTTATATAGCCTTACACAAGGTCCAACAATGTTAATTGGTGCGTTAAACGCAATTACGGGTCGCGCATATAAGCAAAACATCAACAATTGATAGAAATTAATATTTCTTCCCAGGGGCCACCGTATCTTACTGTGGCCACCGTACCTTACGGTAGACCTTGTATCAGTTTTCCACCGTAAGGCAGAAGAGGTCCACCGTCAACTTTCTGATGTCCACCGTACCTTACTGTGGCCACCGTAAGGTACTATGGCTTCTGCACATTTGGCTTATTTTCTTCATTTCCTTGCCCGCTTTCCCCTAATCTTTGAACGCCTTTAAACTTATGTTCAAGGCCATTCCTAAGGGCACTAGGGGACTTGTTTAACACCATTTAATCATGCTTTAAAGATGCCCATTTATGGTGGTTTATAACCCCTTTCGGTTTAACTACAATCCAACCGATAGTCGCCCAAATCGACCCGTTAAGGCTTTAGTTATACCCAAACCTTATTTGATCATCCAAAGAGCATAACCATCATTTTGTTAACCCATTTAACACTTGTTAAACTAAAAATCATCGTCCGAGTATTTAATTATAACCCGGTTTATAGGTTTATCCTTTGGTAATTCCTTGGAATTCCCAAAACACCCTCATCGGCTTATTTTACAAACTAGTCACCCGTGGGTGACACTACTTGGTTTAATTCCATTGTTTTAGACCCATTACCAAGCTTCATATTTTGGAACGACTACAAGCTACCTACTCCTTCAAGATTCCCACCCTATGTGAACATACATCAATATCATAGATGCGAGTTAAGTTCGGGAATCACTTACCTCAAGTCCTCCAAGTTCATACTTGTTTAGTTGCCTCATCTTGACCCATTAGCCTCCCACGCTTGAGTCCTTCATTCCTATCCTTTCATGTCATCAAATTCACATCTCATTAACATACAAGATCATTCATCTTACAAATTAATCCAACATGTAGTGTACACCATATTATTAAGCATAATGTACACGCTACTCATGCATACTTCTTACCAAATCATACAATCGACTAATTTCCCACATGAATACTTTCTAAAACACAATTCTCATGTTAACCTACTATCAATTATATCTTTTATCATATTACTTTCATAATTGTCAAGTCTTGCATACGATTTCACAAGTTAGACTAATCTAGACATTTCATCAAACACTTGGTGTGCATACAACATTTAAAACACAATGTACAAGCATTTCATGCATACTTTCATAGCTCATAACATAAATCATCATATTTCTTCCCTACATTACATACCATTCATTCAATAGACATCAAATATAGCAACACATCAAATTCTTTCAACCTACATATCAACTTAACCAAGAATGTTCATGGGTTATACCCAAAGGTCAACATCCACTCCAAACTCCATGAAACCTCTTCAATTTACTAAATTTCCACAAAATTAGCATGCATACAAGTTTAAATCACAATTTGCAACTAGTCTCCACATGAATTCACACATAATCATGTATGAACCCTAGTATTTCATCATCCATGAAATTCTACCACTTACCTCATGTTTGTTGACACTAGATGACTAGAAATCTTCCAACATGCAGGTCCAATAATCGATTTTAGCATGGATTTGGGGCTGATTAGTGAGTTTGGGGTAAGGGGTGGTCTTCTCCTTCTCCAAAAACGTGAACTCCTTTTTCCTGGAGTTCTTTTGTTTGAGTCCTCCCCTTAATAACCCATGAATTGGGTTTTATTCAACTTAAGCCCCTCCACTTTTGTTTACTTGTTGTTTCAGGCTATAACTTATGTCACTACTAGCCATCCTTGTTTGACCGACAACTTGGAGACCAAGTTGTCTTTAATAAGGTATGAACCTTTATTTTATACAACATGTTCACCTACTACCAAATGTTTGTGTTATTTAAATATTTGGGGCGTTACAAGTCTACCCCCCTTAAAGAAGGTTTCGTCCCCGAAACCACTTTCATTACTACCATACTAGGCATTCTCTACTTACTCATTTACTCATTCACTTCATTCAAGTTTCTTGCCACATCGCAAGCCCAAATTATAGACTATACAACGACTTTAATCGTGGTCAAACATAATTATATGTCCACACCATCTAATATTATCACAAGCCTTCAAGCAATTATCAAGTATACCAACTACTACTACCTAGCTAATGCTTCACCATCCCTAATTCGTACTTGGCTTGAGAGTCCGACATCGTTCTATAGTCCCTACGGGACAAATATATTTACCATACTCACCCCACCCCTACTTGGTAGGTTTTAGAGTCATTCTGTTCATACCTATTTGGTTGTTAGTTCATTTCATGCACTATCTACTATAGACACGTATGTCCCTTGCTTAACAACACCGAGTCCAAGCTAAGACTCATTTATCTTTTTGACCTTTGAAAGTCAAACCTTCCGAGCTACAACATACGTAAGATATCATTCATTCATACGTGGGTACTATTTGACATATCAATTTCCTACTTAACAATCACAAAATAACCAAATTCACTAACCTTCCTTTCACAACGTTAACCGACCATCCAGACGCCGGCTTGACTATCTCCTTAATAATTCCATGCCATATTTATCTTGCTTTAGTTCGTTCACAAGTAGTCCCAACTCGTTAACTTCATATCACCTATCTTGTAGATTTCGTCAAATCCATAGTTTTGACCATTCGTATCTACAAAATCATTGGTTAGGCATATACCTTTCATTCATAAAAATCGACCTTCAATGGTCCATACAAGTTTTCTTTCACTTGTAACGTCTAATTATATACATTTCCTTCCTGATCTCCCGTTTGCGTGCTACACTACATTACTTATTGCATTTTTATATGCCACACAGCAAGCATATCTAAATTAAGTTACTAACTTGTGCCTATCTTGGTTAGAGAAAAATAATGTATTCTCTTCTTCATTCCTGTCCAAATGACTCACTTTATGGACTATTCTATATTTCTACATCTATTTAATAATCTGTCCCAGTACTTGGGTAATTCTATATTTTAACATTTCCACTATTTGACCCGTTGAAGGTCATTTCCACAATTTCTATAATTTCACCCCCTTTTACCCCCTTATGGTTTTTCCCAACCGTTTGACCCGCTAAGGTCTTTCCAGCCTATCTTACATGGTTTCAACCATACGACCAGTTAAGGTCCCTCCACCCTCTTGACCCATTAAGGACTTTCCAACCATTTTAACCTATCAAGGTCTTTTCAACCGTTTTGATCCAGAAGGATCTTTCCAACCATTATGACCCACAAGGGTACTTCTACAATTTTGACCCATAAGGGTACTTCTACAAGTTTGACCCATCATGGTCATTCTACCATTTTAACCCATAAGGGTATTTCTACAATTTTGACCCATAAGGGTACTTCTACAATTTTGACCCATAAGGGTACTTCTACAATTTTGACCCATCATGGTCATTCTACCATTTTAACCCATAAGGGTATTTCTACAATTTTGACCCATAAGGGTACTTCTACAATTTTGACCCATCATGGTCATTCTACCATTTTAACCCATAAGGGTGTTTCCACCATTTTGACCCATCATGGTCATTCCACTATTTTAACCCATAAGGGTATTTCCACCATTTTGACCCATCATGGTCATTCCACTATTTTAACCCACAAGGGTATTTCCACCATTTTGACCCATCATGGTCATTCCACTATTTTAACCCATAAGGGTATTTCCACCATTTTGATTTGATCCGTACTTGTCTACGGACTCAAACTTTTCATTCCAACTATTCACCCACACGACCACTTACTTTCCAATTCCACCAGGCATACCTGTAATGATTCTCATGGTCTCACGTGCATCGCATGCTTCTTGTGCACTGGCCAGGTGTACAGTCCACATGCTACTCACGTGCCTTCATGTAATCATTACCTTATGCCTGGGGACTGGCTTTTAGCTTCGTGCCGCATTTCAATTTCCTAAACAACATGGTTATTTCTCCTTCTATGTTTTACCATCCCTGAGGATTTTCCTCCCACCGGTACCAATGGTCAATTATCGCGTACCTGGGATTATTCCATCTCATCTACAATCTCCGCCATCGATCTTGAATCGTGTCCTTGAGATCTCTTCATTATCCACAAAAGCTCACCTTAACATAAACACCACAATTAGCTTTTAACATGTCATGTGAGTTAATTTTAAATTCTACCTTTGGGTCTTGATCGAGTCTTGGATTGTACGGGTCACTGATTTCAAGAGCACACAAGTTTGAGTACAAGTACTTACTTCCTTGTACGAGATTTCACTCAAACCAGGGCTCTGATACCAACTTGTAACACCCTAAACCAATATACAGAAAACTCGCAGCGGAAAAATACCAACCGAAAAATTTATTTCTTAAAACAACCTTGAATGTTTAGAAAACCAGTTCTACTAAGTATTTTGGTGTTACATCTTAATATATTTCTTAATACATTCAACGTGACTCATCTCTATTTTGTTATGTAACCGTGACCGCGTACAATCCGCCTCCTCGCTCGATCTCCATCCTTTCCTTACTTCATTAGGTAAACAAGACAACCTGCATTCACCACGTAACCAATTCGTTAGTTCAATAGGTGACCTCATGTAATCTACTCACGACACGGACGTAACATCCCACAATACTCTGTGATCCTGTCTAAAAGTCTTCTTTCAACTTCGGGTGGGTTACCCCGATCCGAACCTCCACATCTCCTGCAATCATGCTTACATACCTACATTTTTCATCATTCTCAAACAAGGGTTAATAACCCCACAATATGTCCAAACATACAATTTCCTCCATATACTCTCGCAGTACATACAAGCATACACTTCCTTCGTGAAATTTCATAATACATGCGAGCATGCAATTCCCTCATATAATACCACCATACATACAAGCATACAATTCATTCGCATAATTCTACAATACATGCAAGCATACAATTTCCACCTATAATACCACCATACATACAAGTATACAATTCCTTCGTATAATTCTACAATACATACAAGCATACAATTCATTCGCATAATTCTACAATACATACAAGCATACAATTTCCACCTATAATACCACCATACATACAAGTATACAATTCCTTCGTATAATTCTACAATACATACAAGCATACAATTCATTCGCATAATCCTACAATACATACAAGCATACAATTCATTCGCATAATTCTACAATACATACAAGCATACCATTTCCACCTATAATACCACCATACATACAAGTATACAATTCCTTCGTATAATTCTACAATACGTACAAGCATACAATTTCCGCCTATGATACCACCATACATACAAGAAACTCTCTCCCTCTAACCCGAGCATGAGAACCCATATGTACATCACCTCTTCAATCTACATACTCATGGTAATCTACTTACCGTATTTGATGCCGTCGAATAATGCATCAATTAAACTACACGCACTTGTATCATTCTGTACTATGATCATGTTTACAAAACCAACATTACCATTACATGCTACACCCTTATATAGCCTTACACAAGGTCCAACAATGTTAATTGGTGCGTTAAACGCAATTACGGGTCGCGCATATAAGCAAAACATCAACAATTGATAGAAATTAATATTTCTTCCCAGGGGCCACCGTATCTTACTGTGGCCACCGTACCTTACGGTAGACCTTGTATCAGTTTTCCACCGTAAGGCAGAAGAGGTCCACCGTCAACTTTCTGATGTCCACCGTACCTTACTGTGGCCACCGTAAGGTACTATGGCTTCTGCACATTTGGCTTATTTTCTTCATTTCCTTGCCCGCTTTCCCCTAATCTTTGAACGCCTTTAAACTTATGTTCAAGGCCATTCCTAAGGGCACTAGGGGACTTGTTTAACACCATTTAATGATGCTTTAAAGATGCCCATTTATGGTGGTTTATAACCCCTTTCGGTTTAACTACAATCCAACCGATAGTCGCCCAAATCGACCCGTTAAGGCTTTAGTTATACCCAAACCTTATTTGATCATCCAAAGAGCATAACCATCATTTTGTTAACCCATTTAACACTTGTTAAACTAAAAATCATCGTCCGAGTATTTAATTATAACCCGGTTTATAGGTTTATCCTTTGGTAATTCCTTGGAATTCCCAAAACACCCTCATCGGCTTATTTTACAAACTAGTCACCCGTGGGTGACACTACTTGGTTTAATTCCATTGTTTTAGACCCATTACCAAGCTTCATACCTTGGAACGACTACAAGCTACCTACTCCTTCAAGATTCCCACCCTATGTGAACATACATCAATATCATAGATGCGAGTTAAGTTCGGGAATCACTTACCTCAAGTCCTCCAAGTTCATACTTGTTTAGTTGCCTCATCTTGACCCATTAGCCTCCCACACTTGAGTCCTTCATTCCTATCCTTTCATGTCATCAAATTCACATCTCATTAACATACAAGATCATTCATCTTACAAATTAATCCAATATGTAGTGTACACCATATTATTAAGCATAATGTACACGCTACTCATGCATACTTCTTACCAAATCATACAATCGACTAATTTCCCACATGAATACTTTCTAAAACACAATTCTCATGTTAACCTACTATCAATTATATCTTTTATCATATTACTTTCATAATTGTCAAGTCTTGCATACGATTTCACAAGTTAGACTAATCTAGACATTTCATCAAACACTTGGTGTGCATACAACATTTAAAACACAATGTACAAGCATTTCATGCATACTTTCATAGCTCATAACATAAATCATCATATTTCTTCCCTACATTACATACCATTCATTCAATAGACATCAAATATAGCAACACATCAAATTCTTTCAACCTACATATCAACTTAACCAAGAATGTTCATGGGTTATACCCAAAGATCAACATCCACTCCAAACTCCATGAAACCTCTTCAATTTACTAAATTTCCACAAAATTAGCATGCATACAAGTTTAAATCACAATTTGCAACTAGTCTCCACATGAATTCACACATAATCATGTATGAACCCTAGTATTTCATCATCCATGAAATTCTACCACTTACCTCATGTTTGTTGACACTAGATGACTAGAAATCTTCCAACATGCAGGTCCAATAATCGATTTTAGCATGGATTTGGGGCTGATTAGTGAGTTTGGGGTTAGGGGTGGTCTTCTCCTTCTCCAAAAACGTGAACTCCTTTTTCCTGGAGTTCTTTTGTTTGAGTCCTCCCCTTAATAACCCATGAATTGGGTTTTATTCAACTTAAGCCCCTCCACTTTTGTTTACTTGTTGTTTCAGGCTATAACTTATGTCACTACTAGCCATCCTTGTTTGACCGACAACTTGGAGACCAAGTTGTCTTTAATAAGGTATGAACCTTTATTTTATACAACATGTTCACCTACTACCAAATGTTTGTGTTATTTAAATATTTGGGGCGTTACAAGTCTACCCCCCTTAAAGAAGGTTTCGTCCCCGAAACCACTTTCATTACTACCATACTAGGCATTCTCTACTTACTCATTTACTCATTCACTTCATTCAAGTTTCTTGCCACATCGCAAGCCCAAATTATAGACTATACAACGACTTTAATCGTGGTCAAACATAATTATATGTCCACACCATCTAATATTATCACAAGCCTTCAAGCAATTATCAAGTATACCAACTACTACTACCTAGCTAATGCTTCACCATCCCTAATTCGTACTTGGCTTGAGAGTCCGACATCGTTCTATAGTCCCTACGGGACAAATATATTTACCATACTCACCCCACCCCTACTTGGTAGGTTTTAGAGTCATTCTGTTCATACCTATTTGGTTGTTAGTTCATTTCATGCACTATCTACTATAGACACGTATGTCCCTTGCTTAACAACACCGAGTCCAAGCTAAGACTCATTTATCTTTTTGACCTTTGAAAGTCAAACCTTCCGAGCTACAACATACGTAAGATATCATTCATTCATACGTGGGTACTATTTGACATATCAATTTCCTACTTAACAATCACAAAATAACCAAATTCACTAACCTTCCTTTCACAACGTTAACCGACCATCCAGACGCCGGCTTGACTTTCTCATTAATAATTCCATGCCATATTTATTTTGCTTTAGTTCGTTCACAAGTAGTCCCAACTCGTTAACTTCATATCACCTATCTTGTAGATTTCGTCAAATCCATAGTTTTGACCATTCGTATCTACAAAATCATTGGTTAGGCATATACCTTTCATTCATAAAAATCGACCTTCAATGGTCCATACAAGTTTTCTTTCACTTGTAACGTCTAATTATATACATTTCCTTCCTGATCTCCCGTTTGCGTGCTACACTACATTACTTATTGCATTTTTATATGCCACACAGCAAGCATATCTAAATTAAGTTACTAACTTGTGCCTATCTTGGTTAGAGAAAAATAATGTATTCTCTTCTTCATTCCTGTCCAAATGACTCACTTTATGGACTATTCTATATTTCTACATCTATTTAATAATCTGTCCCAGTACTTGGGTAATTCTATATTTTAACATTTCCACTATTTGACCCGTTCAAGGTCATTTCCACAATTTCTATAATTTCACCCCCTTTTACCCCCTTATGGTTTTTCCCAACCGTTTAACCCGCTAAGGTCTTTCCAGCCTATCTTACATGTTTTCAACCATACGACCCGTTAAGGTCCCTCCACCCTCTTGACCCATTAAGGACTTTCCAACCATTTTAACCTATCAAGGTCTTTTCAACCGTTTTGATCCAGAAGGATCTTTCCAACCATTATGACCCACAAGGGTACTTCTACAATTTTGACCCATAAGGGTACTTCTACAAGTTTGACCCATCATGGTCATTCTACCATTTTAACCCATAAGGGTATTTCTACAATTTTGACCCATAAGGGTACTTCTACAATTTTGACCCATAAGGGTACTTTTACAATTTTGACCCATCATGGTCATTCTACCATTTTAACCCATAAGGGTATTTCTACAATTTTGACCCATAAGGGTACTTCTACAATTTTGACCCATCATGGTCATTCTACCATTTTAACCCATAAGGGTGTTTCCACCATTTTGACCCATCATGGTCATTCCACTATTTTAACCCATAAGGGTATTTCCACCATTTTGACCCATCATGGTCATTCCACTATTTTAACCCACAAGGGTATTTCCACCATTTTGACCCATCATGGTCATTCCACTATTTTAACCCATAAGGGTATTTCCACCATTTTGATTTGATCCGTACTTGTCTACGGACTCAAACTTTTCATTCCAACTATTCACCCACACGACCACTTACTTTCCAATTCCACCAGGCATACCTGTAATGATTCTCATGGTCTCACGTGCATCGCATGCTTCTTGTGCACTGGCCAGGTGTACAGTCCACATGCTACTCACATGCCTTCATGTAATCATTACCTTATGCCTGGGGACTGGCTTTTAGCTTCGTGCCGCATTTCAATTTCCTAAACAACATGGTTATTTCTCCTTCTATGTTTTACCATCCCTGAGGATTTTCCTCCCACCGGTACCAATGGTCAATTATCGCGTACCTGGGATTATTCCATCTCATCTACAATCTCCGCGATCGATCTTGAATCGTGTCCTTGAGATCTCTTCATTATCCACAAAAGCTCACCTTAACATAAACACCACAATTAGCTTTTAACATGTCATGTGAGT
The DNA here is from genome assembly GCA_032199755.1 of Ambrosia artemisiifolia. NCBI lineage: Eukaryota > Viridiplantae > Streptophyta > Magnoliopsida > Asterales > Asteraceae > Ambrosia > Ambrosia artemisiifolia. Next base: position 33,614,887 of record CM063514.1, read on the forward strand.
TAATTTTAAATTCTACCTTTGGGTCTTGATCGAGTCTTGGATTGTACGGGTCACTGATTTCAAGAGCACACAAGTTTGAGTTCAAGTACTTACTTCCTTGTACGAGATTTCACTCAAACCAGGGCTCTGATACCAACTTGTAACACCCTAAACCAATATACAGAAAACTCGCAGCGGAAAAATACCAACCGAAAAATTTATTTCTTAATACAACCTTGAATGTTTAGAAAACCAGTTCTACTAAGTATTTTGGTGTTACATCTTAATATATTTCTTAATACATTCAACGTGACTCATCTCTATTTGGTTATGTAACCGTGACCGCGTACAATCCGCCTCCTCGCTCGATCTCCATCCTTTCCTTACTTCATTAGGTAAACAAGACAACCTGCATTCACCACGTAACCAATTCGTTAGTTCAATAGGTGACCTCATGTAATCTACTCACGACACGGACGTAACATCCCACAATACTCTGTGATCCTGTCTAAAAGTCTTCTTTCAACTTCGGGTGGGTTACCCCGATCCGAACCTCCACATCTCCTGCAATCATGCTTACATACCTACATTTTTCATCATTCTCAAACAAGGGTTAATAACCCCACAATATGTCCAAACATACAATTTCCTCCATATACTCTCGCAGTACATACAAGCATACACTTCCTTCGTGAAATTTCATAATACATGCGAGCATGCAATTCCCTCATATAATACCACCATACATACAAGCATACAATTCATTCGCATAATTCTACAATACATGCAAGCATACAATTTCCACCTATAATACCACCATACATACAAGTATACAATTCCTTCGTATAATTCTACAATACATACAAGCATACAATTCATTCGCATAATTCTACAATACATACAAGCATACAATTTCCACCTATAATACCACCATACATACAAGTATACAATTCCTTCGTATAATTCTACAATACATACAAGCATACAATTCATTAGCATAATCCTACAATACATACAAGCATACAATTCATTCGCATAATTCTACAATACATACAAGCATACCATTTCCACCTATAATACCACCATACATACAAGTATACAATTCCTTCGTATAATTCTACAATACGTACAAGCATACAATTTCCGCCTATGATACCACCATACATACAAGAAACTCTCTCCCTCTAACCCGAGCATGAGAACCCATATGTACATCACCTCTTCAATCTACATACTCATGGTAATCTACTTACCGTATTTGATGCCGTCGAATAATGCATCAATTAAACTACACGCACTTGTATCATTCTGTACTATGATCATGTTTACAAAACCAACATTACCATTACATGCTACACCCTTATATAGCCTTACACAAGGTCCAACAATGTTAATTGGTGCGTTAAACGCAATTACGGGTCGCGCATATAAGCAAAACATCAACAATTGATAGAAATTAATATTTCTTCCCAGGGGCCACCGTATCTTACTGTGGCCACCGTACCTTACGGTAGACCTTGTATCAGTTTTCCACCGTAAGGCAGAAGAGGTCCACCGTCAACTTTCTGATGTCCACCGTACCTTACTGTGGCCACCGTAAGGTACTATGGCTTCTGCACATTTGGCTTATTTTCTTCATTTCCTTGCCCGCTTTCCCCTAATCTTTGAACGCCTTTAAACTTATGTTCAAGGCCATTCCTAAGGGCACTAGGGGACTTGTTTAACACCATTTAATCATGCTTTAAAGATGCCCATTTATGGTGGTTTATAACCCCTTTCGGTTTAACTACAATCCAACCGATAGTCGCCCAAATCGACCCGTTAAGGCTTTAGTTATACCCAAACCTTATTTGATCATCCAAAGAGCATAACCATCATTTTGTTAACCCATTTAACACTTGTTAAACTAAAAATCATCGTCCGAGTATTTAATTATAACCCGGTTTATAGGTTTATCCTTTGGTAATTCCTTGGAATTCCCAAAACACCCTCATCGGCTTATTTTACAAACTAGTCACCCGTGGGTGACACTACTTGGTTTAATTCCATTGTTTTAGACCCATTACCAAGCTTCATACCTTGGAACGACTACAAGCTACCTACTCCTTCAAGATTCCCACCCTATGTGAACATACATCAATATCATAGATGCGAGTTAAGTTCGGGAATCACTTACCTCAAGTCCTCCAAGTTCATACTTGTTTAGTTGCCTCATCTTGACCCATTAGCCTCCCACGCTTGAGTCCTTCATTCCTATCCTTTCATGTCATCAAATTCACATCTCATTAACATACAAGATCATTCATCTTACAAATTAATCCAACATGTAGTGTACACCATATTATTAAGCATAATGTACACGCTACTCATGCATACTTCTTACCAAATCATACAATCGACTAATTTCCCACATGAATACTTTCTAAAACACAATTCTCATGTTAACCTACTATCAATTATATCTTTTATCATATTACTTTCATAATTGTCAAGTCTTGCATACGATTTCACAAGTTAGACTAATCTAGACATTTCATCAAACACTTGGTGTGCATACAACATTTAAAACACAATGTACAAGCATTTCATGCATACTTTCATAGCTCATAACATAAATCATCATATTTCTTCCCTACATTACATACCATTCATTCAATAGACATCAAATATAGCAACACATCAAATTCTTTCAACCTACATATCAACTTAACCAAGAATGTTCATGGGTTATACCCAAAGATCAACATCCACTCCAAACTCCATGAAACCTCTTCAATTTACTAAATTTCCACAAAATTAGCATGCATACAAGTTTAAATCACAATTTGCAACTAGTCTCCACATGAATTCACACATAATCATGTATGAACCCTAGTATTTCATCATCCATGAAATTCTACCACTTACCTCATGTTTGTTGACACTAGATGACTAGAAATCTTCCAACACGCAGGTCCAATAATCGATTTTAGCATGGATTTGGGGCTGATTAGTGAGTTTGGGGTTAGGGGTGGTCTTCTCCTTCTCCAAAAACGTGAACTCCTTTTTCCTGGAGTTCTTTTGTTTGAGTCCTCCCCTTAATAACCCATGAATTGGGTTTTATTCAACTTAAGCCCCTCCACTTTTGTTTACTTGTTGTTTCAGGCTATAACTTATGTCACTACTAGCCATCCTTGTTTGACCGACAACTTGGAGACCAAGTTGTCTTTAATAAGGTATGAACCTTTATTTTATACAACATGTTCACCTACTACCAAATGTTTGTGTTATTTAAATATTTGGGGCGTTACAAGATAGTGGTTGCTTCAAAGTCTAATCAAGATGAGATTGAGGAGAAGGTAAAGAAACTGGAAGCTAAAAACAAGAAGCTTGAGGGTAAATGTTCTAGGAACAAGAGTATGATTAAGGTGATCAAAGAGGATAACAAAGAACTAAAGGCTGAAAACAAACGCCTTAGTGATTTGTTAGACAGTTTGTATAATGAAGCACCCAAGTTAAAAGAAGGCGAAGAAGATAAGGAAAAAGAGGAAGAACAAATAGACTTTGAACCTTCTGATTCTGAGAAAGAAAAAGATGATGATGAGGAAGATGAGGAGTCTGAGAAAAGTGATGATGAGGATAGTAAGAAAAGTGATAAAGATGATGATGATGATGCTGAGGGGTCTGGGAGTAAGAATGATGATGATAGTAGTGATAGTGATGATGATGAAGGAGGAGATGACACTTCTAAGTTTACTTTTGAGAAGAGAACACCGAAGAAGGATGCTGGAGAATCTAGTTCCAAAAAGAAGAAAGGTGGGAATGTAGATTCGGATGAAAGTATCTTTTGGAATGAGAAGGTGAGATCTCTGAATGATGATGCGAAGAAAGTATACAGAGATATGTTAGAGAAAAGAGAATGGACGATAGAGTTCACAGGTCGTTTTGCTGAGATATTCCAGACTGATGATATGAGATATGAACTGGAGTATAACGATCCTGATTTAGAGAGTAGGGAAATCATTTGAGGAGTTTGTGATGGATGAGTCGATTCCAAATATTCCTGAAAAGGATATTGGAAATCACTCAGATGATAAGAATACTCCAGAAATGGATGAAGTGGAGATTGAAGATATTACACATGAGGAATATCCACAATACTTCAGACAAAATGATGAAAATGTGGTATTTCCTGACTTCACTGAGATTCCAAACACTTCAGCAAAGAAGAAAGCCAAGAAAAGGAGTGAAGAGTTTGTTGAGAAGGTGTTTGGAGCTGATAAGCAACAATCTTCAAGTCAATCTGATGAATTGAAGACTTACTTGAAGAAGTTGAAGGAAATGGATGAGAACCGACCGAAGCCTGAAGCTCAAGGAAGTTTTTATAGATTCCATAATGCTAAGTTCAAAGGCAGAGCTCTCGGGTGGACTTATTTGAGTAGACTGAAGTGTTTAGCTGCCAAATGGGAATCAGGAATTCTGTACTTTTACAGATTCATTGATTTGCTAACTCTACCGTATTGGGCGGTTAGAGATCTTTGCAGATTCCCAATGTCTGGAGCTTCAGTGAATAATACACATGTTGGTTGGTATGCAGATAAGTTAGTGTGGGAGAGTAGAACAAAGTGGAACAGATTCAAGCCACAATATCCAAGAAGGAAAGTTCACAGGGATATTGATTCTAGAACTGGTCTGAAGAGGGTAACTTTGATCTACAAAGCACCTGAAGTGATGAGAAAGATACCTTTGATGCCTATGCCGCAACATTTCAGTGCTGACTTTATATTTTGGTACTACGATTGGAGGAAGGCTGAAGCTGTGATTGTTTTGAGAGACGGGAAGGATAAATACAAGCATGTTCATGTATTTGATCCTATGTGGTTGATTAACTGTACCTTCGAAGACATCATCATGCTTTTCTACAATCCGATTCATTATGAGCCTAACGATGCTGAACAAGCAAAGAAGTATACTCAAGTTGTGGGAGTTTGTTTTGCGTATGACATAAATTCAGGGAGTAACTTGGATGCCAAACTTGGTAAAATGGTGAAGATGGCTAATGTGTCGAAACCAGTGAAAAGAAAGTTGGAGCCTGAAATGACTAAAGAGCAAAAGAAGCAGCTCAGAATTTATTTGTTAAACAAGGCAATGGATGAAGACAGAAAACGATCCAATCAATAGTCGAGGGGGAGTTTGTAGATGCACGAAGTGCGACTAGTGATTGGATCTACAAAGTTAACATATGTTAGATGTGCTGATGGATTGAAAGTGGAACAGAAGTGGGCGAATGTAGAGAATTATGGGCGAAGGTAGAAAGCTTATGGGCGAAGGTAGATTGGACCTGATCAGAAGAACACATTCGTACCAAGTAGTGGGCGAATGTGGAAGAAGTCCACATTCGACCATATCTACTGGGCGAATGTGCAGACACTATAAATAGAATTTGTGTGTTTTTGAGTTATAGAGAGTTTTAGTTGAAGTGTGTGTTTGTGTCAGGTTCTAGGTGTAATTGAGAAAGTGTGTGTACTGAATAGATTAACTAGGAAGCCTATTGTAACAAGTTTTTATGAATGTTAATCTATGAAAAAGCTTTGAAAATGATGTTTACTGTGTTTTGATCCGAGTTTTATCAGTTTGTTCATAAATAGGGTTTCCGCACCTGGTATTGTTACTTGTATGATCAATTAATCCTGTTTCATCTAAAATCTTTCGTTTACAAACCTAATAGCGCTATCAACTAGTAACCCGCTTGCCCATCCGGCAATTGATTCGGTATTTTGAAGGACTTAAATGATAGGGTTGGTTTAGTTCATCAAGGACATATAGCATGAATTAGTAACAGTAGATTCACCCCGTGAACCATGCACCCCAAAACCCGGGATGTGTAAAAGTAGTCCCAAACCGGACTAGAAACGTTAAGTAAGTTGTCTCAACCCGAGACGCATGCTTTTGAGAAAAGAGTAGTGAAACTCACCTTAGGTTGCGTTGAGTGCTAAATCCAAATCCAAATAAGTAATAGAGACTCGCTACCGACTCCCTATTATATGTGTCACTATGTGAGTACATGTGCATAACCAACACACCATATAACTCGTTTATCCGAGACTTTTAAAAGTTCAAAACCATGTAGTGACACCTAAAGACTATACATGCACAAGTATGTCCTACGTATCCCGTTGGTGATCATAGTGATTATTATAAGTTTAATACGTCAAATACATCTCATACAAGTTTCCACACAAGTACATGTCAAATACATACCATATACGACTCCAAATAGTCACATAAAGACCTTGTACACAATCTGCGTTTTTAGGACAGATTGTGCGTTGTGAAAAACGAATCATTTAACCTACTTAACGAATGAATTAAAATCCCAAATTTTTACTGAGTATTCATGGGGATTCAGTTGCAAACCCCTATTTCTATTTTGTCTTAAAACCAAACAAAAAAATTATAAAAATTCATACAGCACAGCTATGTCCAGAAAATTTCCACAACAGGTCAGTTTAGTATAAAAATTCCCAAAAATTGTGTATTCATCCAAACGGGATGAATCCACTTGGAAAAGCCTAGTTTTTCCAATTTTGACCTACAGTAAAAATTTCATAACTTAATTCTTTGTAAATCTCCAGTTATGACCATTTAAAGTTGACCCAATTTTCAAATCCGAAAATCTGATATGACCCCTAATCAATTAAAATTCCAAAAACGACTCAAACGATGTCCAAATCTGATGGTTTTTCCCATTATGAAAAGCTAAGACTATGTAAATCACAATGATGCAAAGAAATCATCAAAACAATCAATTTAACATCGCAGCACAGACCCTACAATACATCATAACGAATCTGCCAGAAACTGAAACTTGCATCCCAAGTTATTCATAAACCCTAATTATGCATAAAAATCTCTAATACATGCATAATCCATATTATCATGATCAAACACATATATTATCATACAAAAACCCTAATTATGATTACTAACAACAATCATCATCATCAAATCATCATGAACATTCAAGAACTCCTACTTATACATATATGCGATTATTATACATGCATGATCCATGATTTTTAAAACTTTTTCAAGCATTACTAATTATTAAAAACATGTAAAGATTATACCTTTCAATGCAAGAGTCCTCAAAGCCTAGAGATTACACCCAAACAAGCTTGAAGGAATGAATAAGATTGATGTTTGTTGAAAAGTGAGAGAGAAGGGGGTGGGGGTACCTCACGGCGCAAGAGGGATTAGGGTTAGGGTTCTTTATTTTTTTTGTTCCATAATTATAAGGAGGTTTAGCTTGTTGCCCAAGTAATTAAGTATTAGGGCCCTTCTAGTCCATTAACCTGACCCGTTAATCATGTTCTAGTCCAATACCGGGCCCGATGATATTAATCACTCTAATTTGCATGGTTTAACTATTGTTTTTATTATTTCTTGAGATATTAATCATCAAGTACACGTAATTTGCATGGTTTACGTATTAGCCTTCAGTCAAGTGATAATTCACATAAACACATAATTCACATAATTCACATAATTCACATAAGCAGGCACTTCACGTTCATCATGATTCAATTGCACATATTATTATTATGTATGCCATATAATTCACCAACGTTCAGGATACAGGACTCGTGTGTGTGTTCAACAATGATTTTCCTATTTAACGCATATGTTAATATCATCTAACATATGTTAGGCCTACTTAACTAACCCTAGTTAAGTATCTAACCACGTACGACATGTAAGTTGACTAGAGTATATCATGTAAGTTAACTAGAGTTCAGTAGAAGTATTAACCTGAAAATGCGGGGTGTCACAATACTGCTCTATCCTCCGATACTCTGGTGTCGATAACCCTGGACACATCACTGCTAACTCATTGTGCCTGATCGTGTACTCCTCAATCTCAGAACCCACCATCTTGAGATTCCCATATTCCTGTTCCAACCTCTTAATCTCCTCTCGCGGACAGTACTCAGCCTTCAACCTACGCACGAAATCCGCCCAAGGCATGGCGTTGGCCTCCCCGAGACCAAGTGTTTGAGTGACGCAATTCCACCACGTTAGGGCGGGTCCTACAAAAGTCCCCAAAGCAAACTTTACCCAATCCGTCGCTGGAGTCTCACATAAAGCAAACACCGACTCAGTCTTCTCCAACCACCTAAGTAACTCCACAGCTCCCTCCGTACCGTGGAAGTTGAGGGGCTGACAATCCTTAAACCGCTTATAGGCAACTCCCGCCTGTACCGGAGGAGCGGCAGCACCCATAAAAGTCTGCTGGGCCGCCTGGAAGGCAGCCAGTGCGACGCTCAACTGCTGTTGCATCATCTAGTTCAATTCATCAAGTGTCATGGTGATGTGACCATCACCTCTGCCTCCACCAGTGCGGCCTGCACGGCGACCTCCAGCACGTCCTCCGTTGCGTCCAGACATCTTCTGAGAAGACAAGAAACAAACACTCAACCCATCACCAACGCTAAACCAAGAAAATATGAAGTGTCTAGGATCGGGTCCAAATGTGACCATTAATCCCAACACGAGATCCACCAAGTCTTCCATGCATTTCAACTTATGATTTCGTGTGCACCCGAAATGATAAATTGCTCTACATGGTCCTCAAGGCGTGCCCCGAGCTCGAACCTCAAGTCACCCGGTACCCACATCTTAGAAAGAGACAGCCACTCAAAATATCAACAACGAGTTCCTTCGGCTGCAAACCCGAAGGAGGAGATAAGATGAAACTAGGAATAACCAAGAATGAGATAGATAATATGACACCGTGTGGTAAGGATACCGACACCCCGACAAGGTTAGTATGTTTACCAAAAGACACGAATCAAATGCATGTGACCGTCTAGTGTGTGAGACTCGGCTATAGTCTAGACTCTACATGCAGTCCTAGTTCACTATAACCATTGGCTCTGATACCAATCTGTCACACCCTCAAATTTCCACAAGCGGAGTTCTACCGCGAGGCGTGCGACACACCAGGATCCAAGTCAACGGTCACAATAAACGACGTCTAAATGTAAAAACATACGTAAACAAAACCATGCATAAAATTTTAAACTAATCGTTTGAAATCGCGGAAGCATTTAAGTTTACAAAAGCCAAATGTAACAGAAACATAAGTTTTAGAAGTTAACATCCCAAAACATGCACAAATGATCCTAGACTCGAGTACGACTCCAGTGCGACTCTGTGCGCCTAGATGACAGCTGCTACCTTAGCGACCCGAGAAAGCATGCTAAAAACGTCAGTATAAAATACTGGTGAGTTCACAGGTTTTTAAGTAAAACGTTTTCATGAGTTGAAATTGATAAACCGTTACAATGCGACAGCTAGAATACACGAACACCTGAGTTCACAATGTATGAATACATGGATACACGACTACACTATTACACGAATACACGGGTACACGATTACACGAATACACGGATACACGATTTCACGAATACACGAATACACGGATACACGATTTCACGAATACACGTTTGCAAGAATACACTAAACTACCGTCATCCACGTTTCCCCGTTATGCATCACCGAATGTTCACAGTTTTATCCAAAATTTGAAAGAGTTGTTTAACAAGTAAGAACACTTTTGTATAAGTAAAGCATGTTTGAGTATAAGTTTTAAGAACACAAGTGTGTAGCATGTTTCTCCCCCGAAAACGAAAGCAGTAAAGAGTGGGGCCGTGAAACTCACCTTAGGTTGCGTCTTCCGTTAATGAGTAAACCGTTATGTGATATGATAGCCCCAACTAGTGGTGACCTATCATAAGATGTGTGTAAAGCTAGACTAATAACCCGTTGGGTTCATTAGTCCCTAATGTCCAGTCCATGACCATTATATGTTTAAAAATGCGTTTGACTGACAACCAGACTACATGAGACAAGACTCGACATCCCATTGGTGATCCGACATCCCACGTGTTCATCTCATACACTAAAACATACAAATCATGCAACCAGTAATTAACACGTGTTAAAGTTCAACAAGTCTAACAAATAGATCAAATAACGCACAAATAAGTCCAAACACGTGTTACTATGTTACTAGGCATGTTACGGGGTTTCTAGCATGTTCCTAGGTGTCAAATCGGGTCTCGGAATGCTAAATTACAGTTACATTATCATTACATGTGATTAGGGAAAAGTCAACTAGTGATTAGGAAAAGTCAACTGGTGATTAGGAACTATAAGACATGCAATTCAGAAGTTATCTAGTGATTAGGAGTCATAAGACATGCTATTCAGAAGTTATCTAGTGATTAGGAGTCATAAGACATGCTATTCAGAAGTTATCTAGTGATTAGGAGTCATAAGACATGCTATCAGAAGTTAACTAGTGATTAGGATCACAATTGCATGGTGGGAAGGCGATTAGGCTCCCTAATCGCCTATAGGGTACGTGATTAGGGGCCAATCGCCTACATCATAGGCGATTGGGGATTCCTAATCGCCTATGCTGTTCTGTTCCGTCTTTTTCGCGCGTTTAACCCTTCAAATCAGATCCGAAACATGTGTAAACACCCAATATCAATCATAACACATTAACAAACATATTTCAAGCAAAACCCCTAAGTTATCATCATTCTAACAATCCCGAATGCGAGCGTTTCCCAAAATAGTAAGCTTAACATGTAAACATCACATCAACATGCAAGAACTTGCCCTAAATAGCAAATATCCAGATTTCATCACGTAACCACGTTGTCCGATAGTATCCTACTGCTCTAGCATCATCCTAAAGCAAACCCTAACATCATATAATCAACAATACACCTCATAACATCCTTAATCATTCAAAACCATTCAAATGGGTCAAAATACCAAACATCAACAATACACAACCATGGACCTCCAAACTCCTAGGACATCATCATACTAACTCATAACAGCTATAAACACCTTAACAACACAAGAACAATCATGTTTCAACCATAAAAATCCAACTTTTAATCACATATAACACATATAACATGCATAAAGGTTTGGGTTTGTTTAAAAACGGTTTTTAATGGATTTTCAAAGACAAAAACATTTAGAAATCAGGTCTGGACTTTTAGGGAACAAAACATAATCATATAAAGGTTTGGGGATGAAGAACACACCTTGGATTTAGGAGAAAATGATGGGTAAAGCTTGGAAATGGATGTTTTGATGTAAAAACGAGTTCCAGAGGGTGTTTGTGAGTTGGGATAGGTTATGGGACGGCTAGGGTTGCACAAATGGTGTTTTAGAGGTCAAGGGTGGTATTTATAGGCGTTTCTAGTCGTTTAAAACACGTCAGGCGATTGTGCAGCATTATCAGGCGATTAGGGCTGCTAATCGCCTACCCTATTGGCGATTAGGGCTCTAATCGCCTACCCAAGCCTCCTAATCGCCTACCCTATAGGCGATTAGGGCTAATCACCCCATATCAGCATGCAATTACGCGTAATCACCCCTTATCAGCATGCAATTACGCGTAATCACCTATAACATCATGCAATTACGCGTAATCACCTATAACATCATGCAATTACGCGTAATCACCTATAACATCATGCAATTACGCGTAATCACCTATAATGTCATACAATCACGTGTAATCACTGTTTTAACATGTGTAAACACGTATACACATACCGACAAGTCACATAAAGATTATAAACACATAATTCATGAAAACAAACACGTTCACACTCGTTCACCAATTCCCGGGACTCGAGACCTGCGTGTGTTAAAACCCCAATGATGCACGACTCGACTGACCCTGTCATGTGTAATGTATGCACGACTCGCTAAGGTAGACTTACCGAGTTTTCAAAAAGTTAATTACCGGAGTTTGCCGGGTGTCACAATATATGTCGGCTATGAATTTGGTAACTATCTCGAGTTTTAAGGATACATGGAAATGAGCCGTCAACCCAGATGAGTTTAACGTGGGATCGGTAAAAAATATAATCCGAAAGGACAGGTGTTATGAGGGGAACTTTTGTATGAAATGGGTGGGTTGGCTGCCACCGAAGTGTAACATTCTTATGTGGACAACTCAGATGGACAGGCTACCGACAAAATTGGCACTGATTAGAAGAAGTGTGTGCTTAGATAATGATATGTGCGGCCTTGTGTGAATATGATGGTGAATCTTCAGAACACTGGTTTACGACATGTGTTATTATGAGTGAGGTATGGATGCAGATTGAGAGATGGTGTAGAATGGTCCCGATACTTGCCTTTCATGTTCCTGACCTTCTGGAGGTGAGTTAGAATGTATGCGCGCCAGGGGGGGATAAGAAGCAGATCATCCAAGGTATTATGTTTATTACATGTTGGGTTATTTGAAACATAAGAAATGACAAAATATTCAAGTTAGAGATACTATGGCTAGTATCAAGTCCTTATCGTTCATGTGGCTAAACAATAGATCTAAGTTCCATGAACTTAGGTGGAAGAAATGGTGTAACTATCCGATGTATATGGTTCGATAGGGGTTTTCCGGTCCAGGACCGGTCCCGTGTTTTAATGAAAGTTAATGTAAAAAAAAGTTGATGTTTGTTTGTTTTTTTTCTTTTCTTTTAAAGTTGCCATTGACCAAATCCATTCCTCTCTCTCTCTTTTTACTCCGATCACACGACCGTGTCATTCCCCCTAAGACGGCGATGGTGAGGTATGAAATGCAAAAAACTCGTGCTTCACTTCGCTTAATCGAGTGTTTGTATCAGAACACGATCATTAAGATACTTTTTTAATAGCTTTTGATTCAACTAGAACAAGATGATCGTACTTGTAGCCTTAGATCATAATTGACCTAATTAGATGAGCACACAAAGGAAGTATTGATATGCATATATATAATTTGATATGTAGATGGATCACAATGGCCTTTCATTCAACTTCAAGTTAAGGCCGTTCAAATAAGCTCGCTTGAAATCGACTCGTTTGTAAACCTAAATTTTGATGTTTTATAGCCTAAGATCTAAGTTTCTTTTTTCACCATTTCACTGATTTTGGTGAATTAGTATTCGGCTTCTTAAGTAATTTACTAAACAATGTGTATATTCTGCATTTTGATTTACTTTATTTTAATACTTTGTTAACTTATGTTATACATTTGTTAGTGTAATATTTCTTTTTTTTTTTTTAATTTTAAAATGTTGATTGCGCTTATGTTGTAGAGGTTTATATGTTATTAAAGGTTCTAGTTCTTTTTATGATATTGTAGAATGTCTTCTCACAAATAATTATCTAGCGGAAAGTAGGCTGCAAGTAATGATCATGTTGCGTTAGTGCTGTTCAAATCGACTGGAAATTGCTCGCTTGTAATGAACTCACCCGAAATCGACTTGGCTGTAAAGTGTAAACGAGCTGGCTCGGCTCGGCTCGTGAACCGCCCTTCTTTTGATATGTAGATGGTTCATCAAACTAATTTCTTCTATTGGATTAGGCTTGGTTAATCATTAGTCAACAAGTATAGATAGGAATTTGTGTTAAGGAGGTTGTCAGGCTGCCTACTTTGATCACCATTTTGTTGACTAGGAACCCAAAATATTCTTAATATTATTTCAAACTTTGGGCTGAATCCCGCAATGGTAGCATCATCGAGACGGAATCAACTTCATTATGCCTTGTGAGTAAGGACTAGTTAAGGTTATTCTTTTTGAAGCAAATTCTTTTAAGACTTGACTGGTTAACAAACAGTTGCTGACTTAGTATTTATGTAGCCGGGAAAGGGCTTGCTTCATAAGCGGTTTCTAATCAACTCCTTTGCCCTAGATATATAACACCTGATTGCCTTTTTATGATGGCTTCATCATCTTCTCGTCAACAAGCTTATGATGTCTTTATGAGTTTTAGATACGAGGATATCAGCAAAACTTTCATGGATCATCTGTTTATTGATTTAAAAAGGAAAGGAATTCATGCCTATGTGGGAAATAATCAGATAAATAGTCCAGAAGAGTCATCTTTTGAAGCCATCGAACAGTCCAGGGTTATAATAGTCATTTTCTCACACAACTATGCTTCATCAACGTTGTGTTTGAAAGAACTTGTGAAGACTCTTGAGTGCAAGGAGAGAGAGAAGGACAAGTATGAGGTTTGGCCTATCTTTTATGATGTGACTCCAGCAGTGGTGCGAAATCAAAGGGGAAGCTATGAAGAAGCATTCGTGACGCATGAAGCTTCAAATGAAAAGGATGTCATCCAATGGAAGAAAGCTTTAACCTCGGCTGGGAACTTATCAGGATGGGATCTTCAAAATACGACCAACGGGTAAATACTATAGATTAGAGGTGGCAGTTTTGATATATTGAATTATCAATTGGTCGTTTTGGGCTGTGTTTTTACCTCAAACGGGTGGAAACAGGTCAAATGGTAGAAACGGGTCAAACTATTTTTAATGCATACAATGTCATGAATTGTTCAATCTAAGATTGAGATTATTACTGTTAGTGGATACAAAAAAAGGCATTCTATGTTAGTCAATAAAAACAGAATTTGACACGAATAAAATGTTAGTGGGTCAACCTGACCCGCCCCATACTTTGAAAATACCTGTTTTAACTTGTTACCAACCCAACCCAACCCGTGTGTGTTGCCATCTTTTTAACAAAATATTACACTTGTTTTTCTGGACAAGCTGTTGATATATGCTCTTATTTCTGGTTTGTAGTTATGAGTCAAAGTTTATCGATATAATCTCGAAGGAGATATTCAATAAACTAATTGATGGGCCCATGTCTGCTGGTGACAATGTAGTTGGATTGTATGCTCGTGTAGAACAAATGAACTTACTGCAATTTGTGGGGTCAGATAAGGTTCACACAGTAGGGATATGTGGTATTGGTGGAATAGGAAAGACAAGCATAGCCAAAGCTATTTATAACCTTATGTATAAACATTTTGAAGCATGCAGCTTTTGTGAAGATGTTAAAGACGCTGTGAATCGACACGGGCTTGTTCCTCTTCAGACAAAACTTATTGATGATATCTTGAAAGACGGTGATCCGCTAACGGAACTAAAAATACCAAGTGTTGGCGAAGGGGTCAGCATAATGAAGAGAAGGATGAAGGGTAAAAGGGTCTTTATTGTACTTGATGATGTGGATAACCAAAACCAATTTGAAGCTTTAGCGGGAACTCCTGACTGGTTTAGCCCCGGGAGTTTGATTGTGGTAACTAGCAAAGATAGACAGTTGCTTAAAGCTAATCATGTTGAACAAGTTCACGAAGTTGACCCTCTAACTGATGATGAAGCCCGTGAGTTGTTTAATAAATATGCTTTTAAAAGTAAACATCCACCAGACGAATTTATCGAATGCGCCAACAGAATACTTCGCTATGTTGATGGACACCCGCTTGCTCTTAAAACTATAGGAAGTTTTCTGTTTAACAAGACTTTGAATGAATGGGAACATGAGATAGATAATCTTCAAAGTAGTCCTAATGCTCTCATATATCAAGTGCTCAGAGTAAGTTATGATGGGCTAGATGCTGATCAAAAAAACATTCTTCTTGATATCGCATGTTTCTTTAGAGGAGAAAAGAAAGATTATGTCCTGAAAATACTGGATGTTTGTGAATCATCTTTTGCATCTAATCTCAGAGTTTTAGTGGATAAGTCACTAATAACTATATGTGGAGATAAGATACAAATGCATAATTTGGTCCAACAAATGGGCCGGCAAATAGTACATGAAGAATCTGAAGTGCCTGGGAAGCGAAGCAGATTATGGTCTCCATCAGACGTGTTCGATGTATTGAAAAATAATAAGGTGAATGATTTAGCATAATTAGTGGGTTGCAGATCGGGTATCTGTCAAATTTGGTTCGGGTCAAAATGGATAATTTTGTTGCAGAGGTCGGGTTGTGTTGACCCGAAAACATTTTTTCTTATTTTTCCAAAAATATTTGTGAAAGGTAAATGTGTAATAAAAACCTAAATTATTTCCAAATTTTCTCTTCTTTACAGGGAACTGAATTCATTAAAGGCTTGGCACTAGACCTTTCATCTTCGAAAGTCAATATTGATGGTCAAAGCTTCACAAAGTTGACAAATCTGCGATTACTATACATGTATATTGGAGACTTGATTAGTTTTAGAGACACAGATGGCATAAAATGCAGAAGTGAATTATGTAAAGAGACTAATGTAAGCACTACTCCTAGAAAGCTTGAATTTTTATCCAATGAGTTACAGTTGCTTTGTTGGCATGGATACCCTTTTCAACATTTACCATCATCATTTTGCCCCGAGAGCCTCCTTGTCCTTGATTTGTCATTTAGTTGTATCAAACAAATATGGAGCGGATCAAAGGTATTCACATTGCTTAGAATATGTGTGTGTGTGTGTGTCAAACTAAACGTATCTGTAAGGGGAAAAGGTCAAACTTGTCGAATGAGCCAAATTGGTTTGGTAATAATACCGTCTAATTCATGCATTAGTTCTAGTTATTTATAGTTTTTCCTAACTGAACAAAAAAGTATTTCGAACTTTTGTGTCAATCCGGCAAAAGTGGCCCATTTCGACACACCTGTTTGACCCAATACCCGATCCACCCACCCTATTTTGTGATATATACGTTGGTTCTTTCTTTTCCACTCATTTATCTTTTTTATTCATAAACAGGGCTTCAAAAGGCTGGCATTATTGAACCTCAGTCATTGTCACAACCTAAGAAAGACACCGGACTTCACAGAAACTCCAAATATAAAAGAGCTAATACTTGCTGGTTGTGAAAATTTGGTTCAAATTCACCCCTCGATCGGAACTCTGAAGATGCTCATCATCTTAAGTTTAAAAAACTGCAACAAGCTCAAGATTCTCCCCAACATTACTAAGTTAGAATCACTTGAACATCTCAACCTCTCTGGTTGCTCAAAAATTGAAAATTTGGTCAAACCTTATCCATTACGGCTTTCATTCATTCATCTTTCATCATTTTTAAGAAAGTTTCATGGCCCTGCGGCTTCGGTGTTGCATTCTTTGTCAACTTTAGGTTCACTAAAGGTTTTAAATGTTAGCCATTGCAACCTTTCAGGTTCCGGTGTAAGTAACCTGGAAAGTTTATGTTCACTTGAAGAGTTGGATATGAGTGGAAATGATTTTACAAGCATAAATGCAAACTTGAGTCGGTTATCTCGACTTTCATGTCTGCGGTTGATAGGTTGTAAGAAGCTTCAACTTCTACCAAAGCTTCCTTCATCCATCCTGAACCTTGATGCACAGCATTGCATTTCACTCCAGGAGTTACCAAACCTATCAACCATATACAATGGCGGCACTGCTGTCTTTGATTTTAAAAACTGTCCAAAAGCTGTTGAGAATCAGACTGTTGAGAGCCTGCTTACGGTGTTTTTGCCACAGGTTCTCTCTCTCTCTCTCCCCGCACACACATACATAGAGATTTCAGAACGCTTTATATTGCAAGAACTAGCCCCGCTTACGGCTGTGCGCATATAATGTATATATGTGTGGCCCTCGGGGGTGCAAAAGTAAAGTTGCACTAATTTTAATGTTATTTTACTAATTTAGTGAAAATAACGTTAAAAACGACGGACGGTTAATCATGCATCATGTGGTGGCGTTGATAGCCAAAAGATAGGGGGCACATGATGCACCAATCGGGCTTGTCCCGATTGTTAAGTGTTATGTGTCTTATATCCAAGGCTTGATACAAAACCACTATCGAGCCGGGGGTTTCACTGGAAGCAGCCTCTCTATTCCCACGGGGTAGAGGTAAGGCTGTCTACATCTTACCCTCCTCAGACCCTACCTTAGCTTTGCTATTGGTGGGATAAACTGAGTATGATGATGATTTATATTGCAAGAACAATATGTGCCATTTTCCCCCACTTTTACAAATTTAAAATAAAAGAAAAACGTATATATATGTATGGTTATTGTTCTCTCTCCCCCTCTTTTGAAATTGAAAAACATAATTTGAACAAATTAGTTTGATTATTTGTTTTTGTATATAGCCTACGCCATATGGTAAACAATGTAATTAAAAAAACATTATATGAATGCGTTAATTTAATTATTCGTTTATGTAGTCCCGTACACATATGTAGGTAAACAATATACAAATATTTCATAATGACATACACATGTAGGTGAACGATATGAAAAAAATGTAGGAACATAATAGTTTGATAGGCTTTAATATAGATAAACC
Organism: Ambrosia artemisiifolia; assembly: GCA_032199755.1. Classification (NCBI taxonomy): domain Eukaryota; kingdom Viridiplantae; phylum Streptophyta; class Magnoliopsida; order Asterales; family Asteraceae; genus Ambrosia; species Ambrosia artemisiifolia. Next base: position 33,633,030 of record CM063514.1, read on the forward strand.
ACACATAAATGTTAGTACAAAACTATACGAATATGAACCGCTGATAAAAAGAAATTCAATGACTCACAATTTTCAGGTGTGCTCGTAAAAATTTTGGTGTTCTGAAATGAACATATATGTGTGTATTTGTATCTTAAGGAATAATGTTGTTACATACATACATACATACACATTAAACATTGATGATTGACAGGGACGGATTGATATATTTGAAGAGGTTAACATATTTCTTCCGGGAAGTAGAATTCCAGGGTGGTTTAGCGATCAACGCGACGGGGACACTATAACGATGGAATTACCGCCACGCTGGCACTACCAAAAGTTGAAGGGATTGGCTACTTGTGTTGTTATTACTCCTGAAAACGCTAGTAGCAAAAGTACATATTTTGAGATCTCATGTAGTGTGAAGAACCTACATGGCGATCTCGTTAGTGACGTGTCTCTCTTGTCAACCGATGCTCCCAATATTGAGTCAGATCAGATATGGGTGTGGTACAAGAGATCCGACCCCAAGTGGAAGAAAGCAGATGATCAAGTTATGGTTTCATTTAAATGTGTTGGGATCAACTGTAAGGTGAAAAGGTGTGGTGTGAGATTGATTGTTGAGGAAGATGAAGTAGCAGTCACCATTGAAGATGATGAGCAGTAGGGGTGTAATCAAGTAGAGTCGAGCCTAAGCTCACCTAAGCTTGAGTTTGGCTCGTTTCAAGCGTTATCTTTAAAGCTTGAGAGTATTTTTTTCAAGCTTAAGCTTGGCTCGTTAAGAATCATAATTACACACACATGCTAATTGTTATCTATACTATATTATAAAGCATCTAGGAAGAATTCCAACCAAAGTTAAGAAATTACTACATTTTGTGCATATAGTACAATAACTTAATGAAGTTAGTGAGGGGGCAAAATAATATACAAGTCAATCATTGCCCCTATGTGGAAAGACCATTTTGGCCGCATGGATGAAGATACTTACAAGATTTGTGTTTCAAAGACGTCACAACACTTTGGGTATTGCTTCCAATGTGGTTTGATGTCAAAGAGCATGAAAAAGTGTGTTAAGATTTTCAGAGAAAAATCATTAGATTATCAATAAAAAATAAATAATAGTGAATAAGGCATAGGAATATATTCGTATTTACTTACCAGATTAAAGATCGTTTGGAGTGTTTCTTCCTTTGATCATTGTAGAATGAGAGAGAGAAATGTGATGTTAGTAACTAATGTATGATGGAAATGAGAAAATTGAAAGGTTGTCATCTATATTTATTTACTATTTTCCCTAGGACATGAAGAGTCGAGGGGTTAGCATTAGTAAAGAAGAAGGTTTTAATGGTTATGATTACGTATTTATTTGAAATTTAATTATACATATAACTTAAAAGTTTGTACAATGTGCATTATCATTTGTAATTACTTAAGAACAATTAATCTTATGTAAATTGATTATTCTCCCCATTTCATCTAATTTAATACTCATGTAGAAAGACCATTTTGGTCCTTTATTAACTTCATAAATTGTTGTACCATAAGCATATAATATTGTAATTACTTAATATTTGTTCAGTGGCGGACCCAGGCCTGCCGAAGGTGGGCAGGCGCCCCCCTTGATAAGAAAATTTTTAGTGTTATATACGCGCGTTAATCCCGTCCGCACCCCTTGATTTTTTTCAATCGCACCCCTTGGACTTTTGAAACCATTGTTTTCAAACCCGGACCAGAGCCGGCTACCTCCGATCTAGCTTTCGCCGGGGCTATTTTTAACCAGTGAGCAAGATTTTTGTATAGACTCTGTTGCAGGTTCATGTTAAAAAAAGGCCGATGAAGAAGATGACCAAAAAAGAATTATTTGTTTTTTCCAACTAAAAAAGAGTAGTTTGTCAAAAAGTTAATGGTGAGTGGTATGACAGCTATATATATCACTTTTAAAGGTATTTAATTAATTTAATATAATAAAACTTTTTCTTTTTGATTATATTATTTTTAATGATATATTATTTTTTCACTTTTTGATCGTTAAGTAGAAATATTTGTCTGCATATATATTTTGATAAAATATAGATTACTACATAACATATGTTAACACCATCGGTTCTTATATGTAATACACATATTTAAAAAAAATATAAAAAGGTAACCAACATACAAGATAAAAAAACTCATATTTAGACCCCTCAGTTAATAATTTCTTGTTCAAGTATTGCTTGTGTCTTTTGGTTTCCAATATTTGTATTCGAATATTTATTTTGTATGATTATATTACCAGATTATCAAGGTTTATATTATAACTTGAGTTAATCCAGATATCTCTTGTTTATGACATGACTTGGCTTTATCTCGGATAAACACTATTTTATATTAAGTGTGTGGCTTCAATGGGTTAGAACATTTATATCCCCTCCATCAAACCACCCTCTCATCTCTAAAATTTAAAAAAACTTACTAAAAACATCTTACATCACATTCACCATTTTATACCTCAGTTTGTATTTTTGAAAAATCCATGTTCTAGCTTTTCATATATAAAAGCTACTATCCACCATTTTATACCTCATCTTTATATTTTGAAAAATCCATCTTTTGCTGGTAAAAAAATCTACTTTTTATTACTTTTATTTTATATTACTAACTAGCTTTTACCCCGGGAGCGTCCCGGGGTTGATAATCTAATATTAGTAAACAAACGAAAAGAGTAAATAACTTAAACATACCACTGAGTAAAATAATTATGTAGGCATAGAACTAAGTAATATATATCCACTAGATTTACATCCCGAAAGCGTCCCGAGATTGAAAAATCTAATATAACATATCAATTTTACATACGAAATAGACTGATGCGCTTTACAGTACATGCAGAAAAGTTTCGGGTAACACCTAACTTAAAACAATTAACAATGTATCTCCAATGTTAACGCCTAACCTTAAACAATGTATAACTCTAATATTATAGAATTCATATTTACTGGTTTGAACTTAATTAATGACTTGCCTATACATGATTAATGAATAACCTGAACACTTTGTGTTTTTTTTCATGTATGAACAAAACCCCACAAAAAATAGTCATTTTTTTTCTCCGTTTTTTATATAGCACTATGGTACTCGTTGAGAAGATAATAAAACGCTCGTTAATTTGGTGTAATTTTTTTTCTTTCAAACTCTCGTATATAAAAGATACTAACGTTTAAAAATTATGGAATGAAACATGAGAGTATAAAAATCCAATTTTGTTTTTAATTGGTAAAGTAAATCTTTTATTTTAAATTTTAAGATATGCATATCTTGTATAGGTTTTAATGTAACACCCTGAAATTTCGTCATTTAATCATTTAGACGAATTGACTATCTGGGTTTTATCAAGTGGATCCGATAATGGGCTTAAACATGTACAACGTTATTTGCTGGGTCGTTAAGCGAGTTTTGACAAAAATGTATCGGTTTTAAAGGCAATAAAGGGGCCTGATCTTTATTTTTTTTTAAGTGGAATTGGTTACTTTAGACACAAGATATCATGTGGATGAAAGTTAAGGGGGCCTAAATGAAACTTTTGGGAATTAATCTCTATACATAATGGCCAAACCCTAGGTGACCTAGGGTATTAGCGGCCGTAAACAGAATAATACGAGACGACGACAACGGTGGTTCATGGCGGTTCCGGTTACGCAAATCCAAGTTTATTTCGAGGTAGTTCTCTACACGACTCATACACGTTTGCTTATTCGTTTTCGGTGCTCCGTTTTATATATAGATGAGATAGGGTTCGAGTTCAGATCGTACGGTGATTAGGCGACGGGCCTGGTGGTGGTGCTCGGTGCTTCGCGATGGTTCGGATGTGTTGGATATCCCGAAGCGATGCAACGGTGGTGGTTAAGTTCGGATCTGGTGGAGGTTCACGGTGCACCTGACGATCATGTGCTGATTCAAGGATTTCAGCGATGTGTTCTGGTTGATCGTCGTGGTGAACCGGAGACGGTGTGCGGAATAGGTTCGTTGTTAAGGTGTTGGTCCTCGGTGGTGGCTACCGGTGGAGAAGGTGGTGATTAGTTATGGTGGTAGTCTGTGTGTTGCGCATGAACTGTGTGTATATATATACTCATATACATGTTAGCATGAACTCAACTAAAGGTGAGGGGATTGTTTGTAATGAATGAGTGCATGTGCATTGTCTAAAGAAGAAGAAAAAGGCAAGCTTGGGGTTTATTTTGATTTACGTAGGTGGCCTTGTGGCCATTAGTGTTAAAGGCTTGATTTAACCATGCATGTTTATGGAGTAGGTCCATGCATGAGGGTGTCATCAGGAAGAATGAAATATGGAACCAAGAGGAAACTATGGAATATAGTTATATAAATTGAAACATGGTTCATGTGTAGAAAATTTATTTGTTGACCACAGTGAGCATATATTCAATAACTTTATAAGTTATTCATTTGGATTTTATGGGACGTGGCATTTATTTGTATTGAAAGAGGTCCTTTACTTCTTGTCTTGCCGTTAAGAGTTATTCAGCTTATTCTGAAGCGAGCTTTGCATTCGAGGTGAGTTCTTGTGTCCACTCTTTTAATTATTTTTCTAAACATTTTGGGCTGACGTGAATGCTAAACCAATATGATTATTTTTATGAAGTCACAAAAAAAATACTTTTTTTTATAAAGTTATAAATATTTTTGTGAACTCATATGTATATTATTTTGGCATGAAACGTAAGTGGACGGAATGCGCCTAATGCGTTATTATATGGTTTGAGTTATATGTGTTATTATATATTTGTGCATAAACTGTGTTTGGCGACTACATGACCTTATAAACTGAGCTATGAAAGAAGTGGGATATGCCTGCTCTGATCTATGATATTGGCTTTGTGTCATGGTTGTTGCTTAGTTTATGTTATACTACTTGTTATATATAATAGACTATGTTGAGAGCTACTTGATATGTCGAACTAGGCTATGACAGAAGTGGGATATACCTGCTCTGATCTCTGGTCTTGGTTTTGAGTCAGGATAGGTACATAGTTCATATTATATGTATTTTTATTTCTTTTGTGTTATTAGAGGTGGGATATGCCTGCTCTAATATTATAACCTAAGCTATCACAGGAAGTGGGATGTGCCTGCTCTGATTTGTAGTTTTGGTTTGAGTCTAGCAAGCGGGATGTGCTTAGATAGACTTTATTGTACTTTGTGTTTATAGGCGGTATGCGCTTATAATATTTGTTAATTGAAGTTTGAGATAAATAGGCGAATTTCGCCTATCCTAGACTTTGATTTTTGTTTCAAGGAAAAACAAATTAGCGGATTGCGCTTATTGTTAACTCTGATGTTGAGGTATTTTGTTAGTTCTTATTTTGACAAAATACCTGTTTATATAAATTTATAAAACTTGAACTCACTCAGCGTAGCTGACTTTTGCATACACGTTAGATTGATTTCAGGTTAATAGAGAGATGGATGGATGACTGCTTGGCGATGCGAGAAGCTACCTGGCAATTGAAGGCATTTCTAGTGGAAGACGATTTTTTTTTTTGTATACTCATGATAAATGTTAAATTCGACTTACATTTGAATAATAATATTCCATGGGTTTTGTAAATTTTACTTTAATTGATTTTCCGCTGCGTACACTTTGATTCAAACATACTCTTTCAAAAGAAAATTTTACTCATGTTTTCGCATGTTTAAGAATCTTAACCCAACTGTTTGACACCGGATTTGCGGGTCTTACATTTAATTAGATTTAATAATAATAAAAAAAAATAAAAAAAATTAAACACTCTCACCTTAACGTGCCACGTGGCACATTCAATTGGAGGTTGAGGCTTCCATTGAATGCCACATCATCATAACTCAATTCTTTTATTAATAGTTATAGATAATATAGAAGTTGTTTAAAAAAAGAAATATTATAAACATTTCTTTTAACCATTTCTTTAAAAACATTATTGGTGTTTATAAACATTAATGGATAAATATATAAACTTTTTTAAGTTTGGTGTTTATAAATAAACTTTGATATGTCTAAAATTTGTTGGAATAAGTTTTAATATCTATGTTACCTTATTAAGGAGGAGAGATGTCCAATAAAGTAATTTCACACTAACTTTAAGATGGTAGTTGGAAGGGCTCTTCACAAATGTATAATCTTTAGTCATTTTCTTCCTATTATGCCCCGTGTGAACAAGATGTAATGCCTAATGTACATGTGTGTAATACACTCTCTTTATCCATCCCCACATGTAACCTCCTTCATAAATTTTAATATAAAACCCTTCATTAAAACACAAAATTAGAAGAGAGAGACAACCGAATATAACCCCCAATAGCTTTGAATGTTGATTTTATTAAAACCCAATATGACCTCTTTCATAATTTTTTGGAAGAGCAAACTTTTTCGTTTCAAATGCCCTAAACGTTTTCGTGAGGAAGCTACACACTTTCTGGTTAAGACAACTGTATAGGTAAGGAATCATAAGGACCTACTTAAAATCCACCAACCACAAACTTGATTAAGGTAAAATAGTTGACTTTTATCCAAACTCAACTTTTATTTTTGTTTACAGCTTGAAGATGATGGCAAGCCGTGCACAACATACGTAGCTTCATGCTGATCGGGTAGATAATGTCAGTGTGAGAGTAGCTTGTGTTCTTCTTTGATCATTTTGGATAAAACCATAGCTATGTTAAAATGCACTAATGTTGGTTCTTTGTTGCATTTGAGTACATGCATGCCTTTCCTTGTTTATTTCACGTCACATACTAAATTTTCTATTAACTACCATCAGTTGGTCAAAGAATATCTACTAAAGAACCTTAGCAAATTGGGGAAACAAGAAATTTCTTCTTGATTGATCAAGCCCGGTACGCGTGGCATACGTCTACAATATGCGTTATATTGTACCGTGATTTTTGGTTCTGTTCGGGTTCTATTTCTCAAATATTTTGTTTGCTTTTACATTTCTTAATTATGGAGTGTATATACTCAATATCCCTCTTGTAGGCAGATTGGCAGAACCAAGTTATAATTCTCGAAGAGATATATTTGATCATTTTGTTGAAACCAAAGAAAGACATACAAAGAAGGTTTGATCAAAGTATGTATTACTTAAATCTTAAAAAAGGTATTTTTTATATAATTTTATTTGTTGCCATCATGCCATCTATCTTTTAGGATATCGACTCGCTACCTTCATCGGCCTATATACATCCGTCTCAATTCTTCAAACCTCACCTTACGGTAATTTACCCTCACTCTACTCTTCTTATTTGATTGGAATCGTAATTTGATTTTTGAGTGGTATATCATAGAACTTTAGGGTGCATTAATGTTGATGAATGTAACGGACGGTTGTTTGTTCCTTATATTGATTGTCTTGATTGTTTTTGTTAGGTTAATTACTTTGAGGGTTATGTAATTTCTGGTTTTTGGGTAATTTACATATTCAGATAAATGTTAAATATTCCATAAACATGTATAAAGTTTTGTTGCATCAGTTTGGTGCTTAACCTTCGATGATGACTACATGGAATCAATTGCCAGGCTGGAAAGGGATATAAGGTACATTAGCCGACTACTTAATTCATTAGAATATAGGGTAATGCAACCCTTTATTTCACCTTGGATAAATGTCAAGGTAGTTATTATTTATCCGGCCACTATTTCTATTCTCATCATTTATATCTTTATTTACCATCAGATTGTACTATGATGTCTCTAAAATAAAGTAGCAAATGTAACAAGACATTTGCTGTAAAATGCGTTAAAGTGGGAGGCCAGCCCTGTCAAGAAACGGGTCAAAAAGTTTTTTTTGGTTATGGGTCGAAATGGGACGGGTTAGCTTGATTTTTTTTCAGTATTGCCCTCTGTGCTTTACAATAAATATATTATTACAACAAAAGTTTACGAGGTTTCATGCATCAAATGTGCACTTTTGGTGTCATCTAATCCATTTTACATATTTGATATGTTCCTTTTCACCCCATTGATGGATGAAACTTTACGCGATTTGACCTGTCCATAATTACATGGGAACAAAGTTGTCACCTCTAATATTCAACATTGGTTTTGTTTTTTTAGCTTTATTATACATAAATGGTGTTGTTCTTTTGTGGATTTGGTGTTAAAGCTACTCTTTGTTGACAAAAGTATGGTTAGAAAGGCGAGTTTTCAGCTTTTTTTTTACCTAGAGATAGGCACCGGCCTATTTACTAGACTGGTATTTTTATTATTGTGCTAGAGATGCATTATTGCTCACGAAATCACTTTAGTATGTGGTCTCATTTAAGAATAAATATGTTTGCTTTCTGTATACTTCATGTCACCGTAACGAACATCCACAAACAATAGCAACAAAACAAATGCACCCGCAGCAACGTGCGGGCATTTCCACTAGTAGTACAATAAATGATGATGGGTGAGAGTTGAAATGTTTTATGAATTCAAGATTGAGGAAAAATTCACAACATTACACGATTAGCCGAGATGTATCCACAACTTTAGATTTTAGAATTTTGTTATGCATATGTATTGACATTTAAATTAATTTTGGCTTTTGGTTTTCTTTTGTTGATTATATAATTTTATAAATAGTATTATTATTAGCATACGACCCGACCCGACCCGACCCGACCCGACCTGACCCGGGCGACCTGATCGATAAACGACCCAGGGGCTTAAAGATTCCGCACCCCATGAAAACAATTCCTGGGTCCGCCACTGTTTTTGTTGAAATCCTTCCCTCATGCTTTATAATATAGTATAGATAGATAATTCGAATTTATAAATATTTATAATACTAATATGATTATATGTTTATTTTAATCATGTTGGGAAGTCTACATGTAAAACTTTGATTAAGTTTGGTGATATAATAAAATACTGTTTTAACTACGAAGTAAGCCTATAGCATTTAAACATCCTTAAAGATCAATTATTTAAATGAAACTGAAAGAAAATTTAAAGACTATACCTGTACCACTATGGAATAAAATAGATGACAAACAATTCATGTTAATCGACATTTTAATGTTGGAAGAAGAAAAGTAATGTAATTAAATAAAAAAATTAAATGGAATCAATGGGATGAAAACTAAACGTCAATTTGGGGTGATTTTTGTAACTTCAAATAGCCCTATTGTCAACCATTTTTGAAGTTGGGTCACTCCTATCATATCTGGTATTAACATTCCTCTTTTTGTTTGTATACTTTTATAGCCTAACACCATCAAAGAAATGGCATGGCAACTTCGGTTCGCTGTCAAGAGCAAACACCGTTGCGACAGGCTAACGTTATGTTAGCCAGTCACCATCTTGTTGTTTCGATAAAATAATGACCACAAAAGCATTGTCACAACCAACACCTCCTTGTTTTAATGGCCACAATCATTGCCCCTATGGTCGTACGCATCCATAGTCTCCGCCACAACAATTGAACACCACCACTATGTAATCGATAACGAGGTAACTATTTGTTGAACATATTTATTTGTATTTAAGCTTGATTTTTGTTTTTAGAAGACGTCGATTTGAACAAATTATCTTTTACGCTGTGTTCCAGAGATTCATTAAAGGAAAGAAGAGAAAGGAAGTGGAATTAGGAGAGAAAAGAAAGGAAAAGATGTGATTTTATTTCGTGTTCCCGAGTTTAATAGAAAGGAAAGGAAATGAGGGGAAATTAAAATTTTATGTGTTCCCGAGTTGGAAGGAAAAGAAGAGAAAGTTGTTATTTTACTATTATACCCTTAGTTCATTTCTTTTCCTTCCAACTACAAGACAAAACCCATAAGCCATGCAACACGTACGTACAGGTAGGTTAGGTAATGTATGGCATACGTATAGGATGTGTTATTAATATATAATCTTAAAAGAAGTTATACAATTTCATACCTCTTTATCTGATGCTAGTGAAAATAAAAAAAAAGTTACAATATGTAGAATAGTAAATGAGTGAATATGAAATTTGTTGGTGGGTTCATTAAGGCAAACCTGAGTATTTGAACTGCGATGGATTGAACTCTAATTGACTAAGACACCAAGTGAGTTTGCTACTATTATCACTCCTGTCCCAAAATTAGAGACATAATCTAGCTTTTGTTATCAGATAAATCAGTCTACGATCCAAACTTATATAATTATATTCGCAGTTTTGATAATGAGAAAAAAATAACAATCAAACACTAATTAAGTAAACAAAGAAGCATCAGGTCAATATATGTATGAACAATTAAATTACAGGTCTGGAACACAGCTTAAAGAAGCATCAACAAGATATTATTTTTATAAACAAATCATACCTGGAAGATGAAAACCGGCAGTTCGATTTCAGTTAACAGGTGAATACATGTGTGAAATATGGGAGATGATGAATATATTGTGGGAAGGTGGGTTCAATATGGCGGGGTGGGGGGAGATATTACCGCCAATCTTGTTGTTGTTGATGAGGGTAAAATTGTAACTGATTTCAAAACGTGATGTTTATCTCTTCCATTCTCTCCCAATCCTTCCAATTTGGAAGGAAACATATGAAGGATAAAAACCCCCAACTTTCCCTCCTCTTCTCTTCCATTCTCTCCTCAAAAAAAACTCTGGAACACCAATTTTCCTAACTTCCTTCCAATTCCTTTCCTTTCTTTCCTTTATTTAATCTCTGGAACACAGTGTAACATAATTATATGGATACAACAGTTGAGAAGTAACTAAAAGACGGTATAAATGAGATTTGATCCATTATTCAACAAAAGTAACTAATGAACCATTTTGGTAACCTTTACCACAATCTTTATAATGTAAGTTTTTTTTATTGAATCTTTTTGTAGGAATTTTAGTTAATCGACAGCTATTTGTGTATAAATAGCTTATGTAACCGATTAGAATCAGGTGAATGACTACTATTTGTGATCAATCTAATGTAGAAGAAGTAATGAGCAAAATAAAGCTGGTGTCTACCGTTTCAATTTTAAAACTAAACTTGAATTGCTACCTAATAGTAATACTCTGTGTGTTTTGCAGGTATATTAGTTTGAATATGGCCAAGTTCAATGCGTCCTCCAGCTCGGTATATACCCGAGAGCAATTTTATCAAGATAATCAAAACTGAAGATCGGCATGCTATGTTAGAGTCGTTGTGGTCTAGGGAATGAAGGTTTGTAGCTAAAGATTCAAATATTTTAATTCGGTTTCTATAACTTTGATCGTCTACTATGGTTTGAACCAAATATAAAGAAATATGCATAATCACTATTAGAACATGTTCACAGGTTACTGACTTATATCCCTACATAATTTATTACATAACAACTCCAGGCCACTTCATTCTTTGAAGGTTGATGGCTGATATTAGAGCGACTACGGGAGCGCGTTTTGGTGAGTTTCGCTTTTCATTTAATATACAAACTACTTACATTGTTTACCTCTGTATTCTTTTATTTTTAGCATGGTTATTTCAGTCTGTTTTTTAGCCCAACATCACTTCTGTGATTTATGTGAGAACAAAAAACTATGGCTTTTATCTTCTGCATTTGAAAGTTACAGCTTAACGGCTCAAAATACAAACTTAATATGGTCAGCTTATGCTATATTATTTGTAAATACAATATGCTAGAAAACATAAATTTATCATATAGAATGTTTTAAATTTTAACAAGTAATTAAGACCTTTGTTGCGTGCTTTGAAGTTTAAACTGTCATCACTCTTTTGATACTTCGGCTCTTTCGGTTGAAGTATGTGATATGACCTATTTACTTCATTTTTTGGGTCATTATAACATTCCCGATACACGTGGACTTTGCCTTTCTAAGGAACAAACTATCAAACACAGTACTTATTCCAAGCTGATTATTATTATTACATTCTCACACACACCCTTAGAACAATCTACGGCATAATAATCTTAAATTTGTTAAAATCTTATGTGTTAGTAGGTTTTGAGAAGACCAAGAATTGGGATGGGAATCGGGTCCCGCACATGAGATCCGAACCACATAAGCTAACACGTCGTTGTGAGGTCACATCGATGCAAGGTATAGTTTAACTTTTACTTTACCTTTCTAATGAGATATATTTTTCCGTTATTGTTTAGCATGTCCAAATGAATGTAGCAGTTAGCACATAACATGGTCATAGTTTTGACTTTTGACCCAACTTTTAACGGGTTGATTAAGGTTGACTGATAATGCTTTCTCTATAATGAGTCAAATAAAAATGTTAGCTTCAAAGGAAATGGGTCAAATGGATAACCTCCTAAATCATGTATAAAACTATTTTTGTATCACATATGACAATAGTTTTATACGGAAAAGAAAGAGGTTCTTGAACATTAAGTGTTTTCCAAACTAAGATTTACCCACCTGTCACCTGACCCACCCGTTTTACCACCTTATTCAATACTAAATAGCTTTCTGTATACATGTTGGCAAGATCCATTCTAGCTCATCAAATGATGCACGCATGAAACAATCTACACAACTCTTCATAATGGTAGGAACCTATGATTGTCAGTTATGGATACAAGTGTCAACCATTATATTATGACATTCAAGCATTTTATGAATACTCTTTAATATGGTAGAGATAAATTTGTTGTTCGTTCAAAAAAAATGTAGCTATTTGAAATGATGTTCCAGTGTTTCTCACAAATAGCTTCTTCTGCTTTTTTATGATCATTCGTTTTATACACCAGATGCTTTAAAGCTTTAATGATCATTTGAGTATTTGTTGCCTATCTAAGGGAATGGGTCAACTTTGAAAAACATGGACAGGGACAAATGACTTGGACGTTGATGCGTTTGATCCATCTCGAGTCTTTATGATCTTTTAATATAAGAGTCATACGTGTTTATATAAAACTACATTCAAACATCGTTTCCACTTAAAGTTATTTACATTAATTTTCATATATAGAACTTGAATGTATCAATTACTTTGAATTGGTTTAAGATGTTCATAAGTTAATATAAAATAAGTAAATTATGCCATTGACGTGACCATTCAACCATTAATGTCAGCTTAATTTGGCGAAACACTTTCTTCTCCTACTAATCTCACATGGATATCCTTTTTAGAATTCTGGAACATAATTGGAAACAGCAAGAACACTATAGTGGATAGCTAACCCGGATAGGGTGGTGGTTCGTAATAAAAATCATAATTAAACAAATATCAGTCGAGAACACCTGCCGCAACGCGCGGACATTCCCACTAATTGGTCTTGGAAGTGAAGTATGTTGCTATTTATTTCAACGTATTTTTTTTAACTTATCATCTTTTCTTTGTTTTGACAAAGTTTGTCTTTATATGTTTCTTGCAAGCAAATTGTTTTTGCTTTCTAGACTTTTATGTGACATGCTATTTTGTAGTTAATTTTGACTTTTATGTATATGTAAAAAGTTCCAAGAAGTTTTTTTTTTCTTTTTTTCCAGCAAGATTTGACCGATTATGGAGATATGTTATCACTGGTTTGGATGACCGCCTTGTAAAAATTTGGTCGATGGAAACTGCCTTATGCTTGGCCAGCTGTCGTGGACACGAAGTCACGAAGTGAGCTCAACTATCACACACGATAAATAAAACAACTTGTATACTACAGTCTTTATAATTTTTTTTTATTTTACTTATGGATCCCCGTATATGGCACATATACAATACTAGGTTACACGGGTCTCTAACCTAGTATTGTATATGTGCCATATACAGTGGAGACTTCCTTGATTAGTTGTTTTTTGAAAACATGACAACTGATAATGGGTTTAGAATGCATGATGCACACTTTTGTTACTAAAATTAAGGATGGTGTTTTATGTACTTTTATTAGTAGCATACTTAACCTTTTTTTTATAATGAGCTATATAGTCAACGTGAATGTTGTACTAATTTTCATTCCATTTGTATTGTTTTGCATGTGTCAAACGTGATAGTTATCTACCTCAAGGGAGCCATGGTTTGGAGGATTATATCCCACTGATGAGAAAGTTCTACACGAATCGTACAATCCCGTATTACTGAACATCATGTTTCCATTTGTTTTAAATTATTGCTTTCAAACCCCCCCCCCCCCCCCCCCCCCCACCCCCCAACCTTACATTAGGAAGTAGGAATCATTTGCATTAGTAGGGTGTTTATTGAATTTCAAATTATAATTGGGTGGTTGAATGGGAAATTTGTGTTTATGGTAATGGTTCTAAACCATTTAGCGGCATCAATCATCATAATATAGGCTTCTGACTTGTGTAAGATGAAGCCGCTAACCCGTTTGGAGTAGTCACTGAAGCCGCTGAATGGGATGGAGGATTCACCCTTGATGCCGCTGAATGGGATGGAGGAGTCATCCTTGATGCCGCTGATCCGAATGGAGGCATCCAACATTTTTATTTTCATGTATTCTCTTGTTCGACCATAAGTAAATGAGAGGGAGGGATCAAATAATGAAGTCGCCAAACCACTCTAAGCCATCAAATGATGTCGCCCCCCTTTCTGATTGGTCCACGTGGCAGCTGAGTCAACATGGAGAGATAAAGTGAAAAAGGGGTGTAGTGGTGGGGCTTTATTTATAAAGCCCCTATTAATATTTTATTATATCTTTTAAATTAAAATAATAATAAAATAATAATATAGAGAGAGAGAGAGGGTGATGTGGCGGCATCTGATTGGAGGGGGCACAAAGGTGATGGCGTTATATTGATGGAGCCCTTTGCTGAATTTGGTTGATGGAGCCCCCTGTAATGGTGTACATGGGCGCTATTTTTTTCCCCTCTATCACGTCCCACTACGGGCACTCTAAGGCATCAAATGAAGTTGCCAAATCATTTTAAGGGATCAAATGAAAAAATTGTTGTAAATAAATTTGTATTATTCGTTTTAAATAAATTTATGATTATTACATTTATTCACTATTAAACATTAAAGATTATTCGTTTTAAATAAATTTAGTATTATTAAGTAATGTAATAATCCTAAATTATTTATTAATAATAGTTGTAGTATTAACATTAACAGTAAGATAATAATAACGCTGCCATTACTAAATAAAACTCGAACAGAAATTGATTAGTCACCCAACGCATCCATGATAGCAAAGGGTGATTGATGATAAAGATACTTGAAACTAAACAACATAAAAAAGACAACATTGATGGTATGACTGACATGAAGCTGTTTTGGGGTGATTCACTGATATCGTTGACGCCTTGCGTTTCCGCAACTTTTCTTGTTATGGCCGGTCTCTCCACATCGACTGCATGTATGACGCCTCGGGCGATCGTCATAATTGACATCCATCTCATTTTGTATTCTTCTCTGACGTACTCTGCCTCGATGTGTGGTAATCATCGACGGGTCCCCTTGAATCAAAATCAGAATTCTGGTTGAAAATTCTGAATCAATTGGCGGCTTCAAGGTGATACTTCTAAACCATTTAGCGGCATCACTTGACTCCTCCAAACAGATCAGCGACATCAGTCAGTCCCTCCATTCGGATAAGCGGCATCAAGATAGACTCCTCCATCCCATTCAGCGCCATCATGGACTCCTCCATATCATTTAGCGGCTTCAAAGACTACTCCAAACGGGTTAGCGGCTTCATCTTACACAAGTCAGAAACCTATATCTTCATTCATGATGCCGCTATATGGTTTAGAACCATTACCATAAACACAAATTTCTTATTCAACCACCCAATTATAATTTGAAATCCAATAAACACCCTACTTATGTAAATGATTCTAGGAAGTAGATGTTGTTGAAGCACATTTACTTTTGTTTTTTTATGTTGGGTTTGTTACGTAGTTGCTTTAAAGTTCAAACATATTCAGCTACTTCATTGTGATTCGTTTGAGCATTAATTTGTATGGCAATTTTTTTTGTTTTTGTTCAGTTACATTTTTTAAATGGATGGATCATGTTTGTTTTATGACATTATACCACCAACTGATGTGTATAAAACTAGAATAAAAAGTATAATTTAGCGTTTTCCTTCGCAACAATCGAATAAATTCTTAATTGTCAACTCATCATCAATTCATGCATGCCATTATATGTTTGAAGTTGTTTCGTTATTGTTTGTTTTTTTTTTTCTTAAAGTTTCGGGATTATAAAAAAATAAGGAAAGATGTCAAATTGTGCCAACCAAATAACAAAATTTGAGTTATGTACCGGAATTAACCAACTTTCACGCCTACTAATCCCGGTCGGATAAGTCGTTATCTGAATCTTTAATGTATACATAGTTTGGATATTATAAATTTTAAGAACCCGTCCCAGCGGACGGGTATAATACTAGTTATTCTTTGTTTAAGTCTTAAAGATTTTTGTATTGTATTTTTAAATTACAATATATGAAATACATAAATCCTAAAATAATAAGAAACGTATAACTATTTCAAATTTTAGGCAATTTTTAACTTCGTAAGATATATCGAATCTTAATGACAAACTAACTGAACGTGTTATATAGTACATAAGTAACACTTACTTAAACATTATAATTGTTTATATTATTATTACAATTATTATTATTATTATTATTATTATTATTATTATTAAGGTTAGTTTATTTGATTTATTAACTATTTGGTTATATAAAACTCAAATCAAACTACAAAGTGAGGTATGTAAATACTAATAACTCAAGGCTGAATTTTGAAACTTATAATGAAATTCAATGTTTATGTTGCCTCTTTATTTTGTAACCGACTGGAATGAGCTTCAAGGATGATATCGTTACAATTCGTTTGCCAAAAGCTTTGTAACCCTCAAATCATTTGTTGCATCCCCATTGTTTCTCTGTATTTTAACAACATTACGAATAACCATTGAGTTAAAACTAAGTATTCATTCGTTATATAAAAAATATTAAATTGAGAAAGATGGATTAAATCTTAAATATTTATATACCTTTTGACGTTAATAATTGTTATGGAAAATTGGAAATATAGTGTTGCGAAAAAATATTTAAAAGAGGCTTCTGACCTTGACCTTTAAGGAATAAAAAAGAAACACAATAAACTGTTATAAAAATATTATACGAATAAGATAACTACTAAAAACGATATTGCAATGCAAAGTTTTGTCCCGTCACATCGCGCGGGCGTCTTACTAGTTATGTAAATACATATTTGAAATTAAATAAAATGATAAATATAAGAGACTCATTTAGGCTCACGCACGGCTAATGAGCCTCGATATATGAAGTCCAGACATATGATGAAATGGAGACATGTTTGTTTCCAGAGTGTACAAGCTGCTGACAAGCAATATAAATGAGTGGTCAGCATCAATTACTTGTGTTGCTTCATTTCTTTAGTAAAATGTTTTATTTTGATTTCTTTAGTGTATTGTAAACGGCCCCACTTACAGCGTGCGCATATAATGTATATATGTGTGGCCCTCGGGGGGAAAAGTAAAGTTGCACTAGTTTTAACGTTATTTTACTAATTTCGTGAAAATAACGTTAAAAACGACGGACGGTTAATCATGCATCATGTGGTGGCGTTGATAGCCAAAAGACAAAGGGGTAAATGCACCGATCGGGTCTGTCCTGATTGCTAAGTGTTTTGTGCCTTATGTCCAAGGCTTGATACCAAACCACATCGAGCCAGGGGTCTCACTGGAAGCAGCCTCTCTATTCTTAGGAGTAAGGCGGTCTACATCTTACCCTCCTCAGACCCTACCTTAGCTTTGCTATAGGTGAAATTAACTGAGTAGTACGATGATGATGATGATGAGTCTATTGTAAACAATATAATACCAAAGACTTATTAGTAAAAATATATAAACTGAAGGAGAAAGCCACACATGCATATGCATAATTGTTATTTATTTATTTTTTCTTGAGTTTACGACATCATTTGATTTTCGAGACTGGTTTGACTGGCGTGATTAGTGAATTGATAGGATGGCCGATGATAAGGATTGTACTTGGTGGAAAATGCTAAGCTACTCTCCATATTTTTGTGTAAAATAATTTCAAATGCCAACCTTGTAGGAATTTTGTATATGTGCATGATTTAGAACACCTCTATATATGATCTATATATATAGAGTTGAATTGAATGTACGTATATGAAGATCAGTGATTTGTACAAGTTTATTAACTTAATCTTGTAAAACTTTAAACTCTGCTATCCAAAACCAAAATATTACTTAATTTACAATCTTTTGATTGTTTGTGAGCAAACTTCACAAGCCTTAACCCTTCCACATTGACACACTCCAAAAAAACGTTTTTGAGTTTATCATTTGGTCTACTATTAAGCTCATTAAATTGTTATAAGCTTTTGATCACCAGCTTGTAATGTTTGGGATTACCACTTTAAAAATGTGCACATCTGACTTAGCAAATCACCTTAATTGACTTTGGGTGCAGTGGCAGACCATCAAATTTTTCATGGGGTCCGCAATTTTTTAGAGTCGTTTATTTATTGCTATATAATAGTTTTTTGGTCCACCCAGGTATTCCAAATGCTTGATTGACTATCTTCTCTTTGTTCATTACTTTTCTATATTCTCTGTGGAGCAATGACGGAATGATAAGTTTTTAATTAGAGGGCCACAACAAAATTTATTTTTCGCTCATTACTCAAGAGTCTTTCGTTTTCGTATACTTATTTCGTCTTATATTTTAGTCAAATATTCAAAAATATAATAACCGGTTCTGTTATAAAAGTATTGCTTATAAAAAGACATGTGTATTTACTTCGTTAGTTCGTTAGTTATATTTTTCTCTTCAAATAATAAGCATAAAATATCAAATAAATTGGTATACACAAAAGTAATTAAAATGAGAAATAAATAAGGTAAAAAAAAACCAAACGGCTAACGATGCAATAAACAAATTTATATTGGAAAAACCAAAACCACATTTATACTTTTTGCAATCTATCCTATTATGGATTCCGTAAAATAGTCATTTAACATTCATTTTTTTTTAACGCTCAACTAAACAACGCCGGGTACTTCGTACGCGGCCCTCCAGTGGTAAAGACAGGGGAACAGACCGGCCCACCCCGGACGCATGAAGCCCCTAGCCTGCCCGACAGCCCGCTTCCAGGGAAAACCCGACCCACATACCCGCCCGAAGGCACGACAGTAGTGAACCGGTAAAACCTGGCGAGATCAGGACTCGAACTCATGACCGTAGGCCATGAGTCATCCATCATTTCTCATTATGTCCTTCGTGGGAATCGAACCTGAGACCTCAAGAGAGATCCTTGGTCCATTCACCAACTGAACTACCCGTGAAGAACATAGATAAAATTGTAATCTTATTAAATTGGCAAGACATATTTAATAAAACAATTAAATTTTTATTGATTAATACTAGATTAATAATAATATGACTATTTGACCAAGATGATATTAATTGAAACACCAATTTACTTCATCTCTACAACATTGTATTTTTTATTTGAAGTGAAAGAGCAAGATAATCATTGACTAAGAGAAAAATATATATGGCTAATTCTTTAAAGATCCTCCTACATATTAATAAGAATAAAAAAACGGATGAAATAGTCACCTTTGTAACCGACCACTCAGACTCAACACAAATATTACAATTGAATCATCGTTAAACCCATTAGGAAATCCACCACAACAACCTCTGACCATACCTCAAATTACCACGGTCCTCGGAAAGTACGGTCTGCGATGGCGGTCGAAGGTGTGGCAGCGCCCGATTTAGATCGTGGACCGTGACTCATACCGGTCCGATACAATGGACAATATCGTTTTTGCAGGGGACCGGTTGACAGCTTCCTGTTTACAATTCGAAAAGAAGACAGTAGCTGAAAACCTAACTTGGCTTTTGTGCTTATTAAAAATAAAAACTTATCGATAAATGTTGAATAATATAACTAACACTATATTAATTTGACATATTAGTTTCTGGCGATTCGGGCTAGAAGATGCCAACTAATTTTGGGGATGTCGTGTTTTCCTTTTATAACCTTTGAAAACATGATGTTTTATAAATTCCAAGCATACCGCTTCGATGTGATTATTTTCATGTACATCTCGATTTAAATTTTACTTAAAACCGAGTTATGATTGGTATTAGAATGCTACAGATATTTACAATCCTGCCGGGTAGCACGGGTTTCCCACTAGTTCATTGTGATTGTTGTAGTTTATTATGTGAGGTGTTTAACCCCACGACGCAGGCTGGGGTCGGAAAACCATATTAAATGAGTTAAATGAGTATTACTAATTGACACAGTGTTGTGTTTTTTTAGCAATGTCTTATGTGATCTGCAAATGGGTATTACTAATCTGAGTTTGTTTTTATTATCAAAACTAACCTCCAAAAGCAGAAGGAATAGAAATTGAACAAAACATAGAGATAAATGATGAATTTAATCTAAAGTTTTGAGACGAGGATAGAAAATTAGAAACCAAATGAGAATACTTTCTCTCGTTGTAGATGTCACCGTTAGAAAAAGAGCATAAAGTAGTTTTTAACGTTGCATAAAATCTATTAGAATATTAACCCATAACCAGATAGCATCAACCCATGGCTTCCTCAACTTTTTTTCCCCAACCCTTAGGGGACGGGACGCTTCCCGTATTTAACATGGGTACGTCGTTATAACACCACTATCACCACGGCAATACGGCCGACGATGGTGCTTGTAGCGGTTTCGTGAAGGTAAACCGCGTGTTTGACCACGGTTTTTAAACCGTGTGAATTAATCATATTGCAATTATTTGCCTTTATTCTCGATTAATATAAATTGTCTAAACGGTTTATATAAAACATAAATATATTAATATTAAACACAAATAAATACAAAATATTAAAACATAATTAAAAGGTAATTAAAAATACTAAAACATTACGCAAAAATTGTCATGCCTTGACATGGTCGAAATTGTTGCGGTATCAAACCGTATAGTCGACATTTGTCAACTTGATTGCCAACTCCTCCTCAATACCCGGGTGCTCCCCAAGGTGTTTGCGTAGAGGGTGCTCCACTGATCACATTTGTTGTTGAGATCGTCCACTTGCATTGGGGACTTTCGATCGTGCGGTCGTTGTCACTAACTTGGCGCTTGAAGTCCGCCAATACCCTATCCCAAAAGGAGTCCCCCACCGAGTGACGGCGACGGGTTGGTTACTGTTGTAGGGTAGGGTCGTTCCTTGCATCTTGGTAGCACACCATTAAGGCGATTTCTTCCTCCTCGTTTGTAAGTCCCAAATACTAGATCTTGTTAAGTGCAAGAGATTGTTATCACTTAGAAACACCTATGAATTAGGTGTTTTAAGTGATTAATCTTCTACAAACAAAAAAACTAGATGAATGCTATAAGAACCGACACACAAGATGAATAATAAGATAATTCCATTGATGATTTGTCACTGAAGAACCATGGACATGATACAAGTACGCACCTATTCTTGTGCTACAAAGATAATAACCAAAACCCTAACCCTAGAGCTGCACACTAGCATTCTTTATATAGGAAGTCAGATGGGCCTGTGCACTTAAGCTAAGTGCGCAGAGCCCGTCCATTAAGTGCGCAACCTAGGGTTTCTAGCATAAACTATGTCATAATTACATAAACAGCCCTTCAACTTGCAAACTACAAAACAAGCTATCAAAAGTCTTTGATCTGGTAACTGTGGTCTCAATATAACCCAACAATACTCCCCCCTAGACCACAGCTACCAGTTCTTCATTCTCAATCAATCTCTACATCGCTTGTCTCCCCCCCTTCTTGACTCGGGGGGTCTTGAATGTACAGGGCGGCCGGATCTTCTTCAACCACAGCAGGAACTTGAGTAGACTCAGTTGCAGGTCTTTCTGGATCAGTTGCTGTTGCAGGTTCTTGTGTCTGCACCTCTGAAGTGATTTCGGCTTCAGTTTGTGTTACTTCTGCAGCAGCAGCTTGGGCAGCTTTCTCCTTTTCTTCTTTTTCCTTGTCCGCTGCGTTGATCCTGTCTACTATTTCAAGTAATTCTCATTTCAGCTTCAACGCCCGATCCACTGCTCTCCTGAATAGGACAGCTTCTTCAAATAAGACGTTTCCAGCACCTACATTGATCTGATTGGCGAACAGAATAGTAAAATCCGATGGATTAAGGGCAAACACATCTACCGGATCCAGAATCCTCATAGCCTCTGAATCATCCTTCAACTTGATAACGGCTTCACCAGTATTGCTGTCATAAAACCATTTCTTGAACTCTCTTAACATAACTGGAAGCTCAGGGCGTATAGGAACTCGTGTGACGACCTGGGGGGGGGGGGTCAATCACATAAGTGATCATTCCTTGTCCTGTGGCCGGATCGATTCGCTTCTTGGAGATCCGTCTCTTCGGCTTTTGCGGCTTGAAGATCTGAAAATCAGTTTCACACTCCTTCTCTATAAACCAAGCAAGCATGGAACCCGTGGTGCTTTTGGAGTGGTTGATGAAAGGGGCTCTACTAAGTTCCCTGATGTCCCAACGAGGGAGAGATTTCAGATCCTGTCGACCTCTGAAGTACTGTATAACTCCCCCTCCTCTCTTTATAGCAAACAACCTTTTCTCTTCGTCATACTTCCATGAAATGATCCTCTCTTGATGAGCTTCTCTCGTATGATGGATGTTCTGATGCAGGGCTGGAATAGTGATAGGCCTTCTGGGAAACCATGTTGATCTTTCTGGGTCCAACTTATGGCCATCCGACGTCTCGTACACAGTTTCTTCTTCCATACCCATCTCCACAAACTTCTCAGGCATCTCATCCTCACTGATCTCGTCCACATCACTCTCTTCAGCGATTCTTTCTTTCTCTTTCTCCTCATCAAGAAATTTCCCAAAATCAAATAGCTCATCGAATGTTGTGCTAGGAGCACTAGTCTGCTGTTTCTGCAACTCTTGAATCATATCAAACATCTTCATCTGAACCTAAGTCTGAAACTTGATTAGATATCGTTGATCCTTTACAGCTTTCTCCAAATTCCTATTCTTGTGCTTTAGCTTCTTGATTTTTCTTCTGAGCTCTTGATTGTTGTGCACATCACTCTTTAGGGTACAGATCTCCCTAGCAGCAGTCTTTCCAACCTCCTTGACCAACTTCTCGTACAGTTTCTGGTGCACCGGTTTGCGGCGTGGTGCTTTAGGGGCTGAGGAGGAAGGTTCAGTTGACTTTTGAGCTGGTGCTTTAGGGGCTGGAGCAGTAGTAGTGGATGGTCCTGGTTGATCTTCTCCCCCGAACATAGACTCCAAAATCACTTCTTGCTCAATATCGTCCTCAGTCATTACGAGAGGAACCTCAGACTCTGGTAACTGTTCCCTCCGTTTCTTTCTTTCGGCCCTTTCGAACTCAGCAACTTGTTGTAGAGCCTCAGCAGTCTCAAGTTGTTCCGGTGTCAGTGATTCTCTGCCCTCTTGTAACAAACCAGTCGGCCTTTTCCTCTTGGTGGGCTTTGATGCAGGTGGTTCAGTTGCCACCCTTTTGCCCCTTGCCCTTTTCTTGAACAATCTCTTCAGCAGTTGGCTGGGCTGAAGAGGGAGCAGGATCAGATGATCCAGGTGCAGCGGTGGATTGCTGACGAGTTTCTGTAACAGCCTTCTTCCTTTTCTTAATCTTGTTGTAAAGTTCCATGACTATAGGATATCGCTGCGCTGCATACATGTTCTCTAGCATGGGTACCCAATCAGCCGTATTGCACTCAGTGAAGAATAGTGCACCTTTGGTGAAGTTGTACTGGTCACCATGGGGCAGATCCTCGTGCTGTGCGTTAATCATCATCTGCACGAATCTGGGGTACATAGCCCATTTGCCAGAGTCAGCCTCAGCATTCTTCACCAGATAATCGAAGATCATACCCGACAGGTTAAAGGATTCATTCTTGCAGATCTTTATCATAGCAGTCGACCATTCAGTGCTAAGCGCGTTGTAACCTCCTTTCCTGTGACACAGAAACATAATAAACACGTGACTGATGAGTCTCCAGTCTCTGGTCAGCTGGCTCTTTTTTATATCCCCTCTCTTGTCAAAATCTCCTTTGTATCCGAAGTTCTTGAACTCTCGGTGAATATCGGCTTTTGATAGAAATCTGACTGTTCCTGGCTGGTCTTGAAGTCTCAGCACGTTTCTAACGGTATCTTCAGTGATGATTAAAGCCTTGTTTCTGACTGTAGCTTTGATTCGCTTGACACGACCAACAACCTCTACTCGAGCAGACCTCCAAAAATCTTCAATGTGAGAGCAATAAACTTGTACACTATGCTCCACAGCGTATCCGATTCTGCTTCGTCTGATCCAGGTAACTACGTCTTTGAACTTTACGTCGTCGGTCTCAAGATTCATCGGCTGATTATGCATTCCTCTTGGATCCCAGTCAAGTGCCATCTGTTTAGATCATGTGCACGAAAAACAAGTTAGAACTTTTGATTGTGAGTGGACGACCAAATGACTGATCTTAGACTTCGACGGATAACGTACTTAGACTTATTTTATTTTATTTAGTTTTTCATGTGTAGTCTTTTGGACAGTCATACGATAGTGTTTGATGGATTTGTTTTATGAGTGTGCAAGGTACATTTGATTTTTTTTTAGTTTATGATCATTAACGTCCAGTTTAAGTGTACGGGTGAATGAGTCTAAGTACGCAGTCCGGTCAAGTGTCTTGAATAGTCAAGTTAATGGTCACATTTTGGTTTAATGTTCAAGTACGCAGGTCCTGTAAGTGCGCATGCTGAGTCAAAGCATTTTCAGCTAAGTACTCAGTCAAGTACGCAGCCAAGTACTCATACACTTGACTGAGCATTTAGGTTAGTACGCAGGTATCTGATCAATGATACACGAGATCACAAGTGCGCAGGTCAATCAAGACTCGGGCATGGTAACCCCTAGTCAAGACAGCCCAATCTGCGTACTAGCCAAGTACGCAGATGCTTAAACCTTCGTTTAAGATTTTACTGCGCAGCACAAGTGCGCAAGATTCTAGAATTTGTGTGCTTTGTATCATATGATGCAAGTGCGCAAGATATCATACAAGTGCGCAAAACCCAAGACACAAGTGCGCAGTCTCAGTTGAACCCAAACACTAAAACTGAATCCTCTCAAATCTGAAGCTCAACCCTGTAATCATAACAAATACGCTATTAGAGCATGATCTACCTTAATAATAAACAACAATCACTGAAAATGAAGAAAGGAAATGGATTAAACGGTGGTTAAAATGGTGATTAAGGGGTGATGAAAACTGATGAGTCTGATGAACACGATGAAGATTAGGGGTTAAAGAAAATTAGGGTTTTTAATTTTAGGGATGATTGTAAAAAAAAAATTTTACTCTGTTGTTTAAATATACCAGCTATGGGCCTGCGCACTTAAGCTAAGTGCGCAGGGCCCAACAAATAAGTGCGCAAGGCCCAAAAAAATAAGCTAAACCAAAGATCAGGGACTAGAGATCAACCGTTTCTCACCTTCTGCATCAAGATCATACTGACCATACCTGCCAGATTACATTTCAACTTTCCGTTGGATAGCTGCAGCCCAAGAAAAACTGTCGGTATATTTGTCCACTTAAATCCATGCCTCTCGTCTTTCAACATACGTTTAGTGATGAGCTTTATCATGTTTTGGTAATATTGACGAAAAGTTATTGGACCCCACTTGTGCTAGGTGTAAGCCTACCAATCCTCAAGGTTTATTGAGATATAATGATGAGAGCTTCAGGTCTATGTTTCCATAAGCAGAGAAGATGATCATTATGTCAATCAGATGATGAGAGCTTCAGGTCTATGTTCCCATAAGCAGAGAAGATGATCATCTGATTGCTTGTTGAGCTATCTATATTTGTTTGCACGTCACTAACATTGCGTGTCTTTTGTTGCTCATTTGTTTGGATAGCCCCGCATTGGTAGCTTGCACACTTAGGTGTCTTTTGAGTACATATGCACAAAATTTTCTGTGTCTTTTGAGCTCTCAACCTGTGTATGACCGGACTCAGCTTGTGCAGACCTAAAACACAGTGGGAATCCAGCTTTCCGTGTAGATCTTTTCAATTAAATCACCTATTGGTAGTTTACTTGATTCCAGGCTGAATCTATCGACATGTCGTTGCTTGAAACCGCAACATCCTCTGGATCCTATTCACATGCTGACAAAATATGATTAGTCCCTATCATTTCTTGAGTTTTTGAAAATTTTTGAAATTTTGCATTAGGAATCGACCGGTTTTATTTCTCCCCCAAAAATCTTGTTTTAACTGAAAAGAAGATTTTTTTTTTATAGTTTATTCACAAAGATTTTCTTTTTTTTAAGTGATTCAATAATCATTCAAAATTGATCATTTCCAGCCATGTTACTAACTGGCGGAAACGGGTTTTGTCAAAAGCTTTTGTAAAGATATCTGCCTTTTGATCAGCAGTATCTATTGGCAACACCTGTATATACCCTTTGTCGTGTGCATCGCGAATGGAATGAATCCGAATTTCTATATGTTTTGTTTTAGAATGATCAATTGGATTCTTCACGATGTCACGACACGCATCATTGTCAATATAAATAGGGGTTCTCATGACATTCAAACCATAGTCCAACAGCTGATTTTGAATCCACAACACTTGACAGCAACAACTGGAGGTGGCTGTGTACTCAGCTTGAGCGGTGGAGATAGACACTGTTGTCTGCTTCTTGCTCTGCCAAGACACAAGCCTATTTCCCAGAAACTGACAGCCACCAGAGACAGATTTTCTGTCAATCCTGCAACCTGCATGATCACTATCAGAGTACGCAATTAGATCAAACTTATCACTCTTAGGATACCATAAACCGAGTTTTGGTGTTCCTTTGAGGTAGCGGAAGATTCTTTTCACTGCAGTTTCATGAGATTGCTTGGGATTTGACTGAAAGCAAGCACAGCATCCGACTGCCCACATGATATCTGGTCTGCTAGCTGTGAGATACATCAAAGATCCAATCATTGAACGATATGTGTGAGGGTTCAGTGAAGGGCCTTGAAGATCTGGCACAAGTGTTGTTTGAGCAGCAAAAGGAGTGTTGGACGGCTTGCAGTCAGACAGGTTGTATTTTGCCAGGATGTCTCTTGTATATTTTGCTTGGTGGATTAGAATTCCGTCTTCCTTTTGCTGGACTTCAAGACCTAAGAAAAATGACAGTTCTCTTATCATGCTCATTTCAAACTGAGACTTCATAATGCTTTCGAATTCCCTGCACAGATTTTCGTCAGTTGAACCAAAGATAATATCGTCAACGTATATTTGGACAAGAATAGAGTGTTTGTTGACTTCTTTGGTGAACAAAGTCATGTCAATCTTCTCTCTTGTGTATCCGTTTTGCAGCAGATATGAGGACAAGGTCTCATACCAAGCTCTAGGAGCTTGATGGAGACCGTAGAGAGCCTTGTCCAGCTTGTAGTATTTGTTGGGATGATGAGGATCTTCAAAGCCCGGTGGTTGACATACGTAGACTTCTTCCTTGATTTTCCCGTATAAGAAAGCACTCTTTACATCCATTTGAAAAACTTTGAAGTTTTTGTATGATGCATATGCCAAGAAGATACGAATGCTTCAAGTCGAGCAACCGGCGTGAAGACTTCCTCATAATCAATCCCTTCCTGCTGACGAAACCCTTGAACAACCAGACGAGCTTTGTTCTTGATCACCACACCACGTTCATCCATTTTGTTGCGAAAGACCCATCTCGTTCCAATAGGATATTTTCCTTCAGGCAGATCCACGAGCTCCCACACCTTGAGTTTTCTGAATTGAAAGAGCTCTTCCTACATGGCTTCTACCCAGCTTGCATCTTTGACTGCATCTTCAATGCTGAAAGGTACCGTTTGGGACAAGAATGCTGAGAGTGCGGTGTTGAGCTTGTCTGTCTGATTTCTTGTAAGAACACCCTCATTGATTGGTCCTATGACGTTTTCAATGGGATGGTTCTTTGAAGATTTGTATCCCATATTTTCTTCTTCCTGCAATTGTGGAGGTAGATTTGAAAGATGATCTCCAGGTGCTGATGAGCTGGATGGTTCATCTACAGACTGCTGATTTGAAGGTGTTCCTTCTGCATTTGAAGTGCTTTCAGGAATGTGAGAAGTTTCAGCAACTGCATCACCATTAATGGGTTGAGGAGGAACAATTGGATCAGCGACAAGAGGAGAAAAGCGAGTGGTGAACGGTGCAACGTCATCGTCAGAAGAGTAAAGGATATTCCCAAAGGGAGATGAATTTGCTGCTTGATTTTCATGAGTTTGATTTGCAGGAACTTGATGTTCAGCTATGACAAAGTGATTGAAAACAACATCCACGTCAAAGAACCAATCAGGACCGGTTCCTGCATTAGTGGAGTTAGATTCTTGCCAGTCAACATAGAACGATTCGAGAACCATCTTGGTACGTTTGTTGTATACTCGATAAGCCTTTTGACTTGAAGAATATCCAACTGCATCGAACTTCATTATATTCTCAAAGTTGTTTAGAAGAGTACATGAACAACCGAACGGCCTGAAGTAGTCGATGAGAGGTTTTCTTTTGAAGAGTAGTTTATAAGCAGTTTTCCCACGTGGCTTGACGATCAAGACTCTGTTAAGAACATAGCAGGCGGTATTCACAGCTTCTGCCCAGAAAATGATCGGCAACTTTGAGTCAATGAGCATAGTTCGGGCACCTTCAATCAGTGTGCGATTCTTTCTTTCAGCAACTCCATTTTGTTGGGGAGTCCTTGTAGCACTATATTGAAGATGAATTCCTTTGCCACTGCAGAATGTCATGAAGCTTTGGTTCTTGAATTCTGTTCCTTGATCACTTCTGATAGACTTTACCTTCAGCTTGATTATGTTCTCGATAAGAGGAACAAACAGCATCAGAGTCTCAGCAGCTTCACTTTTAAACTCCAAGAAGTATACCCATGTGAAGCGAGAAAAGTCATCTGTAATAACCAAACAGTAAGACTTTTTACCCAAGCTTTTAACACTAATTGGACCGAAAAGATCCATATGCAGTAATTGAAGGGGAGAGTCAATTGAGTTCACTTTTTTGGACTTGTGCGATTTCTTGTGTTGTTTTCCTTTTGCACATGCTAAACATTTTTCAGAAAAAGGGAATTCCTTGGAAGGAAGACCTCTAACTAGATTTAGTTTAGAAAGTTTGTTCATATTTTTAAAGTTCACATGTCCTAATCGCCTGTGCCATAAACAGTGACTCTAACTCAGATGCCTTTGATAGTAAGCAAGTCATTGGGTATTCAGACTTGGCATCTCTCATGTTTATCACATAAGTATTATTCTGTCTAGGTGCTTTCAACATGATCATGTTGGCGGGTGGTTTGAATCCTGGCTTAAGGAAGATGCACTCCATGTCGTTGAATAACACAGAGATTCCTTTGTCACAGACTTGTGATACGCTCAGCAGATTGTAACACAATTCTGGAACATAATTGACATCTTCTAGAGTTAGTGCATCGGAGACTACATCTCCTATGCCAACGATCTTTCCACCCTTTTCGTTTCCAGCGAACACTACGAACTCTCCATCGATGAACCGATAGTTCTTGAGGAGTTCTTTCATCCCAGTCATGTGCCTTGAAGCGCCGCTGTCGACATGCCAAAGATATCTCATAAGAGCTATCAACCATTTTTGTAGTTTATTCTGCAAAAACAAAACAAGAAAAACAAGGATAAACAAAAAAAATTATGTACAATCACAACTTAGACATTTAATCAAGTGACTTTGGGAATCCAAGTCTGTTTTAGTTTTGATCTGTCGTGATTTTCACCCAAAATTGACTCTTGTCTTTTACAGATTTGTGTATTTTTAACAAAACTTTTTACGGTTTCTTGAAGATTTTTGATATGATCAGAAAAAGAGTTTTGTGATTTGACATCTTTCTGTGGTTTAGGTTTCAAGTGACAATTTTTGACCACGTGACCCTCATTTCCACATCTGAAGCATTTTGAATGCTTAGGCTTGATCTTAGGTGAAGATCTGGATGATGATGGTTGTGATGTTCTTTTCTTGAGCTTGTTTGAGCAGGAGCTTTCACTTGAACTTGATTCATCCTTGTCACCACTTGATTATTCATTTGTGTTGCAGTCAGGTATGCTGATGTTGCTTTCTGTATCACTCAGTGATTCTTCAGAACTTGAGTTACCTGTTTCACTTTGTGATTCTTCAGAACATGATACATCTGTGGATGAAGGAATAAACTCTGGGATTTCCTTAGTGAGAAATTTCCCAAACCTGTTAAGCTTTAGTTCTGGTACAAACACATGTGGTTTACATGTATGTTTATCATCAGAGAATGCAGCATTAAGATCAACACATACTGGCATAACATTGTCAACACAAACATTTGAATGTCTGATAGGATTCTTCCTATCATCAGGGGCCACAACACCCTTTAAATCTAGTTTAGAAGTTAAGTTAATACAGTCATCCGGCCTAGATAAACTATTACAGTTATCCATCCTAGATAAACTATTACATTCATCCATATTAGTTAAAGTATTACAGTCATCCGAAATCAAAATGTTTTTAGACTTTTCATTGTTCCAGATGAACCAATTCACTGTGGAGTAATTGGCACCTGGATGTCCTAACCCCATTGTCTGCCCACCACAACTCTCATCATCTTCCACCCGAGCCTGTTGGGTCACATCTGCATCGCTTTTACTTATGTTAGCATTTGACTCAGATTTATCACATTCGTTTTCAAAAAGATCATTTTTAGGATGAAGTTTTGGAATGGGTATGTATTCACTTCAGCTCAAGGGTAAGAATAGTGATCTTTCGATTCCATTCTTATCCTTATACCCAATTCCATCTTTTACAAATGATTGCCTTGAGCAATCAACGATATCAGCATGAGCCTGTTTGCTTACATTCCATTTGTCAACAATGATTTGAAGACGAGTTGTTTCATTTCTAGATTTTTCTAATTTTGAGGTTAAGTCATTTCTTAGAAAATCCTTTTTGAGAACAAATTCTTTTAGAGTCTGCATTTCAGCTAGAGTTGCATTCAACTTTCGCTCATATGCCCACTCGTTTTCTTTCATTTCAAAATTAATTTTTCGGATATCATCCATTTCTCTTAAAACCCTTCTGTTGTGTGACAAACAGTAAGCAACAGCTATAACGCACCTAGGTGAGCACAGCTTTGATTTTATTTCAAGAGGAATGTTTACCATATCTTTCTCCTCAGCTTTCTTGGGTGCACTTTCCATCTTTTCAGCTGCTTTCTCAGTGGGTGTCTTCTCAGCTATCAAAGCCTCCTCTGCAGTCTGATCTTTCTTCTTTTCAGCAATCAGCACACTCTTCAGCCCTGCATTCTTTAGCATCTCACCCTTCAGCACCTCAGTTGATGACCCTTCTAGTGAATTTACACCGTTTGAGGATTTGGTGCAAATTTTGGCCATCAGGGCTTTGTTTACTTCAACTTCGGCCGCAGCTGCCTCTTCTCCCCAATCAAAATCTTCAACAACCAGTGCCTTCTGTGGTTCCTTCTCATTTCCCTCATTTCCATCAGTGATGGCCACCAACCTCTTAGCGGGCTTGATTTCAGCTTGATTCAAGGTGGGACATTCATATTTGAAATGCCCAAGAACTTTACAGTTGTAGCATCGAATCTTTGACTTGTCAAAACCGGATTTACCCATTCCCACCCTCCTACCAGTTCTGTCTTGAAATCTTTTAACCCTCAAAGTGATCATTGCCATTTGCCATTTGAGGTCCATTTCCTCCATATCATCTGGATCCATCTGGTACATATCTTCAGGGGACATCATCTCATTCTTGATCTCACCAGTCTTTAGTGCCTCAAAACTGCTCATGAAGGTGTTAAAGAGTTCCACATGTTCAGTGGCCAACTTGGTAACTTGTGGATTCAGTGTCTTCGCTGCCTTTTCTGAGTACATGACTGCTTTACCCAAACTTGAACTTCCACCACCCATTGAGTCCACATATGCATGTGATGAGCTTGAACCCATCTCACCAATCGGAGCCATCAACGCCAGATTCTTCATTGCAGTGCTAGGAACGACCTTTGGAACAGTCTGATTCATCTCTCTTTTTGTGATATCCATTTCGAATGACTTCAAAGTGTTTATGAGATCAGCCAAAGTGGATTGAGCATCTAAGTATTCCTTCTTAATTAGCATGCATTGAATACTCCATTCCTTAGGAAGAGAATCGAGCAGTTTCTTAATGGAGTTTCGGTTGTTCACAGGAATTCCAGCTTTCTTCATTTTTGTTAACAGGCTCATGAACCTGTCAATGTGAGACGACAGGCTTTCTGTAACACCCTCAAATTACCACATGCGGAGTTCTACCGCGAGGCGTGTGACACACCAGGATCCAAGTCAACGGTCACAATAAACAACACTATATGATAAGATACGTAAAATAAAAACATAAATCCAAACCATTTGAAATAACAGCGGAAGCATTGTTTTACAAAACTAAATCCCAAAAGTTTCCAAACTTGTTTAATAACAAAACCATGAACCTAAACTAGACGCCGTGCAGACGCGTGCGCCTAAGCCCTGAGATGCTGCTACCTTAGCGACCTGAGAAATCATGCAAAAAACGGGTCAACATATAATGCTGGTGAGTTCACAGGTTTAAGTTTACAATAAGTTTCCGTGTGTTGAGCGTTGATCACAAAATACCATGTCATAAGATATGTTATACGAATAAACAAACGAACAAACAAGCGTTTCCTACTACTACCACGACTGTGATGCTGAAACCATTACTGACAGCGTTGCTTGAGTTGCTGCCCGTGTTTGAGTTGCTTGTGTTGCTAAACTAGAGACAATATGCACCCGCCCGGCTCCTAGCCGACGGGTGGGGTTTGTCAGGCCCAATAGATCTATCCACATTTCCCCGTTGTGCTATCCCGCACATTCATGGTTTCCCCCGGGACTCCTTGTTTCGTCGTGTAGTAACAAAAGTGTTGCAAATCAAGAGTTGTGTTTCAAAAGCGTTGCATTCAAAAGTGTTGCTTTCCAAAAGTGTTACTTCCCAAAAGTGTTTCAAAAGCGTAGCATGCTTACAACAAGTTACTTCCCAAAAACAGTTACGTATTCAAAATGAGTAAAGCGTTTCCAAAAGGAGTTGCATGTTCATACGAAAGCATTGAGTTTGTTAAATTGCGTGGCATGTTTCTCCCCCGAAAGAAAACATATAAAAGAGGGGCCGTGAACTCACCTTGGGTTGCGTTACTTCGAAAGTGATTTAAACCAACAAGCTATGCTAGCCCCGTAAAGCGGCGACCTAACATATGACAGTTACAAGTACTTAGACTAACAACCCGTAGGTTAGTTAGTCCCTAGATGCCCAGACCATAACCAGGTTTGTTTGAAAATGCGTTGACTGTTAAACTGACCAAATGTACAAGACTCGACATCCCATTGGTGACCCGAGACCCCACGTGTTCATCTCATACTCAAACATACACAAAACATGCAACTCAGCACTTAACATGCGTTAAAGTTCAACGATTCTAACACATAGGTCCATTAACGTACGAACAAGTCCGAACACGTGTTACTATGTTACTAAGCATGTCACGGGGTTCCTATCATGTTCCTAGGTGTCAAATCGGGTTTCGGGATGTTAAAATGCACTTACAACAGCATTTCATGCGATTAGGGACTTAGCATGCAATTAGGAAAGTCAACACGTGATTAGGGATGGTCAACAGGCAATTAGCAGGGCTAATCGCCACTTATGTTAGGTGATTAGGGCTAATCACATGCATATTAGGCGATTATGGTCATGTGGTATGCAATTCAGGGCTTAACTAGTGATTAGGGTCACAATTGCATGACATGAAGGCAATTAGGATCACAATTGCATGGACTGCTAGCAATTATGATGCTAATCGCCATCCTAGCACACGAGTAGCCTCAATCCTTAGGCGATTATGCCCCTAATCGCCTACAACATAGGCGATTAGGATTGCTAATCGCCTATAGTGCAGCAAATGTGGTTTTTCGCGCGTTTAACCCTCCAAATCAGATCCAAAACGTGCGCAAACACGCAATAATCATTCTAACATATTAACAAACATATTCCAAGCAAAACCCCTAAGTTTTCATCATTCTAACAGTCCCGAATGCGAGCGTTTTCCCAAAATAGCAATTTAACATGAAAGCATCACATCAACATGCAATAACTTGCCCTAAATAGCAAATATCCAAATCTAATCACATAATCACGTTGTCCGAAAGCATCCTACTGTTCTAGCATCATCCTAGAGCAAACCCTAACATCAAACAATCAACAACACACCCCATATCATCCTAAATCATCCAAAATCCTTCAAACGGGTCAAAACATCAAGTATCCATAATACACGACCAAAACCATCCAAACTCCTAGGACATCATCATACTAACTTGTAACAGCTATAAACATCATAATAACACAAAAACAATCATGATTAGATCCCAAAAACTCTATCTTTAATCACATATAACACATATAACACATGTAAAGGTGTGGGTTTGTTTAGAAACGGTTTTAAATGGATTTTCAAAGACAAAAACCTTTATAAATCAGGTCTGGACATTTAGGGAGTAAAACATAATCATTTAAAGGTTTGGGTTTGAAGAACACACCTTGTATTTAAGAGTAGATGATGGAATAAGCTTGGAAATGGTTGTTTGTGTGTAAAAATGGGTTCCAGAGGGTGTTTGTGGGTTGAGATATGTTATGGGACGGCTAGGGTTGTGTAAATAATGTTTTGGGGGTCAAGGGTGGTATTTATAGGTGTTTTTAGTCGTCAGACATGTTGCAGGCGATTATGAAGTTCTATCAGGCGATTAGGGCTGCTAATCGCCTTCCCTATAGGCGATTAGCCCCATAATCGCCTACAGGGCAAGGCTAATCGCCACCTTGAAGGCAATTAGCCAGGCTAATCGCCACCTTGAAGGCAATTAGCCAGGCTAATCGCCTACAGGGTCCAATGTGGTGTATTTGGCGCGTTAAACTCCGTTTTAACATATGTTAACACATTTTCACATACCGATAAGTCACATAATGATTATAAACACATAATACATGAAAGTAAACACGTTCACACTCGTTCACCAATCCCCGGGACTCGAGACTTGCGTATGTTAAAACTCTAATGACGTGCGACTCGACTCGACCGACCTTGTTTTGTGTAACGTATGCGCGACTCGCTAAGGTAGACTTACTAAGTTTTCGAAAGTTAGTTACCGGAGATTGCCGGGTGTCACACTTTCTCCTCGAACCCTCCCAAACATATCATATTCTTTCTGAATCATGTCTTGCTTGTTCTGTCTCATCTCAGCATTTCCCTCGTAGTACTCACTTAAAGCGAACCACAGATCATGCGCAGATCCGTACTCCTCAAACATGTTGTACACGTCATTGGACAAAGCCATGGTGAGAGCACCATAAGCTTTGTGATCTCTTTGCAGAAACTGCTTGTCAAGATTTGTGTAAGTAGTGGGATCAGTGTTAAACACCTCTCCTGCTTCAGTGGTCCTCACTGGAATGTGAGGTCCAAGTTGCACAGATGTCCATTGGGTGAAGTCGTTGACGTAGTAGAAAGCTTTCATTCGGTTTTTCCAGGTACCATAATCTTCAGCACCCATTAACTTGGGAATTTGGGTTATTGTTCCTGTTTCTAGTTCAGCTTGGGTTATGGGATTAATGGTTGAGTTGTTGTTACCAGCCATGATTTAAGTTAATTTTAAGAGTTTGGTTTTATAGATTTTATAGTTAACAGTCCAGAAAACTGTCCAAAGTCCTTAAGTGCGCAACGAAGTGCGCAGTAATCCAGATCAAGTACGCTGCAGCCTGTAACAATATAAACAACCTTGTCAAGATGTTTGTCTACTGATAAGTGTGTAGTCTTGCACAGTACACGTGTAGCTGTGGTTTCTTGATAAGTGCGCAAAACAGTCAGCACTTGGGCATGGTAAGTGCTCAGTTTTGTCTGATCAGTCTGCGTACTAAACGAAGTACGCAGACACTTAAACTCTTGTTTAAGATTTAAGTCCGCAGAAACCCTAGCCAAGTACTCAAAACTACACCTCTTCAGTAAGTGCGCACAACACCAAAGATCTCTGTTTTAGTGCGCAGAAACCCTAGTTAAGTGCGCGTAGACAGTGAAAACAATAAGTACGCAGAAACTTAGTTGCGTACTAAAACACAAGGATCTAAGTACTCAGATAAGTATGCAGTTTATGAGCTAAGTGCTCAAACCAGGAAATAAGTACTCAACGTATGAAATAAGTTCACAACTCAAGAAACAAGTGCGCAAAACAGGCTGTTGAACAACACAAAAACTCAGCTGAAATTTATCCAAAACTTTTTTTTTATTCCATTCTGAAATGCTTGGATGAAATTTCTACTTAAAACGAACCACTTTTAACTCTCAGAAACACAATTTCCATGAAATTTTGAAGCAAAAACATAAGAAAAACACCCAAATTTTGATAAACACAAAAACTTATAGAAATCTTGATAATAAAAACTAACAAGATGAGGGTTTTGGTATCTTTAAATAGATACAATCTAGAGCACAATGGCTCTGATACCAAATTGTAAGTCCCAAATACTAGATCTTGTTAAGTGCAAGAGATTGTTATCACTTAGAAACACCTATGAATTAGGTGTTTTAAGTGATTAATCTTTTACAAACAAAGAAACTAGATGAATGCTATAAGAACCGACACACAAGATGAATAATAAGATAATTCCATTGATGATTTGTCACTGAAGAACCATGGACATGATACAAGTACGCACCTATTCTTGTGCTACAAAGATAATAACCAAAACCCTAACCCTAGAGCTGCACACTAGCATTCTTTATATAGGAAGTCAGATGGGCCTGCACACTTAAGCTAAGTGCGCAGAGCCCGTCCATTAAGTGCGCAACCTATGGTTTCTAGCATAAACTATGTCATAATTACATAAACAGCCCTTCAACTTACAAACTACAAAACAAGCTATCAAAAGTCTTTGATCTGGTAAATGTGGTCTCAATATAACCCAACATCGTTCTAATATGTCATTTTTAGTGTTTAGAGTGGTAACTATGGGTTAAGTGTGAAGTTCTTAGTCACCCACGGTGGGTATTTATAGCTCATTTTTTTGACCGTTTCACAAGAAAAATTACCGTTGAAAAATTAAATTCAAAACCTACCGTTCTGTCACCGCGCCTGCCAATGGTTTGAATTTGAATGCAAATTTAAATTTGAAAAAGTTAAAGTTTATATATATTTATTTAAATGAAAAATAAATAAACATTTCAGTGAAGTGCTTACATATTATTTTAAGGTGGGCAGTTGCCCCCCTAGAGTGACCGTTGGTCCGCCCATATTTGGGTGTAAGGAGTCTTATACTTACTTACGAAACTCACCACAACTCCTCTCTCCGCCATGTCAATTAATTCCGCTACTTTTATTTTATCTTCCACAACTTGAAACAACTTGTCAAATCATCGGAAATCCTACATGCTTCGTATGCTTCCCATACCACAATCAATTTTGTGGGTTTAATGCATAAAGTACAACTACAACAAGAAAGAAAATTAGTTTTTCAAACACTAATTATAGTATAATCCCTTCAGCTTGGTTACACTTTAGTTACCTTATCTTTAACCAAATCCTGGATAACTGGTTAGTATTTACATTTTATCACCCTTATAAAAAACTAACTACTCCACAATTTTTAAACGACAATAACTTTTTTGTACATTAATAATTTCTTTAAAAAAGGTATACCATAAAAACGAGCATTTTATTCTATCTAATTTGATATAGTGTTTCTATAGTTTTTTTTAGTTAAAATCATTGACATGTTACGTGTTAACATTGTATAGGGGGTGAGCATAATTGAATCATTAACCGAAATCGAACCAATATCATCCAAAACCTTATTCAACTGAAAACTTATTAACCAAAAACCAAATTAACCACAAATCGATTATCGAATGTTTTTACCATCGTTTAACCAAAATTAGCAAAACAACCATTCATATTTCATATATTTCTAGCTTTTATACATCTAGTTCTTGAATTTCATATATTATAACTCGAAAAATTGCTCGAATGGTCCTTGTGATTTGCTCAGATTGCAC
Organism: Ambrosia artemisiifolia; assembly: GCA_032199755.1. NCBI lineage: Eukaryota > Viridiplantae > Streptophyta > Magnoliopsida > Asterales > Asteraceae > Ambrosia > Ambrosia artemisiifolia. Next base: position 33,671,098 of record CM063514.1, read on the forward strand.
CTTTAGTCCTCAACTTTTGAAAATAACACTATAGTCCTTAACTTTTGGTGTTTCTTAACTCGGATAGTCCCTAGAGTAGACGGAGGTTAAATAATCCAATTAAGTGAGTGTGAAATTACTAAACTACCCTTACTTTAATAAAAATAAAAAAATCAATTAATTAATAAAATACAAACATGCCCCATTTAACCCCTTAGCCAATCATGTGTCTCCACCCATTCTTAGTGGGGCTTACCCACTTCATCTTCTCCACCTCATCACCTCCACAAACCACCACCCCCACCAACCCAACTTTATCTTCGCCACCCAGGCCTATATATATATATAATCACAAAAATTTGTCTGTTTTCCCTGAAATTCCCGGCAAGAGTTCCCTCCCTGAAACCATCATCCCTAACCTTCCATCCTCCAACTGAGCCTCCCGGCAAAGAAAAATAACCTTGTTAACTGAAAATGGCTATCCAAATCAGAAACCCCAAAAGAGCCACCACTTTCTTGAGATCCAACTGATCCCTTTGCGGAGTGTCTGCAACTCCTTCATCTTATGATCCGGATAATAATAATTTAAATCTTCCTTACTATGCTAACAATCCATAAATAAATCAGTTAGGTTTTAAAATTTTTCCTTGTCGTTAGGCAAAGAAGGTGATGAATCTGGTACAGAACCGATGTCGTAAGGAAGATTTGGTGTGCTTGATTGGACTAGGGTTTGAGAGTGGAGTGTCGACATGAATTAGTAAGAGAGAGAGAGAGAGAGAGAGGAGGTGCTGGTTGTGATGTGCAATAGAGAGGGTGGTGGTGGTGGAGGTGGGGGTGGTGATTTGTGGAGGTGATAGGGTGGGGAAGATGAAGTGAATGGGCCCCACTAAGAATTGGTGGAGACATATGATTGGCCAAGGGGTTAAGTGGGTCCTCTATCTATTTTATTGATTAATTTATTTTTTTATTTTTATTAAAGTAAGGGTAGTTTAATAATTTTATACCCACTTAACTGGATTAGTTAACATCTATCTACTCCAAGGATTATCTGAGTTAAGAAACAGCAAAAGTTGAGGACTACAGATGTAATTTTCAAAAGTTGGGGACTAAAGGTGAAATCTGAGCATACCATAGTGACCATTCCAACAATTTTCTCTTATAACTCATTTCATTATTCATACATCTATTTCATTTATTTATACCTCAGTTTTATATATTTTTAAGCAAAAGTTTTAGTCCAAATTTGGTTTTAGCTGTAAACTGAAATTAAATGAACCAAACCAAAAACCATCAATATAACCGAATAAACTGAACTGATTAAGCAAAAACGATTGGTTAATGAAATAGACTAACCAATGGCTATGATTTCGGCCTCAGTTGAAGATAACAACAGCACTGACAGAATCATGCACACCCTAACAGTTTATGTGTTCCTCACTGTCTCGTGTGTACAATGTGCACCCTTCTAGTAATTACAAACGTAAGTTTTAACTAAACCAATTTCCTAAATCTACATAGTGAAAGGCTAAGCTGACCAAGCCATGGTTAAATTACACAAAGATGGCATTTCACTAATTATATATGCTAAACAACTCCCTAAGTTGACTTACCGAAAACTATCAAAGCTGACCAGTTGGTCCATGGTGATATTTTACTAAGTGTGCGCTAACTCCATATAAGCTTGCCAATGAGGTAGTACTAGAGTGGTTGGAGAAAGATTTAGGGTCCGTTTGGCAACTTCTGAATGGGTAAGTGCTGACTCAGTAAAAGGTTTGAATGGTTAAAAGGTATTGAATGATTAAGTGCTGAATGATTAAGTAATGTTTGGTTGGACATCTGAATGGGTGTTACAAAACCAGTGGGTTGTGAGGAGGAGGACCCTAGCACCAGAGGGTATAGGTCACCACTGTTGTTGCATTGCAGGAGTGGGGTCCGCGTCTTGAGGTCTTTCACAGAAAACCAAACGGGTCAAATTCGACAGAAACAGAGTTGTCCGTAGTGAAACGACAGACAGATATAAAGTTTTTATTTAATTTTGGTGAATATAGGACGTTTTTAAGGACAAAAGGTGGAAAGGGTTTGGGTAGGTATTTTGTGCCTTGACCCAAAACTGGAATAGTATTACCATTTCCTACTATAATATTTGTGGAATGCAAGAATTAGAAAATGAGTGAAAATCACCTTTCTCGTGCGACAGAGTGGATGAGGCTCCGGTATCCATGTACTGGGTCGGGTCGGGTCTTGTAGAGACCTGGTATACAGTGCTTGCTCGATATCAGTCGGACTGTAAGCCTCGTATTATCCCTGTTGAGGTCGTGGGCCTAAGAGGCCAGCCTGTTGGGCCGTATTGGGCTTGTTATTGATGATACTCCTAAACATATCTTTTAGCAAGAAAAGTTGACATAATATTTCCATTGAACTTCTAACTCTTAAATTAAAAAAATGGACATAAATAAGTAAACATGCCATGAAAATTACATAATAATATACAAGGTGATGTTCATATATAAAGAGTGTTTTTTTGTGTGAAGTACGTTAAAATATTAATATCTATATTTACAATTTGATACTTCAATATGTTTTTTATAAAATTCTTTTTATATTTTTTTACATTTTATATACATTTTATTTTTATATTTTGCATGAGTATTTTTTTGCAGGTTGGGCTAATTGGTTGAGGTCCAAGAAGAGAGGAGCAGGCTTGGTTGATATAGTCCAGAGTTTGGCCCATTCTGTTGGCCCAGTTCGTAGCCCACTCAATATGGAGCGTTGGATCTGGTAGATTGTAGCCGTTGGATCTATTAAAGAAACACAACACCTCAGCTATAAATAGCTTCGGTGTTCGTTCCTTTGTCACTTTTGCATCTTTGTTGTTTTAGTGTTACTCTCAAATACTCTCTCACATTCTAGGGTTTATGTTATAGGCGATCATTGTTATCTTGATCTTGTTATTAGATCTATCTCAGATCTTATAATAGACTAGTGTTGTCTAGTCTGTAATCCAGTAGAGTTGTGATAGGGAGTTTTTATTTTTGTGATCTGTTTGTTAATCAGATCAGTTAATTTATAGTTGTAATTGTCTTGAATCTTGTTGAACTCTTTGTGATTGAATAAAGCTTTCTTTCACCGAATTCTGTACATGATCCATGTTTTGTAACAAAGTATAAAAAGTGTTTATGATCATCATATTTATAAATGGAGGATGGAGATTGATCATAAAATTTTAATATGTATTATAATTTTAATTGTTTAATTTGACTAGATAGAGGTATAATAATAATTTGGTGTGTTGTAAATTTAAAAACCCACATGCACCCGTCTTTTTCAAACGCTAATAACTTTTTTATACGCAATAGCTTTTTAAAAAATACACCATAGTAACGAACATTTTTTAATTGTTAATGTGACTACCATGTTACTATACACACACACACATAAAAAAATTACGTTTAAACTTGATGTATGTGTCTTGTTTTATAAAACACAGTAAAATTGATCTAATATATGTAAAACATAGTAAAACTAGTCTGATTCATTTCAAAGTTAAAGTGTTATATAACAATCACTTAATAATTTATTATGTCGGTTAACCGTAGTGTGTTTTATATGAATTAGATTCGTTGTCATGGTAGATGTCATAACAAATCCCAAAGTACTACTAAGTGAGGTAAACACATCAACGCACGTTGTCGAAGCTGAAGTAAAAAGGTTTGGTTAGTTGAGTGACGCGTATAAGAGTTGTCTAGCTAGATGCTAGTTTTAATGTGAAAAATTGGAATACGACAATTAGTTGTTTGTGTCATGGTTTCTTTTGTGTACATTATCACGTAAACCTTGTTTGCTATTTTTTTTATGGTATTTTTTGTGATGTATTAGGATGACTAGATGTTTCATTGTATGATATTAAAACACCAAATCAGATAACATTAAACTCCATTTTAGCTCCACAATAAAACACTATTCTACAAACAATAGTATTCTTACAAAAATACAACATTATGTGTAGATAATTGAAGCCGATACATTAGTAAAGCACGATATACTAACACTAAAACACATACGCTTCTGTAATTAAAAAACCCCAATATGTACATGATAAAAAATCATGCAAAAATAAAACACTATTGTTTTTAAAACACACAATGTTAAACCACACAGTACCAAAACATTATTTATATATTAAAAAACAAAATAAAATGACCTGCAAATTATTCTTGTCAAAACAAAACAATCTTTTAAATATCCAAGGCCACATGCAAATTATTTTTGCCCAAAGAAAACACATGAATTAAATTGAGAAAAGACAATCGTATTTGATTCGTAATTAATAGATTAATTGTATATTATTATTGGAAAGGATTGTATAGATTGATTGTAACAGGAAAGTCGGTTGGCATTCTTCTATATAGGGTATGTTTGGCAAGGAGCTTTTAGTAGCTTCAAGCTTTTAAGAAAAAGCTCCTACTCAATAAAAAGCCTTGTTTGGTTGAAGGAGCTGGAAACTTTTAGTTTGGAGAAAAAAACTCTACTAGCTACAAGTTTTTAATTAGTAAATGACATAAATACCCATTCTATTTTAAAAATAAAATAAAAACATTTTTTTACAAACTTTTAATTATGCTCATTTTGGTTATTTTATACATTTTATTAAAAGTTCCAGCTACTCTGCCAAACACCAAAATATATTTAAAAAGCTTTCAGCTACCAGTTTGCAGGTAACAGCTATCAGCTTCCTGCTATCAGCCACTAGCTAGTTTTACCAAACATACCCACATTCCTATTGTATCTTTTGTATCAAATCAATCAAGAATAATGTTCCTTCAGTAATACCAGACGAGAAGAAGAAACAAAATCAAATCCCACAAAATACTCAAAATCGTAACGGCATATTACCAAAATTGATTAATTGTTCAATTTACTTTTACGCCCTTTACTCTAAATATTGATGATTGCCACATGTCAATTTTTTATGGCTTCTTAGCCTTCTTAGAATTAAGCCTTTGAAGCCGAACCCCTTTGTATTTCTACCCTTTACTTTGTATTTCTATATTCTTATTCAAACCTCCACATATTCTTAGTGCATTGGTAAATAAGAGTGCTTTGAGACGAGTTAAAGCACATAAAAAATCATACAAGGTTTTGCGAGCTCCATTTTAATTATCAAAACGTACACGTCGCGTAAGTAGATATAAAAACAAGTTGAATAACTAAAAGACAAAACCCATGTTAGCATTTCACGGCTCTCTAACCTAGTAGATAGATATATTACTAATTACTAATTGAAGTTAAAAATTCTGGTTATTACATTATATAACCATCCCCGTGAGTTGAGGATCTTAGGGGATGTTTGGTTGATTAAGTGATGATTCATTAAGAGGTCTGAATGGTTAAGTGCTGAATCATTAAGTTGGACCTCTTAATGGTTAGTTTTTTTGTCCCACATTGGCAGGAGAACCTCATTAAGGTTCAGCCCAATTCAGTGCTTAATGGTTCAGCAACATCCCAAGTCTTAATAGTTCAGCCTTAACCATTCAATTCAGAAAACGAAACAAATGCGCTGAATAACACTGAATGGTTCAGAGTCTCATTAAAAGGCTTACCAAACAATAAACTGCCTAAAGCCTACTCTGATTTCATAAACTACAACCATGCATTTTGAATCATGTTTATATATTAAAAGAATTGTTCATATATAAACAATGTCTACAAAACAAACTACTTCTATATAAATATTTAAATTTTATTAAAATTTTTGCCAACGATAACTAATATTCCAACCAAAATAAAGTACCAAAATAACATATCAAAGAACCCAAGAAATCACTGATCAATTGAGAACGATAAAGAAATAATCAATGGTCTTTCATGAAACGATCATCCCCCTCGTGATCCAGGTGAACACTACTAAGTCGATGTGGTATTCCAAAGTCTAGATGTATTCCCATGTTGTGAAGCATGTCACAGCAAGGAGTTTTAACGTCTGGGTACCCTTTAAGCCGCTTAAGATTATACGACGAGAGTTCATAAACACAATCTTCTTTAAGTCTTTTTATCATACTTTCCATATGTTGTGCCACATACGCAGATGTCCGTGTCTGATCTGGAGTACTAGGAACAAAAAAGGAGGAATATACGGCTACCGAAACTACGCTTATCCAAGCTACAATAAACACAAGAGATAACATAACGATGATTACGGTGCAATCATCGGCTTCCTTGGCTTTCTTGTCCGAAGAAGATATGGACACAACATGTTCTTCTGTCTTGTCACCATCCTTGGTTTCCATCTTGGACTTCTTGTCTTGGCGTCTTGCTTAGGGCTTGTTTTTTTGTTATGGTGAATGGATGGATTTATATAATTACCACAAATTCAATCAACCTTAATTATGAACTAGATCCTAAAATACAATTTTACATTATGTTAATTATTTGATTAGATTTTTTTTGTTTTAAAATAATGGTGTAACATTTATATTATTTCATTCACTTTCTATATATATGTATGCGAAAATAAATGACTTAACAGCTAAGACACGCTTTTAGAATTTTGTATAATAGTTGATCTATTTTTAAATAATTAATATTAACTTTAAATTTATATCAAACAATTAAGATTATACCCCGAGAACGTTCTGGGGTTAAAAAATCTAATATACATTAATTTTACATATGAAATAAACTAATGCGCTTTATAGTTACATGCAAGAAAGCTTCAGTTAGCACCTAACCTAAAACTATTAACAATGTATCTCCAATGTTAACGCCTAACCTTAAACAATGTATAATTCTAATGTTAATATATAACCTAAAATAATGTATAACTCTTATATTAATACCTAACCAAAAACAATATACAACTCCAATGCTAACATCTAATCTAAAACAATGTATAACTCCAATGTAACTCTAATATTAACACATATCCTAAAGGCTAAAAAAAATGTAAAACTCTAACATACTAATATTGGTACATAACCTAAAACAATGTATAACTCTAGTAACATATTCTGCCCTAGTTGAAAATATAATTTATATGGGGCAATTTCATATATACCCTTCTAAACTTTAAAAATATCATATATACCCATACAAAACTAAATATATCATATATACAATTACAAAGTAGTTAAAATATCAAATATACCCAATTCATTAAAAACAATTTAATAAGTGACCATTTTGCCCTTGTTTTCCTAAAACTCTAAAAATTCATAGCAGTCCATCGTTAACTTCAAATTTGAATTGAAACATAACACTTCTGTCGAACAATTTGGGAAGATGTAGCTTCATTCCATCATTCGATCAAATATGTAACTCAAGAAAAAGTAATATTCAAATTGAAAACTATTTAAAACAAATAAATAAAAAAGATAGCCATATATTCTTGGTAATTGAGAAAATTAAAAGCAAAATCGATAACCCATAAAGAATTGAAGCACTATATTCTTAGTATCTGAGAAAACATAACCACAACTAAACCAAACGAACAAAAACGATCCAGAAAGTGTTTAGAACAAAAACAAATAAAAATGCCGTTGATAAAAAATACCCATTATGTAATGCAAGTATAACAAATAAAAGCTTGCTTTTCGTTTCCATGCCATCGAGGGAACAGTTGAGGAGGCGAAAAGCCGAAGAAGATTCGGTTTCTAGATGTTGATCACAATCAAAATCAAAATTAAAATTAGGGTATAAAAATTATAATAGAAAGGGGTAAAATGGTCATTAAGTAAAATTTCAATAAAGTTGGGTATATATGATATTTTTAGTTTTGGTTGGGTATATATGAAATTCTTTAAGTTTCCAAGAGTATATATGAAACTAGATTATACCCCGGGAACGTCCCAGGGTTGAAAAATCTAATATGACATATTAATTTTACATATGAAATAGAATGATGCGCTTTACAGTTAGATGCATGAAAGCTTCGGGTAGCAGCTAACCTAAAACAATTAAAAATATATCTCTAATGTTAAAGCCTAACCTTAAACAATGTATAACTCTAATATTAATATCTAACCTAAAACAATGTATAACTCCAATGGTAACGCATGTTGAAAATAGAATTCATATTTACTGATTTGAACATAATTAGAGACTTGTCTATACATGATTAATGATTTACCTGAACACTTTGTGTTTTTTTTTCCTGTTTGAACAAAACCCAACAAAAAATAGTCGTTTTTTTTCTCCGTTTTTTATATAGCACTATGGTAATCGTTGGAAAGATAATAAAACGCTCGTTAATTTGGTGTAATTTTTTTCTTTAAAAAATCTCGTATATAAAAGATATTAAAGTTTAAAAATTATGGGAGGAAACATAAGAGAGAAAAATCTAATTTTGTTTTTAAATTATTTTTTTTCTAAAATATCTCATGCCACATGGGATGACATGGCACACTCAAGGAGGAGAATGTCTCTTTGAGTGCCATATCATTAAAATAGCTTTGGTTTATTATATGTATAGATTAATCCAATTTAGGAAATTAATCCAATTTATATTTACTGGTTTGCACATAATTAGTGACTTGCCTATATACATGATTAACGAATTACCTGAACACGTGTTTTTTCTTGTATGAACAAAACCCCATAAAAATAGTCGTTTTTTCCTCCGTTTTTATATAGTACTATGGTACTCATTAGAAAGATAATAAAACGTTCATTAATTTGGTTTAACTTTTTTCTTTAAAAAATCTCGTACATAAAAGATATTAACGTTTAAAAATTATGTAAGGAAACATGAGAGAGAGAAATTCAATTTTATTTTTAAACCTTTTTGTTTTCTAAAACTACTTAATGACACATGACATCCTACATGACACTTTCAAGTGAGAGAATGACTATATGAGTGTCATGTAGGATTTAGCCCTTTGGAATATATATACTAGTTTCAAGGTTGTAGAAGACGCTAGTTAGGTGGTGGGGTCTAGCCTAGGGACTAGGCCGAATTAGGCGTTGATATTATAAATAGCCATTTATAATTTATAATACATATATATTGTTGATATTATATTTTTTATGTATAAATTTATAAGTTTTAAGAGTCAAATGTCAACTATTAAAGATTGAGGGCGTTAAATGTTTAAATACACAAATTTATTTTAAACTTTTTGAGTAAAATTTATAATGTTTAGAGACTAATGTAAAATAGTGAGAAGAAAAGGGATTAAATGTTAAAACATTTAAAGTTATTTAAACGCTAAAACATACAACAAACAATACGCAGCCATCTATCTTCTTTGTTTGTTCTTCTTCCTCCTCTGGATTCTGACAGAACTTGCAGCACCGACGCCATTGCCGGAAATCAAGAATCCGGCTCCCCTAGCACCGCCTAACCACCGTCTAATCCAAAAAATGCCTAATCCCCAGCCTAGGGCTGATTTTCGATATTGAGTCCCGACTAGCGCCTAGGCGGCCGCCTAGAGCGCCTTTTACAACCTTGACTAGATTATATCCCGGAAGCTTTCCAGGATAGATAAATCTAATATGAATTGATAAAATATGTGTTATGTTGTAACATAAAAATTAATATACTATAATATGAAGAAAAAAAACAACAATTTTAATCATGTGAATAAGAATGAAAATGTATATTAAAAAGAAGATGTATGTTTGGTTGAGGAGTTGAGCTAGAAACAACCATTTCAGGGCGTGATTAAGGCGGTGGTCTTGAAGTTGTGATTTTTTTTTTTGTTTTGAAATGATTGGTTTTAACCTATTCTGCTTTTGATGAAAATATAATTCCTAGTTTGAATGTAATTAGTGACTTGTCTAGACATGATTAATGAATTACTTGAACATATTGTGTTTTTTTTCTTGTACGAACAAAAACCCACGAAATAAAAAGTCATTTATTTTTCGTTTTTTGCATAGCACCATAGTAATTGTTGGAAAGATAATAAAACGTTCGTTAATTTGGTGTATTTTTTTCAAATATCATATATAAAAGTTATCAACGTTTTAAAATTGTGAGGGAAACAAGAGAGAGAAAAAGACTTTTGGATGGAAATAAGGAGGATGATGCCATGTGGCATAACCATAGGGGGAGGATGACCTCATTGGATGCCCTATCAGCTTTAAGGTTTTCTTTATTAATATATATATATATATATATATGTGTGTGTGTGTGTGTGTGTGTGTGTGTTTAGGTTCCTGTACAAAGGCCAAAATATGTTAGAAGGGTAAGAAGGGCTATGGTGATGACATGTGGAAAGCATTAAAATTAGTGATTAGGGGTAATAAGGTACTTTTATCAACTTAAAAATAGGAAGTGAACATGTATTTAATTGAGATGAGATTTTTTAGTGATTTTCTTTCAGCATAATTACAATTCAAAATCGTGTGATCTATATTATATTGAATCGAAAAAACATACACAATCTGAAGCATATATAATTTTTAAAAGATCGTGACTTTTTTTGGTGTGTTTTAATCGTTAGGGTGTTTTATGTTCCAACGTGATACAATAGTGTTTTAACCTTTGGAAATAAAACCCACAAACCCATGATTACCCATTATCAAAACACAATAAAAAAGAAGTTCCACAAACCTATTGTTTTTAACATCAACCACGCTAGATTCTACTGTTATGTTTTACAATTACACCCAAATAACACATCATCATAAACCTATTGTGTTTTAACACCAACCACACTAAATTCAACTGTTGTGTTATACCTTCATCCAAATAACATATAACACATCATCATAAACAATCAACTACCTTATAAACTTAAAACCAATAATCTGTATAAATAGCCACCTAAACACTAAAACACACAATATACCCCACATTATGATCACTCCTAAAATTAATAAGTAAAAAAAAAAAAACTAGAACCCACACAAACCCTTAAACGAAATCCGTTAACACAACTAAGCCAAAACGCGTCGGGTAAACAACGACAGTCGGTGGCAGACATTAGTGGCCGGTGGGACCGGGGTGGCGCAGGTAGTCGCACGGAGCAGCCGAGTGGTGGCTGACGGTGGTAGGTGGTTGGCCGACGATCGAACGGAAGAGGAGGGGGCAGCTATGGTGGAGGTGAGTATGTGTGTTGGATATTGTGAAAGAAAAAAAGAAATATACAAGCCACTGCAATTCCTTATGAAAACATGTATAGATACAGAATTGTTCACCACCACCTATATTCACCAATCAAATTGCCTACTATTGTTGAACAGTTAAAAAACTTTGACTTTTATTTGGGAGGTCACGATGTGTTTGTTTTGTTCTTATTTTTCGGTTGATGTGTCATAATAGCATTGGTTCAGACATACATAATTTCATATATTTATTTGTCATTAGACAAATTAATTTAAAATTTGAAATACAAACTAACATTGTTAAATGGGTTTACCCAACATCTTTAGATTTATTCCCAAGATTTATTTTCTCTATTTATCCCGTCCAAGATAACTTGTAAACCTGTGAATACAAAAAGAATTTATGGAATCAGTCGAATACTCAGTATGTAATAATAGGCTTAAAATAACAATCAAGAAATAAATATTTACCGAGGCATTATCAAGAGGTAATGTATAAAATGATACGATGCGGAGTAACTTAATTAATAAACAATATCGTACTATGCAGATGAACCCATGAGCTAAACATAAAACGTGACAATACACATATAGCTACTCATGTATATTTTAAAATTAAATTTAACTTATGTTGTTACAATTTTAAATTATTACTCTTACGTTTAATTGCAAAATACACCAACCTCAAAATTATAATCATTAACTTTGGAATTCACGCCAGTGAAACTGTTACAATGGGAAGAGAAAAATGAACAGACGAAGGAAAATAACTGTTGGAAAAACAGATATTAGAAACAAACAATTAATTTTAACGTTCAACGGAAATTTCATTACACTGTTTATCAAAATCTGTTGACTAATCAACAAATTTGTGAAACAGCAGTTACACAATTCAAAATATTATAATTTGAATTAAACATTGAATTTAACAGAAATAAATATAAAATGGAAGACTTATAAAATAATAAATACAAATATCTTTAAAAAAAACTACTTTAATAACAACAATATTACAATATGTGACTTAACAAACTACATTGAAATACAAGGAAACATCAAAAAATCCTTTTAGCAACCAAACCCTAGAGAATGATATTTCTTGTTAGCGTCATCGGGAAAAAAAAAAGAAACAAAAAAATGAAAAGAAGTATACGACAACACCTACATATGGGTAAAACACCACAAAACAAAACTGCTTACAAACATAAAAGATAGAAGTCTTCTAATAAAAAAAATTCCAATATAATTACAAAAGTGAACTAATACCCACAAACACATTTCCTCAATTAGAAACTAAATACATTGAAAATACAGGAAAAAGATACAAAAAAACAATCTTAAAAGGAAAAAAAAAAAACAAAACCTAAACAATAATATGCCTCCTACTCTTTGAAGGGCGGAAGACACAATATTTCACATACACCCATGTCTATTTATTAAGACTATAGAGGTGCATATGATAAAAATAAGATTTTTCTTTGACTGTAAGAATCTTCAGAGATAACAAACTCCAACTTCAAAGGCAAGCGTTTATTGGTAATACATTTTTCTTTGATTGGAAGAATTTTCGAGATGATTGGTGGTAGAAAATTTAAAGGAAATAAGATTATCATGGAGATATGGAAGATAGATTTGTTTTTCAAATGCTTCAATGGATATAAAGTTGCAAACTGAAATGACCATTTACTGGCCTATTTATAGACTGAAGAAATAACTATAATAAAATAATAAAATAATATTGTTAATAAAGTAACTTAAAAATCATAATCATTAATTTTGGGCCTTTATATAACATCTATTGCAAGACAATTTCTGTTTAGTAAAGTGGGTTCAAGTGTAGAGGCTTTTTATAATATCCTTAAAACAGATGTTGCTTTAAACATCGCTTTATGTAATGTTATTTTATATTGTAGTTGATAACGTCTTTCAAATGAAGTCCGTTAATTTAGAAGAATTTTTAAAACACTGTGGTTAAAACACTATTAACTCAAACAGATGTAAAATCAATTGTTTAGTTAATTTTCCCACTGAAACAACTCTTTAATTTTTTTTAAATAAAAATTTGCAGACAAACACAAATACTTTTTACCAATATTTCCTACCGTCTGTTCAAATGCAGTGCGTCAATTAAAGGGATTTTTTTAAAATCTGTTTGTAAAACTCTGTTGATTCAAACGGTTTTTAATTCAGCGGTTTCTTTCAAACAGTTGTTGCATTAAACAGTTGCCGCTAACAACTATAACACATTTACATTTTTAATATTTGTTTACGAAAGACCAATCATCTTGATGGGATTGGGTGCTCAACACTGCGCAGAGCATACCCAAACCCGGAACACAACCCGCGGAGCAACACCCCGCGCACAAAAGAAACTTCCCCAGCAAGCTAAGTAACAACGGCTCTCCTACAATCACGGAGCGATGCTCGCGCGCGTAAGCGGTAAAAGTTGTAATCGTTCCATGTTTCCTTATTTATAGCTATTCCATAACTACTTTACTAATATAGTCTTCGGGTAGTGGAGACAACCCTAATCGGGCCTGGCCCATTACGATTAGGGTTTTGGGTAATGGTGGCATACGTCCACACCTATATAAGGGATCACATCCCTAATAGGAGGACACTTTTGGCTAACCCTAAGAGCTATCACACTTGATAGTATCCCCATTCACCCACGTTTTTGTTATAAACTGCTACCTTGTGTAGTCGTCTCCCTACCCACTTAATCTTACTTGCAGGTTACTCCAATCCAGGAAGGGCTAGTGAAGGATCAATCCTGTGGTTGCATCTAGTCTATCATCCCCATAAGGAGGTTAGACTACCTGTTTCTTCACATCTGTTAATTTTAACAGTAGACTTTTTAATCAGTTTTATTATACTGAAATTTTAATTTAGACCAATAATAATATCAAATACATTTCAATAATTAATCTGCGGTTTTAAACAGTTCGTTAAATCTTTTTTCTTCTCTTTAGCAAAGTTTCTTTAAAACACCTGTTATACGATTCAATCATATTATTACAAATCAATAATTTGAGTAAAATATTAATTTAACAAAAATAAACACAAAATGGAAGATTTATAAAAGAATAAATTACAATATGTGAGTTTACCAAAAAGTGCACATAAAAATACAAGGAAACATAAAAAACGCTTCTAGCAACTAAATCCTAGAGAATAATAGTTCTTCCCAGCATCATCGAAACAACAACAGAAACAAAAATATTGAAAGAAGTACACGACAACACCTACTATTTAAATGTGATCCAGTTCAAAAAGCCCTAAATATTAAAAAGACCATCTCTTTTTTCTTCTTCGTCAGCAAGACACCAACTTAGAAATTATGATCTCTTTGTTCCAATGGAAATATAGAAAGTAATAAACTACAAGAAGACAATCTCTTTGTTAGTAACTCAAGGAAGTGCAAGAAAATTCTTCACGATGGCTTCCTTTGATTGTATGAATGACGAAAAACATGAATTCCAACTTTCTTACCAACTGATTGTTGGTAATCTATTTTCCTTTGATTGTAAGAATCTTTGATTGTAAGAAGTCTTCTAATAAAAAAAATTTCCAATATCATTAGAAAAGTGAACTAATACCCATGAACACATTTCCTTAGTTAGACAACAAAATACATAGAAAATACAGGAAAAAGATACAAAATAACAATCTTTAAAAGGAAAAAAAAAACAAAACCTAAACAATAATATGCCTCCTACTCTTTGAAGGGCGGAAGACACATTATTTCACATACACCCATCTCTATTTATTAATACTATAGAGGTGCATATGATAAAAATAACATTTTTCTTTGATTGTAAGAATCTTCAAATAAAACAAACTCCAACTTCAAAGGCAACCTTTTATTGGTAATACATTTTTCTTTTATTGGAAGAATTTTCGAGAAGATTGGTGGTAGAAAATTTAAAGGAAGTAACATTATAATGGAGATATGGAAGATAGATTTGTTTTTACAATGCTTCAATGGATATAAAACTGCAAACTGAAACGACCATTTCCTGGCCTATTTATAGACTGAAGAAATAACTACATTAAATACAACAATAATAAAAATAATAAAATAGTATTGTTAATAAAGTAACTTAAAAATCGCAATCATTAATTTTGGGTCTTTTTATAAAATCGATTGAAAGACAATTTGTATTTAGTAAACTGGCTTCAAGTGTAGATTCTTTTTATAACATCCTTAAAACAGATGTTGCTTTAAACATCGCTTTATGTAATGTTATTTTATATTGTAGTTGATAACGTCTTTCAAATGAAGTCCGTTAATTTAGAAGAATTTTTAAAACACTGTTAACTAAACAGATGTAAAATCAATTCAAACAGTTTTTATTTCAATTGTTTCTTTCAAACAGTTGTTGCATTAAACAGTTCCTACTAACAACTATAACACATTTACATTTTTAATATTTGTTTACGAAACACCAATCATCTGTTGATTTTAACAATGGACTATTAATCAGTTTTATTATACTGAAATTTTAATTTAGACCAATAATAATATCAAATACATTTCAGTAATTAATTTGCGGTTTTAAACAGTTCGTTAAATCTTTTTTTCTTTTCTTTAACAAAGTTTCTTTAAAACAGTTGTTATACGATTCAATCATATTATTACAATTCAATTATTTGAGTTAAATATTTAATTTAACAAAAATAAAAACAAAATGGAAGATTTATAAATAAAAGAAGAAATTACAATATTTGAGTTTACCAAAAAGTACATAAAAATACAAGGAAACATAAAAAAATCCTTTTAGCAACCAAACCCTAGAGAATGATGTTTCTTTCCAGCATCATCAGAACAAAAGAAGAAAAAAATACATTGAAAAGAAGTACACGACAACACCTACTATTTAAATGTGATCCAGTTCTAAAAGCCCTAAATATTAAAAAGACCATCTCTTTTTTTCTTCTTCGTCAGCAAGACAACAACTTCGAAGTTATCATCTCCTTGTTCCAATGGAAATATTGAAACCAATAAACTACAAGAAGACAATCTCTTTGTTAGTCCTCTTCATGGCGCAAGAAAATTCCTCATGATGGCTTCCTTTTATTGTATGAATGACGAAAAACATGAATTCCATGTTTCTTACTAACAGATTGTTGGTAATCTATTTTCCTTTGATTGGAAGAATCTTTCGAAAATTTATGGAAATACATTTGACAGTAATATCATTATGGATATTGATTGGAGAGATGTATAAAGATGAAAAATTTAATATTGGGAGTTCCTCCCCTTTCATAGAATAAATATACTAAGCATTCGTAAAGTTTGTTTTCAACTTTATCAGTTAGATTTCAAGTAAACCTAAAGTTGGAAGTTACTTTTGGGATTTTTTATTTATTTTTGATATAATGAAACACAATTCAACACAACAATAATAATAAAAATAATGTTAAAAAATATAACTTCAAAATCGTAATCATTATTTTTGTTACTTTTTATAACAATTGTTGACAGTAAAAACAGGTGTTGTCACTATAAAGTTACATTTCAGAAACCTTTTCAACTACATAAATAAAATCTTAATATATTTGTAATAAATAACGAAGCAAAATCAACAAAGCATTGAAAATTATTACTTAAAATTTTACATATAATGTCACACCCTCAAATTCCACTTGCGGGGTTTTACCGCGAGGCGCGTGACAAACCAGGATCCAAGTCAACGATCACAATAAACAATACTAAATGAACACATCCAAATTTAAAACATAAGTTTAAACCATAAAATAGTAGCGGAAGCTTCGATTACAACTCAAAATCCAAATGTATTCAATTTTATTCAACATCCGAAAACCATGAACCCTAAACTAGACGCCGTGCAGACGCGTGCGCCTAAGTCCTGGGATGCTACCTTAGCGACCTGAGAAAAACATGCCAAAAATATGTCAGCACAATTATGCTGGTGAGTTCACAGGTTTGTAATAAAAGTACCAAGTTCGCCCTGTCCATACTATGCAAATATGTAAACCAAAGTACGCTAGCTAGGCGTATGTTTTGTCACTACTACGATTGGGAACCATTACTAACTCGCAAACCCAGAAGTGTTGTGCCCGAATAGTGTACCGTTCCTGTTTGAGACAATATGCACCCGCCCGGCTCCCAGCCGACGGGTGGGGCAGGTCACGCCCAATAGATCTATCCACATTTCCCCGCTGTGCTATCCTGCACATTCATGGTTTCCCCCGGGACTTCCAAAGATCGTATAGTAACACAAAGTAACCCATAGTATGACAGTTGTTACCAAAACACAAGTTTAACGCATGTTTTCTCCCCCAAAAGTAAAACCAGTTAAAGTGGGGCCGTGAACTCACTTTAGGTTGCGTTACTTTGAAAATGATTAAAATGAGCAAGCTATGCTAGAGCCGTAAAGCGGCGACCTAACATATGACAGTTACAAATACTCAGACTAATAACCCATAGGTTAGTTAGTCCCTAGATGTCCAGACCATAACCAGGTTCATTTGAAAACACGTTGAATGTTAAACTGACCAAATGTACAAGACTCGACATCCCATTGGTGACCCGAGACTCCACGTGTTAACCTTATGCTCTAAGTCATACAAATCATGCAACAATGCTTTATATGTGTTAAAGTTTAACAAGTCTAGCACATAGTTCAATCAGCGCACAAATAAGTCCGAGCACGTGTTACCAAGTTACTAGGTATGATACGGGGTTCCTAGCATGTTCCTAGGTGTCAAATCGGGCCTCGGAATGCCAAAACATACTTACAGCAGCAGTACAGGCGATTAGGGAAAGTCAACTAGCAATTAGGAGGGTCAACTGGTGATTAGGAAGGCTAATCGCCCCTTAACATAGGCGATTAGGTCTATTCTAGTGCTTTACACGCGATTAGGGCTATAAGACATGCAATTCAGAGCTTAACTAGTGATTAGGATCGTAATCGCGTGCCATGAAGGCGATTAGGCCCCCAATCGCCTACCCCATAGGAGATTAGGTCCCCAAATGCCTTCAGTAATCGCCTACAGCATAGGCGATTAGGGTCCCCAATCGCCCCCTGCATAGCTGTTCCGGTTTTTCGCGCGTTTAACCCTCCAAATCAGATCCGGAACGTGTGGAAACACCAAATATCAATCATACAACATTATCAAACATATTTCAAGCAAAACCCCTAGCTTATCATCGTCCTACCAGTCCCGAATACAAGCGTTTTCCCAAAATAGCACACTTAGCATGGAAACATCACATCAACATGCACAACTTTTACCCTAAATAGTAAATACTCAGATTTCATCATGTAACAACGTTGTCCGATCGTTCCCTACTGTTCTAGCATCATCCTATAGCAAACCCTAACATCATATAACAAACAAAACATCTCATATTATCCTAAATCATTCAAAATCATTCAAATGGGTCAAAATACCAAATATCCCCAATACACCACCAAAACCATTCAAACTCCTAAGACATCATCATCCTAATACATACAAGCCGTAAACACGTTATCAACACAATAACAATCCTTTTTCAATCATAAAAATCCTATCTTTTAATCATATTCAACACATACAACATGCATAAGAGTTTGGACTTGTTTAAAAACAATTTTTAATAGGTTTTCAAAGACATAAAAGTTTACAAATCAGGTCTGGACCTTTAGGGAGCAGAACATAATCATACAAAGGTTTGGGGATGAAGAACACACCTTGGATTTATGAGAAAATGATGTGTAAAGCTTGGAAATGGGTGTTTTGATGCAAAAATGTGTTCCAGAGGGTGTTTGTGAGTTGGGATAGGTTATGGGACGGCTAGGGTTGTACTAATGGTGTTTTGGAGGTCAAGGATGGTATTTATAGGCGTTCCTAGTCGTTTAAAACTTCCAGCGAACTTTAGCAATACGATTTTTCTCCGGCGAAGGCTACGAATCTTGTAATCAAGGATCTCAACAGGTTCCTCAACAATGCGAAGACGATCGTCAATCTTGATCTCTTCCAGTGGAACAATAAGAGATTCGTCAGCCAGGCATTTCTTCAAGTTAGACACATGGAAGATGTCGTGCACACTACCGAGCTCCGCCGGTAACTCAAGTCGATATGCCACCAGTCCAATCCATTCCAGAATTCCAAACGGTCCAACATATCGGGGGTTAAGTTTGCCACGCTTCCCAAAGCGTATGACGCCCTTCCATGGTGAAACCTTCAGAAGTACCCTGTCCCCAACCTGGAACTCTAATGGTTTGCGACTTTGATCAGCATAACTCTTCTGCCGATCCCTTGCCGCTGCCAAACGGTTACGAATCTGTACGATCTTTTCCGAAGTTTCGTACACTAGCTCAGGCCCAGTGAGTTGACTCTCACCCACCTCAGCCCAACAAAGAGGAGACCGGCATTTCCGCCCGTATAGTGCCTCGAACGGAGCTGCCTTGATACTTGCATGGTAACTGTTGTTGTAGGAAAACTCCACTAACGGTAGATGAATCTCCCAACTCTTGCCAAAATCAATCACACATGCCCGAAGCATGTCTTCTAAGGTTTGAATTGTTCGTTCACTCTGGCCGTCAGTTTGTGGGTGGTAAGCTGTACTCATGTCCAGCTGGGTACCCAAAGCTTTGTGCAAATACTTCCAAAAATGCGAATTGAAGTGGGAATCACGATCCGAAATGATAGAAACCGGCACTCCGTGCCTAGAAACAACTTCCTTAAGGTAGAGACGAGCCAAACGATCCATAGTGTCGGTTTCTTTAATGGCAAGGAAATGGGCTGATTTCGTCAACCGATCAACAATCACCCATATCTTATCACACCCACTAGGTGACTTAGGCAATTTT
Source organism: Ambrosia artemisiifolia (assembly GCA_032199755.1). Classification (NCBI taxonomy): domain Eukaryota; kingdom Viridiplantae; phylum Streptophyta; class Magnoliopsida; order Asterales; family Asteraceae; genus Ambrosia; species Ambrosia artemisiifolia. The sequence continues at coordinate 33,690,948 of CM063514.1, forward strand.
GTGACAAAATCCATCGTGATCCGTTCCCATTTCCATTCAGGAATTTCAGGTTGCTGCAGGAGACCAGAAGGCTTCTGATATTCCACCTTGACCTTAGCACAGGTCAAGCATTTGCTCACGTAGGAGGCTATATCTGCCTTCATGTTTGGCCACCAGTAGAGTACCTTTAGATCTTGGTACATCTTATCCGAGCCAGGATGAATGGAATACCGGGATTTGTGAACTTCATCCAAGACAAGCTCCCGTAATCCCCCGAACAAAGGAACCCATACGCGTTCTGCGAAGTAGTGTAGGCCGTCAGGCCTTTGCTCAAGGTGCTTGTCAGCACCGTGCATGGTCTCAGCTTTAAGGTTTTCCTCCTTCAAAGCTTCTAGCTGCGCAGAACGAATTTGGTCGGGTAGAGAGGAGTGGATGGTGAGTTGTAATGCCCGAACGCGACGAGGGTTTGCTGATTCCTTCCTGCTCAAGGCGTCTGCAACCACATACGCCTTGCCAGGATGGTACTTGATGGCGCAGTCATAGTCGTTCAGGAGTTCAACCTAGCGACGCTGTCGCATGTTCAGGTGTTGTTGGTCAAAAATATGCTGGAGACTCTTGTGATCGGTGTAGATGGTGCATTTGGTACCGTACAAGTAATGTCTCCAAATTTTCAACGCGAACACCACTGCACCCAACTCTAAGTCATGGGTGGTATAGTTCCTCTCGTGAACCTTGAGTTGACGAGAAGCGTAGGCAATCACTTTCTCGCGTTGCATTAACACACAACCGAGACCTCGAATCGAAGCGTCACAGTAAACAACGAAATCCTCAGTGCCCTCAGGCAAGGATAGGATAGGAGCAGAACAAAGTTTGGACTTCAACTTTTGGAACGCCGATTCTTGCGGTTCACCCCAGTCGAATTTTCTGTCCTTCTGAGTAAGAGAGGTGAGGGGTTGAGCGATCTTCGAAAACCCCTGAATGAAACGACGGTAGTAACCCGCAAGACCTTGGAATTGCCGCACCTGAGATGGCGTCTTTGGTGCTTCCCAGTCTTTGATTGCTTCGATCTTAGCCGGATCGACATGAATCCCTAGTTCATTTACCACATGTCCTAGGAATTGAACTTCGCGTAGCCAAAAGTCACATTTCGAGAACTTAGCATAAAGCTGTTCTCGTCGCAAAAGCTCCAAAACTAAACGCAAGTGTTCCTCATGTTCGGCTTTGTTCTTGGAGTAAACCAGGATGTCATCAATAAACACGATGACGAACTTATCAAGATAAGGTTTGCAAACGCGGTTCATCAAATCCATGAACACCGCCGGTGCGTTAGTGAGACCGAAAGGCATGACCAAGATCTCAAAATGTCCTAACGTGTACGAAAGGCAGTCTTCGCAATGTCCGCTTCCTGCACGCGCAACTGGTGGTAGCCGGACCTTAAGTCGATCTTCGAATAGTAGCTAGAACCCTGGAGCTGGTCAAAGAGGTCATCTATACGAGGGAGAGGGTAACGGTTCTTGATGGTCACTTTGTTCAGCTCTCTGTAATCCACACACATCCGAAGGCTTCCATCTTTCTTCTTCACGAACAAAATCGGGACTCCCCAAGGTGAAGAACTTGGTCTGATAAAACCCTTATCCAAGAGTTCCTGCAACTGGCTAGATAATTCCTGCATCTCAGGAGGTGCAAGACGGTAGGGGGCCCGAGCAATAGGAGCAGCGCCTGGTACAAGATCAATACCGAACTCAACCTGACGATGGGGAGGAAGGCCAGGCAAATCATCGGGAAAAACATCAGGAAATTCGCGAACCACAGGGATATCCTCGATCTTCTTCTCATCGGTAGAGGGAACAGAAAGAAGTGCCAAAACGGCCGAATAACCCTTCTGAAGATACTTAAGGGCTTTCATGCTGGAGATGAGACTTAGCGGAGCACCGCTCTTCTCACCATGGACCGAAAGAAATTCTCCATCCGGGAGAGGAATCCGAATAACCTTGTCGAAGCAAACGATCTCCGCACGATACAACGATAACCAATCCATGCCTACAACAACGTCAAAACTACCCAAGGGTACAGGCATAAGGTCGATGGGGAAAGACAAACCCGAAAACTCTAGGTGACACTCCCGAAGGACACAAGTCGCTTCAATCTTTTTACCGTCAGCCAACTCGATCAAATACTTAGCCACTAAGGGAATGGGCACTATATCTAACATTCGGCCAACTTCCAAATATATGAAACTTTTATCGGCACCGGAATCAAACCAAACAGTAACAGGGCGATTATTGTGAAGGAACGTACCGGTAACTGTGTCAGGATCCTGTTTAGCCTCCACGGCTCCAAGAACAAAGGCGCGTGCGTTTCGGCCACCGCCCCTGTTGTTTCCATTACCGTTCCTGCCCTTCACATCCTCGCCCGATTTCAGCTTCGGACAATCCCTCTTGAAGTGCCCAACCTCACCACAGTTAAAACAACCCTGTTTCCCCGAAGTCCCCTGAGCAGCAGGAGTAGGGACAATAGTAGGGGCTTGAGTCGATGGAAGTTTTGCCCGACAGTCCTTAGCAAAATGCCCAATTTGCTGGCAGCGATGACAATGAGTACGGTCGCAGTTCCCCTGATGATGTCGTCCACACATGTTGCACTTTGGGCGTTTCCTAGCATAACCACCCTGTTTAGAGCCCGAAGAAGAACCCCCAACATCAAATCTCTTACCCTGCTGAGATGGAGCTGGCACAGAACTCTTCCCAACACTATCCCACTTGCGCTTGTTACTTTCAGGAGCCTTGACAGTCGAACCTCGGGCAGGCAAGATACTCTCATTCACCTTCAGATTAGTCATCCTGTGAGCCGATCGAACCACCTCTGCATAAGTAGGAAGATTTCCCGCAGCCACCAATCCTGCTATCTCTGGTACTAGCCCTGAAACGTAGTGCTCAATCCTCATATACTCTGGTGTGTGCAAATCAGGACACAGCACCGCCAACTCATTACGCCTCACAGTGTACTCTTCAAGTTCTGACCCAACCATCTTGAGGTTCCAAACCTCATGTTCCAACTTCTGGATCTCTTCCCTGGGACAGTACTCCCTCTTCAAGAGCTGAACAAAATTCTCCCACGGCATGGCATAGGCTTCCCCCAAACCCATGTTCCGAGTGGTAGAGTTCCACCAGGTCAAAGCAACATCCTGCAAGAGTGCGGCAGCATACTTAACTCGATCCTCAGGAAGACAGTTACACATCAAAAACACCGAATCCACCTTCTCCAGCCACTTGAGCAAGCCCACAGCCCCCTCAGTGCCAGAGAAATCATGGGGCTTACAGTCCCGAAACATCTTGTACGTGCACATAGCTGGGGGTGGGTTAACAACACCACCTGAAACGAAACACGTAAGAAAACCACAAAAGAAAGATACCATGCTCATAACGAGGCAAAGCTTATAGGATCAACTTACCGCCATGAGCATTGTGTCCTGCCTGAAAGGCAGCTTGCAGCAAGTTGTTCAGATCTTCCTGCGTTAGGTTCACACCTCCACGACCACCGCCACCATCGCGTCCACCAGTACGGCCACCTCTACGTCCTCCACGAACTCCAGACATGATTCTGGTCAACAAGAACGAGGGAATTCAGAGTTTCAGCTAGTGTTCACAAAATCAAGGCTAGATCCAATCCAGAACTATCCGTTCAAACCCGGAGCTCACTAGGACTTTCATGCATTTCGGTTTATGATTTCGTGTGCACCCGAAATGGTAAACCGCTCTACATGGTCCTCATAGTGTCCTCCTAGTTTAAAGTTCAAGTCACCGGACACGGACGCTTAGCCGTACACCGTAATGACATAAATGCCAAGGTAGTTCATGGGCTAGTGCGTTTATTGGAGTACGAAGGGGAGATGTCCGAGCCTTGGACAGATCTCAAGAGTAAAATCACTCCAATATACCACACTGCCTAAGAAATTAGCAGTCCAACACACAGAAGAGCGGATGATGTAACATAAAGAGTTTGACGATTTAAAGACACCCCGACAAGCCCATATGTTACCTACCATGACGTCTAGTACCATGTGACCGTCTAGTGTGTGCGACTCGGCTATAGACTAGACTCTACATGCAGTCCTAGTTCACTATAACCTGGCTCTGATACCAATCTGTCACACCCTCAAATTCCACTTGCGGGGTTTTACCGCGAGGCGCGTGACAAACCAGGATCCAAGTCAACGATCACAATAAACAATACTAAATGAACACATGCAAATTTAAAACATAAGTTTAAACCATAAAATAGTAGCGGAAGCTTCGATTACAACTCAAAATCCAAATGTATTCAATTTTATTCAACATCCGAAAACCATGAACCCTAAACTAGACGCCGTGCAGACGCGTGCGCCTAAGTCCTGGGATGCTACCTTAGCGACCTGAGAAAAACATGCCAAAAATATGTCAGCAAAATTATGCTGGTGAGTTCACAGGTTTGTAATAAAAGTACCAAGTTCGCCCTGTCCATACTATGCAAATATGTAAACCAAAGTACGCTAGCTAGGCGTATGTTTTGTCACTACTACGATTGGGAACCATTACTAACTCGCAAACCCATAAGTGTTGAGCCCGAATAGTGTACCGTTCCTGTTTGAGACAATATGCACCCGCCCGGCTCCCAACCGACGGGTGGGGCAGGTCACGCCCAATAGATCTATCCACATTTCCCCGCTGTGCTATCCTGCACATTCATGGTTTCCCCCGGGACTTCCAAAGATCGTATAGTAACACAAAGTAACCCATAGTATGACAGTTGTTACCAAAACACAAGTTTAACGCATGTTTTCTCCCCCAAAAGTAAAACCAGTTAAAGTGGGGCCGTGAACTCACCTTAGGTTGCGTTACTTCGAAAATGATTAAAATCAGCAAGCTATGCTAGTCTCGTAAAGCGGCGACCTAACATATGCAGTTACAAATACTCAGACTAATAACCCGTAGGTTAGTTAGTCCCTAGATGTCCAGACCATAACCAGGTTCGTTTGAAAACACGTTGACTGTTAAACTGACCAAATGTACAAGACTCGACATCCCATTGGTGACCCGAGACTCCACGTGTTAACATTATGCTCTAAGTCATACAAATCGTGCAACCATGCTTTACATGTGTTACAGTTTAACAAGTCTAGCACATAGTTCAATCAGCGAACAAATAAGCCCGAGCACGTGTTACCAAGTTACTAGGTATGATACGGGGTTCCTAGCATGTTCCTAGGTGTCAAATCGGGCCTCGGAATGCCAAAACATACTTACAGCAGCAGTACAGGCGATTAGGGAAAGTCAACTAGTAATTAGGAAGGTCAACTGGTGATTAGGAAGGCTAATTGCCCCTTAACATAGGCGATTAGGTCTATTCTAGTGCTTAACAGGCGATTAGGGCTATAAGACATGCAATTCAGAGCTTAACTAGTGATTAGGATCGTAATCGCGTGCCATGAAGGCGATTAGGCCCCCAATCGCCTACCCCATAGGCGATTAGGTCCCCAAATGCCTTCAGTATAGGCGATTGGGCTCCCATTCGCCTACAGCATAGGCGATTAGGGTCCCCAATCGCCCCCTGCATAGTTGTTCCGATTTTTCGCGCGTTTAACCCTCCAAATCAGATCCGGAACGTGTGGAAACACCAAATATCAATCATACAACATTATCAAACATATTTCAAGCAAAACCCCTAGCTTATCATCGTCCTACCAGTCCCGAATGCGAGCGTTTTCCCAAAAAAGCACACTTAGCATTGAAACATCACATCAACATGCACAACTTTTACCCTAAATAGCAAATACTCATATTTCATCATGTAACAACGTTGTCCGATCGTTCCCTACAATTCTAGCATCATCCTATAGCAAACCTTAACATCATATAACTAACAAAACACCTCATATTATCCTAAATCATTCAAAATCATTCAAATGGGTCAAAATACCAAATATCCCCAATACACCACCAAAACCATTCAAACTCCTAAGACATCATCATCCTAATACATACAAGCTGTAAACACCTTATCAACACAATAACAATCCTTTTTCAATCATAAAAATCCTATCTTTTAATCATATTCAACACATACAACATGCATAAGAGTTTGGACTTGTTTAAAAACGATTTTTAATAGGTTTTCAAAGACATAAAAGTTTATAAATCAGGTCTGGACCTTTAGGGAGCAGAACATAATCATACAAAGGTTTGGGGATGAAGAACACACCTTGGATTTATGAGAAAATGATGTGTAAAGCTTGGAAATGTGTGTTTTGATGCAAAAATGTGTTCCAGAGGGTGTTTGTGAGTTGGGATAGGTTATGGGACGGCTAGGGTTGTACTAATGGTGTTTTGGAGGTCAAGGGTGGTATTTATAGGCGTTCCTAGTCGTTTAAAACACGTCAGGCGATTGTGCAGCATTAACAGGCGATTAGGGATCCTAATCGCCCTCAGTAACATGCGGTTAGGCCTAATCGCCTATGGCTATAGGCGATTAGCCTGCCAATCGCCCCCTAAGCTGCATAATCACCTATAATGTCATGCAATCGCGTGTAATCACCGTTTTAACATATGTAAACACGTATACACATACCGACAAGTCACATAAAGATTATAAACACATAATTCATGGAAACAAACACGTTCTCACTCGTTCACCAATTCCCGGGACTCGAGACTTGTGTGTTTACTAAGGTTCGACGATTCTACGAATCGTCAATCCTTGCGCACCTGGTTAATGACTGACATCTAACGACCCTCTAGGTTGTAGTAACGACTCCCGAACCCTAACACGACTCAACCGACCTAGTTAAGTATAATATACGCGTGACTCGCTAAGGTAGACTTTGACCCAAGCAATGTTATCGACCTGAGTTTGCCGGGTGTCACATATAATAAAACTTAACATTACAATAACATTCATATTTAAAATTTGATATGACCTTTTATGTTTTTTAGATTATAATAATTGTTGAACTTCTGTCTTATCTAAATTGGACATGAAAATGTTGTTTTTTTTCTTTATATAAGCGAGTAACAATCTTTAAGAAGCTTTTTGCAAAGAAACTTCAATGTAATATCATTATGCATATACCATGGAGAGTTCTAAAGTGAAAATAGTTGAAGGAATATATAAACATAGAAAATGAATATTACGAATTCCTCCACTTTTTATACGGTTAATAAACTAACAACTCCTAAAGTTGTTTTTCAACTTTATGAATTCAATTTCAAGTAAATATAAAGTAAGTTCAAAATCGTAATCATTACTTTTGGGCATTTTTATAACATCTGTTGCAAGCAAATTTGTTTTTAGTAAAGTTGTCAATAGATTCTAAAAAAAACTGTATTCCGTAACGTATGTTTGATTTTTTATACCAGTTAATAATACTGATCAGATGTTTAATAACTGAAAATATTACAACAGCGGAAAGATAAATCTATAGAAAAATTAAAGCTCTGTTGAGATAACATATTAAAACAAAAGAGAGGATGACCAAAAAAAATAAAATCTAAAGTAGAAAGAAAAACTGTATTTCGTAACGTCTTTCAAAGGCAGGTTGTCAATTTAACAGAATTTTAAAACAGATGTAAATTGAATTGCTTAGTTAATTTTCCTACACAAACAACTCTTCAAATTCTTTTATTTAAATAAAAATTTCAAGACAACACAAAAACTACTTATCAATATTTGTAGAAATATGAAAATCTAATGTTTTACGTTTTTGATATTATAAATAACTGTTTAACTTATGACTTATGTAAATTTTACATGAAAAGATTGTTTAACTTGGATTGCTAAAAAGACGTTGTCACTAACAATGGTTATCTAAAACTCCTTACCTAATAACCTTCCATCAAAATTTGTTAAACATCTGGTAATTTTTATGTAAATTATTTTTAAACTTAAATAAAGTTATGTTGTTACAATTTTAAATTATTACTCTTATGTTTAATTCCAAAATACGTTAACATCAAAATTTTAATGAGTAACTTTGGAATTCATGCCACTGAGACTGTTACAAGGCACAAGAGAAAAATGAATAGACTAATGAAAATATCTGTTGGAAAAACAGATATTAAATACAAACAATTAATGTTAACCTTCAACAAAAATTTTATTACACTATTTATCAAAATGTGTTGAGTAATCAACAAATTTGTAAAACAACAGTTCTACAATTGAATCCTATTATTACAATTCCATAATTTGAGTTAAACATTGAATTTAACTGAAATAAATACAAAATGGAAGACTTATAAAAGAAGAAATACAAATATCTATAAAAAAACTACTTTAATAAAAATTGAATTACAATATGTGACTTTACAAAGTACATAAAAATACAAGGAAACATAAAATAACACTACTAACAACCAAATCCTAGAGAATGATCATTCTTCCCAGCACACAAATATAGCTCGTATGTAAATATCATCCAGTTCCAAAAACCCTAACGATGGAAAATAGGAACTGGATCTATATATATAAAATAATGAATTGATACTTTCCTTTGATTGGAAGAATCATTGGAAAACATCAATTCGAAGTTGTTTATCAATCAACTGGTTGTAAACTATTTTCCTTTGATTGAAAGAATCTTTGAAAAAATTTGTGGAAAAAGCTTTGACAGTAATATCATAATGCATATTGGATGGAGAGATGGACACATGTAAAGTGAGAATACTGAAAATGAATATTGGAAATTCATCCCATTTTATAGGCTGAAATATAGTAAGTATTCGAAAAGTTGGGTTTTCAAGTTTATTAGTTGGATTTCAAGTAAATATAAAGTTGTAAGTTACTTTTGGAAATTTTAATTTATTTTTTTTAGAATGAAAAACAATTGAACAACAATAATAATAAAATAATATTTTTAATAAAGTAACTTCATAATCATAATCATTTTTTAGGACTTTTTAAACATCTGTTGAATTCTCAATAGCTGTTCTCAAACAAAAGTCTCTCGGTATTTACAAACGGATTGTGTAAAATCTATATTTTATAGAAGGAAAAAAACCGTCAAAAGACTCATTGTAACAACATATTTTGTTACACGATTAAACTTGTTATTAAAGTATCAGTGTAAATTTAAAATACAGAAGCATTTTCAAATTCTTAAATAAAATCTTCATATGTGTAGTAAATGATGAATTTCGCTACTTTCCTACTGAAACAACTCTTCAAATTCTATTTTATTTTTATTTAACAATCCAATTTTCTAATAAACATAAATACTATTTAGTAAAATTTGTACAAAAATAAAAATTTGATGTTTTACATTTTTTGTATTATTATAAGTGTTTAATTTCTGTTTTATCTAAATTTCTTTTTTTTCTTTTCTAACCACCTGTTCTACAAAACAGATTTTACAGACTGTACGTATTGTCAAATCATACCACTGTAGTTTAAATATCTGATGACGTTTATAATTAGTTTGCGATAAATATGATCTTTCTTAAAAATAACACTTTTTACACATTATATTTCAAATATGTTTGCATTAATTTATGTTTAATTTATCTATTATACAAATAACATAAACAAAAAACTAATATTTTTATTTAAATATTATGCTATTACATCAAGATCTACTACATTTACCAAAAACATACAAAAATTAAAAGATAATAGACATAACATTCAAAATGAATTTAAAAACTTGAACTTCAAGTCCATAGAAGCCTTAAGTGACTTTACAATATCAGAAATTATTTCTAACTCCTCCAGATCACTTTTCATCGCATCGATGTAAAAGACTATACCATTGTCACGAATTGTTGATGGTGGCAAACACTTCAATTTCCAGACTACTTTGGCTTTTTTTTATCAAAACAATTTGAAATACGAGTGAAAGTTTGCTTCAACACATCCTTATACAGTGTATCTTCATCATATTGCATAAGAACTTGTCTTATTAAATCGACCTTGAAATCAACTGCGAGTACTGCTGGTGAAGATGATGATACCATAACTTGAAAAAAGTAATAAAAAATATTGTCTATATACAATATGACTATATAGTACAATTTTCAGTAAAAGATCTACAAATTTACAAGCCCATAGTTCAAATAATAACCAAAGTTATCATTTCATATTAATTACGAAATTTAATGCTATAAACGCGGTAGATGAAAAACTATATTTACATGTGCCAACTGTAAAATGTATACACTTGCAATTTAAACGTCACTCCGTAAAGTGTATAATACGTGTACCATACCGTGTTAAAAGGTATTTTCTATTCACACCATATATATATATACAAAACACTGTATCAAGAATCAGCAATAGTAACTGGAATTTGTCAAAACAATGTAATTTTGTTTTGAAATCCTTGAAATACGTACATATTCAACTTAATTTATTATTATTTTTTAATCAATAGAAATATGTACATATTCATTTTTGATAAATAAATATATAACTAAAAAATATCAAGTCACTTCAAAATTCGAGTTTCAAGGTAATGATTATTGGTGGGACACACGAAACCCTAATAGCTCCGGAAACTTCGGAGGCGATAAACGGCGACGTAAAGGTTTTCTGTTTCGGCTAGCATGGCGTGTAGGGAACGGTATAAGGTAGATACATGGTATGATGCGCCATCCAGAAAGGGAAGAAGATCTGAACAAGGGGTTCGACAGAATCAGAGAGAAGAAAGGGTTACGAAGTATTTTGTTTCAAACCTTCCGGAGGGCTGCTCGTCGATGGATCTTGTGGCTGTGTTTAAAGGTTTTGGCTCAATCAAAGGTACTTATATTGCACGTAAGTATGATAAACTGGGGAAACGGTTTGGTTTTGTGTCTTTTATTAACGTTAGGGATCCGGTTGAGTTGGAAACTGTGATGAAAGATGTGTGGATCGGTACGTATAAGCTATTCGTTGTTTTGGCTCGCTTTGTGGATGGGGAGAAGGTGGTCAGGAAGGGGGAGAAACAATGGGTACCAATGCGGAATGATCAACCAGATGCTGTTCCGGTAAAGGGTACCGGTAGAGATGATAAAGTTGTTGAAGATGCTAATGTGGGAACGAATGTAGGGGATGGACGTACGTTTAGGGATACTTTACTTAATATTGAACGTCCGAAGTCAGATTTGGAGATTGCTATAAACGTTACAACCAATGGGGGTTTATTATGGGATGGGTGTGGAGCCGTAGGAAGGATGTCTGACTTGAAGAAACTTTCGAAACTTCGGATTTGGTTGGATTTGCTAGGCCATGATAAGGTGGGTATTCGGTACTTGGGAGGTTTATGGGTTATCCTTTTGTTTGATTCAAAGGTTTGCATGGAAGCGTTTGTTGAGGCTGTAGCAATTTGGAGAGTGTGTTTTGATAGCCTTGAAAGATGGGAGGGGCAGGTGGTACGGTGTGAACGAATTGCATGGCTCAAGATTTACGGTCTTCCATTAAAATTATACGATGATAATGTGTTCCAGGAAATAGGTAGCAAGTTTGGTGAGGTAATACAACTCCCGGAATGCGATGAAGCAACTATGGATTTATCTCATGTGTTGATTGGTGTCATTCGTGATTCGGGGCCAAGGGTAAATGCACAGATTCGAGTAAATTGGAACGATGAGGTTTTCCCGATCTTAGTAGAAGAAGATGTGGGGGAATGGGTTCCGGAGTGTATAGATGATTGTTCGGGGTATGCTGATTCGGATACGAGAAGTACACCACCGGAGGTTATGGTAGATGGAGAGGATTGTATGGTGCAAGATAATGGACTTGTTCAGGAACAACAGGAGAGGCCAGATCCTGTAGAAGAGTTTGTAGAACCAGTTGCTAGTCAAGAGGTGGAGCAGGAACACGTGGTTGTTGGGGAGAATGTTGGGGTTGGGGTTGAAAATGCGAAGAACTTAAGCAAGAAGAGTAGAGGATACCGTAAAAAGGCGAGGGCACAAAAGTCTCCGTCTCCAACGGGTCAGGAAAGGCCTAAGAAAAGAGCTAGAGAAGGGGAGGATTTATTTGATATCGATAGGTTCATTTATGCTCTAAATGGTAGTGAATCTATGGATACGGAAAATACGCGCAACCAGGTTGTGGAAAGGGTCATTGAATCGGATACGGTTCAAGTGGAGGAGAATCAAGAGGTGTTAAATGACGAAGTGAGAGAAACGGTTAAGTTGGGCATGGCTCTAGGAGTTGAACAATTTGAGTCGTTTGGAGATTTGGTGACCAAGGAGATTACGGAAGAAGGATTTCAACGTGTGGATCAATGAATATTATCTCTTGGAATATTAGAGGGATTGGGCAGGAGGGTAAGGGGATATGGTGTAGGAAGTTAAAAAAGGAGAATGAGGTGGGAGCGATATTAATTCAAGAGACGCAATTCGGCTCTTTGGATTCGGTAAACGTTGGTAACTTCTGGGGTCCGGGAGATTTTGATTTTGAGTTTGTGGATGCTACAAGCCGGTCAGGTGGTTTACTTACAATTTGGAACCCGAAATTGTTTGTTAAAGAATCTGTTTTCAAAGATCGGAACATGCTTGTGGTCACGGGTAAGGTTAAAAGTGACGGGTCTCGTTTGTCTATTGTGAATGTTTACTGTCCTCAAAGAATTCACGATAAAAGACGTGTGTGGGAGTTGGTGGCTTCGGTAAAGACGGGTGGGGATGGGTTGTGGATTGTGGCTGGGGATTTCAACAGCGTTAGAGATCGGGTAGAACGCCGCAATTCTAGTTTTGATTCGGCTGATTCCAGGGAGTTCAACGATTTTCTGGAGGAAGCTGAGTTGTTCGAGTTTGGTCTTAAAGGCAGAAAATTTACGTATCTAGCTAATAACAAGCTGAGCAGGATTGATAGAATTTTCATAGATTGGACGTCTTATAATAGATGGCCGAATGCGGTGTATCGAGTGCTAGATCGTGACAGTTCGGATCATTTTCCATTACTTCTGAAGATTGGTTCGAGTAACTTTGGCGCGAAGCCGTTCAAGTTCTTTAACTCTTGGCTTGATCGAGAAGGTTTTGATGAGGTTGTTAAAGGTGCGCTAGATGGTTTTATTGGCACAGGGCCTCCGGACGTTGTGTTATTGCAAAAGTTCAGACAGTTGAGAGTGAAGATTACATCGTGGAAGAATCAAATGAGCCTTAAAGAATCAGAGGAAATTGAGATTCTTCGCAAGGAGGTCAACGATCTCGAGTTAACCATGGAAGATAGGGAATTACTAGAAGAAGAGGTGTGGGTTTTGGAAGAAGCTAAAAAGAGGATTAAGCAAGTGGAGTATTATAAACTTAAAGACTTGAAACAAAAGTCTAGAGTGAAGTGGGCGAGCGAGGGTGACGAGAATACAAAATTTTTTCATGGTTCCATTAATAATAGGAGGGTCTCTAATGCTATTGTGGGTTTATCCACGGGTGATGGTTGGATACAGGAGCCGAAGGAAGTTAAGAAACAAGTCTTGCGATTTTTCAAGGAGAAATTCGTGGAGGAGGGTTATAACCGGCCGAACCTTAATTGTTATGATTTGAAGTCGCTGAACCAGGTACAGGCTACGGAGATTATCAGACCGTTTCTCGAGAAGGAAGTCAAGGATGCGGTATTTCAATGTGGTAGCGACAAAGCTCCCGGTCCGGATGGGTTCAACTTTCGGTTCATTAAGAGGTATTGGGACTTATTCTCTTCAGATTTTATGGCTATTATGAATCATTTTGCAGCTACAGGAGAGATTAGCCGGGGGGTTTCTTCGTCGTTTATTACGTTAGTTCCTAAAGTAAAAGACCCGGTAAGGTTGGAGGAGTATTGTCCGATCAATTTAATAGGTGTGATTAGTAAAGTCATCTCGAAGACCTTGGCGAACAGGTTGAAGCCGTTTATGGACTCCATTATTAATGAAACTCAATCGGCTTTTGTAGCAGGCAGGTACATTTTGGATAGCCCTCTTCTGATTAGTGAAGTCCTGTCTTGGTCGAAAAAATCTGGTGCCGAATTATTTTTGTTTAAAATTGATTTTGCAAAAGCCTATGACAATGTCAATTGGGCTTTTCTTAGCTCGGTTATGAGGCAGATGGGTTTTCCAGATTTGTGGTGCAGATGGATTGACGGTATTCTTAAGTCGGCTAGATCTTCGGTTTTGGTGAATGGCTCTCCGACTTTTGAATTTAATTGTGAAAAGGGGATTCGCCAGGGAGATCCTCTATCTCCATTTTTGTTTATTATGGTCATGGAGGCGTTTTCGGGTCTAATTAAAAAGGCGTGTGATGTTGGAGCCTTTACGGGTATCGGGTTTGAGAATGGTGGGTTGGTGCTTTCTCATTTACTATATGCGGATGACGCTATGGTGATGGGAGAGTGGTCGGATAATAATCTGGTGTGTTTAAGGCGTATTCTTCGTATTTTTCATATGTGTTCAGGCTTAAGGATTAACATCCATAAGTCTACATTATATGGGGTGGGTAAAAGTATTGAAGAGGTGGGAATAAAGGCGGATGAGATGGGATGTCAACCGGGGAACGCGCCTTTTTCTTATCTTGGGATAAAGGTTGGTTCTAATATGAATAGAATTATAAGCTGGGAGCCGGTGATAAATGTAGTCAAGAGTAGACTAACCCGGTGGAAGGCTAAGACGTTGTCGATTGGAGGTAGAGTGACGTTGTTTAAATCTGTTTTGGTTAGTCTTCCTTCGTACTATTTCTCTCTTTTTAAAGCCCCTAGTGGTGTGATAAATACGCTGGAAGGGTTAATAAAAAAGTTCCTTTGGGGAGGCAATAGTGATGGTAGGAAGCTTCATTGGGTGTGCTGGGACGAGGTTGCTAAACCTATCAAATGTGGAGGTTTGGGTATCCGTAAACTAGGAGAGTGCAACAAAGCTTTTTCGGTGAAATGGTTATGGAGGTATAGAACTGAAAGTAATGCTTTATGGAGACGTGTAGTGGATGCTATTCATGGTTCTAGTCGCAAATGGGACGCGTATCCTCATAATGCTCGATATAATGGTACGTGGTCTAGTATTATCAAGAGTGCTATTCGGCTGAAAGTTGGTAATCAAAACAGCATGGACTTGATTAGAGGACGGGTTGGGGATGGTGCGGAAATAATGTTTTGGGTGGATCCGTGGATTGATAGAACTCCCCTGAAGAGGTTATATCCGGATTTATTTAGATTGGAGGGGAACAAATTCTGTAAAGTTCGGGATCGGCTGGTGGATGGTGCGACCGGGTTACAACTGAACTGGCAGTGGAGGGGTGCTCCGCATTCGGCTGCTGAAATCCAGCAGTTGTTTGACTGCTGCGCGTTACTGTTTGGCCAGCGATTGGAAGCTAGAGTTGATGTGTGGTATTGGGATAATGGGTCAAATAATGAGTTTTCTGTTCAAGAAGTAAAGAAGTGGATAGACAAAGAGCAGCCGGTTCAGCAGAGTTCCGTCTTCAAATGGTGTAAATGGGTTCCGATAAAATGCAACATATTTATGTGGCGAATGTTACATAACAGGATTCCGACAAAGGATGCGCTTCTTAGGAGGAATATTGACTGTGGTAATCCGTTGTGTAACTTCTGTGGAGTTCAAGACGAGACGGTGGACCATATATTTACAGGGTGTGGTTTGGCGATTGGTGTTTGGCAAGGTATAGCGAATTGGATGAAATTGCCAACATTCTTCTTTTTCTCGAGATGTGACATCCTTCAGGATAGCAACTGGCCGCCGCGAAAGAAGACAGTGATTTATGGGATGATGATTATTACTTGTTGGCGAATTTGGAAGGCTAGAAATGAGAAGATCTTCCAAGACACGAATTGGAATGTGGTCAAGTTGGTTGCCGATATTAAAGCCATTGGATATGTTTGGTTCTCTAGTAGAAGTAAAAAGGGTGTAATGGGTTGGAAGGATTGGCAATCGTTTGATTTTGATGTAATGTAACGTTTCTTGGTTGTTGTAACACCCTGAATTTTTCCGTCTATGGTATTGTATACGATTACGGGTAAAAAAAAAAATTAACGTCACCGTAACTAGGAAACTATTGACTTCATGAATGATCTAGAATGATTATAGTGTAAACTTCATGGTTATTCAACCTTATGAAGTATGGTAGAATCATGGGGGTCATTTTGGGTTTTGTCACAACCAATAAGAGGTCTTTAGATATGTCATGATAGTTGGAGCACTTAAATGTAATTATGCTAATACGTACACCATGGAGATTAAATAAAGGGTCCCTAGTGAATATAAGGGATCGCCATCTCTTTGATGAAACCCTAAATGCCGTCAACTCCCAGGAACAACATATCTTGCTCATTTAAACACTAGACCAGACAACACCTTCTACCTTTTTGGGTAATCATGGTCCCGCTTTGCTCGTGGAGGGTAAATTGTTAAGTAGTGGAAACCTATAGGTGTGTGCACAGTTCGGACATCGGATGGTAACCGGTTCAATGCTTCCTCATCGACCAAAGTCTGTGTTCTGGTGTCGTCTTTCTGGTTAGTTCCCTTCTTTTGCTGGCATTGCACATCGAAGATGGTTTGGGTTGAGTACGTTAGATTCCTCGGTGATGATGCACAGCGGAGGTTGCGATGTTTGGTAGCGGTGGTGATCGTGGAGTTGTTGGGAGGTGACTGAGATTATGGTTTTGTTTTATTTAGTGTTGTGTGAATGCTTGTACAAAGGAAGTACGTTTCATGAAACAACATGAATTGAGTTTGGACAAAACCACGTACAGGAAAAATGATCATGAACTAGTGTTGTGGCTGGAGTAATAAAGTGATTTTCAAACATACATAAGCCATATATTTGTTTATGATGTATGATGGGTTTGTTTGGATATGTGGTTCATAGATCATACTTGGTATTTAATACAAACATGGTGGCCACGTATGATGATGGAATTCAAGGCTTTTTGGTGAAGATAAGTTGGTTATATTGAATCTTTGGTTGGAATGAAGATCGAAGGTTCATTTTTTTTTTAGTTTGCTAACTCATGCTATAGGATCGGATGTTTAATGCAAGTTCTTAATCGTCCAAGGTTCGCTCTTTTTATGGTTCTCTAGCTTCTTGGTGAAGCAAGCTTTGCATTTGAGGTGAGTTCTTGTGCCCACTATTTTAGTTATTATTTTTCTAAATATTTTGGGCTGACGTGAATGCTAAACCAATATGATTTTTTTTATGTCACAAAATATTATTATGAAGTTATAAATATTTTGTGTACGAATGAAATCCATATTAACTCCGACCTATTATTTTGGCATGAAACGTGAGTAGTCGGAATGCGCCTATTGTTTTATTATATGGTTTGAGTAATATGTGTTATTAGAAGTGGGATAGGCCTGCTCTAATTTATGGTATAGTTTTTGTCATGGTTCACATAGTTTATGGTTTATGTGTTATTAGAAGTGGGATACGCCTGCTCTGACTTATGGTATTACTTTTGTGTCATGGTTTTTACATGATTTATGTTGTATGGGTCATTGATAAACTGAGCTATGACAGAAGTGGGAGATGCCTACTTTGATCTCTAGACTTGGTTGAGTTAAATAGACTTGATTGTACTTTGAGTTGATAAGCGGAATGCGCTTATTATAGTTGGAAATTGATGTCTTGGTTAAATAGGCGGATTGCGCTTATTCTAGACTTTGGATTTTTTTAATTGCTTGGGGGAAAACAAATTAGCGGGTTGCGCTTATTGTTAACTCCGAGGTTGAGGTATTTTGTTAATTCTTATTTTGACAAATTACTTGTCTATATAAATTTATAAAACTTGAACTCACTCAGCGTAGCTGACTTTTTGCATACACGTTAGATTGATTTCAGGTTTGTTGATGAATAAAAGGGACGCCTTGGCATGCAGTGGAGCTACTTGGTTGCAGTTGACATTTCAAATAAGAAGGCGTCTAAGGGATTTTGCTCGAACGTCATTTATATTATTTCTAATATTCTAGTTGTTTTATAATTACTATTTGACCCGTTTCGAGAAACCCGATGTTGGGAAACTTAAAAACTTATTTGATATTCCGCTGCGAAATTTTCTGAAATAAAATAAGATTTCTTTTGAATTGTTAGCATGGTTTTAGTTTTTGAATGCCAACTGTTTGACACCGGTTTTGCGGGTCTTACAAGTTGGTATCAGAGCAATGGTTCGAGGGATTCGGGCAGTTTGTGCTCGAACTCGAATCTGGTGTGGGACCAAACTATTAGTAAGAAATGTCAACTGCTGGGTAGCTGCACGCCAAGAGGTAATCCTTAGTTTTGACGTATGTCTATATATATATATATATATATTCATATATTTCACTGGATGCTTACTAGCATGAAATCATAAATGGACGATTAGTGCCCTTACATTTTGATGTAGTATGGGAAATTTATTATGTAGTGTATAATGCATGGTACGTAGGTTGGAATGCTTCTCGTTGAACACTTAGATACATAAAGTGTCAGAAGGAAACCCAATACCTATATCTATTTGTGTACGTTATGATGGCTCTTATTGAGTGCTTAAGTGTAATGACTCATAGGGGGTGTTATGCTCTTGTGTTTTGAGGTAGGGTAGAATTCCCTTCTTCGTTTGTTAATTGCAAACCTTTAAGGTTTAATAGCTAGATACCATGTGTATTTGTGTTAATGTATAGGCAGAATTGTTAATGTGGTCGTAACTTGTTGTGTTTAGGGTGACTAAAGTAAAGTAAACAGCTAATCACACTTGATCAACGTTATTAGAAGTTTACCCTTACTTTACACATTCTGAATATGTCTTGTGACGGATCATGTGACGGTTTTGTCGTGAATGTTTTGTATGAGTTGTGTCTATCACCTTTTGTATTGGGTTAGATAAGGTCCCCAAGGATACTAGACATTTAATCGAGGACAAGGTTGCAGTAGAAAATTCACTCCTTGTGACCAAGGCTATAAATAATTGTCGGATCGAGTTATCGGGCTATAGTCTTCCTACTCTATTGTACTTAATGTCATTGGGTTGCTATGATGTTATTCTTGGGATGGACTAGCTGCTACCGTGGATGCTCATTTTGTGTGCGGACGGAGACTCGTGCGACTTATAGCTCCTGATGGGAGTCGTATTACTGTTCATTGGGATGATAGTTGCTCAATACCTCGGGTTATCTCTATGCTAAGGGCGGGGAAAATGTTGCAGCATAGGTATAAGGAGTACTTGGCGCATGCCTTGTTTGTGGGGGGCTGATATTTCTAAGCTAGGGAATGTCCCTATAGTGCGGGAGTACCATGGGTGTATTTCCCGAGGATTTGACGGATTTGCCACCAGAACGCAAGGTTGAGTTCCAAATAGACCTCGTGCCGGAAGCTAAACCTGTTGCCAGGGCACCTTACCGACTAGCACCTGCGTTATTGAAAGAATTCTTATCTCAATTGGAGTATTTGCTCCTTACTGAGAACCAGCTATTATTTCGATCAGCTCCAAGGAGGTAGTTGGCTCTCGAAGATTGGTCTTAGATCGAGCTATCATCAGCTGAAAATATGAGGGAAAGACTTTTTCCGTACTCAGCAAGGACGTTATGAGTTTTGGTGATGTCATTCGACAGTCCGGTTATTGTTTCCATTGCTGACATGCTCATATACTCCAAAAGTGAAGAAGAAAATATTCAACATCTCAAGGAGGTCCTTTAAACTCTTAGGAATGAGAAACTTTGCGCTAAATTCTCCAGGTGTTTTATCATTTCGTGAGGTTCTGTATTCTCATCCATGTCATTAATTCTGGGCGACGCCAAAATCACTGTCTGAGATTCGTAGCTTCTTAGGTTTTTGGCAGGTTGTTATCGGAAGTTCATACATGATTTCTCCAAGATAGCTCACTGACTAAACTCACTAAGAATGAGGTGAGTTTTGTTTGGGACTCAGACCAAGAGAACGCGTTTCTTGAAGTAAAGTAAAGTTTGACACCGGATTTGCGGGTCTTACAAGTTTGACACGTGCACCGATCATGGTCGTACCAGATTGAACGGAGGATCTAGTGGTTTCTTCGGACGCGTCCCTTGGGGTCGCGGGTGTGTACTTATGCAACGCGGTAAGATAATAGCTTATGCCTCACGCCAGCTAAAACCCCACGAGATTAATTACCTGACTCATGATGTGGAGTTAGCAGCCGTTGTTTTTGCGCTTAAACTGTGGGGACATTACTTATATGGGGTTTCTTGTATCATCTATACCGACCATAAGAGTTGAGATATTTCTTGAGTAGAAGGACTAACGTGGAGGCAGACACGTTGAGCCAAAAGGAGAGGCCTAAACCCATTCGGGTGAACTATTGTTAGCTTTGTTTGAAACCGGATATAGTGAAGCAGATCTCTAGTGTTCAGAATGAGGCCTTACATGTGGAGTGGATCATGACGGAGCGTATGTGGGGGCAACAAGGACTTTTGGAAAGCAATGGAGACATGGTTATGTCCATAAAAGGCCGGATGTGGGTACGTTGATATGGTGGGTTTAGGGATAAAATCATGAAGGGGGCACCCAAAATCCACTATTCTAATCATTTGGGGGCAAAAAGATGTACCAAGATCTTATGAAGAACTATTGGTGGCCGACAATTAAACCTGAGGTAGCAACTTATGTGAGTAGGTGTTTGTCTTGTTTTCAGGTTAACGTAGAGCATCAGAAACCGTTTGGAAAAAAAAAGAAAATTCCACCTTTGGAGGTACCGGAATGGAAGTGGTAGCATCTTACTATTTATTTCATGACTAAGCTACCCCGTACGCCTAAGGGGTTAACACCCATTTGGGTGGTGGTGGTGCATAGGTTGACAAAGAATGCTCGCTTCTTGCCGATACGGGGGACCCTTAACTCCGAAAGGTTGGCAGAATTTTTCCTACAGGAGATTGTATCGAGACACGGTGTGCCAGTGTCTATTGTTTCTGATAGAGACACTCGTTCTATGTGAATGGGTACTAGGTTAGACATCAGCACCGCGAATCACCCGCAGACGGATGGTTAATCGAAAATAACCATCCAAACTCTCGAAGATTGTGCTTCGGGCATGCATTAGTGATTTTGGCGGTAGCTGGATTATCACCTACTCTTGGCGGAGTTTTCATATAACAATATCCATCACGCCACTATTGGGGTGCTACTGTGTGAGAAGTTGTTGTGTTTCGCGACTACCTGACTTTATAAATTAGGCTATGATAGAAGTGGGATATGCCTACTCTGATCTATAGCACTGGTTTTGTGTCATGATTGTTACTTTTCTATTCTGAATGGTAACCTAAAATGATCATATGAATGTTCTGTCTTGCATAGGAGTAAGTGGATTTGGGCAGAGGTAGATGGCTATTCGTTTGCGCCTACAGTTTGCTATTTGCCTAGATGGCTATCCTTAACGCGTTTCCTGTAGTATTCCTATGCAATAGGATTCGTGGACGAATCCTCTTTTAAGGGAGGTAGACTTGTAACACCCTGAATTTTTCCGTCTATGGTATTGTATACGATTACGGGTAAAAAAAAAATTAACGTCACCGTAACTAGGAAACTATTGACTTCATGAATGATCTAGAATGATTATAGTGTAAACTTCATGGTTATTCAACCTTATGAAGTATGGTAGAATCATGGGGGTCATTTTGGGTTTTGTCACAACCAATAAGAGGTCTTTAGATATGTCATGATAGTTGGAGCACTTAAATGTAATTATGCTAATACGTACACCATGGAGATTAAATAAAGGGTCCCTAGTGAATATAAGGGATCGCCATCTCTTTGATGAAACCCTAAATGCCGTCAACTCCCAGGAACAACATATCTTGCTCATTTAAACACTAGACCAGACAACACCTTCTACCTTTTTGGGTAATCATGGTCCCGCTTTGCTCGTGGAGGGTAAATTGTTAAGTAGTGGAAACCTATAGGTGTGTGCACAGTTCGGACATCGGATGGTAACCGGTTCAATGCTTCCTCATCGACCAAAGTCTGTGTTCTGGTGTCGTCTTTCTGGTTAGTTCCCTTCTTTTGCTGGCATTGCACATCGAAGATGGTTTGGGTTGAGTACGTTAGATTCCTCGGTGATGATGCACAGCGGAGGTTGCGATGTTTGGTAGCGGTGGTGATCGTGGAGTTGTTGGGAGGTGACTGAGATTATGGTTTTGTTTTATTTAGTGTTGTGTGAATGCTTGTACAAAGGAAGTACGTTTCATGAAACAACATGAATTGAGTTTGGACAAAACCACGTACAGGAAAAATGATCATGAACTAGTGTTGTGGCTGGAGTAATAAAGTGATTTTCAAACATACATAAGCCATATATTTGTTTATGATGTATGATGGGTTTGTTTGGATATGTGGTTCATAGATCATACTTGGTATTTAATACAAACATGGTGGCCACGTATGATGATGGAATTCAAGGCTTTTTGGTGAAGATAAGTTGGTTATATTGAATCTTTGGTTGGAATGAAGATCGAAGGTTCATTTTTTTTTTTAGTTTGCTAACTCATGCTATAGGATCGGATGTTTAATGCAAGTTCTTAATCGTCCAAGGTTCGCTCTTTTTATGGTTCTCTAGCTTCTTGGTGAAGCAAGCTTTGCATTTGAGGTGAGTTCTTGTGCCCACTATTTTAGTTATTATTTTTCTAAATATTTTGGGCTGACGTGAATGCTAAACCAATATGATTTTTTTTTATGTCACAAAATATTATTATGAAGTTATAAATATTTTGTGTACGAATGAAATCCATATTAACTCCGACCTATTATTTTGGCATGAAACGTGAGTAGTCGGAATGCGCCTATTGTTTTATTATATGGTTTGAGTAATATGTGTTATTAGAAGTGGGATAGGCCTGCTCTAATTTATGGTATAGTTTTTGTCATGGTTCACATAGTTTATGGTTTATGTGTTATTAGAAGTGGGATACGCCTGCTCTGACTTATGGTATTACTTTTGTGTCATGGTTTTTACATGATTTATGTTGTATGGGTCATTGATAAACTGAGCTATGACAGAAGTGGGAGATGCCTACTTTGATCTCTAGACTTGGTTGAGTTAAATAGACTTGATTGTACTTTGAGTTGATAAGCGGAATGCGCTTATTATAGTTGGAAATTGATGTCTTGGTTAAATAGGCGGATTGCGCTTATTCTAGACTTTGGATTTTTTTAATTGCTTGGGGGAAAACAAATTAGCGGGTTGCGCTTATTGTTAACTCCGAGGTTGAGGTATTTTGTTAATTCTTATTTTGACAAATTACTTGTCTATATAAATTTATAAAACTTGAACTCACTCAGCGTAGCTGACTTTTTGCATACACGTTAGATTGATTTCAGGTTTGTTGATGAATAAAAGGGACGCCTTGGCATGCAGTGGAGCTACTTGGTTGCAGTTGACATTTCAAATAAGAAGGCGTCTAAGGGATTTTGCTCGAACGTCATTTATATTATTTCTAATATTCTAGTTGTTTTATAATTACTATTTGACCCGTTTCGAGAAACCCGATGTTGGGAAACTTAAAAACTTATTTGATATTCCGCTGCGAAATTTTCTGAAATAAAATAAGATTTCTTTTGAATTGTTAGCATGGTTTTAGTTTTTGAATGCCAACTGTTTGACACCGGTTTTGCGGGTCTTACAGTTGTAGGGGTCTCCGTCTTGGAGATCCCGTTTGTGTTGTGTTTTAATGAAATTAGCCTTCCAAAAAAAAAAGGTAATGATTATTACTGGAAGTCAATAGCCCTAAGAAGCTATAATGATCACTATACAGCTCAACAACCTAGATGGAAACTTGCAAAATACGGCGGTAATTAATGATAGATGTAAATATTTTTTTTTACTATTATAAAACAACTAAAAAAGTTATCATAAATTTAGATTTTTTAACAATATTTTAAAATAAAATATTACAAGAACTGTTATGAAATAACTGTCAGCGAATACAATAAGCAAATAAGAGGTTAGAATGTAGAACGAAACTAAATTTCAAAACTTAAATCCTTAAGTTTAGATTTTTCCAATATATTTAAAAGAAATAAGTATATCTTTAAGAATAGACATAAAATTTATTGAATGTAATTAATAATTTAATAATTAATAATTTAATTAACTAAATCAATTATTTACATACTAATCAACACATGATTATTTGAGTCGCAGAAACTTACAATTTTAAAAAACAAATTTTACAATTTATCCAAGTATAAGATATTAATGTGAGTTTTAAGTCGTTCTATTAAGTGTTATTTTTCTGATTAAATAAGTTAATAAAATTAAAATTGTTAATAAAATTTATAAACGAACTACGCGAGATTATAATTATTATTTACCACACAACACTATTAGTGATCAACTAAGCTTTTAGTCAAATTTTGAACTAATATTTTATAATATTTTTTGTAACATCGTTTTAAGAAATAATAACAGTGTGTTTGGGGAAAATCTTAATTGTTCAAAGGTATCTTGAATATATTCTATACTACAATACTAAAAAAAAAGTATACCAATAAAACTCATCATTCGAATTGCATAATTTTACTTACAATATGAGGATAAACAAACATACAAAATACAGCCAAAACACCACAAAACGAAAAATGGTTACAAAAATACAAAATAGAAGTGCTCTTACAAAAAACTCCGATATCACAGCAAAAGAGAACTAATACAAACTAACACATCTCATCTATAATACAAAAACAAAATACAAAATACAGCTGAAACACCACAAAACAAAACCAAAAGAAGCCGGCCTCAAAAAAACAAAGAAAACATATACAATAATATGCCTCTATGTAGCGGAAAAATTAGAGACATGTTTTTTATATAGAGACCCATCTCATTTTGGATAGACTTTCTTATCATAACAAAACAGATAATGTTTTCCTTTGATTGTAAGAACCTTCCAGCAACATCAATATCGACTTCATTAGCAACGGGTTATTTCCAATACAATTTTCTTTCAGAGCCACAATTTTGAGAAGACTAAGGGTGCAAATTTAAATGAAATAACATTATATACTGAAGGTATAGATGGTTGGTTTGCTTTTCAATAGTTCAAGTATTACAAGCTTGCAAACTGAAATGCAGAGTTTCTCGCCTTTTATAGACTGGGAAAATAGGTATATACCTACTACAATTACTAACACAAACCATAAAATAATAAAATAAATTTCAATATCACAATAATTAACTTTGGTATTCGAGACTTTGTGAGGTTGAAATGTATAAATAACCAGAATTTTAAAACAGACTTTGTAAAACTTAACTTGTAATCAATATCTAACGAAATAACTTAACTATAAATTCAAATTAAATCATTCTTTTCAAATTCATAATAATTACAAACAGTCCGCACAACCCTAAAAGTCTTTGATGGCCACTGTAGAGATGAAGGATCTAGATGTAAAGATAACATAAATTTACGCATTATTATTTTTATATTAATTAAACAATTAAAACTATTGTTCTTACAAATGATTTGAAGTCTTTTATTGTAAGTATAACTTTAAAAATGAACATATATTTTGGGTGGCGGAGGGGCGACAGCCGGCAGGGGAGGGGCTGGGTTAGGGTTTGGGTTGGTTGAATTGTTGTGTCAGTGTGTCGAGATGTTGCTGCTGCTTTCTTTTGTGTTTTTTTTTACACAAATCAATAAATCAATAATGGGCTTTGGATTTGGGTTAGGAAAAGGGTGGGCTTGGGTACTTGGGTACTTGGGTTATTGGGTTAAGATTACATGTGTAATGTGTTATTGGATTAAGTAGTAAGTAATCTAAAATTTTAGTATTGTAGGATAGGTATTAGATTAGTTAATTTTTTCGAGTTCGGTAAATATGTTTTCGAGTAACGTAACGTGGTAACGTATAATTTTATTTCAGTAGTAACGTTTTTGAAAAATCGTAAAAAAAAATTCCACTACGCGCGCAACTTTCAGGAGCAGCGGGCGCGAAACCTAGTAAAGCACTAGGTCCGCCTCTATAACTAATGATTTTAAGTGCATATTTAAATTAATTGGATTAATTTAGCCTTTAGAGAATAACAAATTCCCCATAGGATGCATAGGGTTGCATTTGTTTAATTAAAAGCACGACGCAATCGCGTGCAAATAAACTTGTTCGTTATAGACGTTGGTACCCGGTAAAAATTAAGTAACCGAAAATGATCCCAAATGCCCGGGAAGTAAAATAAATGACATAATTATAAAATATAAAGTGTTTTGGAACTCCAAAACACCAAAAGGTTACTCAAAACCAAATCTCCCGGTAATGAATAAAGTTTGCGTATCACGCCTGATACGCATATAACAGATATTTTCACCCAACAAAAGCCTAAATAACTTAATAGCACTTAAACTAGGCTATATTTAACGGCTATATTTAACGGCTATATAGGGTTTGGCCAAAGCTAGGCGCTTGAGTGGTTTGATTAGACCACAAGCGCCTCGCTTTGACCAAAGCGAGGCGCTTTGGCCTTTTTTAAAAAAAATTGAATTTCTTTTAATTCTTTAAAATTATCTGTTAATCACCAAAAAATAATTTTAATTCATTTTTCGTTCTTTTAAGTTGTTTCCAAGCCAAGAAAATTATATCTCTCCGTTTCGCTTCGTTTATTGCTCGTTTTGGTTTTCCAGTAAAAACATCCAGCTTTGTACAACTTTGATGAATCATTGTACGTGGTCCTCCGACTAAACCTAACTCGCAACAATTGTTTTTAATTCATTTTTAAGTGTTTTTAATTACTTTTCGAGAAATGATACTTTTCAAATATTACAGATCAAGGTGTTACCAAGCATGTCAAGAAATGATAATTTTCAAATATTGCAGATCAAGGTGTTACCAAACATGTCAAGAAATGATAATTTTCAAATATTGCAAGTCCAAATCATTGTACGATGTCTTTTTCAGAGGACCTTGACTCTTGAGATGTTGCAGGTGTTTGAAAAGTTTGAACTGAAATTGTTCATGGAGCTGGAATGTTCCTGATCATCATAGTTATGCCTTTTTTGATCAGAAAATATATTACCAAACATTTAAAAATATATTACCAAACATTTAAAAATAACTTTTCATGCAAGCAAGTAAAATTCAGTTGTTTTACTAATTTCATAGTCTTGATACTTTTAACAATCGGATCGGCGCTAACGCGCAAACCTTCGTTTTTGTTTTTCGAGAGAAAGGAACTAAGTTGCAAATACGATAATAATGTAAATAATAATAATAATGTAAAGGTAGATCATGGAAAGTTGAACTCAAGAAACAAAGATGAAACCGATTAATGTTCTTTATGTATGAATAATGACCCTCTGGCAAACCTGCGTAAAGGACTAAAGCCACATATAGTCCTTTACGTAGGTTTGCCAGAGGGTCACTATTCATATATAAAGAACATAAAAGTTGTGTGTATGAATAGTGACCCTCTGGCAAACCTGCGTAAAGGACTAAAGCCACATATCTTTGCCATTAATACCAACGATGATTGCCAGTGAGATTGATAACTGGACAGGTTAGCCAGGCGTTTGTCAAAAAGGTAGACCACACCACTAGAGCAAAAAGTTTTGTGTATGAATAGTGACCCTCTGGCAAACCTGCGTAAAGGACTAAAGCCACATATCTTTGCCATTAATACCAACGATGATTGCCAGTGAGATTGATAACTGGACAGGTTAGCCAGGTGTTTGTCAAAAAGGTAGAGCACACCACTAGAGCAAAAAGTTGTGTGTATGAATAGTGACCCTCTGGCAAACCTGCGTAAAGGTAGAGCACACCACTAGAACATTAATCGGTTTCATCTTTGTTTTCTTGAGTTGAACTTTCCTTGATCTACCTTTATCATCTCAGAGAGATATCTGTCAACGATGAAAGGGAACCCGAAACAATAGAAATCCACCAAGACTAAAAGTCTTTTTCCAAAAAGGTAGACCACACCACTAGAGCAAAAAGTTGTGTGTAAGTTTTATTTAGCGTAAAAAGTTCATTGTACATATACCTCCTTATCTAAAAACAAATCACATCATTGTACATATACCTCTTTCATCGTTGACAGATATCTCTCCGACAAGAGAAGATGAAGGGTTACTACTCTGCACTTCAAGTAGAAAAAGATGAAGAAGAATAAATGAAGTTTATTATAGAGGTTAGGAGGTTACTCATTATCGTTGGACGTTAGCGGTGTGTGTTGATCGTTGATCGTTGAAGGTAAACATGGACAGTGAGAAGTGAGATTGATAACTTCTCTATGGAAGTTGCTAAAATAGTTAAACAAAAGCTGAAATTGAACAGTTTATTTTGGAATGTTCCTGATATTTACAGTTTTGCTTTTTTTGGTGAAATGAACTTGAAGAAATGATTTGGTGGATCTGTCATGAGTTAAACAAAAGCTGAAATTGGACGGTTATTTGGAATGTTCCTGATCATTACAGTTATGCATTTTTTTGATCAGAAAATATATTCCCAAAAAAATTAAAAACAACTTTTTCATGCAAGCAAGTAAAATTCAGTTGTTGGACAGTGAGTAATATAACTGGACAGTAAGATTGATAACTTCTCTATGGAAGTTGCTAAAATAGTTAAACAAAAGCTGAAATTGAACAGTTATTTGGAATGTTCCTGATCATTACAGTAAAATTCAGTTGATGGACAGTGAATTCAGTTGTTGGAAAGTGAGATTGATAACTGGACAGGTTAGCCAGGCGTTTGTCAAACGAACAATTAAAATAAAGTTTTCATGCAAGCAAGTAAAATTCAGTTGTTGGACAGTGAGATTGATAACTGGACAGGTTAGCCAGACGTTTGTCAAACGAACAATTAAAATAAACTTTTCATGCAAGCAAGTAAAATTCAGTTGTTGGACAGTGAGATTGATAACTGGACAGGTTAGCCAGGCGTTTGTCAAACGAACAATTAAAATTAACTTTTCATGCAAGCAAGTAAAATTCAGTTGTTGGACAGTGAGATTGATAGGTGGCAGGAAAAAGCTGACATTTTGTTCCTTGTTGCAGAAAGAAATCAACAGTCGGATCGACGATTTTGTTTACCCTCCCATTGACATAAAAAATGTTCTTTTGAAAAACGTCTGACTGCAAAAAAAAAAAACTAACTCAAAAGACCAAAAAAAAAAATTTATCCGAAGCGCCTCGCTTAGGCCTAAGCGAGGCGCTTCGAGTCAAAAATCAGTTTTTTCTGACCTCGTACCGAGGTAGTTAAAAAGCAAAGAAAGCGCCTCGCTTAGGCCTAAGCGAGGCGCTTTCAGGGGGGTGAAAATAGAAGTGGGGGAGTTGAAATAGACCAGGCCATAAGTAATTTAATGCAAAACAAAAGTATGTGAAGAAACAACGAGTAAGACTCAGGTAAATTGAGGGGGTGGCTACTCGTGCTCGCTACAGGATATAATCATTTGCTCACAACAATGATAGATCCAAGGTCCGATTAGCTAAAGAACAAGTAAGTAAATAACACACAAGATATAAGTGGTTCGGTCTCGTTGACCTACGTCCACTGAAAAGGTTATATTTTTATTGCCTAGATGATTACAAATATCAAGACGAAGATACAAGTGTGTTACAAGTGTGTGTGTGTGTGTGTGTGTGTGTGTTTGAGTGGAGAATTATTCGACCTATCAAAAGGAGTTGAAGTCTCCTTTTTATAGGGGAAGTATGTGCTGGACGTCTGCGGCACGCTTTAAGAGCACTGGGCTTGGACCGAGGAGTTGGGCCTGCTTTCCAGAAGCCCATGTAGATGATGTTATTTGACACGAAAACAGGATTATATGATCATACAAGTTACAAAACCAGGTGCGGAAACCCTAGCTTTGAACAAACTGATGTAAACTCAAATCAAAACACAATCAAAGTCATTTTCAATGTTTTTCATAGATTAACTTGCTTATAAAGTTGATTACAATGTGAATACAGTTAATCTAGATCACACACACACTATCTCAAACTGCTCTGGAACAACACCTCAATACACACACACCTAATGACTCTCTTCAACTTACAAAATCACAAAATCTATATATAGGTACTGCACATTCGCCCACTGTAGTGGTCGAATGTGTGTCTTCTGTGTAGTTCCATTCTTCATTCGTCCAGTCTATTCTACCTTCGCCCACTTTATATTCACCTTCGCCCAGATAAGCCTACATTCGCCCACATCAGCCTTCTAACACATGTTAACTATCCAATCACTAGTCGCAAAACGCATCTACGAACTCCCCCTCGACTATTGATTGGATCGTTTTCTGTCCTCGTCCATGGCTTTGTTCAGCAACTTGATTCTGAGCTGTTTCTTCTGCTCTTTAGTCATCTCAGGCTCTAATCTTCTTTTCACTGGTTTTGACACATTTGCCATCTTCACCATCTTGCCAAGTTTTCCATCCAAATTACTTCCCGCATTTATATCATATGCAAAGCAAACACCAACCACCTGAGTGTATTTCTTTGCTTGATCAGCGTCATTCGGCTCATGATGAATCGGATTGTAAAAGAGCATGATGATGTCTACGAAAGTGCAATTTATCAGCCACATAGGATCAAATACATGCACATGCTTGTATTTATCCTTTCCATCTCTCAACACAATCACCGCTTCTGCCTTTCTCCAATCGTAATACCAGAAAATGAAGTCGGCACTGAAATGTTGAGGCATGGGCATCAAAGGTATTTTCCTCATCACTTCAGGTGCCTTATAAATCAAGGTAACCCGCTTCAGCTTGGTTCGGGGATCAATATCCCTGTGAACTTTCCTCCGGGGATATTGTGGTTTGAATCTGTTCCATCTTGTTCTGCTCTCCCAAACCAGCTTGTCAGCGCACCAACCGACATGAGTATTATTAACTGAAGCACCTGACATTGGGAATCTGCATAGATCTCTAACCGCCCAGTACGGTAGAGTTAGCAAGTCAATGAATCTGTAGAAGTACAAGATCCCTGATTCCCACTTGGCAGCTAGACACTTCAGCCTGCCTAAGTATGTCCACCCGAGAGCTCTGCCTCTGAACTTAGCATTGTGAAACCTATAAAAGTTTCCTTGAGCTTCAGGCTTCGGTCGGTTCTCATCCATTAATCTTAACTTCTTCAAATAATTCTTCAATTCATCAGACTTATTTGAAGATTCTGGCTTATCAGCTCCAAATACCTTCTCCACAAACTCAGCACTTCTCTGCTTTGCCTTTTTCTTTGCAGAAGTATTAGGAATCTCAGTAAAATCAGGAAACACCAAATCTTCATCAGTTTGTCTGAAGTATTGTGGGTATTCCTCATGTGTTATATCTTCTATTTCAACTTCTTCAAATTCAGGGGTATCTTTATCATCAGAGTGACTTCCAATATCCTTTTCAGGAATATGTGGAATCGACTCATCAACAATAAATTCTTCAAATGTTTTCCCTACCCTCTGTGCAAGCCCATCCAGAATCTCCTTTGCCACAGATGCAGGTACTTCCCCTTCTTCTAAATCATGATCGTTATATTCCAATTCATATCGCATATCATCAGTTTGGAATATTTCAGCAAAACGACCTGTGAACTCAATGGTCCATTCTCTTCTTTCTAACATGTCCTTATAGACTTGTTTAGCATCGTCAGTCAAGGACCTCACCTTCTCATTCCAGAATACACTCTCATCCGAATCAACATTCTCACCTTTCTTCTTCGAACTCGATTCTCCAGTGTCTTTCTTCTTCTTTGAAGGTGGTCTTTTCTCAAAAGTAAATTTTGATGTATCATCTCCTCCATCATTATCATCACTGCTACTCTCATCCTCCTTCTGACTTCCAGAACCCTCAGCATCATCATCATCATCATTATTATCATCTTCATCATCACTCTTTTCCGATTCTTCATTATCCTCATCATCATCTTCCTCTTTATCAGATTCAGATGGTTCAAAATCAACCTGTTCTACTTCCTTTTCTTTGTCTTCCTCACCCTCTTTCAACTTGGGTGCAACATTGTACAGATTGTCAATCAGCTCACTAAGGCGTTTGTTCTCAGCCTTCAACTCTTTATTATCTTCTTTGATAGCCTTGAATCTGTTTTTATTTCTCAAACACTTTCCTTCAAGCTTTTTGTTCTTTGCTTCTAGCTTCTTCACCTTTTCATCAATCTCATCCTGATTAGACTTAGAAGCTATTACAATCTGAAGCATCTTTTCCTCATTCTGCTTGAACTTGTCTATTTCAGCTTGCTGAGCCACAATCATCTTCATCATGTCGTCCATCTTCTTATTCACTTGTTTCATAACCTCGTCATCCACAATGACTTTCTTTGACTTGGACTTTGACTTTGATGACTCAACTTCAACTTCTTTCTCTTTCTGAGGCTTTCTAAACATATCAAGTACATTATCCAGTGCTACATTGAATTCATCCACTAGTAATTTTGTTGCCTCTTTAGTCTTTTGTTTCTTTGTGGCTGGTGAAGATTGTTTTGATGACGTTCCAGCTTCAGGTAATCTCTTTCCTCTCAAGAGTTGATTTAACTCTTTTTCTCTGAGTTGCTTTGTACTGGTTTTCTTAGCCATGGTTTTGTGTTTAGGCTTGGGCAAGTTCACAACTACAGTTTCTCCTTCATTCAACTCGTCCATATTCACAGTAAACATTTCATCTTCAGCACTAACAGACTTCTTGCTCTTCTTAGCTTCTTCAATCGATCTGTTTAATGATTCAGACTCACCAACCATAGTGGCCTTACGTTTGGTGGCCCGGAGATTTTCAGCATCCGAATCCCACTGTTCCTCCTCCTCTGTTTCTTCTGAGTCTACAGACTCCTCATCCACCAAACTTGTACCTTTCTTAGCAGTAGATTTCTTTCTCACAACCTGTTGCTTTGAGCTTCCTTGATCAGTCTTTCCTTTGCCCTTCCCTTTGGCTCCAGGATTGACTACTTGCCTTTTCCTTTTAGTATTAGCATCAGCATATACCAAAGGATCATCGTTGTCAGAATCACTATCAGTATGCCTTGCTGTATTCTTTCCTGGATCCATGTAATCCTCTCTAGCCAAGGCTCCAAACAACCTTCGGTAAGGTGGTCTTTCATTATCTGGCACACCTTTATAACCTTTCATTCTAACCAAGGTTCTAATGTTCATGTGATCCATAGCAAGTATCTGTGTAGGATCTTTCTTCAGGTTTGGATACTTGTGATCAAAAATCATCATCAGGAATCTAGGGTAAAGCATGAAATACTTTTTCTTCAAACCCTTAAGCATCTCCAGCATATGATCCAATATCATCCCAGCAACATTAAATGGTTTGTTGAGAGTCAACGCAACCATTAATGAGCTTAAACTCTTCCTCATCACGTCATAACCTCCACTAACACATCCAAATACATGTATGATGACGTGAGCAAAATACTTGAACTGCACGCTCAGTTTTCCTTTATACATCGAACCATCAGTGATCGGTCCTTTGTATTTCATCCTAAGAAAACAAGCTTTCTGCTCAGTCCATGACAATTCTCTTGGATCCTCACTAACTTCAAACTTGATCTGGAGAGCTTCTCTGATGTCAGCCTCTGTAATGAACATCTCCATTCCTTGAATTTTGCTTCGTATGATGGTCTGATTATCAAAGTAATCATACTTCGCGTTGTTGTAGAAATCCTCAACTATATCCTTGTAGATAATAGTTGGTGTAGCCAAAGCATAAACCACTCTGCATCTCTTCAGGAACTTGATTATACCAGTAAACTCTTCATTCTTCTCAACGTCTCCCAGATACGCACAGCAATTATGATTCTTCTCAAATGGCCATTTGTTGCCGCTTGATGATTCACCTTCCTGAACAGGTTCTGGGATAATATCAGGAACAATATTCTCAACAGGAATCTCAATATTTTCTTGTTCTTCAGCCATCTGAAACATAAAATCAAAAACAATCGTCAAAACATGAAATCGACAAAAACTTAAAAAATTTTAGGATTTTGAAATCCACATTCGCCCAAAAATTCTGGTCGAATGTAGTTCATTGTGGCCGAATGTACAAAAATTCTGGTCGAATGTGAAATGGTATTTCATCAAATGTTCATTCGCCCATTATGAGATACCTTCGTCCATCCAATTCCACGTTCGTCCGTTCGACGACCCGAAGGTGGAAATTGTTTATCCCAAAATTTGAAAATTTTCACAAACATGTTTTTAACACTTGATTTTGATCAGAAATTGTTCTAACATGGCCGATTAAGACTCGTGTATAACCAATTGCACCATAATTTCATTATATGTCAGTTTTCTTAGAAAATTAGGGTTTATCTTAAACATTCAATCAATTACACACTTATAATCTGTAATAACCCTAATTTTTGATTCATTCTCCCCCTAAAACTGTCATATGATGAAATGCATTCAAAAGAAAGTGTTAACAAACACTCTAAACCCTTGAAAAGCTAAACCCTAGGTCCGGTTAGAAAAACAACGATTCCGGTCGCGATTCAGCTCCATTACCTGTAATATTGGTATGGAAAAGATCAGTAGATTACAGAGAACAAAACGCACAATCAAGAAACACAAAAGCAACAAGGTTCTGGTACTGAGAAAAAGTTTGAAAAATTTGAATGACTGGTCGAATCTGCAAGTGGCTATTTATAAGTGTCCACCTTCGCCCTGTTTAGGTGGACGAATGTAAGGAATTTCACCTTCGCCCCAATTGAATGGCACGAAGGTAGAACATGTCTACCCGAATGTGAATTTTTTTGAGTAAAAAGCCACATTCGCCCGTTTACAAACAGATCGAAGGTGAGAATTTTCCACATTCGACCCAATTAAGGGGCGAATGTGAAATGGAAAATTCTGAAAATTTTGCCAAATCACGAATTCGAATCCCGTTCAACATTTTTCAATCCGTTAAGTTTCCAAAACTCATATTTTCACTTTTATTATGATACAAAGCCCAGATGGTGTTGTCAAATCTCAGAAGTTGACTATCAAGCATCCCCGGTTATCAAAAACAAAACAGAAATGCAAAAATTTTGGATTTTTCTGAAATTTTATCAAAACACACCTAAAATCATTTTGGATTTTGTATCTTTTTGACAATAAAAGTAAATTGCAACAAAATAAAATGCAGCAAAGTAAATGAAAACAGTAAACATTTTGTGAATTCCGGTCAGAGGATCATATCAGTTGTCTGAGAAATCTGAACACAGCGTTGATCTTTTTGTTTAATATTATCATTAGAAACAGTATGTGACACGGCAATTGCTGATATTGTGGTCCACGTAAGCTCACATGCAGACAATTACGCAATGCTTTAAAATGATACGAGTTAGGTGTATTAGACTAACACGATGTGGTGCCCACACACACGACATACTCCCGTATCAAGTAATTGCACAAAGCTTCGTCGTAACGCGTGATTATGCCAGAGTTATCCGTAAAAGTTACAAAGTATATAGCACAGAGGTGTACAGGTCAGCAATTGAATGCAGCAGAGTAACATGTGCGTATACACTAGGTTGAGGCTGATATTAATCACTGATTTGCATCAGATGATCAATACGATGTAATAATGATCTATGATCAGTTAAAACATAAAGTTCCTCAATTCGGTAACTTCCGGTTTTGGCAATTAAGCTCTTTTAGCAAATATTCTGATAAAACTAGGTCCGTAAATCAATACGACAAAAGTTTATCAGAATATCCCGGATAACCATAACATAACGACCCGAAACCTCAGATTTTGGCAATCCTATCAAACGAAATTACGGTACTAAGACCATATGCCCATGAGGTGTTCAGCCACGAACACGTAGTTCGTTATGTTTGTATCACTAATGCACGCAATATTTAGTCTACGAAGCCTATCAGCATATCGCACATGGTCAACACACGCCTCATTATACTATACAATTCTTTAGCCTGTGTCAGATCCCCACTGATGTACTATCATTTCCTCTGTTTACCAGGAAATCATTTTTGATTTTCTAATTTTTAGGTCTTTTTGAATTTTATAATGTTTTTGGCTTTTCTGATAAAATGGCTCCCCCTGAAATAAAGAACATATTTTTGGGATTTTTGATTTTTCTGAAAAACAATAAAAACAAAAATTTGAAAGAAACAATCCACTCGAAAGCATCAACTTCTTTGAGGATTAACCAATCCCCTCGAAAGCATCAACTTCTTTGAGGATTACGATAGTAAAGAGAAATTCCCAATTAGCAAAGAGAAATTCCCAATTAGCAAAATATAAAAAACGAAAAACAAAAAAAAATGATAAACCGAGGTGCCGATTAGTCCTGTTTTTCCTTTATATTGTTTACTTTTAAAAGATATTCAAAGCGTGATCGGTCAAAAGCTTTTGTAAACAGATCTGCACGTTGGTAGTCAGTATGTATTTTGATCATATCAATTAATTCCTTAGCGTAACAATCACGGATAAAATGATATTTGATCCGGATATGTTTCGCTTTAGAATGATTTTCAGTATTTTTAGTTAATGCAATTGCGGCTTCGTTGTCGCAGTGAATAGGAGTTTTAAGAAACTGCAAACCGTAATCCACCATCTGTTGTTGAATCCAGAGTACTTGCGAATAGCAACTCGAGGCTGCAATGTACTCGGCTTCACAGGTAGATAGAGCCACGGAAGTCTGTTTCTTGCATTGCCAGGTGATTAACCTGCTCCCTAAAAACTGGCAACCGGCTGTAGTAGATTTGCTATCTTTGTCGCAGCCGCCCCAATCTGCATCACTAAAAGCGATAAAATCAAAATTATCATCATTAGGGTACCAAAGTCCTTTTGAAGGACAACCCTTCAGATATCTAAGGATACGCTTGACCGCCGTCAGATGACTTTGTTTCGGCTTCGATTGATAACGGGCACAGAGACACGTTGCGTACATAATATCTGGTCGAGACGCCGTCAAATACATCAGAGATCCGATGATTGCTCTGTATGTAAATGGGTCCGTCAGCTCCCCCTTAGCGTCCACTCCAATCCCGTGATTGGGTTGAATCGGGGTATCCATTGGCTTTGAGTCCTCCATCTGGAACCGGCTCAAGATGTCGGAGACATATTTCGTCTGGTGAATGAAGATCCCGTCGGGTCTTTGGTCCACCTGTAAGCCTAGGAAAAACTGCATCTCCCCCATTGCGCTCATTTCAAACTTTTCCTGCATGACAGTTTCGAACTCCCTGCATAAAAGCTCGTTAGTTGAACCAAATATTATATCATCTACGTATATCTGCACTAGAAGCAAGTCATCGCCCGTCTTCTTCGTAAAGAGGGTGCAATCGACGAGGCCGCGCTTAAATCCTTTGGAGATGAGGTATGTACTTAGCTCCTCGTACCACTGTCTCGGAGCCTGGTGCAAGCCATATAAAGCTTTGTTCAACACATAGACCTTATCCCGGTGGATTGGGTCCTCAAAGCCTGGTGGCTGCCCGACAAAAACCTCTTCCTTGACTTTCCCGTACAGAAATGCGCTTTTAACATCCATTTGATAAATTTTGAATTTCTTGTATGAAGCAAACGCAAGGAACATCCGAATAGCTTCGATTCGTGCTACTGGTGCATAGATTTCGTTATAATCAATCCCTTCGATTTGATGGAAACCCTGCACGACCAATCTGGCTTTGTTACGAACGATAACCCCACGATCATCTTTCTTGCACTTAAACACCCATTTAGTGCCTATCTTCTTTCTATCCGGCGGCAAATCCGTGAGCGTCCAAACTCCCAATTTCTGGAATTGTAATAACTCCTCCTGCATAGCTTCCACCCAGGCATCATCCTTCAAAGCGTCCTTGTATGTCCTTGGCTCTACCTGCGACACATAACACGCAAACGACCAATCATTTTGACTACCAGATTGTTGAATTTTGGCATATAAAGCTAAAGCACCAAAACTCTCTGGCGAATTAACACTTTTAAGCTGCCCTCTGGTCATAACACTGCTTCCAGGATCACCGATAACTTGCTCCAGCGGGTGAATACGATGAATCCGAGATTCCGGATAATCAGGTACTTGCACTCCCGTCTGAACAGTCAAGTTCTCTACAGTATCCAGATCATGACCCGTATTTGATGATGAAGCCACATCTGAAGTTGGAGTTGGGTTCACTGGCGGTGCCTCTGGTTCTTCAGCTTGTTCAAGAATAGCTTCTTCAAATTGTTCATCTTCAGATTCTGAAGTGTCTAATGAAGTTGAAGCCTCTTGAAACACTTCTTCCTCTTGTATAGGAGCATTGGTATCATTAGAAGCTGGTAGGGGGTTCACAGTGATCGGACGCACCAACGGTGAAGTTGTTGCATTTTCACACTCATAAAGTAATCGGATAACAGCTTCTTCAACCAAGCTATCTAGATTGAATGATTCAAAGAAATCTTTGTAATCAAACATCCAATCAGGACCCGTGCCTTGAAGATTTTGAGTATATCGTTGAACTTCCACGTTAGCCCAGTCTTCCACTCGACGAGTTCGCTTGTTGTATACCCGTTTGAGCGGGGTTGCATATCCAACAAAGTAACCCTCCTCGGCTTTAGGACTAAACTTCTCGCTTGGATTCAACATAGTGCAAGGCGCCCCAAAAGGTTCTAGATACTCTAAGTTCGGCTTTCTTCGGTGTAACAGCTCATAAGATGTTTTACCAAACTTCTTCACTGTCGGAACCCGATTTAATGTGTAATTTGCTGCATAAATCGCCTCGTTCCAGAACATTACTGGAAGATTTGAATCAGCAAGCATTGTTCTAGCCGCTTCAATTAGAGTCCTATTCTTTCGTTCAGCAACACCGTTCTGTTGTGGGGTGTACGGAGCCGAATATTCATGATGTATCCCTTTGCTTTCACAAAGTTCATCCATCTTGGCATTTTTGAACTCCGTCCCATTGTCACTCCGAATTCTCTTAATCTTCACATTGTAGAGATTCTCCAATCGAGTGAACAGAACTTTTAGGTTGATAAAGGTGTCACTTTTGTTCTGCAAACACATCACCCATGAAAATCTTGAGTAATCGTCAGTGACGACTAAACAATATAGCTCTCCAAGATGACTTTTGCGCTTGACCGGTCCGAAAAGATCCATGTGCAGTCGCTCAAGTGGCATCTCAACAGAGTTAACCTTTTTCACTTTGTGGGACTGTTTGTGTTGCTTCCCCTTTTTACAACTCACGCACTTGTCATTCAGATGGAAATGTTTCACGTTTACACCATCGACAAGTCCATTTCTCACAAGTTGGTTCATTTTTCTTAGATGAATGTGCCCCATTCTTCGGTGCCACATTATCGATTCTTTTTCTGTCGCTTTTGATAGAAAACATGTTATCTGCCCCTGTGATGTCATTGCCTTGGACATATCAAGAATGTATAGATTGTTGACGCGAGGTGCCTTCAACATTATCCACTCTTTAGGGATTGTAAAGCCCGGTTTCAGAATATAGCAGGATTTGTCATCAAAATGCACAGTAAATTGCTTATCACATATTTGACTGACACTCAACAGATTATAATCGATCTGCTTCACATACGAAATCCGCTCGAAACTCACTATCCCATTGCTCACACTTCCTTCCATTGTGATATATCCACCTTTATTTCCCGCGAAAGCTACATACCCTCCATTGATGTTCTTCACGTCGAACAGCAACGCAAGATCCCCTGTCATGTGGCCTGAAGCTCCACTATCAACAATCCAAAGACTGCTAATAGGGCCAGCTGAAGCTCCCTGCACACAAAATGTAAATTAGTTAGTTCTTTCGGGGGACCCAAGCCTGAGTCTTGGGTCTTTGAACATCAGGTTTCAAAGTAACATTCTCATAAGCATTTTCAACAACTTTTTGATCAATCTTTTTCTGATTGTTCAAAACAGTTTCCTTTTTCTCATTAACTCTTGAAGTTGAGGCTCCTGGAGTACCATTGGGTGTCCAAGATTGTTCAGACCTTTTCAAGATACGAATCTGAGATTTTGGGTTCTCAGTCGGTTTCTGAACATTGTTAGCAAATGTAACTCTCTTGGTAACCTTATCTGATTTAACAGACTCAGGTCCAACATTTGATTTGACAATCGGTTTTGGTGGAACCTTTTGCCTATCAACTATTGCGTTCACCACAGGTTTCCTCCATGATTGTTCCATAGCAATCCGATTCCTTCGATCATATTGCATTGGACGAGTGTTCCTCATTTGGTGAAAATTGTTTTGATTATAAAACGGTTGTGGTTGTTGAGGAACAACTCTCCTATGTGGTGGCACATAATGATCAATCGGTTTCCTCATGGAATTCCTCACTTCAACCTCGTGCCTCTTATGCCTTACATATGGGCACTGAGCAAGTAAATGCCCTCTTTCCCCACATTTAAAGCACGCACGGTACTCTTCAAAAACATTCGAAGCATTTGGTTGAGCAAATGATCTAACAGGGTATTGATCATTATACTGTTGCTTCCTTAAACTCTCAGGGAGTGGCCCTTTTGAGTAAGTAGGCTCATTAAAACCATTAGCTCTGTTTTTGGGTCGAACAAACTCTGTGACATGGACCTTTGGTTCTTGAGGAACATCCAAATATAATTTCTTTAATAAAGCTGGTGGAATCTCATTTGTTCTCTCATGTTTTGGGAACCAAATAGTACTTTCTTGCCAAATCTTTTCTATTTTAGCATAATTGGCATTTTTTATTGGAAAGTCCTCGTCAGAAATGATCTTATCGGATCCTTCCATCCGATAGAACACTTTGACAGGTTTGTCACATTGTTCATTCTTAGCATTCTTTTCAAGATCTTTCTTAACAACATTTTTCTCAAGATCTTTCTTCACTACATTCTTTTCAGACTTCTTTTCGCGATTAGCATTTGCCATCGGAATCACAATCTGAGATGGTGAAACTGGTTCATTTGTAATGATGTGATTTTCTTTTGGAATCTCACATGCATTAACATTTTGATCATAACCAGTGTCATCACTCTCAGTGTCTGAATCTACACTCTCAGCAGTAACACCCTCATCATTGATACCCAAAATCGGTCTAACATCAGAATGTGGATCACCAATACTCGAGGTATTAGATTCATTTTCCGATGCTGAGTCAGATTTTACCGAACTCTCCGGTGTCACTTGGTGACAATTATGGTTTTCAAAGAGAACCGGAGATGGTACAGACCGATAATTGGTTGTTTGATCATCTATGATGTGGTCTACTACATAAGCAATATGCTTATAGCTTTCCAGCTTTTTGTTTACTTTCTCAGCAAAGCATTTGATGGCGGCCATTTCCAACTTGGTATTTTCAATTTCATTGATATAGTTATTAATTGCCAATTGTTTTAAAGACAAAGTGTTTTTCAAGTCGGAAATGTCCTTTTTGTAGCCATCTAAAACTTTGTTGAAAGCATTCAACTCTTTGCGAGTAGATTGACTGTTCATGATAGCACTATCACGTTGAACACGGAGTTGTTTATTCTCCTCAGTCAATCTATCACATGTACCACAATATTTATCACTTGTAACATCAGTGCTACACTCAGTACTTACAGGTTTTGGCGGATCAGTCATGGCCATCAATGCGAAATGAGCTTCCTTTCCTGCAAAGAATCTGGAGTAATCAATCTTTGTGAAAGCATCATCTGCAATGCACGACTTCCTTGTCATTAGAAAATCCGCTTCTGCTAGCAACTGACCGATATCTTCATCTAGAGAATTAACACTTGCTTCCGTATCCGATTCACTGTCTGAATCAGAATAAACCGATTCACACTCCTCAGGAATATCAGAAACAGTATCAATCACAACTCCAGAATTTGTCTCTTCAGCTTTAACTTCAACATTAACCTCAGCATTAACCTTAACAGGTTCAGTCTCCACATCCATCTCAGCCTCAGACTCATCACTTTCAACCTCAGTTTCTACCTTCTCATCCATCGTCACTGAATCTTCAATATCAACCTGATATGCAACACAGGCCACATTGCCCCCAGTAGTAATTTCTTCAACACCTATCTGCATGCTCGACCAGTCAAACCTCTCATCTTGTTGAGTCACCAATGCTTGATTCTGATTGGTCTGATGTGTCTCATTTGGTGTAGTAATTGGTATGACTGTTCGGTTAGAATTGTTTGGTGTTTGGTTTTGTGTCTGGTTTAGTGTGTTTGGTTGTCTATTTTGGTTGTTATTAAAATTGTTTTGACGGTTTTGGTAGTTGTTGTTGTTGTTTTGGTAAGAAACTTGGTTTTGGTTTTGTTGTTGACGGTTCTGATAGCTGGCATTGAATGGGTTCCTATTGCCTTGTTTTGGTGGCTGGGTGCATTCTCTTTTAAAGTGACCTTTCCCTCCACAGTTAAAACAAGTCACTTTCTCCTTATTGAACCCGTAGGTTGTGTTAGGAGAAGTTCCCAAATTCGTTCTTCCTGTCTTTTCAATAAACTCCGTTGCTCTTCTCATTATGCTCGCAAAGGCCCATTGGATATCAATGAGTTCCATCTCTTCCTTGTCAATCTGTGCGTAGTCTTCATTGGTTAAGTTGTTATTCCCAATTTGACTAGCAACTAATCCATTGTAGGATGAGACCATTGCAGAGACTAATGCAATGTGTTGCTGAGCAACTTCAACTGTCACATTTCCCAAGTTAGATGTCTCCAAAACCACCGTTTGTTGATTAGGTTGGTTCATTGGTTGTTGTTGAGATTGGCTAGCAGTGTAGAAAGCTGCTTGTTGCATTGGGGAAAATGGTGGAATGTATGAATTGTTGTATTGTTGTTGTGGTGATGGTTGTGAAAAGGATGATGTTTGTTGATGGTAGTTGATGGTAGGTGATTCCATAACATTGGATATACATGCAACATGTGGTGCTACTAGCCCTCCTGAGCTTGAAGTACTAGCTGGAACTGGAGATCCTCCAAAGTATAAGTTGGGATTCTGAGGAATCTGTGCTCTTCTAGCTTTCCTCTTCTCTTCCAATTCTTTGTTTTCCAGCTTCTCTATGAACTCTTGAATAGACCAGTATTGATAAGCATCCTTCTCCTTCAGAACTTCCACATGCTGATCCCAGTTTGGTGGTAATGCATCTGCAAACTTGTCCACCTGCTTTGCCATGGGAATCTGTATACCATAGCTAGACAATTCAGATAACAAATGATTATATCTAGGAGTTAGTTCTTTCAAAGTTTCATTTCCAATATAAGAAAAATTCTCAAACTCCTTTCTCAGTTCTTCCATCCTTAGACCTCTAGTCTTCTCATTTCCATCATGCCTTCTTTTAAGTGCTTCCCATAGTGCCTTAGATGTTGTGCAAGTCCCAAACTGATGCAAAAGATCATTTGTGATTGCCTGTGTCAATTGGGAAAACGCCTTTTTCTCCACAGCAAACTTCTTTTTCTCATCCTCAGCCATGCTCTCCAATGGCACTGGTTCACCTGTGTTCTCCAAAACTGGTGGTGTGTAACCTTTAGCAATCATGTTCCAAGCTTCAGCACCCTCCACTCCCATGCCTTCCAAATGTATCTTGAACTTTTTCTGCCACTGATTGTATTCTTGAATCTCCATAAGCTTCGGTGGCCGATTCCCGCTACCTGAAGACAAATCATTAATCAGTGTGGAAATAGCATTTGTAGCTTGAGTGTTTACCACCGCTGCTGCTACTCCCCAGTAGTCAGATTGTGGTGCTGGAGGTGCACTTTGAGTCATATAGTTAACCGGCTGTGAAGACTGTGTGCTCGTCTTCTGTGCTGCCACTGTCCATGGGTCCATCACCTGCTGTTGTGGTTGTGTAGTTGCTGGTGTCGGAGTAGTTGGAAAATTCCACATGATCACGAACTTCGAAAAAATTCAACACTTAGAAAATTTTCCAAAAACTAGTCTAGGTTCGCCCAAATTGTTTCAGGTTCGTCCCTTTCTGCTTCAGATTCGCCCAAACAGTGATTCCCGAATGTAAAATCTCACCAGAAAGTAAAAACACACTAACACTTTTCACGTTCGCCCAAAAAGTTTCAGGTTCGCCCGTTCTAGTTCCAGGTTCGCCCGCACGATCTCCCGAATGTGAAAAATGAGACCCGAATGTGAAAAATTCAACAGAAAAATTCTAGGTTCGCCCAAAAACTCCTAGGTTCGCCCAAAAATACACTCAGGTTCGCCCAAAATTTACACCTTCGACCACACAGATCCAGGTTCGCCCATTTCTGATTTTGAAAAACGGTTACACTTTGAAAAACGGTTATTTTGATCTCTGATTTTCAAAAGTTTGTGAATTTGAATGATCTTGATCAGGTTATGCTTCGGAGATGATTTGGAACAACTTTAATACTTGGAATTTTGAATTTTAACCACAAAATCAACTCTAAATCTTTCAAAAACACTCAAAAACCATTTTTATGCAAAAACAGATGTGAATTGATCAAAATAATGTCCAAATCATCTCTGAGTTTATCAATTTGTTGTTGTATGATCCTCTATGCTCTGATACCACTTTGTAGATGATGTTATTTGACACGAAAACAGGATTATATGATCATACAAGTTACAAAACCAGGTGCGAAAACCCTAGCTTTGAACAAACTGATGTAAACTCAAATCAAAACACAATCAAAGTCATTTTCAATGTTTTTCATAGATTAACTTGCTTATAAAGTTGATTACAATGTGAATACAGTTAATCTAGATCACACACACACTATCTCAAACTGCTCTGGAACAACACCTCAATACACACACACCGAATGACTCTCTTCAACTTACAAAATCACAAAATCTATATATAGGTACTGCACATTCGCCCATTGTGAATGGTCGAATGTGAGGCTTTTCCACATTCGCCCACTGTAGTGGTCGAATGTGTGTCTTCTGTGTAGTTCCATTCTTCATTCGTCCAGTCTATTCTACCTTCGCCCACTTTATATTCACCTTCGCCCAGATAAGCCTACATTCGCCCACATCAGCCTTCTAACACATGTTAACTATCCAATCACTAGTCGCAAAACGCATCTACAGCCCATTCGGTTGGATCTGGATCCAAAGTTGAATAAAGTAAACTAGTTGAGAATGATGCCTTGTGATTGGTCCACGTGGCGCGCTGTGGTTGGTCGGCAGGGGCGGTGCCCTGCCATTGGTACACGTGGCGCAATGTTGTGGACTGCAGGGGCCTCATTTTCTTCCTGCTGGCCAGGGGTGTCAGGCGGCTTA
The DNA here is from genome assembly GCA_032199755.1 of Ambrosia artemisiifolia. Taxonomy (NCBI): domain Eukaryota; kingdom Viridiplantae; phylum Streptophyta; class Magnoliopsida; order Asterales; family Asteraceae; genus Ambrosia; species Ambrosia artemisiifolia. The sequence continues at coordinate 33,735,926 of CM063514.1, forward strand.
TATTCTTTTGGAAGATAGGTTGAATTGACGTCTGACACCTGGAGAGATGTGCAGCAAGTGGGGCTCCAGGGAGCTGTATCTAGGCGCAGGTGGTTGTTAACCCTTGGCCGGCGGACCTCGTCAGAACTGGTTGATGTGCTAGCGCCTGATAGTTTATACTTGCTAACCTTTGTCCGTCCGCACTCCGTTGTGTATTGCTGATCCGCGGAGGCGGACGTCTGCCTTGGAGAAGATTTTTGTGGGGTAGGGTGCGCCAAGGCGCCGGAACTGGTACCCTACCCCTTTAGTATGCTAAGTCCATTTCACATTCTATGTGTTTTTCTGTTTTTTCTAAATTCTAAATTTTCAACCACATCTAACATCTATGTATCGATGTATTTAGAGATACTTTTATATATTTTGACTGCATTTTAAGCTATTTGAGTAGGTATTAATGTTAAAACAACTTAAGCATTATGGGCAATTTTATGACGTCTTAATATTTGTATTTTTTTTTTTGCAAAACCGGGACAACTTGTACACATAACAACCCAACAAGCCCAAACCGTGAAACCAAACCAGAACCAAACCGTTTCTAACGGTTTGGTTTGGTTCGGTTTAAAGGTTTTACGGTTCGGTTTTGGTTTAGAAAATTAAAAAACCGTTACTAATGGTTTGGTTCGCGGTTTAAACTAAAAACCGTAAAAACCGGACCATGAACACCGCTACCCAAAATCCATTTTCTTACAATTATAAAGATATGATAAGATTGAAGCATGGTTACGAGATCTTACAAATCATGAATGGTACTTTTACTGGATCTTTATAAGATATGGTGTTCATAGTTTACAAATAAAAATAAAAAATAAAAAAACCTCTTTTCCTTTCCCTCATTGAGCCGTGAGTTTGGAAGAACACACTTCTTTCAAACTTCAAACCACCAAAATCTTGTATAATTAAACCATTTCCAACAAAGATCAAGGTATGTTTCAAGCTTGGCGCTTAACCCCTTAGAAGAACACACTAAACCTCATCCCCAAATCTTATGTTTTTTTGTGAATCTTCACTAGCCTTGTGTTAGTTATAAGTTTTCTTGTGTTCTTGTTCTTGATTAAACTTTATATTCCTTTTTTTTGTGTGTTTTAAAGCAAGTTGTACATGGGCGTTTAAACAAATGTTTTAAACATAACTTTTTATGGGTTTTAAACATAAGATTTTGTATGTTTTTACAAGACTAAAATGGATTGTTAAAAACTAGTATATGGGTCGTAGGTTTGAGTGGTACTGTTGTATTGTTTTTGTAAGTTACAAAATTTCGCAAAAACTTGTATAAAATGATGATAAATGTGACTTGAATATAATTAATGATGGTTTAGATCATCATAAATGACTCTCTAAAATGTAAAAAACATGTTGAACTAGTAAAATTATAAGATTACAAAGTTACACCTTTAAAGTTTTCGAACTTTAAAAACACAAAAATGGACATGGTGAACTAAATACAAATATTGCACCTACTGGTATCCTTAAAATGACTATTATGGACTATTAAAAGTGTGTGTAACTTATATTATTCGAGAGGCGAAAAATATATAAGTTTAAATGATCGGATATGGACGTGTTTATATTACGACGAGTTATCGGACAAAATTGTAAAACGGACGAATAAATATATATTGTATAACTTCCTACAAGATAGATATATATATATGTCATTGCGTCTAATGTGGACATGAAATATATATTTTATGGACTAAAATATATAAGGATAATTATGAGTGAAAAATACATAACACTTTCCTAAGTGTCGGAAATTTATTCGTGGGAGAACTAAATGTAAAATAATCTCTGAAGATTAGACATTTAAGCTAAGTTAAGTATGTGAACTAGACAATGTAAAATGTGTTATCGAATCGACAAGATCCTAGTATATTTATTTAATGGGAAAATAAATATATGGTAAGTTTAAGCTAAGTTAAGTATGTGAACTGGACAATGTAAAATGTGTTATCGAATCGACAAGATCCTAGTATATTTATTTAATGGGAAAATAAATATATGGTAAAGTGAGTCAACTCGAATGTTGAAAATGAAATGTCGATAGACAAGATCCTAGTATAATTATTTAATGGGAAAATAACTATACGGTAAAGTGAGTCGAGTCGAGAATGATGTTATACAAGTTAATTAATATTTATAGAAATATAAGTGTAACTTGTAACGAGGGTAATCCATCACCAACGGTCCTAGGGCACACGTTTTAATTAAACAGGGGATTGTATTCAATAGTGGTGTTGGGAGTTGGGTGTACAACTTACTAGGAAACATGCGCTAGAGACTTAGCGATTTATACGTCTAGGGTGTTTGTAGGTGTTTGACATTGGACTTGCTATTTCTCTACTAGTTGATTGCACGTTGTACTTGAGGTGAGTTTCACGGCCCCATTTTACTATTTTTGTTTTGGGGAAAAGATATATTTTGTCAAAATGTAGTAAAATGTGAAAATGTGTTAAGTGGCATGATGATTACTTGGGTTTGTTGTACACCACTCGAGGCTTGCTATTGTATCCATTTACTCGTGTGTTGTGTGTGTGAAATCGAGAACCGAAGGAATATTTAGATAGTACTATTAATGCCTGACAAGGCCCACCCTTAATCGATAGCGTCGATTATGTAACTGTGTATACCAGTGGTGCACGTATTCTGAACTAAGTTGTTATTTTCAGAAAAAATGCTACTCGGGGGCATTGCGTGTCTTGGTTTGGTTATGGGCTCAATGGATTGCTCGTTATAGTTTCGTAAGAGTTAGCTACTCATTACAATGGCCACTGCATGTGTTTGTTCCGCACATGTTGTTGTTGAAATGTTTTGTTGTTATGGAACTAAAACGTGTGAACTCACCAATATTTTATATATTGACGTCTTTTTAAACATATCTTTCAAATAACTAAGTTTTGAATAGATATGAGGCCAGTACGGTGGAATATGGGATGTCGGACACTGGTCGGGGGTTTCGCCTATAGTTACCATTGGGTTGGGACAGAGACGGGGAACCTTGTATTTGAACTTTATGTTGTTGTTTTGTTTAATGTTTGAGACAATGTACTTATTTCGACATCTTAATGAAATGATCTTTTCTAATTAAATAGGTTTGTGCTAATCTTGACTTTGATATGCTTTCGAGCGTTGCGCCACGTGCTTCCGCCTTTGACGTGGTGTAACAGTTGGTATCAGAGCTCTGGGTTTGTCAAATGACTCTATGTGAAGGCGAGTGTTATCATGTTTGAAGAGTCACTGACCGTGGCATCACAAAACTTTGCGATTCATGTGTTCGTGGTGATCGATTCAACCGTACCGTAGATTCGCTGGACAAGGCAACGAGATCCATTTGAAAGAGGAAGAGGAGTATCCATTTGACCATCACCCACCTCGGTTCTATGAACCGATCTATCAAGAATGTTTAGCGGAAGACAAACTCAGGTTTAATGAGGATGGGATGCACCCATGTGAAGAGGAATATTTATGGGCACAACAAGCTGTTAACAGACCTTTCAATCGAGAGGAAGAAGAAGAGAAAAACAATAATCATAAATCTTCTCTATGTATGTTTTAAGTTTTGCATATGATTGTTAATGATGGTGCTACGGTGGTCGTTGGTTATGATGTGGTGGTCAAGGGTGGTCATGTGTGGCCCTTAGGTGACACAGGATCTCTCCGGACAATTTAGAAAGTTTGAACATTGCCGCTATCATTACATCGTTTCCTAAGAAAGAGGAAAATCAAAATGGAAATGATTTGATCTTTAATGAAAGAACCCGGTTTCTATACTGACTTTAAATGAGATTGCTATGCATGTTAAGGTTGAATGTTTGCCATCCATGGATGAGACATCCCAAATTCTTTGCATAAATGGGTGGTTTGGCAAAAAAAAAAAAAAAGTGCAAATGGGTGGACAATCTGAAAAAGAGTGGAAAGTATGTTGCCCACCAGTTCGACGACTTCAATATAAAATTCTTACACACCTGCAGGATTGTCTCCAATGCCGTTGAATCAATCAGAGACATCACTGAAGAAATTATTATTTAGCGGCTTCAAGAATGTGTATGGTATGCTATTGTATAAAGAGGTTATATAATATATTTAGCATGCATGTCTCCTACGGTGCCTAATTTACATGTAAAAGTATAGTTTTAAGTGAGTGAAACGTATGAACGGGTATGTGAACATTACCTACCGATGGGTGGCCTTCAGAATGGATCAATGAGTTGGTGTGAAAATGTGGATGAACTACAAGTATCTAGATATTAATACAAATGTTGGTTTGCATAGAAGAATCTAAGTTTGTAGATGATGAAAATGGAGTGTTGTGCCTTCCAAGCTGAGATTAAGAATGTTCAAGTTTAAAGGAGAACTCTGGATGGAGAGAAATGTACTTCCAAAAAAAAGTAGCAGTCTAGTTAAAGAGAGTTTGCAAGACAGAAGGAAGAGTGGGCTAGGGCTTTGAGTGGCTGTGGCTTCAATGAAGGCACACACTCATTTTGCGGCTTCAAGAAACATTTGCATATTGTCTAAGAATTTGCAGGTTTGTGTAAGAATATTGTGTTGAAGTCATCGAATGGATGGACAACATATCTATTTTCACTCTTTTTTTCAGATTGCCTAACTATTTGCACTCTTTTATTTGCTAAGACCACCCATTTATGCAAAGAATTCACATCCCTAGTAATTATAAAAAATGGGGATTACTTGGAATCTTCACATGCAAAGTTGGTTATGGCTTGGGAGAGTAATATTCAAGCGATTAAATGTAATGATGACGGGCCTGTTTTGAATTGTTCTGAAAATGATGTAAGTTTTTTAAACAATTAAAAATTTAGGCACCCACTACCATGTCAATTAATGATGTTGAGCTCATTGAAAGTCTATAAGTGTTATATTAGCTATGGGGAAAACGCTATTAAATTTTATGGCCACTTTATGGAAAAAGGCAAAAAGTTACCTAGTTAACAAATAGGTGGCTTTCTAGTTTTGGTTGAGATATTTGAGGCGGTCTAATCCAAGATAAACGGAAGATGGTTCAAATGCTCCATTAGACCCAAGTGGTTTAGTATTGAGTTGGGTGAAATGATCTATGATGATAATAATAATAAATGGGAGTTGTGGTGGAGTTGCATAGGAAGTGATGGATAATTCTTGGGACTGAGAGGTCTCAGGTTCGATTCTTGATCCCACCCGGATTTTACTAATCTCTCACTATCGTGTCTTTAGGCGGGTGGGGGATTGGGTTTTGCCCAGATCAGGAACCACATGCGGATCTGGCTCCCAATGGGAGCAAGATTTGTAGAGAAAACTCCCGTTGGGAGTCGGACATAATTTGTTGTGTTGGTCGTTCCAAAAAAAATGAAGTTAAGCTGTTTATGCGGGTCATGATGATAATAATAAATGGGTGTTGGGTTGATGTTCCCTTCGACCCAGGTATGTTTGGTCCAAAGACAAAACTCGAGGACGAAATTTTTTTAAGATGAGAGTATGATGCAGAAATATCTTTTATTTATTTAAATTTTGAGTTTTATAATTTTATCTTATACAGTTTCTTAGTATAGTTATGATTCTTATCTATATAATGGGATCCATGGTTTATTGTTTACTTAATTTTTGAGTTTTGATTATTGTAAAGACACCTTTAAGGTCTCTTTGAACCATTCGGTTCCATTTAAGCTTTTGAATTAATCATTAGCTTATTTGATCCATTTGATTGCATACGAAACTATATCACAAACTCAAAACAGAAAATTACTAAAATGTCGAATTAGAAAGACTAACACAAAACTCATCATGCAACAAACTTTATCAAAGCCGAGATTCAAACTAGTCACTTTAGAACTTCATCATGCAACATCCTTTTTAGACCCGACTTAAACCATAAACTTACCTGATTCTTAGTTTTATTTATTATTGATACACCTTCTGAGCTGGTTAGACTCCAAAGAAAGAATTACAGAGGAAACAAAAATGATATCTTTTCAAGTTTTCTTTGTTTAATCCTTTAGAAATTCAAAGGCGTTTATAGATACTCTGGATCACAAGAACCCCAGTCTTTATGACTTTCGAAGTCTAAATTTAAGAGATGACCGTCAACAGATGTGAAAATCATTTCACATGGCTGGCAGTCAATTCCATAATCGAACGTGAAAGTGTTGAGATTCATATGCCTTATCTTTCTCAAATCTGGGTTATTCGAGAGTATTTCAGATATCTTCTCGGCCGCATTCAAGACCCTAATCACACGCTTTCCCAGACGTTGTCCGCTTGGTGTTTCCACCAAATCTGCTTGTCGAAATCCGATGGGTGTTCCGTCCAGGATTTCCGCCATATCTTCCTGGGGGTTTACAAACCCTTGAAAAATGTTTATTATTCCCGGGGTCACTCACTAAACTTCATAAAACGTGGGTGATGAGAAGTGTGCAAATCAATTTTGTGCATCTGGGGAAGGTGGATGACTTTCTCACAGGCGTAGGTTGGCCGCGTTTACTATTCTTCTAGCTCTTGGCAGGTGTACATTAGCAGCTTCTCTCCTTTGGTTAACCAGATTTTGTTTCTCTTGGATGCGAGCTTAAAGCTCCATGATCTCTCCCTAGCAGGTTGTGTGGGTTGCTTTCTCATTGTTAATATGTTGGACTGTGACACGTCACTCTCCTTCAGAATCTATGACAACATATTTCAACCTATAATTAACATGTTTCACATGAATTTTGAGGCATATAACTGTATCATGAAAGCTACGGATGTTGTTCAATGAACGGTCCAAATAGTTCATATTGTAGAGGTGTGGCAAATTGCTGAGCATTCCAATTTTGACCAAATCATTCTGTCCTATGACATTATGATATAAGCAGCTTTGTTTGCAAAGCTTTCCCCTCATATGGCAAACCAAACAAACAACGTCAGCATACATGAGGAATGAGGTACGAGACAAAAGTAAGTAGTTAGGAAGTTGATGAGAAATCTTCTTGGTCCTTTTTAAGTTCTAGATGACATTGTTTGGTGGTGACCATGAAAGACAAAGACAATTGCCCTTTGTTTTTTTGTGTGTTTGTAAAGTTGTATTCCAATGAAAAAGACGATAGATTGACCCATGGTTTGATTCGTGTTTAAAATTCCCTTTTCCTTACATTAATTTTCATAAGAAAAAAAACAAAGGGTGGGAAGGCCACAATCCCAAAGTACCCGAATACCCTGATTTTCTCAAATCTTGCATTGTCACAAATATGACCCAGGATTGGATACCACCAAATACATCAACGAAACCATCCGGAAAACACCGAAATCATCACCTAACCCGAAAATGCTTCAAAACCTTTAACAAACGTATTCTGGTTTGGAAGACATGTCCGAAAAATGTTAAAATTTCGTGAAGAAACCATTTTGTATGGAATCTACTATTCATAAGGATTTCGAAAAAATATTTTTTTATTGAAAACGGACACCCGGAAGCCTCCTAAACGCTACGCCAGATGCACCAATCACCGAAATTTCGCCGATGAACGAAAACACCCGAAAATTTGCATGGAGACTCCCAAAGTCCCGATCTTAACATGCATCGAAAGAAAAACTTGAAACTGACTCGCCGGAATTTGACCGGAACGTCGCCGAAGTTGCTCCACATCTCAAACCGTCAGGTTTTATGAAAGACGGACTTCGCTGTTGTGTTTGGAGCGTCGAGAAATTTAGGGTTAGGGTATAATATCGTCGTAAATTCGTCGGAATTTTTGGCCCAAAAAGTCGCCGGACAGCGCCGGCACTGGACCGCCACCCGGCTACCGGAATTCTAGAAAGAGAGATAGTAGAGAGAGTTTTGTGTGTTAGAGAGAAAGTGTGTTTGTGAATAATGATGTTTTTTTGGTTAAACATCATATATATAGGTGGGCTTTTGGGTTGGGTTCAAGGCCCAATACTACGTACCAACTACTTCGTTTTAGTCCGTTCTCGTTTTAGACTCCGTTTTTGACCCAAAAAAAATTAGAAATTATTTTAGTAACTTAAAATAATTATATTTATCATCCAAAATATTAATTTTCATCGAGATGGGCTTTTCTTATCACGCGCATTCGTATTGTGCGTTAGATAACATAATTTATGTTCACAGAGGCGTATCTTGGGTCTTTCGGTGGGTTCCCAGGAACCCACTCGGTTTGTAATTTTTAGTGTTAATGTATATAGAAAAAAAAGGAACCCATAAGAAAATTATCAAAGGAACCCATTATTAAAAGTTGTAGGTGCCTTAGTGGTAGAGACCCGACATTACATTCCCACGGTTCCAGGTTCAATCCTCGTTTCACACGTTTGATTTTTAGGTTTCCAACTTTTTTTTTAAATTCAAAACTAGGGTAAAACAAAACCCATGTCTCGCCCTTCCAAACAAAAAACACAAAGATAACAGCATCCAAACAGCCATAAGAGAAACCCTCATCCTCCTGACCTCTGCTCCTCCTCCTCCTCCTCCGAACCTTTGCTGCCCTCCTCCTCCTCCGGACCTTTGCTGCCCTCCTCCTCCTCCTTGGCTCTGTAAGTTTATTTATCTAATTAATGTTATTACAAGTTACAATATTTCCATTTACTAGATCAGTCCATTACAAGCTTTAGTGTGGTGATATTAATTTATCCAGTGAGTTAGTAGGACTCTGACACGGTAGCTATACTGTTTTCGGCGACATTTTGAGGAACTGACGAACAAGGTAAGGTCTTCTAATCTTAAGCTTTGTTCATAAGGTTATACATGCTGTTGCAAAGTACTAATGTCTTTATGTTTGATTTGGTGTGTAAACTTTAATTTGTGATTTAAACATGAAAATGAAGAAGTGAGGGTGTGGATTGTGTCTTACGACCGGGTGGATAATGCATCAAGTGTAAGATAACTTTTATAAAACCAAATGACATTTGGAGAGGAGATTGATGGTGGTAATAACTTGATTTTTGTGCTATAGAGGAAGTGCTTCGTGTTGAAACACATACACACGGCACACATATTGTCATCTTTGAACATTAATGTCACGTACTGGAAGCTTCCATATGTCTTGGATATTTTTCTGTACTTCTTTGTTTTTTACTTTAAATTAATTCACTTGCTTGCATGATAATATGGAGCTTACGTGATTACGGATTATTTATGATATCAATATACAAAAATCACAATACTGTGACAATGCGACTCTCAACATTCCTTGGCATTTGATGGGAGATCAGAATTGTATTTTTTTTAATGATGTTTTCTCTTCACATAATTTGAGTATTTTTTTTTATTGACTTAGATATTTAATCAAATTTTATTATTGAATCCGAAGATTTTATTAACTAAATCGCACTTTAATGTTCAGGTAAATGTGTACCATTCTTGTAATCTTGGGGTAGATGGACATTTTCAGTGGAAGACGTTTTTAAAAGATAAAAACTCGTAAGGAACAACTGTATGTATGTTTTTTTATCTTTAAAGACAATCATATTTATATTATGTGCTTTAAATTTCAAATGACGATGTTTTTTCATTATTGTATCGTATTTTTATTATGTGATAAACCTTACCCGACCCGATCCGTCAAACCGAGCCAAACCCTTGAACTGACCTGAAATTTTTATGTTTGGTCACATGAAACTAGAACACTTAAAATAAAAACCCAGCGAAAAAATTCTTGGATCTGCTGCTGTACGTTCAGTTGCAGTTTTTCTTCTTTTGACGATCTGTTAACTTTCATAAGTTGATAACACCATTATTTAAATAATTAACCATCCAACGAGTACGTTTAAGGTTAAAACCACATATTTGAATTCTGAATACTATGTCAGTTCCTCTCGCATTTGCGCTTTTAGCTATTTTCCACGCTAATATTACATCTGATTGTTCCAATAGCAAATACACATCGTATTTACACTTAATAACTTTATGTTAGTCCAGCTAGATAAATTATACGGATGTCGGTTCGTTAAAGTTAAGCACGCAGATCTTTCTCTCAAAGCATCAAGGCGTCCACGAACTTCAAGAATGACATTGTCAGATTCGTAGTGGCTAAGTTAAATTAAAATCAACTTTAAATCATGTTAATTTTGTCGTAAAAGTTATTATAATCATATCAAATGTTGATCAAAATTTGTCACTTGTTGCAAAAATTCTCTTTTCCCTATATTAATATTAGTAAGAACAAAAAAAAAAGAAACTAAGGGTGGGAAGGGCATAATCCCAAAGTACTCGAATACTCTGATTTTCTCAAATCTTGCACTATCACATCAGTACTCTAATTCACTACCCTAAAATACAAATTTGAAGGTAACAGTACGTGAAATGTTATTTTTTAATAAATGTTTATTTAAAAGTATCTTTTTATTTTTCATTAAATTTTTATTTAGGTTTAATATGGTTTTATTATTTTATTTGAATTTAAAAAATTAAAAAAAACAACCATGGTATAAAACGTTCACATAACTATTTGGTGCATTGAAGTTTAAAAAAAATATAAAATTTTACCCTATAAAACCAACTCTTTCAAACTTACACACAAAAAATCCTGCCATCAATTCTTACCATAAATCATCTTCTTAAAAAATCTTACTCCATCTCATAATCATGGAGGAGAATAGTGATCTAGCTGAGGAAGTGGCAATCGACTTCACACAAGTCGAGTACACGACTAGGTAACGCAATAGTTTTGACCACGTTACGGCATGGCAAATGTTGCGGTCAAGAGTTGGTTAATTGCGTTTCGTAGTTTAACTATGTTTTTCTATTTTACTTGTGCGTTTGTAGTTTAATAATGTATTTTGATTATCACCAATGGAATGCATTTGATGTGCATTTGTGACATGAATGACGAGTTGGATGGGAGACAGCGAAAAGAAAGAACAAAATTTTTTTAGCTAAGAACATGCACTTGTGGAGAGAGAATGAAGTTTTGACTAGTTAGGTCTTAAAAAACAGTGATAAAGAGAAAAGAGAATGAATATTGAGGTGATGTGTCAAATGTTTTTGTAAAATTTTCATCTTACATATGTCTTAGTGGTGAAACTTGAATTTTGGGCGTGACCAAACTTCATTGCCTAAGGTTTAATGCGTGAAGCATGAAAAGTTATAGGTCCCCTCCTCGTGTCCCCCTTCACACATTTATCAGGGAAAAAAAATTTGGTTATTTTTTCCTTTTTCTTTCACTTTGGAAGGAAAAAAAAATGTGTCTGTTGGTGGGAGCGTGAGCCTTGTTAAATTAGTCCTTAGGAGTCTCTGTTTTTTTTTTATGACCAACAAACATTTCTGCCTGACTATTCAGGGGAGTCCGCATACTATGGACAGACCCCCATGACCCAATGGAGGGCCCATACGTACCTCAGGCGGCTAGTGTAGTCAGGCCCGCCCATGCAGTTCCCGAAATCGGGGAAAACCCAACCCTCACCCCCCCCCCCCCCCCCCCCCCCGTAAGCACGACGGTGAAGGATTGGTAAAATCCGGGCGAGATCAGGACTCGAACTCATGACCATAGGCCAGGAGTCATCCATCATTTCTCATTATGTCCTTCATGGGAATCGAACCCGGGATCTCCAAGAGAGATCCCTGATCCATTCACCAACTGAGCTACTCGTGAAGGACAGGAGTCTCCCTACTTGGTTTTTGTTTTCTTTTTTCAGTTGCAAGGTTTTGGTAAAAATTTTAAGGAGAGTCTAAATGCATCCCCTTAAATTACTAAACATACCTCCTATAGATACTTCAAACGTTTTTAGTTTTCTTTTCTTTTTTAAAAAATTGTTTTTTTACATCTAAATATCATATACCTTACATTTGGAAGGATTTAAAACTAACCACTTTTCCTCCATGTATTGGTACAATCTCAACTCTTATTTACGCACTCTTTGCCCCTATACGTCGTGTATAGGATCATACGCGGCGTATGAGGGTCTGACAATGAGAATGTTTGTAGCCCCTCTATCAGTCACGTGTGGCCTATATGCCATGTATAGACCTATATATTGTGTGTACGTGTGAAAAGACTCGTGACTGATTGGGACTAATGACGCATGGGAGTTTCTGAACCCACCCATACGCCGCGTATAGCCCTATATATGCATACACCATAACAGTAGACTAATTTATATCATGTAAATATATATCACATGATAAAGGATGAGATAGTGTAGTGTAACACTTCAGAGCATTCACATCCCCTCCACCAAATCTCCTCCATCAAATTACACTAAAAATCACTACTTCACCCCTAAATCTTCTTTCTCCTAATTAAAATAATAATACTTTTTCATACTTTTATCAATATATTTTCTCTCTCCTCACTCACAACCACTTACAAAAATATTAAAATATATATAGAGGTGAACAGTAACTTTTCATATATAGGGGTGAACAGTGTTTTCTCTAAATATTTTCTCTCTCCTTCACTCACACCCACCACATATAATTTAAGAGAACCCCTCACATAATTTGGTTGTCGGGTTGTGAATGCTCTCACAGAAGTAAAATATTTTTTTGAATTAAACAACTTTTTTTAATTGCTGATGGAGACTTGTAACAGATAAAAAGGACAACATTTTGGTGTCATGTTTTTTTGTTGATGGAGACTTGTAACAAGATAAGGGGGACAGGGTGTCACCTAAATTGTCTACGGGTACTCATCACCAGCACGGTAACACTGTCGTCACCCATGCTGGTAGTGGTCCCGTGGACCGTTTTACTGGTTGTATCTACCATGCTGGCTCTCGGGGGGCAAAAGTAAAGTTGCACTAATTTTAATGTTATTTTACTAATTTCGTGAAAATAACATCAAAAATGACGGATTGTTAATCATGCATCATGTGATGACGTTGATAGCTAAAAGACAAGGGGATACATGCATCACTCGGGTTTATCCCGATTGCTAAGTGTTATGTGCCTTATGTCCAAAGCTTGATACAAAGCCACTATCGAGCCGGGGGTCTCACTGGAAGCAGTCTCTCCATTTCCACGGGTTAGAGATAAGGTTGTCTACATCTTACCCTACTCAGACCCTACCTTAGCTTTTGCTATTGGTAAGATTAACTGTGAGTATGATGATGACGGTCCACGAGACCACTACCAGCGTGGGTGGCAGCGGTGTTACCGTGCTGATAGTGGGTACCCGTAGACAATTCAGGTGACGCTCCGTCCCCCTTATCTGTTACAAGTCTCCATCAAAAAAAAAACATGACACCAAAATGTTATCCTTTTTATCTGTTACAAGTCTCCATCAGCAATTAAAAAAATTTGTTTAATCCAAAAAAAATATTTTACTTTTGTGAAGTGTTAAACTACACTATCTAATCTTTATCATGTGATATATATTTACATGACATAAATTAGTCTACTGTTGTGGTGTATCATTTATAAAAGGGTCTTAGTAATGGCAGTGGCGAAGCTTGGTTTCGGATTCGGCGGGGACCGAACTTAAATTTTTTCGATTGGTAGTGGAAAATCGGCGGGGACCGGACTCAACCCGGACTCAATTTACCTATGAAAATCGCAAATTTCTACTACTGCGCCAAAAAACAGGGGGGCAGGGCCACCCCTGGCCCCAACAATACTTCGCCTCTGAGTAATGGTACACTCTTAAAATTATTTACACACCCACCTATACACCATAATGCATCTGATATGGTCCCGTTATTATGTATGTGTTCTACGACTATGAATCCACGATATCAAATCAATGAAGGTGAAGAAGCTTCAGTTCACATGCCCTAAATATATTCATAAAAAAGGAATTTGTTAGTCTCGGATTCTTGGAGAAATTTCTAATCTATGAATATGTTTGTTTCAGAAACTTTATAGCAATGCCTAATAGCAATGCCTAATACATTCACAAACCACACTAATTTGAACTATTGCAAATTTTATAACTGATAGAGTGTAAATGATAGAGTGTAAACCGTGCCACTATCTATTGATTCACATAATATTTATAATTACATCGGGTGCACTCTATTTTAGGATAGAGATTAAATATAGAATATCACAGTTAATATTATACAATCATACTATAATTATATACGCTATTATACCATCGCAGTCAAAGCGGGAGGTGACCGGATGCTAAGACTGTTCCTGAAGTCTTCAAATAAAACTCGAGGAAGACTTTTCGTAAAAATGTCTGCAACCTGATAACGGGAAGGAACGTGCAAAACTCGAACTTGACCACGTTGTACCTGCTCACGCACGAAGTGTATGCCCACGATAACGGATGATGAATTTCCAGCAGGAGGTTGCGTAACCATCAAATTTCAGCAACAACATTTGCAACCCCACGATAATTGGCTTCGGCACTTGAACGAGAAACGGTGCTTTGGCGCTTAAATAACCAAGAAATAAGATTATCCCCGAAATAAATACAATAACCGCTTGTAGATCTCCTCGTGTCGGGGCAACCAGCCCAGTCCGCATCCGTGTAGGAGATGGGGGACGGATTGGAGCTTGTGCCTAAAGTTAAGCTGAATGAAGAAGTGCCCTTTATGTAGCGAGTGATGCGCTTGAGAGCCAACCAGTGATCAACGCGAAGAGAGTGCATATGCATACAGACTTGTTGGACAACATATGATATGTCAGGGCGAGTGAAGGTGAGGTACTAAAGAGCGCTAGCAAGGCTGCGGTATAAGGTGGGATCATGAAAAAGCTCGCTGGCAGTGGCACTTAGTTTTTCATTTGTATCAACTGGGGAGCTACCGGATTACACAACTGCATACCTGCATGAGTGATGATATCATTTGCATATGACTGTTGAGACAAAAACACCGCGTCTTTGGTTCTAGAAACAGAAATCCCAAGAAAGTAGTTGAATGGACCTAAGTCCTTCATTGCGAATTCACTTGCAAGTTTAGCCAAGAGAGATTAATGAAGCTTGTCCGAGGAGGTGACAAGGAGAATGACGCCAACATATAAAAGCAAATAGGCTATATGAATGCCCCGGTGAAAGTGAACAGAGAAGCATCACATTTGTTGTGTTGAAAACCCAATGTAAGAACAAAATCAGTGAAACGTTGGTACCATGCCCGTGGTGCCTGCTTAAGCCCATATAATGATTTCTTTAGAGAACAAACATAATCTGGAAACTGCTTATTGCGAAACCCCATTGGTTGATACATGTAGGCTGGTTTAGCTACCGGACTGAATGTCTCACCACAGTCTACGTCCACCTGTTGTAACTGTCTATCACAAACCAACCGTGCTTTGTACCTTTCCAGAGTGCCATCTAACTTGTATCTGTGTTTAAACAACCACATACTTCTGATAACATTCATAATAGGTTGCCTAGGTACCAATTCCCATGTCCTATTTCTAATTAATGCATTGTACTCCGTAGTCATGGCGGAGTACCATTCCAGTATAGTAAGGGCATCGGGGGGTAGATGTTTTGGTTTATAGATTCCGCTCATTGAACGGGTATGAATGGTATGGGTACGTGGTTATGGAGGTGGTGGTGGTGGGGGACATGTTAGGTGTTAGTAAGGGAGCTGTGGGTTGGTCGAAGGAGTTGAATGGGGTGGGCCGTGGGTGGTCAGGTTTGGGCCATGTATGGTGCCTGAGGTATTTGGGTCGTGTACGGTGTCTCAGGTATTTGGGATGTTGGGGAAATGTTTGGGTCAGATGTTTGTAGAATAGGGACGTGGGCTGCATGGGACGGTGGGGACGGGTTTGTGTTTGTTTGAATGTGTGGGCATAAGTGGTGTGGAAAGGGTTCGGAACAGAAGTCATATGATGGGGTGGGGGCGATTGATTGGATGAAGGGAAAGGTGGTTTCCTCAAAAGCGACATGATGAGAAATAATTAGTTGTTTTGTTTGTAGGTCAAGGCAACGATCCCCTATGAGTGGGCGGATATCCTAGGAAAACACAAGGGTGCGAGCGATAGTCGAGTTTATGTATGGTGGTGTGTGGTGTGAGAGGGTAACAAAGGCATCCGAAAACCCGAAGTGGTCGTAGGAGAGAGTTGTGTTGTAAAGGAGTTTGGTGGGTGTTTTGTTTTGAGTAGATTTATTGGTTAATATGTTTAGAATGTGGTTTCTAAGGCAAAATGCCAAAATAGGTGGGAAGTGATGCGTGGGCTAAAAGGGTCCGAATTATGTTGTTAATGGTGCGGATTTTTCATTCTGCCTTGCCATTTTGTGAGGAGGTCTAAGAGCAAGATAGACGATAGAGGATGTTGTTGGTGGTAAAAAAAAGTTATGGAATGAGGAGTTGACATATTCTAGAACATTGTCACATTGTAGAGTTTTACTTGTGTGCTCAAAATGTGTTTTAATAGTTGTTGCAAAATGATTAAAGGAGGGAAACACGTTTGATTTGTTGGTAATTCGGTATGTCCACAAAAAATTAGAATAATCATCCAAGAATAACACATAGTATTTATGGCCCGAGGAACTAATTATGGGTGATGTCCACACATCACTATGAATGATATCAAAAGGTTGGCTAGTACAATTATTGGACCCAAAGAAAGGCAAATGAATACTTTTCCCAAAAACGCATGACTGGCATACAGTTTTATTAAATGAATCAAAATCAACAGAACTATAAGCTTTTAAAGAACGTAAAGACAGACGTCCTGGGTGGCCAAGACGTTGATGCCAGAGATGAGTAGAAATAGCAGCAAAAGCAACGGGTTGTGAAGATGGGGACCCCAGAACCAGAGGGTAGAGATCATCGGTGCTGTTGTATCGTAGGAGTGGGGTCCGTGTCTTGAGGTCCTTCACAAGAAAACCAAACGGTTCTAATTCAACAGAAACATAATTATCGGTATTAAAACGACGGACAGAGATGAGGTTTTTGACAAGTTTAGGTGAATAAAGGACACTTTTATGGACAAAAGGTTGGAAGGGTTTGGGTAAGAATTTGGTGCCTTGTTCTAAAACCGGAATAGTATCACCATCACCTACAATAATATTTTGAGACATGCAAGAATTAGAAAAAGAATGGAAATCACCTTATTCATGTGACATAGTGGTGGATGGTCCTATGTCCATGTACTAAATCGGGCCCGGTTGCTGAAGAGACATGGTGTATAGGGCATGCTCAATATCCGTTAGGCTGTAAGCATGATTTGCCTGATGTGGTCGTGGGCCTAATATACCAGGGATTGAGTGGTGTGATAGATGGACCGGTTAGTCGTTAGGTATAGGCATGGGGGAATGAGCCAAGGGAACTGTTGGTGGTGTGTTGCGTTTGAGTGGGAGGCCATTAAGGGGCCCAAGGGTAGTAGTATACTGGGTTCCTTGGTGGTTAGTAGGAAAACCGTCCATGGCCAAACCCGCGGCCTTGGCCCCGTTGACCGAATCCGCAGCCTCAGCCACGACTGGAAGAACAATCTTCAGTGCGGTTTTGGTCGAAAGTGGTGGATCGATTGGTGGTAGCTGACTAAGCGGTGAAAGGGGTTTTCGAAGCATGTAGTGCTTGTTCGGCTTTTCGGGTTTCCACCTATATGAGTTTTGAACGTGATGTGTAAAAGGTAGAGAGGGGTTCCTGTTGTTGTAGAATGGTGGCGATGCCTTCATATTGTTCATTTAACCCAACAATCAATTGTAAGACTAAATGGTCATTATCGACGGGAGCATTGACATGGCCAATTGATCGGCCAACACCTTTAGTTCTTGACAATAGGCGGAGACGTATGGAAAATCATCCAACCTGGTGTTTGAAAACTTGTGCATAAGGTGTATGGCACGAGAGCTTTTATTGTCCTAGAAGAAGTTTTCGATGGTAGTCCAAGTTTCATAGGCGGTGGAAGTTTTAGAGATAATAGTGTGGAGAAGATCATTGGAAATCGTACTTTAAATCCATTGTAGAACAATGGCATCCAGACGTTCCCAATCATCAAGGGTTTTGGAAGATTCGGCGACGGTGGGGTCGGTGGTGGCCCAGGACGCATACTGAGAGGATTCTATTTCTAGGGTGATGAGAGTGAAATTCTTGATATTCGACACAGTGGTGGCTGGGTAGAGTTTTGACTCCACAGTGATGGTGGGGAGGTGGTCGAAGAAGCAGCATGTGAGGTCATGGTTGAAAGTGGGTGGATTGCGGCAGAAGGACTAGACGACAGAAGGAATATGTGGAAAAAGGGATGTCGGCTGGGAGGGGACAGGTGACTGAAGATGCAGTCGATCGGTCAGAAAAAAAAAGAAAAAAAAAGAAGAATGGGTGATGACGGCGAGTAGGGTATGGAAGAAGAAAAGAAGAAAGGGTAGGGTTTTGGCTCATTGGACTCGGTATACCATGATAGAGTGTAAACCGTGCCTGTGTCTATTGATTCACATAATATTTATTATTACATCTGTGCACCCTATTTTAGGATAGAGATTAATTACAGAATAATCACAGTTAATATTATACAATCATAATATAAATATATACGTTATGAATAACTTCACTGAGTTCTCAACATGTAAATTTATAACGATGGTCTCAACAAACGCAAACCCAACCGATAATGAGAACCTAATGACGCACAAAATACGGTTTTACAAACATATACGAAACAGGTATTACCAAAATCCATCTATCAATGATATAATTAAAGTTTAGTATGTTAAATATGAAAAACAAAATGCATGGATTCTTAGAAATAGTCCCTAGGATGCATGCATATACATACAATATACACCCTTAGATGCCCTCATACAAAATCATTTAACACCCAACATACTTTATATATTCACTAGTGGGAATGCCCGCGCGTTGCTGCGGGTGCATCTTTTTTGTCGCCTCATAGTTGTTGGCGTTGGTAGTGTGTGTATGGTGTCTGTGGGTAATTCTTTATGATGACGAATGGTTTGTGGTTGGGATGTGTGGGTTCGGACGCGAGGAATGAAGGGGGGTGTTTGTCTTTTTTTTGGAAAGTGTAGGATTTATTCAAGGCTTGAATGGGTCATTAAAAAATTCAAGGACGGCCTTGAATCAAACAAACTTGGAATTGTATTATTATTTACATGTTGTATTCTTGTCGTTAAAAGAGTAATAAAATCATAAAATCAACTCTAAAATATGGTTTTTTTTTTCAAAGTATGCCCCTTGCAACAAAGCATACTTAAGCCAATAACCAAGATCTACCTACAAGTCATCATGGGTTCTAGACCCATAAATCCTAGCAAACATCCATGTACGATGGACCTTATTCAGTTCTTCCAGCAACAATAGCCTTGCATTCAATAGGTAGACCTTTATCCGTCATCAACGAACATAGGTATGACCTTTTTATCTTAAAAAGGTTAGCACCTGCAACCGTTTTAGACATTTTTATGTCTTTATATAAATAAGACCCGCAAAAACAAAAATAATGTATCACATTCAAACCCTGTGAATGAAACTTGAAGATAGATAATGTTTTCTTTTTATTATTTATATAAATAAGACCCACAAAACCAAAAACAGCTTATCACATCAAACCCTGGTAAATGCATGCTGACGATACCTTCATCCAGGTTCTGATGTGGTCCTTCTACAGAGGATCAAAATGAGGCCCAGTTAAAAGCTTTTTGATATTACTAAAATCAAATCGAAACAACAGCGAAAGTACCGAATCACATTGCCCTAAAAAATGAAGAAAAAAAAATACAAGATTTGGCACATAAAGTTAATGATCTTACTTGTACAAAAGTAGCAAACCTCCATGTAAGAACCTGGCCAGAACTTCTGAGTATTTCTCATTTGTTAAGCTCAGTCAGTCGGTCTCCCGGTCCTTTAGAATGGTTATTTCCTCTCAAAGCTTTGCCATATTTTCTCTTCTTCTCGCCTACAAGATTTACCGACACTTTGAAGAGTAGAATCTTTGAAAACATACACTTTAATGATAAGAGATAGCAGAACAGGCCATGTAATGAGTAAAGATAGGTTCAGATTAAACGGGTCATCTTCAAGTTCGGGTAAAAAAGATTTGGGGTGACCCGTGCACCAACACTTATTAAGTTATTATGAATCTTTTGAAGGTTGATGTATGCAATATAAGCAAAATAACGTTTCCGTTTAACCTGCCTAACCTACTTGACCGGTATCCTTGATAGCTTTTCTTTTTTTTTTTTACTCGTTTGACTCGTATCACTAAATTTCAGCCCAAATCGACCCGTATTCATATAACATGAAGACAATATTTCTGTCCACAATGAAGAAAATATATCAACCACCATATCATCCGCATTGTTGTTTTCCATTTTGAAATCAAGTTGGGAATAGTTGGATGATCATATATTAATATTTTATCATATTTGGATTATATTTATCAATTAATTCTACTATGAAATGATCAGCAAGTTACTAAATGATCATAATATTTGACATGCCTCTTAAATATCAACATACTTCCAAAAGTCCATGTTGATGTGTCATTACACTTTTTTTTTTACAAAAGAAGACGTATCACCAGATAAGTTCTTTTTTTTTTTTTTGCCATACAAACTTGGAATGTTTAATCAAGCAAAAACCATGAGCCCCTTAATTCAATCCATAGCAGATGATGATGTGTCATTACACTTTTTTTGCAACTTAATAAAAATGGCTAATCCAAATACTCACTAATTTTATTTGAATTTATTTTGATGTCACTTAGGTATCTTTGTTAACAGAAGTTGGTAATCAATTTTGATGCCGATTTTTTTCTTGAGCTGTGAAAAATTATAATATCCCCTTCAAACTATCACAACTAACCTTTTTAATATGAATGCGCAAAGCAAATAACACAGACAACACTGAAACTAAAACAAGAATAAAATACCACAATGATCATACCTGAGCCCGTTGGCCCATGAGAAGTACATTGTTTTTATTCTAAATCTACATTGTCGTCATCATCTTCGGACTTAGATCCTTTCGGATCTGCTCCTGACCTAGTTCATAATAAAGAAGTTTAGCTCAGCATACGATATAAAAAACACTGCAGTCTATTTTCTACAAAACACTGCAAGCAGCCTATAACGACTAATGACTGTCCCTTTTTTCAAGGATGCATGATATATTCTTCTTGTAACGGTTATAAATATCCATTGCAAGAACCTATATACAAATGGGAAACAAGTTCAAAGGAAAATAATAAACAATGATAGACGATTTGCTAAAACTTTAAAAATAACATCATGAATCTATCTTCTAACTTCACAAGCATAATCAATAAGACTTAAGAATTCATTTATGAACACATGTACATTCAGATACATCACATTAAGAAATGATCAAATGCATAAATATCAAGATTAACGCGCAAAAGATCATGAACCCACCATTTGCATTTCTCTTCTGCAAAGTGAGGGGTAATTCAGTCCAAAATTTCTCATGACTATGCAGAAATAGTATCAGGTACAAGTGACAATATGGATATAAACATACCTGGTATATTTCATGATTGGCTTTTATTCTTTCGGCCACAAAAGTGGTGGTGATGTTTTTCGGGCTTTCTAGTGTCCTAAAAATGCCCATGCTTTTAGGTACTTTGTAAGGATCTACTACAGCCTGAAGCAATGAATATGAGGTCAGTTTAGTCTTTCTAGTTGTAATGTCAAGAAAACTATAACCAGAATGGTAGGGTTCATCTTACGTCGGGAGTGTAGTTGACCTCTGAAACAGTTCCATGCCCAACCAAGGAGATGTTGAAAGTCGTTATCTGGCCAAGATTAAAAGTAACAAATATTAAGTTACCATTAATGTTACCGCAAAGCATAATTAGAACCAAATAAAGCTTATAACGAAAGGCAATGTGCAATACCATGTCTTTTGAGATTTCCCAAGGTGCACCAATGATGACATCATCAACGTATCGACAAGCCAAAACACTGAGACTTCGTTCGTGCAGATGCATCAGTGGGGAATGAGCCCCTCGTTAGCTGCATAAAATTGAACAAGCCTTTTACTACTAAAGAAAATGACAGAGGTATGTATTGAGTTAAAATGACACCCCTTTCCCATACACAAGAGGTTTGGTAGGGTTGAAAGAAACACTTTCTGGCATGTTTTTTTAATTAGGAATAGTTTGTCAAGTATGATTGAAAATCATTTTTATTCCAATAATAATCCTACCTTTTTATTTAATTAGAAGGTTTTTATGCATTAAACACACACTTTTAACACAAATTTCGATCCATTTGACCTGTTTGAACCCATTAGAGATGCAAACAAAACACAAATCAACCAATCCATAAGGATATTAATAGGTTGAAATTTCCAACTCTTGAAAAAAAAAAGATATCATTAGGATTTTAGAGAAAATACCTGACAGTTTGATCAGTATAGACGCCCACTAATAGAAAATCAAGCTATCGTGCATTCTTCAGGATCTAGAAAAATAAAACCCATGCCTCGTTAATATTATCATAAAAACTGCAAACCATCGATGCGACAGCTGCCATATGAAGTACCAGTTCCAATGGACCATGATAATGAGTCATAAAGATAAGAAATCAACACGCTACATACTTCAACATATCCGGCATGAAAAAGATCAAACCCACCGTCAATGTACACGACACGAGTGTTTGGTCCTGGTCCTTGAACCCACATACAATTAAATATACAGCATCAAATGTAGATCCAAACCAAATCGTGACTACAAGAATTTGATCAACAAACAAAAACACACCTTGCCATTTGAAAACTGCACATCACTATCTTCATCCTCATCAGCTGCAGCCTGCACGATACATATAAAATCACATTTTAGCAAGTGCAAAAAAAAGTAAATCAAACACCAACTCGTATCAATTATATAAAAAAGTAAGCACATTTTACCTTTGTCTCAACAACAGGAGGAGTTGCAATAGCCTCTTCCGGGGAAAATAGCAGATCCTTCTACGGTAACACCACTTCTACGGTAAATAAAAATCACTTTACGGTAGAGGTAGAGAGTACCATGGAGTAATCAACCCAACAACACCAAAAGGTTCCCTAATGACATGGCATTGAAAGGTATCCATTGGAAGATTAACAGGAGCCTTTTGTTTTGCATCCAGCGCTTCAGCAAGATCAGCGTTATATTCAAAACATCCGGCAACATCATCCTGAGTAACAATAGATAAATTATGTGCAATCAAATGGACATACCATATCCCATAGTGCTTCTTTAGCCACAACCGCACCAAGAGCATATACACCCACCAACCCACATATAACCACCAAACAGCAAAGAAACGAGGATGAATGGTTGAGTTAATACCTGCTATGGTGCCTCGATGAGATTGATTTTCGACTAAAGGGTTTCCTGGGCAGGTGTGATGAGATACGTTTCTCCTCTGACAATTACTATTTGGTCAAGTGTGATTATGATGAGTGGGTAACTCGTAACTGACGAAATGCTTCAATTTCTAGAACCTTTAATTGAGTTGTCTGATGATGTAGAAGAGGGAATTGAAAAAAATGTCGATTACTATGGTTAAAAGGGCAAGGATGGAATCAATTTTTAGGTTATAACTAAAATGTCTATGTAAATTTACCATGTTACCCTTCTAAGTGTCTTAATTGTCACCCTTATACCTATTATACCCTTATGAATTAAGCTTAAACATGTTATACATATTGCTTGTTAAGTTGGACGCCTATGAAAATTACTAAATGGTACATCACTCTTCCTTAATAAGATTAATAAATAATAAATAATAAATAATAATAATAATAATAATAATAATAATAATAAGATAATATAGATTATATTGTCAGATTTTTTTTAATATAATTAGAAGGTATTTATGAAACTTAAATATTTGGACGGTTACCTTGTGGCGATTTGTCACAATGCATATGATGCATGAATCCGTAACGAGTAAAGGAACAACTATATCTTTTAAAGCCCTTTGGGGAATTAAAAGGGTGGGTAGCAAAAAATTCTGCGAACTTGTTGTACTCCAAATACGGGATATTTCACGCTAATGTTCATCAGATCCACATGAACTTGGAGGCACGTAATTCTATCTTTACAGGTATGTACGTTGTTTAATACACTTCCCAAATAGTCCATTCTGTAGAGGCCTGACAAATTCCGGAGATTTCCTTTGAGGGAATCATTTCCGTCAATATTATCCCGAAACATGTAGGGTGGTCCGCAATAGGTTCCCTTAATCTGGAAAATCAAACAATTAACGTTAGGATACGACATGAAGAATGAGCTAGGAGAGAAAGTATGAGAAATCGTCTTTCTCCTCCCTAATTTATAGACAGATTTCTTCCTTAGAGTTACTTGGAGTACAAGTCAATAAAACTTTAATTACATTACGGAAATGATTTTATGACTATTATTCTTAGTTTTGAATTTTAATTAGAGTCATAGTATAGATCAAATTATGCAACTTGGTATCCAAGATAGTTTAGCTTCTAATTAGCGTTATTATGTAAATTAACTTTTTCAGCTTTCATAAATCAATAAAAGAGTCACTAAAACACCTGCAAATCATGTGTCGTGTGCTCGTGATTAACCGATTATTTCCAACAATTAGTATCAGAAGCAGCTGAAAATATGAGGTACGGGTGGTTGTGTAATAGATCAACCGCAAGCCCAGTTTCAACATCCATCTGATCCTCTACATTTATATCCATATCAAACCCGCCATATCCTATATTATAACATAATTTTTTAATAACTTTTTAATATTAAATTTTAAAAATAAGTTTCTTTTTTAATAAGAAGCTTATGTTAACATGCCCCTTGATATATTCATAATCAGGAATTTGTTCGTCTCGGATTCATAGAGAAATTTCTAATCCATGAATATGTTTGTTTTAGAAACTTTATAACAATGCCTGATATATTCATAAACCACACTAATTTGATCTATTGCAAATTTTGTTACTTCACTTAGTTTTCACCATGTAAATTCATAACAAGGGTCTCAACAAACGCGAACCCAACCGAAAATGAGAAACTGATTACACACAAAATACAGTTTTACAAACATATACGAAACAGGTATTACCAAAATCCGTCTACCAATGATACAGTTAAAGTTTAGTATGTTAAAGATGAAAAACGAAATGCATGGATTCTTAGAAAGTCTCCAGGATGTATGCAATATACATACAATATACGACCTTATATTATATATTTATATGCCCTCATACAGAACCATTTAACACCAACATACTTTAAAAATTCATTATTTGCCAGAATTTTTAATATTATCATAAGGTATTTATGAAACTTAAATATTTGGACCGTTTGAGACGGTTGCTCTGTTGCGATTTGTCGCAATGCACGTGATGCATTACTCTGTAACAATGGGTCAACTGCATCTTTTAATGCCCTTTGTGAAATAGAAATGGCGGGTTATAAAAGTTCCCGGGTATTCGTTGTAGCATATCACCTTTTAGGTTTATCTTCTTCTAATAGTAAATGTACTATAGACTGAATGACATTATTTTCAGCTATGTTTGCGGTCTGCAAGAAAAGAAGTCAGGAAGAAACGGGTTTAAAAAATCGGGTCAAAGAAAGAAAGGTGACTGATTTGTAGCTCGGGTTCAGTGTTACCTGTGGTTTCCTAATTAGCTCCTTCAAAATTGAGTGAAGAGTTAGTCTAAGTTCCTTGAAGATGACAGCGGTTTGAGCTGGTGCAGCCATTTTCAACCAACCGTCTATGATTACGAGACCCGTCTGCAAAATACAAGAACCTGAGACTAGCAACTTTATACCATTGCAAACCGTTAAAAAATCGGGTGGTTATATATTTGCTTTAGTGTTCAATCACACAACACCCATGAGATATTGTATATATATGTATTGACAAGTATAATAAACCAAATGGATCATCTACACAAGCATTTTTTGAATATTACAGTCAAAGAAAGTAATAAAAAAAATATTATGTGTGGGCCCATGACACCCATGAGATATTGTGTATATATGTATTGACAAGTATAATAAACCGTGGGATCTAAACAAAATTTTTTTTGAAGATTACAGTCAAAGTAATAAAAAATATTATGTTTACACTTGAATTTCCGGTCAAATTCATGCATAGAGGTTGCAAAATGGATGAGTTTGGTAACATGTAATGTTCAAATCGGGTTCGGGTTATACTGGGTTGGCCTAACATACTTCTTGTCTAATTAAACTATTAGTGGTTCATAAGTACATACCGTGTTAAATTTCATTGTATAAAAGTGCATTACTTTCACTAATAATCGCTTTAAGAAGTTGCACGGCTTGTTATTACACTTTGGGCGACTTTTAAACAGATCCCTTTATTTTATCGGCATTTTTGTTTTATGCGATTCATCCCATAGAAAAAAAAAAACCCGAATCGATGCATTTATGGGTTGAACAAGTTATCAAAGGAAAAAAGAAAGACACCTGGTGTTGAATGTTCATCGAACCACCAAACAATAAAATAGAGTACGGAGAAGTAATGGTTGTATCTCGAAGAAACACCTTCGTTGTCTCAACCTACAATTTTAACATCAAATGGAACAAAATCAGAATATTATATAAGAGCAAATTATACGGTAACTTGAGACCGATGGTGCACCTATTTACATAAAACAGAAATTGTAAATGATTGGAGAAAAATGATAAAACAAGAAGAATGATAAATTGGTGCAATACCTTTTCAAGGAAAACAAGAAACGAGTGCTGAAAAGTTTTCAAGTTGCTATTGACGGAAGAAGGGTGAATGTGTACTACCCTTCTTCCATCAAACCACACATTCAAGTCGTCGGTTGCAGGACCCAGAGATTGTCTAAGGCTATTCAGAGCTTTCTCTGAGATGCCTTGTTCAGTGGCAGCGACATTCGGATATAAACCAGCACATAGCAATGCCTGCATACGTATATATATTGGATTAAAAGACGTTCACTTCCTCAAAATTATTCAACTTTTTTTTTCGTAAATCATGATTATGCTTATTAAAGTCATAAAAAATGATGCAAGACTTTAAACGGGCGATGATGCTTACCTTCACGACTGATGAGTGATTTGAATAAACATTGAACGTTTGTGAAGGATCTGAAAACCAACTGTCAAGTTTCTCTTTCCATTTGCCCCCAATCTGATGAAAGAATACGCCAACCATTAAGAACCCTAAAATAGGCAACAAATTCATGTGTCACCACCACCTACTAGTCGCCGTCGCCATTGCCATGCCTCCCCCACCACCACCTCCACCACATGCACTGATGTGGTATCCGCAACCATCACCAGCACCAACACCGCATCCGCCACCATCTCCATCGCCGCCGTTGCCATTTCCGCCACCATCAATGCCACCACCGCCTCCTTCCGTAGCCATTATACCAGATCAACCCAATTTGATATAATCCTTTTATTTCTAAAATGAATCATTTCAAGGTGAACCCATTTTGGTTGGAACACATTTTGACCCGAACAAATTGACTTGTGACGTTTTGACTTGAACCCAGTTTGACCTAACCCATTATCCGACTTGGACCTCTTTGGCCAGGCTTATCCATAATACAAACAAAAGTTCTACCCCTGTTGGCTGTCGCGTTCATAGATTAAGTTGAAAACTTGATTACATGTACTTTTTGTTAATTTAACTAGTACAGTCTAATAACTTTTGTGGGTTTTCCAGTCAACTAAACCTTTATATCAACCAACGGTACCAGTACCACAAACAAGGGGTGTCAATGTGTCATAAATCGTTATACTGAACCGCCCAAACTGAAGCAAATCGGCTGGTTTAAGATTTATATGGTTTGGTTCATGGTTGGGGAAAACCTGGTACAACACAGTTTGGTTCACCGTTTAGAACTTGACTGGCTGTTTATCTTTATTATTATTATTTCTGGAATATGCAGATATGCATATGTATAGTATTCTTGAACCATCTTTGTCATTTTTGAAAATTTTGTCATGTCTGGCTGACCCAACCAACTCGGCCAGTTAGATTTTCCGTTTCCCAAAGCGGTAGTTAGTGGTTCAGCCTAAAACTTTCTTCAAAACCGGCTAGTGAACACGCCAAATGCATTACAGACAATATGCATCCAAAGAAATATTACCGAAGACACATAACAGTACCTGATAATTTTTGGGGAGCTCGATATAACCAATGTCCGCCAGCAATGTTCCAAATTGTACACGCATGTCCCTATAGTATCATGTCAGTGTGTAGATTAGGCAAGTCTAAATGATAGTTTCCTTAAAAAGAACATTTAGGATATAACAGAAGAAAATCGGGTTAAAACTCTAAATATCGTAAGGAGTGTGTAGCTATTAGAAACTGAAGAGAAATATCTCAAACCTTATCATGTACATAACAGAGCTGCTTAAAAAATATGATTTACAGAACCGTTCTGCAGTGTTAGATCCATTCTGCACAAAGAAAGTGGCAATTGTAAGCGGGAAACTCTCAACTTTGGATCAGAAAAGAGAATGCAAAGATAACTAATTCAGAATTCTTAAAACGCCAAACTGAACTAACCTCCCGTAAAATTTTCTCCCACTTTTTGTATGCAATCATCATAATCAAATGGTCCGACTGTCGATCCCCATTGTCCACATCATTTGCACCTCCTGACTTATCAGTCAATAGAGCCAACTTTGCTCGCTCAACAGCATTTCTCTGAAGTTTTAGTTGTTTTTATAGTTTAATAACGTATCAAATTTTTCTATCAAGAAAAATAAAGATAATTTTGAGTAATGAAGAAAAAACCTCATCTTTTGGGTATATGAAGGGTGATTTATAGCTCAAAAATGCTGAGATGGATAAGATAGGTGATAAGCACCCAAATATTCCACCATATAACATCATCTGTATTGAAAAAAACCATCAACAAGATTAACTATATTTCTTTTTATTGTTACCAGATTCTTATTTTCCTGGAAGCATAAGAATAAATAGATTAAAATTTTTATGTTAGCACTTTCATATTTATGTTAGCAATCTCCCGCAAGAACTGAAATAATATTATCATAGTGAGTACATATGTAACGCGTTACATGGCAACAAGCTAAGTTCCACCTTCGAAACATAAGTTTTAAACTAATTTTGAGTGAATAATATTGCCCCACAAACTATAAACAGAGTATAATCAAAAACTCAATAACTATCATCAGAAGATATAATCGCTATATCATTCACCAGAACACATTCTACAGTCAAGCCTAAAAAATATGGACAATTATGTAAACTAGATTTGCAAACCTTTCCGATTAATACATCGACAGGTAGTTTTGCCAAATGATGCCCAAGAGGTGTTAATTCTTCATCACCTTCAACCGCACCAACCTGAACCACATTCCAATCAACAAATAAAATGAAAACCAACTTGTAATTTACAACATATAATCAAGTTGTTTCAGGACTTCCATAACACACAACAATAGAATTTAGATCATACGGAATAACAATACCTCGTATAATAATGATATTGCTGAAGTAATGGCCTCTTCTGTTGGAGGTTCAAGGGCCTGACAGCGTTTTAGCCCCAAGATGTATATTAGTGAAAGCAAACAAAAAAGAAAAGCCGAATTGCAAAATTAAGTTACCTTCTGTAAGAATGGCATTATTCGACCAAGAGAAAGTAATTTAATCTGTAAACACAATTCCACCAATGGCATCCGCAGCATCTCTGGAAGCTTCAGACAAGAAAGCGTATTAAGGTGAGTCATA
The DNA here is from genome assembly GCA_032199755.1 of Ambrosia artemisiifolia. Taxonomy (NCBI): domain Eukaryota; kingdom Viridiplantae; phylum Streptophyta; class Magnoliopsida; order Asterales; family Asteraceae; genus Ambrosia; species Ambrosia artemisiifolia. Next base: position 33,765,484 of record CM063514.1, read on the forward strand.
AATTAGTAGCTAGCATCCCTACATTAGTTATAATAAGTTATTAATAATGATACCTGAAATGGCCTCATGAGTTTTTCAAATCTGTGACGTGTATACAAGCAAAAGCAAATTCCTGGTTTTACACGACCAGCTCTTCCCCGTCGCTGCCTTGCATTAGCTCGAGATATCCAATCTTCAACCATGCTTGACAGTTTCTGGTGACATCCAACAAAACATATTGAAACCAACAAAATATATCACAAAGAAAAATATAAATAGTTATTGTATTTTTCTTTTACAAAATTTGGAACTTAATTGATAAGATTCTCAAGGAGATCCCATTAATAATTACATTTGTAAGCATAATAAGCATGAAAATGGACAGACCTTCCGTGGGTTGTAACGATTCTCCTTATGCTTACCGCAGTCAATGACATACACTACATCATCTATTGTAATACTAGTCTCTGCAATGTTTGTGGCTATGATAATCTGTATATAAAAAAATACAGAATCATATATGATCACTTGAACAACAAGTCATTCACAAAATGTATCATTTGGATGATTATATAAATGTTTAATTTTAAAATTTAAACTCCCTGATTTCTTAAACAAATGCAGTGTTCAACTTGGTACAAAGGTTAAGTCAACATGCTTGACTAATAACTAAACGTGTAAAATGCCCTTAATAACTAGACAAAAAAGGTAAGTAGCCAAGTAGGTTTAAAAATGAATTAGTAATATTTTCTGGGCCAACCAAGATGAAGAGGGTTGCGAATTTTGGGATGTGGGAGAAGGAAATAACAATATAACATTGTAATAGATCATTCATCATTGCTAAAAAGATTATGTTGCTACTCTTTACGTAGATCCTAGTGTATTTCAATTAAATAATAATATGTAACATTTGTACTCTCTAGTCTCCAGTATATTTGCACATGTTTTATTTCACCATAAATTTATTTTTTTCTGTTCTCCTTAAAACCATAAAATCACATTCCAAAACTAATAGTAAAATATGGTGTATTTACCTTACGGATATCATCAGGAGGTCTTAGAAACACCTTTTTCTGCTCAGATGATGCAATAGATGAATGCAATGGTAGAAGCCATTCAGATGCTGCTCCACGAAATTGGTAAGAAGCGGCTAACTTGTCAAGCAATGTGTGAATTTCAGAAACTCCCTGTTGGAATTAAATAATTTAACCCATCCTCTTAAATAAATTACATAGACTAAATCATAAGAACACATATAGAACATTAATCATGAATCATGGGACTTACCGGTAGAAAGACCAATATTGCACCCACAGGGTAAGTTTCATCAACATGACAAATCAGGTCCTCAAGAAGATCATAATCAATAACATCTTCATTTAACTTTTTCTGTTAAGCAGGTTACATGATTTGTAAAAGCAAACTCCACAAGTGCATTACAATTTTCACAATCATTATTAAGAACATTTACCAGATTTTGCTGAGTTTGCTCACTGTATGTTTGATAGTTTTCCGCAAAATAATACGGGTTTGAATAGCCTTTTGATAGAACAGATTCATCACCCCATGCAGATAAAACGAGATTTTTCTTCCCCCTGTGATTATCAACAGCAGCACCCTGAAGGTGATCAAGTTCAAAGGCTTGTAACTAACGAGTACAAGGAAATAGCTAATAAAAATGATAAGCACAAAAGTTACAACATCCCCCTAAATGTTTTATTAGTTCCAATTTCATCAATGGGTGAGACACATGTATCAATGTTTAAAGAATTAAAAGTAAAACTAAAAGACAATTTATACAGACATACATGGATAAATGAAAACGATAGAAAAATGTGTGCATGACAAGGCTAGTTTTTCACCTTTTACACCTTCACCCTTTTGAACTAGAAAATTTACAGTATAGACACAATGAGTTCTAGAGAAAAATTTTAAACTTGACTATTAACGCAAGAAATGAGTAAAGAACCTTTTGCTTTGGTGTATCAGATCTCAAAGAAGCTGGAGAATCTGAAGCAAGTCGGTAATCGATAGTTTCGTGAATGTCCTCAAGAAAATGGGTTGTCACAGGATGCGTTCGGCCTTGTGCATGAATAACAGGGCAGTCACCAAAGTAATGTGAAAAAAGTTGCGAATCAACTGTTGCAGACCTACAAAACACATCAAGTCAATAACACAAAAACATAAATTTATGACACTTCAAAATTTCCAGCATAAATAAAACATTGCAGCATTAAGGAAAAAATATCATTGTTAATTTAAACATACATAAGGATAACTTTGAGCTTTTGTTGTGTGCGTTGGGCAGATTGCTTCTCAATAAAATTCTTCAAGATAATTAGCAGAAAATCGCCCTGTTACAAAGTGGAGAGTTATAGAAAACAGACATAAATAATTAGACTATAAACACACCCGTATGCTTCCAATCACATTATATGGTAAAAAAAGAAATTAAAAATAACTAATTACTCCATAAAATATAACGACATATGTTAATAACATGAAATCACGTTAATCTCATAATATTGTCCCATGCATAAGTGTCATGTGGTTCAACTGTTTGTACTAGGAAAAATAAATCTGAATGCGGTATAGATGAAATAGTCCTTAAAGAAAACAGAACTAAAATGATGGATTTAAAGCATACCATAATTTTGACCATCAAACTGAACATGTCATAAACAATGAAAAGTAATAGGACAGTCGATAAATAAGCATACAGCTAAAAGAAACTGATGTAGCAACAAACAAATTAGATCATATATATATGTTATCTCACTATTCACTAACTCACCAAGAGAGACCGTTCATGCACTTCATCAACTATAACATGAGTTATATCAGCAAAGCTTTTGTTTCCCTGCAGTTTGAAATTGAAAAACATGTAAGAAGCGATTACAATGTAAACTGCCTTTTACTCCTTTTATTTTTAATTACCCTCACAAATGCCCACATAGAACCATGAAATTAAATAATGAAACAATAACAAATAATCCTGATACTCTATCAACAGATCTCCTCTATTATAGAAGAAATTTTATTGAAATTTGAGTCATCAGCCTCAACATAATCTCTAGTGTTTTATAAAGAATAAAAGGTAATTACAGAAAGTAGGAACTACTACATTTATTGCAGTAAAAGAAGCATGGCCCAGCCTACTAATTAAATTTGAAAGAAATTCCAATAGTTTATGTGTGTCTGACAAACCACAGAAGTGTTAAAAATATAAGCATGCACATGAAACGACCAGTACTAAATCAAAATCTGCAACTGCAAGTAGAAAAAAGATAAATCGTAAACACTCCACTTAGAAGAAAAAGCATACCACGATCATCCTCAACAGAATGCCAGTCGTACAAAACAGAAGTTTTGTTCTCTCAGTTCTGGAAACAGAAAGTCGTATAACATGTTAGTACTTAGTATGAGAAGGGATATTTTATATAACAATTAAAAACATGCAACATAGTGCATAAATACTTGGAATTAGCATTTCTATATGTACATATAACTTAGTAGATTAACATACCCTGCCTTGTTAATCCATTAAACTCGTTAAATCTTTCACTTTCACCAGGAAAGGCCTTTTAGAGTCGCAAAATGTGATGCTTTGAGTTTAAAATACTCAAAAAAACTAAATTCTTCAGAGTTGAAACCGAGCGTAGGAAGTACTTGGAATCGGCATTTCTAGTTCTTTATATAACTTAGTAGATTAACGTACAATGCCTGGTTAATCTATTAAACTCACTAAATCTATCACTTTTAACAATAGGCCTTTCGAAAGTCATAAAGTGTGATGCTTTGACTTTAAAGTACTCAACATAACTAAATTCAACAACCTATCTGAGAAGTGTTGACCAACACCAAACATTCAGGCAGATGAATCATTCACAGATGCTATACTTCCGTTGTAAGTTGTAACATATATAACAATCATCCACCATATCTACGACTTAAGATCTTATAATCAAAGAACCCCAGAATGTTCTCAACAACCTCAACTATCATTGTTATACAAAATAAAAAGAGAAAGGGGCTGCTACGTATTAATCTCATACAAATCCAATGAGGGCAGTTTTAACTACTTACAATGGAGGTCATATATACTGAAATATTCTACATTTGATTTTGTTATCAGATAAACTAACATGTTCTACAGCTTTTCATTAAAGTGAAAATCTGGGGGCGTAAGAAGGGAACACAGTAGTGGTACTCGCTCAGTTACCTGGCACTATCAAGACGTACTTGATAACCAACCAAAGAATCTTTAGAACCTGGTGAAGATTCACAACGCTCATCTGAAACTCTTTCTGCAACAGAAATCGCCTATAAAACAGGTCTTATATGTGTCAACTTGTGATGAAATTATAACTGCTTTGCCAATAAGATATTCTATGTGGATGTATAATAAGACAAACTGTTGACTAACCGCTATTCTCCTTGGTTGTGTGCACACAATGTTACAAATCCCACCATGCCCCTGCTCTATCATGTCATCCAAGATAAATTGAGGTACCTACATGAAACACTAGTTAATGTTTGTCTTGTATAATGTGGAAGTATAACACAAGTATAAAATAAACATTGGACAAAGCACTAATATCAGCATAGCTTTAATTTTCACCTGAGTTGTTTTCCCACAACCTGTTTCTCCACAGATGACAAGGACATCATGGTCTTTTAACAAACGCAAAATCTCGCCTTTCAGTTCTGCGATAGGGAGTGTAGCTCTAGACTTTAACATGTCCTGCAGAAACAATGGAAATATATCATGCCCGACAGCTGAATGCCAGAAGCTGGTATGAATGTAAAGAATAAAAATGCAGACCAAAAAACTTATATATCTGTACTTAATCCCAACAAGCACTTTTGTTTTCAGAAAGTCTAGAGGCATAATTAAGTGAGCAAACACCATGTCATCTTAAAGCAAGCCCACAAAAGGTTCACAAAGTGTAACTATGCTAACCTCATACTTCTTCATCTTTCTTTTACTCTCTTGTTGCTTTTTAAGATAAGAACTCTCCACCTGTTTATGATAGTCAGTACCTGCAAAAAGAAAAAGGATGGCCATCACATGTTAAAACTTAATACTTTTTAGTACTGGGAAAAAAACAATATTCATGCATTTGATCTCATCTCTGATTATATTTGAGCGACTTTTCTAACCATTGTACTAATTTCATTGCAAATTGACCATTGTAAATGCTAAATGCAAAGAGGGGGGGGGGGGGGGGGGGGGGGACTAACATAGACTAGAGTGAAAAGATATCACTGTAATTGCTCTTTCCTTTCCTAACAAATACACACACAAAACAAAATGGAGATTGCCTAAATATGTTCAAGGGATAATTCAAGCTAAACCATCACTCTACCGCTAGGACAGTTACGTGGTTTTTGTAAGCAGATATATAGATTCTTTTATAACAGACCAAAAACATACTTTCAGCGATTTTATTAATGCCAGCGTCTCTTGAACTTTTATCTTCTTGAGCATGTGATATTTGAGAATCAGTTTGTCCAGAAGTATCCAATAGATCCTCAGAAAGAACAGCATCAGGCACATCAGCTTTAAGCAAAGAATCCACAAAACCTGCTCGTCTGTCTACTTCAGTGTTTTTCACATCTCCTGATAAGTCCCCTGCAAGTTTTAAAATTTAATTGGAACAGGATCGTATGCCCATGTGAATACTAATTATAATTTATAAGGGAAAATTCATTTGAAAAAAAAAAATATTTTTAACTTGGTTGTGTGATGTCCAAAATTCACCTTCCAGCCATTGTAGAACAAGTGAAGCATATGGATCTGTCATCATCAAGTGTACAGGTAGGTCAGGGAAGAGTTGATACAAAGCATATGCAGCGACTCTGTTTTGTGCATCCTAAACAGATGAATATAAGAAATGTGAAGAAAAGAATCGTCCTTGTCCATAAGGAGTCCTCCATAATCAGATATTTTAAATTCCACAATAAGAGTAGCCTTAAAGTAAGTACCCACTACCCATGTTAAATAGGGGTGTCATACATTGATAACTTAACTCTGTTTGAAACCCTATAGTATAGTGATACATAGAATTCCAACTTCCAAAGTTCCATAATTAGAAGCATCATGCAAAATACCAGGATTTCATCAGATTCTAAGATATGCTACAACAGTTTATTGAATAACATATGCAGAATGACAAATTGACATTGAAGATAAGAAAAGGTTATAGTGTTAAATGTCAGAGTCTCTTGTCATCTTAGAATGAAAACAGTGATTTTAACGTTATCAGATATAAATACATATTACAAAATCAAACTGTCACCAGACTGGAAAACCGAAAAAGGCCTACTAATATACCCCAAAACACATTCAGAAAACAAAATATCAAACTGTCTGTCACCTGAGTGGAATAGGTTTAGTAAACCAAAAAAAACATAGCAGTAATCCATATTTCCCAAAAAGTCAATAGAGAACTTTTGTAATAAAACAAAGAATAATAATTTTCATCATTGAAGAACATATGTAGAATGACAATGAAAAAAAAAGGTTTGATTGCCCAAAAAGTCAACAGAGAACTTTATAATAAAACAAAGAACGATAATTTTCATCATTGAAGAACATGTGTAGAATGACAATGAAAAAAAGGTTTGATTGCTAAATTCTAGTTCTCCATTCATCTTAGAGTGAAAAAGAGTGATTTCAAAGTTATCAGATTTAGATACGTATTACAAACGGAATTGAGCATGTAAGAACCTATGGACAGGGACCAAACAAAACAAACTGTCCTTTTAGTCATGCTTTTAAGAAAGATGAAAAAGGCCTACTAACATAACCCAAAACATATATAGCAAAAAAACATCAAACTGTCACCTGACTGAAATAGGGTTAGTAAACCAGCAAAAAAACAAACCCGTGATCCCATATTTTGCAATAATAGGTAACTTTATAATAAAATATGTAATCAACCAATAAGAATTTTCATCATCATAAATACAAATAAACAGAAACTACGTCTTAAAAATCAGGACTGGCTAACCACAAAAAATAATGCAACAATATGTATTCCAAAACCATTTAGCAATTGATATCTATGCCACTGAAATATACCTCAGCAGTTTCAAATGCTTCTCCAGGAGTAGGTAGTTGAATAGTAGTTAGTCCTCCAACTTTTCTATTCTTACCCCTGCCACTAGCTTTACGTATCACACTGACAGTGTAACTACTTCCATCTCTTGTGCCTTGTACTTTATTATATTTTGGTGCCTCCCATCCAGATCTTTGACAGAGCAGGTGTAGAATTGCCTTAGGAATCTTTAGTGGGTCCCCCTATATTTGTAGTCAACATAATAAAAAAATAAATATAAATTTATATAAAGGACATGCGTGGACGAAAACAAGTCTAGTATAAAAAGATGTGGAATAGATGGAGTTGTTTAAACTTGAGTGTAAAAAGTGATCATAATCAGATAATCAATTGCAATATAATGTTAAAGTGTTTGGATGTGCTTCTCCTTCTTGAAGTTGAAACTTCCAAAATATTAGTTGCTTAAGTTTGTCAAATTATGTACATTTCACAAATCTATAGAAAAAAAATTATACAAAAACTTTATCTAGTAATCTTTATGTTTTTGGTTATTACAATTTACAATCTACCAAAGAACCTCAGGACCCAAGTAATAAATATTGACTAATCCTTATAATACAAAAAGACCAAATGGTTATCAATGCAACTCCTAAGGAGACATGTCAATAACAAGATGTTATCAAAATACAGTTTTCAGTTGCCACACCCACCAATATAAGTCAATTTATCATGCCACGCAGCCACACTATTACTTTGAGTCACCTATAAGATTACTTAAACACATGAATTATGATACTTGATTATAAGATTAGTTTTTTAAAAGAAATTTAAATTATGATAGGCAAGAAAAAGTGGTCTCACTCGTCTAAACAAGAATTGAGCAGTCATCATAGTTTTCATGCATAGGTAAATTCATGGAGATGGCTGGTTCTGTTTGAAAGTAATGACTACGATGTATAACAACTGTTTACAAACTAAATTGTACTACTTGTTCCAAGATGTTGTACACATTTTAAATGAACATCTGTTGTTGACATGTTTCCTTGTACTATCCACACCCTAATAATTATTGTGTGTTGGCATGTCTATGTTCCGGTATATATCAGACAACATGTGATGAAGGAGCTAATAATCTAGAGAGAACAGGTAAAGGGAGGCAAAATAAACACTATAGGCAGCAGTTCAAACCCGTTTACTTATGAGGTCAATTTGAGTTCATTTTCTCCCTAACAAGTCAAACATGTGTAATAAGAAGTAGCTAATAAGGAAACGGGTCAAATGGGTCAAACAAGTCAAAATAGCCCAAAGTGTAATTTTAATACATAAAACCTTCAAAACCATTTTATTTTAAAAATAATATAGAATTTATTAAAATACCATTAACTTTTGTAAGCATATCTGACATTAACTTTCAATATAAATTTTAAAAACTTGGACAAATAGTGTTCGAGTTCAACCTAACCCAATCTAGACAAAACAAAATGACTCGTTTTTAACCTGCCGAACCTGCCCATCTTTTCCACCTCTAATGTTCACCCAATGGACATAACTCGAGGAATTAGCATCATATGAAACACACTTTATCACCGTAACAAACTCATCAAAGCAAACATCACCTTCTTCCAAATTCCCTCCAACTTTTCCAAGTTCTTTTCACTTGTTAACTCTTTCATTTTCTCCTTCTTTTGCAACTCCACAATCTCCGGAGGCAAAACTTGATCAGATGATGAATCTTCTAGAAACATATCACCAAGCTCGATATCTCCTGAGTCCTCGTCTGCAACACTTCCATCTTGACTCGGAACACTTAACGAGACATCCTGGGTAGAGCAATTCTCTTTAAGCATTTCATTATCATGCGGGTGCACTTGCTCAACAGTAGATTCTATGCAACCATCTTCTCCACCAATAACATCTTGAACGTTCTTGTTTTCAACGACATGATGACGACTCTCAAACTCAGCAGCTAATGTATCAACTGATATACCTACATGTAGTATTCACATTACATAGTTTATCCAGAGAAATAAAATTATACGACACTAAATATGAGCGTGAACTAACCTAGGGCAGCCATCTCTTGTTTAAGTTTACGAATTATTTGACCAGATTGTTCTTGGCCTTTCTTATCCTTTCTCTCTTTGGCATTAATAGCTTGTAATCGAGCACTGTGATATTCCTCACGAATAATCTCATAGTTTCTTGGCTCTGGTGCCTTAAATGAGAAAGCAAAACAAGATTTAAGTGGTTGCTTAGATAACAAGGAAAGTCCCCAACAAATTTATTTATAACAGGAAAATGCAACAATATGATAAAGACTTCCACATACGGTATGAAACCCAGTAAAAATGGTCAAATGTAAAGGAGAACTAATAAGTTGCAATACATAATAGTCTATATTACTTAAATGCCATGCAATGCCATGTACCGCTGGATGTGAGAATGAGATAATACGATTAGTTGTGTAATGGGGTTAAAGGCTTAACACCTTAAAAAATTGCAACTTAATGGCCAGGTTATTGTTAGTCAAAGATGGCAGTAAAAAAGGTGAGCAGAAGATCTAAACTTTGTTAACAAGAACCATGATTTCTTATATTTCTCATAACAGATCATGCTAGCGGGGTAAGCGGATGGCGGACCAACATATAGCATCAACAGTACCTCATCAACCGCAGCATCTTCCCAAGATTCATATTCATCCTACAAGTAATGCAGAGCACAACTTCATTAGTTTGGATTTTCAATCACACATTAGATTTTGCAAACCAATATATTTAGACATGAATCACATGATCACGTAACGGTACTTTATCATATGCAAAAAGATAACTTTTGCATAAACATTGATACATACTCTAGTATTACTAGGTTTATTCTATAAGAAGGTAAATAATATGAGTTAGCACCTCTTCTTGTTGTTCCATATACTGCCGGATCCAATCTGCTTGAGACTGCTGGAAAGAATCCAAAGTATCAAGTTTTTGCTGCACCTTACTCTTGATTGATATTTCTTCCATTTCATGTTCAGTAGCAACTGATGAGTCAGGCAAAGGGGCCCAGTCATCTCGTGCAGTTGATATGATGCCCACAGAACCTCCTAACTTTCCAAATGGGATAAAAGATGTATAACATGTAACTTAAAGCACAAAAGAAACAATAAATTTAATCATATTAAAGATCATGAGAAATGCATTTTACATACCGTCATTTGGAAGACCTGCAGTGCTACTGCGAAACTTCAACGGTAGCTCATTTGATGGCAAAACCAAGCATAGCCAATCTAAAGCGGCTTCAAAAGTAGCACTTTCCTTTTCAACAAGTAAAAAGGGAACACATCAGACAAGTATTCTTATACTTTTTACTTTGACCAAAAGTAGTAAAGAAATTCATAGTCTCCTAAACACTATGAAGTTGTACTTCCCATTTTAATTGATTCATTTATGAGTTGACGACAAAATACAAATCATATCATTTTTTTAAGTGCACTTTAAACTAAAAACCACACAGGCAACCAGAAAATAAATAAGCCTATGTAATATTTAAAGTGTTTCTTTGTAATATTTGTAGAGTTACCAACTCATTTTTGCACTACTTGGACTAGTTATTTAGCAATAAAGGCTTCCTGTTTTCAGTAACAAATATCCGTACAAAGTATGAACAACTCAGATACCCAAAGGAGCAAATACACACACACATAGAGAGAGAGAGAGAGCGCGCTCATCAAATAACTAACGTGGTTAACTTTACGGTAGCTTCCGTTTCACTGAATGGAATGAAATTCAGATGGAAATGGAATATACATTATATTTCTTATGTTGTTCGTTTCAACAAAAGAATGAATTGTAATTGGACAACAACTTACATAAGAGAATCCACATTCCAATTCCATCCCGATTTCATTCCATTACATGAAACAAACACACCAAATTACAATTCCCGCACGAACTCCAATTCTAATTCCATTACAATCCATGAAATGAAGGTTGCCTAAGTTTAATATGTAATGGGAGGAAAAATAAGCTCAAAGTTAGTCATGCGAGTAAACATTTCCTAATTAATCCAGGTAAATAGGTTATACTAAATAGCTATAACTCAACTCCTAGCGTAAACCCTAGCTATTTTCAAATGCAAAACAGCAGCATAATAATAATAATAATAATAATGTTGTGCAAAACCTATACAAGAAGTTAAATTACATTACAAATGAATTAAAGAGAGAATGAATAAAATATTAAAAAAAAAAAACCTTGAGATGAGAGAGAGCACGTTCAATATGATCATCAGTAAAGCCTTCGCAGGAGAGCTTCTCATAAACGGAGTGTAGCTTCTTCGCCTTCTGCGCCTTTGTCAGATTAATATTAATATTATCTTCGTGAAGCGGATCTGCAGTGGTTGAACGACCGGAGTTGAGTAAAAGACGTCGGAGGCGGTTTTCGTTTTCTGCTGATATTTGAAGCTTTGGACCGGTTGAAGATTGTGGCTTGGGTTTGGATGAAGAAGAAGAAGAAGTTGATGATGATGATGATTTATGCTTCTGCTGTTGCTTCTTCTTTGGAGCCATATGTGTTTGTTTGTGTGTGTGTGTGTGTGTGTGAAGTTGCTGGAGAGTAAAGAGGTAGCCGGAGGATTCGCCGGTGATTAGTGCGAAGGCCGGTTACGTAAGGAATAATGGGCCTGATTGGTACTACTAATGGACCGGTTTATATCTTGTTAATTAAAGTCCACAAAATATAAAGGGTGTTTATGGTTTGGTGTTTGCGGTTAGTTGGTTAACTCGTGAATTAAATAGTTAGTAATGGTTTTTTTAGATTTGTAAACCAAAAGTCCAAAACTGAGCCGTAGATTTCTTAAAGCAAATCAAACTGTTAGTAATGGTTTAGTTTCAGTTTGGTTTCAAGTGTTTATTTTTTTACGTATGAAATTTGAATGTCTAATTGGTGAATGTGAAAATAGGGGCTGGCGTACTAGAGTTTAGAATGTAAAAATGGGTAAGACCACTTTTAATGAATTTTAATTAACTAATCTATACATATAATAAAGGAGTATCTAGGGGTGAGGTGTCACCTTTCTAGGGTGTCCACCTCAACATTTTTCAACCCGTTTAACTCTAATCTGGTTGACCCGATCCGACCCAAACTATGTAAATGGTACCCGGTAACCCGCATTTAAATAGTTCTTTTCTCTCAGTTTTATGAATATCCTTTTAACTATCCATCCATCCTATTCACTCTTTCAACATAAACCCTAACCGCTTCTATCTCGATGATTCGTATCATCCAAATCAGGTAACAATTTCTTTAAAATATTATGGTTTCATCTATTTATATCATTAATTCGATTTCGTATTCAGTTTGATCGAAATCCTGTGCTCAATCAAAACCCTAAGTTGAACGAATCTACAATATATGTTTGAATATCCTGTTTGTTAAGAGTTTTTGTTTTCTGTTTGATGCTTACATAGAAACCAGTTCATGTCTCTGTCGATTCATATTGTAGATTCATTTGGATATTAGTGTACAAAATAAGTTTTCATTTGATTATGATTTTGATTTTCTAATGAGTTGCTTAAAGAAAACTGATTGTTCTTGAATATGTATAGGATGCAAGAACCGGTCATTTTTTACCCTAATTCGGTTCCTTATGTTATGGGCATGGTTGGATGCTGCAAACGGTTACTAAAGCAAAAGGTATTTGTTTTATTGTCTATTGTTTCATATAATAGTTTCAATTCTTGAACAATTTCATATATATTATTTGTACACATTTGATTTTCAAATCGATCATTTATTGTTATTTGTTGTTTGTTCAGCAGCTTCGATGTGTTATCTACAGCGTTAATTTTATGTTTGCAAAGCTTATTGAAAATTAGATGGACTATAGCAGATTCCATAGCCAAAATAGAGTTGTAAGTTTTTCCGATTCTTTTAGTGTTTTATTGCTTTGATGATTGTGATGATAATGGATATAATACTGATTCTACGTTATGATTATTGCATACATTGTGACTATATTTATGGATTATTCTATTGTGGTGCTTATTGTAGTGAAGCTTAGGCCTTTGAATGAAAAGAAATTACAAAGGGTGATGCGTCTTATTGGGAATGCATAAACGACACCGCATGTGGTGGAATGCGTAAACTTGCACATATGTCTCATTTGTATTTTCTATTTATCATTAATATGGTGTAACATCTGATGCAGGTTACCTCCTGCAGGCTTTTGGATTGCTAACATCTGATGGTGGGCGTGTATCCGTTATTACTATGTTTACTGTAAGAATTATCCCATGATATGATTTTTCAATTGAACCATTTCTTAGTAAACACGGTGTGATTGTTAGTTTGAGCAAACTAGGTAATTGTGGCTCCATTGGTTGATGGTATGCTAGGAGCAGTGATTCCTGCCTCTGCATGGTTTGTGGTTCTCATGTCCGTTGTTGGTGTAGGAATGATGGAATGCAGTGGCTCACCTCCATGTGTAAGCATTATTCATCTTCTCTTCAATTGCTAGGGACACATATTATCATTCATCTTCTCTTTTTATGTGGATAAAGACTAAACCAATTAAAGACTGGATAAAAAAAGTGTGTAATTTGACCACTAGAATGAATCATACAATACAAGGCATGCTCATATATATTAAGGATCCTAAATCAATATAACAGAAAACATGACTGGAACCTGCATTGTAACTAACTGATGTAATCATGAAGCTTTTACATAAGAGTGTCAAATATTGGTGTATGAAAATTGAGTTGCAATTGTTCACATGTTATTTGTTGCTAATTTAGTTGGAGGTTTACCGAGTATGATTTAGAGCAAGTCTTCATAGAATTTAACCGTGAGGTATGATGTTTAATGTAACGAATTGGTGTCGTTGGTGAGACAGTCATTTCCAGGAGCTGGGAAAAACTGCATGAACGCTTGATATAACATAAAGTAAATTAGGCAATACCAATACATTATCATTTTATTAGTTGTTTGCTTTTGCTTATTTCATGGACTACGTGTTGAAGATTGTTGGTAACATGGATGTTGTTGGTAATGGAATATGTATGCCGATAACGACTATACTTTTTGGCGATTTATCAAATTCACTTGGTGAGAATCGAAAATAACGATGATGTAGTCTGTGTTGTCTCGAAGGTACGTAATGAGCAAATTTGAAGATTAATTGTGTGGTTTTGTTATTATCAATTTGCTTGATGAAATTGGTTGAAGGTTTGAAGTTTGTTTACTTGCCTTTTGGGTGTGGTGTTTCATCTTTCATGGTAAATACTATAAATTTAGTCCGTTTCACTAAATTAGGAGTTTGAAAACAACATATTACACTGATAATGCAAGAAGGAAGTTTGAGCTTGATGCAAATGGCTAAAACCATAGAATACGACCCGAATCGAAATGCATACATTTGTCTATCTCAGCGCATAATGTTCGCTTATTAGGTGAAACATGTTCATATACGTCTGTCTTGTGTTAATTTCCCTGAAAATTTTGCAAATATTATTTTTTAACGGTAAAAACAAAAGTATGAAATGTTGAACCTTTAGAAACACTTTTACAACATTCCACCCAAACAAAGATATTTCAATTTCTACATCATTTATAATCAAGATGTTAGTTATTTCCTTTTTTTTACGTTGCTTCTTTCACATGCTATGATTTTAATGTCTCATGCTATAAATATATACGTTTGGTGGTTTGTTTATGTTATAAATATATACATTTTTTTCCACTACCTTTTGTGTTTAGTAATTGTTGAAATGAAAAGGCTGGGCCATTTTCTTTTAGGTGTGCACATGCATGATAATCTTGTATACGAATTCGATTCACTTTGTTTACTGAGTATTTATCTGATGTGTGCAGCTCATTTACAATCTTGCAACATGTTGCCATATGGGGGAATTTAGTAGTTTTTTATGTTATCAATTGGATAGTGAGCGCTGTGCCACGATCTGGGATGTACACCATCATGTATCTCCTGTGTAAATTGCCAGCTTACTGGAATACTATGTTTGTAAGTAACTCTTCGCTATATTATTTCTATGGTCGTGTTGGGATGATTTGAATACAATGTGCATTTGTTAATATAAACATTCAATTCAGTTTGGTATAGCATATCCAAATTTTGTAGACCAGGTCAGTTCTCATGATTAAACTTAGTTACTTAGCAGCAAACGGTTATGTTGATTGCATTATTCATTTGTGTTAACCAAATAAATGACTTTCCAAATAAGCAGCTGACCTGTTACTCGCCGACCCGTCCCATCAAGATTATCCAACATCATTTACGTAATTTGATGATAAATTTTCATGTTTTTTTAAGTTTAACAAAAATTGTTCTGCTTGCTGAACCTCAACTACAAGCCGGAAAGAATATAACAATTGACAAATTAACTTTTCAAGCGGTGAAAAATTTTATATGATACTCACAGTGTGCTATGTCATTTTGTATAACTGGCTAACTGCTGACTTGAGGAATACTCGAGAAAAAAAAAACACATTACATCCTTTTAGATACTTAAATTCTTTTTTTATATATAAATTCATCATCTCAAACCCATGGTTACAAGTAGAAGTAGGATACCAACAGTATCTGAATTAATCATCAAATATTCCAACATTTGGCTTCAAAATTGACATAATTTTGGTTAGGCATACAGTGGAATACTGAGTTATCAATACATATAGGAATCTTTGGACTATTAAATTATTGCCGCATATGAGAATCTTTTGCTGGAAAGAAAATCAGTATGTAGTGTCACCATTTGGATTGGAAACATGATATGATTGAATTGTCAAATTGAGAAGATGGATTTCATTAAATGAAAATACATGAGTAATGTTTGTTAATTATCAACTTATTGATGCATCTTGGAGCAAATGTAGTCATTCTTTTTGGTCACCCAACAATTTCATTTTGTATAGGTTGTTAGGAGAAGGAAGGTGTGATTCTATATCTATTTAGTATTTACTTATGTGTTGCGAAATGAAGTTGGAGCCACGAAATTTAGAAGTTGAGAATAGGCTAATCATATAAGTGAATTGAAGTTATTTTGTGTTAATCATATGGGGACCAATATTTAGTCGAAGAGGAGTAACTTTTGCCGGCTACGAAGTCTTTTTCTCTTATGAATTGGAATCAAGGGGTGTATTAGCCATAATATTGTCTAAACGTGTATTTTGCTTTGTAGGCGTGCTATATTTCAGGAAGATTGTGATGTTGTTCCAAAATCTTCCCCATTAAGCTAAGGTTTGTAAAATCTGAAAGCTATCTTAGTGACTCAAGATCCATATTTGTATTTCCTATTTAAATTTTCACCAAATATATTTACATGTCATACTTGCAGGATTCAGGCGATGAGGATGTAGATGTTTCCGCTCTGCTTCAATAAGGCTAATTTGACAAGATTCAAGCTATTATTTTACTGTCGGTCAATATTTCTTTTCATGTATGTAAAATACAGTATACATTCTCTTCATGATGTCTTTACATGTTCTTTACCAACCATTTAAATATTAGTTATGGGTACTTTAATTACATGGTTTTGTGTTAGTTAGCAATTGGAAAAATTACAAATAAAACCTCCAATATTGTATAAAATAAATGTTTACAAATTTCCCGTTGCCATATGTTTTGCGACGACAACTAAATAGATCCCGTAAATACGCACATACAAATGTATTTGCACGTAACAAACATCAAACGTTGTGTACATGGAATTATTGCACGTAACAAACATCAAACGTTGTGTACATGGAATTATTGGTAGGGTTCAGTTGAATTTTGGTTCTTTTTTGTTGACATTATTTGTATGTGATATTTCGATTTCAAGTATTATTTAAATCATATAAAGTAATTTGTCGCTAAAAATAGTAAATGATTCTCTCACAAATGCATATTATTTTTTTTGAACGGATAATTTCTTACGACCCTTTCTTTACACCTTTTTACACCTTTTTTTGACAATTCATGGAGTTGAACTCCCAATCTCACCCAAGAGAGGATTTTTTGATTTCCCCTCTACCACTAGGCTATAACCTAAGTGGCACAAATGTGTCTTATTGTTAGTGAATAAATTAATGGCTAGAAGATTTTTAGAGTACATCAACCAATGGTCCCTCTAATGCTAAAAGATACTTATTTTTTAGAGTACATCAACAATGGTCCCTTTAATGCTAAAAGATACTTATTTTTTAAAGTACATCTTTTAGAGTACATCGACCAATGGATCATTTTCACCACATGAAAGTTCTTAGACCCACCGTAGTGGGAGCGCTATATTGATAAATAACGCCGGGAACACCAAAAAAACAGGGGCGCTACTTGCCCAAAATCATGTGTGGCGCCATACATTTAGCGCTGGAGGAGTTTTGTGGGAACCAATGGGGCAATGCCACCTGGCCGAAGGAAAAAAAGAGGGTCAAAGCTGGGGCATTTCAAACGGTAAAAAAAATCAAACGGTGGGTGATGATGAATTAGAAAGTGGTGGTGGTGGTGGTGATGAAGAAGAAGGAGGAGGTGGTGGTGATGAAGCCGGCGGCGGAGGTGGTGGGTGATGTGAAGAAGAAGGTGAACAGTAGTGGGTGATGATGAATTAGAAGGTGGTGGTGGTGGTGATGATGAAGAAGAAGGTGGAGGTGGTGGTGATGAAGCCGGCGGTTTGGGATGGTGATGATGATGTTGGTGGTCAGACAAAGAAGAAGGAAGAAGGAGTTTTGTTTTTTTTTTTTCTAATAAATAGCGCCCCTTTTTTACACTTCCACTACACCCCTTTTTCACTTTATCTCTCCAGGCTGACTCAACAGCCATGTGGACCAATAAAAAAGGGGGCTTTATATATAAAGCCCCCACTACACATGGTCTTAGGGGAACACAACATTGAAAATTGTAATGTTTTTTTTGTTTCTTTTTGCATTTGATGACAACGTATATTTATTAGGCTATATGGTGTGCCTCCCCTTTCCCCCGCCTCCCCCAAGTGTCACGTCATTTCCCCCTTCTCCTCCCCCAAAGTTTGGAAATGTCTTCCCCCAATTCCCCCATTCCCCCTTCCTTTTTTATTGGATAAAGGTTAATAAAAAAAATAAAAATAAAAATGGGCCAATCACATGAATCGGTGAGAGAGGGGAAGATTCCCCGAAATCCCCGAAAAAAAAGAGGGAGGGGCGGTGTTTAGCTATCTCCCCGAAGCCACATCATGTCCCCGGCCCTCCTCCCCGTATGCACACCATATAGTCTTATAGGTGCTCTAATGAGTAGTGATATTGTGTTTTATAATGGTTTCTCACTCCAACCCAACCCAAAAATTATAACGTGATATTTTGCTCCATGTTATGTTTAAAGTGTAAATCTCATGAAGGTTTTTATTTATTTTATATACATCTTCAGCCACTTTTCATTTTGCACTAAACCAAAATCCTACCATGTAATGTTATGTTATATGGTTTGTCATTTTACTTGGGGATGCACCGTGTGTACACACGGGACTCTAACCTAGTTTAAAACTAAAACAATTACATACACTTAATTGAATCCAAACTCTAAACACCTCTACCTTTTTTTGGGAAATTAAACATCATTCAAACATCAAACACCTTTAGCAAGTCCTCAAAGCAAGGTCGCTAGGAACCAACATTACATCAATCCAAAGGGAAATTTACACCAATCATTCCAAGCTATGAATTTAAATCTAGATCTATTGATAATCCAAAAATATGAAGACGCTTTAACCTTGGACACCACCTCGAAAGCTCTCGTTTCTTTCCTTTGGAAAACCCTTTCATTCCTAGCAATCCAAATACACCACATAGTCGTAACCACAATGCAATGAGCCACTCTTTTGTCGCGCTTCGAAATTTTCAAACCTCTAGCAAGCATGAGAAGATCCCGGACCTCAAAAGCATAAATGGAGTCCAATCGACACCATCTATAAATCCTCTCCCAAATCTCGGACGCCAACAAGCATGCATTGAACAAGTGGTTTGTAGTCTCCTGATAAGTATCACAAAATGGACAAATGTCTTCACTAATACCCATACCTCGCGAATTCAGAGCCACCTTAGATGGAATCCTATCTTGTTCCGCTCTCCAAGCCAGCACGTTACACTTTATCGGTATCCAACCATCCTAATTGAACTTGAAATACGGTTCAATATTGGAACACTTCTACCTAATACCAATATGGAACCTAACTTTTTTTATAATTTTTACTTATATTTTTTTGTGTCTTTAACTCTTAAATAAGTTATTAAATTTAGTAAAAAGAATAATATTTTTTATTTTTTTTCAAGAAACAGTATATCACGTTTCTATTTCATATATATAGCCCAATTCTTCCTTTAAATCCTTTTTCATTTGATCGGGACATTTTACCGTTTTAGTTCTTTTGTTATTTTAGTGTGGTTTATGAAATGCCATTCATTTCTGCCATCTAACCTCATCCATATTAGCGAAACGGGGTTGTAAATTAGTTAAAACTCAGAAATTTTGCAAGATTTGCATAAAACTTCATGATACACAAAATAGGGTCACTTTAAGGTTTGTGCAGTTATCCAACATCAGTTTATACTTCATTGACATTCTCAAACCCCATGTATCGATTATATTGTTTGCGATACAATTTTAAGTGTGCATCTCAAACTCGACGTAGTTTTTCCACCTAATTTTATAATGATATGCAAGAGTTCTATGTAACTAATACAGGGTTATGTTCTCTTACTATGATAAGTGGCTAACATTTTTGGGCCCTCGTTGATATTGACTGGTATTAAAAGTGTCACACCACGCTAACGGTGGAAACGTGTGGTGCGCTTAAGAAATGTTTTCACAACATAAGGTCATACAAACATTTTGCCTAATAAAAGTCATTATATAGATGCCAAGTTTGTAAAGTTTTCAAAGATTACACGACCCAAAATGTAAGTTTCAAAAAGAGAGATTTTACAAGTATATCCCTAACCAAGGGAAACATTAAAAAAACCGTCCCACAAAAACTAGCATCATGTTCATTCCCTTATCTAGTCTTGTCATCCGAAATTACCTGAGAGAATATGTTTAAAAACATCAATATAAATATTGGTGAGTTCACATATTTTGTCCACTTAAATAAAAACCATTATTTGAAACACGTAACAGAAAACATGAAATATGCAAGTATAACTTTAGGCTAGCTAAACCCAAGCAATAACATCCCGTAAGCCTATAAGTAAATCAAAACTTTTTAACTTACTTTGTTCACCGTCTGTGTAGATGATGCAATTTTATTCGGAATCATATGCAGCCATGGTAACCGAGTTGACAGTATCAACTCAGGTTGGGTCTAGTCAAGCCCCAATAGTACTATTCACATATTTCATTCGTCCACCACCTTGAACTAATGGTTAACCTAGCATGCACCTAAAATTACTTCAAAACCCATTTTTTTGTTGAGATAATATGGCGTATGCCGCCCTATTTTCGAATTATAGATTTAAGTTTGATCGTATCCAACCTAACACGTGAAACATATAATACACATTCTTATGACACGATGGTGCGACATCTTCTTCTATTGATACGTGTCAAATAACAAAGCAAAGTGTGATACTGATATAGCAAAGAAAAGTGCGATATTTTCTTCTATTGACCATATCTCTTTAATGGTTATATCGACTAGAATATAAACACAGATTTACACTTTTGTTTTTCAAGAATTTGGATGTGCTGCGAACTCATAGAAAATCCATCCACCATATTACAATTACCTTTTACTAGTTAAAAGAAATAATCTACTTTAAAACTAACATATTAGATGTAAAACCTAAATAAAATTGAGCTTAGATTTTTTCCATTATAGTTTTCTTGAGTCCATTTCACAATTAAGGTCAGTTATAAGACCAGTGTATAAAATTCTAAAAGATTCATTATTATACGGCTTAGTTGCCATTTCAAATAATGTATTTAAGAATTAATATTAAGTGTTAAAAAGCAAAAGTGTCAGGATGTCCGAGTGGTCTAAGGCGCCAGACTCAAGTTCTGGTCTTCGAGAGAGGGCGTGGGTTCAAATCCCACTTCTGACATTATTATTTTTCAATATTTATTTAATAATTCAGTCATTACTGCCGGTTCTTATTGGTTTTTGCTTCTTTTTAGAATCACAAAAAAAAAATATTATTGCTGTGACTATGCATATAAATTCTCCTGAATATGTGCTAGATTTCATAATTCAAACATCAAACATGTAAATATTTAATTATCTTTGTATTTGCAGTTATCCGAGTGGATGGCTTCACACGATAGACTTTGAATTATATTTGTTGATTTATTAACCAAATTTCTTGGTATAGAGTATAGACACCGCTGAACTTTATTCTGAAAGTTTACCTCTTAATACTAAAACAACCGGATCTTACACTACTCTTGCCTCTTGTACATGCGTTTGTTGCATCAAAACTAACTTCGAACGCAGAAGACCTTTATGAAAGAATCAAAGGGTCTAATCTTCCACCAACTACCATAACCAAGGCCGGCCTTGAGGGGGTGCGGGGAGGACCCCCGGCCCGGGCCCAATTTCTAAAGGGGCACTTTGAGCGGCTACGAGTTTTTGTTTTTTTTTTTTCAAATATTTTCTTTCTGATTTCGACCCAAAAAAAGATCTCATCTTGAACATCACTGTTTATAAACACAAGAAGGTGAAGAATAGATAAGGAAGAAGACGAGTCATACATGATAAACTAGATTGGAAGGATACGACATAATTAAAAAAAAAGTTGAAGTGTGTTATTTGAGATTTGTGTTGTGGTACAGTAATTGTGCAGCCTTTGCAGTAAATTTTAATATATAGTAGTAGTACAATACTGTAATTGTCTCACGCTTTTGCACATGATGCAAGTCAAATTCATTTTATTAAAAACTTTTGAAGTCTAGACATAAAATAATGGCCCTTTAAATTATTATGGAATATTAAGAAATGGTGGGTTTTTATTAGCCAATTAGCCAAGCATATTAATTTTTATAATTATTACGACACTTTCAGTTCTATATCCGGTTCGACCGGTCTAATTAGGGAACCGGTAAGGACACCGGTTCAACGTACGCTTCAGTTATGAAAACATTGCTTAAAAGACCTAAGACTAAAAGGCACATATTTCGTGGCTCGGCCCAGGCACCTGAATTTTCAGGGCCGGCGCTGACCATAACATACAATGAGATGGTCACATTGTACATGTTTCACTAGTCAACTCTGCGGTCACACAAAGAGAATGGATAACTTATAATCAACGAATCAGAAAATGACAAGTAGGAACTATGCTTGCATATTATGTACAATATCTGATGCTTGGCTGTTTAAATAGGCGGACAAGTGATTAATCAATGGAATACTTCTGCAACAACTGATTTTGATGTCTTTGTATGTGATCGGCTTTCTAAATCATTTCAACAAGCCGACTTGCTTGAAAAGGCGGAAGCTATTCATGTTTTGGGAGAAACCCCTGTGGGTTGTATTTTGTAGTTTACAAGGAACACTGGAAACCTTTCGGGGTGAATGTTGTTTCATACAAAGCCACAAAGGTAGGGTCATGACCAATATATTTTAAATTAGTATTCTATACTATCAACATAAATACATAAAATGTCCTACAGTTTAAGTTAGAGTCTTAGAGATGTGATAAACTAAACTGGGGTATCCAGTGGCGGACCGAGGATTTTTTTTAAGTGGTCGGGAAATTTTGTGTTTGGTCGGGTCAATATATTCGGGAGTTTTAGAAGATAATTCTGTTTGAAACTGAGATTGTATATAAGGTTTGGATGGTTTCGGTTGAAAGAAATGGAGGGAATGAGTTTGAGAGGGAAATACAAAAGTTGGTTATAAAACACAAACTTTAGACACTTTATAAATGAACCATGTACAACATATATATATACTATATGAACCGGTGTGTTTGTATCGACACAACCCTTCACAACTAACATAACTACCAATAACCGACCTATATGAATCGGTGTGTTCATCAACCTTTCATAACGGCCGCCTATACTTATGGAAAGCCTATACGTGTAAAGGGGGGTATCCTTGTATAGTATTGTGCAATAGAGGTGTGGGATCCTCGTATGAGGAATTCCTCAATAAAAGGGAGAATGAGGGTCTCAAGGAATGGACAGAAGAAAATGCCATCCTCTTCAAACTCGAGGAGCCCCTCTTCACCGCCCAACTAGAAGATTCTCCATAGAGCTGCGAAAGCACCCGAGCCCCAAGAAGAAAACACCTTCATCTACCTTTCGGTTGTTCTATTTACGGTACTTTTTCTTGGGAGATAGAGAGAGAGAGGGAGAGGGAGGGAGAGAGAGAGCGCTAGGTGAAATTCTTTTACACAAATAAGTATTTACATTGTATTTGTATTTAATAAAACCCAAGATTGAGGGTAGTGTTAAGATAGTTTTTTTTTTGAACGGCCAACTAAATATCACCTGAACTGCCAGTGAGTTAGCACTGAACAAATGGCTGCCCACTGGGCAGCCGAAGTCCACCAAGCCACCAATTCGGAGAAAAACCCGCCGCCCAAAGACCCACTGCAATAAAACTCATATGGATCGGATTCGAACTTGAGACCAAATGGCCTCAAGCTTTTATCTTCATTTCCCCGTACCACTTCACCAAATGGTGGGTGGTTGTTAAGATAGTGTTGTCACCAAAATTAAAGTGTTTTGGGGTAATTTAATATATAAATGAGTTAATAAGTTTGATTAGTGAAACATAATAGCAACCTTTCAAATCTGTAAATAGAAAAAAAGTCACATCGTACATATCAATCGTAGTTCCACTACGCATGTACACAATTAACAATTTGTAACCTCATTTAAACCTTTTGGTTCATCAATAACAAAATAACAAAAACTAAAATCAAAATGTCCTCAAATACAAACCAAGGAGGCTACTGGGACGTGCATCATTTCAAAATTCAAATATAATCCATCTCACAAAAGCAGTTATGAAAGGCGCTACGCGCACTAAAGGCGCATAGGCCTCGACTGAGGCGTAGGCGCAAGGCGCAAAAAAAACGAGGATCTGAGATATAGAAAACAAACATAGAAAATAAGGTAAAAATATTTTAAAATAATACTATTTTTCATCTAGTTAGTATCAAAAGTTTTAAAATATTGATGTATTAATGTATAGAAGTAGTTTTTCTTAGATAAAAGTAGAAATTTGGCTGGTTACTAGCTATAATTTAACGAATTTGGCTGGAAACTCTCCGAAATTTGAAATCTAGTTGAAATATAGGCCTAAACCATCACCTAGATAATTAAAACGCAATTTCCTCGACTCAAAGCGCAAATTCATCATCTCACCTAAAAATAGGCCTGGGCACAAGAGGCCATGACTTTTAACAAAGTATACTCACAAATACAAAGACAAAGGCGGCGTCCTTGGGCAGTTCGGTCACCTGCCCGTTTTTGCAAATTCTCTTTGCCCTCTCTCCCGCTTCATTTGATTCATTCATTCAATATACTAGCTTAGTACCCGTGCGATGCACGGGATTTCCTACATTATTATTCATAACGAATATAACTTATTATACAAAGGAAGTAAGTTACGTTTTCATTTGATTATTGACATTTTTAGATTAACGAATATTTTTCGGTCTAAAGTTTGGCATCAGATGGGTCTTTCTTAGGATTGAACCGTCTCACTATTCGTGTCAAAGAGACACTAAGCAGTATGCCTACAGCTGCTGAAACACCATCTTCACACAGGTTAAATGGTAATAAGTTATAACATCCTATTATATTGGTAAAGAGCCCATACTCTGAACCAACTACGTCTTCATTCTATAAGAACCCACTAAACAATATGGGCCAAACCCATCTAAAGATATGTATACAAAAATAAATATATGTATAAGATCCAACTAATCAATTTGGCTTAAATCCATCTAAAGATCTGTATACAAAATAAGAAGAGCTCGCATGAAGTACCAAAACCAACCCTGGATAGCCTAATCAGGATCCAAAATAATCAATTTGCTCAAACCCAACTATAAGATCCACCCATATAAATGGTGTTCGCTTGTTCGGTCTCTAATCTGTCACTAAAGTTTTTGATAGTGTGTGAACACTATCTTCACACACTAAGCTGTATACTGCTGGAAGACTACCAAATTATATTAGCAAGAGTCTTAAAGTAAACATACCACATGAAGTAACATTTAAGTTTTAACCTAAACAAACATGGCAAAAAAATGACACTTAACATAGTTATATAATAGTTTCTACGCAATATAAAAACCCAATAAGCCTTCATCCTTGTTATATCTTAGACGATACGTCCATCCTTCAATTAATCCAAGTTTCGCCATGCATGATTTCCATGAACAAATAGCAAACCTGACACCCTTTCCTGAAGATTCAGCTCGAAGTTTAGCGTTGAAGTAAATTTGATCTTCAAAATGTAGACGAATTTTTTCCCCATGTTCAAATTCCGCGCTTTTGCCAAACGTCATAGGAAATCTCTGAAATAATAAATAAGTAAAAAATTTAAAGCATAATAGAAACATGATTAAATTGTAATTATTAGTAATAACAATTAATTGGAAATATTGAAAGGGAGTATTACAAATTTGCTGGTAATTTGTTTTTCAAGCTGTAGATCAGCAACAGGTTCAACATCATCATGATCGTCAACTATAATGTCATGAAAATTTTCAGAAGCAGTGGATTCATCACTTGAAATGCTGATTACTTCAATAGGATCAATAACATGTAAGTGGTTAATATGATGAGATTAAAATAAATTGTATTCTTGTAATAAAGTGAATGTATTGTTTTGTTTGAATAGAATTGTACCTTCATTGTTTGATTTGTTGTAATGTGTTTCAGAAGTAGTTTCATCAACTTCAACAGCAGTAGGAAGTTGTCCGTTTTGATCATCAACTACAACGTAATAAACGTAAACATGATAATATTGGTAAACATAATATTAATTTAATGAGATCAGCGTAAGTAGTTATTGAGTAAAATATGTACCTGTTGAGTTTGGATTATTGCTTTTTGGATCAACATAAGTTCCATCACGAAGAAATAGTAATAGATTGAAAGAAGTGTCTGTTTGTTGTTCGAAAATCAAAGCATCTCCCAATTGTAGATTCAAATATGTAGTAACATTATCCCATCCATCTGTTAAGTAATAATTGTTGGAAAGCTTTTCCACTTTCACTAACCATTGATGTGTGCTGCCGAAGTTAAAGGTAAAAGGAGATTGGAGATCTTTATCGTTAAAGTGACGGCTAGCATGATCAAATGGCAAGCGCTGCATATTGAATTTAGAAAATGATATTAACTATATAGGAAGTAAATTATAAACAAAATGAAGTTAGTAAGTATAATGAAGTTGAGAATTTTACCATGCGTTTTGTAAGAGTTAAGATCGGAAAGTGGAATACGTTTGTAAGTTGTCGACGTATATCATTCCTTATAATGTTGAAGCAGAAAATTAGACCACCTATGTACTGGAAAATTAAGGTATCTTCATCTTTGATGTCACATTTAATTACGGCTTTATCCCATTCTTTTAGCATATAGTAAGAACCATATTCTTCAACTATTTCAACAAACCAATATCCAACACTGTCGTTTATTAGCATAGCAATACCAACGGGAAAGCTGTCATTTTTCTTGAATTGATTATAACACTGAGGTAGCTTCTGAAGCAACAATTTTATATTGTTAGTTGAAGGGATAAAATGAAATACAATTAAAAAAATATAATAACTTATAAAATGGAAAGTTTTACCAGTTTTGAACGATAGTTTCCAACAGCAGTAGAAATAAATCCGTGAACCATGTTTGAGTTAGTTTGTAAAGTTTCTGTGAGAACAGGAATATCATTATTTGAATACTGAAAATCAATAAAATTTTACCAAACAGCAAAAGTATACAAACCATATCAAAACAACATATTTAAACAACGATTTAGAAACAATAAATTCCATAATTTAATCAATCAAAATTTCAACTCAAAACAACATATTTAGAAAAAACATAAAGAAGCCAAAACCATAATCTTATCATTTTGTAATATTAATATTAAAACACAACTGTATAATGAAAATATTCCCGATGATTATGCTGTTACTGGAACATGTCTAACCA
The DNA here is from genome assembly GCA_032199755.1 of Ambrosia artemisiifolia. Taxonomy (NCBI): domain Eukaryota; kingdom Viridiplantae; phylum Streptophyta; class Magnoliopsida; order Asterales; family Asteraceae; genus Ambrosia; species Ambrosia artemisiifolia. Next base: position 33,792,657 of record CM063514.1, read on the forward strand.
TCAATTGTTAAAAAACACAACTGTAAGTTACGATAAGGTAGTGTTAAACCATAATCTTATCATTATAATTATATAGAACTCCCAAAAATTGTATCTTCAATTTCACCTACTTATAAACCTTGGAATAATGATTCATCTTTAATCACAACTGTATACAAATCATCAGACTTTATCCACTTTTACAGGACTGTTAAAGGCTTCAATATAACGTGCCGTGTTAAAGGATTACTACTAATTCTTTATCAGACTGAATGTATGGCAGCTCAATTACTTATATCTGTAACTGGAGTTACACAGTTTACCATAGAAGAACAACCAATATTGTTACTCAATAATGTCTAATTAATACCATGAATAGTTACTTGCTCAAGATATAGATACACACAAGGATAACAAAACAACATTACATATTATGAATGATGTATTGTTATATATCATTGACATATAGTTTAACACAGTTCAAAACGATGAAGCTTACCGAGCGGTTGTATTATCACAGGCTTATAATCGAAAACAACATATTTAAACATCGATTTAGAAACAATAAATTCCATAATATAATCAATCAAAATTTCAACTCAAAACAACATATTTAAACTCAAAACAACATATTATCAATGATGTATTGGTATATATCATTTGACATATAGTTTAACACAGTTAAAAAAGATGAAACTTACCGAGCAGTTGTATTATCACAGGCCTCTTATCGAATTTTTCTAGTATATGTGATAAAAACATTAGACTGAATTAACTTTATAAACAAATTGTTACTAAAAGTCATAGAGATATAAAGATAAGAAGATAAGAACATATTGATTAATATGTTTAAAAATTAAATTAAAATTGGTGATAAGAGATTTGTATTTGTTTTGGTGATAAACCAAAACATGCAGCGACCGGTTTTACAGTCACACGGAGGCAGGAACAAACCGGGTCACCCTACTGGACCGCCTCTGGACTGACTCGTCCGGTTGGACCGGGGACCGGGTGGTCAGTCCGAGAACCGCTCAGTTTTGGATAACACCGGTTCAACTATTTTTTCTTTACTATAAAAATAGACAATCCATCATGATGATCATTATGAAAAGATTGAAATAAACCTGCAGAGTCCGTTTATACCATTAAACGCAGATGATCATTATGTAAATATGCAGAGTCCGTTTATAACCTTTTGAAACCATTGAGACATACCATTAAACGCATGACACTAAGCCATTAGAAAATCGAATACAAAGACGCCACCTATTGCGCTTAACATTAAATAAAATGACGTTCATGATACATATAAAAAGAAAATTAAATTACTTTAAGTGTCTAAAGACTTCTTTGTAAACAACATTGGTCGTCTTATTCGTAGCTTCACCATTTTCGTCTAAAATTAGTACCTTTGCTCCGGATCTACTCTTTACTCTTGAAAGAGCAACATATAATTGTCCATGGGTGAATACAGGTTGTTTTAAAAACAAACCAACTCGAGCAAGTGATTGTCCTTGACTTTTATTGATCTTCAATGCGAAGCAAACACATATGGGAAACTGCCTTCTCTGGAACTTCAATGGAATTTTTTTGTCAGATGGTATCATAGTAATTCTTGGAATATAAGTTCGGGTTCCAATGGTACCTCCTGATATTATTTCAGCCTCTATAACACGTTTACCAAGTGATTTAATTTGTAGCCTTGTACCATTGCACAATCCATTCTGTTGATCAATATTTCTTAACAGCATAACAGGAACACCAACCTTCAACAGCAAACGATGATTAGGCAACCCAGATGCTTTCAGTCTGTTTAGAACATCCGAAGAGTATACATCATCATTTATCTCGTCATTTCTCTCATCATCCGGACAAAGACAATCCGAGATCAAGTACTCTTTTTCTTCACCAGGAAATATAGATAGCAAACGATCATTAATCTCATGGACCACTTCATTTTTAGGAGCCAAAATTGCACGTTCACGGAAAAATTCAGGATTTTTGTAGTTTTGTAGAACATCTGGATAAACAAAATCAATTAGACTTTGAATCGGATCAGACGACGGCTGTATTAAGAGATCATCAGGAATTTCTATAATTGCTTCGCCATCGTTATCACCTCCAACCTTCCCTTCACCAATGTCCAACAACCATTTTGCAAATTCTGAAGTTTCTTTCAAATCACTTGCATTAGATCCAACGGTCAGCCTCATGTTCTTAGTTAACCTTAGCACTTTACATTTGTTCCATAAATAAGAAGAGCTTAAAGATGCATTAACAATTTGTTGCCTACTTCCGTTTGGAACAACGGAAAGGATTTGTCTAAAATCACCACCAAAAACAAAAACTTTTCCTCCAAATGGTGTCTCAGTATCTGTCGAATCACCAACATTGAATAAATCTGACATTGACCTATCAAGTGCTTCAATTGCATGCCTATGTATCATCGGAGCTTCGTCCCATATAATCAATTTAGTTTCTTTCAATAAATGAGCAATAGGACTGTTTACTGTGATGTTGCATACTGAATCTTCATTAACATTAATAGGAATATGAAAGCGGGAATGTGCGGTCCTACCTCCTGACAGTAGCAAAGATGCAATACCACTTGATGCAACGTTTAACACAATATCACCCCTACCTCGTATTGCAGTTGATAATGTCTTCCATAAATAAGTTTTTCCAGTTCCACCATAACCATACACGAAGAAAATACCTCCTTTCTGACCATCTACAGCTTTCATAATTTCATCAAAAACTTTTCTCTGTTCATTAGTTAATGAGTTAAACATGGGATCAAATTCATTAACTAATTCTGTACGATCATAATTCAACTCCTCATTGATTAAACGATTCTGAGCGCAAGCTATTGATTGATCATCAGGAAAAGGCATACATGGAAATCTCTTTAAACTTGAGTTATTTCGTAGCAAATATTTTTCAATCTCAGACAAAGTCAAATTCTTTAGCTGATCTTCGGTAAGCGATAAACCTAAACATTGAAAAACGATATGCAATAGCTTAAAATACTATAAAAGCATATACGTTCACAATCACAAATCACTGTGTAGGTAAACCTAAAGATCGAAATAACAAATGCAATAGTTTAAAAATAATTAAATATGTAAAAGGCGTTATGATAAAATTACCTACAAATGAATATAACTTATTGCCATAGCAAACAACAAACATCATCAGTAGATTCTTTAGTTTATGTATATCTACGATGCTCCATTGAACGGGTTATACAACAAAAGTATGTCAATTGAGATTCTTTCCCTATTTTCCTCACAACACTTCCTTTAGTTATATTTATTTGTAGGTTTACTAACAAAAGTACTAACTTTAGTTTATGTATATCTGTTGTGACAAAGGCGTTATGAAGAATAATATTGTAGATAGCTAATCTTATTCAACCTGTTTTCTTCTAACCATGTAAATAAACTGTTGTAAAGTTAGTATAAAGTCTAACACATTTACTGTCTTTAGAAGTTAACATGAGAAAGGGGAAAATCTTGCTCGCCTTGCATGTAATTTTATTTTAAGTGAGAAAAACTCAGACGGTTGCTTTCTTTCAACCTATCTTATTGTTGCATTAACTGTTTTGATTCAACACCTGTAATCTAGTTTGTTTTTATTAGTAAACAGTAGAGTGGCAAAACCCTTGGGCTTGTAATGGGTCAAGATGGGTATTATATTAAGGACAGGTAACGGCATGTGAGATCAGGCTGACAAACATGGACACTTTTGTCAATCAGTGGCTGATCTAGTATTAATATAATGTAACAGTAAAAAAAAGTTTATAATTGTACCTTGAACATTAGAATTCTTTTCTCGTGCATACAGAATTCCATCAGATAAAATTGTCCATGTTTGCTCCCAAACAAAATCTGGTCTGGAAAGAGTATTACACAAAAGCATTGTTCCAAACAAAGCACGAAGAAAACGGCCATCCCCACTAAGATTTGCTTCTCTAATTGCCTCAATGTACTCCATATCATCATCTAGAAGTCCACATGCAAAGCAGGCATCTCTGAATGTAGGAAATATTTCATCATTATAACTTCTAATATCCTCAAAGCATTTCGGTCCTTTCACTTTGTTAAGAAGAATCCTCAAAAAATAAGCCTCTCCAAGAGCGGAGAAACTGAATGAACACGACCAATTGTACGACCTGTAATCCTTGTCTGCCAACAACGTTTTTTAAGTTTCCACACAAATTTTGTTGGTAATTCCACATAGCTAAGCTCTCTTGCAACTGGATCAGTTTCATTAAGCTTCATCCATCCTAAAAACATTGATGAAGCCACAGAACTTTTTTTTAGAACATCCTCAACATCATCCTCTGCGCCATATACCACGTTCTGTTGACCTGGAAGATGAAAAGGAAGTCGAGTAACAGAAGGATATCTGTAATGAACTTCAAATTTAAAAATTCTCCATGATGCTTCATATGCAGATATGTATCTAACATCATAATATTCCTTTATCTCGTCCTTTGGTTGTTCAACATCATCTTGCTTATCATCTTGTACAATAGCCATAGACGCTTTATCAGGTCCTTTGTTTATATACTTGAACAAATATTTAATAGAACCTGCCTGGTTGCACCATTCTACATTGATATGAGCCTGGTATCTTTTTAAAAGATACTTATTATATGGAACAACGTATCTATTATCCAACTGAACATCACCTTTCTGAACAAAAATTCCAGAATCTCGTCTCCTGTATATCGGATAACCTTTAGAATCAATACACGTTTCAGGTGAAAACTTCTTTGGAAACTTTTTCGTGCATTTCCTATCACGCATACATGGAGACTTCATATTAGCTTCTCCACATGGACCATGCATCATGTACTCACTCACAAGGAGATGCAATTCCGGATCTTCTTTTTTATCAGGAATCTCAGCAGATATAAACGGTTCTATATGATCAACCGTGGGAAGCTTGTGATCAACATCCATGAATAAGCAAATGTGAGCATGTGGAAGACCACGTTTTTGAAACTCCACTGTGTAAACAACTACATAAATAAAGTAAAAACGTTTTCAATTAGAAAATTGTAGCACGAATATTACGCTTTTATAAATATAATTATATTTTTATGAACTATTGCAAATAACAGTACTTCACTTACACGCTAATGCCTATGTATTATCATAGTCGAAAATTGTAAATTTCTTTATTAAAAAAAAAGAATTATAAATCTACTAACTTAATGGACAAATTCGAATTGAATAAGTAAATACCTGCTTGAACTTTTCCTAGAACTGCCTTATCCTTTAAATCTTTCAAAAATGTATCAAGCTTCATTTTAAATAATCGGCATAGAATATCAGGCCTATCTTCCGACTTAATGGTTTTGTCCTTAAGAAACCTTCTTACCTCCGGCCATTTCGGATTACATGTAATAGTAATAAAAAAAAATCCGGGTAGCCGTACCACTTACAGAGAGCCATTGCATCTAGGTAATTTTGCATCATATACCGAGCTCCACCAGTAAAAGATGACGGTAGTATTACACGTTTGCCCGACTTGGAAAAATCTTTATTCCCATCCTTATGCTGATTCTGAATATTCTCATATGTGTCACACCTAAGATCATTTTGCGAGTAACGTACAAAGTTAAGTCGCTCAGTTTCAATCATGGTGTAAGAATCAACCAAAAATTGCTGAAACAATCTTCCTGCATTTAGAATCAATGAGAATTTGTCTACCCTATCTTGAACATGGTATGAAAAAAATTCTCGCATTGTACAAAACGGACGTTTACTTGATTCTGAATCCGCTGTTTTTCTATGTGGAATATCTATTCGATAACAATCCTCACCATACGGAAACAAAAGCGGATATTGAAGAGCCAAATATGATGGATGCAACTCACTAATACGCTTTAGAAAACCATTGTTTTTTTCAACAATAATATCTCGCTTACCAAGAGCTTCAGTAATGTCTCCCAAGATCAAAGCAGCTACTTCAGAAGCTGTTGATAAATTATATGTCCTATCATCTTCTACTCTCTCACAAATGAGACGGAGCTTAAGATTAACATGAGGATTTTCCTTAAAAGAGTCACGTACCATCCTATAAGATTTCACAAGCTGGTTGTTGTCTAACATAACCTTTAAAGCTTCAATTATGGCAATATCTAATGTCTTTGAACATTTATTAGATCCATTCCGTTTCTCACCGCTACAAAAAAAAATACCTTCATGTTAAACATTATTCAATAAAATATTGTTACAAAACAAAAAAAATATAAACTAAAAAAAATACTCTTAGGAATACATACCTGAATAACGAATGTCTATTTGTCACTTCATTATCGGTATCATATATATAAAGCTGATGAAATTTTGGCTGTTCTCCTTCTTTTGGAAGAAGGCTTCCCATTCTATGGTAATTTTGGCCACCAAGTCTGAATATATAAGGAGCATTTCCCGTATTGATTGTTGAATCAATCGTTCCACCCATAGAAGTAAAAGAGAACATAGAATTAAAGTGACGGATGTGTTTTAGGAAATACTTGCTTATATCATCTTTGCCCCGAAACAGATCTTGATAACTTAATGTGGCATCTTTAAAATCAGGTAGCTCTACACACCCGTAACCACAACATATAGAATAACAAAGCTTCTGAAGCGTTATTTTTCCTTTACCGGCCTCAAGTTTCCATAATGTTGCATTACAAATTCCACATTTAACATCTTGATCCCCATGATCTACGTAATCTATAATTAAAAATATTTACAAAGTAATGAGGAAACAATTTAGAAAAAAAAGATGATTCAAGTAACTTAAAAATATTACAAATGTATTAATCATGGAATACCTTTAGAGATACCTCTGATTGTCTCTTGATCATCTTCTAAATCTTCTGTCAAGTCAATCATTGGTACAACATTAATATTACTTGCCTTACTTACAAACTTACGCTTCCCGACCGATAACTTTGTTAAACACGAACTTTCATTTCCGGAAAATGAATTTGCAGATCTCGTTACCGTTGAAGACATTACGAATTGGGCAGTAGAACTTGATGGCGTACTATTATTTTCGATACGAACAAATGTACCTTAACAGAAAACAAATTCTCTACATTATAAATATATTAACAAATGTTAATATAAGTAAATGTTAGTGTATTTCAAAATTTAAAACACATACCGCTGCCGATATTATTCAACGAACTTGTATGGTTTATTGTGCTAGGAGTACTACGCAAACTCCTAAGCGCATATCTATGTGCCGTTGTATTTTCTTTATCCTTTAGAATCGACAACCTTATGTCGGATGTAGATAAATTGCTATTAGAGTTTTCAACGTTTTCACTCTCGTTACATTTTCTTTTATCCAAATATATCCTTCTAACTTTCCGATTCACAGAAGCTGTATTAGGACTAACAGGGTCCGGAGTAATAACTGTAAAAAACCATCCACATGAGCATGAAAAAAAATATCACTTAACATTGTTTACAAAAAATGAATGTTGGCCGAACATTAGACTAAAGTTAAAATTTCATGTTTGATCCATACCATTTGTAATTTGTGACAAAGGTGTTCTGATTAAATTACCTACAAACAATTGAAGCAACATTATAAGAAACTAAATCAAATACAAATTAGCGGACACCTATGTTTAAACTAACATTATACATAAGTAATAACAATGTTACCATCGAATGTTTCATTATTGTTGACAGGATTTGGTAAACATGAAGATGAATGCTCAACTGAAGATCTTTTAGACATGTTCCTCCAAATCGAAATAAAAAAAAATATATAAGAATTATGGATAACATGACCAAAGTAAACAAAGAAATAGCAAGAATAAGAATCATATTAGTAATAAACATTTAAACTGAAATCATACTATACTTACCTGGATAATATCAAACATCAAAACCTTTGTTCCTGAAAGCAATCAAAATAAGATTTATAAATATTGTTTCTAAAGTCAATGATGAACAAAACATGCACTAATTTTGGTGACAAAATGAAATGATATTTTCGTATTGTGTTTGGGAGGGAAAGTATTAAAGGCGATTCATATTAATTTGTAAATTTCTTTCAATAGATAACATTGGATAGTTAGTTGTAAAGTTGTTTCAATAGATAACATTGGATATATTTGTGAAGGATTTTAGAGGGAACAAATTAAGTTTGACATATTAATTTGTAAAGTTGTTTCAATAGATAACATTAGAGTTCAAAAAATTGTAGGAAAGATAGACAAAATAAAAAAAAACATTTATTATTTTATTAAAAGGTGATTAGCAATAAGGAATTTTGGTGGTAAACTTTGAACTTTAAAATAGTACTTAAACTTATTGAAGACAATAAAGTTAATATAAGTATGATAACAGTCACCTATTTGTCAACGTGATTAAGGCGATTCATGTAGGTGGTAGAAATGCTAATTTGGTTCCTATGAAGAATGGAGTAGTTGGCATTTGGAATGTTCATCATTTTTCCAAAAAATAAGATTAAGTTTTATATGGAATGGATTGTTTATGATTTAAAAAGTAAAACTTTATCATAAAAGCAATTGTAGGCTACAGTTAGGAAGCATTTCTTTTAGTAATAGTTTTCTGAAATTTCATTAAAAATAAATCATTTCAATAGAGGATGGAGCATGTTGATTTCATACCACACGACAGTTTAGCAGTGCACTTTGTGCGCGTGCTCTCTGTTTATTGTTTGAGGCTCAAAAGGCTTCAATATAAGAAAACCATTCACCATTTTATTCATCAAACATAAATTAGTCTAAGAACGAAACGACAAAAGAAACAAACCAACAACGAAAAAAAACAAACATGTCCAAAATAAAAAGCAACAACTAAATCATGTGGTGAATGGGACCTCGATGGAAGAGCTATTTTCTTTCTTTGGAACCAACATCTTCTTCTTCGCACTTGCTCTGCTTAAACGCCTCTCATCTTTTGTATCTGCCTCAATTCCATCCTCTTTCTGATCTGCCTCAATAACATTAGGAACTGTTAGATCATCCTCTTTGTAAACCTCTTCCAGGTTTCTTTTAAGATCACCATGTTTATTTTTATGAGCATCTTCAGCAACAGCAGACATTGGAGTGACATTTTCGTCCGTTGAAGATTGAGCATCCTAAAAATAAAAAAATGAATGTAAATGAATGTCATCTACTAATATATATACCAAAAACAATTTAAGATAAATATCACCTTCAACGAAACAGTAGTGTTCTGCTGATGACCCGGCGAAGCACCATTTATGTCATCATCATCATTCTGAATTAGTTTAAATATTACATGTTAATACTATTGCACTATCATACAACATCAAATATAATTGGAGAGTTTAAATATAACTGAATTACACATACCTTCTCAATGGCATGTTTCTCTTCAAGCTTCTTAAGAATTTCACAGTCATTTGAAAGCTTGTTAATAGCATAATATTCAATGTGGTGATCAACATTATACTTTGTCACTTTAATATGAAATGCAAACCGCTTTCCAATAAGCTCCTTAAACTCAGTAGGGAATTCCTCAAACTCATCAGACTGTCAATAAAAAATGATATTGTGTAACAATTTATAACTTTTCAATAAAAGTAAATATACAAAAATAAAATTGATTAAACAGAAAAACCTGTTCCTGTCTGTTGACAATTGCTTCAGCGGTCTTCCGTAACAGCCTAATGGCTTCTCTATTGAAAAGCGTCAGTGAAACACTTCCAGTAGAATCTTGCACAATAAGCGGTATTTTGAACCTTAAAAAAATATGAAAACATAAATCAAGGAAGAAAACTGAAATCTATTAAATTAAAAATTAATAGTAACAAAAACATTAATTCCATTATTTTGGATAATACCTGAAATCAGCGTTTACTTTTTCAGCACTGCATTTGTTATTACTACATTTATAATTCCTTTCAGCAATATCAACTACTCCATCTGCATTTTCAATCGTAGTAAATTCCTTCTCAACTTTGCAATGGCAAACAGTGCACGCCTCATAATACCAATGTTTTTTGTTGCATATCCCCTTAATTGTAGCAAGAACCACCACATGTCTCTCCTAAATATAATAAATAAGAGTAAAACCTTGTAAGTAGACAACACAATCAGATTTTAAAAAAATATTACAATTCAGTTATACAAAATACCTCATCTATTATCGACAGAAATGCAAGGGGGCTATATTCAGAACTAAGAAACAAATCTTCATCTGAAGTTGCCATAAGCGAACCTGAGTCATTACCACTTAGGGACCTTGAGTTTGCATACTTTGCCAAATATCTAATGTCAACAAAAATAAGTTAACTTCACAATATAGTTTTAAATATTTAGCACAAACAAATCATTAACAATATGAAAAAATAACCATTACCGTTGTTTAAAAGTAACTATTTCATCAACTGCGGAGTTAATGAACAGCTTTGTTGCACTAAATGCATTTGACACAGTCCGCTTATCTAAAATGAAAATATAATCTTAAATTTAAAATAAACATTAATAAAAATAAAAGTCATAAAAAATTCATATTAACAGCCATGACTTACCTTGGTGAAGCTTTACAGACCCAAACTGAATAAGTAGAAACACATCCTTGTCCCTATCTTTGCGAGTCATGAATGAGTGCATCTCAATTGCAAAGTCGTCCCAAAGGGTCACACCAAGCTCCTCATCACTGATACATATTAAAATTAAACAAATGTATACAATAAACGTTACATAAAGATAATATAATGCATTTCAATAAAACTTACTCTAAATCATTCAGCTTTAAGTTAACCCTTTTCCCAGGTCCTAATTTCGTCACGGTATCCTCTATGTCATAGCAAATCAAGACATATCCAATGAGATCTAAAATGACATTCAATAAATATGTGTTAGTATTGTAGAACATGTACAACAAAAATATTATTAATATGTATAAAAATATAATGTAATACTAACCTATTACTGCACCCACAGCTTTGTTGTCTTCAGCATCAGACGATTTTCCTAGAATTGACTTAAAATCAGTCAAAGCAAAGCCATGTTCAGGACCAGTCCAGTTGTTGCATTTGTTGACGGTTGTGCTGATATAAAAAGTAAGTTTGTGGTCATTGTTGACCAACTGGAAATTACTTTTGTTATCAGCTATTTCAGCTAGAGAAGGCCTCTTTATCATCAAACAGTCATCCTCAATGAAGAACTTTTCAAATCGGAAAAAAAACCTATGCAAGCAGCTTGCATGTATTTTGTTTCCCTGTATGTTTAAGCAAGATTAAAATCTATTCTACTAAAACAGAAAATTTGTAGATAAAATACAAAATACAATATGCAAATTCAAAAAAATTAGTTATTACATCTTATATACATACCTCCTCATCCATAAGAATCATTTCTATGGAGTAAAATTTGTTTTCTTCTCCATTCATTTTCCGCCTCCAGACTTTCAGAATCTTCACCTTAATTTACACTCATTGTCATTCCACCTCAAAGCATTTAACATCGTAACATTTTCATCTGCCATTGCTATATATAAAACAAAAAAAAGAATAAAAAAACGTTGTTATTAGTAATTATATATATATTGATAATCATTAACATTAATAACAAAGTATAACCTAAAACTAACGAAATACTAACCTCCAGAAAGTTTTCTGAATAACTCTTTTGTTGTAGAGAGAATGTGTGGAAATGGTTCAAGGTACAATGATATATATAGAGAAAAAAGTATATCTATAATTCAAAAAGTTTGGAGATAAAATCTGTTTTAAAAACCCCGACTCTATTAAAAGATAACATAAATTATTTGAAAATTTAAACTTGCAGATAAAAATCATTATCTCCCATTTTTAGGAGATATCTATTATATATTTTAAATTTTAAGTTTTAGGAGATAAGAATCATTAAAACTTGCAGATTAGAAGTGTGTCAAAACTGAACTCTAATATTATATAATTATTTTATTTTCATACAATTTTAATATATTTTATTGCTAATCATATTTGCATTAACTGATCCCTCTTGCACAACTTGTAAGTGAATCAGTTTATATTATGCAACAGTTTATAGATAATAAAAAATGTATACAAAATAATATTAGAAATTCAGGCAACATACAAAAACTTATATTAATCATTAACCATGCTGTCATACATATTAAAAAACAACAAAACTTTTGAACCCCTACATCATACAAACCTTCCTTGACTAATATACCCAAACACTAAATAACCAAAAATTGGGTACATTAAATCATCTAATCACTTTTCGTTTTGTCAAACCTTGCTTACTGCCTTACTACAATAACTTCATTTCCGACATACAAACTAACAAACCAACTATTAGGATAACATATAGCTTCCGACTAAGGATATGAAATAACCAACTTACCTTCCATTTCGAAATACATAATACGATAAAGCCTACCATTCTTTATACGAAGCTTCTTCATGCATGACTTCCACTCTCTGATAGCATATCTCCTTTTACTACCAGAACCTTCAACACGCAACTTCTTAATAATAGAGTTCCCATTTCAACTTGAATACACAAGCTTTGCTCGTTCTCAAACTCACAATCCTTTCCAAAAGCGATTGGAAAACGCTACAAAACATTTATAACAAACATTAAAAATTCATTTATGATTTTAAATTATAATACAAAAAAAACATATTCAAACGGATATATATCTTTTAAGTAGTACAAACTTACAAATTTTTTTGTCACTTTTTTTATTACTTCATGATCAGGAACCGCATTATCATTTTGGCTATCACCGTCTTCAGATACATCAGATGAAACTTCAATTACTTCATCATCTTCATTCCCTAATTCGTCCGGGTCAACTCGCATTCCGTCTTCTCGAAACAGATCTAACTTGAATTCAAATTCAGCCACCTTTTCAAACATCAGCAAGTCTCCAATGCGCCATTTTAGATCTTTAAAAACAGCGTTCCAACCATCAGTGAAATAATAGCCAAAGATATACCATTGCATCATCACTGTCCATTGATAAACGTCTCCGAAATGTATGACAACCGGATGTGGAATCATATTGTCTTTGAAATGGTGCTCGATATAATCAGCCGGCAAAAGCTACATATATTCAATCAAAAAATATAACCGCATAAGAACATTCTATAAATATAAAATAATTAAAAAAAAAGAATGAAATTTAGAGATTTACCATTCTGTTTTTTGCCGGTATTATCAACCAAAACGGGAACTTGTTAGACACATCTTTTGTTTGAACATCCTTTAAAAGGGTAACTCTAAAAGTAAGATGTTCGAACAACTCAAAGACAACGAAATCCCCTACTATAATCTGAAGATCCTTTACTACTTTGCTCCATCCGGCTGTTATCTGAAATGAGTCTGACTTTTGTTCAATTGTTACACCCCAAATCTGATCATCATCCGTCGTTAGCAAAACAGGACCGACAGGGTAACTATGGTCGTAACATGGCGGCAGATCCTGTTAATTATTTAAAAAAATATATTGTTAATATGATATAATAAAAATTAAAGTGTTTGATAACAATATAATGCAAAAACAGTTGAAAACAGATTAAAAAAATGTATACAATAGTAGATTTAATATTACCAAGTAGGTGGTGTCGTTCCTAGGGATAGGTTTGAAGAAACTGAAAACCATTTTTCCTGATTGTTAATCGTTCAAACAGTGTTCCTGTAAAACAGATAAACGAACAAAGAATTAGATCAACAAACAAAACATTATTACTCTAATTAATCCGAAAGCAACAAAATAATTATTCAACTTTGGATCACCGTATTTGTTACCTACTAATTAAATGCAAATATGTATTATGAATAACCATACTTGTATCAATAAGTAGCTATATATATTAAAGGTTTACAATCATATACATTAATAGGGTGATCACATTTTATAAGTTAGACAAATTCAAGGATCCCTTTTATATGACATTTTTTTCCCTAATGTATTTTGAAACAACTTGTTTCAATACTTGCAGGTAAACAAATACATTACGCCCTTACAAATATGCTAACGACTAAGAACAACTTAGGCTTTTAGAAGGCAACTGCTACGACTTGTTTCTATAGTTATACAACCTAGGATTGATCAATTTAAATTGATGAATAACATCCTTCATTAGCATGACTCCTAGTCTCCTACAAATAGTAGCATTATCCACAAATTGTTTAAGTAACAGACAAAAATGCAATCTTTTGGTACAATAAAATAAAAATGCAATCTTTTTATTAAAAATTCACGTGTACATACTTTAATGTTCTTGGTGCAAACTTAGGGACATGATCACTGAGTTTCCTTGACAATTCTATGAAATTATTATAAGCAGGACAAATAGGACACAATCAAACCAAATAGTATACTCAGGAACAAAAACAGGGATTCACAATACATAATAAAGTATCTTTAAAATGTACATTACATAAAAATTAACAAAACAACTAAAAATTTAGAATAACAGATAACATATAAAAAGCCCTATAATTTATAAAAATAGCAAAATAAAAAAAAACAATGCAACATGATAATAACAGTTAAAACAAAAATTATAATACCCTAATGCGTTTGATCGGAAGGAGAAAAAAACGGCCACTGATTCACGAAGATAACGACTGCTCCTGAAATTGATGATGAAGGAAGTAAACAACACTACTTATAATACTATAATATGGTTTCAGATGCACTATAAAACCATGTCCGATTATTATAGATCAAAGTTAATATACCTGATTATCTTGGAGAATGAAATCAGGAACCCTAAAAAGTGTTTAGAACCAAAGGAGAAAATAAAGCCTTCATCTTATAGAGAAGATGTTGTTTGAGATTCAGTAGAAGCCACGGTTGATTATCGAAGGATTGATGAACTGATTAGAAACCCTAGATATGAAGAAATCGTCGATGAAGAGAAGAGAGAGGAAAACTTAACTTCACCAAATAACAATAAGAGAGAAAAAATCGTCATATTTTTTATGAAATAACCGTAATAAGCTTAATGGGTATATGGAGTATCCATAACCCAGATTTTTTACCCATTAAAATGAGCGGGAAAAAAAATAGGAAGCCCTCACAAAGTGCCAAGTGTCCCTCATATGCTTTTATCTTCTTATATATATAAATAAAACCATTTTGGGACACGTGTCCCCTTTTTAAGGCCACACTCTTTGTGATTTCCCGCCTAATTTGTTTTGACACGTGTCTGTTCCACCGTTTGATAATATTCTGTATTTACCTACCTCATTTACTGTTTCCACATTTCACCCAAATTCCTTTTTCTCCTCACTTCCCAGAAACCCTACCTCTTTATAGATGTTGTGTTATGAAGAAAACCTAATAGCTGTGGTTTTTATCTTCTCAATAAGGATTTGTAATTTCTACTCATTGCAGATCGGGTTTATTGAGAAAACCTACCTCTCCATACGTGTTTTGTGTCGAATAAACCCTACCTCTCAATCATTTTCAGAAACCAGCTCAATGGCGATTTGTATCAATCAACGTGTTTTTATTGTCTCTCTGCAAATCGTTTTTCCTTTAGGGTTTTGATTTGAGAGAAAGGCCCTAACGAGCGATCGACAAAGCAGGTATGTTAAAAGCCCTAACTTTTATTGTATAGATATGTATAAATTGTACATATTTTACAAAACATGAACCAATGGAGGCAAAATCTGTTATCTGCTTCCGTTTTGATGATTTGAAATTGTTTATGTTCGATTCATCTCCGTCAACCTTCGGTGGTGGTGGCGGTGCTTGATGGATGGATTTTTTCGCTGGTACCACTACATAGTTGATTGACTTCTACTTATATTTTGTTTATTAGTTACTGTGCATTGTTACGTCTTCATTAAACTGTTTGTCAATTAGTTTATTTTGAGCACAAGAAGAATAGTTACTAATAGTTAGAGGAACTTAGTGGTTTTGGTTTGATTTGTATAGCTATAATGTTTCTTGCAGTTTAATTTTCTTATTGGTTACATAAGAAATCTGATGTTCTTATATGTATATATATATAATATCAATGAATTTTGAATGATTCTTACAAGTAGTTTTATAAGGTGGGTTCCAAATAGTGTTACAATGAGCTCTTTGTATTAATACCAGCCTAATTGGAGTTAGAATGATGTTAAAAGTAAATTTGATTACATTCTGGTGGTAAAAGTGGCTGCAAGGCCTAATGGATCAAATTCTTGTGGTCTTAATAATTCGAGCTTTTGTCATAATTTGGTTTTTGTATACTAACCAACACTTTTTAGAGATTAATAAGTCATGTTTTAGTAAAAAAAAATTACAAAATAACAAGGGAGGAAGATCTGAAGAAAATGTTGATGTGTTTTAGAAAGCTTAGATACAACACCCATTAATGGAAATGATGTTAGCTTTGGCCATATTATATCACTGTCTTTTCAAACATTTCTTTTTTAAACCTGTTTGATGTTTTTTTAATTTTAAATCGGGGATGTACGGGCCTAAAACTTATCAAAGCATGCCATTCTAAATAGTGAGCGGCAACCCATAAACATAATATATACTGAGAGCTCTTTATGTATAAGTATGATACTACATTGTATTCTGACCAGTTGTTAGTTGGTGTCTTGGTGAAGATAATAAAGCGTGTTTGCTTGGAAAATGCATTCAAAGGCAGGGAGGAGATGATGAATGGAGTTAGTAGATTCCTCATATTTGATACGTGTAGTGCTACAAGAACCATGGTCCCCATGCACATCTTCCTTTTTCCCAAGTTGCACCCCATGCGCTGTGTTGTCTTTTTTTATTTTCCATCACATAGTGTTAGGTATAGGAGAGACAAAAGAGTCACCCCATGCTCCCATGTTTTCTTTGGAATATGTTTTAAAAACATATCTGCACGTTCATGTTCTTGTAAGCCTATAAAGGCATCAATTGTATTAATGAGGAAGAGGAAGAAAATATATGAACCAAAGCTTTAAGCTTGAACTCTCTTCTCTTGCATTTCTTGGAAGTTTTCAATAGGTTTTTCTTTGTAAAACCTATACTTATCTTTTGGGTTGTATCAATATTTAACTTTGATTTTTTTAGTTTTCATTATCTTATGTATAGGGATACTAAAAGTTGAGAAATGATCAAAGTTTAATAACCGCAGTTGCAAGAAAATGTTGGCCTAAAAAGGGCTAACATCTACTTGCAGCCAGTTCATATATTCTACTTGGGTTTTTGATGAAGTGATTTATAACTTGAAACCCTTTGTTAAAGTGATGTATTTGATGCATTGGAGTTTTTCTTGATATAAGAAATGTGTTGCTGTCTATTTAATAAATTAAAACTTGTGGATTAAAGTAATGTGTGCTCACTAATATGAAATGTTTCCCACATGGAAAGAAGAGATATGTGCTTTAGTAACATTGAAATTCATAGGTATTTGTTTCAGTTGTTTGTTGTATAATATGTATATATTCACGAGCCGTTTTTTGAATTTTCGATTGTGGGTAAATGTGTAGCTCTGTTTCCGAATGTGTTTATATGTATGTATCGCCTCCATTAGTCGATTTTTATTTTCTAAGTGTGTTCATGTATCAACTGATTTAGGAATTTAATGTTCATCATCGTCATTGGCGATTTACATGCTTACTATTCATAATTTACATTAATAATATTGTTAGCAACCTATGATATTACTTATGAACTGTTATTGGGTTAGGTGATGGTTGAAATAATGTATATGGCCTTTACACTCAATCTCCCCAACCTTGGCAAGACCAAAATCCTGGATGCATTGAAACTGTTATTCTATCATTGTTGTTAAATTAGTGTTTTAATCATTCTTTGAGATATACTCCTCATAAGGTTACTATGGAAACTATGAATGATTTAGGGAACTAGGGATGTTCATAGTCCAGTTTGGTTGGTTTTGAAAACCATTCCGAATGTATTTGCACTGCCAAATTTTGATTTTGTAAAACAGCTAATTAAACATGTCGGGTTGGTTGGGTCAGGTACTCATGAGGACTAGCCAAAACAGTTTGATTGGTGATTTGAATTGCTTTTTAATGCACTGCCAAATTTTGATTTTGTAAAACAGCTAATTAAACATGTCGGGTTGGTTGGGTCAGGTACTCATGAGGACTAGCCAAAACAGTTTGATTGGTGATTTGAATTGCTTTTTAATGTTTACAATCGTTAGTTTGTATAAAGTTTTAAAAAATGATAAGGATGGTTTATAATTATTCGCATAAGCATAATTGCTTTATTTTATTGATTAAAAAGGGGATGCTTGATTTGTTAACGAGTTTGTGTTCTTTCGAATAAGAGGAATAAGTGAGTTAGTTCCAATCGAAGCGGTGATTTTGAACTGACATGGTTTTAGTAGCTTTGTTAATGTGTTATTTATTGATAATAAGGTTAGGGGATGATGTTGTTTTGACCCGTTAGTAACCAAGTGTGTTGGTAACACTAATTTGTACTTAAACATTAAAGATTTGTACATTGCTCCAATTTTGTTTATTTTTTTCTTCTTCTTTATAAGCATTTAAAGATTGATGTAAGTGCCTTTACGCATTATGAGCATACACTCTTAACTTGTGATCATGCTGCAAGTACTTGATGGATGTACATTGCTAATAAGTTGGCTTTATAGGCTTTAATAAAGCATGTGGTCTTCAAGATTAATTTCTAAGTAAGTACTAATCATATTTGTCTTTATAGACAGGCTATTGCAAGTGAGGACTCTTAGATGTGTGGAGATGGTGAATGAGTTGAGCAGTACCAAAGAGCATAACAAGTAGTACAGTGTCACAAAGTCCCATTGTTGTGCTTGAAGTAACATGTTTTGAGTTATAATAATAGTGATGATTCAGGAGTTTGATCAACAACTCGATCCTCATAATAATAATAGAACACCCCCTCATCTTGAGCTTTAGATTGATTTATTATTTATTTATTTTTGTTAGGACGTATGTTTGATGTGCTAATATATGTCTTGAGACCAATTGGTCACAAGTCATATTCTCTGGAACTTAAAAAAAGTACATATACATTTTTTTAGTTTTATCGTTTACGCGTTCATTTCAAAACTTAACAAAATTTGTTTACGGACTTATAAGTATACAATTGATATTGTGCAACCCGTGTAACACACGGGTAATTAAACTAGTTTATATATATTAGTAGATACAGTACACCCCCAAATACTCCCACTTCTTACACACTTTCTCTCTAAAAGTCACACATTAATATTGCGTCTGCGTTCACCGGATTCATCCTAAAATAAGGTATAATTTGTTGATTATCATATCTAGCTAGGTTTAGTTCCTGTTTTTCGATTTCACTTTTAAGGTTTTTAGTTTAGTTTTTTCAGAGTGACGGTTACTGATTGGATTGGATTTGATTTGATTTGGTGCTCTCTAGGGTTTGTTTAATCATTAATGTGTGTGAAACATTTGTAGATATTATTATCGCTTTTAAGTTTACTGATTTTATTTTTTGATTCTTTAATTATTAATAATTGAGTCTACTGTTAAGGAAACTGTATGTAGCTTTTCACTTCTGAGATGTTTGATTTCTTATGTTTTTTTTTTTTTACATTTGTGATTGCACAAAATATAATACTTGTATATTAGCAATTTTAAATGAAGGATAGACATTTTGACAAATTAAATGATTTGTTATAAATGTGTGTGTGTGGTTGTAATGAAAGTTTTCGTTGAATAATTAAAAAGTGGCGTTATTAGTAAAATGCTTTTAGGTCTTATAGTTGATCTGCAATTTCAAATGTTTTTTTTTTATTGAACTATTTAAAACATTGATTATTTGTCGAAACAAGTTACATTTAAATGGTTTTGAATGTTGTATTTTTTGTTTTTTTTTTTTTTTTGTAAAGTAAACTTCAATAGAAACGCCAAAGGAAGTCCTCAAAATGGGGACCCCCGGCCAAAACAAACTACATCAAATCCAACGGAAAATTACACCATTTTTTCCAATCGATACATTTTAATCTAGCTCTATGACGGACCCAAAAATACGACGTGGATTTCACATTTTCCAAAACCTCAATCGGGCGCCTCAGTTTACCTCTGAACATGCGGTCGTTTCGCTCCATCCATATGCTCCAAAAGGTTGTAAACACAATGCCCCTCAAAACATTCTTTTTCACCTTCGTGAGCGGCTGTGAGTCAACGAAATGCAGAATATCAGCAACATCAAACGCAAAGAGGGATCCCACTCTACACCACATTCCAACCCGGTTCCAAAGCTCTACCGAAAAAGCGCATCCAGTGTAAAGATGCATACACGTTTCTTGGGCCGATTCACAAAGAATGCAGGATACATCCAGAATATTAACACCTCTCTTTCTCAACTCAAGCCTAGTGGGAAGGCGATCACGAAGAGCTCTCCATACCAAAATCTTGCACTTCAATGGTACCCAGCCTTTCCATTTGATAGTTGGAGCATTAGCCACCTGCACATCATGCTTTATTTTTTTTGTGCATTGTATTATTAAATTTGGGTGAAAGACGTTTTATTTTCCTGTGATTTTGGTTGATTAAAATTGATGTCTATAAACATATGAGAGTTGTATGTATACTACCAACCGTAAAAGAAGGATAGAGACATATTGACAAGTTAAATGATTTTGTTTTAAATGTGCGTGCTTCTACTATAAACTCCTGAAAGTTTTCATGGAGGATAATGATTCTTATGGTTATCATAACCTACCTGCATAAAAAGTGTTAGTGTTAGTTTGACTTAAAACTTTTCAGTTATAGTTGATCTGCAGTTCCCGAACGGTTTTGAATATTGGATATTACACATTATGGCACCTTAATTTACTAGTTTGCATTCTTTAAAAACGTTACAACATGGCGTATGAAATTCTGATGGAAATTTATAAACTTTAGTACAGTGAAATAAGCATTTTAGGTTCTTGAGTTGCTTTGTCTACTTGTTGCCTATGTCACATAATGCTGGTGTTTGCAATAAAGTTGTGAATATACGCTAGCTATATAGCTGCTATGTTGGTTCTTTGACTTGTTTCTCCCTCAGTTTGTTTTATGTTTCGGGTTTCTTTTCTCATCTTTGTTTTATGTTTCGGGTTTCTTTGACAATATGTTTGTCAAATGTGAGAAAAATGGTTTTAATTTTGGTATTATTGAACAGGAATGAATGGCTGTGGAGATTACAGAGTTTTTGTTAGCTTATGTTTAAACTAAATCACTTCTTTAACGTTCGATTTTTTATTTACTCAACCAAATCATCGTTCTTTGCGGATACATTTTTGCTTTTAACAAACTGGAATGGCTTTCTTTCATGCAAAATCAAACACGTTATATTTATACTTTTACTTTGATAATATCACTACGATAGTTATGTTTTGTTGGATTTACATACAGTTGATCGAGTTATTAGTATATGGCACTAACTTGGTTTCCTTCTTGTACTCTATTTCTGATCTTAACAGCAAACAAACCAACCATTCAATGGCTACATCATCCTGCGTAATGTGTACTGCTCTAAATGGAGAGGGAACCTCGTGTGTTGCCGAGTGTATGTATGCACCCTTGGTGGCTCAAGGGGTTGTGACCCCTATGAAGCTCAGCAACCTTTGCTGTATGTTTATACCGTCGTTCATACATGGGTGTATGACTACCGCACAACCTGAAGATAGGGCGACAGTGATCAAGTCTTTTGTGTATGATTATGATAAACTAATGGAAGACCCGATCCGAGGGCCTATTGGTGAGTTGGATGACCTTTCTCAGATTCTTAGTGAGTTGAAGGCGGAGACGTGGCGACTCGATGTGCAAATAGAGGCTTTGAGGGAAGAGGAAAGGGCTTTGGATGCTCTTCTTGTTGAACAAATAGATGCAAATGGAATGTAACATAAGATCGAAATTTAACATGTTACATGTCAATGTAATCAACTAAAGAATATGGTGGGACTGGATGATGCGATTTTGTAACTCTTTCAATTATAAATACAACTAGTAGTATTAATGGTTGCGCATTGCGCGTTTGCAAAACAGTTTGTCGCGATATAATCACAACATTAAAAAAAATTGGTTATTGATGTTACATTGTTCCAAGTGTCCATAGGTTATGGATTAAGTATCAAAATCTTAAACGGTTGGATGAAAATCTTTAATTAAAGAGTTTAGGTACTACTACGACTACAGACCGCTGCTTCAGTTGACTGTGTCCTTTTAGATGTTGTGTCTGATAACTCAATAGAACGGAAACAAATGAACTGGCACTACCCACCGCCACTTTGTATCATCAGTATTTCGTTACCTCGTAATGGTCCATTCTATTCCCCCTTTTATTCTATCATACCAAACGCTACCTAAGAATATAATTTAAACATTGAAAGTTGTCACCATTCAAAGACGAGATAATTTAGACTTGAAAGTCAAGTAAAAATAGCCAACCGAACATGAATTTTTTTTTTGCTTGGTTCTTTTTTTTTTTTTCATTTTTTTCGCTGTCCAAAACAATTAACGCTTCAAACATGAGAAAGTCATACCAGTATGAAACGTAGTCAGTTGTGATAGCTGATGTTCTCGACATCACGTTGCATTATGTACTTTGTTTGTGTACAAAAACCTGAAATGAAAAATTAGAAACAACGTAAATGGGTGAAGACAAAACAAAGATGAGCTTTTATAGCATAAACATATAACACGAAAACATAAATATCCCAAATAAAGACGTCATCTTTGTCAATCTCTTATCCCTGAAACAAAATTCATTTTTTTTAATATACGTATCTTGCATTATACCAATATTCAATTATATTACTTCCTCGCTTCAATATGGTTAGTGAGTCCAGATGTCGATATGGTCATTTCATTTAAATATTACACATTAATAAAACCACATGTTTAATGGTGTAGACATCAAATTTGACGAATATAAAAAATCTTTGTTACCCTCTCCCCAAAAATCCAGAACAATCTTTGTTAATTGTGCTAATCTTGCTACAATACCATACCTCCCCTTTCAACTTGCAACCTGCATCAATACCTTCGTTTATAAAGCAACACTTTTGTTTATTAAACAACACATTGATTTATATTATCTGCACCTTTTCATATATAAGCAATAAGTAACACACTGATCTATATATATATAATTAGCACATTCATTTATATAATCGGCAGCACAATCATTTATATACTCAACACAATTATTTGTATAGCAACCCGTTTTTTTAATCAAGCACCACATGGGTTCATATTATCAGCACATTGAAGACTTACCATGGTCGGTATTGAACCATAGTCCCCGTCGAAAACTAAACAACCTTCGTCCACGTCTGCGTCCGGGTTGGAGAGGTTTATCGGCTTCATTGGACGCCACATTCTCCTAGATTGCTCCCAACTCTTCTCTGTTGCGCTAACGTTGACGATTAAGGCAGGGGCGGACCTAGCTCATTGCTAGGGACTGCGCCCGCTGCTACTCAACTTCGCGCACGTAGTGGGATTTTTTCGTTTTTTTATGATCTTTCGAAAACGTTACTACTAAAATGAAATTTACGTTGCTACTAAAATTTAATAAACGTTACTAACTTACTACTAAATGAAATTATACGTTACCACGTTACGTTACTCGAAAAATATTTATCGAATCCGACTAATAATAACCCAAAAAAATAACTAATCTAATTATAATAATATCCCACCCATTAAACCCAAGTCCACCATTCACCAACAAGCCACCCCACCCCCCTTTAATCCAAGTCCAACAACAACAAGCCCACCCCAAGTCCCCAACCCACTTTACCTTCACAAAACCAAAAAAAAAAAAAAAAAAAAAAAAAAAAACTGTTCTTTTTCATGCAACCAAGGAGCAGAGCAGCAGCCAAACCTTCTGAAATCTGAACCCTTACCCTACGTCCCTACCTCTGCGTCCTCGTCCCTCCTCCGCCCAACACGAGCAACCAGAGCAGCAGCCAAGGAGGAGCAGAGCGCCGCCCCTGTCCACAGTCAGTTGTGAGTTTTTTTTAAACCTTATGAACCCTTACTCTCTTGTGTTTTATAATTGAATTGTTCTAAGTGTTTTAGGCATTTAGTAGTAAGTAATTATAAATTGGGTGTAGGATATTATAATTGATTATAGTGTAAATGTTTTTGATTAATTAATTACAAATCCTGATTGTCGATTTCGTGGGGCTGCTTCATATGCTCCGCTATTGCATAAGTTAACGTTTTTCTGGAACCACAAATTCAAGTCAATATCTAATTTGATGTTAATCACGTTTCAATGAAATTAACATGTGTTGGAAATTAAATGAGTTGATACGAGTTATACGATGTCTTTTTCGAAGTTCGTGGACGCTTTAATGCTTTTAAAGAAAGACTAGCGCGTATTTAACGTTAATGAACTGACATCAGTAAAAAATTTCAAACTGGACTAACATAAATTTATTATATGTAAATACGGTGCGTATTTGCTATCGAAGCGACCATAAGCGAAATTGGCACGAGAAACGGCTAAAAACGCAACGTTTTCAAAACGCGAAAAGGAACTGACGTGGGAATCGGACCTCGAAATTCATGGATTTAACTGTAATTGTACATTCAGAATGATTATTTATTTTAAATGACGTAATTTATTGAATTTCGGAAGTTAACGGACCGTCTATGTGAAAGAAAGCACGACCAATTCAATTAACGTGGTTTAAACAAGTGTGTCGAAAACACGTGTTGGATTATGTCTATAGTATTTAAGTTTCTCGGTTTTGTTTAGTTTTTAAACACGAGCATTTTTGACAATTTTCAAAATGAAAATGTACTAAGACACGCGAGTAGAAACGAGTTCGTATATGTATACACAGCATCCACCCACCCATAACCCTAACTATATAAACATCATATTCTTCTTTCCTCCTCATTTTCACTAAAAACCCTAGCCTCTCTCTTTTTTTTTTCTCATCAGATCTGCCTCTCTCTCTCATCTCGCCACCCCCTCTCTCCTGTATAACGAAGGCCGCCACCACCATCCCTGGTGGTGGCGGCGCTGTTTAGATCGGGTAAGGGACCATGAAGGTCCACGGTAGTGTATGGTGCTGGTAGTGTGGGGTCGGGTCTGGTTAGGTAGGCGACGAAGATTAGGGCTGCGGTTGATGGTCACAGTGTCGTGGGTGGTGGCTTACGGTGTCGGTGGTGTTTGGTTTGTAGTTCAAGGCGGCAGATGTAGGCTGTAATGACGGTAGGTGGTCCGATGGTGCTTGTGCACGGCTGGAGGTGGATGTGTTGAGGGGTTTCGTGATGTTTGTGGTTTGGTCAAGGTTTGATGGTTGTAGCTTTCAGTGAGACTTCGGGTTAGACATGGTTAACTCGAGTCAGGTTTTTGTTGGGTTGTTGCTCGGTTTATATTTTGGTTTTGTTGCCGGGTATCGGGTCACGGTTTGCTTCTGGTCAAAACCTGGTCAACCCCGGTCAAACCGAGTCAACTCGGTCAGATCTGGTCAAATTATCAACCCGGGGTCAGCTGTGAATCCGTTTTCAGGTCTGGTCAACATCAGTCAACGCACAGTCAATCTTGTCAACGGCTAGGTACTCGTTAACACTTGGATTGAGATGCGCCTACGCTTTGGTATAATTAATTTCATGTTATTTTTTGGGGGATTATACTCGGTGCCTACCTCTAATAGTGGCGGTGCAGGCCACGGCCCTAGGCCTGAAAACCCTGAGGGCAAAAAGATTTTATTTTTGAAAAAAACGTATATATATTTATGTGTTGTGGGATTTTTATTTTTGAAAACGTATATATATTTTTTTAACATCAACCAATCTAATAAGTCTTAAAATCACTAAAAGTTTTAAACGTATCAAAACAAACCCAACCCAAATCAAAATTTAAACAACTTTAACAATTTGTGGGGTGTGGACATAATATGTGAGGAGTGAGAGAGCCGCATGGTTCGCTTAAGTAAGTGAATTTTGATCATTTTGGTATAATATTTTTATTTTGATACGTTTTATGAAGAATGTTTAGTGTGTCATTATGATTTTTTTTATATATGAATATTTGTCTTAAGTTATATGGCCCGAGTTTATTTGTAGTGACCCCAAGGCCAAAACATTTTTAAACGGCCCTGGTTATACTTATAAATTTATATATTTGTAAATAATAAATAATAAAATCCGGATGAAAATGTATTTCAACTCGCGAACAAACCAATAAATTAATGGTCGAAATGTATAAAGTGGATGACTCGTGTTTGTGTACTATATGTGTATATATAACTATACTTATTTATATAAATAAGTATAATCTATATAAGTTATCGAAATGTGTAACGTCTAGTTGATGAAATTTGCTGATAAATTGAATTGTTTGTCTTGTGTATGGATTGATTGTCAAAAATTTGTAGACGACTTGTGTTGTTAAATGTATTTTATAAACCACTTTCCAAGTGTTTGACAAATGTATTTTAAATAAAATCGCAACGTTTTCGACGAATGATTGTTTGTACCAATAATAATAAATCCCTGAAAATATTTTTAAAACAAATAAATAGTTTTTACCGAACGTTAAGTTTGACGAATCTTCAAAGGTTTCGGTAACTAAATAATGTTTGTTCGGATTTAAAATATATAAACATTCGATTTTACTTGGAAAAAACTTTTATAAAAAACAATGTTTTGAAGTTGGTAACATACTAGGATTGGGAAAAAAATGCAACAATTGTTTTAATCGATTTTAATAACTATATTTCCTTAAAGCGTATTTTTCTAAAAGTAATTATAAGTAATTATTTGGTTTAAGCAATATTGACAAATGAATTCACCAACTTATTTTGACCATTAAGCATGTTTTTCTCAGGTATTATTTTGCACAGCACGGTCGGATTAGGTGAAACTATGGAATTGAATACCCTAGAAGGTTTAGTAAAGGCGTTCGAAGCCAATGTAAGTCTTAATTGTATTATTCCGCTGCGTAGGAAAGGTACCAAATGTTAACAACCGATGTGGTTTCTCGGGGTGTGACACCAAATGAGCAGCATCTGTCTTTTTAACGGACACTATACTCGGCGTGCGTCAGCCCCTGCTTATAAGCTACACAAGCCGTTAGAATATCAATCGCACAATTGTCAAAATGCCCAACTATAAAAGCCTCAAAGTTCTGCATCATCCAAAACATATCATTAGTTAACCAACAACACATAGTAGTCCGAAGAACAAAAACACAAAATCTAACCTTGGTGGTTTATTGATGATAAAGTCATTGTTTGGAGGGCTTTTATCAGGATATTCTCATTATATAGTAAAGAAATATAATCAGCAACCATAGAGGGTCTAGAATCTACGTATCCAGGTTGGTGAAACAAGGGATCTGCATTCAGAACCTGCTCCTGTATGGAGACTAGCAATTGGTGAAACAAGGGATCTGCATTCAGAACCCGCTCCTGTATGGAGACTAGCAATTGAAGCAAATATGTAGTGTCAAATGGACAAAGTAACTCACAAATAGAGCCCTGTGATCTGATAAGATTCATGCGAACTTCGTCAAAAGTAATGCGGTAGTGACGGCGCGCCTTTTCAATAGGTGAATTAGCAAAAAAGATGATCTGAATAAGGGATATGCATTCAAAACCTGCTCCTGTATGGAGACTAGCAATTGGTGAAACAAGGGATCTGCATTCAGAACCCGCTCCTGTATGGAGACTAGCAATTGAAGCCAATATGTAGTGTCAAATGGACAAAGTAACTCACAAATAGAGCCCTGTGATCTGATAAGATTCATGTGAACTTCGTCAAAAGTAATGCGGTAGTGACGGCGCGCCTTTTCAATAGGTGAATTAGCAAAAAAGATGATCTGAATGATCCACAAAAAATATCAAAACTCCTGAAGTTTTTATACCTTTCCAGCACATCATCAACTTGAATGGTAAAAGTTTTAGCCGTAACATATCTTTTTAGGCTAACTTCCAACTCTTGAATACCTTTCAATAAACTTGTCAAACTTTGATCTATACTTTTGAGAGTATGGTAGAAACCGAGAGCAACTTGACCACCTATCTCGAGCATCAAGACGGGGTTTCTTAACCTTGGGAAGTTGGATGGTTCGTTTCCATATGCCAGGATATGCAATCCATAATACCCTACGAGATTGTTTTCAAAGACTTCAGAACAAGTTCAAGCGTGAAAACAACTTGACGATTAAAGCAATTTTAGCGGAACGTGACTAACATCCTTGTCAACATGGACGGAAAAAAATAGAAAACACATTTTGTCCGCTGCGTCATTGAGGTCTTCATCCTTGTTATCATCATATATGACGACCTGTGATTAAATAAAGTAAGACATCTTAACGGATAGAAGATACAAGCACAAATACATGAAATCATCCAGCTTTATGCATGCAAGCGTTTTGTACTTTAACATGTATTTTGAATGTTGCAATATGATTTGATCATTCAAAAGTTAAATTTGAGTATCTAGATTCGATTAACTTTGGAACTCTATTAGGTGAACACTCAAATAAGAATACAACTAAATAGTAATTTGAATCATGGAAGGGAATGCATGCACCTTTTTAAGTCTTGAAAGTGCAAGCTTGTTTTGGCATGAGGCGGTGGAGGCGCTTGCTGGTTAACAACAGTCTTGAGCAAACAAGCAACGCTGTTTAACCAAAACAAATACGATACTTGAAAAATAGGTAAGAATAGCTGTAAATAAATTAACTACCTTGGTCTTGGGTGGCTTGATAGGCAGCAAGGGCGCCGCAACCACTTGACTCTGAATCAGATTATTCAACTCCTCTTGCGTCATGTTGATGTTGACACGTCCTTCGCCACGCCCTCCAGATCGGCCACCGTTGCGTCCACCACATCTTCCTTGACGGTTTCCAGACATTTTTCTGTCATCTACAAACAAGTGAGATATTAGAATCATCATAAGTAATAAAATTCTAGTAATCATGTCATCAGAAGATTAAAAACATTCCGATTAGACAAATCTATATTAACTACAAATCATCAAATCTGAATATTCAGTTTTAATCGATAAGTAAGCACTACTAGCTTATGTATCCTAGAGTGTGATATGATTAAGGATCTCCAAATGAAGGATCACTAAGAGATGTACTCTAGCAAGTAAAATTGTAAGATAATGTGTGAGCGAGTATGTGGTTGGAGTGTAAGAAATAGATTTTCAAAACTTGAACTAGTCTTTGGATCATGCCGAAGAACCAATTCAATTTCTTTCACCTCCAATTCCCAGTAATACTATGATTATTCCATTCTTAGCAACTATTTACCAAACATCCTTTATCCTTTTCTAGCAAATAAATGTTGGGAAAAAGATCTTTAAGCGGGCCTTGAGCGAGCCACGGATCGATCCAAAAGTAAATTTTAGCCCCCACCCCGAGATCATCTCTAATGAGATTAGCAAACTTGAGGTTGGACTTAGCCAATTGATTTTCCAAATTAGCTATCGAACTCCACGTACCCACAAAACTTCTAGCATGGGGCAGGATGGGCATGCTCTATTTAATTCATGAAAAGACTTAATAACGCTCATCCAAAGGGATGTTGGTTAAACTTTATGCCGCCACCACCATTTCGTGAGGAGGTCCGTATTGTACTTCTCTTACTTATTAGTATGTGAATTGAGGCCCATAGTTAAGTGATTGCTAAGTGATAAACAAGATATATTCGTTTAATGGAGAAACAAAATATTTAGTTGGGTAAATCTAGAACACCCTAAAATATGTTTACATAAGACTATCAAGGTGTGGTTGAGAATAGTCCTTCCAAGACTACCCGTGACGTCCCCAAAAAATGGGTCCCCCTCAAGGGTGGGGGGGGGGGGGGGGGGTTGGTCTTCCTTGGTTAGTCCACTCCCATTGGTCCAATTTATTATAAAATAAATTATAAACCCACAATCTTCACCCTCCCTCTTTCACCACACTCACACAGACACACTCATCACACCCACAAAGTCCTCTACTTTTTTTAGCTACCCTGTTCCTCTGTTCTTCGTTTTTTCACTCTCTGTTCTTCGTTTTTAGGTTCCTTGTTCCTCTATTCCTTAATTAAAGATTCCCTTATTTTTTAATTTTTCACTCTATGTTTTTAAACTTATAAATTAACCTTTTTCTTATTTTATTTAGTTGGGTTGTTGTTTAATCTGGATTATAGCTAGTTTTGAGAGGCCCCACATTTTAAACCAACCAATCATCATCATTGTCTTCAACGTCCACAGTTGGACGGTCAGGTCGCAAGAGTAACAGCTGGGGCGGTGTTGGCCGGGCTTTGACGAGGTAGACGGGCAGAAGCCACCCCCATACCTGATAGCCTAAATAGTTTGTCTACTGAAAAACAACTATAAAAAACACAAGATGTACATTTTGCTAGTGACTTGTTTTATCTCGTGAATATTGTATGTGTTGTCTTTCATTATTTATTTTTTATAGAGTGATTTGATATCACATTTATCTTATTTATCTTTAAATTGATTTATTGTTCTCAGGCAACTGTTTTGTGCATTTTTATTGATACTGGATTGAGGAATAAATTTAAAAAACTAATACGTCCGTATAAGTTAGGTTAGGCAATTTTCGGTTTTGATCAATAAAACCACAAACTTGCGCCGCTGTAGCCAATGGCATGCACCATTTCCATGTCATCCTACATCTACCATAAGCGGACCCTCCATGTTGTTGACCATGCGCATGTAGACAAAACTACAAGGCACACCTCAAGCGACGTTGTGAGTGTGCAAAACGCAAAATGCGCCATTAAAGCATCACATTGAGCTCATAGCTCATGCATGTGTAAGTCTATGACATGTTTTGTTTCCCACCTATGTGGGACAAGTTGACAAAAATTTAACCATTTTCTCCAACATTCACAGTTTTGGATGTCCCAACAACTCAACTTCGGACATCGATACGTCATTCATCTTAGCTCCGATTTTGACTTGGTTTGGTTCGTTGTGAAACTCTCAAATCGTAGAACACAACCCTTGAAATAACTATGTATATGACTCATACATAGATACATTTGTTTAGCTTCAAAATTAGTGAAAAAATCATTTCACTAACTAATTATTCGTAACAGGAGATTCATAGTTCTAGTCAAATGAAACACTGTTCTCTTTGTTTTTGGCTCCAAGCAGTGGCGGAGCTTAATTTTTTTTTTTCGAAGGGGCCAATGTCATGGGCCCTTAAAATATCTGAGTCAATACATGTAAATTTTTTGTTCTAAACGCGTAAATTTACACTACAGGGAAAAAAACAAAAGACCCGACACCATAAAGCTTCGCCCCCTAACTCCAAGTCATCATCATCATCATCATACTCAGTTAATCCCACCAATAACAAAGCTAAGGTAGGGTCTGAGGAGGGTAAGATGTAGACAGCCTTACCTCTACCCCGTGAGAATAGAGAGGCTGCTTCCAGTGAGACGAATATAGTGAGGACATATGTAGTATGTAGAACATTAATATATAATTGGTTACTTTTAAATATGTGGATTATAAATTACAATCACGGGGTTAGGATCAAATACACAGTAAAAAAAAAAACAGGAAGTAGTAGGAAAGATATCAAACGGACACTCGGTTGAACTCATTGAAACGACATTGGAACTGTCTCATCGACCTGTATGATCTTAGTTTTTAGGGTTTCGTTTATTTGGATATTTATCTTGTAGTTTTAGAATTTGTGTTATATCATTGTGTCTTTTTATGTGAAATGATGTCTTTTTTTATTTATTTCTTCATTGTGTCATTTTAGAACTCATTATGTCTTTTTTTTTCACGACATTATGTTATATTTCTCGGTATTGTGCTATATTTGGTCACATTATGTTATATTTCATGACCTACTGTGCTTATCATTCTCTTTTATTACGCTGCGTCAGATAATTTAACCGTACTAACCAGAGCAATCTCTACAAAATGGAAAAATATATAATATCCCTAGACAATCAAATCGGTTTTTTAGTACTTGTTTTTCCTGTTAAAATATTTATTTTTCTCTAACACACATTGAAGTAAACATTTCCACTATCTTATTATTAACTTTATTTTTTCTAATATGTACACCCAATGTTGCATAGCTTACACACCGCACACCTGAAGTGGAAAATGGTTTTCAACTTTTGATAACCTTTTTGTATCGACCTATAAAAACAAAATCATATACACTTTCACATGGATGTCTTGTCTTTGTCACTATGATCACATAGGAGGAAAAGTGAAAGGTAACCTATGCTTTATTGTACGAGTATGAATTTATTTTTGTTTTCTTTCAAACACTAAATATCTTTTATTTATTCTTTTAAACAACCAATGGAAACATTTTATTTTCAAACAAACCGACAGGTACATATATTCCTTCTTATCTCTAAATTCGTACATACCCCATAGACCATTCTCAAGCCTTAAATTCAGGTTTATTTTTGTTACAATTAAAAAGCCTTAAATTCAGGTTTATTTCTGTTTGTTTTTTTTTTATTAAAACTAAATGGCTTTGATTCACATGTTATTTGACATAAAGAACAACTTGTTTCCATTATGCAAAATCAAATATTCCATTTTAATAATTTTAGTTTGACACAATCACTATAATCATGTTATATTTATAGTTCATCAAGTTTTTTATGTCACTAACTGCTTTTTTTTTTGTATTTTTCAATTTTCACGGCAAACAAATCATATAATGGCGGCTCAATCGTGCATGATGAGTAAGGCGTTAAATGGAGAGGATACTGATTGTGTTGTGGGGTCGCTGTATGCACCCCTAGTGGCTCACGGGGAAGTGACCCCTCTAGAGCTCAGTTGTCTCCTCTACATGTACCAACTGTCGTACATACATGGGTTTATGACCAGGGTGCAACCTCATCAGAGGGCAGCTTTGATAGACATTTTCAAGTTTACATTCCGTAAAAGAATGGAAAACCCGAGGTTATGGACCAACTAGTGGCAAAACTTGCCAAATTGAGGTACGAAGAACAGCCTGGTGATGCAGCTAGCTCTTGTTGAACAAGCAAATGAATTGGATGAGTAACAAAAAATGCGTAGTTCTCGTTAATCATTATAAGCTTATAATGAAATTATACATGTGTTAAAGTTAAGAACTGAAATGCTTGTTTTATCCAACTTTTATATATCAAGTAGTTTTCTTTAAGTTCTAAATGATCAACCATCAACCATCATCAAATTTATGACTATTACAAACACCTGCCGAACTCTACTTAACGCCTTAACGGACTAATTAAAATCACGTTTTTTTTAGTTTAACCGTGGATATGTTTACAGATAAAATGAATCATTTGCATAAATAAGTGACTTATGTTTTTAGAGTGGAATTAGGTGGTCCATCACCAAACAACCACAATAGGTGAAGTCGCTGATTGAATCAGTGACTTCTACCATATCCTTTCTAATAAGTCTTACACACTCTTACACATTCTTACATTCTCTTACACATGTTGGATGAACCGCTGATTGTATATGAGGCTTCACTAAAGCTGTTAATTGAATGGGAGGCATCATCAGAAGCTGCTGATTGAATATGAGGCTTCACTGTCGTGTTTTGAAACTTGACCTACTATTTGTCTTTAGTGAAGACAATGAAAAGAATAATACAGATAATGTAACTTTTTTTTAAAGGCAAGTCCAATGCTCAGTAAATTTAATAAACTTGCAAATTCATTTTACTACTTATAAACTTATTTACATATATACAGGGAATCACATATATTCAAACTCAAAGCTAGAAATTAGAAAAAAAAATATGAAAATATCCATGAAAAAGTGAAATTTAGAAAAAATAATTAAAATAATAAATACGCACGGAATCCAACTTAGAAAAGGGACATTTAAGTTGTAAATCACCTAAATACCCCTATTTTAAAATTACAATAACAAAAAATAACACCCATCATCTTCTTCAACTCTTCTGTACGTCGACTCTGTAAATTTTCCTTTCTGGAGAATACACTTGTTACTATTCTTTTATTTAACTTCACATCTTCTTCATCATGGGTCGGTTGAGTGTGTAAGAATGTTTTATTTAGCCTTTATTTAGCTTCACATCTTTTATTTAGCCTTACTTTTTGAGTGTGTAAGAATGTTTCCTAGCTTAGTTTGTGCTATCAAGATCAAGGTTTGGAGTCACCATCAAGATCAAGAGTGAGGCTTCACAAACAATGTTGCAGGAGTGGTGTAAGACATGGCAGGGAAGGGGAGAAGTCGCTGAATGGATCAGCGGCTTCACCACTTTTGCTTT
Organism: Ambrosia artemisiifolia; assembly: GCA_032199755.1. Classification (NCBI taxonomy): domain Eukaryota; kingdom Viridiplantae; phylum Streptophyta; class Magnoliopsida; order Asterales; family Asteraceae; genus Ambrosia; species Ambrosia artemisiifolia. Next base: position 33,826,841 of record CM063514.1, read on the forward strand.
TTCTCTGATATGGTTACTAATTGCGCTCTCCAAAAAAATAAGTCGCCTATTAGTGCAAATGATTCAGATAAAATATCTAAATATAACAGAAGGATCAAGAAAGTGTTGATTGGATTGTCTGGATTGTTTTACTCTAGCATGAAAACTGATACAGTGAAGATGGAAAAGGAAATAAGATATAGGGATGGTAGCTCGACGGTTATACCTAAAACCCGAAATAAATAGAACGGTTATACACGAAACCTGACGGGTATGGGCTAGTTTTAAAAAATTTCGCAGGTTTTGGTCGAGTATGGAATTAGGTGATACCTGACCCGATTACCAGAAAACACATACCCATTTACCTGAACTATATTCCTAATCATACACCCAGAATTTTTATTTATATTTTTATTTTAGTGAGTTATTTTAGTATATTCATTATGTGAAAATAAATTTTCATTTGAAATATGTATTTGATATTACTATTTGTATTTTGTATGATATGACGTATATACATGAAACTATCTAAAATATATAAAATATTATTATTTATAATTAATATTTTAGTTTATACTAGTATTTTGTCCGCCGCGCGTTGCAGTGGCGCACGACGGGTTGAACCATGCGGTAAGGCACGAAATGTAAAACGCAATGCGTAAGAGACAAGACGCTACGTATAATTTGTAAAACACACAACTACCAAAAAGTGTAAAACAACATTCTTCTAAAAACCATGTACGGTTAGTATAATGGCGAACAGTGATACCGTACCGTTCATGTGTGATTTGTTTCAACACGGCACCACAACGATAGGCAGTATGTAGGCTGCTGCGTTTTCCACCATCTCATCAAATTTGAACAAATCGAGTTTGCAAACACAAAACCCAATTTTCTAGCCCTTTTGTCCATCTTTGCAAAGGTGTTGTTTCCATTCAGAAGCAAAATCTTGAGTAGATCACTAACCCAACATTGACAACCAATACACGAAGGCAATAACAATGCAGTAGGAGTCACATGATCTTCACACCCAATACAGTAAGGCAACAAGAAAACATTGATGTCATCATCACTGATGACAAGTATACCACATTGATAAGTCAACATTCAACCATAAGAAGTGTACTAACCTTTGTTATAGATGCAATGTCACATAGCTGTATGAGGATGAACAAACAACAGTAACTTACCATTCACAAAATCATGCGAACGACGCCTTATACGTTCCAGAAAAGGCTTAGACGCTGAGGCATAAACATATAACAAACAAACCACTTTAACACATCAGGCGGTTACGTTTAGAGCGCCCTCACAGCCGAAACACAAATGCAATGGCAGTCATCATAGGTAGCGGGAAAATAGCGTGTCATCATTGCCCCAAACATAGGTAAATTGAAAGTCCATACTCGAAACAAAGGAGCCACACGCGACCGCAACGACCAGCAACAAAAACCCCAAAATCATCCAAGACAAAAACTGACATAAACAAAAACCGTCAGGCGACTGTGAAAAAGCTGCTAGCAAAGACTACGCCGAATGGCGACCGACAAAGATGGAGTTAGGGTCTCAGGCGACTTTATCATAGCCATCATCGACCTAGGCAACAAAAAATTAGGGCGTGAAACCGTTACATTCAAAACCAAAAATGTCGTGACCACCTATCCTCTCTCTCTCGGCCGACTAACCGAAAAGCCGCCGCCAAAGATGGACAGAAACCAACTAGCAGCAGCAGTGACTGGTGGATGTAACCGGCGCCAACGAGAAAGAAAGGTAGGAAATAGAGAGGGAATAGAGATGTAGACATTTTCGTTTTCGACTCCATCTCCGACCTATCCTCTCTCTCTCAGTTCGATTAACTGGAAATTCACCACCAAAGATGGCCTCAAACCAAGTGGCAACAGCAGCAACCGGTGGCCGCAACTGTCACACCCCGCCAAGGCGGAAACACGGGGATGCGATGACCGAAAGGTTTTCAAGCACAAGGTTCAAGCAACACACATTTTTATTGAAATAGTACCACCATAAACGATGGATATTGTCATAAATTTATTTAGAACGACATCATAATGTTAACAAAAGGAAATATTGTCTAGTGCTCTTGAAAACAAACATCAAAAGGATGACAAAGAAAACCCATCAAGTGGTACCACGCAGTGCTTGCTCGAACCCTTCCCTCAAATCTCTGTGGCCCTCCATTTAGTTACCTGAAAAACATGCATAACGAGTTTTGTCAACAATAATGTTGGTGAGTTCACGGGTTTGATTGTAACAAGTAAAACCAATGTGTAATTCGTGTATGACCAATCATAAGCTAGCTAAGCGAATGCTCACTGTGTAAACCATGAGTCCCATAACCAAACCTCTTGACTGTTGTGCCTCGCCCATTGTACACTAAAGACAATGTATGTATAGTAGAATACTAACACTCTTTTGTATGTAACTGGTTAGAGCGACTTATAACCAAGAGTGGGGGTGTCAACCCAATAGATCTATTAAAGTGTTCCATGGCTTTTGATAGCTAATGGTTACAGTAAACGTTGTACGAGGACTAGTAAGGTCATGAACCAATATGTCTCATGTTCCACATGGTAGTCATGATAGAATATACACACACTTGAAAATGACACTAGTATGGATGCATGTATTTCCCCCGAAATGTAAAATAGTAAAATGGGGTTGTAAAAACTCACCTGATAGTAGTACGTGTGGTCTGGGGAAGCTGTAGATGGTCACCGTCCTGACAAATGATACCCTATGATCATGATGGACGTGGTAAGTCGTCTAGCGTTGTTGTTTATCATACAAATTGTTCACCCGACATTTGTGGACCCAGTTATTGTGTGATTCTTGTACGTGTATTATCCATGAGTGTGCTAGTGAAGTGTTTAGAAATGTTGATAATGATCTCGGATAAAATGGACCCTTTGTGACTTGCTATGGGTCCAAGTAGTTCCCAATTCATCATGTGTGATTGATTTGTGATAAATAAGTACCTTAACACATGTTTAGACCATTACACCACACAATTCAAAGCTAACACTTGCTCTAGCTTTGCTTAACACATGTTAGTTCATCGTAGCGGATTTATTCTTATTGTATAATCCAAAAAGAAAAGCCGATTATCTAGTGAATCAAACTTGATTGTTTTAAGCTTGACTAAGCCTTATAGAGTGTCACACCCCGCCAAGGCGGAAACACGGGATGTAACTCGAATTTCTAGCTCTAGACACTTAAAGTGTATGACCTTGTGGTAGGTGTTCTTTCAGAAAAATAAAGTTTTAACTCGAGGGTTTGTATTGAAATCACTTAATTTGATTCGGCATATAAAAATGCTTTTTGTTAACCAATGTTATATATCCAGAAACGTTTGGCCCTTTGTTATGTGATTTGCACTTATGGCATGCCAAAAGTTAGGGGAAATGATTTCTTGTGTGAATCCAATTTTGGGTGAGTTCATGACCAAAAGGCCGAAAGGATAGGAATGGCAAAATGATAGGTTTTGAAACTAGTTTTAGAGAAACACCGAGGATTGCACATAGTTTAGATTAAATCGATGGGGAAACCATTCAACGATATTCCACTTCAAGGAGTACTATGTTGTGTATGCGATCTCTGTTAAAACTTGAGAGGTAGATTAACGGTATCAATCGACAAAGGAGAGGGTAAGTCGAGAGAGAAATGGCAGACCACTTAAGTCCAGCTATTTGATTGAAGTCCCCATGACTATAAGGTGTGTCTGCAAACTTGAGATACTTTGGTCATGAGTGATGATACGCATGTAAAGGGTCATCTTAGAAAACACTATTTTGACTGATTGAGCGGTCATGAAAAAAAAATTGACTCCCAGGAGGGAAAGTTTAAATTTATCGAGGAGCATGGGAACCTTTTGCTATACAAGCATCTGTGTTTCAGCATCCCTACAAGGTCACTAATAATCCTTGTGGGCATCGGGTAGGAGAAAATTACGGAGTCATAGAATGACTAGAGCGCAGCAAGGTAGCTTTTATATTCACAAATGCAAATGGATTACAACGGGTGTGCCTTGCGTCATCAGTCCAGTGAATAGGATTGAGTGTTGTGGACACCTTGAAATTGGTATGAGAACGAAGATTTCGGGAAGTTGGGGAGTGGAGCCTAACATGGCGCGGGACAATTTTGTTTGCGTAGGCGTCGCGCCTTGTCTGACTCAAACGATAGAAGCAAACGTTAGGAACTTCATAGAACATGGTAGAGTTACGCATCATAGGATATTTATCAAGAAAATCCCTATTCAACGTGCGTTTGATTTGAGGTGCAAGTTCCACATAACGAGTTTAGAAAACTCGGTATTGACCGTGATCGTCGACTCGAAACGCAGTGTGCACCAAGATTCCCATTCATCGCAAATTATGATTACGTGTGCACCCATAATAATAATTTGCCCTGCGTGGTTCCCCAAGTGTTCTCTAATTCCGAGCTTCCGACCATTGTGACAAGAATTATATAGAATGAATCGACTAGGAAGAGTCCACTAAGGTTCCTCCCTTCATTTGAAAGACTATCCGGACATTCTAGCTTTGAACATCAAGAGAGTGGTCCCCCAATCACTCGTCCCTGGTTAAGTAGAATCATCAACGCAAGTCGTCCATTTGCTAGGCGTTGTTCTACTAGTTAGTTCGGGTGGTTGGTGAAGTTGCGAGGATCGGTCAAGCATAAATCATGAAGGTACGGCGATCGGTGACCTATAGTCGCCCGTATCTTCAGAGAGTACCTGGTATTGGGGTTGAGGATGAGGGCGTCCTCTTTGTGACAACAATATCCAAACGTACACCTAAGAGCTTGTTGTGACATCCGTCACCTTCAACTTTATTATTTATACACATCTAGTCCTCAAATTGTTGGGTTCAGTTGAGACCACAGTTACCAGAACAAAGACTTTTGGTAGCTTATTTTGTAGTTTGATAGTTAGAGGACTAGTTATGTAATTCTTTGTTAGTTTATGTGTAAACCCTAGAGTGTGAACTTAAGGGAAGGGCCCTGCGCACTTAATTAAGTGCGCAGGCCCATCAGGTGCTCACTATATAAAGTTCACTCATATGCACACTCGAGGTTAGGGTTTTTGGTCATCTTGAAAGAACACAAGATCTGCGAACTTGTGTGTTATCATCCATGGTGTTTTGACGATCTATCATTAATGGAATCATGTTATTTGAGTATCTTGTGTGTCGGTTTCTATTAGTTTTCATCTAGTTCTTTGCTTGTCTTGATTAATCAACTAAAACACCTAACAAATAGGTGTTTCTAGTTGATAACAATCTTGTGCACACTTAAGATCTAGTATTTTGGGACTACAATTTGGTATCAGAGCCTCTGTGCTCTAGATTGTATCTGATTAAGATACCAAAACCCTCAATTTGTTAATATCTCTTTGTATTTTTATAACTTTTCAAGTTTTTATTAAAAAAAAAACCATCTTTCTTGCTTCTGATTTCTCGTATTTTGGTGTTTCTAAGGTGTTAAAACGTGTTTATCTCAATTAGGAACATCATTTGAGCACTTCAGATGGATTGAAATAGGCTTGGATGAGTTTCTGGAGTGTTTAATATCATTCAGACGATTCTGCGCACTTATTTATGCGAACTTAGCTCATAAAACTGAGTACTTGTTTCTTATTTCTGAGTACTTGTTTCAAAAGTTGAGTACTTAGCTCATAAGTTGCATACTTATTTCTTGTTCTGTGCACTTAACTCAAGTATTGATGTGCGCACTTAACTCATAAGCTGTGTACTTATTTCTTGCTGTGTGCACTTAACTCATAAGTTGCATACTTATTTCTTGTTTTGTGTACTTAACTCAAGTCTTCAAAATCGTGTGCACTTGCTTCATCATACTGTGCACTTAACTGCGCACTTATAAGTACACACCTGCGTACTTATAAGTACACACCTGCGTACTTATAAGTACACACCTGCATACTTAACTGCGCACTTGTCAAAGGCTGCATACTTATCTGGAGACAAGCAATTGAGTGTGTACTTGTTGACATTTAATAGGGTTTCTGCATACTTTCTTGTGTGAGTTGATCTTACTGCGTACTTACCAAAGGAAACTTTGGGAGACAGTGATTTAGTCTTCTGCGACTTTATCACAGTGTACTTATTCGTGTGTTCTAGTCGTTATTCTGCCCGGGGTTTCTTGTGCCATCAGATCATCAAACCATTAAATCTGCATACTTAATTTCTGCATACTTAAATCTGCATACTTAATTTCTGCATACTTAAATCTGCATACTTAACTTAAGGACTGTGGACTTAATTTTGGACTTTAAACTTTAAAATCAGAAAATCAAACTTAAAATCAACCTTAATCAATGGCTGGTAACAATAACAACTTAACCATGAATCCTATAACCCAAGCTGAACTGGAAATTGGAACCATAACCCACATTCCCAAGTTGAAGGGTGTGGAAGATTATGGAACATGGAAGAATCGCATGAAAGCCTTCTATTATGTGAATGATTTTACCCAATGGACCTCTGTTCAACTCGGACCACACCTCCCAATGAGGACCACAGAGGCAGGAGAGGTGTTCAACACTGATCCAACTACTTATACACATCTTGACAAGCAGTTGATTCAACGTGATCACAAAGCCTACCATGCTCTTACCATGGCTCTGTCGAATGATGTTTTTAACATGTTCGAAGAGTATACCACTGCTCAGTCTCTGTGGCATGCCTTGTGTGACTACTATGAAGGAAATCAGGACATGATTCAGAAGAAGCAAGACATGGTTCAAAAGGAGTATGACATGTTTGGAAGCATTCGTGGTGAGAGCCTGACGTCACATATCGACAGGTTCATGAGTTTGTTGACAAAAATGAAGAAGGCTGGCATTCCTGTGAACAACCATAATTCCATCAAGAAACTACTCGACTCTCTTCCAAAGGAGTGGAGTGTTCAATGTATGCTCATTAAGAAAGATTACTTGGATGCTCATTCCACTCTGGCAGATCTTATAAACACGCTGAAATCATTTGAAATGGACATCACAAAGAGAGAGATGAATCAAACAGTGTCAAAAGTTACTCCAAGCAGCTCTCTAAAGAATCTGGCTTTAGTGACTCCAATTGGACAGAAGGCACTGGTGGTTGAAGACTTTGGCTGGGGAAAGGAAGCTGTTGCAGCTAAAGCAGATGTTAACAAAGCATTGATGGTAACGATATGCACCAAATCCGCAAATGGTGTAAACTCTGTGGAAGGATCTTCAGTGGGAGTGCCAAAAGGAGGAATGCAAGAGAGTGCGGGTCTGAAGAGTGTGCTGATTGCTGAGAAGAAGAAAGATCAGACTGGAGAGGAGGCTTTGATAGCTGAGAAGACACCCACTGAGAAAGCAGCTGAAAAGATGGAAAGTGCACCCAAGAAAGCTGAGGAGAAAGATATGGTAAACATTCCTCTTGAAATAAAATCAAAGCTGTGCTCACCTAGGTGCGTTACAGCTGTTGCTTACTGTTTGTCACACAACAAAAGGGTTTTGAGAGAAATGGATGATATCCAAAGAATTAACTCTGAAATGAAAGAAAATGAGTGGGCATATCAGCGAAAGTTGAATGCAACTCTAGCTGAAATGCAGACTCTAAAAGAATTTGTTCTCAAAAAGGATTTTCTAATAAATGACTTAACCTCAAAATTAGAAAAATCTAGAAATGAAACAACTCGTCTTCAAATCATTATTGACAAATGGAATGTAAGCAAACAGGCTCATGCTGATATCGTTGATTGCTCAAGGCAATCATTTGTAAAAGATGGAATTGGGTATAAGGATAAGAATGGAATCGAAAGATCACTATTCTTACCCTTGAGCCGAAGTGAATACATACCCATTCCAACACCTCATCCTAAAAATGATCTTTTTGAAAACAAATGTGATGAATCTGAGTCAAATGCTAACATAAGTAAAAGCGATGCAGATGTGACCCAACAAGGTCGGGTGGAAGATGATGAGAGTTGTGGTGGGCAGACAATGGGGTTAGGACATCCAGGTGCCAATTACTCCACAGTGAATTGGTTCATCTGGAACAATGAAAAGTCTAAAAACAATTTGATTTCGGATGACTGTAATACTTTAATTAATATGGATGAATGTAATAGTTTATCTAGGATGGATAACTGTAATAGTTTATCTAGGCCGGATAACTGTATTAACTTGACTTCTAAACTAGATTTAAAGGGTGCTGTGGCCCCTGATGATAGGAAGAATCCTATCAGACGTTCAAATGTTTGTGTTAATGATGTTATGCCTGTTTGTGTTGATCTTAATGCTGCATTCTCTGATGATAAACATACGTGTAAACCACCTATGTTTGTACCAGAACTAAAGTTTAACAGGTTTGGGAAATTTCTCACTGAGGAAATCCCAGAGTTTATCCCTTCATCCACAGATGTATCAGGTTCTGAAGAATCACAAAGTGAAACAGGTAACTCAAGTTCTGAAGAATCACTAAGTGATACAGAGAGCAACATCAGCATACCTGACTGCAACACAAATGAAGAATCAAGTAGCAGCAAGGATGAATCATGTTCAAGAGAAAGCTCCTGCTCAAACAAGATCAAGAAAAGAACATCACAATCATCATCATCCAGATCTTCTCCAAAGATCAAGCCTAAACACTCAAAATGCTTTAGATGTGGAAAAGAAGGACATGTGGTCAAAAAGTGTCATTTAAAACCTAAACCACAAAATGATGTCAAAACTCAAAACTCTTTTTCTGATCAGATCAAAAATCTTCAAGAAACAGTAAAAAGTTTTGTTAAAACCACACAATTTTGGAAGAGAAAAGAGTCAATGATGGGTGAAAATCACGATAGATCAAAACTAAAACAAACATGGATTCCCAAAGGTAACTAAATACATGTTTTGATCATCTTTGTATAGTATTATTATTTTTTTGTAATTTTTTTTTTTGAATAAGCTGCATAAATGGTTGATAGCTCTTATGAGATATATGTAGCATGTTGATAGGGGCGCGTCAAGAACCATCAGTGAATCCCCATACAAATCGATCCATGACTGGATCATTGATGTATCTCACCGCCAGCGGACTAGACATCATGTGGGCAGTTGGATGCTGTGCTCGTTTTCAGTCAAATCCCAAGCAATCTCATGAAACTGCAGTCAAAAGAATCTTCCGCTACCTCAAAGGAACACCAAAGCTTGGTTTATGGTATCCTAAGAGTGATAATTTTGATTTAATCGCTTACTCTGATAGTGGTCATGCAGGTTGTAGAATTGATAGAGAATTTGTCTCTGGTGGTTGCAAATTTTTGGGGAATCGGCTTGTATCTTGGCAAAGCAAAATGCAGATAATAGTGTTTATCTCCACTGATGAAGCCGAGTACACTGTTGCGTCCAGTTGTTGATGTCAAGCTTTGTGGATCCAAAATCAGTTGCTGGATTACGGTTTGAATGTCATGAAAACCCCAATCTTCATTGATAATGATGCTTGTCGTGACATCGTGAAGAATCCTATCGACCATTCTAAAACACTACATATTGAGATCAGGATTCACTCTATTCGCGATGCTCACGATAAAGGATACATTCAAGTGTTATCCATTGATACTGCTGATCAAAAGGCAGATATCCTCACAAAGGCTTTTGACGAAACTCGTTTCCTCCAATTGGTCACTTGGCTGGAAATGATAAATTTAAAAAAAAAAAAAAAAAAAATCCTATTTTCATACAAAACAAGATTTTTGGGGGAGAAAGTATATCTCTATTGCAAAATTAACAAGAAATGATAGGGACTAATCATATTTTGTCAGCATGTGAATAGGATCCAGAGGATGTTGCGGCTTCAAGCAACGACATGTCGGTAGATTCAGCTTGGAATCGAGTAAACTGCTAATAGGTGATTAACAGAATAGATCTACATGGAAAGCTGGATTCCCACTGTGTTTTAGGTCTGCACAAGCTGAGTCCGGTCATACACAGGTTGAGAGATCAAAAGACACAGAAAATTTTGTGCATATGTAATCAAAAGACACCTAAGTGTGCAAGCTACCAATGCGGGGCTATTCAAACAAATGAGCAACAAAAGACACGCAATGTTAGTGACGTGCAAACATATAGATAGCTCAAAAAGCAATCAGATGATCATCTTCTCTGCTTATGGGAACATAGACCTGAAGCTCTCATCATCTGATTGACATAATGATCATCTTCTCTGCTTATGGAAACATAGACCTGAAGCTCTCATCATTATATCTCAATAAACCTTGAGGATTGGTAGGCTTACACCTAGCACAAGTGGGGTCCACTAACTTTCCGTCAATATTACCAAAACATGATAAATCTCATCACCAAACGTATGTTGAAAGACGAGAGGCATGGATTTAAGTGGACAAACATACCGACAGTTTTTCTTGGGCTGCAGCTATCCAACGGAAAGTTGAAATGTGATCTGGCAGGTAAGGTTAGTATGATCTTGTATGCAAAAGGTGAGAAACAGTTAACCCCTCTTTGTTGTGTTTGTTTTTATTAAAAAAAAAAAAAACCGTACAAAATATAAAAAGTTTAGGGGGAGTATTAAAATATGTGTTAGAATGTGAGATGTGTTTATTGCATATAATCCTGATCATCATCCAGTCTGTGATCAAGAACAGTGCAGGGGACGAGATTGTAAGATTCTTCGATCTGGTAGATGTATTCATGTTTTATCTGTTAGAGTTGATGTAGCTGTTTGGAAACACAATCAGAGTTGGAGCCGGTCAGACACTGCTGGAAGAAGGAATGCTATTTCAAAGAGCAGTAGATCCTGCTAAAGACAGGAAGCTGGAGATGTTAGAAATTTTGGAAATGATCGAGGCTGCAGACAAAGAGAAGGAGCTTGGAGACAAAGACAAGGAAATTGCTAACAAAGACAGAGCTGACAATTAAAGAAAAGCAGCCAGAATCTCTGAAGCTCCAGAAGTGATAGTTCCAAAACAACCAGTGCAGGTAAAGCAGGAAGAAGGTGAATCGAGTGATATCTCGGTTTGAAGCTAACAGATGAAGATCTGGTATCTGTGGTCTAGGGGGAGTATTGTTGGGTTCAGTTGAGACCACAGTTACCAGAACAAAGACTTTTGGTAGCTTATTTTGTAGTTTGATAGTTAGAGGACTAGTTATGTAATTCTTTGTTAGTTTATGTGTAAACCCTAGAGTGTGAACTTAAGGGAAGGGCCCTGTGCACTTAATTAAGTGCGCAGGCCCATCAGGTGCTCACTATATAAAGTTCACTCATATGCACACTCGAGGTTAGGGTTTTTGGTCATCTTGAAAGAACACAAGATCTGCGAACTTGTGTGTTATCATCCATGGTGTTTTGACGATCTATCATTAATGGAATCATGTTATTTGAGTATCTTGTGTGTCGGTTTCTATTAGTTTTCATCTAGTTCTTTGCTTGTCTTGATTAATCAACTAAAACACCTAACAAATAGGTGTTTCTAGTTGATAACAATCTTGTGCACACTTAAGATCTAGTATTTTGGGACTACAATTTGGTATCAGAGCCTCTGTGCTCTAGATTGTATCTGATTAAGATACCAAAAATTTTGTATTGTTGGGTTAGTATGAGACCACAGTTACCAGGTTTGATCATGTTTAGTTGTGTGTTAGAGTTGGAGGGTTGGTTTTGTAATTATAGCATAGTTGTAGTAGTGAAACCCTAGATTGCGAACTTAATGGACGGGCACTGCGCACTTAATGTTAAGTGCGCAGTCCCATCAGGCTCTCCTATAAATAGAACCTCATTTGTGCAGCTAGTGTTAGGGTTTTTGGTCATCTTGAAAGAACACAAGATCTGCGAACTTGTATGTTATCATCCATGGTGTTTTGACGATCTATCATTAATGGAATCATGTTATTTGAGTATCTTGTGTGTCGGTTTCTATTAGTTTTCATCTAGTTCTTTGCTTGTCTTGATTAATCAACTAAAACACCTAACAAATAGGTGTTTCTAGTTGATAACAATCTTGTGCACACTTAAGATCTAGTATTTTGGGACTACACAAATTTATTATTTATACAACTTTAGTCCTCAAAATTTTTATTTATATTTTTGAATCTTTGTATTCGAGATGAATGTAAAATTATAATGATAATAATAATGATGATAATATATATAATACATATCGGGTTATTATGTTTAATCCTTAAACAATCGTAACCAAGTTATTATTTTTGTGTGACTTTTTTTTAAATACTATTAAAAATACAAATTGTTATAACAATAATAATATAAACAGTGAAGCTACAATTTTAGTTTTCAACTCTCGTTTACACTAATTGCAACAAAAAGAAAAGTAATAATATTAGTTAACCCAAGTTTTATGAAGGGAAAGGGCAAAATCAAATTATAAATCTAGACCACCTCTACCTCTTGGCTCATGATTAATATTAGTAAATCCTTTGCTAATTTTCTTTCACATATCTAGACCAACAATTCACCCGAGATTTCTGCTCCGTAATTTTAGTATATCGCATCATCACAAAAAAAGAGAACCATGCCACAGCCTTATAAATGGAGACGCCATCTTGCTCTATTTCGACACCAAACCGTGTTGACACTAATCACCTCTGTCACACACCATACCGACCACAACTCCGCCGAGCAATAATCACCGCCTTCGCCACTTTTGAGTTCCCGGCAACATCCTATAGCCCTCGCACTGTAACCCAACTCTATCTCCCTGGTTCAACCATCGCGCCCGACCCTACTCCTGTTTCCTGATGAAGATCCGCCACCACCACAACCGTCGTTCCAACTCCACCATGCCCGCTGAAGAGAATATATGGTTCTAGGTCGGAGCTTGGACCATCATAAAGAGGCCGAGCCCGAACCTAACGAATATATGGTTCTAGGTCGGAGCTCGGACCATCATAAAGAGGCCAAGCCCGAACCTAACTAACTAACCGGTAACCAAGCTTCGGTCAAAAGGCCCATGGGCCTGGGCCTACCGAAGCCCACCCAGGAAAGTATAAATACTCTCCAAATTTCCTCATTTGGTAACTAAACTCAACCGTACTTATTGTACTATTACATTCACTTTCCACTTCTTAAAACAATATTTATTCTCACGCCGAAGGGTGGTCACAGAGAGACCCTTTCTCTACCCTGTGACGAGCCTAACAGTGCTTTGTTTTGCAGGTTATTAGCAGATCTGGAATATCTCTTTCATCCCTTCATCTAACCCCTCAGATCTACTCCACCGATCCACTTAGAGGTAGCTTTTTTCCTCTTCAATTGGCGCCATCCGTGAATTTGCTGTGTTTCTTTTTTTTTTTTTTAAGAAAGAACAGGGTAATTTCTACCCATGACGGCACATTCTGAGGGATTCACGATGGAGGACGTAACAGCAACTGAAAATGATGATGATCAGATAATCATCACATCATCAGGATCAGTTACTGCTTCCATAATGGCACAAGGAATCATGCAACAATCACTCCTTTCTGTTGGTGCTTCGGCTGCAAAAGCAACAGAACTAATGAAGGAGTTTGATGATGCTTTCCTCCAGAAAAATCGAGAGCTGTTACTCCGACTAAAAGAACAACAGGACAAGGAGGCCAAAATGCAGAGCGTAAAGGCTAATTTATTCCCAACTGAAGGATTTTCTGCTTCGGCGGGTCCTAGTGTAAACCTGGAATCATTGGCCACATACTCCACAGTTGTCACGGCCACCCCGAATCAAACTCCATACGGGCACGTGTCACCCCTCGGTTACACCGGGTTGATGCCAACTAGCGTACTCTCTTCGGAGAAAACGCCAGGCACACTCCAAGGGGATGATGAACTTACCGCCCCGTATCGACCAGCTTATATGACATCGTACTATAAGTTCTCGCAAATAATAGCCACGACACGGCTGCTAGCAAAGCTAAAAATGACAGCTACTATAAAATAATACGAAGGAACGTCGGATCCGGACGATCATGTTTTCACCTTTGAAGGAGCAGCCGAAATTGAGCTATGGCCGATGCCGGCATGGTGCCACATGTTTGTCTAAACCCTCACCGGAGCAGCCAAGGTGTGGTTCGACGGGTTGTCCGCCGGTGAAATCACCAACCGGATAGAATTCCGAAAATTGTTCTTGCTTAACTTTGCAAACCAATGTCGATGCTCCAAAGATATCACCGAAGTGCATAATATCCGAAGGAAGGATGGAGAGTCGCTAAAGGCCTTTATCGATCGTTTTAGCAAAGAAAGCATGCAGATTAATGGGACAATGGACCAACTTCGAGTGTCAGGCTTCTGCCACGGGGTTCGGAACAATCAACTGGTGGAAAAGTTGCACGAAGATCTACCGAAGACAATGGAAGTACCATGGAAAGAGCCAGAGCATTCGCTCGAGGAAAGAGTGCCTGCGGGCAATCTTCCGAAGGAGACTATAAAAACTCCGGAAGTCGAAGCTCTTGGAAAAATAACTCGCACAATGCTGATCGAAACACCCACTGGAAAAAGAACAGGCAGCAGCCATATGATCGATCCGATCGAAACCACTCTTCCAAATCTCAAGGCTCTGGAAAATTCGGTAGCATGACTGATTTGGCTAAAACTCCAGGGGATATTTTGCTGACAGAAAATTTGCAACTCCCCACTCCGGCCAAGCAACGACAACCAGCTGACCGAAACTCCAAAAAGTACTGTGAATATCACCGAGCAAAAAGACATAATACCGATGATTGCTGTCCCTCCGACAAGTAATCGAAAAGGCTGTCCGGTCCGGAAAACTTTCTCATCTCATAAAAGAAATAAAGGAAGGGAAGCCAACAACAATCACTAATACGAACAACCAAGCAGGGATCAATATGATTTGGCCTCTCGTACCACATGGCATTAAGCGGTGCGGCGCTCACTTTTCTCCATTCATGAGCCAGGTTGCCAAAAAATTAAAAACATGAAACATCTACGCTTATAAAAAGTGTATTCACGATCAATAAACATGATCATTTTGTTTCTAAATACTCTCTTTACGTGATAGGCAATTTCATTCCCAGAGGTAACACCAGACCAATTTCTGGAAGGACTAATAATCATCTCCGCTGTCATAGCCGGACACAAAGTCCAACGAGTCTACATAGACAACGGCAGCGCTTCGGAGATAATGTACCATCACTGCTTTCAGCACTTGGCACCAGAAACTCGAAGAAGGATGGTACAGGTATTTCAAATTTTCTTAAAAAATAATAACAAAACAGTTGATGGGACAAATTTATGTCCTTCGAATTCATGGTAACAATCAGCCATAACACTACATCTTCCGTAACTAAACCCTTGTGAAAAACAGGTTTCTATGCCACTGGTTAGCTTCTCGAGAGAGGTAATCCAGTCTATTGGACAAATTACCCTCCCAGTAACTTTGGGCACCGAAGGACAGAACCGGACGGTTATGCTAACTTTCTTGGTAGTCGGAGCAAACTCAGTACTCAATGTCATCTTAGGACGACCCAGTATGTGTGCTTTTGGCATGGTCGCTTCCTCCATACACGGAGCATTAAAATTTCCAACGGAGGCCGGAATAGCAACAGTGTTCACCGAACAAATGCATCATGTGGCCGAAGTTCGGCAAGCCTCAAGTTCACAAGTCGCACCAATCACTCAAGAATTATCAGAAAAATGGTCGATTAACCCATGTTTTCTGGAACAAAAGGTAATCGGGCATTGTAAATCATTAAGTAGCTTTAATGACAGGTAACGGTTGGTGCACAACTCCCACCCGATTATAAAGCTGCCTTATGGGGCGTTCTGACTGAGTCACTTGATCCTTTCGCATGGCAACACTCGGACATGAAGGGGGTCCCCAGAACTTTAGCCGAACACAAACTGAACACTTATCCAACTGTCTGACCAGTGTAGCAAAAGAAAAGAAGCATGGGCATCGATCGAAATAAAGCCATCGCCGAAGATGTCAGGAAATTACTCGATGCCGATATCATCTGGGAAGTTCAGTACCAAACCTGGGTATCAAACCCAGTGTTGGTAAAAAAGCAAGATGGTGGGTGGAGAATGTGCGTTGACTTAAAGATTTAAACAATGCATGTCCTAAGGATTGTTACCCCCTCCCCGAAATGGATGTAAAAGTTGACTCACTCGCTAGGTTTCGGTTAAAGTGCTTTATTGATGCATACAAAGGCTATCATTAGATTCAGATGGCAGCCGAAGATGAAGACAAGACTGCTTTTATCACTGCCGAAGGGCTCTATTGGTACACAAAGATGCCCTTCGGCCTTAAGAATGCCGGAGCTACATACCAGAGATTAATGGATAAGGAATTTAAAGATCAGATCGGCAAAAACATTGAAATATATGTAGATGATGTGGTGATAAAAAGCAGAGATGAAAAAGACACGATGGCCGATATCCGAGAGACATTCGGTTGTCTCCGGAAGATTAACATGAAACTAAACCCGGCAAAATGTTCTTTCGGCATGGATTCGGGGAAGTTTTTAGGCGTCATGGTTGCATGAGAAGTAATCCAAGCCAATCCAGAAAAAGTCAAGGCTGTTATGGAGCCGAAGTCTCCAAAATCGGTCAAGGAAATTCAGTCGTTGAACGGAAGGCTGGTGGCCTTGCATCGGTTTCTTTCAAAAGCAGCTTAAAGAACTTTGCCCTTCATGACTGTGTTAAAGAATAGCTTCGGAAAGAATGATTTTCAATGGACCAAAGAAGCTGAACAGGCATTTGATGAACTGAAACAATGTCTCAGCATGTTACCAACGCTTACCGCACCGAAGCCAGGGGAAACTCTAACCGTTTATTTACCAGCTTTGCAAGACGCCATCAGCGCGGTCCTTACGGTACAGCAACATCTGGCTCAAATTCCAATTTATTACGTCAGTCGAGCCCTTCGGGATTATGAGACCAGAGGTCTTTTCAAGCACATGAAATAGAGTCCAAACCGACAAAAACATCCAACATATACTCCGGAAACCAGAGGTCTCCGGACAGTTAGTCAAATGGGCGATTGAAATCGGAGCCTTCGACCTCACTTTCAAAACAAGAGGAGCCATGAAGGGGCAAGCTGTGGCAGATTTTATAGCTGAATTACCGAATGGGGAAGACCCACCGGAAGAACGACTACTAGAAGGTGAAGAACAAACTAAAACATGGTCTTTGTATACGGATGGTGCATCCTGTACAGAAGGATCCGGAGCAGGCCTCATATTAATCGATCCAGAGGGAACCGAATTCACCTATGCCCTCCGGCTAGAATTTCAGAGCTCCAATAACGAGACCGAATATGAAGCTCTGTTAGCCGGTCTCTGGATAGCCCAAAAATTTGGAGTTCAAAATCTCAAAGTCCACGCTGATTCGCTGCATGTAGTCAATCAAATCCGAGGAGAGTACGAAGCTAGAGAACCGAATATGGTGAAGTACCTCTAGAAAGTGCGAGAACTCACAGCATCTTTTCGAACCTGTAAAGTCTTTCACGTCCCAAGGGAAGAAAACGCACAGGCAGATGCTCTCAGTAAGATCGCATCGGTCACTCCCACGAGCCTTGCCCAAGATACAAAGGTTGAGATACTGACCAAGCCCTCAATTGAAGAAAATGCCATCTTGCAAGTCGAAGCTCAGCAAGAGACATGGATGACCCTATCCTAAGGCATATCGCCGAAGGATGGGTCCCGAAGGATAAGGCTGAAGCCCGAAAGTTGAAAGTAAAATCCTTACAAATCCAAGTTCAAAACGGACAGTTATACCGGAAGACTTTGTTAGGCCTAGTCCGTCGGTGTCTTACTCCCGATGAAGCAACATATGTTATCAAAGAAATCCATTTTGGCATTTGTGGCATACATGCCGGACCAAAGATGGTTGTCACCAAGGCAATGAATGCAAGTTATTACTGGCCCAACTTGCACCAAAGCGCTGTCTTAGAACTCCGAAGCTGCAAAGATTTCCAGAAAAATGCTCCGGTAAGCCTTCGAGCAAAGAATGACCTAATCCCTGTCACAGCGGGCTGGCCGTTTCAAAAATGGGGAATTGATATCGTAGGATCGTTCCCTAAGTCTACCGGAGGGGTTAAATATTTGCTAGTAGCCATCCACTATTTCACTAAGTGGGTTGAGGCGAAGCCAATGGGTGACATCATGGGCCATCAAGTGAAAAGGTTTGTGTGGGAAAACATTGTCTGCCGATTTGGGTTACCACTTTATATCATCAGCCACAATGGAAAACAGTTTGCTGAGAATCCCTTCAAGAAATGGTGCTCCGACCTTCGCATTAAGCAGCTGTTTTCTTCGGTCGTCCACCCACAAGCTAATGGCCAAGTGGAAAGGGCCAATCGGAGCAATTTAGAAGGAATTCAGCGTCGATTGGGAGGCAAAAAAGCTGGTTGGGCCGATGAATTACCAAACGTATTGTGGGCCCACCGAATGATGCCAAAAACGAGCACCGTTGAATCGCCGTTTAGTCTGACGTACGGTACCGAAGCCATGATTCCTGTCGAAGTAGGTATGATAAGTCCTCAAAGGACCGATATCTCTGATAACGATGAGGCCCTCCGGTTAAATTTAGACCTTTTGGAGGAAAGGAGGGAAATGGCTTCCATCAAGGAATCTCGATGCAAGAAAGAGCTTGAAAAATCTTACAATGCCAGGGTGAAGAAACAAACATTTAAAGTCGGAGACAATGTCTTCCGATGCAATGAAGCCAGCAGGGCCGAACCCTCAGGCAAACTGACATCGAGATGGGAAGGTCCAGACCAGATAATTACCGCTGAAGAAAAAGGTTCCTACACCTTAGCCAAACTAGTCGGCACCCCAATTCCTAGAATTTGGAATGGGGTCCACTTGAAGAAATGCTACATGTGAAGCACCGAAGAACAAATCAAGTGGCCTAGTTTTTTTATCTTTCAATAATTCTAAGTTGTAAGTCGGGATGTTGATTACCCCGAACCTTTACTTTTTCTTTTTGCTTGTAAGTGGGATGTGTTTGCCCCACCCATAATAAAAAAGCTTCGGTACATGTTTGTTTACTACATTGGTTTGCATGTTTTAACAAATTAAAACTAAAGCCGGAGAATTCACCACCGAGCCATAAGAACGATATGGAATACTATAAGAAGGTCGGAGTAATTTGCCAATTGCAACAGGACGTCCTAAAAACTTGTTTAAATCACATATCCCGACCCTTCGACAAAAACAAGCAAAAAACATACCGAAACCAATGATGACAGGCATAATTGGTCAACATTGAACTCGGATACCGAACGAGATACAACATAACAGAGATCGAAGCATTCGACTCATTTCGAGATGCCTCAAAAAAAGGAAGGGAAAAGAATGGAAAATCTATTAATCTCGTACGATCGTATAAACCTGTGCTGAAGCACACTTGAAAGAAACATAGCATGCAATCAAACAATATCACGTTGACAAAATAATAAGTCTACCCTTCTACTTACTCAATAAAGACACCGAAGGGAAGTTTCGGTGAACAGGCATAATGGACACCGATCCTTTAACCATGCGTCCCCAAAAGTCATCATTCGACTTAAGAAGAAAACTTGCAAGTATAAAATACGAGTGTTCCCGAGCCATAGAATATGGACGCATATTGCGGTTCGACACAACGAGTGAAGGTTAATAAATCCTTAGCCTACTTTTTTACAAGACAAAAACAAGTTATCCGAATCAATAACTTTCTAGACCGAAACATAATCTTTTCCGAGGCACAAACCCTACGGTTACCTAAAAACAATAACAACACGGCTAAGGGCCAAAACAAACCTTTATAACAAATTCACGACATGTCCAAACATGCATAAGAATTATACAAAAAGTTACAAAAACCAACATTGTTCCATTGAAAATAGAAGCATGTAACAAAAAGGCCGAATCATAAACACTTCGGAGGCCTGACTATTAAAAACTAAACTGCCGTTACGGCATACCAAACAAATTCATCAAGATTCTGAAGGGGTCTTGAACATGTCACCGGAGAGACCTGCAGCTTTGATCGTCTCAAATGGCTCACCGATAAAGCGCCCAACATGGTGAAGAAATGGAAATTCCAAATTTTCAAACTGATCCAGCACACCATTCAACATTTCTTCAGCATTCAGTTTTAGCTTCGGCACCTTATCCATAGGTACAACCTTCGACGAGTAGTGGTACCCGGCCTTAATACCAACATTAACGCCACAAGCATTCATGGCATTGTTGATAGCCCCAACCACATTCCGCAGCTCCTCCCCAGTATGAACCCGGCGAGCCACCAGGAGCATCCCCTCGGTCAACAACCACTTCTTGACCTCCAAAAGCTCCTTGACTTGATCAGTTAACTAGGAGTTCGTCTCACCCAACTTGGACACTTTTCCATCCATCTCCCTCTTCATCTGATCAAGTTGGCTCCGGAACCGGGTCGCTTCGACCTCGAACATCTTCTTCTCTGAAAAGAACCAATAAAAAGTTAGTAAAATTCACAAAATATAACACACTACAGATCGAAGAAAAAAGAAGATGAAACTAGTACCTTGCAGTGCAGCATCCCTGTCAGTCTTCAAAGTCGCAGCTTCCTCCAACGCCTTGTCCCTCTCCTCAGAAGCTGAGGCAGTAGAAGCATTACTAGATTTCAGCTGAAGAAGGGCTTGCTCCAGTCTCGTCTCCAACGACTCCTTCTCCCTCGTTAAATCCTCCAACTTCTTACCCATGCCTGATAAATCTTCACCCCCCATTAACGAACAAAGTTTCTCATTCTCCACCTCCAAGTCAACCCATCTCCGGTAAACCTCGGTAACCAACCCATTCGACTGAGCCTGATTCATCATCA
This sequence comes from Ambrosia artemisiifolia, assembly GCA_032199755.1. Lineage (NCBI taxonomy): Eukaryota > Viridiplantae > Streptophyta > Magnoliopsida > Asterales > Asteraceae > Ambrosia > Ambrosia artemisiifolia. The sequence continues at coordinate 33,847,615 of CM063514.1, forward strand.
AGGAATAAGCCAACGCCAACGGAGGAGCTCGATGGTAACGGTGAGCTTCGGCTGGAGTATTCAGGTTGAGGAGCATGGTCCGAGCCGCCAAAGCATCCAAAATCTTGTCCCCATTTTTCAAATCCCAGTTGGGAACAAATTTCTCTTCGGCCACCGTAGGGTCCAAATCCATAGAATCTACAAAGACATCAAAACAATCCGTTTTAATCTCTGGATCGTACCACAAATGACTAAGATACTCTTTCGAGCCCTCGTCATCCGAAGTAGAGAACAGAGAAAACCAACCCGGACCATCACACTTACCGGCAGGGCTTGAGGGATCAAGAAAGAAGTGAAGGGGAGAAGGATTCATTTGATCAGCACCACCTTCGGAGAATGTAACATGCGGTTTGTCCCTAGCAGACTTACCTCCATCCAAATGGTCAGAAAGGGTGTCCAATAAACCCACCTGAGACGAAGGGTTAGCCGGAGCTCCCTTAGGGATAGTGGAAAGAGGGGTCTTCATTCTTTTCGGTGTATCCTTTACACCCTCCGACGTACCATCATCTTCCGACCCCTTCCTCTTCCTTGACTTCTTCTTCTTTTGCTTCCCAGCCTCTTCAGAAGGTGGCATCGAAGTGTCAGGTTGCTTGCTAACATCTTTCTCCGAAGCAGTTGCAACTGCTGATGATGGCGCACCCTCAGGGTTTGCCGAAGACGATCCCTCTGGAGTCCTAATCTTGTAAGAAGTTACTTTCATGCGATCCAAAAATGGTTTATTACCCGGAGCCATCTAAAAAGTGGTAAACTCCAGCTCCGAGTCGTCAAAAGACTCCAAGTGGAGACAATCCCTCAACGACATATCTGCAAAAGAAAAAGAAACGGTCATTTAAAAAACAAAACAAAGAGAATAAGGTTAGACTATCATAATACGGCTACTAACCATCTCTTCTAAGTTCTACAACAGGCCAATGATCTAGCCACTCTCAGTTTCGACTAACAACCCCATCACTAGTATATGCTCCGGAAGCCTGCGGACAGGGAATTTATTACCAAAGCCTTATACATATCCCCATCATACTGGAAACCCTTTGGCAAGTCGCTCTCCAAAGGGTCCTCTCTCTTCCGCCACACCATGTCCTTCAGCAGACATAGGTCGTCCAGCAAAAACCACCTATCCTTCCAATTTTTCAAGCTAGACACCTCCTACCCCACACATTCCTGATCCTCTTTAGGAATATCTATCTTCTTACCTTTCTTGTCCTTCGGTTGCCTTTTCTCGAAGGTATACCAGTCTCCAGAACGGTTTAAGCGATAAAAGGCTCTAAAGAAATTTATGTCTGGCATATAATCCAAAGACCGACTGGATAATTCGAACTGGTTCACCCTACTAAGGCCGAAGGGATTCACCTGAGAAACATGAACTCGGTGATACTCTAAAACCTTCATCAGGAACCGTGTGAAAGGCACTCGGTAATTCGCATAATTACACACGCGTGTATAAAATGCAAATTTACCAGGGGGAAGGGGTGTATTGGAGTGTTGGGATTTGGGAGGATTGGATTTAAAGACGAAGGAATTTTAAACTCCTCTACAAACTCGTCTAACCTACTTTGTGTTAGAACACTATACGACACACTCATGTTATCCTTAGGCATGCTTAAAAAAGTAAGAAAGTAAGGACTACACACCTTTCAAAGGAAGAAGACAATTGTGATAAAGAAGGGGACGATCCTGAAGAAGGTCGAAGGACTGGAGATGGAATCTAAGGAAGAAGATGAGATATTCAGACAAGAAGGTAAAAAGTTAAAAGTGTAAAAAATGGAGAAAGAGGGATCTATTTATAATCTTTGTGGACACCAAAACGACGGTTCGTAACCGTCCAATCAAAGCCACAAAGTGGCAACCTCGAGCCAATCAAAACGATCACATCAAAGGGTTCCTGCTAAAGACACCTGACGGTGACTCGGAAAAAATACATGAATGACACAGCTGTCACTCACTCACCAGATGAATGACAATACAGTTGTCATACAGAATACGCCGAAGCTCGAAGAAAATAAAAAACCAAGACTCCCAAAAAAATTACAAGTCCTTTCTAAATACCGAAGCATTTAAAAAGACTTCGGGGGACTTGAAGAGAATATATGGTTCTAGGTCGGAGCTTGGACCATCATAAAGAGACCGAGCCCGAACCTAACGAATATATGGTTCTAGGTCGAAGCTCGGACCATCATAAAGAGGCCGGGCCCCAACCTAACTAACCGATAACCAAACTTCGGTCAAAAGGCCCATGGGCCTGGGCCTACCGAAGCCCACCCAGGAAAGTATAAATACTCTCCAAATTTCCTCATTTGATAACTGAACTCAACCGTACTTATTGTACTTTTACATTCACTTTCCACTTCTTAAAACCATTCTTATTCTCACGCCGGAGGGTGGTCACAAAGAGACACTTCCTCTCCCCTATGACGAGCCTAACGGTGCTTTGTTTTGCAGGTTATTAGCAGATCTGGAATATCTCTTTCATCCCTTCATCTAACCCCTCAGATCTACTCCACCGATCCACTTAGAGGTAGCTTTTTTCCTCTTCACCCGCCATTTGCCCTTTTCACGAAGAGCACGATGGTGGAGCTCCTCATGCGGAATGGCCAAATCGCGGTAACGTTTTCCAGTATTGTTTCAAGTCATGGGGGGTTTGGAACCTAGGGTGGGATTCGGTTTAATGGGATGTATTGTAATCCATTTGGGACAATAATATCACATAGGGTTAAAGCTTTTGAGTCTGCACATATTATTATATTTTTTTTTGACATGGTAATGTTTGAGTGGGGTTGAACTAAATGGTCAAAATGGAGTTTGGGTAGGGGTGACTAGTCAAAACTTCTTATCCCCCAACTATTTATACAAATACATTTATACACATATTAATAACATGAACCACACTTTTTTTATATAATGAAATTTATCACTTTGAAGTGGTTAAATAATTTGTGCATATTCTTTTTGGCCCAGGAGTTTAGAATTTGCAAATATTTTAAAGAACTGAAATGGTTTTCAAATAAATATGTAAAGTGAAACAATTCGATTTTTTTTTACTTTTCAAATAGATAGTGAAAAAAATGAAATAACTCAACTGATACTTTATTCAACAGGTAAATTAACAATTATATCTTGCGCAATCACTATAAAAACAAATACTAAATCGTCACTCTTGATTAGGTAAAACATAATTCATTGTTTTTCCATTGAATTCTTGCACAACTCCATCACAATCAAAGTGAGTATATCTTTCCTCTTTTTCATGTTTTACACTTTTGGGGTGACTCATGTACGCTTATTATTTCACTCACTTAATCATGTTTTATTCTATGTTCACAATCGCAATTTTTGTATGTGTTTTACTTGTTGATCGCTGATGATGTGTACTTATGACCTTAATCGTTAACCCGGTGTGGGCTTAGCATAGCAATAAATAGTACTATGGTATATACCCCTTGTTGACTTACGTGTTCGAGTTAAGTCCTTGGTTATTGTTATGTGTGAACGATATTCTCTTGTCACCTACTATATATAATAATACTTATGAGCGAATACTATATATATATGTGATTCTTGGAACTAAAGGTTTGATTTTGGGTGATATTTGTACATAACTTGAACACTAAATTGTAGACAGTATAACACGTGAATTGCGAAACTCTTTTTCTACTATATGTATTCAAACAGGGTATGCTCACCAATACATTTTTGTATTGACATATACTATTTTTGTACATGTTTCAGGTTGTTTTGAGACGCTTCTTTTTAGCTTTTGGATTTATATTTAAGTTTTGACTTCATTGTATTTTAGCTAGACTTGTCACTTTAGAACTATTGTATCCTGTAACTTCCTTTCAATGTAATAAATTATTCAATCCAATGTATTCAAATTTACACTTTTAGTCCATGAGCTATTGAACAATCGTCACTACGTGGCATCTCGATGATTCCGCCATCGGTCGGGGTGTTACACTTGTTATGTAATTGTTACACTGCAAATGGAATTGAACTTGTGCAGTGCGTTGTGATGAAAAATGTTTTTCATGCAGCGGAAATGTTGGGTCTGCTGACCTGGAAAAGAACAGATGATTCGAAAGCCAAAATATACTATTCAGTTGATCCTATGAATAAACAGTGTTTACAAGATACTTCTCCCAAAATACGGTTGATCCTAACATCTGCTACACTGAACAACTGTTGGAAACAACTGCTGCTGCAAAGGACTGCTGGATAAACAACTGCTAGAGAACAACTGCTGACTAAAGGTCTGATGAAGAACAACTGTTGATTAAAGTACTGAAGACTAAAGGTCTGTTGGAGCCAACAACACTTTGGATCCAACAGATGATACAAGACCATCAGAGTTTTCCTCAACAGCAGTTTACCTTACAGTGTTTTACAATGTAACAATAGTTTATAGTTAATAGATGTTTTATGTTGTTATTCTGTTAGATGTCGCTGTCTTAGGTGACGTCAGCTGAGATCATCAGTGGTTTAGATTTGTCTATAAATAGAACAGCGATTGTACTGTTCTATTCATCACTCAAACATTCTCTTAGACAAACAATCACAGAGTGATCAGGCTGAGGGGGAGTATTTGTAATATTGTAATCTTTCAATTAATGAAAGCTTTCGATTAAAAACAATTATTCTCTTGTTTTGATTTATAGTTTATCATTCCGATGCACTTTCCATATATACTCACTTCATTCATTACATCTTTTATTTAAACAAATCAAAACAATCAAACTCAGATCCTAACAATTGGTATCAGAGCTTGGTCAATTAAATTCGATCTAACCAATCAATTTAATATAAACAGATCAGCTCACAATTATTGCTATCGTTTGTTTGTCGGATTGAAAACAGAGTAATAGTTTATTTTCGATTCAACCGTTTGTAAACAGACTTTGTTTTCATAAAAATCAGAGAATGGCTTCAATTAATCAAGATCCACATAACACTGGTACTAGCAACAAGCCACCGATGCTTGTCAGATCTGAATACAATATCTGGCAACGTCAGATGAGTCATGTGCTAGCTCAACAGAACACTGTTGGAAGTCGGTTGTCTTTGGACCACATGTTCCAATGGTGCCGAGTACCGAAGATCCCAAGGTCCAAGTACCTAAAAGTGTTGAAAACTACTCCGAGCAAGATTTTCAAAAAATTGAGTTAGATACTAAGGCTTTCAGTATTGTAGCCAAGGCTCTACCAAATGATATCTATGCTGGGCTGTTACACTATAACAGTGCAAAGGAGTTGTGGGATGCTTTGAAAGAACAATTTGGTAGGACTGAGGATGTAATTGAAAACAACCGTGAGATACTTAATCAACAGTATGAAACATTTAGTCATGTGAAGGGAGAGTCATTAACACAACAATTTGAGAGGTTCAACTGTTTAATAAGTGAACTAAAACTGGTGGGTCTAACTTACCAAAATTCAACCTTGAATCATAGGTTTCTTAGATCACTTCAGGACAAATGGGACACTATTGCAATTGTTATGAGAAACTCAATTAGTTTTAAAGACTTGACTCTGACCTAGCTTCATGGTAAGCTCTTGACTTATGAGAGAGAGCTTAACCAGAAAAAGAAGCTCTAGGATTCTAGAAAAGTGTCTGATGACTATGTGTTTGGTAATACAGCACTTTTGGGTCAAGATGAGGTACCTGGAAGTAGTAAGGATCAGGGTTATGATCATTACATTGATATAACCACTGGTTTTAACACTGATTTTTACTCATCACCAAACTATGCTTTTGCAGCAAGTGGTGATATCCAGGCATCTGATAACACATCTTTTGTGTATAATGACCGTCAATACATTGACCCTGTGGACTTAGAAGAAATGGACATTTTGCATCAATTGGCCTTGCTCAGTATTAGAACTAATAATTTCTATAAGAAAACTGGCAGAAGGTATCCAGGTTTACATGGTGGGTCAAAAGTGGGGTTGGATAAATCAAAGATCAAGTGTTATAAATGTCATAGAATGGGTCACTTTGCTAGGGAATGTAGGAGTCAAAATGGTACACCTATGATTACCTATCCAAACCAAAGGCCTCAGACCAACACTTATCAATTTTCCCAAAATACCCCAGGACCAAATGTGTAAAACACTGTTCACTTTGCACAGACCTCAACCACTGTTCCTGTGCAGTATGTCCAAACCACTGTTCCTCAGTATCATTATGTCCATACACCTGTTGCTCAGGCACAAGTGGCAATGACTGCTACTTCATCCTCTGCTCCTGCAGAGACCAGTTAGCAAAGCCAACAGAGCTTTTTCACTCAAGGCTTTGTTGATTGGAGTAGTCTACCAGATGAGCTAACAGATGAAAACATTGCTCTAGTTGCAAATTCTGAAAATAATATCTGCTTTATGGCACTAGAAATAATTACTGAAGAGACTGATTCTGAGGGAGTGGTGTGTATGTCTGAAAATGTGACTAATGATGTTGTTGATGAAGTTGTTTCAGTTGAAGAATCTGAAGTAGAGGTTGTGAATCTCTCAGACCCATGGGGTACTGATGACTGTGATTGCCAGTGTAATTGTGCCTTGATGGCTGCTGCTAAGGTATCACCTCAAATCTTAAATGACTTGTGCTCAGATAAATGTATCATAGCATTTGCAAAGATAAAAGAGGTGAATGAAAACTTTAGAAAGAAAATTTTGGAAGATGAAATTCAGTTTGAAAAACTCACCAAAGAGTTAAAATCAAAAATTACTCAAAAAGAATCTGAAATCAGCAGTTTAAAACATGAAGCAAGCATAACCAAAGACCAGCTTCAAACTATGATAACCAAATATCATAGTTGTAAACAAGAGCTTGAATCCACCCAGGTTGAATGTCAAAAATGGGTGGAATCATCTAAAGGTTTTGAGATGATTGTAAACCAACAGTCTAAAAGTCATGTGATATTTGGCTTTGGTTTTAAAGAAACCACTGCTCAAAGTTCACAAACCACTGACAAAAAGGAACCACAGTTGGTTGAAATCATCCCAACCAATTCAAAAGGTCAAGAAATCAAGGTTACTGAACCCAATGGTAAGAAAATCATTCTTGAAAAATTGGAAGGTACACCCTCATTTAATGAGATTGAAAAATACCAATTCAATCCAACTTGGTCAGATGAGTGTGATGTCCTTGATAATTTCAAACCAATGACCTTCAAAACCCCTGATGGTAAGAAGGCACCACAGGTCAAAATCATTCTCTTGAAAGATCTTCCAACAGATGATCAAACATCTGTTGAAAAGAAGAAAGGAAAAGGGAAATCAAAAGATAACTTGTTTTGTGATTTTTGTGAAAAGAAGAATCATGTCACTAAAAACTGTTTTCTTCTAAAAGCATATGATATCAACAAAGGAACAAGTTTAAGTGATTCTAAAAACAATGAATGTTTAATCTGTAAGAAAAAGAATCACAAAACAAAAGAGTGTTTGTATCTCAAAAATTTTGATGAAAAAAATAAAAGAGTACAAGGCTAAAACTCTTGAAAGTCAAGTGGTTAGTACTTCAAAAGGAAAACCCAAACAGACTTTTGAACCAATCCAAATAGCTGTTACCAAAAGTCTGAACAAAAATTCTGCTCCCAGAGATGTTCAGGTAACAGATGTTCCACCAGCTAACAGATTTCCAAGAGGATATGGACAACCAACTTGTCATCGTCTGCCATATGTTTATGAAGAGTCCAAAAGGCCTTCAAAACCTAAAGTGAACAGACATCCTCATGGTTATCAACATCTGACAGGAAATGATCAAACATCTGTTGGACCAAGTGTTGACATACAAGCACTGGCAAATGGCCAACAACAGCTATTGAACTTAGTTCAAAAGCTAGTTCAAACCACTGATTATTTTCCTAAACTTGAGGCTGAAAAGTCTGAGAACCCATCCAAAGCCAATTTGGCTTTGGACACTCACCAAAACTAATTCTTTACTGATGTGCAGGGAGCTTCTGCTTGCTTAGATAGTTTATGGTATGTAGATAGTGGAGGCTCCAGGCACATGACTGGATGTAGAGCCCTTCTTCTGGATTTTCTCGCTCATGGAGGGGGTGATATATCCTTTGGTAATGATTCAAAAGGTAAAGTGTTGGGTTCTGGAACTGTTCAAGCAGGGAGACTTAAGTTTGAAAATGTTAATCTAATTGACAATCTAAAGTTTAACCTACTTAGTGTATCACAAATGAGTGACAAAGGATATGGGTCATTCTTCACTAAGAAGACATGTAAGATTGTTGGACCAGATGTGGTTGAAAAGATTAACTCCATCATTGCTGAGAGTAAAGCACAACTTGTTGCTCACAGAAGTGGCAATGTGTATGTAGTTGATATGTTGAAGGATAATCCTATGACAAATGTCTGTCTGTTCTCTGCTGCCTCTACCAAAGAGACAGAATTGTGGCATAGGAGATTGGGTCACACCAACCTTCAAACTATCAACTCTCTCTAAACAAAACCTTGTCAGAGGTTTGCCACCAAAAGAATTCAAATGTGATGAGCATTGTGTTTCCTGCTTAAAAGGAAAACAACGTAAAAGCTCTTACAAATCCATTGATGAGTCCAAAACAAGTCAATGTCTACAACTGTTGCACATGGACTTGTTTGGCCTAGTTAAAATCATGAGTCTAAGAAGAAAGAGATTTTGCCTTGTCATAGTTGATGATTTTTCTAGGTTTACATGGACTTACTTTTTACATTCTAAGGATGAGACTGCAGGTATCTTTAAGGACTTTGTCACCAAAAATGAAAAACAATATGACTTGCCAGTAAAAGTCTTTAGAAGTGACAATGGAACAGAGTTTAAAAATAAGGGGTTGGATGAGTTCTGTGTGTCAAAAGGGATTGTGAGGCAGTACAGCATCCCAAGAACACCAGAGCAAAATGGGGTGGTTGAGAGGAAAAATAGAACTCTTATTGAAGCTGCAAGAACCATGCTAGCAGATTCTGGTTTGCCACTGTCCTTCTAGGCAGAAGCTGTAAACACTGCTTGCTATGTTCAAAACAGAGTTTTGATCAACCCAAGACATCAAAAGACTGCTTATGAAATTTTGTTCAAAATCAAACCATTAATCTCATTTTTCAAAATCTTTGGCTGCCCATGCTTCATTTTAAATCTTAAAGATTCCATTTCAAAATTTGCAGCCAAAGTAGATTGTGGATATTTTCTGGGATATTCTTCTACTGCTAAGGCCTATAAAGTGTTTAACACAAGGACCAAGACAATAGAAGAAACTCTGAATGTAAAGTTCAATGAACTTTCATCCTTAAAAATCCTAGCAAATCCTGCTGAGTTGTTTGATTTAGAAAAATTCAAATTTGAAGATATTACTGTCAAAACTAACAGTGCATGCATTTCACAATCTCCACAACAAGACTACAGAACAGATGTTGTGATTCCAAATCACTATCAAGTCTATTCTGCATCAGAAGAAGCAGCTGTTCAAAACACCTGCCAAAACTCTGTCACAGCTAAGTCAGCCACTGTTGGCCAGTCTTATCCTCAAACCACTGCTTCACATATTACATCCACTGCTCAATCATCTGTTGACAAAAGTCAGTCCAATTTTACACCAGTTGGACCCATTCCCCCACCTCCATTTCAAACATCTGTTGGCACTACAGAAGTGCAAACAGATGTTACACCAACAAAGTCACCAAACCTATGTCCTTCACCTCAAAATGCCATCATACCATATCAGGGAGATCTAATCTACCTAAGAGCTCATCCACCAGATCAAATCATTGGCAACATCAGAGAGGGTGTGCTCACAAGAAGCCAATCCCCAAATATCTGTCTTTTTGCAGGCTTTTTATCTCTCACACAACCTGTCAAGTACCAGGAGGCACTAAAAGACAACAGTTGGGTAGAAGCTATGCAAGAAGAGCTCCTTCAGTTTAAAAGACAACAAGTATGGGAACTTGTACCGTTGCCTAAGGATGTTTGTCCAATTGGCACAAAGTGGGTCTTCAAAAACAAAACTGATGAAAGGGGTATAGTTGTCAAGAATAAAGCCAGGCAAGTGGTTCATGGCTTCAGACAAGAAGAGGGGATATATTATGATGAAACCTTTGCTCCTGTAGCTAGGTTAGAAGCTATCAGACTTTACTTAGCCTTTGCTGTCAACCATAACATCAAGGTGTATCAGATGGACATCAAATGTGCATTCCTATATGGCAAAATTTAGGAGGAGGTCTATGTATGTCAACCACCTGGTTTTGAAGACACATTTCATCCTGATCATGTCTACAAGCTTAACAAAGCCTTGTATGGACTCAAGCAAGCACCTAGGGCCTGGTATGAAACTCTTTCCACCTTTCTCTTATCCATTGGCTTCACAAGAGGTAAAATTGATAAAACCTTATTTTTAAAATGGAAAGGGAAAGATTTAATGATTGTTCAAATATATGTGGATGACATCATTTTTGGATTCACATGTAATAAAATGTGTGAAGAGTTTAGGGAACTCATGACAGCAGAGTTTGAAATGAGTGCTATGGGTGAACTTCAGTTCTTCCTTGGTCTCCAAGTGAAGCAGCTGCAAAGTGGCACATTCATTCATCAAAACAAATATGTGAAAAATTTGTTAACTAAATTTGAGATGAATGACTGCAAGCCATGTAGCACACCCATGAGTACAGTCAAGCTACTCACTATTGATGACAAGGATGAACTGGTTGACCAGACACATTACAAATGCATGATTGGGTCTTTATTGTACTCAACTGCATTTAGGCCAGACATTATGTTTGCCACTTGTGTTTGTGCAAGATCCCAAGCCTCACCTAGAAAGTCAAACCTTATTGCTGCGGAAAGGATATTCAGATACCTAAAAGGTGCTCCCACACTTGGTATCTGGTATCCTGCTAATGGAAACATTGAGCTTTCAGGTTATTCAGATAGTGACTTCGCTGGCTGCCACACCACAAGGAAGTCTACATCAGGAGGGTTCCAGTTCCTAGGGAATGCCTTAGTTTCTTGGCAAAGCAAAAAGCAAGCAGCTGTTTCAACTTCAACAGCTGAGGCTGAATACATTGCTGCTGCAAGCTGCACAGCGCAACTAATGTGGCTTCAAAATCAACTGCTGGATTTTGGGATACTGCACTAAAGACTCCACTCATGTTGGACAGTCAAGCTGCTGAAAATATTATCAAGAATCCAGTTTCTCACTCAACCACAAAGCACATAGACATCAGACATCATTTTGTCAGAGATAGCTATGAAAAAGGGTTGATTTCTCTACACCATGTTCCAACAGAGGATCAGTTGGCAGATGTGCTGACAAAAGCTTTAGACACATCTACCTTCACAAATCTGATTTCTAGAATTGGTATGCTAAACATGGATTAAACAACAAACATGTTTTTAAATAAAACCTTAAAATGTTTCAGAAAATCAAAAATTCATTCTTAAAAATGGCATTTTGGTTGAAAAATCTGTTAAAGATAAAACAACCACTGCTGGTTGAAAAATCCGTTTCAAACATCTGATCAGATAAAACAACCACTGTTTCATTCACTCTATCCACTGTTGGTTGCAAAATCTGTTTCAAACATCTGATCAGATATAATAACCACTGATATATATATATATATATATACACATATCTATATATAAAAAAAATCTAAGTGCTGTTAGCATCAGTACTTTGGTAATACAACAGCTGTTTGCATCAAACTTTTGGCAACAGCTGTAAACCACCAGATGTTAGGCCATCAGATGTTTGCCACGTCTGCTCCCAAAAGCAGAGTTTTGGCCACATCAGCGGTTTCACCAGAGGCTATAAAAACCCTGTTTCACCACAACAGATGTTACACTGTCTCATTGTATTCAAAATACTCAAACCGCCTTCTTCTTCCTCAAACCCTTACTCTAATTCCACTCACTCTCACACTCGAAATCCATTGAAATGGATCTTCAAACCAAAGCCACACACAATTATCTTCCATATCTGGTAAAACAGATGACAACGGTCCATTCCATTCCACCATCGACATCATATTAAACTCCAAATACCTATAGATCCTCACCGCTGATGCTCCTATTCATTTTGAAACCCTCCAAGAATTTTGGTTGAAAGCTGAGGTTCTTCTTCAAGACAAAAAGCCTACATCCATTATCTCAAAAATTGGAGAAACAAGTATTACCATTACACCTGAATTGATATCCACAACCTTCTCACTCAATGATCTGTCAGGTAACGACTCTTTCCTTATGACAGAGCTTCACACAGAGTTTTAGGAAAGAGGTTATGATGCACAGATGACTGGGTCAACTCTTTTCAAAAAGTTTTTCCCACCAGTCATGAAATTTTTCTTTCATACCCTCCTTCTCTGTGTCTCTGCTAAGACCACTTCCTTTAATGAAATCCCATTGAGGATTCAGTACTTGGGCTATGCTATGTTGTCAGACTCTGACTTCAATTTATCCCAGGGACTGTTTATGGACTTAGTTTCAAATGTGAAAGCCATAAAGTCCGGGTCTAATAATGCTTTTCTGATTTACCCAAGAATTTTAAGTGTAATCCTTCAAAAGGTGTTACCAGAAAAGGATTTTAAAAAGGGTGAGTCTTTTCAAATGAAGAGTCTAACTGATGAAACTTTCACAAGAATGCTGGGTTCTACTACCCAAGAAAAGGTGTCAAAAGTTTCAAAAACACAAACAAAGAGGTCCAAGACAACAACTGTTGTTCAAACCTCTGTTGTTGAGCCCACTGCTCCTGGTGATCATGGCACTACATCCAGTGCTGTGAAACCCACACTAGCAACCTCCAAAAGAAAACGCCAATCCACAAAAACCACCACTACACCCAAAAGGGGGCTTCTGGAAGATGAGATACCAGAGGAAAACCCTGTTGCAACACAAAAGCAACAAGAAACCACTGTTGTTACTTCCTCACAACAGTTGGATATATCTCAACCTGAACAAACTCCTCATGAATCCTCACAAAAGGATATTTGTAACATCCCATTTTGAGATTTTACCAGGCAGGAAAATGGAAGCCGCAGTTTGGGTCCATAATGTTAAAGACCCAAACTACAAGGATTATTTGTGTAACTTATCCCCTCTTTTATAAGCATAACTAGATATGGAGGTAAACTCATAATATAGTTAGTGGGACTAACAACACTAATCAAGTTGTAAGAAAGTAAAAGTTTGAGCTAAATGTGGGAAGTACCATACTACGAGGACTAAACCGGTAATTATGCCTAACTTGGCTAAATTCTTGTAAGTCTATTTTGAATGGGGTTGGCATGTCACATGATGTAATTATAAGGGTAGATATGGGTGGAATAGGAGGTGTTTGTTCTAATTAACAAAAAACCCAAAGTAAGGGGACTAAAGTTGACAAATGGGGAAAACTTAATAAAAATCTGCATTTTTATACAAGGGGATCGATATTTGTGAGGGGGTTTTCATCCTTGGAAAGCTTTGATGAACCTAACACACATACAAGCCCTAATCCAAGGTGAATTCATAATACCATATGGTGCATGTATAGATTGGAGCCAAGATTGGATGATTAGGAGGGTTTCAAGCTAAGGTGTGAATTATTTAACACTAGATGATGGATTCTTGGTTAGGAAGGTATTAAATGATGAAATAAGTAGAGTTCATAAAAAATTGATATGTGAATCTATGTAGAAATTAGTTGTAAGAGATAATTGGAACTTGTATTATATTAATCTTGTATAAATTATGTAAATGGAAGAAAATCATATAAGGTTGGAAATGGGTGATGGTCTTGGTGTAATCCAAGATCATTCTTAGATAGATTATTGGATATTTTGAAAAGAAAGTGATGATTTGCTATGTTTGATAACTATTGAATAAAGGGTATGTGATGTAGGTAAATAATATGATGATTGATGTTATGAGCTATGAAAGTAGGCATGAAATACTTGTACATTGTGATTTAAATGTTGTATGCACACCAAGTATTTGATGAAATGTCTAGATGAGTATAATGTGTGAATTTGTATGGAAGACTCGACAAGTATGAAAGTAATGTGATAATTGGTGCAATTGATAGTAGGTTAACATGAGGATTGCATCTTAGAGAGTAATCATGTGGGGATTTAGTTGATTGTAGGATTTGGTAAGAAGTATGCATTAGTAGTGTGCACACTATGCTTAAATAATATGGTGCACACCATGTGTTGGTTAATTGGTGTGATGAATGATCTTGTATGTTAATGAGATATGGATATGAAGTTTATGGTGAACTTCATATGATCTAGTACATCAATATGGACATATGTGTCTAAGTAGGAAGTTTGTATAGTTGGAAGTTGACTTTCTGGAAAGTCAACAATGTTAAAATAACATGGTTATGCTTCCTAACATGATTGTGAGATTGGGGATATCATGTGATACATTTTCTATGGTTTATTTGACATACACAATGATAAGTGGAATTGCTTAAAGTGTGAACAATGTGGTTGTAAATCTATGTCTTATGTATGTTGAAAATTGACCAATGAAAGTCAAGATGACATAGGAGTTGGAATATTTGATAATGTGAACTATCATGTATGATAGCAAGATGTGAATGTGATGACATGAAATGATAGGAATCATGTCAAGAATGGACCTGAGCATGGAAGGCTAATGGGTCAGGAAGAGGCGAGGAAAACACGCATGAACTTGGATGACTTGAGGTAAGTGATTCCCGAACTTAACTTGCATTATGATATCAAATCTATATGTTAATGTAGTATGGGGATCTTGAAGGAAACAAATAATTAATGTTATGCCAAGGTAAGAAACTTGGTGATGGGTTAACAATAGATTTACCCATGTTTGGTTGCATATAGAGGAGATAACGGGTCATCAAGGAAATGTTACGCCACTCACGATGATACCACGTAATCCGGGTAGTTTAACGCCTAGGAAAATCATAGGGAATGATCTTAGAACCTTGTGAGGTTTGGGGTTTAAGATATGCCATTAAAGCATGAAAAGTGCATAGTGGGCGCAACCTCACATCAGGTCCGGGCGCAAGGTGACCTGAACGGGCGCAACCTGAATCTGATGGGAAAAATGGGCTGATTTGCTCCCTCTAGGGGCGCAACCTCCCCCTCTAGGGGCGCAAGCTTGCGCCCCCCACAGGTTAATTGTCTGTTTTTATCATATTTTGATGTTTCGCTTATATGCGCAACTCGTATTCGCGTTTAACGCATCGAATAACATCGTTGGACTTCGTGAATGCTAGGTATGGGTGTAGCAAGTAATAGGAATGTCAGATTTGCATATATGACTCAAGTACAGAATGATGCGTGCGTATTTAATTAAATGGATATGTGTGTATACATGGTAACAAATACGGTAAGTAGACTTGTTATGCTTTTGTAGGTTGAGAATGTGATGTATGTATGGGTACTTATACCCGGGTTTGTGTGAGAGTTTTATGTATGTAAAGGTTGGTCATTATGTGTAGATTGAGTATAGGATTGGAAACGTCATGTTTGTCCTAGAGAATACATGAAGGAAAAATAGTATGACGGGTCAAGATAAGTTGTGTATGGGAATTGCACGCAAGTATGTATTGTAGTGTTATTAACCTTTTTGTTATGAGAATGGTAATGAAGATGCAGGTATGTAAGTATGAATGCATGGGACTTGGAGGTTCGGATCGGGGTATCACACCCGAACTTGCAATAAGGCGCTTGAACAGGATTATGGAGTATTGTTGGATGTTATTCCCGCATCGTGAGTAATTTGCATGAATTCACCTATTGAACTAACGAAATGCTTATGTGGTGATTGCAGGTTGTCTTGTCTACCTAATGAAGTAAGGAAAGGATGGAGATCGAGCGAGAAAGCGGATTGTACGTGGTCACGGTCACATAACCTAATAAAGATGAGTCATGTTAAACGTAATAAGAAACACTAAAAGATGTAACACCAAACATATCTCTTAGATATGTTTTCAAACATTTGAGAATGTTCTATATGAAAAGAAATTTTCTAGTCCGTATTTTCCGCTGCATATTTTCTGTAGGGTGTTACAATATTGTTGTAAGCCAAAGGGAAACACATCATGATACATATGAGTCACTTGGCCATATGTTCACAAGCCCCTCTCCCAGGGCTAATTCTCTTTTTACTCCTCCACCTTCACCAATACATGTCCCTCAAACTATGCAACCTCTGTTTAAGGCTATTGATAAAACTCAGGAAAATCCCAGTTCCTCTTCTTCACCCATTAATGAGAGTTTACCTCCACAAGTGACTGGGACTGAGGAAAATCAATCAGCCAACCCACAAACAGTAGAGGAGGCTACACTCCCAGAGTTCAATGCAACTCTAGGTGAGTTTTCAAGTGAAGCAGCCGCTACTGATGTAGAGACCATTGTCTCACAACAAGACAGTGGTTACATACCTAAGACTTCCTTGAAGGCAACAACTGATGAGGCCACTATTGTGTCCCCAAAATCGGTTGGAAGTCCCCAGAACCAAGAAAAGGGGGCATCTGGTTCTCATCCTTTGGATTCACTTCCTAGGTCTGCACTAGGTACAACTACCACTGGTAGGAATCCAGATGATCCTATTAACTTAGGTGATTGGTCAAAATACCAAGAATTGACGGCCAGAGTACAGTCCATTGAAAACTCTGTTGCTGATATCAAATCCGATATCAAGACAATATTGGGATCATTGGCTACTCTTACTCAGAGTCAACCATCCACAGCTGATCTTGCTAATGTGCTATGGAAATCTGTTTCTCCCATCATCATAGCTCACAGAAAATTAGCTGATCAGACTCAGGAAACCTACATGCAAGTCATCAGGAACATGGTGGATGCCAGATTCAATGACACAAAAGCAGACATCAAAGTAATCAAAGATCATCTGCGGAAGACTACTGGCTCTGCCCCTACCACAATTCTCAGAGATGAAGATGATGATGAATTCACTGCTGATGATGCCAAAAAGGGGGAGAGTGGCAGAGACAGATTGCCAAAGCTAGATCCATTTGGTTGTCCATCCTCACAAAAGGGAAAATCAAAGTCTACCAACAAACCAGGGTCTACTCACACAGCACCACAACAACAACAACAACCAGATGTTCAAACCTCTACTGCTACTGAAACTGCCAAACCCAGCAAAGCAAAGGAAGTTGATACCTCTGCTAATGAAAAAGCTGAAAAGGCTGCTGAGGATAAGCAAAAGAAGGCTGACACTTTGGAAGTTAAAGCAGAATTTTTGGTACAGATGAAAAAGGAACAACAGCAAGAAGTTGAAGATGTGGGTTCCTCTAAAAGGAAGAAATTACATGCCAAACATGTCAGAAAACCACCATCCAAACTTGCTGCTAAGCCACTGCTACCGAAACCACTGCTGCCACCAAAACCACTGATACCACCAAAACACTTGAACCTACAACCACTCCACCTCCAAAATCCCAAACACCTGCTGGTTCTACAAAAGTACCAACAGATGTTAACACAACCACTGCTACAACATCACCATCACCAAAAGTCTTGTACAACAGGAAGAGAAAATCTACCTTTGTTGTACAGGATGAAAACATTCACACATCACCACCTACCACTTCAACCACACAATCTACACCCTTAACTGCCATTCCACTTTCATCATTCTCACCACACACTTCACAATTCACATCTCATAGACCACCACCAACCATTACACCATTGGCTGTGAAGTATCCTCTTGAACTTGATCTACTCAAGGGGGAAATGCAATCCTTCTACAATACTGAACAGCCATCTGAAAGATCTTTCCCATCTCTTCCAAATTTTCCTGTTCCCCTAAACATGGATACATATATGAAATACAAGGCTGAATAGGCAGATGCCATCATTAAAGAGAAATGCAAAGGGAAAGATGACAGGAGTGCTCAGGGCATCCATTCAGCAGAGCTTAGCAAAGTGAGAAGGATTGAAGATTTTGCTAAGACCCTGAGTAACTCAATGTCTACCATGCCTCTCAGCAGTGACATGGAAAGGGAGGTTAGGGAATCTCTTCTTGAACAAATCTTGTCAACCATGCCATACAAAGCAAACAAGAAACAGTTTGCAGGCTTGACCACTCATGCTCTTAGAGAAGAATTAATAAGAATTGAAGACATGGCTAAGAATCCCCCAACAAAGGTTTCTGCCCCAGATTTCAGTAAAGGCAGAGATCCAGCTAGAGCCTTAAAATTCAAAAGAATGAGACAAGAAATTGTGGCTGCAGACTATGGGGAAATGAAGTCTGTTGCAAGATGGTCAGAGCTAAGGCTGGTTGAAACTTACAAGAAATTAGAAGAAAACAGGAAGAAAGACCCTACCTTGCCCAGAAAACCTGTCTATGCTGATGATCCTTTGATGAAGAAACCTCAACAGGCTTTTACATTAGACAGCTTACTTGACACTTCTGATCTATCTGCTGCTGCAAGAAGACAATTCAAGAAGAAGAAAGAAATGTCTGAAGAAGATCAGAAGAAGTTTGCTGATACTTTTATAAAGGAGGGCATCTTTAATCAAGTGCACTACTTCTCTGATCCCACCTCTGAAAAACTTAGAGAAATCATTGGGAGACCCCCATCACCTAACTCATCCAGAATAAAGGTGCATCTCAGCAAATCCTCTGATTCAAAAATTCTAAAATGGAAGGTCAACAAAGACACCCATGAATTGACTCTGCTCAGATCAGATGGAAAGGTTCAAAAACTTAGCATGGATGATGCACATGGACTGTGTGCAGAAGATCTCCAAACATTGCTGAATCTTGAGCTTGAAAGAGATGTTGAAGACCTCTTCTCATTGAGCTTTGAGTTACAATTAAAAGGTCAAATTAGAGAAAGTCTGATGAGGAATAAAGATCAAGAATAAAGCCTAGTTTTGGCATCATCTGTTCTGGGGGGGGGGGATTGTTAGGTCTGCTGACCTGGAAAAGAACAGATGATTGGAAAGCCAAAATATACTATTCGGTTGATCCTATGAATAAACAGTGTTTACAAGATACTTCTCCCAAAATACTGTTGATCCTAACATCTGCTACACTGAACAACTATTGGAAACAACTGCTGCTGCAAAGGACTGCTGGATAAACAACTGCTAGAGAACAACTGCTGAATAAAGGTCTGATGAAGAACAACTGTTGATTAAAGTACTGAAGACTAAAGGTCTGTTGGAGCCAACAGCACTTTGGATCCAACAGATGATACAAGACCATCAGAGTTTTCCTCAACAGCAGTTTACCTTACAGTGTTTTACAATGTAACAGTAGTTTATAGTTAACAGATGTTTTATGTTGTTATTCTGTTAGATGTCTCTGTCTTAGGTGACGTCAGCTGATATCATCAGTGGTTTAGATTTGTCTATAAATAGAACAGTGATTGTACTGTTCTATTCATCACCCAAACATTCTCTTAGACAAACAATCAAAGAGTGATCAGGCTGAGGGGGAGTATTTGTAATATTGTAATCTTTCAATTAATGAAAGCTTTCGATTAAAAACAATTATTCTCTTGTTTTGATTTATAGTTTATCATTCCGTTGCACTTTCCATATATACTCACTTCATTCATTACATCTTTTATTTAAGCAAATCAAAACAATCAAACTCAGATCCTAACAGGAAAACGTTTTCGAAAAGTTTTGCGTTAGTTATAGTTTAGACTCAAAAGAATCCTAATTCGCTATAACCATTGGCTCTGATACAATCTGTCACACCCCGCCAAGGCGGAAACACGGGATGTAACTCAAAATGTTTGGCCCTTTGTTATGTGATTTGCACTTATGGCGTGCCAAAAGCTAGGGGAAATGATTTCTTGTGTGAATCCAATTTTGGGTGAGTTCATGACCAAAAGGCCGAAAGGATAACAACGGGTATGCCTTGCGTCATCAGTCCAGTGAATGGGATTGAGTGTTGTGGACACCTTGAAATTGGTATGAGAACGAGGATTTTGGGAAGTTGGGGAGTGGAGCCTAACATGGCGCGGGACAATTTTGTTTGCATAGGTGTCGCGCCTTGTCTGACTCAAAAGATAGAAGCAAACGTTAGGAACTTCAACGAACATGGGAGAGTTACGCGTCATAGGATATTGTTTGGATAAGCCAAACGCAAAGGAAGGAGAAAAAAGGGAGAGTGATAAAGTGTTTTGTGTGTTTTGATGTGAGAAACAATGTGATCAATGGATCCTTTATATAGGCCGATTGGGGTGAGGTGTGGGGACATTTTGAGAAGGCCAACTCTTCCTAGTATTATGAAAAAGTATGTGCTAATCCATTCTTGTATAAACGTTGACATTACTTGAAAAGACATGTACATGTGTGTGGTGTGTTGTGTTCGGTCGAAAGAAAGAAAGAAGGGAAAAGTGTGGTTTGTTATTTTTGGAAGTTCTTTATATCTTGGATGGAGTCTAAGAATGAGTGGAAGGTTCTATGTTGGTATATAGAGTTGACATTGGAAGAACAAGCATGTTTCTTCCTTATGTATTTCGGCCATTTGTGAAGAGAATCAAACAAATATGGATAATGATCAAACTTGGGAAGATGTATATGAAGAGTGTTAAGGCCTAGATTGGTATATAGGGTTGACAAATGTGAGATCTTTATGCATTCTCCATGTTTTCGTATGGAAAATTGTTAATGAGAGGTGGTAAGGCCTAATTTAGTATAAACTAGTTTAGGGTGGTGTTTTTGTCTCTTATAGCATGCATGCCATTCTTGTTCTTTTTGTCCTCTTCTAGACCCTCTCATGCGTATGTATGTATGTATGTATGTAGACATATAGGTGATTAACATGTGTGTAGGTTTAG
The DNA here is from genome assembly GCA_032199755.1 of Ambrosia artemisiifolia. NCBI lineage: Eukaryota > Viridiplantae > Streptophyta > Magnoliopsida > Asterales > Asteraceae > Ambrosia > Ambrosia artemisiifolia. The sequence goes on from CM063514.1 coordinate 33,868,421, forward strand.
TTGGCAAAGGTGTGTATATGATTGGCAAAGGTCTTGTCCTTTTCAATGTATATTATATATATATATATAGATGTATAGGTTTAGTTGGCAAAGGTCTTTTCCCTTTCAATGTATATTATATATGTATATAGATGTATATGTTTAGTTGTCAATTCTCATATATGGTAACCGCATACATACATATATAGCTATATAGATATAGGTTCGGCTAGGTCGTCTTGTGTATTTCTGTCGCATATGTACATATATATGTATAGGGTAACTTGTACTTGATCACACACATTTATAGTCTAGTTTTGATAATAACATATGTTTGATACAAAATAATATTAACATGTGGTTAATACCATGTGTTATTTATCCATATACATGTGTTCTTTTGAAGCTTTAACTCATGCCTACATATTATATGTTTTGATTGGATATATGATGATGTTCTGTGGTTTAATGTATCAACTATCCATAAAACGTCTTATGAGTTTTACGGGTTTTGTGTGTAATTGACCAATTTCCCACTTAGGTATTATCACGTGATATCTTGTTTTGTTCGTACGTAGTAATTGGGTGTTTTGTTGCTCTTTTTTGAGCATATCATTGGCTAGATTGTTCGGGCCAATTGTTACGGATAGTCGGGTGTTGCATGCGTAAATGGACATTGTTGGAAAATGTAACGAATCTTTGAAATTATTTGGGTTTTGCTAGACTCGGGACGACATAGTTAATGTAAAAATGTCTAATGCACGAATTGAAATATTGGGAGTCTAATTAAGGGTTCGGATATTGTCCTTGAAAATTGCCGGGTTTCACATTCTCCCCCTGTTGAAGGAATTTCGTCCGCGAAATTTGGTTTAAGTAATATGTTATTGGAGTCATCCGAGATGAGGAATGGCACTTTCGGTTTTTCATCAAGATGGAACCTTTCGTTGTTAGGAATCATCTTTGATGGTGACATGCGTGTCAAGTCGAGAAGGCACCTCTTGAGGTGTGGTGGGTGTAAGGTTTGCAAAATCCATTAAGTTTGAAGTCTCAGGGAATAGAGACGATCCTAGCCATGGTTAGAAAGGGCCGAGGTCTTTTGGGTTAAGCTACCTCCAATACCGATCACGTAGGCGCGAAGCATGTCCGTGGTGGTTTGGAGGTTTTGTTTGCTCAGACCACTATACTTGTGTTAGTACGGATTCCTTTAGTCTTTCTCAGAGTTTTAAGAATTCAAAGTGAAAGACTATTTTTGTTGGAATAAGTAAAGATTGGCATACAGTGTATTGCCACCACTCTTTCTTGACTTGACTAGTCAGCTTCCAATTATTAGTCCTGTTTGACAGGTAGAAAGGGTGCGGATCTGGCTTCGCATTTGAAAGTTTCAAGATAGCACGAGTTTCTCTAAAAAGAATTCATAGTGGTCGATTGTATTTGATACTTTCGACGAAGGTTTACGTTTCGTGACAAGTTAGGTGTGTCCCAACCGTTGGTCTCGTCAACCGAGGAGATGATTTGGAATTTGGGCACAGGAAAGACACGAAGGTGAACCATTAAGCAAAAGAATTATAGATTCAAACTTTCATTCCCGCTTTGATATTGGTAGTCCGATATTAAGGAAATTCTTGGGTGATCGGAATTTGGCTATGAAGTTAAGGTGTCAATAGGAGTTGGGTCCAATTTCAAGAGAGTACAATGCCTCTTCCGATACTTAGTTGTGATTGATCGAAGAAGGTAGCACTAGTTGTTCTGCCACTTGTGGTCATTACCCCTGAGGGTCGGGCCGTTTCGAGCGAGGTTGCATCACAATAAAGAAATCGAGTGGTTCCCAATGATGTATGAAACCAAAATGCATAGGAAATGAGAAAGTACATAGTGTGAGCTGCATCAATGAATGACTAATCGACGAGAGTTATGGGTGCTACGCCCTTCAGGTGTCGAGCGTCCCACCGAGTGGATAGGTGCTAGAGACTAAGTCGGGACGAGATGGTGTATGCTAGGAATTCAAGCATTATTGGCGGAAATATGAACTCGGGATTTTGCATGATAAATTTATAAAATATTAAATCACAAAAATCTGTTGAATGTCTACGTAATCCGGTAGAATGCAGGAGTGAGCTGGAGACACATGCGGATTAGATCGTGGATCGGAAAAACATCAGTAAAAGGATCACTTATGGTATCAGGTAGTATTGTCAAAAACAAGGAAACAGTGTTATAAGTAAGTGCTTGAAGGCACTGAAGTATGGATACATGCAATGTTTGCGTCCATTAAGGAGGTTAGGGAAACGAGGAAAGGACTGGAACTTGGTGAGAGTCTGACATGAGATCGCATGAAGATTTCAATTAGACATCAGTGATTGATCGAGGAATCGTATGGAGTTCATCCCCTGAAAATGTTCGTCTTGTTAATACCAAAACGTCGGCTTTACAACTGAAATGTGTTCCTTTGAAAGGATGGGGGGTTTACTAGCAACTGGTTATAGTATGAATAGTTGTGGGGATGTTACTGCACAGTTAAGGGATGACAAGGACCCTCTGACCCTTGGAAGTGTACCAAGAACAATCCAATCCTTTGAAATGAACAAGGGCAATCCGGCCCTTTGCGACAACTCATGCATGTATTTACTAATAGGTTGATAGGGGGCATCTGCTCACAAGCACGGTTAACCATGTTGTATCATCATGGAGAGTGAATATCGAGGTTATGTTGTTGTATTGATTATCATAAGCATCTAACGTGTTGCTTGTAATAAAATTGTTGAGGGATGAGTCAAAAGTGTCTTGCTAACATCTTTGGCGTTCAAGAAAACAACACAAGTGTACGGAAGACAATATATAGGGGTTGGACAAGCTTCGATCGGTCAAGAAGGGCTGAAGTGGAAATATAAAAGCAATGAGTAGTTGCAAAGTTTCGTGATGATTAGCGGGCACTTTGCAAGGGTCTAAAGTGGTATGAGGCGATGTATATAAACCTTTAGATGGTTCCAGCCTCGGTGATTATCTCCAAGTAAATTTTTACGATACAAAATCATTGTAAATCTTCACCTACCTTTTTGAAAAAAAAAATTATTCTTATTATCGAGTGGTATAATGAAATTTTGGAAATGACTCATGCCAGTATTCTAGAAAACGTAATTTATGGTAAAACGTTTGGCAACAACTTCTTTTCTAAAATGACGTGTATAGAGTTTAAAGCTTGTGTATACAATGACACACTTCTTTACTAACATTTCGAATTTCTAGCTCTAGACACTTAAAGTGTATTACCTTGTGGTAGGTGTTCTTTCAGAAAAATAAAGTTTTAATTCGAGGGTTTGTATTGAAATCACTTAATTTGATTCGGCATATAAAAATGCTTTTTGTTAACCAATATTATATGTCCAGAAACGTTTGGCCCTTTGTTATGTGATTTGCACTTATGGCGTGCTAAAAGTTAGGGGAACTGATTTCTTGTGTGAATCCAATTTTGGGTGAGTTCATGACCAAAAGGCCGAAAGGATAGGAAGGGCAAAATGATAAGTTTTGGAAACTAGTTTTAGCGAAACACCAAGGATTGCACATAGTTTAGATTAAATCGATGGGGAAACCATTCAACGATATTCCACATCAAGGAGTACTATGTTGTGTATGTGATCTCTGTTAAAACTTGAGAGGTAGATTAACGGTATCAATCGACAAAGGAGAGGGTAAGTCGAGAGAGAAATGGCAGACCACTTAAGTCCAACTATTCGATTGAAGTCCCCATGACTATAAGGTGTGTCTGCAAACTTGATATACTTTGGTCGTGAGTGATGATACGCATATAAAGGGTCATCTTAGAAAACACTATTTTGACTAATTGAGCGGTCATGAAAAAAAATTGACTCCCAGGAGGGAAAGTTTAAATTCATTGAGGAGCATGGGAACCTTTTGCTATACAAGCGTCTGTGTTTCAGCATCCCTACAAGGTCACTAATAATCCTTGTGGGCATCGGGTAGGAGAAAATTACGGAGTCATAGAATGACTAAAGCGCAGCAAGGTAGCTTTTATATTCACAAATGCAAATGGATAACAGCGGCTGTGCCTTGCGTCATCAGTCCAGTGAATGGGATTGAGTGTTGTGGACACCTTGAAATTGGTATGAGAACGAGGATTTCGGGAAGTTGGGGAGTGGAGCCTAACATGGCGTGGGACAATTTTGTTTGCATAGGCGTCACGCCTTGTCTGACTCAAAAGATAGAAGCAAACGTTAGGAACTTCAACGAACATGGGAGAGTTACGCGTCATAGGATATTTATCAAGAAAATCCCTATTCAACGTGCGTTTGATGTGAAGAGCAAGTTCCACATAACGAGTTTAGAAAACTCGGTATTGTCCGTGCTCGTCGACTCGAAACGTAGTGTGCACCAAGATTCCCATGCACCGCAAATTATGATTACGTGTGCACCCGTAATAATAATTTGCTTGCGTGGTTCCCCAAGTGTTCTCTAATTCCGAGCTTCCGACCAGGGTGACAAGAATTATAAAGAATGAATCGACTAGGAAGAGTCCACTAAGGTTCCTCCCTTCATTTAGAAGACTATCCGGACATTCTAGCTTTGAACATCAAGAGAGTGGTCCCCCAATCACTCGTCCCTGGGTAAGTAGAATCATCAACGCAAGTCGTCCGTTTGCTAGGCGTTGTTCTACTAGTTAGTTCGGGTGGTTGGTGAAGTTGCGAGGATCGGTCAAGCATAAATCATGACGGTACTGCGATCGGTGGCCTATAGTCGCCCGTATCTTCAGAGAGTACCTGGTATTGGGGTTGAGGACGAGGGTGTCCTCTTTGTGACAACAATATCCAAACATACACCTAAGAGCTTGTTATGTTATAGCTACAATGCAAATGGAATGGAACTTATGCAGTGCGTTGTCATGAAAAATGTTTTTCATGCAGGGGAAAACGTTTTCAAAAAGTTTTGCGTTAGTTATAGTTTAGACTCAAAAGAATCCTAGTTCGCTATAACCATTGGCTCTGATACCAATCTGTCACACCCCGCCAAGGCGGAAACACGGGATGTAACTCGAAAGGTTTTCAAGCTTAAGATTCAAGCAGACAACTAAATAAAAACAATAGTTTTGATTTCATCTCGTCAAAAGTTACAATTCGAGAAATTCATTGTTTTTGAAAAATAAGGATTTTACATTCAAACTTCGTAGTACTTGCTAATTCAAATAAAAATCCCCGCAAAAATGGTGTCGTGTAACGCATGCTTGAATTCCATGTTCCATTCGTGAAAATCTATTACCTGAAAAACATGCATAAAGATTTGTCAACATAAAGTTGGTGAGTTCACAGGTTTTATTGACTCGCTATGATTTGTTCTTGGAAATTTATTGGCGATTCTCGTAAATTGTTGAGAATTATTGTAAATTATTCGCGTTGAAAAGTTCCCGAAAACACACACATAATTAGTGAATCCGTGTTTGACCAATCATAGCCTAGCTAGGGCAAGATTTATGTACCAACATGAGCCCATAACCAAACCTCTGACGTGTATTGCCTCACGCATTGTAAAATAAAGACAACGTAAATATGGTAGAATACTAGCACTCTTTTGCATGTGGCAGGTTAGCGCGACTAACCAAGAGTGGGGGTGTCAACCCAATAGATCTATTTAAGTGTTCCATAGCTAACTGTTTAGCTAATGGTTTAGTGTAATGTATGTACGAGGACTATTGAGATCTCATGAACCAATTGTCTCATGTTTACAATTGTAGTCATTTTATAATTCACTCTAAATGAAAGTAACTTGATAGTTGCATGTTTTCCCCCCAAAATATGAAAACAGTAAAAAGGGACCGTGAAACTCACCTGTTGTCCGAGTAAGTGATCTAGAAAAGCATAATCTGGAATAACTATAATCCCGACAAAGAGTGCCCTAAAATGTTAAGGACATCTTAAGTTGTGTGTACTTTGTTATTTACCATACAAGTTGTTCACCCGACTTGTGGACCCTTGTATCATGTATACACGCGGTCATGGTTCATGCACGTGACAATTACTACGTATCTTGTTTGTACTTTTGAAAAGTGTATGGTTTTGTGCAATCCAGGAGGTTATCGTTATAGAAATACAATTAATATTGACAAAACCGTCTTCACATGTTGTCATGGGTTATTTAAACATTACCCCATTTAACATATGTGGTGAGATCGTGTAAATACAATAGTTTTAACATATGATCTGTTGTTATTATGTTAAATGCATGGTTAACATATGTTGGAATCATTTTAACTTATGTTTCCTTTAAACCAAACATGTGACATTGATCAAAATCCAAACTTTGTATAATTTAACCGACTCCACACATACTCGTGTACATGCTCGAGTGTGATCACAAGTATGTTGGTGCATATTTCCATGTATGTGTGTGTATGTGTGGTACAAAAAAAAAGGTGTATCAAAGTATATATGTATTATGTTTAAAGTTCCAAAATGTTGTCTACTCGACTCTACACATGCTCGTATATATATCCAAGTGTGAATGCGAGTGTGTAGGTGTATATTATCATACATATACGCGTGTGTGTTTTCATAAGGTTTTGAACCTCATAATTAATGTCACACTTTCCTTCTTTAGAAATGTGTTGATTTTGTCGAAACACGTCCATTTTATGCTCTCGAACACGCGTAAAAGTATATTATATTACTACAACATCAAGTTGAGTTATGAAAAATTTAATGATATTTATTTTAAACAAAAATAAACTTCGTAACTAAAATTATCAGATCTTGCGTAAAAATGAAGTTTTTGCCTTTTTTTCTATTCGAAACACACATCGTAAGAAAGGATAGTTCCCCAAATCCGTTTTCCTTGAAAAATTAGCAGTATTAATAAGAATTTTACTAATTTTTTTAGAATAAATTGAAAGGTTTAAGTATGCTATTAAATTCCATAAAAATTTAATAGCATACATGTTCAGCCAGGGAGCAAACTAAATCATGAGATTTAATTTATAAGCTTATTAGAACATGTGTAAACTACTGTGTGAATTTGGGATTTTGAACAAAGGTATTTTATAAAAATTAGTTTTTACCTTGGCTTTATAACAATTTACTTTTCGAGGACTTGGCTTTATGAGGGTTTTCCAATTGAGATTTTCCGAACATGATTGGAAAGGCACGTTTGAGACTTAATTTATAAGTGTGTATAGTAAAAATACTAGTGGGAAACCCGCGCGATGCGACAGGAACGATAATTTACAACCCAGTTCTACCCTAAGATTGTAACATGCACCGCATTTCGCTATGAGTTTCACGTATTATTTGATTTGCTAATAAGACATGATTAGCACTAACATATACAACCAGTTGGAACCAATATAATCTATTAACAGATAGATTTACCAAAAGTATGCACATACATATTTGTAACCAGTAATATTTCATAAAGCATAACATAATCCAAAAAGACATATTACAGCCCAAAGAACATCATAGATTCAAAGTCCTGGAGGTTCTTCATTAAAATATAGTATGGGTGCATCTGCAGAGGATGAAGCCGCTTCAAGGCTTAGGTAGTAGTAAACTGCAAATGATTTGAATTCCAATATGTCAAAATGAAGAAAAAAAATCAATAATGTATATTATAATGAATTTGAGAAGGATTCCTACAAAATTTAAAATGTAAGTAACCAATATCGTGTTGTAGTTCTAAGAAACTGATTTGGGGTTTAAAAAGTGTTGCGTATACAACGTTTGGATACCTATTATAACATCTTCCCTAACGAACTATATGTGAGTGGTATTAGAATGTTATAGACAACTAAATACACCCATCTGATGAAGCCAAAGAATAAAACAGCAACAACAGTAGAAAATTTCATAATAAATGTAACCGTTGAGATGCTACACTCTCAATGTAGATTACTTCTTGTCGTGTCAAATTGTTAGAACCGTAACTTAGAATTTGTAGAAGTCAAAACTTTAATAACCTAGTACTATGTTCGTTTACATTCTCAACAACCGACATAGCATTAGTGTAATTCAATATATATATATATATATATATGAGAGGGTTATCTTGAGAACGCTAAATATTGTGACAAATCTCATTATAATCAAAGTACAACATTAATAAATGAATTTTCTTTTCAAATAATTTATCTTTTCTTGCAAAAACACTTTCAAATTAACTTTTTACACATGTGTAAATGAAACAGTTTACACATGTATAAATAGTAGATTTACACATGTGCGAAAACAACTTATTTTCGTATACGTTTGAATTTTTACGCGTAAATTGTGTTTTTGAGATTGTATTTTAGTAATAAACATAAGTGTAAAAAGAATTTTGAATTTGAATGGTTTAGATGTCGTTCTCGCGGTGCGCACGAAATATATATGTTCTCAAATTAACTTTCCCATATATATATATATATATATATATATATATATATATATATATATATATATAGGAATAAGATCAAATAGGAACCAATACCCTAGTTAGAAACTTAGGAACCAATCTGAGCCATCCATTTATAATTTTGATCTAGGGGTATTTGTGTAATTGGACAATTAAATATTATCTTTTTTAATTGATTAAGACTTTTTATGTATGGCAGTTTTTTTATGTATTGATAAACTTGCCATTGACTTGTTCTCCAGCCAAATGTTCCGGCTATGTCGCCTGAGCCAGATCGGTTAGCTTAACTCCACCTAATTTACGATTTGCATATTCTATCTCATATTTTGCATTTTCTCATCTTTTTTTTTTTTGTAAACAAATTGTCGTGATTACAATTTTCAGACACGTGATTATGTTTTATAAAAATAGGGTTTCATTTTTTAATTTCTTTTTCTTCCTCATTTTCGTAATTTTGTGGAATTAAATTCTCTATATTCACCGATTCTGCTGTTTTGATTCTCTGAATTTTCTTATTTAAAATCGGTATATTGTGAATTTGTATATGGAAAATTCTGTTATTCTGACAATTCTTATGGGAATTGTAAAAATAGATTAATTAAATCATAATTTATTTGATAATAATTGTATGAAATTGGTGTTTCCGTATACATAAAACACACAAAAAAAGCTGTCGGTTTTTTCTCCTAATAATTACCTGCCTTTTAACATGTTGCTATCGAATTATCTTTTTATTTTAAATTGAATCTGTAATACTTTTTCTTTGATTTATTTGTTGTCTTCGTAATTCAAGATTTTTCTTCTACGTGCCAATAACTATATATGATACACTGGTGTATCATATATAGTTATTGGGGTTGTACAGATATAATAAGATTTGTTCTTAGTTGTTATACACCAGTGTATAACAACAAATCTATTAATTATTATACACAAGTGTATTATAGGTGGTAAAAGACGTTATAATAAACTGATAGTATTTTGTTTGACGTTAAATATACACAGGTGTATATTCATTATAAAAAATGGAATGTGCAGTATGACACAGCCTGTGTGTTACTCAATATACACAGGTGTACCGTATATGAGTTGTAGCATGTCTAACTATATTTTTTAAATATTGTAAAATTCATTTTTAATTTTACATTTTTTTATTGTAGGTTCCTCGTCGAGCAACATATATGAGTCTCCCGGTGGGACGAGATGAATATACACCAATGTATATCTGTGTACATCAATGTATATCTGTGTTGATGATGATGAATGAAAAAACCAATATACACCAATGTATATCTGTGTTGATGATGTTGAATGATGATGAATGAAAAAACGAATATACACCAATGTATATCTTGTGTTGGTGATGATGATGAATGAAAAAACGAATATACACCAATGTACACTGTTGTATATATACCGAGATATAATTTTAATAGTATATACAATAAATACGTTTGGGTATACCATAAATACTAATTTGCTGTTTCCAAATATACAGGAGTTTCTTATTAATTACCTAATAAATGATATTGAACAAAAGACATTAATACCCCTTTATTAAAATAACAATTAATTAAAGTTTTACTTATTTACAATCATGCCATTGAAGATGGATGGCTCAGATTGGTTCCTATAGTTCCTACTTAAGGGTTGGTTCCTATTTGAACCCTACCCTATATATATATATATATATATATATATATAGGATAAGGATAATTTAGAAACTCCCTTGAGTTGGAGAAACTCAAGAAACTCATTTGTGACCCTTGATCAACCAACATCAATGGATGAGATTGATAAACTAATATTATATTATTAAAAGAGTTATCTTTTTTATTTGTTTGAAGCGAAAGGGTATTTTAGGAAAATTGCATTTTGTCCATATCTCCTCTCTCTCCTAAATCTCTCTCATCTCTCTTCTCTCTCCTGACTCTCTCCTGACTCTCTCTCCTCTCTTTTTCCTTGCTTTTACATTTTTTTTCAATTTTTTAACATTTTTATAGGTAACAATAAGTCAGATTGATCTGTAACAACTTATGCGTTACGTTGTTACATTGTTACATTTTCAAGTGGTGCTTATGCAATTGTTGATCGATTAACTAATTAAGTCCGCATATTGTTACATTCTTACCACACTGTAAAAAAAAGCAAATTTACATATTTACATAAGTATCATAGTTAATGGTGCTTATGTAACTATCTAAACCAGTAAAATAGATTTGTAATTTTATTTCATAAACAACAACAAAACACAAATCAAATAATTAAATTAAAATCAAACAAAAATGACAAACAAACAAACCAATAATAGATTTGTAATTTTATTTCATAAACATCTTCAAACTTGTACACACAACCGTATCGGATCTTCAAACTTGTACACATCTTCAAACCCGGATCGACCTGAAAGAACCTGCAATAAATAAAATGTTAACTTACAAAACTTGAAAAGATATATCTTATAAAAAGTTTAGGATCTCTCGTTCTTAACTTCGATCTACAAGCAGGGAAGAAGCTTTGTTTGGGCCAAGAGGTGCCCCTTCCCTACCGTTTTCTTTAAAGGAAAGTAAATAGGAGATGAGAAATAATTTTCTTAACAACAAAAAAATTATAAGATTACGAAAGCAATGGACTAGCAAGATGCTACCAAGAAGTTCAACAAAACAATAGTAATAATAATAATAATAATAATAATAATAATAATAATAATAATAACCTGCGTTTGGTCTTCTCCATAGTAGCAGGAGCATAAAGCTTTAGAGAAACCCTCTGCAAAAACCCCTTTTGGTTTGAAAACAACAACAACAACAGATCTAACCACCGTCTTCAGCCTGCCACCACCACCGTCAAAACCCTCTGCAAAAAACCCTCTCCCACCGTCATCTTCATCATCATCACCGCAGATCCACCATCCTCAACCCTTAACCACCACAGATCCACCACCCTCAGCCACGACCGCCCTCAAAAACCACCACCGCCTTCGTCATCAACCCTCAGCCACCACCACCTTCATCATCAAACCTCAGCCACCACCTTCGTCATCAACCACCAGCCACCACTTTCGTCATCAACCTTCAAACCCAGCCCCGTCGTCATCAACCTTCAAACCCACCCCCCTCCACCCCTACCCACCACCATTAAAAACTTTCTACAAAAGACCACGTTTGGCAACCACCACCACGATTCAGCAAAGAAATCAGATCTGATTCTCGTTTTCTTTTTTGATTTTTAGAGAGAGAGAGAGAAGAGAGAGAGATAGAGTCTTGAAAAGTGATTTTTAAAAAGAAATCAGATCTGATTCTCTTTATTGGGGATTGGGGTGGGGTGGGTTGAAGTTACCATCCTACCCTTATGCTAAAATGAGAATAAGAGGGATGTGGAATCATGGTGACCATTGGATGGGTTTCAATGGTTTCTCCAACTCAACATGGTTTCTTAAGGATACATAGCCTATATATATATATATCGCTTAACATGTGTTAGTCAAAAACTTATTTTTTTTAAAGTGCTCGGCGCAGTGCATTGTCAAAAGTGATGAATGCAATTTACAACAGGCAAAATTCACTGCCTCAAAAATTAGAAAATGAGGTTATGAGGTGAATAAAGGAATATGATGAAAAAATCCGTTGAGCAATTCTTCATGTTGTGTTCTAGTTGACAACAAAATAATTATATTCTTTTATCAAAGACATTTCATTAAAATACAAATACTATGTTTTTAGAATATCCAGCACAATTTGTGCATTCAAAACCACTAACACACCCCATGATATATAAATAAGAAACTTGATCTTAAGAAATCATGGGGCATATATACATGTATATATTAAGAGAGAGAGAGAGATAAAAAAAGTCAGCAAACAAGAAAGTGTCTTCCAAGATCAAATTATATATTAAGAGTATGTTAAAAAAAATGAAGAAAACTGAATGAAAAGAAATACATTTATGAGATAAGGATACTTACAAGTTGCCTAAACCAAACTACTTGTTTCCTGAAGAATTTTAGAAAACTTATATGTTGGTAGTAACCACAAGATTTAACAACATAGAGATATATTGAATCTAAATATTGATGGTAAGAAACAGATACATAACTTAAAGTTAAACGTAAGTGTAGCAACAAAGAAATAAGTAAGCAAGTTGATACTTCATAGTTCATAACATAAAGCGGGGTTTGGATCAGTCTCTCGATTGCTTCTCTAATTGATTGCTTCTCACATTCATCGATTTCATAAGTAAACCTCTCACGGGTGGAGGCTTATAGAGTTATAGGGGAGATGGGAGTGTAACCGACTACAAAGATTGTTGATGAGAAATTGAACCAGTGACGCATTCAATCTCTCATTCAATTGTGAATTTGTGATGAATAGCGCATTGAAGAGCTGGTAATGAAGTGCACTGCATTCAATTGCAGTGTAGTATAATATTTTCATTTCACTTTTCATGTATTTATCAATGTAATAATGTTTATTAATTTAACTAGTGGCGTTCACGGGCACGCGTTGCGCGCCTTGTGATTTGATCGCCTATACACATTCTTGCGTATCAATGTTTTCGCATATGGACGCGAAGTTCATTCAATTCTGTACAGAACTTGTTTAAATCATTTTTCAGAAATTAAGTTGTTTTAATTTGAAAAAGAGTGCACATGTGACCTTGCTACCTAGACTTAAAATCTATGAGAAATGGAGTAAGAGACATGCATATATCAGACCTCTGATTTCTAAATCATGAGCTAAAAAATACCGAATACATAATGGTTCAAATTTTTAAGATGCTTTACAGAAACTAAATGTCACAGATGACTAACAGTAAACATCACAGTATTTAAATAAGGTTGAAGTGTTGAACAGAGGAAAAGCAAAATATTTAAATGAGTTTGAACAGTAGCAACACTTAATGGATGTCTAAGTATACATTGAACACAGAATTCAGGTAGGCCCAAATGAACTTTTAACATTCAGTAAATCCCATACGGTTGAATAAAACCGGTATACACCAAAGATATATGTTAGGTATTTCTCATGTCTTTTAAGCCTTCATGACCAATGCGCAAGCCGAAGTTTAGATAGTGCCTTTTGATTCAATGCCTGTGACCCGTTAGTTCTCATTTTATACTTTTATAAACTGTTAGTCAGCATATGTAACCCAGCAAGTGGTTGTCTTATATTCTTATCAACAGTTTTAGAAGGTGCTTCTACAAACCTGTTCGCGTATACTTTGTGCGGAAATCACGTAAGGTAGCAACATACAACAGACCAAGGCAACTAAATATCATTTTATAATGCATTCAGTCAAAATAGTTAAACACATAGACAATGACATCGTACACCTTTACCTATGGCAAATAAATTTTTGACCAATATCTAACATAGCCTTGAATCCTTCATAGAAAAAAAAAACAATGATAAACAACAGATAACTAAGTATGTTTCAAATTCGTATATGACGTCGTTGTATCTCAATCTCCTCTATATTTGATTTTTGTGGTGAAACAATTTTGAGTTTGTAATCAAATCTGTCAAATACTACTGAATCACAACTTCAAAACATAATAGTTGAATTTATATGACACATCAAAAGCCAAAACACCCTAGCTTAAGGTGCGTTCTACTTTTATACCTGATGCATCGGTTGTGGTTGTGGTCATTGCCAGGTTCAATATCTAGATCCCAAGATATGTCACCGCCATTTGTCGCGAAGTACGACCACCATTCATCACCATTGTTTTCACCATCTTTGGACAGCCAGGAAGAGACTTTAGCTGACCGGTTGGATCAAATTTGGCTGGATATCTAAGAAGATGAGCCTACATGTTGCTCACCTCATCGGCTGCGTACTGGTTTAACTCAGTGATATGACCCGTCGTCACACATTTGAGGCTCTCGGGTACCTCAAAACTTCCTTTAAGTCTACCGATATGCTCAGACCATAGGGAAATTCTGTACATGTATATCTACACAAAATCATTAAATAAATGAAAATTCCTGAATTCAAATGATGAATAAGAACCTTACCTACAAGGCAGCCAGGAGAACGACATAACCGTAGTTGCTGGGTATCATCAAATTGACGACGGAAGCTCTATCGGCTAACAATCTCGCAAACAATGACCACCATGATGTTCATCGGCTAGATTAGAATGGTTGCTGGTGACAAAGAGGGCGGTACCCATCGAACTACCACAGCGGCAGCTTGTTTTTTTCCGTACAATAACCACGACCATCGCCGTTTGCATACGATAACCACCATCATCGCCGTTTGCGAAAGTGAGGGGCTAATACGAAGGTGGAAGAGGAAACGTGTGTAGCCGGTTTCGATGGTGATTTGGTGGTGTCGTCGTTGGAGCAGGGGCTGCGATGGAGGAGGTCTGGTGGTGTTTGTTAGGCTTTGTGAATGAAGAAGTGGAGCAGAAGACTTGTGGGTTGAGAGATACAGAGAGATAAACTGAAAGAGAAAGAGAAAGAGATTAATCTTAAGAGCAATACATCATGTAATCAAACATCACCAATTAGTATTTGACTATTTGGGACTTGGGACAGTAACATTATTTACCTTTGCTTTCTCAAAAGAAGGTTCCATTTCTATCTAAAGTGACTTCGACTGCAAGCATGTAAGCTTTGAACAATAGTCTTTTTAGAATATATAGAACATCGCCTTTATCTGAAACCTGTAAAAACAAACGGTATACAAACACAAAACCATCAACAAATATTATATCACTTTCCTGCACATTAGTAAGGCTGCAACTATTTTCACCCATGATCTAAATGTGCATTCATATACTGTACAGGTCCAATATATAACATCTTTGTTGCTCATTAGTAGCACATAAAATAGGAATATTAAACCTCAATTAATCAAAGCTTACACACCATAATAACCCAACCAAATACCCGCGTATCAACTTGTTGAGACAACCATAAACAATGATAAATGGCATCCTGTGCAACTAATCTGCCTAAACTTTGTGATAACCTACACTTACGATCCTACCTACCCAATTTTAAGGAAACAAATATGAATGTATGCTTTCTTCAACAATCTAGATAACAAATAAAATAATAAAGTAATTTATGTGTCATAACAAAAAGCCATCTTCTAAGTTCGTTGATAGCTAAAAGTGTAGTTGAATGGGCTGAAATCCCACCTCTAGATTTTTTAACCTACAACAATAATGTAAATGGGAGGGACAGAAAACTCTGGAAGAACCAACTTTGATCATCTAATGTTGATTATTAAATATCAAGTTCAAGAATTAACTTAACAACTTTATATGCCATAAACATGTGGTGCTTGCCTATTTGTTGGGAGTTAAAAGTTTCAAAGTGTGTAATAAAGGAAATACATCAGTTGTGGTTCCAATGCCAGTTAGCACCAGACATTAAAAGCAATCTTTAATAACATCATAGCAAATTGATTACTCATACCAATTTTTTTTAATCTAAACCACTTGATTCCCTTAGACTGCAAGGTATGGGGCACGGCATACACATGTGGAGGCCCAACAATGGGTTGATGCTCCTAGCTACACCGCCCCCCTAGGGTGGGCAACGGCAATGGCGGCAATGAAATGCCTTTTATGCCGCGCCTACTTTTGTTTTTTTAATTGATTTTTTTATTGTTTTTATTATTTTTAATAATTCTGACCAATGAGGAGGCCCGTCATCATAGTGCACACCACCCCCTTGAAGGCCCATCATCAAGATGCCTCTCCCCCACTCCTACGTGGCGGTTGACGTGGCGGCCCATCTTCTTTGCCGGAGCGGCACCACACCTAGTAGTCTTATAACACCAACATTCAGTCATAACGGTCTAAGACCTAATAGATAATTAAAATTTACACATAATGAAAAAGAGGTTTATTCCTTGTGAAAATAATAATAATAATAATAATAATAATAATAATAATAATAATAATAATAATAATAATTGTTAGGATCTGAGTATTAGATTGTTTTGATTAACTATGAAATATGAATGAAGTATAAATGGAAAGTGCAGCGGAATAAAGAATAATCAAAACATAGAGAATAATTGTTATCAATCGAATGCTTTCATTAAACTTGAAAGATTACAAAGGTACAATTATAACTCCCCCTCAGCCTGATCACTCAGAGTTTGTTTGTCTAGAGAGAATGACGAGTGACAAATAGAACAGTACAAGTACTGTTCTATTTATAGACAAGTACAAACCTCTGATGATCGCTTAGCTGACGTCACCTAGAAAGCGACCCCTAACTGACTAACAAACTACAACATCTGTTAAGCAATAAACTACTGTTACATTGAAACTACTGAAAGAAAAACTCTGTTAAACTAAAACTCTGATGTCTTCTTATCATCTGTTGAACCAAAGTGCTGTTGGTTCAACAGACCTTTGTTCTTCAGATCTTTGATCAGCACTTGTTCTTTATCAGACTTTTGCTCTTCAGACTTTATCCATCAGACCTTTCATCAGCAGCAGTTGTCTTGTATCAGATGTTTAAGTATCAGCAGTTTGGGAATCAGCAGTTCTTTGGAGGAAGCTTTCTTGTAACCACTGTTATTTATTCTTGATCAACACTTAGTATATTTTGGCTTTCTATCATCTGTTCTTCTCCAGGTCAGCAGACCCAACAATCTCCCCCTAGAACAGATGATGCCAAAACTCTGCTTTATTCTTGATCTTTATTCCTCATCAGACTTTCTCTAATTTGCCCTTTTAGTTGCAATTCAAAGTGTAGAGAGAAGAGGTCTTCAGCATCTCTATCCAGTGTCAAATTTAGAAGTGTCTGGAGATCTTCAGCACATAGGCCAGGTGCCTCATCCATACTCAGCTTCTGAATACTACCATCTGATCTGAGCAATGTCAATTCATGGGTCTCTTTATCAGACTTTCATTTTAGAATTTTAGAATCAGAGGAGTGACTGGGATGCATCTTTATTTTGGATGAGTTTGGTGATGGTGGCCTTGCAATGAGTTCTCTGAGCCTGTCTGACACAGGATCAGAAAAAGATCTGACTTGATTCAAGATCCCCTCTTTCACATAAGTATCAGTGAACTGTCTTGTTTCTTCTTCAGTCATTTCTTTTTGCTTCTTAAATTGTCTTCTAGCAGCAATGGTAAGATCTGAAGTTTCCAGTAAACTGTCTAATGTAAAGGCCTGAGAGGGTTTCTTGGGAGCATCATCATACACTGGTTTTCTTGGAAGATCAGGATTGGTCTTTCTTTCTTGTTCAAGCTTTTTGTATGTTTCAATTAGCCTGATTTCTGACCATCTGGCAACAGACTTCATCTCTCCATACTTAGCTGCTACAAGCTCTTGTCTCATTCTTCTGAATTTCAAGGCTCTAGCTTCATCTCTCCCCTTTTTGAAATCAGGAGCAGAGACCTTAGCAGGAGGATTCTTGGCCATGTTCTCTATTCTGATTAGTTCTTCCCTTAGAGCATGTGTGGTCCAGCCTGTAAATTGGTTCTTTGTTGCTTTATAAGGCTTGGATGCCAAGATCTGTTCCAGCAGTGAATCCCTTACTTCCATTTCCAAGTGTCTGCTGAGAGGCATGGTTGACATGGAGTTGCTCAAGGTCTTAGCAAAATCTTCAATCCTTCTGAGTTTGCTAAGCTCTGCTGAATGGATGCCCTGAGCAGTCCTGTCATCCTTCCCTTTGCACTTCTCTTTGATGACATCATCAGCCTGTTCACCCTTGTATTTGAGATATGTGTCTATGTTGGGTGGAACAGGGAAGCCTTTAAGAGATGGGAAGGATCTTTCTGATGGCTGATCAGTATTATAGAAGGATTGAAGTTCCCCCTTGATTAAATCCAACTCAAGGGGATACTTCTCAGCCAATGGGGTGATGGTTGGTGGTGGTCTGTGTGATCTGAATTCAGCAGTGTGTGGTGAGAAAGATGTGAGTGGAATGGCATTGACTGGTGTGGATGAGATTGGGGTGTTAGGTGGTGTGTTATGGATGTTTTCATCTTGTATAACAAAGGTGGATTTCCTTTTTCTGCTATACAAGATTTTGGGTGAAGGTGAGGATGTGGCAGTGGTTTGAGAAACATCTGTTGGTCCTTTTGTGGAACCAGCAGTTGTTTGGGTTTTGGGTTGTGTTGAAGTAGGTTTGGGAGTTGGTTGAGTGGTGGTTGGTTTAGTGACTGGTTTGGTTGCTGGTTTGGGTTGTGCAGATGTTTTAGCAGTGGTTTTAGTTTCAGTTGTTTTAGGTGCAGTGGTTTGGGTAGCAGAGGTTGTGGTGGCAGTGGTTTTAGGAGCAGTGGTTGTGATAACAGGTGTTTGTTCAGCAGAGGTTTCAGCAGTTAATTTGGAAGGTGGTTTTCTAATGTGTTTGGCTGGCATTTTCTTTCTCTTTGAAGTGTTCACATCTTCCACTTCCTGCTGCTGTTCCTTTTTCAGCTGCACCAACCTCTCTGCCTTTACTTCCAATGTATCAGCCCTTTTCATTTTGTCTTGAGCAGCCTTTTCAGCTCTTTCATTAGCTGAAGTGTCAACTTCTTTTGCCTTTGATGCTGGAGCTGGTTCAGAGACAGGGATCTGAACATTTGGTTGTTGTGTTTGTGGAGCTGATTTGGGTGACCCTGGTTTGTCAGCAGTTGGCTTCTTCCCTTTTTGTGAGGGTGGTTCACCAAATGGATTAAGTTTTGGTAGCCTATCTCTGCCACTCTCCCCCTTTTTGGCATCATCAGCAGTGAATTCATCATCATCTTCATCTCTGAGAATTGTGGTAGGGGCAGAGCCAGTGGTCTTCAGCAAGTGGTCTTTGATCACCTTGATGTCAGCCTTTGTATCATTGAATCTGGCATCAACCATGTTTCTGATCAAAGTCATGTAGGTTTCCTGTGTCTGATCTGCTAATTTTCGATGAGCTATGATGATGGGGGAAACAGATTTCCATAGCTCATTAGCAACATCAGCAGTTGATGGTTGACTTTTTGCAAAGTTATTCAATGTCTCCAATATTGACTTGACATCAGATTTGATGTCAGCAACAGAGGATTCAAGGTTTTGAACTTTAGCCGTCAATTCTTGAAGTTTTGACTCATCACCCAAATTAATAGGTTCATCTGAGTCCCTACCAGAGGTAGTTTTAGCTGGTTCAGTCCTAGGAGGTGAGTCCATAGAATAAGAACCTGCTGCCCCTTTTTCTTGGTTCTGGGGACTTCCAACTGTTTTAGGAGACACAATTGTGTCTTCATCAGTTGTTGCCTTCAAGGAAGTCTTAGCAATGTAACCACTGTCCTGCTGTGAAACAATGGTCTCAACAGCAGTAGTGGCTGCTTCTCTTGAAACCTCATCAGAAGTAACATTGACTTCTGGGAGTATAACCTCCTCATCTGTTTGTGGGATGGCTGATTGATTTTCCTCAGCCCCAGTAACTGGTAGTGGCATACTCTCAGTGATAGGTGAAGGAGAGGAACTGGGGTTATCCTGAGTTTTATCAATAGCCTCAAACAGGGGTTGCATTGTTTGTGGGACATGTGGTGGTGATGTAGGTGGTGTAAGAAGCTGATTAGCCCTGGGAGATGGGCTTGTAAACATATGATCAAGTGACTCATATGCCTCAGTTTGGGGTTCCCTTTGGCTTACAACAAGTTCCTTTTGTGAGGAATCTTGAGAAGTTTGCTTGGGTTGAGATATCTCCAACTGTTGTGAGGAAGTAGCAACAGTGGTTTCATGTTGCTTTGGTGATGCAACAGGGTTAGCTTCTGGTATCTCATCTTCCAGAAGTCCCTTTTTAGTTTTGGTGGTTGTTTTGGTGGATGGACGTTTTCTTTTGGTGGCTGGTGTGGGTTTCACAACACTGGATGAAGTGCCATGATCACCAGGAGCAGTGGGCTCACCAACAGAGGTTTCAACAACAGTTGTTGTCTTTGTCCTCTTTGGTTGTGTTTTGGAAACTTTTTGAACTTTTGGTGCTTTTTCTTGGGTTGAAGAACCCAGCATTCTTGTAAAAGTTTCATCAGTTAGACTTTTCATTTTAAATGACTCTCCCTTTTGAAAATCCTTTTCAGGTAAAAGCTTTTGTAGAATTACACTTAGAATTCTAGGGTAGAGCAGAAAAGCATTGTTTGAGCCAGATTTTATGGCTTTCACATTTGATACCAAGTCTGAAAACAATCCCTGAGATAGGTTGAAGTCAGAGTCTGACAACATAGCATATCCCAAGTATTGTATCCTCAATGGGATTTCATTGAAGGATGTAGTCTTGGCAGAGGCACAGAGGAGGAGGGTATGGAAGAAAAATTTCATGACTGGTGGGAAAAACTTTTTGTATAGTGTGGAACCAGTCATTTGAGCATCATACCCTCTCTCTTGAAACTCAGTGTGAAGCTCTGTTTTTGGAAAAGTATCCATACCTGACAAGTCGTTCAGGGAGAAGGTAGTGGAGATGATCTCAGGGGTTATGACGATACTGGTGGCTCCAATTTTTGAAATGATGGACGTAGGCTTTTTGTCTTGGGATAAAACCTCAGCAGTTGCCCAGAATTCTTGGAGTGTTTCCAGGTATATGGGGGCGTCAGTAATAAGAACATTTTTATATTTTGAGTTATTGATGATGTCAATGGTGGAATGGAATGGTGTGTTGTCTTCGGTTTTAACCAAATATGGAAGGAAATTGTGAGTGGCTTTTGTTTGAAGTTCCATTTTAATGGATTTTGATTATGAAAGCGATGAACTTTGATTGAGGGTTATGAAGAAGACGAGAGCGGTTTTTAGTATTTTGAATACAATGAGACAGTAAAACTGCTGTTGGGGGAAAGAACAGGGTTTTATAGGCTCTGTGAAACCGCTGATGTGGCAAAAACTCTGCTTTTGAGAGCAGACGTGGCAAACATCTGATGGTTGAAACATCTGGTGGCAGACAGCTGTGTTATTAAACCTCTGTTGCCAACCTCTGTTGTTTAACCAAAAGACTGATGAAAACAGTTGTTTTATCTGATCAGATGTTTGAAACAGATTTTTCAACCAACAGTGGTTGTTTTACCTGATCAGATGTTTTGAAACAGATTTTTCAACTAACAGTGGTTTTAATAAAACATTGGTTGTTTTATCTGAATCAGTGGTTTTAAGACAGATTTTTCAACCAAAGTGTTAAATTAGCAAAATTTGATTTTCTGAAAACATTTTAATGTTTTTATTGAAAACATTTTTGTTGTTTTTAATCCATGTTTAACATTCCAATTCGAGAGATCAGATCTGTGAAGGTAGATGTGTCTAAAGCTTTTGTCAGCACATCAGCCAACTGATCCTCTGTTGGAACTTGGTGCAGAGAAATCAAACCTTTTTCATAGCTATCCCTGACAAAGTGATGTCTGATATCTATGTGCTTGGTGGTTGAGTGGGAGACTGGATTTTTTATGATATTTTCAGCAGCTTGACTATCCAACATGAGTGGAGTCCTCAGTGCAGTTATCCCAAAATCCAGTAATTGATTTTGAAGCCACATAAGTTGGGCTGTACAGCTTGCAGCAGCAATGTATTCAGCTTCAGCAGTTGATGTTGAAACAGCTGCTTGCTTTTTGCTTTGCCAAGAAACTAAGGCATTCCCTAGAAACTGGCACCCTCCTGATGTGGACTTCCTTGTGGTATGGCAGCCAGCAAAATCACTATCTGAATAACCTGAAAGCTCAATGTTTCCATTAGCAGGATACCAGATACCAAGTGTGGGAGCACCTTTTAGGTATCTGAAGATCCTTTTCACAGCAATAAGGTTAGACTTTCTAGGAGAAGCCTGAGATCTAGCACACACACAGGTTGCAAACATAATGTCTGGCCTGGATGCTGTTAAGTACAATAAAGACCCAATCATGCATCTATAGTGTGTCTGATCAACAAGTTCATCCTTTTCATCATCAGTGAGTGGCTTGACAGTGCTCATGGGTGTACTACATGGCTTACAATCATTCATCTCAAATTTTGTTAACAAGTTTTTCACATACTTGTTTTGATGAATGAAAGTGCCATTTTGCAGTTGCTTCACTTGGAGACCAAGAAAGCACTGAAGTTCACCCATAGCACTCATTTCAAACTCTGCTGTCATGAGTTCCCTAAACTCCTCACACATTTTATTACATGTGGATCCAAAAATGATGTCATCCACATATATTTGAACAATCATTAAATCTTTTCCTTTCCATTTTAAAAACAAGGTTTTATCAATTTTACCTCTAGTGAAACCAATGGATAAGAGAAAAGTAGAGAGAGTTTCATACCAGGCTCTTGGTGCTTGTTTGAGTCCATACAATGCTTTGTTAAGCTTGTAGACATGATCAGGATGGAATGTGTCTTCAAAACCAGGTGGTTGACATACATAAACCTCCTCCTGAATTTTGCCATATAGGAAGGCACACTTGATGTCCATCTGAAACACCTTGATGTTGTGGTTGACAGCAAAGGCTAAGAAAAGTCTGATTGCTTCTAGCCTTGCTACAGGGGCAAAGGTTTCATCATAGTCAATACCCTCTTCTTGTCTGAAGCCTTGAACCACTAACCTGGCTTTGTTCTTGACAACTATACCCCTTTCATCAGTTTTGTTTTTGAAGACCCACTTTGTGCCAATTGGACAGACATCCTTAGGCAGTGGTACAAGTTCCCATACTTGTTGTCTTTTGAACTGAAGAAGTTCTTCTTGCATGGCTTCTACCCAACTGTTGTCTTTCAGTGCCTCTTGGTACTTGACAGGTTGTGTAAGGGATAGGAAGCCTGCAAAAAGACAAATGTTTGAAGATTGGCTCCTTGTGAGCACACCTTCTCTGATGTTGCCAATGATTTGGTCTGGTGGATGAGCTCTTAGGTAGATTAGATCTCCCTGATATGGTATGATGGCATTTTGTGGTGAAGGGCAGAGGTTTGGAGACTCTGTGGACATAACATCTGTTGGCACTTCTGAAGAGGCAACAGATGTTTGGAATGGAGGTGGAGGAATGGGTCCAAGTGGTGTAGTATTGGACTGACTTTTGTCAACAGATGATTGACTCTTGTCAACAGATGATTGAACAGTGGATTGGAGGTAAGACTGGCCAACAGTGGCTGACTCAGCTGTAACAGTGTTTTGACAGTTGTTTTGAACCACTGCGTCCTCTGATGCAGGATAGACTTTGTAGTGGTCTGGAACCACAACATCTATTCTGTAGTCTTGTTGTGAAGATTGTGGAGTACCTGCAGGGTTAGTTTTGACAGCAATATCTTCAAATTTGAATTTATCTAAATCAAACAACTCAGCAGGGTTTGCTGGGATTTTTAAAGAGGAAAGTTCATTGAACTTCACATTCAGAGTTTCTTCTATTGTTTTAGTCCTTGTGTTAAACACTTTATAGGCCTTTGCAACAGAAGAATACCCCAGAAAATATCCACAATCCACTTTGGCTGCAAATTTTGAAATGGAATCTTTAAGATTTAAAATGAAACATGGACAGCCAAAGACTTTAAAAAATGATATCAGTGGTTTGATTTTAAACAGAATTTCATAAGCAGTCTTTTGATGTCTAGGGTTGATTAAAACTCTGTTTTGAACATAACAAGCAGTGTTTACAGCTTCTGCCCAAAAGGACAGAGGTAAACCAGAATCTGCTAGCATTGTTCTTGCAGCCTCAATGAGAGTCCTGTTCTTCCTTTCAACCACCCCATTCTGCTCTGGTGTTCTTGGGATACTGTACTGCCTTACAATCCCTTTTGACACACAGAAATCATCTAACTCCTTATTTTTAAACTCTGTTCCATTGTCACTCCTAAAGACTTTTACTGGCAAGTCATATTGTTTTTCAACTTTGGTGACAAAGTCCTTCAAGATACCTGCAGTCTCATCCTTAGAATGTAGAAAGTAAGTCCATGTAAACCTAGAAAAATCATCAACTATGACAAGACAAAATCTTTTCCTTCTTAGACTCATGATTTTTACAGGGCCAAACAAGTCCATGTGTAACATTTGTAGACATTGACTAGTTTTGGACTCATCAATGGATTTGTAAGAGCTTTTATGTTGTTTACCTTTTAGACAGGAAACACAATGCTCATCACATTTGAATTCTTTTGATGGTAAACCTCTGACAAGGTTTTGTTTGGAGAGTGAGTTGATAGTTTGAAGGTTGGTGTGACCAAGTCTCCTATGCCACAATTCTGTCTCTTTGGTGGAGGCAGCTGAGAATAGACAGACATTTGCAGTAGGATTATCCTTCAACATATCAACCACATACACATTGCCACTTCTGTGAGCAACAAGTTGTGCTTTGCTCTCAGCAATGATGGTGTTAATCTTTTCTACAGCCTCTGGGCCAACAATCTTACAAGTTTGCTTAGTGAAGAATGACCCAAAGCCTTTGTCACTCATTTGTGATACACTAAGTAAATTAAATTTTAGATTGTCTATTAGATTAACATTTTCAAACTTAAGCCTCCCTGCTTTGACAGTACCAGAACCCAACACTTTACCTTTAGAATCATTACCAAAGGATATATCACCCCCTCCATGAGCAAGAAAGTCCAGAAGAAGGGCTCTACATCCAGTCATGTGCCTGGAGCCTCCACTATCTACATACCATAAACTGTCTAAACAAGCAGAAGCTCCCTGCACATCAGTAAGGATTTTAGTTTTGGTGAGTGTCCAAAGCCAAATTGGCTTTGGATGAGTCCTGAGCTGTCTCAGCCTTAAGTTGAGGAGAATGATCAGTGGTTTGGACTAGCTTTTGAACTAGATTCAACAGCTGCAGTTGACCATTTGCCAGTGCTTGTATGTCAACACTTGGTCCAGCAGATGTTTGATCATTTCCTATCAGTTGTTGAAAACCATGAGGGTGTCTGTTCACTTTTGGTTTTGAAGGCCTCTTGGGCTCTTCATAAACATGTGGCAGACGATGACAAGTGGGTTGTCCATATCCTCTTGGTAATCTGTTAACAGGTGGAGCATCTGTTACCTGAACTTCTCTGGGAGCAGAGTTTTTGTTCAGACTTTTGGTAACAGATGTTTGAACTGATTCAAAAGTCTGTTTGGGTTTTCCTTTTGAAGTACTTACCACTTGACTTTCCAGAGTTTTGGCCTTATACTCTTTTATCTTTTCATCAAAATTTTTGAGATATAGGCACTCTTTTGTTTTGTGATTCTTTTTCTTGCAGATTGAACATTCTTTAGATTTTGAATCATTTAAACTTGTTGTTTTGTTGATGTCATATGCTTTTAGAAGAAAACAGTTTTTGGTGACATGGTTCTTCTTTTCACAAAAATCACAAAACAAGTTGTTCTTAGCTTTCCCTTTTTCTTTCTTCTTTTCAACAGATGTTTCATCATCTGTTGGAAGACTTACTAGAGGGATTACTTTGGCCTGTGGTGCCATTTTACCATCAGAGGTTTTGAAGGTCATTGGTTTGAAATTTTCAAGGACTTCACACTCATCTGACCATGTTGGTTTGAATTGATATTTCTCAATTTCATCAAATGAGGGTGTACCTTCCAACTTTTCAAGAATGATTTTCTTGCCATTGGGTTCAGTAACCTTGATTTCTTGACCTTTTGAGTTTGTAGGGATGACCTCAACCAACTGTGGTTCCTTTTTGTCAGTGGTTTGTGAAACTTGATCAGTGGTTTTAAAACCAAACCCAAATTTCACATGACTTTTAGATTGTTGGTTGACAATCATTTCAAAACCCTTTGATGATTCCACCCATTTCTTACATTCAACTTGGGTGGACTCAAGCTCCTTCTTACAACTATGATATTTAGTTATCATAGTCTGAAGCTGGTCTTTGGTTATGCTTGCTTCATGTTTTAGACTGCTGATTTCAGACTCTTTTTCAGATATTTTTGATTTTAACTCTTTTGTTAATTTTTCAAAATGAATTTCAGAATCCAAAATTTTCTTTCTAAAGTTTTCATTCACCTCTTTTATCTTAGCAAATGCCACAATACATTTGTCTGAGCACAAGTCATTTAAGATTTGAGGAGATACCTTAGCAGCAGCCATCAAGGCACAGTTACACTGGCAATCACAGTCATCACTACCCCAGGGGTCTGATAGATTCACAACCTCCACTTCAGATTCTTCAGCTGAAACAATCTCACCAACAACACCATCAGTCACATTTTCAGACATAGACACCACTTCCTCAGAATCAGTCTCTTCAACAATTGTTTCTAGTGCCATAAAACAAAAATCCTTTTCAGTGTTGGCAACTAGAGCAATGTTATCATCTGTTATCTCATCTGGTAGACTGCTCCAATCAACAAAGCCTTGAGTAAAGAAACTCTGTTGACCTGGTTGACTGGTCTCTGCAGGAGCAGAGGGTGGAGTAACAGTCATTGGCACAGGGCCCTGAGCAACAGGTGTTTGGACATAGTGATACTGAGGAACAGTGGTTTGGACATAATGCACAGGAACAGTGGTTTGGGTCTGTGCAAAATGAGCAGTGTTTTGCACATTAGGTACATTAGGGATGGTTTGATAAGTGTTGGTCTGTGGTCTTTGATTTGGATAGGTAATCATAGGAACTCCATTTTGACTCCTACACTCCCTAGCAAAATGACCCATTCTATGACACTTGTAACACTTTATCTTTGATTTATCCAACCCAACCTTTGACCCACCATGTAAACCTGGGTACCTCCTGCCAGTTTTCTTATAGAAGTTATTGGTTCTAATACTGAGCAGGGCAACCTGATGTAAGATGTCCATTTCTTCTAGGTCCAAAGGGTCAATGTATTGCAAGTCATTGTACACAAAAGATGAATTATCAGAAGCCTGGATATCACCACTGGCTGTGAAAGCACAGTTGTTTGGTGATGAGTAAGAATCATTATTGAAACCAGTTGTTATGTCAATGTAATGATCATAACTCTGATCCTTACTACTTCCAGAACCATCATCCTGACCCAACAGTGCAGTATTACCAAATACATAGTCATCTGACACTTTGCCAGAGTCCTGGAGCTTCTTTTTCTGGTTAAGCTCCCTTTCATAAGTCAGGAGCTTACCATGAAGCTGGGTCAGGGTTAGGTCTTTGAATCCGATAGAGTTTCTCATAACAATAGCTATAGTGTCCCATTTGTCCTGAAGTGATCTAAGAAACCTATGATTCAGTGTTGAATTAGGAAAAGTTAGACCAACCAGTTTAAGTTCACTAATTAGACAGTTAAACCTTTCAAACTGTTGTGTTAATGACTCCCCTTTTATGTGACTAAACGTTTCATATTGTTGGTTAAGTATTTCACGGTTGTTTTCAATCACATCATCAGTTCCCCCAAATTGCTCTTTAAGAGCATCCCACAGTTCTTTAGCACTATTGCAGTGCAAGAGACCGGCATAGATATCATTCGGCAGTGCCATGGCTACTATGCTGAAAGCCTTGGCATCTAGCTCGATTTTTTGAAAATCTTGCTCTGAGTAGTTCTCAACACTCTTTGGTACTTGGATCTTTGGATCCTCGGCACTCGGTACCATTGGAACATGTGGTCCAAATACTACCGATTTCCAGCACCCTGTGTTCTGTTGTGCTAACACATGAGCTACCCGACGCTGCCAGATGTTGTATTCTGACCTGACAAGCATCGGAGGCTTGTTGTGTGTGCCAGTGTTGTGTGGATCTTGATTAAGTGAAGTCATTCTCTTGGTTTTTCAAAAACAAAGTCTGTTTACTAACTGTTGAAACGAAAATAAACTATTACTCTGTTTTAACCCGACAAACAAACGATATCAATGATTATGAGCTGATCTGTGTATTAAATTGATTGATTAGATCAGATTTAATTGACCAAGCTCTGATACCAATTGTTAGGATCTGAGTATTAGATTGTTTTGATTAACTATGAAATATGAATGAAGTATAAATGGAAAGTGCAGCGGAATAAAGAATAATCAAAACATAGAGAATAATTGTTATCAATCGAATGCTTTCATTAAACTTGAAAGATTACAAAGGTACAATTATAACTCCCCCTCAGCCTGATCACTCAGAGTTTGTTTGTCTAGAGAGAATGACGAGTGACAAATAGAACAGTACAAGTACTGTTCTATTTATAGACAAGTACAAACCTCTGATGATCGCTTAGCTGACGTCACCTAGAAAGCGACCCCTAACTGACTAACAAACTACAACATCTGTTAAGCAATAAACTACTGTTACATTGAAACTACTGAAAGAAAAACTCTGTTAAACTAAAACTCTGATGTCTTCTTATCATCTGTTGAACCAAAGTGCTGTTGGTTCAACAGACCTTTGTTCTTCAGATCTTTGATCAGCACTTGTTCTTTATCAGACTTTTGCTCTTCAGACTTTATCTATCAGACCTTTCATCAGCAGCAGTTGTCTTGTATCAGATTTTTAAGTATCAGCAGTTTGGGAATCAGCAGTTCTTTGGAGGAAGCTTTCTTGTAACCACTGTTATTTATTCTTGATCAACACTTAGTATATTTTGGCTTTCTATCATCTGTTCTTCTCCAGGTCAGCAGACCCAACAACAATAATAATAATAATAAAAGAGTCTAGTACGTACAAACCTTTTAACTACTTCACCTTTGCCGGATGATATGCCGAATTGATGAGCATTCACTTTGATCATTTGATTCCCTGAATGTTATAACATCAACATTCAGTTATAGTTGTTTGATACTTTTTAAGTAATGAATCAAAACATCAAATGAAAACAATATACAGAATTAAAATTTTTGATAAGAAAAATATGTATTTACCAAAACCTCTACAATCCTACATATGCAAAAGCTAAAAATGTAAATCTAAATTAGTCACAAAACTATAATAGACAGACGTTGTTAAAATGAGAAAGAATAGAGTGCGACGTCGTTTGGGAGGCCGTGGTCGCCGCCCCGTGAAGACTTCCTATCCTAAAGTTTTCTGCATATTAGTAAGTCGAACAGGTTTTGCTCAAGTTGAAATAGTAGGAAACAATAAAATGCTAGTCGGAGTAGCAACAGCGTTGTCGGAACCCTAATCTCCACCGCCTTCACTGGCGTGCCACTATTGTTAAGATGTTGAAGGAGCAGGGGCAGCGATGATCGATAACGTTGGTCGACGACGGGTGTGCTGTGAAATGATGAAGTATGCTTTTGATGAAAGATGGTTAACAAAAGCGAAAATCACTAAAATAGTCATTGACCAAAGTGGTTTTACCAAAATAGCCACCTCCCATCTCTTGGGAGAGTCTTCACAGGTTCCGAGACCTCTCCAAGAGGCTTCCTATAAGAAACTAATAAGGAAGTGACACATGTTTAAAATATAATAAAAAAATAATCACACTTCCACCCCCATTTTTAAAACGACCATAACTTTTTTATACGACATTATTTTTTAAAAAAAATTACACCATAAAAACAAACTTTTCATCCTCTTTCATTTCCATACCATATTGCTATACTTTAAAAAAAAATAATTGCTGGGTTGATAGTACTTGCGTCTAAATGTAAACACTTCATATTATTACTTGCATTTAAACATGTCTGAACCAGAACAAGTCTAGTATTAATATCTGTACTTTTAAAAAAAAATTGCTGGGTTGATAGTACTTGCGTCTAAATGTTTAAACACTTGCGTTTAAACATATCTGAACCAGAACAAAGCCTAATTGTTATTGTTGTGATAAGTAGACTGGTTTATCGAAAGGGGTGCAGATCTGAGGGTTATTGAAATACTGGCCGGTTACTAATTGTACAAAGGAGATTCTTTTTCTTGGAGAACTGGAAGAAATTTTTGACGCAACACAACCTGCAGAGTTCAAACTTTGCATGGTTCTTGTTTTTCTACAGGTTGTACGCTGCATTAATAGCCCAAATTTCCAAGTATGTTATCACCCAAACCAGCTATTAATGCATGTGGCTTTGATTTTAGTTACAGTGGAAGGTTTGGTTCATGATCTTGATCGGTCACTACTACATGTTGCGTGTTTTTGTGTTACCTTGAAACCGTTGGATAAAATGAAAATAATACAATGTGCATGATTGATAACCTCCAAAATGCTAGAAATTAGCCATGTCAGATTGATAAAACCAGTCTATTTATCACAACAATAACAATTAGGCTTGTTTCTGGTTCAGATATGTTTAAACGCAAGTGTTTAAACATTTAGACGCAAGTACTATCAACCCCGCAAATTTTTTTTTTAAAGTACAGATATTAATACTAGACTTGTTCTGGTTCAGACATGTTTAAAACGCAAGTAATAATATCAAGTGTTTACATTTAGACGCAAGTACTATCAACCCAGCAAATTTTTTTTTTAAAGTATAGCAATATGGTATGGAAATGAAAGAGGATGAAAAGTTTGTTTTTGTGGTGTAATTTTTTTAAAAAAATAATGTCGTATAAAAAAGTTATGGCCGTTTTAAAAATGGGGGTGGAAGTGTGATTATTTTTTTATTATATTTTAAACATGTGTCACTTCCTTATTGGTTTCTTGTGGGAAGCCTCTTGGAGAGGTCTCGGAACCTGTGAAGACTCTCCCAAGAGATGGGAGGTGGCTATTTTGGTAAAACCACTTTGGTCAATGGCTATTTTGGTGATTTTCCCTTAACAAAATCTCCTCTCAGGGAAGAGGAACACGTAGCGACACACGTGGAGGGACATTGCAAGATGGGCAGACGTGGTCCAATAAGCAAACTACACCAGCGAGTAATGCTGTCCACCGGCGAAGAATAAAGGACGAAAATACCCTGGTAAAGCAGCAAAATTACATTGTGTCATAGTACTTTTCAAATGAGATTGTTTATTAATATAGTGTAATGTAATACTGATGTAGAATGATCATTTTATCCATTACTATCTTCATTCAATTCTTATACCATAACCATAAAATATTGTATTTACTTAAATTTAGTGTGAATCCTTATTAGATGCTTTATAATATAGTATAGATAAGTAGTGAAAGCATCATATATATATCAACCATGTTTTCAGAGTCGACACCAAGCTTAATTCACCAAACATCCTTGGTATGAATTTAGGATGCAAGATTATCCCTTGACATAGACTTCATGTGACTAAGTTATTTCTTATAAAAATTATTTCTAATAAAAATGTTTACTAGATCTTGTGTTTTGAAGGTACGCTTAATGTATAGGTTGAAAAGAATATTAACATAGACAATCTCAAATACTTTCCAACAAAATGATCCAATAAGTAAAATGTACATGAAAGCATGTGTTTTAAGTGTACCTTGTCCCATGTGTTTATTCATACGGTTATTATTTCCACAAAACAAACAAACATAATCATCTACATTGAATAATCAACCCGACCCGTTGACCCAATGCAAATGAATTGACCAAACTAAAGTGGTTGAGGAGTCCATATCTTTATAACTCCACAATCCCTTCACCCTTAACCTTCAAACCACAGTATCTCACCAACACCAAAGAACCTATATTTGGAGTGCAAGCAAAGACTACCTCCAACCCCTCAACTATCAAAACCAACATTCTCCCTTAATTCTTTTTTCCAAACCTCATTTCCCATCACCATGTCCATGGATCAAAGTCATCAAATTCTAGCCCAACCCGAAAACCCGCCACCAAGCGATGATGATCACTCCACCGTAGACACCACCCGCCCTTTTCGCTCCGTCAAAGAAGCGATAGCCATATTCGGAGACCGCTTACAAGTCTCGGAAAACTACTCACCCTCACCAAAACCCCATTTCACCCTACCAAAACAAGAAGCTTCAATATGGAAACATACACCAAATTCAAACCAAACTATGTTAAAATCACCCGAAATCGATGAACATCAAGTAACATCTCCTGTGATCATGAACACCTTAAAAC
The DNA here is from genome assembly GCA_032199755.1 of Ambrosia artemisiifolia. Classification (NCBI taxonomy): domain Eukaryota; kingdom Viridiplantae; phylum Streptophyta; class Magnoliopsida; order Asterales; family Asteraceae; genus Ambrosia; species Ambrosia artemisiifolia. The sequence goes on from CM063514.1 coordinate 33,900,552, forward strand.
AACTCGAGTTTGAGCTCAATGAAACCAAGAGAGAGCTAAATGTACTTAAGGAAAGAGAGTCCGAGACCGAGGTAGCTTTGGCTTCTTTGAATGCGGAACTACACAAGAACATGTCGAAGATAGCGAAAGCGGAGGCCGAGGAGGCGGGGAAAGCAGTGGCGGTAAGGTCATCAGTGACTATGCGTCAAGTGCTAAATGGTTTTGGTGGAGAAAGAGAGAAGGGTATAGAGAGAAGGTACTTGAATGAGAAGAAAGTGTTGAAGAAGAAGAAGAAGCCTGTGATTCCATTGGTAACAGATTTGTTTGCATGGAAGAATGGTAAGGCTATTCCTTATTGAATCTATTCTACATGTAATAAGTAAAGACTTGGCAAAACAAGTTGCATGCATGCATGCATGGGGGTGTAAATTGTGTATGAGTGAAAACACTTAAAAAGTGTGAAGTGTGTTGTGTGTGTGTGATGAGTAGGTCTTGATTGAGTCTATATGAATTTTATGAAGTTTAGATACATCGATCATAATTACCTTCCAAGTTCCAAACCAATTTGTTTACTCAATAGAATGTTTAATTCAACAAATTTTACATTTAGAAAAGTAATTTCAATCATACACAATTTATAAACTGTCCCTAAGAATTTAGGGGCCCTATGCTAATAGAAAAAATAAGCCTCTAAAATATAAATTTATATAAAAAAATTATAATCTATCTAAGATAAGAGCATTCACATTACTGCTCTATCTCCATCTCTATAATTACATTAAAAATCACTACATTTCTCTCTCATTTTCTATTTAATAATACTTATTCTATTCTTTTATCATTACATTTTCTCTCTCCTCTACTCACAACCACTTTTAAAAATATTAAAAAATTATGGAGGATAAACAGTGTCTCCTCCAAATTTACTGGTGAACAGTGTCTTCACCAAATATTTTATCTCTCCTCTACTCACAACCACTTATACTCACTCTATATGGTATAGAGATCATACTCACGTACACCATTATGGAGAAACAATTACATCAAATTAACGAGCATTTTATTATCTTTCCAACAAGTACCATGCACTTTCCTTCATGTTTTTCTAACGCTAATAATTTTTTTATATGACATTGTTTTGGAAAAACAATTACACCAAATTAACGAGCATTTTATTATCTTTCCAACGAGTACCATAGTGCTATACAAAAAACGAAAAAAGAAAACGAATTTTATGTATGAGTGAAGAAAACAGTTGGGAAACATGAAAGGATGATTGATTGTGTATCCATAATAAAGATTGAACATGTATGTCATTCTTTAACAAACGCTCACTTTACACATTAGAAGCGTCTATCATCATCATGACATATCATTTGATACCAAATTCTTTACAAATTTTTTTTTTGAAAAAGCGGTCTATTACTTTTATAGTACACATATCTTGTCATATTATATTGGATTTGTCCATCCCGAGAAGCGAATCTTAAATCTCTCTTCACTTGATTGCCGGCCCACCGTTTATAATTGGGTTTAAAAGATTAAAATGTCATATTGGTTTTAGTTGAGTAAGTGGGTTAAATGACAAATGATTTTAATTGTTTAGTGATTTAAAAAAAATGCGTTTATAAAATATATATAAAAAAAATGGGCCTTCCAGGAAAGTGGGCATTAGCAGTCGCTCACCCCACCTTGCCCAGACCAGCCCTGATGATACTATCTAAAACCTATAGACAATTTAAATGGAGAATTTATTCCTGTAATAATATATATAAAGTTAAGTTTTTGAAATGAAATATTTTTATCAAATTCAAAGTTCTGCCTATAAAATATTCATAGTTGTATCTGTTGGGACGGTCTCATTTCTTTCTTCGAAACAGGTGATCGACAATCATGGCTGTCTTGAGAAACAATGAAAAGGGGGTACTCGATAGTAGATTGTAGGTTACTTATTGTTAATTTAAAATTTGAGATATTGTAATAGTGTGGTAATTTATGTAATTTGGGATTTATTTAGTATTTATGTAGTTATTGGTTATTTAATAGTGAAACATCGAGCTATTTTAGCTTGGTGTTACATAAACCCTCCCATAACCTCCCCCGTAATTCTCTCAGTCACATATTCACGACACAGAGAACCTATGTAGTTAACTCAGCCAACATATCGGTGATATATCACTAATATATCGGTTATCGGACCTAAGGCTTACTATCGGTAAAAAATATTGATTAAAATCTCGGTCCCACTAATATCGCCGATATTTGAGTCTTTTATATCGGTCATCTCACTGATTATATCTGTTTTGGCCGTAATCTATCAAGATTCGGTAAAAATCCGACAAAATCAGTCAAGTTGAATGAGTTAGTACCTGAATTTGAACCAAAATCAGACCTGATCATGCCTCCATTGTGTGAAATCAAACCTCATTTAAGAATCGATTGATAGATTTAAGCGAATTTGGAGTTGAGGTTTGTGTTTTGTAGTTGTCTGATAAAGACATACAGAGGGGGAAAAGAGCGGCGTACTTAACTTGGGTGAGGGGATTAGGTTTTATTAAGTTTTGGTATTTTTGACACTTAAACCCCTCCATCTTTCACTAGTTTACATATGGTTCCCAAACTTGTAAATTTATATATATATATATAATATAAACTTAACTATAAATATATATAAAAATTTGTAAAATTATATAATATATATATCTTTTGCAATTACTGATATCTCACCATGATAACCTTATCAAATATCAGTTGTTGATCAATATTTTACCGCATTAACTACTTAGCATTAACTACTTAGCAGAGAACTACCGGTAAGGCCTATCGACTTTATCATTGACTACAATCGCCTATTCTCTCATACCAGTGATGGAGACATGTGGCTTGTAGCAGACCATGATGAACAACCACAACCCTTCAAGGCAATCGCCGCCACCTATAGACAAACGTAAAAAACTGACCCTGACCGTCCACCCTCCCGCTAAAAGAAATACGAATGCTAGATGACTCTTTTTTATCAGGCAATACATATGTGCATGTAGGTATTCTATAACATCACATTATTTCCTGTGAGATCAACTCTGGCAAGGTTTCAAGACTCGTTAAATTTTCTTGGGGCTATAAAGAAGTCAAGCTGTTTGTGATCTAACACTTCAAAATAAGCTGAGATTGAGGTAAGTAGCATAAACGAATTCGAGCCAATATCGATGTTCATTCAATATATGAGCTTCTTAGATATGCGAACCTAAACAAGCATATTATTTATTTATATCAAAATAATAATGATATGCTTATTTAATGAGTAAAACTAGGCAACTCTCTTACTTTTGGCCAATTAAACATAAATATAAATGCTTTGGTTTAGGAAAAACAATAGGTTTGATAATTTAAACTAGAAACCGAACCACAAACGTATTTGATAATGTCCAAAACAAACTATTTGAGTAACAGTGGATGAAATTAACCAAATTGGTACATTTAACTAATTTTGATCAAACCACAAACACCTCTACACTTTGTTCTAGAGAAAAAAAAAACAGGTATAAAAAAACTGTACTTAACAGTTGTAAGTAATCGGTACAAAACATATTATTACCTCAAAGCCCTAGTTTTGAAAGAAGTTCGCGCCATCTTGGAGTTTCTTCATCAAAGATGTAGGTCAAAGGAGACACAAGAACACCGCTGCCTCCAATCTGCATCATCATACACAATTAAATCACATCCATTCATATAACATCTTTAACAATTAAAATTTGAGGCAATATAGGTCTCTACTGTCTACTGTAACATTTTGGGCCATATTGGGTTGGGTTAAAAAAACAAAGTATAACTGAAGAATGGGCTTAAGTGTACACTTGTTTAACCACCGCCACTGCCATAACCTCCTATGCAGTTCATTCTGACCTGAGCCCATTTCAACCCGTTGCACAAGTCGAACTGACCGGCCGTTTTTTCAACGCGTACCAAGAACGTAGTTGTAGTACAGGGCTGCCCACGTCCAATCGCTTAAACAATTCTTTTAAAAGTTATATTAGTCCAAACAAGCTTGGTTTTTGAAATCTTTTTGTGAAACCATGGTAACGACCCCACCTTTAGTGGGCCACTAATCCACGGTGTCCAAGCCCACCATCACAGAGTCATGGCCCAATAAGGCCCTAAGGAGATTGGTGTGGCATACATAATAACCATATTTAACTAGTTGAGGATTGTGAGCGGAATATCTTACCGCTCTTAGCTGTTGAACAGATTTGTAGAGCAACTTCTTGGGTACACAAATGACTATGGCATAGTAATCAGCTTTTACCCCACTGTCACTCTTGCGGAAGACTGGACTTATAGTAGGTCCCTGTGTGTTGACATACGCATTGGGTAAATAATAGTTTTACTTTCTCAATACTTGAAAAAATAAGATAATTTCATATATTCTTTCAAAACATGGTATATAATCATTTTTGCACAACAAAATTACCGATATCATATATACCCGTTTTCAAATTTATGACATTAGGATATGAGAGTGTAAGGAGAATGACAGAGGTATAATGGTCATACAATAAACTATAAAATTGTATTTAATGAAACATGTATATTTGATAATAATTTTTTTGGTTGGGTATGTATATATGATATTATGATATGCTGAATGTTTTAGGCGTAATATGAATCGTCCCCTAAAAAACTCACCAACATTGTGAAAAGTTGCCATTTATTGTTTGAAAGAATAAATTAAAAAGAAAAGGGTATATCTATATTGAATCTCTAATTATTTTAAAGATGCAAGAACACAAGTATTACCTGTAGCCCGGATAGTGACGGTTGGCTTAAAATTCGCTCAGCTACTTCATCTGCATTGCTTCCCCTCATGTTTGCAACTACCTGCAGAGATGCGACGTATACTAATGTATGAGTACTGTAAAATTACCATATCATCCCTCCCTTGAAAGAATAAAAGGGTACATCTTTGACTATTTAGCAAGTTCTAAAAATTATATTTTTTTTATAATTTAGACAAATATAAAACACTTATTTAAACTTTCTCGACTCTGAAAATGTGTATTCGGACAATAAAACATGTCAAATAAAAATGATAATTGTCTTACCGTGAACTGACCAAGTGCCCTTAAATGTGCCTCGAATCTTTCGAGAATTTCATGTGTGGTATCCAGTAAACCTTTGCGCTGGAGTAAAGACTTCTTGCTAGCAACCAGCACAGCCTGAAAAAAAAATCTACTCAAAAAACGAAAATCTGTTGAGAAACACAAATGTTGCATGGTTAGGGTAACAAACTTCACCTGACTTTCTAATAGCACTCCGCCTTCAATTTCTTTGAGATTGTTCTCTTTCAATGTGGTCCCGCTACTAACGAGATCTACGATAGCATCAGCTATCCCCATCTAAATACGCAAGGAAAATATGAAATTGATATAATTGAATATGATTGTGCATAAATAAAAGTAAATGGATGGCATCATAAATGAAACATTATATAAATCCAACTTCAAAACAGGATTATAAGCTATATCAGGTAAAGTTCCTACCGTATTTATAAAATCACATGATAATATTCCTATCCTGATTACTTTATGTAAACTCAACTTCCTAACGCATCCATTTTGAGGGAAAACCAATGAATTTTTTTTAACTTATTGCTCATACAGCTGCACCAGCAGTGAGAAATTGCTTAGTTCAGTTCCACTTATCATGGCATGTTTCGTGAATATGAATTGAAGAATGTCTCACTGAGAAGGTGCCTGTTACTGTTAGTACTAACCTATAAAGTTTTTCTACAACATTTAATAAATTACATTTACAAGAAAAATTGAATAACATTACAATAACCAAAAAACCCAAACCGGTTGACATATCGATGGTTCAGTTATATTTTTTTCTATAACCGATTTTTATACTTCAATTAGAATTATATGTGTATAACTAATCAAATAACCTAAGTGACAATATAACCCACCTTTAAATATACTATTTTTTAATAGTAAGTTAACTGTTAAAAAAACAATTGTTGAAAGTTTAAACAAGTAACATATTAGTTATCGTGTATGCTACCTCATAAATTGAAAGGGTTTAAACAAATTACGTATTAGTTATCGTGTATGCTACTTTATAAATTGAAAGGGTTGCCTATATCTTAGTTGACCTAAGATATAAGTGGATTTATTACTGAGATTAACTTGAATCCACCTACGTTCAAAGCCAGCAGTTCATCATCATCATCATCATCATCATCATCATCATCATCATCATCATCATACTCAGTTAATCCCACCTATAGCAAAGCTAAGGTAGGGTCTGAGGAGGGTAAGATGTAGACAGCCTTACCTCTACCCCTAAGAATAGAGAGGCTGCTTCCAGTGAGACCCCCGGCTCGATGTGGTTTGGTATCAAGCCTTGGACATAAGGCACAGAACACTTAGCAATCGGGACAAACCCGATCGGTGCGTGTACCCCTTTGTCTTTTGGCTATCAACACCACCACATGATGCATGATTAACCGTCCGTCGTTTTTAACGTTATTGTCACGAAATTAGTAAAATAACTTTCAAAGCCAGCAGTAGTTAATTGAATTAAATGAACCGCTTATAATCGATCTGAATAATTTAGAAAATCTAAAAACCAAAACATCAGCTGAAGGTTCGGTTTTAGCCCTTCAACGAACCAACCCATGCTTACCCGTAATTATATATGTTTCTTTGATGCAAACCATTACTTGGATCTAGACATTACTGAACATGTATGTGGTGGCACCTCAACTAACCAATTAAAAAACATAAAATTTATTGCTAGACATAAATTGAAAAAACACTCACCGCAGGAGCTGCCTCGAGTGCCCCATCAGCAGTTGAAAACTCAACATGCTGAAGTCCGCTCTCTTTCAGAAACTTGGGACCCAGCTGAAGGAAATAAAGAAAACTATATAAGTTTCTGAGCTGGTTACTACTTACTAGGAGCAAAAATTACAATAGCACCAAGAAAGACCCGAATTATATATTACATATGTGAAACCAGTGGCAACTCTTAATGGCTTCTCAGCAGTCCACTGAGGCATTTCAGCTAGTTCCTTCACTGAATTAATTCTCTCAAAGATCCCATACTTTGGAATCTGTTAAGAGAAGAAAAAGAGAGAAATTCATCAAAGAGTTTTTAAATTCAGAAATACAAATACGAATTCTTAGCTTGTTCTTTAAAAAAGAAAAGAAAAGTATAACTTACTGCAAGAGATAAACGACAATCTCCATATGCAAGTGCATCATGAACAAGGATTAGATCTTCATTTCCCTATAAATAATGCATAAGAAGCATAACTTTACACGTTATAACATCCAAATAACAAGCCCCATGAGTACGCGAATAAAGAATGCAGAGCACCAAAGCAACAGATATATTATTGTCTTAACCTCGACACAGGCAGGCAGCGAAATGATCACATACTTTTAAAACAATGGTATCATAGAAACTACAAAACCTATGTAACTTTCTAGTTTTCTTTCTTCCCTTTATCCTCCACTTGTCAAGTTTTTTTCTAGCAATTGACTAAGTTTCTGGCAAACAGAGCATGATAAGAAACAAGGACCACTGTGCTGAACAAGAAAAGCAAAAAAAAAGGTATAGCCAAAAACAACTAGCGCTGAATGTTTACAAACAAAAAGAAAAAACAACTATCGCTGAATGTTTACAAACAAAAAGAAACGAAAAATAAACATGAATTATTATAGAAGTAATAGGACTACCATATGGCCATGAAATCATACTTTTATTATCATGATAAATTTGATAGATATCCAGTCAATATGCATGCAACAGAATTCAGAAAAAGAGCATTGTTAACCCATGAAGGAATGTGATAGTGCTGTATGTAACTCATCTTAAACAAAGCATTGTTCTTGGTACAACATCACATTTTTATACTCTTAGCAGTTAGCAACATATCAAAGATTTATCATGAAAAAGAAAGTTACTACCACGTAAAATAATCTACTCAAAATCTTGATAAAAGTTGCATAAAAAATCAAGAATAATGATGCATTGATGCCGCGTGAAATGAAACTAAGAAATCGAGCTAAAATATTTGCAATATATCCTATGGTGTATCTTGATTTTTACCTGTCCATATTCACTAAGTGTGTCAAGACCAACAATTCCGAGGTCTAAATCTCCTGAAACCAGTTTCTTTACAATATCTTTTGGGCGCTGAAACCAGACTTCTACGTTTGAAAGCTGCAATCACATATCGTAAACAAGTCAACTTCAGAAACAAATTGGAACTTAGATTAGAACTATGTAAATTTCTAAAATGCAATGTCACCATGTAGGTGGTGTGAATACCAGCTTCATACAAAGCATTTGTTAGCAAAAGTACAACTCATGTCATCCCATAACAATCACAAAATGTTCAAATGATACACATGTCTAAACGAGATACAGAAGAAAATATGGCTTAAATTATGCCCTCAACAACCTAAATCCTTTACAAGTCACTTTTGTATTATGTTCTAGAAGAAGACATAGTTAAAATTAATTTAGTAAAGTTCCTAAAAGATAGATGTTGGTGGTCCAGAAGTAGAACTAAACATAAATGCAAAAGCCATTATAGTCCATTAATTAGAGAAAAAGGTTATAAAACCTTTACTTTAAACATCCATAGCCATAAAAATTAACTTTTATTTTATGATGATTGATGGATGGGATTTAAAACGAATGGCTGTTGTTTAACCATATTCAAAATCAATCTCCCTTAAAAGTGCAACTAAATTCAAAGCAGAAAACAATAATCCATTTCGTATACAACCACGTGACTCTTCGAAAACAACTAAAGCATTTTGCAGGTGATACCAGCCGCAAACAAATAATATTAGTTCGAGTTTATGTAACCTTTCCTTTTCCTAATTACAATCCACGACAATTTTCATCAATTAGATTACATTGTTGACCATCCTACGAAACTAAAAGTGCATACAACAACACTCTTCCTAACTTCAATTAAAAAAGAAAAAAATAACATACAGTGGAGTCAGGTTCCTATTGAAATTAGCTATCATCATCTTAAAGAATAAAACAACTATCAATTTTTCTAGCTAAAAGGTAACATGTTAGACATTTCCATGCCACTATGCAACTCCTTCATTATTGTTGTAAAAATCATGCCTAGGCGCCTAGCTGCCAATTAATATTCATCTAATCGGCCCATTAATCGCTAGTCAGAGGTTCACCAATTAATATTCATCTAATCGCTAAACAGTCAACGATGGTCAAAGGCAGTCCTAATCGGCCAAAACCTGTAACTTTCAGCCAATCGGCCAGATTCCAGCGAATAATCTCATCTACTTAAAAAAAATAGACATAAAAATGTGTATGTATATATACATATATGAAAATCCCAATCTAATTAATTCCTATTTACATGAAAATATCGAACCTGAGGAATATCCGCAACGTATTGTCTAGGATTAGGTTGCCTAACAGCCAACTGACAATCCTACAAAACAAACAAACAAAATCAAATACAAATAGAAAACCTAAATGAAACAATGTTAAGTTGATTGAAAAAGAAACAATACTTTGAGTAAATCAAGTGTGTCGGAGGCCATTCGGCCTTTGCTGGGTAAACCTAACCGAATCTCGTTCCGTTCGGTGGGTGAAACGTTAACGTTGCCGTTAACGACGGTGACGGGAGAGGAAAGGGAGCAGCATTTGACGGTGAAGTTGACGGAAAAACGAGATGGAAGAGAGGAGGAAAATTGAATGAGAGACATGGGAATGGGATGGGTGTGTTATGATAGGTGGTGACGCTAAACTCTACAAAATGAGGGATAACGGCAGCAGCCAGGAAGAAAGAAGAGTAAACAGCGGATGATGATTCCATACCATACAACAAACGTGTATTTATTGTCTTTATTATTTTTTACTTAAGTTAGAATCCATTATTACACTCTACTACTAGAACTATGGTGGTTACATAAAGGGTAAATCATCAAAATAGCCCCTTGACCAAGTGTTTTACGAAAATAGCCCTTTGACTCGTCTTTGAGAGAGGGGTCACGGTTTCCAAAACGGCTGAACCGTCTCCCGAGACATCTCCCACTCTAACCAATAACTTACCGCCACGTCATCACCCACACACTCTCTCTCCTTCTCTCATCCTCTCTCTAATAATTACCCATCACATCTCTCCATCTCCCTTTCTCTGCAACGTACAGGCCTCCTCATCTTCTTCCTCCCGCCAATAATATTCACAGGAGATAGCTCCCGCCAAGCGGCGGTCACCGCCACCACTGATAGTCCGGCGACCAAACCTCCGATTAACCATGTCGCTAGGAACCATTTCGAGCTTTTTAGACCAGCATCTGAACCCATCTGTGCCCTAATAATAATAATAATAATAATAATAATAATAATAAATAATGCAATTGATGAGATTATATATGAAGTATCATCTTCTCCGACGAGAGACGATCATTACAACAGGAGAAATATACATAATCCAAATTCATTACACAGATACATGCTAAATATAAATCCTCCAGTTACTTTTTTGATCCAACCAATACTCGTTTTCCTACTCTAAATATGAAAGCTATATTTCAATTAATAACCAAATTCATTGCCCCCATATTGACTTCCTGCAAACGACGAACTCGATTGAAACGACGACGAACTTGAATGGATGATGGAAAGCACCGGTGACTTCTTCGTCTTCTCCGGTGAGTTCTTCGTCTTCTCTGACGAAGTTTCATTATCCTCTGTTTTTTTTCTTGTTCTTCGTCTTCACCGGAGACGTCTCAGAGACGTCACCGGAGACGTCTCAGAGACGTCACCGGAGACGTCTCAGGTCTGTCTCACGTCTCAGGGCTGTCTCGGGATCAGCAACGACACGTGGCGGTACTTTGTTGGCTGGAATCGAAGGCCTCTCGGGAGACGGTTTAGCCGTTTTAGGAACCGTGACCCCTCTCTCAAAGACGGGTCAAGGGGCTATTTTCGTAAAACACTTGGTCAAGGGGCTATTTTGGTGATTTTCCCTTAAATAAATGTAAGCGAGTACGGGGTGCTTAGGTTAACAGTGTGGTGGCGTGGAAATGGGCTTTCGTGGATCGCGTGAAACAAGGCATGGAGCAAATGTGGTGGAAACAATCACCGTCATGAGACAAAAGTTGACTATGACGTGGACGGTTTTAATTTGTGGACGGTCAAATCATCTTTTTTTATTACAGTTTGGGGGACCAACAGTTATTTTTTAAGTTACGTTGTCTCCATTTAATTTCTACACCATATAAACTAACATTTTTTTTTTCATTTTTTACCACTCACCAACCCCATAGTGTATACCCACAACAAATCCCACATAATCTTATTCTATACCCCAAGAAATGGCCAACACATGGACGGAAGAAGAAACACTAGCCCTCACAATTGGTTGGTTAAACGTGCAAGAGAACACGAGAGTCTCAAACACGCTTCGTTCAACCCTGTTTTAGGCTAAAGTATTGGCAAAGTTTTTGGTCCTTGTATGCAGTGAAGCAAACCGCGATGTTGACCAACTACACCACAAGTGGTTGGAAATCGAAGAAAAGTGTGATATATTTGAAGAAATGTTCAACGTGAACATGGAAGAGGACCCGATCGGGTCCTAAGAACTTGTCATCGAAATTACTCAAGTCGACTACGTTTTTGAATACGTTTCGACGTGCCAAATATTACGATCTAATTATGTTTAGGTTAAATGTTTAGAGTTTATGTATTTTAATTTATGTTTTGTTATGTTATGTAATTTTTATATATAATATAATGTTGGTTTTTAAATTTTTTAGTAAGATACACAAAATGAAAAAATAAAATAAAATAAGTGATTTGACACCACCAGCACTCCGCCCTTCTTGTTCCATGCCCTAACTATGACATGGACGTCAAGTGTCCTTCCATACCCCCACAAGGGCATAACCACACGTGTTTTTTCGTGGAGCACCACCGCACTAATCGTAGCCTGCCACGTGGACCATCACCCGTGAACCCCTCTACCGGCGGCACCTCCCGTGAAGCATCTGGGTACTCCTCTGCGTCTCTCTCCATCTCTCCTCTGCACATGTGAGGTGTACACGGGACTACCCGGAAACCACTACCCGAGTCCTCGGCGATGGTGAATCCGTGGGGTACCCGTGCCATGTTCTGGTCGTGCCCGCCTTCCCTAATATTGTATTATATAGTTAGCGGTAGAGATGCACAAAATATTTGGTTTGAGAACTAGTTATGAGTCTTAGCTGGGAAGGAAAATCGGTTCAGACCCCTATTATATTTGAAGGTTCCTACTTGGTTTATGTTTTGTTTTTCATTTCCGGTTCCTACTTGACCTGAAAAACACATTTGTAGGAAATGGATCCATTTTAACCGTTTGAAACGACCATATAGCCAGGGTTTTTTATTTACTTTTTTAACGTTAGAACTGTTTTTGGCCACTCTAAATCATTACAAATGGTTGTGGGATGTATTGGTTAGTTACCCAACTCAAAAATGCATAATCGAACCCCCAAAAAAGCTAAATCAAAAGCATGCGAAAATGTCTTCTCCTTGGAGCAACGAAGAGGAGTACTGCTTGGAACTAACTTTTGTAGACATTAGGGTCAAAGGCAACCTGATCCTAAATTTTGGGATCGCCTTAGGGAAAGGTTTGACGAGGAAATGGTTTTGAAACCGACCATACAAGTGATGATATCAAAGCAAAGATCATAAGTATTTACTACCCGACTAGAAGATGTCACGCTATTTATCGTCGGGGGACAGACGAGTTGGAGGACCCAAATAACGAAGACCATGTTGTTGAAGAATTTATGACCAAGTATGAACGAGTTAGCGGAAGACCATTTTTCAAGTTAGAAATTTGGAAGCTTATAATTGACGTGACTTTGTAATTTGTAAAAGTATTTTAATTTTAATAAATATATATGCTTAATATAAATGTTATTTTATTGAAATTAACATTAATGTTGTTGAAGAATTTATAACCGGCTCTTTCATTACTATTGTAGTTATTGGTAGCTTTCTATATATATATATATATATATATATATATATAATGTTCTATTTCATTCTCTGATGTTGGTTTTAGAGTCAAGGGTCTTTCTAAAAGCAGTTTCTCAATTCTCATAGATAAAGATAATGTTTGCCTACGTCTAACTATTCCCAAACCTACAATTAACTTTGTTATTTGTTGGATTTACAGGATTTTGTTGTTGTATTTTAAAACTTAAAATTAAATAGTAAACATTAAAACCTAACATTACACATTAAAAATTGACATCAAATTTATAGACAACTAAAACATCAAGTAGACGTAATTCAACACTTTGTTTGTGGATCTAGACGATTCCTTTCTTTTTTAGCATTTGATGTCAGACAATATTTACATTATGTTTTTTGAAAGTTCACCAACACATAATTGGGTATCATACAAAGCCATCTATGATGCTTGAAGCGGTTGATTCACAAGATCTTTGGATTTGACATGCATTTTTTGGTATGGCCGGTTTGTAAAAATCTAAGCGGTAGCATTTTGGTGTTTGGGTTGGGTTTGGTTTCAGCGCCGCCGCCAAGGGCGGCTCGGTTTGTAGTAACTGACTCTCAAAATGGCTAGTTGGTTTCGATACAAGAAATGTAGAGAGAATATGAAAGAAGAATTGTTTTATTATTGATTGTAATGTTTGGTACATTCAAATGAAGAGATAACCTCCCCTATAAATACATAAATGAAAATAGTAAAATGGGAAATAGCTAAACTTTGGGCACAAGATAATGAGGGCTAATCATGGGGCATAATGGAGGAGCTAGTCTTGGGCATAATGCAAGGAGTGAATTATGGTCAATGATAATGGTTAAAGATAATGTTTTCCAATACTCCCCATCAAGTTGGAGCGTGAAGATCACGAACGCCCAACTTGCCAAGCAATATTTTTTCTTTTTCAAACACCCCCCCTCAAGGTGGAGTGTTTGCTTTTCTTGCGGATTCAAATATTTGTACCCGACCGTTTTTTTCTCTTGCGGGTTCAAAAATCCGACTTTCCTTTTCTTTCTTGCGGGTTCAAAGGAACCCGACTTTTCTTCTTGCTGGCTCAAAGGAACCTGACTTTTGTTCTTGCGGGCTCAAAGGTTTGAACCCAACTTTTCTTTTCTTGCAGGGTCAAAGAACCCGACTTTTCTTTTCTTGCGGGCTCAAAGAACCCGACCTTCCCTTTTGCGAGTTCAAAGAACCCGACTTTTCTTCTTGCGAGTTCAAAGAACTCGACTTTTCTTCTCGCGAGTCACAAGAACTCGACTTTTCTTTTCTTGCGAGTTCAAAGAAATGGACCCGACTTTTCTTTTTCTTTTTTTTTTGTTTCCTTTTTTATCGACACCCACTTTTTTTTTAACTTCTTTTCCTCAAAAGACCATCAATATTCTATCCACTTATACCTCTCCTCCGTTTTTTTTGCCCTTTTTTTTGTCACGTGAAGCCGTGAAGGGGTGAAGGTCTGGTCATCAAGGCCTTCAGACACTTGTCCCATGTAGCTTCTTATTCCCATCTTCCCACATCCAAATCATACATCCCTTCTTTTTCCATAAGCTATTGTTCTTCTCCATTTTGCTTTTCCCCCCTCATATTATCTTGTAGAGATTTAGATAATACAAGCCATGGATGTTCATAAGGTGAATGGACACATGAAGACAGTCTCAAAAATATCCAAACAACATATAGAAATTAAGCAGAGGGAGAGATTTTTACGAGTCAAACCACAACAGTTTGCAATGCATTGTGATTCACTGGTGAAGAAACCGAGGGTTATTGAGGAGGAAAGAGATTTGTTTGATTTTGAATTGAGTCGGGAATTTAGATTCTGGGTTTGGGAATTTTATTTGGTTAGCGGAAGCGGTTTTGTATTTGGAATTTTTTTTTGTTTTTTTTTGTGTTGAGCGGTTTGTTTCAAGGATCAAGAACACCGCTCTGATACCATGTAAAAATCTAAGCGGAAGCGTTTTGATGTTTGGGTTGGGTTTGGTTTCAGCGCCGCCGCCAAGGGCGGCTCGGTTTGTAGTAACCGACTCTCAAAATGGCTAGGTGGTTTTGATACAAGAAGTGTAGAGAGAATATGTTAGATAGAAAGGGGCTATTTCTGTAATAATAGAAAGATGAAGGGTCAATTGTGTCAGTTTGTAAACAATCAAAAGTTAGTTAACTGGTTGTTAGGTCTTTTGGCGGGAAAGTCTAGTATAAAAGAAGGGTCTTAGTATTGTAATAAGGTGGCTATGAATTGAATGAATAATTCCCTTCTCTGTATTTCTCTATTCTCATTTTATAGCTAATATTGGTATCAGAGCCATTGGTCCTCTCGACCTGAGCTCAACCACCACTAACCGTCATAACCGTCACTATAACTATCAACCACCACCGTCTATCACCACCATTTCCATTGTTTTCGTTAATCTTCTTCATTTCACTTCTTTTCTATCATAAACATCATCAATCCTCACTGTTCAATCTAATTCTTTCCGTCTCATTTCACTATCTTTCTCAATTTTTTCTTGATTACTCTGTTTTTCTTTGATTGTCCTGATTTGATCAATCGTGATCAGATCATTCCATTGATTGATCTATTTGAGATTCGTCAATTCCATTGGTTAGTCTATTTGAGATTAATCAATTCCTTAATTCATTGTCTCTTTTCTATTTCATTAATCAGTCGATAGCCATGACTACCACTCGAAATCAGAATTTAGAACAAAAGATTCAAGAACATGATGGTACCTTGTTACGATTGGAAACAGCTGCTGGAAAGAATTTAGCAGAAATTGAAGGATTAAAGACTTTTGCTATGAAAAATGCTGAAAACTTGGCTGCAATTAAAACACAAATGGAAACACAGATTAATGAATTGATCAAGTCCATTCAATCTTTGGGTAATAATAATAATCATAATGATAATACTAATAATATGGTTCATAATAATATGAATCATACTCACCATCACAATCATAATGATAATAATAATAATATGGTTCATAACAATCTGAATCATAATTCACATTACACAAGACTTACAAAGATTGATTTCCCAAAGTTTAATGGGGAAAATGTTGAGGGTTGGTTATGCAGGGTTGAACACTATTTTGCAATAGATGCTACCCCTGAGAATTTGAAAATAAGACATGTTATTGTTCATATGGAGGATATGGCCTTAATGTGGCATCAATCCTTTGTGCAGTCAAGAGGTGGTAGTATTGAGGGTGTTTCTTGGAATGAGTATAAGTCTGCCATAGTGGCAAGATTTGGGTTGTTTCTGAATCATGATGCCATGGGTGCTTTAGCAGCAATCAAACAAACAGGTACTCTTGATGAATTGAACAAAGAGTTTGATATGGCATTAACTAAAGTCACAATATGTGATGAGTATGCTGTCAGTTTGTATCTGAGAGCCCTCAAACCTGAAATTGGTTATCAAGTGAGGTTGTTTAGGCCTAAAGATTTACCTGAGGCTTATCTTTTAGCAAGAATGCAAAATGATGCATTATCTGCTATTCAGACTCCTTTGTCTAGAGGCAATAGAGCTACTACTTATAATAATAATAATAATACTCATAATAATAATAATAATAAGCCATATTCTGTGGCGAACACCAACAAATTGTCTCTATTGCCAAGCCCTAAACCAGTTAATGCCAGAAAATGGACATTAACTCAGAAAGAAATAGATGAGAAAAGGGCTAAAGGAGAATGTTTTGGGTGTACTGAAAAGTATACTCAAGGGCATGTGTGTAAGAACAAACAATTGTTTTCGATTGAATTGTTGAGTATGGAAGAATTAGAGGAAGAGGAAGAGTTAGATATGACTGAAGTCATGACTCAACAACTGACTGAACCAAAGATTTCTCTCAATGCAATGATGGGGGTGCCATCTTATTCCACAATGAGGGTAAAAGGGTCAATTGGTACTAAAACTTTGCATATTTTAACTGATTCTGGATCTACTCATAATTTTTTGAGTGAGATACTAGCCAAGAAAATGCAATGTCCTTTGAAAAACATCCCTGAAGTAAAAGTAACTGTGGCTGATGGAAAACAGTTATCATGTACTCAAATGTGTAAAGACTTTCAGTGGATGATGCAGGGTAAATGGTTTAAGGCTGATGTGATTGTAATTCCTCTCACCAATTATGATATGGTGTTAGGTGTACAGTGGTTGCAAACTTTGGATGATATCATTTGGAATTTCAAGAAGTTGACCATGAAATTCCATATTGATGATCAGGCCATTGAACTTAAGGGAATTGAATCTGATTCAGTAACCTTATGTTCTGCTGAGAAATTGGAGAGTATTATCAGCAAAGAAGGAGCTGTGGTGTCTGCTCAGATGTTTAGCTTGCAAGCTATTGATGGACACCAGTTTCAGCATGAAACAAAAGTGATTAATGAAGGTACTTCTGAACCACTTTTACAGTTACTCAATTCTTTTAGTGATGTATTTGAGGTTCCAACAAGTTTACCACCTAAGAGAGAATGTGATCATAGGATATTTCTTAAAGATGAGTCAATTACAATTAACCAAAGAGCTTATAGATACCCTACAGGGCAGAAAGATGTTTTAGAAAAGTTGACTCAAGAGTTGTTGGAATCTGGGGTAGTCAGGAACAGCAAGAGTGCTTTTGCATCTCCTGTTGTTTTGGTCAAAAAGAAAGATGGTACTTGGCGTTTCTGTGTGGATTACAGGCAACTGAATGAGGCTACAATAAAGAATAGGTTCCCTATTCCCCTAATTGAAGAAATGTTAGATGAATTAGGTGGAGCCTCTGTGTTTTCCAAGTTAGACCTTAGAGCAGGATACCATCAGGTTCGAATGGATGAGAGAGACATCCATAAAACTGCTTTTCGAACCCATCAAGGCCTTTTTGAGTTTGTTGTAATGCCCTTTGGGCTTACAAATGCTCCTGCCACATTCCAATCTCTAATGAATTCTACTTTTAAACCCCTAATGAGAAAAACTACCCTTGTATTTTTTGATGACATTTTGGTTTATAGCCCAAACATGTCACAGCATCTGAAAGATTTAGAACAGGTTTTATTGTTACTTAGACAGAACACCCTATTTGCTAAGCAGTCTAAATGCACTTTTGGGGGGTCTAGTGTAGAATACCTGGGCCATATAATATCAGGGGAAGGGGTGAAAACTGATCCTTCTAAGATAGTGGCAGTTCAGCAATGGCCAGTTCCTGTCAACCAAAAACAATTGAGGGGTTTCTTAGGGTTGGCAGGGTATTACAGGAGGTTTATTAGGGGGTTTGGGTTGTTGGCCAGACCACTAACTGAGTTGTTAAAGAAAGAAGCTTTTAGTTGGCATGATGAAGCACAAAAGGCATTTGATGATTTAAAGACTGCATTAACAACTGCTCCTGTTTTAGCACTACCAGATTTTGCTAAGGATTTTGTGATAGAGACAGATGCTTCCTCTAAAGGTATGGGTGCAGTTCTTATGCAGGATGGTCATCCATTAGCATTTGTAAGTAAAGCTCTTTCTGTTAGACAGCAAAATCTTTCTGTTTATGAAAAAGAGTTACTTGCAATTTTGATGGCTGTGAAGCAATGGCATCATTATTTGATTGTAAAGAAGTTTGTGATTAAAACTGATCATAGAAGCTTAAAGTTTCTATTAACTCAGAAAATCACTACTCCTTTACAACAAACTTGGCTTGCCAAGTTAATGGGCTATACTTATGATATTCTCTACAAACAAGGCTGTGATAATCAAGTGGCTGATGGCTTATCCAGAGTAAGTGGGTTGGCACTATTTGAAATGAGTGTTAGTTCTTTAAGTCCTGTTCTTCTTACCAGAATCAAGAATTCATGGGTATCTGATCCACAACTTAATTCACATATTCAAAATATCCAACAAGGGGTGTCTGTTCCTAAGGTCACTTATGTGGATGGGTTATTGAAAAAGAAAGGAAAACTATGGGTTGGGAATGACCCTGAGTTGAAGAATGATATTCTGCAACTTTTTCATTCTTCACCCACTGGAGGGCATTCTGGGTATTTACCTACATTGAAGAGGGTCTCAAGTTTTTGTTATTGGAAAGGCTGCTACAAGGATGTTTTCAGATTTGTAAAAGATTGTTCTAACTGTCAGCAAGCTAAGTATGAACCAGTTGCCAATCCTGGTCTCTTACAACCTTTGCCTATTCCATCTCATGTGTTCACTGATCTCTCAATGGATTTCATTTGTGGCCTACCTAAATCCCAAAGCAAAACTGTCATACTTGTTATTGTTGACAGATTAACCAAATTTGCTCACTTCATTCCTTTGTCCCATCCCTATACTGCCCAACAAGTTGCCCAATCATTTCTTGACAATGTCTTTAAAATACATGGCAATCCTGTCAACATTGTATCTGATCGAGACCCTATTTTTTTGAGTGCCTTTTGGAAAGAATTTATGAGACTGCAGGGCATTCAGCTATCCTATTCCACTGCATATCATCCTCAAAGTGATGGCCAAACTGAAGTCTTAAATCGTTGTCTAGAGGCTTATCTTAGGTGTATGTGCATGCACAACCCTAATCAGTGGTTCAAATGGGTCAGCCTAGCCCAATGGTGGTATAATACTTCTTACCACTCTTCTATTAAATCCACTCCTTTTCAAGCATTGTTTGGTTTTCCACCTCCTATTCATCTACCCTATATTCCTAATGATACTACTGTGGCATCGGTAGAAGAGTTGCACAGAGATAGGGAGGCTATGGTTGTACAACTAAAGGATTCCCTAGCTCAAGCCAGGAACAGGATGAAACAGTATGCTGATCGACACAGAAGTGAGAGATCTTTTGAACCTGGTGACTGGGTATACTTAAAGCTTCAACCTTTCGTTCAATCAACAATCAGAAATCAAAAATACAGCAAATTGGGGCCTAAGTACTTTGGACCCTTTTTAATCATAGCTAAGGTGGGAGCTGTTGCCTATAAGTTGGACTTACCAGAGGATGCATTGATTCACAATGTATTCCATGTCTCTCTTTTGAAGAAGGCTCATGGTAGTCATCAGCCTTTGCTATCTTTTCCAGTGGGTCCCAGATTCACCTTGAAACCTAGGGCAATCATTGATCGCAGATTGATAAGGAGGAACAATCGTTTAGCTCAGCAATACTTAATTCACTGGAAAGATTTACCTCTTACGGATGCTACTTGGGAATTTGCAGAAGACTTCAAGCTTCGATTTCCAGAGTTTAATTCTTGAGGACAAGAATTGTCTTTGGGGGGGAAGTTTTGTTAGATAGAAAGGGGCTATTTCTGTAATAATAGAAAGATGAAGGGTCAATTGTGTCAGTTTGTAAACAATCAAAAGTTAGTTAACTGGTTGTTAGGTCTTTTGGCGGGAAAGTCTAGTATAAAAGAAGGGTCTTAGTATTGTAATAAGGTGGCTATGAATTGAATGAATAATTCCCTTCTCTGTATTTCTCTATTCTCATTTTATAGCTAATAGAATATGAAAGAAGAATTGTTTTATTTTTTATTGTAATATTTGATACATTCAAATGAGGAGATAACCTCCCCTATAAATACGTAAATGAAAATAGTAAAATGGGAAATAGCTAAACTTTGGGCACAAGATAAAGAGGGCTAATCATGGGGCATAATGGGAGGAGCTAGTCTTGGGCATAATGCAAGGAGTGAATTGTGGTCAATGATAATGGTCAAAGATAATGTTTTCCAATACGGTTCAAGTAATGATCTAAATATACTTAATCAATCACCTATTTTTAATGACTACATAAATGGTGTTGGACCAAGGGCCTCTGATACAGGAACTTCAATATTATCTTTTATTTGTTTAAATTTTGAATTTCTTAAATTATTTTATTTAGTTTCCTATTATTGTTATGAGGCAAGGTTATAAATTAGAATCTAGGGTTTATTGTTTTAGGCAGTTTTTGATTGAATTTTAATTGAAAATAACTTTGTTCTTGAAACCTTTGGTTCAATTTATGTCTTTGATTACTTAATTGTTCTTGAGCCATTTGATCGCATACGAAACTGCATCAAGTGGTATCAGAGCTTTTGGTTCTCAAATGGCCCTGCGTGGAGGAAGATGCTTGTTCGATCGTAGATTCGCCGACAGAGACAACGACGGAAACATGTTCAGTTCACGTGCCTATGGAGAGGATCGACGCCTTGTTCTTAGAACCGCCGACCGAAGCAATGACAAAGTTGATTCCGCCCTACGGGATCTTAAAGAGATCCGACAACTATGTCATACACGGGAAAATCACGAAAATAACCATTGACCAAATGGTTTTTTACCAAAATAGCCACCTCCCATCTCTTGGGAGGTGGCTCACAGGTTCTGAGACCTCTCAAAGAGGTTTCCCGTAACAACCAATAAGGAAGTGACACATGTTTAAAATATAATAAAAAAATCATCACACTTCCACCCCCATTTTTAAAACGACCATAACTTTCTCATACGACATTATTTTTTAAAAAAAAATTACACCATAAAAACAAGCTTTTCATCCTCTTTCATTTCCATACCATATTGCTATACTTTAAAAAAAATTATTGGGTTGATAGTACTTGCGTCTAAATGTAAACACTTGATATTATTACTTCCGTTTAAACATGTGTAAGACCCGCAAAACCGGTGTCAAACAGTTGGGTTAAAATTCTTAAATATGCAAAAACATGAGTAAATTTTTTTATTTTAAAAGAGTATGTATACGTAGCGAAAAATCATTTAGAATAAACTTCTACAAAACACATGACAAATACTTATTCAATTGTAAATCAAATTTAAAATTTATCATGTGTAAACAAAAGTTGTCTTCCACTAGAAATGCCTTCAATTGCCAGGTAGCTTCTCGCATCGCCATGCAGTCATCCATCCATCTCTCTATTAACCTGAAATCAATCTAACGTGTATGCAAAAGTCAGCTACGCTGAGTGAGTTCAAGTTTTATAAATTTATATAAACAAGTATTTTGTCAAAATAAGAATGAACAAAATACCTCAACCTCAGAGTTAACAATAAGCGCAATCCGCTAATTTGTTTTTCCCCAAGCAAAACAAAAATCAAAGTCTAGGATAGGCATACCCTGCCTAATTACCTTAAGACTTCACTTACCAAATATAATAAGTGCATCTCGCTTTTCAACGCAAACTAAAGCTAGAGATTAAAGCAGGCACTTCCCACCTCTGTCATAGCTCAGTTTATAAAATACACATAATATAAACTATGTAACAACCCTGACTCAAAACCAAGACCAGAGATCAGAGCAGGCATGTCCCACTTCCGTCATAGCTCAGTTCGACATATCAGGTAGCCATCAAACATAGTCTATTATATTTAATAACATGTATAACATAAACTAAACAACAACCATGACACAAAACCAATACGATAGATCAGAGCAAGCATATCCCACTTCCATCATAGCCCAGTTTATAAGGTCATGTAGTCGCCAAATACAGTTTACGAAGATATATAAATATATAACCCATATAACCTAAACAGGTAGCAAGTCAAAACAATACCCGATCTAACCAGTAAGGTTTCGAATACGTGACCAAGACATAAAGCGCATTTCGCTTATTAACTAAAAACTCAAGCCACACTTTAATCAAGACA
The DNA here is from genome assembly GCA_032199755.1 of Ambrosia artemisiifolia. Classification (NCBI taxonomy): domain Eukaryota; kingdom Viridiplantae; phylum Streptophyta; class Magnoliopsida; order Asterales; family Asteraceae; genus Ambrosia; species Ambrosia artemisiifolia. The sequence continues at coordinate 33,923,174 of CM063514.1, forward strand.
ACAGTCTATTCATATATATATATATATATATATATATATATATATATAACACGTATAACTCAAACCATAAAATAACACATTAGGCATAAACTATGTGACAACCATAGCAAAAACTATGCCATAAATCAGAGCAGGCATATCTCACTTCTAATGACACATATAACTCAAAACCATATAATAACGCATTAGGCGCATTCCGCCCACTTACGCTTCATACAAAAAATATGTATGAGCTAATATGTATTTCGTTCGTACACAAAAATATTTATAACTTGATAAAAATATTTTGTGACTTCATAAAAATAATGGTTTAGCATGCACGTCAGCCAAAATATAAAAATAATAATTAAAAGAGTGGGCACAAGCACTCACCGGTTGCAAAGTTTCGAGATCACAAGCAAAAACCGCTTCGAACCTCAACTTGTCTCGTACAAAACCATGAACCGCCTTTATTTAACCCGTTCGAACTCAAGAACCCAATCCAAGCTCCATGCATGCATGCCTCCCATGCTATGCAAACTAGATTAAAAAAATGATAAAAACAAAACTTAATCAAGCTTTAGCCACCTCCACTTACGTACCCAAATCATTATCACAACCCAACTAACCGTAATGTTCAATGAATTCCATAATTATTATGTTAAAAACACTTGCACACAACTTCACTTGCCAAACGTCTAGATTATAACGACATCACCACTACCTCATCATGAAAATCACCAAATTCCATTCAGTTAATACATCTATTTCATCAATGTTGAGATTTTAATAGAGAGAGAATTTAAGAAACTTGTTATATTATTAAACAATCATCCAAATACAAATGAAGGGGTATGGAGCTATTTATAGGTGGTGAAGGGGTGTGATACCCATTGGTGAACCGACGTGTTGGTTCTGTAATAACCACCATAACCGCCACAACTATATATTATACAACAATAATACATTCTAAATAATCTAACTTAGGATAATCAAATATTACGTCCAACATTCTTCCCCCTAATTTTGATTTATCCTTTCTTGCTCCATAATAGGGTTGATCTCTTCTTCATGCATGCGAATGGAGTCTTTCTTGTTCTTTGCTTTCTTCGTGCTTTATAGTAGCCACAACTTTCTTCATCGTTGTTGTTGACATCTTATTAAATTTCACTTGCAATGTTGTCAACCAATGTTATTGCTTCTTTCCCAATTTCTTTCTTGCTTGTTACTTGCTTTAACTTTGCTAAGTTCCTTGCTGCTTTGAAGCAAAGGTCTTCTGTCTTGATTTGCCACACAGGTCGAATTTGCCACGAAGGTCTAACTTGCTACAGAGGTCTAACTTGCCACGAAGGTCTAACTTGCCACGAAAGTCTAACTTGCACGAAGGTCTAACTTGCCACAAAGGTCTAACTTGCCACAAAGATCTAACTTGCTTGATGTTCTTGCTTGAGTTTGATCAAAATTATCCAACCTACTTGCTAATTGGACTTTGATATTATCAACTTGCTAACCAATTTTCTTGCTTGCTCCCAACCAACTTGCTAATCGGGGCTTTGTTCCCGACCTACTTGCTAATCAGGTTTTATGTGCTCCTGACCCACTTGCTAATCAGGTTCTTATGCACTAACTTGCTAATCTCAACGAACAAATGTTCGGAGTCACTTGCTATACTCGACGATCCACGAATGGTCGGAGTTACTTGCCATATACTCAACGAGTCACGAAGTGTCTCGGAGTCACTTGCTATTTCTCAACAAACCAAAAGGCTAGGAGTATCTTGCTAATTATTTTCTCGACGAACCGAAATAGGTTCGGAATATCTTGCTATACGAATCGTGGCGATTCGATTTTGACTTGCTATTACAGGGCTTTTAAATTTTTGACTATTCTTGATCCTTTTAATCCCCGTATGTTTACTTTCCAAAGTGAATATAATTTCTTGACAATAATATGGTCACTGGTCAGAATTAAAATCTGATCCTTTAAATCTTTCTGTCGACGTTGGTCAAACTGTTTTGACTTTTTAAAAGATTTATTTCTTTCAAAAACATTCGGTTACTTTTCTTTCCTTTTGACTTTTATAAGTCAATCTTCTCAAAAAATATTCTGCAAACTTCCTGTTGCAATTCTTAATGCTTTCTTTGATTCAAGTTAAACGATTTGTTTTTCTAAATCGTTTCGCTAACACTCTTGATTTGATCCTATATCAAATCTTACTTGAATCTTCAAATCGAATACGGTTCTATTTATTTTACGGTTCGGTAATAATTTCCCGGTAATCCTTTAACTTTCCGTTTTGATTCTGGAAATCCGTTGAAGGAATGAAAAACGTTGGTTCTTGATGTTTTGATTAATCAACTTCTCTATAAAACGTTTTTATTAATTTTGTTGAAAGGAAAAAATTGGCGGGAAAATATATGTTCTTCCAAATGACGAACAGGGGCTGGAAATCCGTTTTTATTAATTTTTTCTTTTAAGTATTCGATTTGCTCTAAGATTATAAAGGAAAGGGAACGAATAACCGTTTGAAACACGAATCAATCGCGCTTAACTACTTTTCTGTTTGTCCGGTGTCACGCCGGAATCTTTCTGTTTTCGCCGGATTCTTTCTTCCGTTGATGTTCTATCTCTTTTACGGTTATAATCTTCAAATGACGATCTTCCTTATCGTCTGGGTTGGAAAAATCGTTCTGTGAATCATTATTAAATGATTCTGTAACTGTCTCTGTTTTTTTTTTTTTTTGAAAAACAGGGGATGAATCTTCTCTATGATTCTCTCTTCTTTTTCACAGGGATGGATCAATGATACCAAGGCTCTGATGCCATGTTGAGATTTGATAGAGAGAATTTACAGAAACATGCTATGTTATTAAAGAATCATCCAAATACAAATGAAGGGGTATGGGGCTATTTATAGGTGGTGAAGGTGTGTGATACCCATTGGTGAACCAACGTGTTGGTTCTGTAATAACCACCATAACCGCCACAACTATATATTATACAACAATAATACATTCTAAATAATCTAACTTAGGATAATCAAATATTATGTCCAACAATCAAAACCCTACACCAACATAACCCCTTGTTCTAAATGATAACCAATACTGTATTAGTAATACACATGCATACATGGACCATTTAACTTCATGCAACTCTGAATGCCATAACCCATAGAACCCAAAGTTACAAACCGTGAGTTTTCCATCCTCGTAAAAACTCTGTTCAAACCAAAACATCCAACTCCATCATCTCGGCCACCAACAAAACCACCACCCTACACCATTGATAACCACCAAGCTCCACCGTCACCATAGCCGTAGGCACCATTATCACCAATACCCAACACCACCGTAATCTCTTACATCATCGAAACCATCATCTAGGACACCACCCCTACCGCTCACCTCTTTTTGACCATGGTTTTGAAACCCGGACCGTACCGTCGCAAGAACCAACCCGATCCTGAAAGCCAACCTAGAGAGTGAGTATAGGGACGAGAGGTGTACCTAGTATGCGTCACTTGATGTTTTGAGACCAACGGACACGATGCGAGTGACTACGATATATGACGGTAACCCTAATTAACTTAAAACCATGCGTTGATCGTGACTACGGCTCGGCCAGCATGAGTTTGAAGGTGAGGAAAGCACAACACAAGGAAAGTTTGATCTTGAGACGGTTTCAGGCTAGTCTCCATGCTACGATAACAACAGATGTGAGGGTCTCCAAAACCCAAAGGAACCTTCTAAAGGTGAAAGGTTCTGTCGTAGTGACTTGATAATTTCATCAGTTAGGAACCGAATGTAGACGTGAGAGGTATACTAGGATCAACGAGACAAAGCTTAGAATCCTTTGAGATGTCGAAGACAACTCCTTTTTCCTTCACTTTGCACATGGCTGCCGCCAGTGTCTAAAGCTCTTTAGGGTTTCTCCCTTTTGAATGAGTTTAAAAAATCATAATTTACATCAGGCCCGCCAAGCTTTCATTTGGTGATGACTTGGTCTAAAAAGTTAAGTTAAAACGTACATCTTTCAATAATGCCAATCGGGTCCCTCCAGTATTTTAAGCCAATCTATATGTGAAACGCGCTTATCGGTTCATAAATAGCATAGACACAAAAATAATCATTAACTAAACTATTTGAAAAGAACCGGGTATTTGTTTTTGTCGAAAAAAAAAAAAATATTGGCGAATTTTCAGGATGTTACAACATGTCTGAATCAGAACAAGTCTAGTAGTAATATCTGTACTTTTAAAAAATAAATTTCTTTTTGCTGAGTTGATAGTACTTGCGTCTAAATGTTTAAACACTTGCGTTTAAACATATCTGAACCAGAACAAGCCTAATTGTTATTATGTTTTTTATGTGAATTCAAATTACATAAGACATTAATTTGACCATAATAGTTTAACTATTATAACTATTTGTTTTTTAGACATAAATATTTAATCATGAACTTCAAGAAACACACAATATGTAGTATGAAGTTTTTGTATATATCTGAAGAAAAGGGTCTGCGCATACCAGCAATGTCATACTCAGTAGCATATGAACCGTTTAGTTTCTTCTAATAACCCTTTAAAAACCTTTACTAAATCATATTCAAATTCCCAGCTTCGAGTTAGCTTTATAGCTGATCTAAAATTAATAATTGAACTAACGTTACTTGAACAGAAATACATACCTCTTGAAGGAAATCGATCCAACTTGGTAAATACCTCATGGTGTCAAAAGTAACAGTTGGGTTGTTTGGGTCAAATTGTTACTTTTTAGTATATGTGATTAGTATATGGACACTGAAATTATTATGTATCAAATAATAATAATTAACCCTTTTGTGTGGGTTTCATCTAAGCAGAGCACCGGCGACAGAATCGGCGGCGTTGGTGTTGGATCAGTGGCCTCTTTTAGTGAACACTTATGTGTTTCCAGATTTATATGAGAGTTATTAAGCAGCGGAATAATAAGTGTTCTAAGATTAAAAGATCACTTTTAAGAGGAGTTATTACTCCCCCTTAACTGAGCAGTTAATGACCAATGATCTCCAGCTCAGCTGGTTTGAGGTAGGGTGGGTTTTCCCTTAGGGGTTCCCATCCTGGGGGGAGGTCACAGGTTCGATTCATGCACACCACAAAAAAATTCCCCGTGACGGTTTGAGCTTAGGCAAGGAGGACACCGGTGTGTGGGTAGGGATTCGAACTTGGGACCAATAGGTTAGGGTTGTACAAGGATTTCCATTGATCTAAACCTTTCAAAAAAAAAACTGAGCAGTTAATGAGAAACAATAAATACAGTTCAAGTATAAAGCAGTAAAAGCAGTTTATGTTTCTCAGATGTGAAATGGATTATAAGTTAAAAGCCTTGAAGGTTTTCAATTGATTTCAAAGTAAATCACATATCTGAAATAGATGAACAAACTCATCTATTTATAGACCAACATACTAAACTGTTGTTTGAAGTAATCTAAGATATTTAGCTAAGATATTAAGCATAAGATAAGGTTACAACAGTCTGTACATTGAAACTTGAAATCAAGACTTTAACAAAACAATATATTACTAAAACTACTAAAGTCTAAGTCGGTTAGAAGCTTCTGATGTCAAAGTGCTGATGAGTGACAAACTGCTGATGAGTAGTTTGTCTTCAGTAGTTATTCAGTGTAGTGTCTGGTTAGACTTCAGAACTTCTGATGGTTAACTCTTCAGTACTTTGCTATTTTGTTTGTCAGTACTTCTGATTTCTTCTTCAGCAGTTTCTTCTATACTTAGGCAGAATATGATTTGGACTAAGGTTATCAAAAGGTGGTTTCTTCAATCCTCTTTGTCCCAACAGTTGGTCGCTTCGCTGACCTCGATTTGGGCTAGAACGTAACTGCGCGATGGTGTGTGGTGTTGTTATAAGCGATGTGGTTGATTGGCTGGTGAGTGACATATGTGTATGCTTTTGAAATTTGAAGGTGTTACCCAAAGGAGAAAATTGTTCTGGTTCAGATATGTTTAAACGCAAGTGTTTAAACATTTAGACGCAAGTACTATCAACCCAGCAAAAAAAAATTTATTTTTTAAAAGTACAGATATTACTACTAGACTTGTTTTGGTTCAGACATGTTTAAACGCAAGTAATAATATCAACTGTTTACATTTAGACGCAAGTACTATCAATCCAGCAATTTTTTTTAAAGTACAGATATTACTACTAGACTTGTTCTGGTTCAGTAGTTCCTGAAGTTGAAGCTTTTGAAACTTCTGAAGGTTTAAAAGTTGATCTTCTGACTGTGTTTGGAGTCCATGGTGCAGGACTATCATCTTCAAATCCTTGAAAACCATTTTGAGGAGGTTTAGATGATTCAACAGTCTTTTCAGGTCCGAAATGAAAGTTATCAAGATCAAATAAGTCAGCAGGATTTGCTGGAATAAGAGTGTGTTTTGATTCATTGAACTTGACATTCAGTGTTTCTTCGCCTATCTTGGTTCTTGAATTAAAAACTTTATAAGCTTTTCTCAAAGGAGAATAACCAAGAAAATAACCTGTATCAACTTTTGCAGCAAATTTTGAGATAGAGTCTTTGATGTTGAGGATAAAACATTGACATCCAAAAGCCCTGAAGAAGGAGATAAGGGGCTTTATGCCATGAAGAATTTCATAGGCAGTCTTGGTATGTCTCTTGTTGATAAGAACTCTATTCTGAACATAACAAGCTGTGTTGACTGCTTCAGCCCAAAAATACAAAGGTAGGCATGAATCAGCTAACATTGTTCTAGCTGCTTCTATTAAGGTTCTGTTCTTCCTTTCTACCACACCATTTTGTTCAGGAGTTCTGGGAATGCTGAACTGTCTAACAATCCCTTTAGACAGACAGAATTCATCCAGAGTTTTGTTCCTGAACTCTGTCCCATTGTCACTCCTGATGACTTTGACAGAAAGAGAATATTGCTTCTCAACTTGTAGAATGAAGAACTTGATGATTTCAGCTGCCTCATCCTTGGAATATAAGAAGAAGACCCATGTGAATCTTGAGTAGTCATCAATGATGACCAAGCAGTACTTCTTCTTACCAAGGCTCATAATCTTGACTGGTCCAAATAAGTCCATATGGAGTAGTTGAAGACATGCAGTTGTTTTAGATTCTTCAATAGACTTATAGGAGGACTTATGCTGTTTACCTTTAAGACAGGAAACACAGTGTTCTTTACACTGATATTCCTTCAAAGGTAGACCCCTGACCAAGCCCATTTTAGTGACTTTATTGATGGTTTTAAAGTTCACATGGCCAAGTCTCCTGTGCCAGAGATCATTTTCGGAAGTTGATGCCTTTGAGAAGAAACAGGTAGTTTTGTTCAATACTTTGTCTTTTTCAATGTCCACTGCATAGACATTGCCACATCTTTTGGCAATCAGCAAAGTATGATCTTCAATGATCTTCTCTATCAACTTCTGGCCTTCTGGTGATATGATCTTGCATGCTGTCTTGGTGAAAAAGGAAGAATATCCTTTGTCACACATTTGTGAGACACTCAGCAAGTTGTACTCAAGGTTTTCAACCAGATTGACCTTGTCAAACTGCATTTTGCCTGAGGATACATTGCCATATCCTAGCACATATCCCTTGGCATTGTTCCCAAAGGACACAGATCCTTCTCTTTGACTGATAAAATTGTTTATCAGGTATCTGCATCCAGTCATGTGCATTGAGCCTCCACTGTCAACAGACCATATGCTATTCAAACCTCTAGAGACCATCTGCACAAGATAGCAAATTAGTTAGTTTTGGCAACCCAAGCCAATTTGGCTTTGGGTTTGCTCTTGAGAACAGGTGCAGCTTGTTGTGGACCAATTTTAGAAATCCATGTCTTTTTGGCAATGGATTTGTCATTAAGAACAACGGTGGGTTCTTTTTGGTGTCCACCATCAACTTTGGTCATCAGAAGTTTAACCAAATTTATCAAATCTTTAACTTCAGTAGTTTGTGAAACTACTGATGAGTTAGGTGTAACTTCTGAAGATGAACTTTGAGAAGAAGACTTTTGTTGAGATAAAAACTTCTTCTTAGAAAGGTTTTTGTTTGATTGTTGTTTGTTGGGAAAGAAAGTATTTTCAAAATTTTGTTTTATCTGCTTTCCCACAATCAGTTGTTGTCTTTGTTTGTTTAACTGATTTACCTTTCTATATCTACAAAGTTCAGTTATGTGGTTAAACAGACCACATATTTCACATGCTTTTGCCTTCTCTTTCTTTTTAGATAAGTCAAGAGAGTTGGAAGGCAATTTACTGACACTCTCAGCATTTTGAAATAGGTCATCGGCAGTTTTCAAGATCTCAACTCCTGATGTAGTTGAAACTACTGATGGCTTATTGTCAGTTGTCTTAACTTCTGCAGTACTTTCCTTTTTGAGAAAGTTCTGATGGTAGGATGTGCATTCCTCCATATCAGAAGTTTGAATCAATTTCTTCCCATCATTATCAGTTTTGTGGGTGAAATCTGTTGGTGATTCAGTGTGGGTATACCCAATGCCAAACTTAACATTTGCTGCAGTTTGTTTGTTAAGCAGCATTTGGTACCCTTTACAAGACTTAACCCATTTTTCACAATCAACCTTGGTATCAGCAAGCTCTTGTTTGACATTGCCTAGGTTGTCTATCATTGTTTTAATTTGTGCTTGGGTTTCTATGGATTTATCAGTCAATTTAGAAATTTCTTTATTTTTCAAAGCAATTTTTCTTTCTAAATCACACTTCATTTGGGTGTATTTTCTTTCCATATCATTAGATTTGCCTTGTAAATGCACATTTGTTTCTCTTATTAAAGCAAAAGATTCTTTGCAAGATTTAGAGCAAAGCTTTAAAAGAGACTGCTGTGATACCTGAGTGAGTGCAGAATTGGAAGAATATCCTTCAAAGGCCATTAAGGCAAAATTCTTTCAGCCATTATCAGGTTCTCCCCAGTTGACATCATAGACTTTATTGTCTGCATCCTGACTGCATTCAGATGTGTCATAAGGAAGACTGCTCCAGTCAACATACCCTGATGTAAATAAGCTTTGTTGCTGAGAGGGTTGTTGAGTTTGTGCAGGTTGTTGAGCAGTTGGAAAAGGAGGTATCAGCTGCTGTTGTTGTTGAGCAGGCATCGGAACATATTGTACTTGTGGCACATATTGAACTTGTGGAGCTTGTGCCTGTACAAAATGAGCACTCCCTTGAGTTCCATTATTCCTATTATAAGAGGGGTTAAATTGATTTCCAGACATGGGTTGGTTGTAGCTAGAGCTTCTACATTCTCTAGCAAAGTGTCCCAACTTTTGACACTTGTGACATCTCAGTTTAGATTTGTCAAAACCCAACTTTTGTTGAATTGTTAAGTCCTGGAAATTTCCTTCCTGACCTTTTGTAAAATTTGTTAGTTTTCAAGCTTAACAAGGCCAGTTGGTGTAATATCTCCATTTCTTCCAAGTCATCACTGCTAAAATATTTTAAATCATCCATGATGAAACACATGTTGTCAGCAGTTTGACTTAGTTCTTCATTGTCATAAGCTGGGAAAGATCCATCTGATGAGATCCCAGCTGTTATGTCAATGAGGTCAAAAGAACCAAAATTATTAGAACAAGATGGTGAGTCATGTCCTAATAAGGCTGTGCTACCTGGAGTATAGTCATCAGCAGTTTTACCAGATTCTTGTAACTTTTTCTTTTGATTGATTTCTCTTTCAAAAGTTAGTAATTTTCCATGTAACCTTGTTAGGTTCAGGGTGTTAAAATCTGAACTTGTTCTGAGGACTATAGAATAAGTTTCCCATTTTGAAGGTAAAGACCTTAAAAATCTATGTAACATAGATTCATTTGTATAGGTCTGATTATTTATTTTTAACTCAGAGATAAGCGAAGAAAATCTTTCAAACTGTTGTGTTAAATTTTCACCATCTATGTGAGTAAAAGTTTCATATTGTTGAGCCAGGATTTCTCTGATGTTGGCTATCACCTTAGCAGTTCCTGCAAACTGCTCTTTTAGGCAATCCCACAGTTCTTTGGCACTTTCACAATGTAAAAGCCCAGCATATATTTCATTTGGGAGAGCCATAGCCAACATAGAAAAAGCTTTTGCATCTAGCTCAAACTTTTGGAAATCTTCTTCAGTGTAGTCTTTTGGGTCTTTTGGTCTCTCAGTTTTTCCCTCTGGATCAGTAATAACTGGTCTGTGAGGTCCAAAAACTACAGACCTCCAGCAACCAGTATTTGTTTGAGAAATAGTGTGTGCCAACCTTTTTGACCATATGTTATATTCATTTCTGACTAACATAGGAGGTTTGTTGGCAGATCCAGTATTATAGGGGTCCATTTTTAAGAAGTTTGGATTTGTCAATGCTTCTTTAAAGTGATGGATGAAAAAGCGAGCCTTTAAATCCTTTATTGGATATCAATAAGAGCCTGTGTCTGATTCTCAATTTGTTAGATCGATATTTGATCAGATTAACCAGAGCTCTGATACTAATTGTTGGATCAGTGGCCTCTTTTAGTGAACACTTATGTGTTTACAGATTTATATGAGAGTTATTAAGCAGCGGAATAATAAGTGTTCTAAGATTAAAAGATCACTTTTAAGAGGAGTTATTACTCCCCCTTAACTGAGCAGTTAATGAGAAACAATAAATACAGTTCAAGTATAAAGCAGTAAAAGCAGTTTATGTTTCTCAGATGTGAAATGGATTATAAGTTAAAAGCCTTGAAGGTTTTCAATTGATTTCAAAGTAAATCACATATCTGAAATAGATGAACAAACTCATCTATTTATAGACCAACATACTAAACTGTTGTCTGAAGTAATCTAAGATATTTAGCTAAGATATTAAGCATAAGATAAGGTTACAACAGTCTGTACATTGAAACTTGAAATCAAGACTTTAACAAAACAATATAATACTAAAACTACTGAAGTCTAAGTCGGTTAGAAGCTTCTGATGTCAAAGTGCTGATGAGTGACAAACTGCTGATTAGTAGTTTGTCTTCAGTAGTTATTCAGTGTAGTGTCTGGTTAGACTTCAGAACTTCTGATGGTTAACTCTTCAGTACTTTGCTATTTTGTTCTTCAGTACTTCTGATTTCTTCTTCAGCAGTTTCTTCTATACTTAGGCAGAATATGATTTGGACTAAGGTTATCAAAAGGTGGTTTCTTCAATCCTCTTTGTCCCAACAATTTCCCCCTGGATTGATGAAGCCAAAACCTTATCCAATCTTTATTGTTGATTCTTTCTCTCTTCTAATATCCTCCAGATTTCTGCTGTCATCCGGGTAGTAAGAGTACATCTTTGTTGCTCAGTGAGAGATCCTAATTCAGGTGTAAGATGTTGAATTGTAAGAAGGTCTTTGGAAGATAATACACTCAACTCCTTTGAGTTTTTGTAGACCTTACTTGAACGATCTCTCCTGGTCACTAATACTGAGTTGGAATCAATAAAAGACCATTTGATTATGTTTACCTTTGACCTGTCAAAGTCAGAGGCATAGGAAACCAAGCCTGTTTCCTGGGGTGAACCTGAGGATGATTGGGGAATGTCTTTTACTTCAGTGTCTCTCAGGTGAGATTCTTGACTACCTTGGAAGTCAACACAACTTTGAATAGGAATGTTGGGCAAGTGATGTTCTGTTACAACTCTTGTATGTGTCTTCTCTTGAATGGATTGTTGTAATTGATAGGCATAGGTAGCTCGATCTCAGAATTGTGTAAGCAGGGGTTTTTCTTCTACATCAAAATCACCATGTACTAACTGATTTCCTTCCAAGAGTACCATCTTGAAATCAGTCTTTACAATGGGTTCTCCCTCTGCTTTTCTCTTTGCAGCTAGCTTTCTTAGTGCACCAGAAGATCTCCTAATGATTGAAGTTGGTTGGACTTTAGGAGTTTCAAATCTTTCTGGCTCTGCAGCTTTGCTGGCCTTAAACTTCTTGTATGTTTCATACAGAGTTTGTTCTTTCCACTTTGATACTGAGGCCTTTGAACCATAGCCATTTGCCACAAGTTCTTCTACAATCTCTGCTCTTTTGGCTTTCCTCTCTTTCTCAGTTGCCAACCTATCAGATAACAGTTGGGCTCTTCTTGTAAGTTCTTCAGTAGAGAGTCTTTTTAGAGAGACTTGTTTTGATTTGGAGTTCTTGGTTATAAATGCAATCAACTGTGCTCTTTTGTCTTCTTCAGCAGCAGCTTCAAGTGCTCTCTCTTCAGCTTCAAGTTCATCAAGCTTCTCTTGATACTTGATCAGTTTCTCTTGATAGTTCATATCATCTCTAGCTTCTAGGTTGTTCCACACTTTGTCTTCCTTAGCCTTCTTTTGTGCCTCTTTCAAACTCTTCTCCAATAATTCTTTTGACATGGCAATAGGAGTACGGTTCAAAACAGTTGTGGAAGTTGTAGTTGGCTTAGGAATGGAAGCTGGTTCTCTTTCAGGTGCCTTAGAAACTTCTTGTGTTGGTTTGGAAGATGAAACTTCTGATGGTTTGACTGTCTTCACAACTACTAAAGGATTGTCTTCAGCAGTTTGATAAGTAGGATCAGCAGTTTCTTCAGTTGCCTTAGATGATGAGAACTCCTGAAATATTTCTTTTCCTGGTCTTTGAATAGGCTTTTCAGTTTCAGGATTTTCTCTGGTAGTAACTTCAGGTGTTGGTTCCTTAATCTTCTCCCCCTTTTTGGCTTCATCCACTTCTGGAAGCCTTAGAGAGTGAGAAGTTGCAGCAGACAATCTTGCAAGCTGATCTTGTGTTTGATCCATCTTTTTGTTCAGCTCTGCAAGTCTTGAGTTAATCAACCCAAATTGGTTGTTGGCTTTCAACTCCCAAGCAGTTGTAAAGGTCTTGAGTTGAGCAGTTATAATATCCTTCATTGTCTGGAACAGGGGACCATCTGGGCTGCATAGCTGGTTCAAGTCTATGCTTGACAGCCCAGTGAATTGGGTAGGTTGTTTTTGTGAAGGGGGTGTTTTTGGGTGATCTTCAGATTTGTCTGAAGATGCCACTTTTGGGGAATGTTGGGCTAAGTGGACTTTAACCCGATCCTTGGTGACCAGCTTCTTGAGCTTGGATACCTTAGATACAGGATCTTCATCAACAACCGTCAATTCTTTCTGTGGAATGTTTGATTCATCATCCAAACTAATGGAATCATCTGAATCCCTGATAGTGTCCTCAGAGAGGGCAGGATCAGTTGTATCATGAGCTAGCACCAAACTAGTCTTCTCATGAACCTCTTTTTCTTGGAACTGAGGTTTTCCTACTTCAGGCATTAAGCCTTCATCGGTAGTTGCCAAATTTGAGGTCTTATTTATGTTACTACTATCCTCAGGTTCACCACTGGGTGATAAATGAGTAGTAGCAGCCTCAAAAGTACCAAGAGTTTCTAAGTTTGGGCTTATAAACTCTGGTCCATCCTCATCTCCCTGGTTTGGGCTAACAAGGTCCACATCCATGTCAAGTTCTGAAGGCATCTCCCCAATTTGATGTGTTGCTGGGGGAGTGACATGTGTTGGATGGGATCCTTTTAGTCCTGAGAGAAGTTGGGCTATTTCAATGGTTGTGTGTGAGGGTTCAGGTTGGTGTTCAGTAGTTTGTTCTGGTTGTTCTGGTTCAGGGTCAGCAGTTTCAAAGGTTGGGTCAGTAGTTACAGCCTTTTTAAATCTTTTTCTTTTGAAAATAACTGTAGCAGGTTTTCTTTTAGGAGGTGGAGAAGGTGTGTGCTGAGAGGATGTTTCAGCCACATCCTTATCAAGTGCAGATTGCACATCAGCAGTTTCAGGGATCTCCACTTCCTGAACTGTCTTTTTCTTTGGTTTGGTTGGTTTTTGTTTTTGCTGTTTAGGCTTTTTGGACTTTTTTTGTTTTGGGTTTGGAAGATGTGGGTTCCTCAGGGATTGGTTGTTCTTCCCTTTGGTCATCTTCTAGCAAAAGTGCTGGTTTATTGTGCCTTGAGAATACTTGTGAAGTCAGTGGATTTAAAGTTGTTGACTCACCCACAAGTACTCCCTCACCAAATTCTTTGATTATGCACTGCATAACAAATCTTGGGTACAGTAAAAACTTCTTTTTATCATTTTGATGGTGCAGAACCAACTCATTGAAAAACAGTTTTGATACCTTGAAAGGTGTTTCATTTATTATTGAATGAAAAATAGGTTGAAAAGTTGAAGGCATCTGATCAATAGATCCAGTTTTTTGACTTAAGCACATAATGATATAATGAAATAACAGTTTATATTTTGGATCAAAATATTTCTTATAAACTGTAGCTTGTGCCAAAGTACCTTGATAGCCACATTCTGTCATGGTCAGATGAATGTCAGAATTTGAGATGTGCTCAGGAGCACTAGAATCCTTCAAACCAAGTCTTATGCTTAGAGTTTCTGGTGATATGGCCATCAATTTCCCTTTTATAGATGATTTGAGGGAAATCACTTCATTATTAACAGTCACCGTCTCTGTATTAGCCCAGAACTCATTGAGAGTTTCTTGATGTATGGGAGGATCAATGGTGAAAGCTTCATAATATTGGGATTTCATGATGAGATCAATGATTTCATTATATTGGGACCAGGCTTCATCTTTCTCAAAGTAGCCTCTTTGATTATGTCCCTGTTTTAGAACGAGAGCCATGGTTGTTTTGATCGAACAGTATTTTTAGGTTAGAGAGGGGGTTTTGGTTTTGCTTTGAGAGAGAGAGAGAGGGAATTTTGTTTTTTGAATGGATAAGTGTTTGAAAAAGGTATTTATCAGAAGTTTTTAACCGACTAGGTCAAACTTCTGATGAGTCAAAAGTCTGTTTTACCCTTTTTAATGAAACTGCTGATGAAGAAGGTTTCTTCATCAGTGGTTTTGGTCATCTCTTCAGCAGTTTCAACTGCTGATGAGAATGACTTTTAAAACACTTAAATAACTTCTGATTATCATCAGTAGTTAATTCTATTTTAAAAATTTCCCATTTCATCAGTAGTTTCTCTTTCTCAAAATTTGTTCATCAGAGGTTTGTGACAGATAAGTATGTAAGTGAAAAATAAAATATGTGCAGAACTAAAAAGTGAAACACTTACAGACTTTCTTCCAAATTTAACATCCCAAGCATGGATACTAACCTCTGAAAAAATGTTGAATCAAGGGGTTTGGTGAAAATGTCAGCTATTTGATTAGCAGTTGTGACATGCTTCACCTCAATCTTGCCTTTTTCATAGCAATCTCTTATGAAATGATACCTGATTTCAATATGTTTAGTTTTTGAAAACTGAACAGGATTTTGAATGATGCTAATGGCGGATTTGCTGTCTACTAAAAGTGGAGTCTTGGTCTCTTTGATTCCATAATCAAGCAGTTGATATTGGAGCCATTGTATCTGTGAAGTACAGCTTGCAGCAGCAATGTATTCAGCTTCAGCTGTTGAAGTTGCCACAGATGATTGTTTCTTTGATTGCCAGGACACCAGACAGTTTCCTAAAAATTGACAACCACCAGATGTTGATTTTCTTGACATTTTGCACCCTGCATAGTCACTATCTGAAAAAGCTGTTAACTTGGTATTGCTTGAAGCAGGATACCAAATTCCTAAAGTAGGAGTTCCTTTCAGATATCTGAAGATTCTTTTGACTGCAATTAGGTGTGATTCTCTTGGTGCAGATTGGTATCTAGCACAGACACAAGTTGAGAACATAATATCTGGTCTAGAAGCAGTTAAGTACAAAAGAGAACCTATCATACATCTATACATGGTTTGATCAATATGTTTCCCTTGATCATCTGGTTCAACTTGTGTGATTGGTGTCATGGGAGTGGAACATGATTTACAGTCTTGTAAAGAAAATTTGTTTAATAATTCTTTAACATATTTTGATTGATGTATAAATGTTCCATTTGATTGTTGCTTGATTTGCAGTCCCAAAAAGTACTGCAATTCTCCCATTGTACTCATTTCAAATTTTGATTTCTTAAAATCTTCACACAGTTTTGAGTTTGTTGAACCAAATATGATATCATCAACATAAATTTGAACAAGTAAGACATGATTTCTAACATGTTTTATGAAAAGAGTTTTATCAATGGATCCCCTTGAGAAGTGATTCTTAAGTAAAAAGTTTGAAAGTGTTTCATACCAGGCTCTTGGAGCCTGTTTTAGCCCATAAAGAGCTTTGTCAAGTCTGTAAACCCAGTCAGGATGAGAAGGATCCTCAAACCCTGGAGGTTGACAGACATACACTTCTTCTTTTATTTTTCCATACAAAAATGCACTCTTGACATCCATTTGATAAACTTTAATGTTGTTGGAAATTGCATAAGCTAAAAATAACCTGATAGCTTCAAGTCTTGCAACTGGTGCAAAGGTTTCATCATAATCAATTCCTTCCTCTTGAGAATAACCTTGTACCACCAATCTTGCTTTGTTCTTGATGATCATACCAGCCTCATCTGATTTGTTTCTGAAGACCCATCTTGTACCAATTGGTTGCTTGTCTTGAGGTAAGGGACAGATTTCCCAAACCTGTTGTTTCTTGAACTGAAGCAACTCTTCTTGCATTGCTTGCACCCAGTTGTTGTCTTTGAGGGCTTCTTGATATTTCTTTGGTTCCAACTGAGAAATGAATGCTGAGAAAAAGCAAAAGTTGGAAAGCTGGTTTCTTGTAAGTACCCCTGAGGCAATATCACCCATGATTTGATCCAATGGATGATCCTTGTGTTCAATCAGTTGTTGTAGACCTGTACTAGAGGA
Source organism: Ambrosia artemisiifolia (assembly GCA_032199755.1). Classification (NCBI taxonomy): domain Eukaryota; kingdom Viridiplantae; phylum Streptophyta; class Magnoliopsida; order Asterales; family Asteraceae; genus Ambrosia; species Ambrosia artemisiifolia. The sequence goes on from CM063514.1 coordinate 33,939,889, forward strand.
TGGCTCTACTGTTTCTTCAAATAAAACACTGAGATTGATAATATCTGGTTCAGCTGTTGTTTAAGGTTTAGGAGTTTTAGGTTCAGCTGAATCAGTACTTTCAAAGTGTTCATCAGTAGTTCCTGAAGTTGAAGCTTTTGAAACTTCTGAAGGTTTAAAAGTTGATCTTCTGACTGTGTTTGGAGTCCATGGTGCAGGACTATCATCTTCAAATACTTGAAAACCATTTTGAGGAGGTTTAGATGATTCAACAGTCTTTTCAGGTCCGAAATGAAAGTTATCAAGATCAAATAATTCAGCAGGATTTGCTGGAATAAGAGTGTGTTTTGATTCATTGAACTTGACATTCAGTGTTTCTTCGCCTATCTTGGTTCTTGAATTAAAAACTTTATAAGCTTTTCTCAAAGGAGAATAACCAAGAAAATAACCTGTATCAACTTTTGCAGCAAATTTTGAGATAGAGTCTTTGATGTTGAGGATAAAACATTGACATCCAAAAGCCCTGAAGAAGGAGATAAGGGGCTTTATGCCATGAAGAATTTCATAGGCAGTCTTGGTATGTCTCTTGTTGATAAGAACTCTATTCTGAACATAACAAGCTGTGTTGACTGCTTCAGCCCAAAAATACAAAGGTAGGCATGAATCAGCTAACATTGTTCTAGCTGCTTCTATTAAGGTTCTGTTCTTCCTTTCTACCACACCATTTTGTTCAGGAGTTCTGGGAATGCTGAACTGTCTAACAATCCCTTTAGACAGACAGAATTCATCCAGAGTTTTGTTCCTGAACTCTATCCCATTGTCACTCCTGATGACTTTGACAGAAAGAGAATATTGCTTCTCAACTTGTAGAATGAAGAACTTGATGATTTCAGCTGCCTCTGTGACACCCGGCAAATTCAAGTTAACAACGTCGTCTAAATTAAAGTCTACCTTAGCGAGTCACGCGTATTCTGTACTTAACTGGGTTAGTTGAGTCGGGTTATGGTTCGGGAACTGTTATATGAGTCTAGGGAATCATTAGATGTTGGCCTAGAGGATCGTTAGATGTCAGTCCTTAACCAAGTGTACAAACGGTGACGATTTGTAGGATCGTCAGGGCATACGGAACGTACGAATCTCGAGTCCCGGGAATTGGTGAACGAGTGTAAATATGTGTAATTACTAGTGTTATGTGTTTACAATCATTATGTGACTTGTCGGTATGTGAAAATGTGTTAACATGTGTTAAAACGGGGTTTAACGCGCAAAACACTTGGAACGGGACCCTGCAGGCGATTAGGGTGAGCTAATCACCTGCAGGGTGGCGATTAGCTCACCCCAGGTGGCGAGTAGCTTCCTCTGGGTGGCGAGTAGGGGGCTAATCGCCTAAGGGGGTGGCGATTAGCAGCCCTAATCGCCTGCAACTGAGGCCTAATCGCCTGCAACGTAAGTGACGACTAAAAACGACTATAAATACCATACTTAACCTCCTAAACTTCATTATACAAACCCTAGTCGTCCCATAAACCGCCCCAACACATAAACAACCTCTGGAAGGCGATTTTTGATCAAAACTCAAGGTTTCAAGCTTGAATCTTCATACTTTCATAATTCTAAGGTTTGATTTTCATCCATAAACCTTTATAAACGTTTTTAATCAATCCCTAAGGGTCCAGACCTGTTGTTAAACGAAAAAGCTTTCTGAAAATCGTCAATAAGGGTTGTTAATCGGATTATAACTAATATGCATGTATTATGTGTGTGTATGATTAAAAAGCTAGGGTTTTTATGATTCATGATGATGATTGCTATGTTATTATGATAGATCAGTGTTGATATTGATATTATGATGATAGGAATCTCAGTAATTGGTTATTAGGGTTTGTTATGCATGTTAGTATGATGTTGCATGCTATGTGAATGGTGTTTGGATTACGTGATTGCATGCAGGGCTGATAATACGAGGCAAAACGAAGGGTTTTAGTTGAAACATGTTTAGGATAGTGTTTGGGATGATATTGGGTGGTTACACACGTTCTGGATCTGATTTGGAGCGTTAAATGCGCGAAAAACTGGAACAGCAAGGTTACAGGCGATTAGCAATCCTAATCGCCTATGTTAGAGGCGATTAGGAGGCTAATTGCTAGTTGTTACATGCGATTAGCCCTAATTGCTAGTTGTTACATGCAATTAGCCCTAATTGCTAGTTGTTACATGCAATTAGCCCTAATTGCTAGTTGTTACATGCGATTAGCCCTAATTGCTAGTAGTTACATGCGATTAGCTTTCCTAAATGCCAGTTGACCAACCTAAATGCTAGTTGACTTTTCCTAATCGCGTGTACTACTGCTGTATGTATATTTTAGCATTCCGAGACCCGTTTTGACACCTAAGAACATGCTAGGAACCCCGTAACATGTCTAATAACTTGGTAACATATACTTGGATGTATTTCGGTGATACGTGAACTATGTGCTATAGCTTGTTGTGTGTTAACGTATGTTAAGTGCACTTGCGTGATTGTATGTTTTGGAGCGTAAACATAACACGGGGAGTCTCGGGTCACCAATGGGATGTCGAGTCTTGTACTTTGGGTCGGTTAAACAGTCACGGTGTTTCAAACGAACTTGGTTATGGTCTGGACATCTAGGGACTAACTAACCTAAGGGTTATTAGTCTAAGTACTTGTAACTATCATATGTTAGGTCGCTGTTTTACGGGACTAGCATAGCTTGTTGAACTATTCTATTAGCTGAAGTTAACGCAACCTAAGGTGAGTTTACGGCCCCACTTTACTTGGTTTTCGTTTTCGGGGGAGAAAACATGTGTTAAACAACTATTTGGTAATAACTGTCATACTATGGGTTTTCAAACGGTTTACTATACGATCTTTGGAAGTCCCGGGGGGAAACCATGAATGTGCTGGTTTGCACAACGGGGAAATGTGAATATCGCTATTGGGAGTGACCAACCCCACCCGTCGGCATGGAGCGCCGGGCGGGTGCATATTGTCTCAAACAGGAACAGGTTTACTATTCGGGCACAACAACTGGTTTGCGAGTTAGTAATGGTTTTCCAATCGTAGTAGTAATGGTACATACGCCTAGCTAGCGTACTTGGTTTACAATTGTTATAGTATGGACAGGTTATACTTGGAACTTTGATTACAAACCTGTAAACTCACCAGCATTTTTGTGCTGACGTAAACTCTTACATGTTTTCTCAGGTCGCTAAGGTAGCAAAGTGGAACTAGGGCGCACGCGTCTGCACGGCGTCTAGTTAGAGTTGCATGGTTTTGAACATTAAACATTTGGTTTTATTTTGTTTATGTAATGACATTTAGCTTCCGCTGATGTTTGGGATTTTAAACTATGTTTTTGAAATTCATTTAGTATTGTTTATTGTGATCATTGACTTGGATCCTGGTTTGTCATGCGCCTCGCGGTAAAACTCCGCAAGTGGATTTTGAGGGTGTGACAGATTGGTATCAGAGCCAATGGTTATAGTGAACTAGGACTGCATGTAGAGTCTAGTCTATAACTGAGTCGCACACACTAGATGATCACATGGTACTAAACTTTATACTGGGTTACTCATAGACTTGTCGGGGTGTCTCTAAATCATCTTGTCCTTCTGTGTTACATCATCCAGACTCTTTTACTGGGTTACTTGCTTACTAGACAGTGAGGTACATTGGGGTTAACTGTATACTCTTGAGATTGGTCCAAGACTCGGACATCTCCCTTCCTACCCCAATAGAAACCCTTGTCATGAACTACCGTAGTATTACGGTGTATAGCTAAGAGTCTATGTCCGGTGATTTGAACTTTGAACTAGGAGAACACTTGGAGGACCATGTAGAGCGGTTTATCATTTTGGGTGCACACAAAATCATAAACCGAAATGCATGAAAGCCCTAGTGAGCTCTGGGTTCGAATGGATAGTCCTGGGTTGGATCTAGCTTTGATCTTGTAAACGCTAGTGTTTATCATTAGCTGTGAAACTAAATTTTCTCGTCCTTTTTGCCAGAATCATGTCTGGAGCACGAGGAGGACGTGGAGGTGGTCGCAATGGTGGGCGTGGAAATGGTGGTCGTGGGGGTGTGAACCTCACGCAGGATGACTTGAACAACTTGCTGCAGGCTGCCTTCCAGCTAGGGCACAATGGCGGTAAGTTGACCTAACCACTTCTATCTCATCGGTGAACTTGTTTACATTTCCCGTGGTTTTCTTACGTGTTTCTTTACAGGTGGTCATGTTAATCCACCACCACCACCCATGTGCACCTACAAAATGTTTCGGGACTGCAAGCCCCATGAGTTCGCGGGTACTGAGGGTGCAGTAGGTTTGCTCAGGTGGTTGGAGAAAGTGGAGTCTGTTTTCCTGATGTGTAACTGTCTCCCTGAGGATCGAGTCAAGTATTCTGCTGGGTTGCTCCAGGATGTTGCGTTGACCTGGTGGAACGATATCACCCAGACTATGGGTATAGGGGAGGCTTATGCTATGCCTTGGGAGAACTTTGTGCAACTGCTGAAGAGGGAGTATTGTCCCAGGGAGGAAATTCAAAAACTGGAACACGAGGTGTGGAACCTCAAAATGTCTGGGTCGGAAATTGAGAAGTATACTGTGAGGCGGAATGAGTTGGCTGTGCTTTGTCCTGATCTACATGTGCCGGAATACAGGAGGATTGAGCATTATATCTCGGGTCTTGTGCCAGAAATCGCAGGGTTGGTGGCTGCGGGGAATCTTCCTACCTACGCGGAGGTGGTCCGGTCTGCTCATAGGATGACTAACTTGAAGGTGAGTGAGGGTATCTTGCCTGCCAAAGGTTCAACTGCTAAGGCTCCAGAGAGCAACAAGCGAAAGTGGGATAATGATGTGAAAAGTTCTACACCAGCACCAGCTCAACAGGGGAAAAGGTTTGATAGTGGGGGCTCATCTTCATCGGGTTCTAAGCCAAGTGGTGGGTATGTAGGGAAGTTACCGAAATGCAATAAGTGTGGACGCCATCATCATGGGAATTGTGACAACAATCGTTGCCATCGCTGCCAGAGGTTGGGGCATTTTGCCAAAGACTGTAGGGCGACTCTTCCATCGACTCAGGCCCCAGCTACTACTCCGACTTCTACTACTCAGGGGACTGCGGGTAAACAGGGATGCTTTCACTGTGGGGAAACGGGGCATTATAAGAAGGAGTGTCCAAAACTGAAGCAGGGAGGGAACGGGAATGGTAATGGGAATGGAAATGGTAACAACGGGGGCGGAAACAGGAACGCACGTGCCTTCGTTATTGGGACTGCAGAGGCAAGACAGGACCCTGACACAGTCACCGGTACGTTTCTTCTCAACGATCGCTCTGTTAGTGTTTTATTTGACTCTGGTGCCGACAAAAGTTTCATATCTGTGGAAGTTAGTCGTTTGCTAGATGTAGTACCTGTTCCTTTAGAGGCTAAATATATTATAGAATTGGCTGACGGTAAGAAGATAGAAGCTACTTGCGTTCTTCGGGAGTGTCGCATAGAGTTGTCGGGTTTGTCTTTTCCTATCGACCTTATGCCGGTACCTTTGGGTAGTTTTGACGTGGTTATAGGCATGGATTGGTTGTCGCTGTATCGCGCTGAGATCGTTTGTTACGACAAGGTCATCCGGATTCCTCTCCCTGATGGAGAATTTCTTTCTGTGTACGGGGACAAGAGCGGTGCTCCGCTAAGTCTCATCTCTAGCATGAAAGCCCTTAAGTATCTTCGGAAGGGTTATTCGGCTGTTCTAGCACTTTTATCTGTTTCCACTACCAGCGAGAAGAAGATCGACGATATCCCGGTTGTACGCGAGTTTTCTGATGTCTTTCCTGATGATTTATCTGGTCTTCCTCCCCATCGTCAGGTTGAGTTCGGTATTGATCTTGTACCTGGCGCTGCTCCTATTGCTCGGGCCCCCTACCGTCTTGCACCTCCTGAGATGCAAGAATTGTCTAACCAGTTACAGGAACTCTTGGATAAGGGTTTCATCAGACCTAGTTCTTCCCCTTGGGGAGCCCCGATTTTATTTGTTAAGAAGAAGGATGGAAGTTTCCGATTGTGTGTGGACTACAGAGAACTGAACAAATTGACCATTAAGAACCGTTATCCTCTTCCACGTATTGATGATCTATTCGACCAGCTTCAGGGTTCTAGTTATTATTCCAAGATCGATTTGAGGTCCGGTTATCACCAGCTGCGCGTCAGGGAGGCTGACGTTGCAAAGACTGCTTTTCGAACACGTTATGGCCATTTCGAATTCTTGGTCATGCCTTTTGGTCTCACTAACGCACCGGCGGTTTTCATGGACTTGATGAACCGCGTTTGTAAACCGTATCTTGACAAGTTCGTCATCGTGTTTATTGATGATATTCTGATCTATTCCAAGAACGAGACCGAACATGGGGAACATCTACGGTTAGTTTTGGAACTCTTACGACGAGAACAACTGTACGCAAAGTTCTCGAAGTGCGATTTTTGGTTACGCGAAGTCCAATTCCTAGGGCATGTAGTCAATGAACTGGGAATCCATGTCGATCCAGCTAAGATCGAAGCGATCAAGGACTGGGAAGCACCGAAGACGCCAACTGAGGTGCGGCAATTCCTAGGCCTTGCGGGTTATTATCGTCGTTTCATTAAGGGGTTCTCGAAGGTCGCTCAACCCCTCACCACTCTTACTCAGAAGGATAGAAAATTTGACTGGGGTGAACCACAGGAGTCCGCATTCCAAAAACTGAAGACTAAGCTTTGCACTGCTCCTATCTTGTCTTTGCCTGAGGGCACTGAAGATTTCGTTGTTTACTGTGATGCTTCTATTCATGGTCTCGGTTGCGTGTTGATGCAACGCGAGAAGGTGATTGCGTACGCTTCCCGTCAACTCAAAGTGCATGAGAGGAACTACACTACCCATGATTTGGAATTGGGTGCGGTGGTGTTCGCGTTGAAAATCTGGAGGCATTACTTGTACGGTACCAAATGCACCATCTACACCGATCACAAGAGTCTCCAGCACATTTTTGACCAACAGCACCTGAACATACGACAGCGCCGTTGGGTTGAACTCCTGAACGACTATGACTGTGCCATTAAGTACCATCCTGGCAAGGCGAATGTTGTGGCAGACGCCTTGAGCAGGAAGGAATCGACAAACCCTCGTCGCGTTCGGGCGTTGCAACTCACAATCCACTCCTCTCTGCCTGATCAACTCCGTTCTGCTCAGTCAGAAGCCTTGAAGGAGGAAAACCTTAAGGCTGAAACTATGCACGGTGCCGACAAACATCTCGAGCAAAGGCCTGATGGCCTGCGCTACTTCGCAGAACGCGTCTGGGTTCCCTTATTCGGGGGACTTCGGGAGCTGGTTCTTGATGAAGCTCACAAGTCTCGGTATTCCATTCATCCTGGTTCAGACAAGATGTACCAGGATCTAAAAATACTGTACTGGTGGCCAAACATGAGGGCGGATATAGCCTCATACGTGAGTAAGTGCTTGACCTGTGCTAAGGTCAAGGTGGAATACCAGAAACCGTCGGGCCTACTGCAACAACCCGAAATTCCAGAGTGGAAATGGGAACGGATTACTATGGATTTTGTCACACAACTTCCTAAATCACCAAGCGGGAACGACAAGATATGGGTGATTGTTGATCGGTTGACGAAATCAGCTCATTTTCTTGCTATTAAGGAGACCGACACCATGGATCGGTTGGCTCGTTTATATCTGAAAGAAGTTGTCTCTAAGCACGGGGTGCCAGTTTCTATTATCTCGGATCGTGACTCCCATTTTACTTCTCACTTCTGGAAGTCTTTGCACAAGGCTTTGGGTACCCAACTAGACATGAGTACGGCTTATCATCCACAAACTGACGGTCAGAGTGAGCGTACAATTCAAACTCTAGAAGACATGCTGCGGGCATGTGTGATCGATTTTGGCAAAGGTTGGGAAGCTCACTTACCGTTAGTAGAATTCTCTTACAACAACAGTTATCATACGAGCATCAAAGCAGCTCCGTTCGAGGCATTGTACGGACGGAAATGCAGGTCTCCTCTCTGTTGGGCCGAAGTGGGTGAGAGTCAGCTCACTGGGCCAGAACTGGTGTACGAGACTTCTGAGAAGATCGTACAGATTCGTAATCGATTGGCAGCGGCACGGGACCGACAAAAGAGTTATGCTGATCATCGCCGTAAGCCATTGGAGTTTCAAGTTGGTGACAAAGTGCTTCTAAAGGTTTCACCGTGGAAGGGCGTCATACGCTTTGGGAAGCGTGGCAAACTTAACCCGCGGTATGTCGGTCCATTTACGATCCTGGAACGGATCGGACCGGTGGCATATCGACTTGATTTACCGACGGAGCTCGGTAACGTACATAACGTCTTCCACGTATCTAACCTGAAGAAGTGTCTGACTGACGAGTCTCTCATTGTTCCACTAGAAGAGATCAAGGTTGATGATCGTCTTCGGATAGTGGAGGAACCTGTCGAAATCCTTGATTACAAGATTCGCAGTCTGCGTCACAGTAAGATTCGTATTGTTAAGGTTCGATGGAACTCGAACCGGGGACCGGAATACACTTGGGAACGCGAGGATCAGATGAAGTCTAAGTATCCTCATCTTTTTCCTAAAGAGGCATTCGAGTCGAGACACGTTACCACTGCAACGGAATGAATCTCGGGGCGAGATTCCTTTTAACGTGGGGATGATGTGACAACTCGGGTAATTCTCTCTCTTGGTTTCTATTTTTTTTGTCTGTTTCTTTTGTTCATACTCTTGGTACTTGCATAATTTTCGGGACGAAAATTCTTTTAACGTGGGGATGATGTGACACCCGGCAAATTCAAGTTAACAACGTCGTCTAAATTAAAGTCTACCTTAGCGAGTCACGCGTATTCTGTACTTAACTGGGTTAGTTGAGTCGGGTTATGGTTCGGGAACTGTTATATGAGTCTAGGGAATCATTAGATGTTGGCCTAGAGGATCGTTAGATGTCAGTCCTTAACCAAGTGTACAAACGGTGACGATTTGTAGGATCGTCAGGGCATACGGAACGTACGAATCTCGAGTCCCGGGAATTGGTGAACGAGTGTAAATATGTGTAATTACTAGTGTTATGTGTTTACAATCATTATGTGACTTGTCGGTATGTGAAAATGTGTTAACATGTGTTAAAACGGGGTTTAACGCGCAAAACACTTGGAACGGGACCCTGCAGGCGATTAGGGTGAGCTAATCACCTGCAGGGTGGCGATTAGCTCACCCCAGGTGGCGAGTAGCTTCCTCTGGGTGGCGAGTAGGGGGCTAATCGCCTAAGGGGGTGGCGATTAGCAGCCCTAATCGCCTGCAACTGAGGCCTAATCGCCTGCAACGTAAGTGACGACTAAAAACGACTATAAATACCATACTTAACCTCCTAAACTTCATTATACAAACCCTAGTCGTCCCATAAACCGCCCCAACACATAAACAACCTCTGGAAGGCGATTTTTGATCAAAACTCAAGGTTTCAAGCTTGAATCTTCATACTTTCATAATTCTAAGGTTTGATTTTCATCCATAAACCTTTATAAACGTTTTTAATCAATCCCTAAGGGTCCAGACCTGTTGTTAAACGAAAAAGCTTTCTGAAAATCGTCAATAAGGGTTGTTAATCGGATTATAACTAATATGCATGTATTATGTGTGTGTATGATTAAAAAGCTAGGGTTTTTATGATTCATGATGATGATTGCTATGTTATTATGATAGATCAGTGTTGATATTGATATTATGATGATAGGAATCTCAGTAATTGGTTATTAGGGTTTGTTATGCATGTTAGTATGATGTTGCATGCTATGTGAATGGTGTTTGGATTACGTGATTGCATGCAGGGCTGATAATACGAGGCAAAACGAAGGGTTTTAGTTGAAACATGTTTAGGATAGTGTTTGGGATGATATTGGGTGGTTACACACGTTCTGGATCTGATTTGGAGCGTTAAATGCGCGAAAAACTGGAACAGCAAGGTTACAGGCGATTAGCAATCCTAATCGCCTATGTTAGAGGCGATTAGGAGGCTAATTGCTAGTTGTTACATGCGATTAGCCCTAATTGCTAGTTGTTACATGCAATTAGCCCTAATTGCTAGTTGTTACATGCAATTAGCCCTAATTGCTAGTTGTTACATGCGATTAGCCCTAATTGCTAGTAGTTACATGCGATTAGCTTTCCTAAATGCCAGTTGACCAACCTAAATGCTAGTTGACTTTTCCTAATCGCGTGTACTACTGCTGTATGTATATTTTAGCATTCCGAGACCCGTTTTGACACCTAAGAACATGCTAGGAACCCCGTAACATGTCTAATAACTTGGTAACATATACTTGGATGTATTTCGGTGATACGTGAACTATGTGCTATAGCTTGTTGTGTGTTAACGTATGTTAAGTGCACTTGCGTGATTGTATGTTTTGGAGCGTAAACATAACACGGGGAGTCTCGGGTCACCAATGGGATGTCGAGTCTTGTACTTTGGGTCGGTTAAACAGTCACGGTGTTTCAAACGAACTTGGTTATGGTCTGGACATCTAGGGACTAACTAACCTAAGGGTTATTAGTCTAAGTACTTGTAACTATCATATGTTAGGTCGCTGTTTTACGGGACTAGCATAGCTTGTTGAACTATTCTATTAGCTGAAGTTAACGCAACCTAAGGTGAGTTTACGGCCCCACTTTACTTGGTTTTCGTTTTCGGGGGAGAAAACATGTGTTAACCAACTATTTGGTAATAACTGTCATACTATGGGTTTTCAAACGGTTTACTATACGATCTTTGGAAGTCCCGGGGGGAAACCATGAATGTGCTGGTTTGCACAACGGGGAAATGTGAATAGCGCTATTGGGAGTGACCAACCCCACCCGTCGGCATGGAGCGCCGGGCGGGTGCATATTGTCTCAAACAGGAACAGGTTTACTATTCGGGCACAACAACTGGTTTGCGAGTTAGTAATGGTTTTCCAATCGTAGTAGTAATGGTACATACGCCTAGCTAGCGTACTTGGTTTACAATTGTTATAGTATGGACAGGTTATACTTGGAACTTTGATTACAAACCTGTAAACTCACCAGCATTTTTGTGCTGACGTAAACTCTTACATGTTTTCTCAGGTCGCTAAGGTAGCAAAGTGGAACTAGGGCGCACGCGTCTGCACGGCGTCTAGTTAGAGTTGCATGGTTTTGAACATTAAACATTTGGTTTTATTTTGTTTATGTAACGACATTTAGCTTCCGCTGATGTTTGGGATTTTAAACTATGTTTTTGAAATTCATTTAGTATTGTTTATTGTGATCATTGACTTGGATCCTGGTTTGTCATGCGCCTCGCGGTAAAACTCCGCAAGTGGATTTTGAGGGTGTGACAGCCTCATCCTTGGAATATAAGAAGAAGACCCATGTGAATCTTGAGTAGTCATCAATGATGACCAAGCAGTACTTCTTCTTACCAAGGCTCATAATCTTGACTGGTCCAAATAAGTCCATATGGAGTAGTTGAAGACATGCAGTTGTTTTAGATTCTTCAATAGACTTATAGGAGGACTTATGCTGTTTACCTTTAAGACAGGAAACACAGTGTTCTTTACACTGATATTCCTTCAAAGGTAGACCCCTGACCAAGCCCATTTTAGTGACTTTATTGATGGTTTTAAAGTTCACATGGCCAAGTCTCCTGTGCCAGAGATCATTTTCTGAAGTTGATGCCTTTGAGAAGAAACAGGTAGTTTTGTTCAATACTTTGTGTTTTTCAATGTCCACTGCATAGACATTGCCACATCTTTTGGCAATCAGCAAAGTATGATCTTCAATGATCTTCTCTATCAACTTCTGGCCTTCTGGTGATATGATCTTGCATGCTGTCTTGGTGAAAAAGGAAGAATATCCTTTGTCACACATTTGTGAGACACTCAGCAAGTTGTACTCAAGGTTTTCAACCAGATTGACCTTGTCAAACTGCATTTTGCCTGAGGATACATTGCCATATCCTAGCACATATCCCTTGGCATTGTTCCCAAAGGACACAGATCCTTCTCTTTGACTGATAAAATTGTTTATCAGGTATCTGCATCCAGTCATGTGCATTGAGCCTCCACTGTCAACAGACCATATGCTATTCAAACCTCTAGAGACCCTCTGCACAAGATAGCAAATTAGTTAGTTTTGGCAACCCAAGCCAATTTGGCTTTGGGTTTGCTCTTGAGAACAGGTGCAGCTTGTTGTGGACCAATTTTAGAAATCCATGTCTTTTTGGCAATGGATTTGTCATTAAGAACAACGGTGGGTTCTTTTTGGTGTCCACCATCAACTTTGGTCATCAGAAGTTTAACCAAATTTATCAAATCTTTAACTTCAGTAGTTTGTGAAACTACTGATGAGTTAGGTGTAACTTCTGAAGATGAACTTTGAGAAGAAGACTTTTGTTGAGATAAAAACTTCTTCTTAGAAAGGTTTTTGTTTGATTGTTGTTTGTTGGGAAAGAAAGTATTTTCAAAATTTTGTTTTATCTGCTTTCCCACAATCAGTTGTTGTCTTTGTTTGTTTAACTGATTTACCTTTCTATATCTACAAAGTTCAGTTATGTGGTTAAACAGACCACATATTTCACATGCTTTTGCCTTCTCTTTCTTTTTAGATAAGTCAAGAGAGTTGGAAGGCAATTTACTGACACTCTCAGCATTTTGAAATAGGTCATCAGCAGTTTTCAAGATCTCAACTCCTGATGTAGTTGAAACTACTGATGGCTTATTGTCAGTTGTCTTAACTTCTGCAGTACTTTCCTTTTTGAGAAAGTTCTGATGGTAGGATGTGCATTCCTCCATATCAGAAGTTTGAATCAATTTCTTCCCATCATTATCAGTTTTGTGGGTGAAATCTGTTGGTGATTCAGTGTGGGTATACCCAATGCCAAACTTAACATTTGCTGCAGTTTGTTTGTTAAGCAGCATTTGGTACCCTTTACAAGACTCAACCCATTTTTCACAATCAACCTTGGTATCAGCAAGCTCTTGTTTGACATTGCCTAGGTTGTCTATCATTGTTTTAATTTGTGCTTGGGTTTCTATGGATTTATCAGTCAATTTAGAAATTTCTTTATTTTTCAAAGCAATTTTTCTTTCTAAATCACACTTCATTTGGGTGTATTTTCTTTCCATATCATTAGATTTGCCTTGTAAATGCACATTTGTTTCTCTTATTAAAGCAAAAGATTCTTTGCAAGATTTAGAGCAAAGCTTTAAAAGAGACTGCTGTGATACCTGAGTGAGTGCAGAATTGGAAGAATATCCTTCAAAGGCCATTAAGGCAAAATTCTTTCAGCCATTATCAGGTTCTCCCCAGTTGACATCATAGACTTTATTGTCTGCATCCTGACTGCATTCAGATGTGTCATAAGGAAGACTGCTCCAGTCAAGATACCCTGATGTAAATAAGCTTTGTTGCTGAGGGGGTTGTTGAGTTTGTGCAGGTTGTTGAGCAGTTGGAAAAGGAGGTATCAGCTGCTGTTGTTGTTGAGCAGGCATCTGAACATATTGTACTTGTGGCACATATTGAACTTGTGGAGCTTGTGCCTGTACAAAATGAGCACTCCCTTGAGTTCCATTATTCCTATTATAAGAGGGGTTAAATTGATTTCCAGACATGGGTTGGTTGTAGCTAGAGCTTCTACATTCTCTAGCAAAGTGTCCCAACTTTTGACACTTGTGACATCTCAGTTTAGATTTGTCAAAACCAACTTTTGTTGAATTGTTAAGTCCTGGAAATTTCCTTCCTGACCTTTTGTAAAATTTGTTAGTTTTCAAGCTTAACAAGGCCAGTTGGTGTAATATCTCCATTTCTTCCAAGTCATCACTGCTAAAATATTTTAAATCATCCATGATGAAACACATGTTGTCAGCAGTTTGACTTAGTTCTTCATTGTCATAAGCTGGGAAAGATCCATCTGATGAGATCCCAGCTGTTATGTCAATGTGGTCAAAAGAACCAAAATTATTAGAACAAGATGGTGAGTCATGTCCTAATAAGGCTGTGCTACCTGGAGTATAGTCATCAGCAGTTTTACCAGATTCTTGTTGTAGAGGATGTGATTTGACACGAAAACAGGATTATATGATCATACAAGTTACTAAACCAGGTGCGGAAACCCTAGCTTAGAACAAACTGATGTAAACTCAAATCAAAACACAATCAAAGTCATTTTCAAAGCTTTTCATAGATTAACTCTTTCAAATACTTGATTACAACTCAATTACAGTTAATCTAGCACACACATAAACTCTCTCAAACCTCTCTGGAACACACCTCAAAAACACACACACTAAATGACTCGCTTTGGGCTCCTATATCTCAAAAACTCACAAAATCTATTTATAGACTCTGCACGTTCGCCCAGTTGTGATGGTCGAATGTGGAACACTTTCCACATTCGCCCCTTTACAGTGGTCGAATGTGGAATCTTTCCACATTCGCCCAAACTGATTCTACATTCGCCCAGTTTGTTCCACGTTCGCCCACTTTTTCTGTGTAATTTCCACGTTCGCCCCTTTTTCCACCTTCAACCCATCAGCATTTTTTAACACATGTTAACTTTGTAGATCCAATCACTAGTCGCAATACGTGCATCTACAAACTCCCCCTCGACTATTGATTGGATTGTCTTTGGGTTTAAGACTTTGTCGTTCTCTGATTATCTGAACCTTCGACATTCTGTACCGGATCACTAGCTAGGGACATACATGAATAATGCACTAACAATCTCCCCCTTGGACCTAGCTAGTGATGTACCAGATCAGAAAGTTATCAATTTTTCAAGTCTTGATTGAAAACTTTCCATCTTCATGCACGTTTGTGTCGAAGTTCCTGTCTATCTCTCAGTAAGCTTTGAAATCTCAGACAGACTCAAGAAATCTTGGCTTTGTCATTTGCTGATTCAGAGATGAATATGGACGATAATCTTGATTTCTTCAATCTTCATCATTTCTTTGACCTTTTACTAACTTCTGTTGTTCTGGTGATCTTGATGTTCAGGTTGGGTCTTGTTCAATTACACTCTTTGTCGATGAGACATGAGAAGTGCACCTGTTGTATTTGATTCTGCAGAAAAATTTACTAAAAACTGCACAAACTACAACCGGCGTTAGACACGACAAATATCTCGGAAGTACTCTTCACATCCCTTTTGACCCTCAATAGCTCTCCCCCTGAACTATAAAACATTGTCAATGTATACCAGAAACTTGAAAATTTACAATCTTTTTCAATTTTTTAAGTATCTGAGCTTTCACATCCAGTATCCCAACATCGGTTATCGAAAATAAAATTGAAACAAAACTTTTTGATTTTTCAAAGTTTATGCTAAAACACACCAAAAATCTTTTTGAATTTTCAAATGTAATTGCATAAAAGTAAATTCAAACATATTTTTGTGAATTTTCCGGTTAAGAGGATCATATCAGTATTGAAGCAGTCAGTCATAACTCTTTTTGATTAATTTTCTGTTTTTGTCATTGAGCATCCTACAACCATTACCAGTATGTTTATCCACTTAAACTCAAAATCATCATTCATTGCTCAGCACTTTAGATACATTATGGTAATATTAGTATCTATGGTCCCCGCGCTCGCGACACATTCCCGTATCAAGAATTGCACAAAGCTTCATCGTAACGCGTGATTATATTGAAGTTATCCGTTAGTTACAAGGTATGAGGCACAGTGGTGACAGGTCAGCAATTAATGCTTCAAAGTGACTTGTGCACTCTACCAGGGTGAGGACTAATATCATACATGACTTTCATCATAGTATCGATACGATGCATTAGATAATCTATGATTATCATCACACATGTTAAGTTCCTCATTCGGTAACTTATGGTTTTGTCATTAAAGATCTTTTAATAAGATACCCTAACTGAATCTAGGTCTGTAAATCAATACAGCAAAAGATCAGTTAGGCCATCCCCAGATAACTTTCAATATAACGACCCGAAACCTCTGATTTTGGCAATCTATCAAACGAAATTTCGGTACTAAGACCATATGCCAACGATACGTTGATCCACATGATTATCAGTTATTGATTTTAAATTTATATCACCATGCTGAACTTTAAACTTTGATTTCAAGCCTACCAATATATAATTGTAGTGGCTACTCAATGTTTATCAATTCATTTTTGTTTTTAGAGTAGTCTGACAGTCCACTGATGTACTATCATCTCCTCTTTTTCTCCAGGAAAAACTCATTTTTGATTTTCTATTTTTTTATTTTGATTTTTTCTCAAATTTTTCTCCCCCTAAAAATCTCAAAATAAGCATATTTTTGGATTTTTAAACTTTTTGAAGAAAAACAAAATAAAATGATATCCGATGCGGTTTACTCATTGATTTTCAAAAAAAAAAAAAACCATTTTCCACTCAGATTACTAGATTCATTAAGATTTTTTCAATTAGCAAACCATTTTGTCGTATCTGTTATTGAAATCCAACACCTGAGAGCAATTGCATGAAATTGCAACTTTTTCCGGCTTCACAGGTTGGAAACAGACTACGAACACTTTCCTTTCTGTTGAAATCATGTTTTTCTTCTTCAATATCCCTTCCCTGACCTTCACCTCTCCAATAAATAGTGTGTATACAGATGCTCCACTATCAGCTTATCAAAGAACAGCTAATAGGTCTGTCTGGAACAATCTGCACACTTATTAAACAATTAGCATGAGAGAGGTACCCATCCCTTCACAATGATGGGTCGTCCAAGGTCATCAATTCTTGGAACATCAATCCATTCTCCTTTTGAAAAATCAATTGGTTTTTCAATGGATTGATTTGAAGTAGAAATTGCTATTGATTTAGAAAGTGCTTTGGGTTTCCAAACACGTTCAGAGTTTATTTTGGATTTTGTTGAAATTGTTTTACTTTTTGACTTTTCAGATTTCTTATTTGAAACCTGCTTCTGGACGTTGTTTGGAATCTTCTCAGACTTAACTGATGAAGACCCAGGTTTAGAGTTATTCTTAGGCTTAGCCTTCGAACTCCCCCTTACCTCAGCAACCCGTCTACAATCTCCATTTTTCTTCAAGGCAATTTTGTTACGATTGTCATACACAACCTGTTTCCCCTTTTGCTTCTTGATTGGTTTTGGGGATACAGGCTTTCTGACATTGCCTGAATTTCTAGCAAATTTCACTTCGGTCTTTTTCTGTTTAACATACGGACAGTAAGCAATTAAATGCCCACACTCTCCGCAGTTATAACAAGACCTATATTCAACAAAATCATATGCATACCCGTCATCCTAATACCAATAGGGACAATGAACTGCAATATGACCAACTTCACCACATTCAAAGCAGTTTCTCCGTTCAACATAACGATGAGAATACTGTGGTGGGTTGTCTCCCCAATAACCATCAAATCGAGAGTTATATGAATAATCATAATAGTCATATGATCTAGATGAAAAATTTCTTGAATTCTTTTGATAAGAATTTTTCATCTGATCATTTCCTTTCGATTTGTTTGGTTTTGGTTCTTTTACTTTAGAACCCTTTTTATTTTCAACATTTTTCTTTTGATCCTCTTTATTCTCATGTTGGTTAGGACTGAGTTCAAAATGAAGATGATCAAATTGATTTCTAAACTGATTTAACAAATCGATATTATCAACAAAAATACATTTAAGTAGAGATTGTTCGATATTCTCAATTAGAAAATCTTTGTTGAAAATCAATTTGTCACGTCCTTCCAACATGTAGGATCCTTCAACTCCTTCAGGAAAACTGAATATGGGTTTTTCTTCAGATTCAGAAGTTGAAGTTGTTTCAACATTTTCAGTTTTCTGTTCTAACATTTGTTTCACTTCAGAATCAGAATTAACAACGCAAGGTGTTGTGATTTCCAACTCTGATGTGGAAGTATTCTTTGAAACACTTTTATTCATTTCTAACATTTCTTTCTTTAAAGATTCAATTTTATTTAACAAATCTTTTTCATTCTTTTCAAAAACTTTAATTTGATTTTTACAATTTTCTAGATCATTTACTAGTTTCTGTTTGTCCTCAATAAGTGTCATCATTTCACATTTCATCCTGACACAATTAGAACAACTAGCACTTACCTCATCATCTGATTTATTACCATTATCAGATTTTGCATTACCATTTGAGGTATCACTCTGTTCTGATTTACTCTGTTCTGAACTCGTATCAGAACTCAACTCACTCTTTGACAATTCACTTGAATCATCATGTCTCATTTGTTTGGCTAAACATACAACATTTCTTTGAACACCTTCTCTGTTAACACACTTGTTAACATGTACCATTTCATCAGTTGGTTTTGGTGTCATTGGAAATCTCCAACTGTTGTCATCTTGAGAATTTTGTCTCAGTAATTGTTGTCGCTTTCTTTCAGCTACTACTAGAGCTCTGATATCCTCTTCCGTTCTATATAAGTAATCCATCATTTTTCCAATCAAAAATATTTCAAAAATTTTCTAAAATCAGGCTTTAGGCCCTAAATTCTACGTTCGCCCCTGATACTTATACTTTCGCCCAAAGTAGTATACCCGAATGTAGAATTTTGACCAGAATGTAAAATATCCAAACACAAGTTCTAGGTTCGTCCGTTTCTTTTCACTTTCGACCCTTCTGATGCAGGTTCGCCCGTTTTGGTTCTAGGTTCGTACCCCCGATCAATCGAATGTGAAAAATGTGACCCGAAAGTGAAAAATTCAACAGAAAATTTCCAGGTTCGCCCAAAAACTCCTAGGTTCGCCCAAAAATTTCTCAGGTTCGCCCACTACAGTGTCAGGTTCGCCCATTTCAGTCCAGGTTCGCCCATATCAGTTTTTGAAAAACGGTTACACTTTGAAAAACGGTTATTTTGATCTCTGATTTTCAAAAGTTTGTGAATTTGATTGATCTTAATCAGGTTTTGATTCGGAATTGATTTGGAGCAACTTTAATTCTTGGAATTTTGAATTTTAACCACAAAATCAACTCTAAATCTTTCAAAAACACTCAATAACCATTTTTATGCAAAAACAGATGTGAATTGATCAAAATAATGTCCAAATGAGCTCTGAGTTTATCAATTTGTTGTTGTATGATCCTCTACGCTCTGATACCACTTTGTAGAGGATGTGATTTGACACGAAAACAGGATTATATGATCATACAAGTTACTAAACCAGGTGCGGAAACCCTAGCTTAGAACAAACTGATGTAAACTCAAATCAAAACACAATCAAAGTCATTTTCAAAGCTTTTCATAGATTAACTCTTTCAAATACTTGATTACAACTCAATTACAGTTAATCTAGCACACACATAAACTCTCTCAAACCTCTCTGGAACACACCTCAAAAACACACACACTAAATGACTCGCTTTGGGCTCCTATATCTCAAAAACTCACAAAATCTATTTATAGACTCTGCACGTTCGCCCAGTTGTGATGGTCGAATGTGGAACACTTTCCACATTCGCCCCTTTACAGTGGTCGAATGTGGAATCTTTCCACATTCGCCCAAACTGATTCTACATTCGCCCAGTTTGTTCCACGTTCGCCCACTTTTTCTGTGTAATTTCCACGTTCGCCCCTTTTTCCACCTTCAACCCATCAGCATTTTTTAACACATGTTAACTTTGTAGATCCAATCACTAGTCGCAATACGTGCATCTACAAACTCCCCCTCGACTATTGATTGGATTGTCTTTGGGTTTAAGACTTTGTCGTTCTCTGATTATCTGAACCTTCGACATTCTGTACCGGATCACTAGCTAGGGACATACATGAATAATGCACTAACACTTGTAACTTTTTCTTTTGATTGATTTCTCTTTCAAAAGTTAGTAATTTTCCATGTAACCTTGTTAGGTTCAGGGTGTTAAAATCTGAACTTGTTCTGAGGACTATAGAATAAGTTTCCCATTTTGAAGTTAAAGACCTTAAAAATCTATGTAACATAGATTCATTTGTATAGGTCTGATTATTTATTTTTAACTCAGAGATGAGTGAAGAAAATCTTTCAAACTGTTGTGTTAAATTTTCACCATCTATGTGAGTAAAAGTTTCATATTGTTGAGCCAGGATTTCTCTGATGTTGGCTATCACCTCAGCAGTTCCTGCAAACTGCTCTTTTAGGCAATCCTACAGCTCTTTGGCACTTTCACAATGTAAAAGTCCAGCATATATTTCATTTGGGAGAGCCATAGCCAACATAGAAAAAACTTTTGCATCTAGCTCAAACTTTTGGAAATCTTCTTCAGTGTAGTCTTTTGGGTCTTTTGGTCTCTCAGTTTTTCCCTCTGGATCAGTAATAACTGGTCTGTGAGGTCCAAAAACTACAGACCTCCAGCAACCAGTATTTGTTTGAGAAATAGTGTGTGCCAACCTTTTTGACCATATGTTATATTCATTTCTGACTAACATAGGAGGTTTGTTGGCAGATCCAGTATTATAGGGGTCCATTTTTAAGAAGTTTGGATTTGTCAATGCTTCTTTAAACTGATGGATGAAAAAGTGAGCCTTTAAATCCTTTATTGGATATCAATAAGAGCCTGTGTCTGATTCTCAATTTGTTAGATCGATATTTGATCAGATTAACCAGAGCTCTGATACCAATTGTTGGATCAGTGGCCTCTTTTAGTGAACACTTATGTGTTTACAGATTTATATGAGAGTTATTAAGCAGCGGAATAATAAGTGTTATAAGATTAAAAGATCACTTTTAAGAGGAGTTATTACTCCCCCTTAACTGAGCAGTTAATGAGAAACAATAAATACAGTTCAAGTATAAAGCAGTAAAAGCAGTTTATGTTTCTCAGATGTGAAATGGATTATAAGTTAAAAGCCTTGAAGGTTTTCAATTGATTTCAAAGTAAATCACATATCTGAAATAGATGAACAAACTCATCTATTTATAGACCAACATACTAAACTGTTGTCTGAAGTAATCTAAGATATTTAGCTAAGATATTAAGCATAAGATAAGGTTACAACAGTCTGTACATTGAAACTTGAAATCAAGACTTTAACAAAACAATATAATACTAAAACTACTGAAGTCTAAGTCGGTTAGAAGCTTCTGATGTCAAAGTGCTGATGAGTGACAAACTGCTGATGAGTAGTTTGTCTTCAGTAGTTATTCAGTGTAGTGTCTGGTTAGACTTCAGAACTTCTGATGGTTAACTCTTCAGTACTTTGCTATTTTGTTCTTCAGTACTTCTGATTTCTTCTTCAGCAGTTTCTTCTATACTTAGGCAGAATATGATTTGGACTAAGGTTATCAAAAGGTGGTTTCTTCAATCCTCTTTGTCCCAACAGTTGGTCGCTTCGCTGACCTCGATTTGGGCTAGAACGTAACTGCGCGATGGTGTGTGGTGTTGTTATAAGCGATGTGGTTGATTGGCTGGTGAGTGACATATGTGTATGCTTTTGAAATTTGAAGTTGTTACCCAAAGGAGAAAATTGTTCTGGTTCAGATATGTTTAAACGCAAGTGTTTAAACATTTAGACGCAAGTACTATCAACCCAGCAAAAAAAAATTATTTTTTAAAAGTACAGATATTACTACTAGACTTGTTCTGGTTCAGACATGTTTAAACGCAAGTAATAATATCAACTGTTTACATTTAGACGCAAGTACTATCAATCCAGCAATTTTTTTTAATGTATAGCAATATGGTATGGAAATGAAAGAGAATGAAAAGCTTGTTTTTACGGTGTAATGTTTTTAAAAGATATTGTCGTATGAAAAAGTTATGGTCGTTTTAAAAATGAGGGTGGAAGTGTGATGATTTTTTTATTATATTTTAAACATGTGTCACTTCCTTATTGGTTCTTACAGGAAACCTTTTGGAGAGGTCTCGGAACCTGTGAGCCACCTCCCAAGAGATGGGAGGTGGCTATTTTGGTAAAAACCATTTGGTCAATGGCTGTTTTCGTGGCTTTCCCCCAATACACGTCTACAAGCTAGTCAAACAGGATTACGTGGCATAGCTAATGGGAAAGCATTAAATGAGTTGGTGGAGCCAATATTTTTTTTAACGGCCAATTGGAATCACTCATGAACCACTGGAGTATCATGGTGCCACCAGTGTTACCACATGATCATATTCCACCACCAAGTCACCAATTCAGGAGGAAACTCATAATTAAGAGAAAAACCCTTTGTGAGATTTGAACCCAGGACTTTATACTCCCTAAGTCTTATCCCAGCACCAAGATGCCGCTGGGCTATAACGCCTTTGGCAAAAAGCTCCAACTAGTTTCTAACTCGTGGCCTCGTATAAGAGGAATACACCTCAAACTACTCTACCACCAAACCAATTTTTCGATGGAGCCAATCTCATTCACTAAAAATTGTAAAAGTCCACTTCCATATAGTACTATTGGTCCTAATCTATATTTAAGTAATGCATATGGTGTCCCATGCAAGGTTTCGAAGGGGGAGCAACACACAAAAAATGTCATGGAACATTTTGATGGTGGGCTTATAAATGCACCTTGCAAATTAAATACTTCCTCCGTCCCATTTTAAATGTCTATTTTTTTTTTACTTTTTGTTGTCCTAAATTAAATGTTCATTTATAGAAATAAAAAAAAAATGCAATTTTCAGTTTTGAATTAGAGTCTAGGGTTTATTGTTTTAGGCAGTTTTTGATTGAATTTTAATTGAAAACAACTTTGTTCTTGGAACTTTTGGTTCAATTTATGTCTTTGATTACTTAATTGTTCTTGAGGCATTTGATCGCATACGAAACTGCATCAACATCTTTTTCTATTGTATAAACGGGGTGGAGTACAAATACAGATATTATTTAACGGATGGAATTTACCTTGGATATGTTGTGTTTGTAAAATTATATACAAAAGATACAACGTTAGATGATAAGAGATCAAACTTTAACAAAGCTCAAATGGCGGCAAGAAAAGACGTCGAGTGAGCTTTCGGTGTTTTGCACATATGATGACACATTTGAAAATGCGGTAGGATTATGGAAAAATATAGGATTACAAACGTGATGTATGCGTGTATTATTTTCCACAACATGAATTTGGAGGATGAAGGAAAAGCAATTTGCAAATATTATGAGGAGGATACACAACCAAATTATGAAGACATCGATGTTGAAGCGAGCGAATTGAACCAACGTGAAATTTTTAACAGATAGACACATCACAATCTTTCAGTGGACTTGGTTGAACACATTTGAAATCGTTCACGAGACAACAAAGATGACGAGGATGATAATTAATTTTAATGTATTGTTTTATTAAATTTTATGTAATGGTTTTTGTTGTATTTAATATTAATGTTTTTTTCAATTACTTGATTTGTTATTTAAAAGGAAAAAGGCCAAAGTTACTCCCACGACCCACCATCCACGCCATCCCCATCCCGTTGATTTTTGGTTGTTTGAGGGGAATTCCCCCTTCTAGGGCATGACCACACCGTGTAGTCTTAAAAAAGTAGTTTTGCAAACTCGATTTGGTTCAATCCGGAGTCTTATATTGGGAGCGGATATGAATAGGATTTCCAATTGGAATCCTATGTGAAAGCTTTTGATAAATACGATGCTCTTTGGAAGTCCTCTTGTCTTTCACTAGGTGGAAGGCTTACTTCGGTAATGGCAGTTATGGAAAATCTACCGACTTATTATTTCTAATTATTTAATGGTCCTAAAAAGATTATAGATCGGCTTGAGGCAAAAAGAAGTTGTTTTTTTCTTTGCAGTTGACATGAGATAAAAAGAAAATGAGATGGTTAGCTAGGAGAAGATCACATCTCCTCTCCTCTCAAGGTGGGTGGTTTGGGCCTTGTTCTTCTTCATGATACCAATACGGGCTCCTTACAAAGTGGTGATGGCGATTTAAAGTTGAGCCAACCGCCCTTTAGCAGAGGCCAAGGGGTGATTTTATATTTTGCAGTGGATCAATAATGTTTCAGGCTCTTTGCAGTCTATAACTAATTTGGAGAATTAATTGGCGAAGCCCAATCTCAAGCTTGTTAATCTCATTAAAGGTAAACTTGTGATGAGAGACAATCTCTTTTCTAAAATCTTTTTGTTAGAAAAGGATAAGGGTCGTGTGGTGAAAAATTGTTATGAGTGACATGGGTAGAGCATAAATGGAAATGGAGGTGGAAGACATTAATCGTTAACTAATTAGAAAGTGAAGAACTTACTGATCTTTTGAATGTCTTTAGCCAGGTTTTGGTTTTCAATCAAACGGATTGTTGGGCTTGGCCCTATGATGCATGTTATTGGGGAGTTTTTCAATAATGTCAACGAAGAAGGTTTTGTGTAAGGATTCAGCTGCGGCTCCTCAGTTTGTCATGGATTGAAACTTGTTGATCGCGAAGAAGGTTAACATTTTTATGTAGAAAGAAGATTTGGATCTGCTCCCAACCGAAGGAGGAACGTGAATGCGGATTCGGTCTCATGCATGTTTTGTAACGAGTATGATGAAACCATTGAGCACAGTCTTACCTCACGCCATTTTGCATCAATTATATGGAACGTTGTGAGTAATTGGTGTGGCATTCAACCGTTATTCCCTTTTCCGGTTCAGGACTTACTTTCTATTCACAAGCATGCGAATTGGGATTGGCAAAAAAGAAAGATGATTTTGGTATTATTTTTATGGCTTGTTGGTGTATTTGGAAGGTTAGGAATGATCATGTTTTCAACAACAATACGTTTTAGTTTCTACAGTCTCAGAAGCAGGGTCGGCTCAATGTTTTCGGAGGCCTAAATCAAAATAAAACGTTGAGGCCCTTTTCCAAAATACAAAAACCCTTTGATATAAACCCTTCACTTTCCCAAACTTGAGACCGCCAATAATAACCTAAAAACCATCAAGTTGATGGAGTTAAAAATCATTCAAAAAAGTTATATCTGTGTGTATAAATATGTTGATATCAAATTTATTTTTCTTGGTTAATTTGATGCATTAACTATTTTTTAGAAAAAAATATCTAGTATATGTACGTTTTCTTTTCTATTTGGGTCCCCAAGCCCTAGCTTGGGTTAGCAGCATTGTTGAGCCGACCCTGTTCAGAAGACATTAAAGCGCCCGTGTTCCTTTGGACTAAAACAGATCAGCTTTGAAGGCTTTGTCAGGGAAAGATTAGTTTAAATTTTTGTTGTAATCTGTTGTTTTTGTTGTGTTCTAACCTGAGGCGGGCATAGATTGAGAGCAGGGTTAACACCCGCTACCCCTCAACTTTTACGGCGTAGTGAATTTTTTTTTATTTTCAACATTTTACATATTACGTTATCCCTGTAAAAATTTTATGCTGCCCCTCAAATTTTTTTATGTTACCTCTCAAACTATTTTAAAAATCCAACACCATAATCTATAGTCCACCAACTATCCATAGTTAAAAGTTCAATTTTTGAAAGAAAATAAACAAACAACCCACATCACAACCCACTTCCTAAGACCATATCTCTCACATTTAATTTTGAATGAAAAATAAAACACCCTTGCCTAGGGTTGTTCAAAAAGCTTGAGGATCGGATCTCGCTCAGATTTAAATTGCAAAAAGCTCACTGAATATGGCTCGGTTTGAAACTCATCTGACTCGGCTTAGCTTGTTAACTCAGCTCAGATAATTTTGCTTGTAATATATTTTATTTTATCATCATAATCATCATCATCATACTCGGTTAATCACACCAATGGCAAAAGCTAAGATATGGTCTGAGGAGGGTAAGATGTAGATAGCCTTACCTCTACCCCATGGGATTAGAGAGGCTGCTTCCAGTGAGACCCCCCAGCTCGACAGTGGTTTTGTATCACGCCTTGGACATAATGCACATAACACTTAGCAACCGGGATAAACCCGATTGGTGCATGTACCCCCTTGTCTTTTGGCTATCAACGTCACTACCTAGTGCATGATTAATCGTCCGTCATTTTTAACGTTATTTTCACGAAATTAGCAAAATAATGTTATAATTAGTGCAACTTTACTTTTACCCCCCCGAGTGCCACACATATATACATTATATGCACACAGCCGTAAATGGGGCTTATTTTATTTTATCATATAATATATTATAAGAAAAATGTTTATTATTTACATGTATTAAAGAGTATGGATGGATATCTAAGGCATATTTGTAGGTTGATTAAGAATCTAATGAACACATATTGTATTTGCTGAAATTGAAGCTTATTTTGTAATTGGTCGAATTTCCTAATGTATTAAGTCAAACTTATTTTTAATGCGTTCTTTTGAATTAGTTAACGCTATTTCATATTATTGAATTTTGAAAGCCATGTATTAATGGTTTTTTTAAATCCGACCTAACCAAGCCGATACGAGCCAAGTTAGTTAAAAATCAAGTCGAGCTTGAGCTTAGATTTCTAGCTTGCTTTCAAATCCGAGCCGAGCCGAGACGGCTCGGTTTATAATTGATTTCAAACTTTCATCAAAGAGGAGAAATCTGTTAAGTATTTGTTTAACTTTATTTATTATCGTTTTCTTCTTTTGCTTTATTACATTGTATGAATGTATGTTAAAAAGGAATTATGAGCGTTACCCCTAGACTTTTGTTTTAGATCCGCCACTGGTTCTAACGTCTTGTTAGTTCAGTTTTATTGCAACTAGACTATTGCCCGCATGGACACGCGGTTCAACAACTAACAATTATTTGAAGCGGTATAACCTATAAACAAAATATAGTAGAAATATTTATTAAAATTTAAAAGCAAGGAATACACATTTTATTTAAATATCACTAAATATTTCCTTATACACTACATTTTTTGTTTTAGTTTTGACATTCCCATCACTATCTAGTATAAGTAATTTCACATATGCCCTGCTTTTAACTTTTGATAATGCGACATAAAGTTGGCCATGTGAGTAATGAACGTTAATCTAATGGAGTTTATTTAATTTCGAATTTTAAGTTTTGAATTTCAGATAATTAAGGTAAATTTTTGAATTTAGAATGGACGTAAATATAGTTAATATATAATTATTTTAACAAAATTTAAGGTGATAAAAATGCACAAAACACGTTCTATCCAATATAGAAAAGTAACCTAGGAAATTGAACACTTAATGAACAAAATAATAAGAAGAAGGAAAACTTACAATCGATTGAGTGGCATGCCTACAACAATTGATTTTAGTTCTTACAATTCATTTTTAGGAAACCCTGCAAATCGAACTCATTATGATTGCCATTGCTAGAAAGCTAATTCCTTCATTAATAAGTTGTATCAATAACACAAGAAAACAATAAACAGAACTGAGATTGATGAATACAATTTTTACCTTTGCATAGACTCCTGACCTTCAAAAATAGGAGATTGTCTAGGATAAAAGATTGATTCGGTATTGTTTAGCACCAACATGAATTGTTACTGGTTTTAAAAAATGACTCATCAATGAATGATAGAAAACTAACCTGTTCAGATCGATGGATAAACAAAACAGTTGTTGAAAATCGATGAATGATAGAAAACTAACCTGAAATAATCCAGTAAGACAATAAACTTAAATACTTAAAAAGATGATATATTCTAGGGATATAAGAAGAAAATCGATGGATTGATAGCATCCCTAACTGTTCAGATCGATGGATAAACAAAACGTGTGTTGAATAATCAATAACGATATTGATTTTAGGATACAGATAATTGTCATTGACAATCTTTACAAGCTCTGGAAAGTGCCAAGAGTACCACTACCTGTTCATAAAAAAAGAAGGAAAAAAAATTACGATTACACTCCAAATCAACAGATAGGATAAAAGAGTTAGGCAAATCATGGTAACAATAATATGAGAATGAAAAATTTATAACAGAGCAAACACACCTTACTTTCATGGAAAAAGAATTGACATCCTTATCAAGAGTATCAAGAAGAAAGATTGATTGAATGACCATGTTATCAACACGGTTGACATTAAACTTGACCATTGACCTATTGTAACTGTGGCCCAGACCAAGTTGTGCTTTCTCCAAATCACCAGGCTATACGGAGATAAACATTCATCAAAAGAGTATATATTTAATAATAAATTTGATAACAAAGTAAGAATACAATCAATACATAAATAAAAATATACACCTTGAGATTGTCAATGAACCTATCAAAATGCAGACGAATAACAATTATTTGAGGATGATAATTGCTTTAGAAAAGTAATTAATATTCTTGACCTATTTTGACCAAAGTAATTAATAATTTTTGATTTTTTAAAAAAAATATTAATACTTACTTTGAAATTTGAAATTGAAGATCAAGCTTTGACCTCATTTAATTTGAATTTAAATTGAGTTTAGGAAAGTACCCATGACCTATTGGTCTAGTGGTATGACGTCCCTCCTTACAAGTGTAAGGTTATGGGTTCAAATCCTTGCAAATGCAAGGTAAATGTGGAATAAAAGGGTGTTAAAAAAAGTTTGCTGTTCAAAAAAAAATTGAGTTTAGGAAAGTGATTAATGGTTGACGGATGTTGACCATTTCTTTTAATGTATAGATTTTTCAATTTAAAAAAAAAAAATTTTATAAATTCTAAGGTTGTGCCATGTGGCACAATATGGGAAGAGAGAGGATTGAATGTACAATATGGGAGTGCCATGTGTCATAATTGAGCTTGTTTTATTAGATGTATAAATTTGCCGTTCAATACGAAAAATAATAATAATAACAATAAATTGTTATTGTTATTACTGTAAGTTTCAAGATACACAGGTAAATAAATTTTATTTAACACACATAATGAAGGTAGCATTTATGTTAGAAACGTCCAATTTAATGCAATTAAATATTATAATTTGCGCCTATAAATTTAGTTTGCATCTTGATCATCATTCATCACAACTCTCTTCATCTTCTTCTTTATATTCAAAAACCCATCATCATGGTTAAGCTTATCCAATCACGTTTATTCACCATCTGTTTATGTTTTGTTATATTAGTCACTGGTAACGAGGGTATGTTCTAATCTTTTAACTTATATCATATACATGTATTTCTTTAAAAAAGATGTTAGTATCATTAAAACCAGCATATCTTATCATTTTCATGAAAAAGTTAACCTAATATTGCTATATTAAAATTTTTATACTTGTCCACAATTTACTTGTCAAAAATTGTTTAAACTTAAGAATGACTCATTACCTCTTAAACATGTCACATTTTGATAAAGTGATCGACATTCAAGTTTTTGCAAAAATTTAAATTATATAATTTTATTTTGACGAACTTAAAAGCAACTAGTTCTTTCTGTAAAAACAAAATCACAAGTACATGCATAGCTTTATCGACTTTATTATATATAAATTGAGTTGATTTGTGGACTTTAATATATCAAAGTTTCACCGAGGGACATTTTCGTGTTTTTGGACATTGATTGAGACTTTAATATTCCAAAATTATGTTGATTACGAGTTTTTCCTAAAATTGATCTCTTTATGATATTGACTGACCCTAAATATGTATTTTTCTTTCAAATTTTATAGCACATATAAGTGATAATGATAACATTTTAACGGATGGAATTTCACAATCCCCATGGTGTGTTCGCCGTTGTTGGGAAATGATTGTCGAAGGAAAACGCCAATATTGTTGTTGTCGTGATAAGCATTGGTGCAACGAGACCATGGAGCATTGTCAAGAAAGATGTGACAAGCGTGCAAAATGTCACGATTGTTAAACAACTGAAAGGGTAATTTGATATAGTAAAATGTTAAGATGTTGACAAAACAAAGCTCTTTTATTTTGACTATATAATTCTAGTACTTCAATTTATTTTAAAGTTGTTTCTTGTCTCCATGCATGTTTGCATAAAAAACAAAGGAAAAATGGAAATAAATAATCCCAACTATTGACTATTGGCCAATAACAGTCTTAACTACGAAAATCACCAATATTGGTCCCAACTTTCGACATATTGGAAACCAATGGACCCAAACTAACGGAGGCTAACTCCGTTAGTGTGATGCTGACGTGGCATGCTTAGGTGGCAAGATGATCCTACGTGGCATCCTACGTGGCATGTCACGTCAGCATCACACTAACGAAGGCTAACTCCGTTAGTTTGGGTCCGTTGGTTTCCAATATGTCGAAAGTTGGGACCAATATTGGTGATTTTCGTAGTTGGGACTGTTATTGACCAATATTTAATAGTTGAGATTATTTATTTCCATTTTTCCAAAAACAAACAACATATGTGTGCTTGTTAATTCATTTAGCTTTAACCGATCTCTAATAAGATTATGCTCTTCCAATTAAGCAATTTCTATGAGCTACGGTGATGTTGAAGCTCTACTAGCAATTCACATAAAATAATAAAAACTACAGTTAAAAAAAATGTTTTTTTTTTCATGTTCATTAGTTTACAAAATGATTGTATTCATGTTCGTTAGTAAAGTAATATTATAAATGAACAATTCATCTGTATCTATACTACTTGTAAATGGTAACACCTCGCCCTCGCTAGAGCTGACGTGTCACTTTTACAGTGATTAAAATTCAATACATCAATCTACTAGTTTAAGAACCTGTGTGCTACACGGGTTGCACAATATCGATATCAATCTACTAGTTCAAATTATAAGTTTGTAAATATTTGAATCAATGACAGTACATATTGCCTTAAATGTGTCAAACAGGTTGAAGGGTAGTAACCAAGTTGTAAATGTGTTAATCGGGTCGTAAAAATTGAGCATGTCAACACAAACACGACCCGTTTATTATAAATGGGTTAGATATGACATCCCAAAAACCCAATTATTTTTGTGACGTGTTGGAACTTACCGCCCCTTATGTCTCATTATGGGCTCTTGCTCAAATCAAGAAAATTTACTAAATCAATCACAACCAGATTACCTTTTTTTTTTCACTGCACAACAACCCTAAAAACCAAATACTAAAATATAAAGTTCTAAAGTAATTGTATTTTCAACATACTAATTGAAATCCAGTTGATAACCTAAAAACAACCCTCAATGAAACTCATAACATAATGTGAAGAATCAAAGCAGTTGAATTCCATATGTTATAGACAATACCTATTGAAAAAAAAATATGAGATCCACTATTAGTCGAACGACCAAAGCAATTGGCATCATATAAAAATGCTTAAGTAAAATTAAAATTTCATCAAATCATTGAAACAAAATCGTACCTTAATATCAAGGACCGAAATCGATGGAAAGATTCAAACATTAAAAGCCGTGTAATTGAAGACCGAATGAACCAGAATCCAACCGTAACAGCAACTGAGAAACAAAAAGAGAAACCAAAGGCAATTAAAAGAAATTGAGAACCAGAATCCAACCTGGACAACAATTGAAAATTGTGTAATCGAGGACCACAATTGCTGGAAATAATATAACGTGGTGGTAAAGAGAAGATAGAAAGAGGTAGGGTTTTTGGAATGGGATGGAAGCAGAGATCGGATGATAAAAAATTAGGATGAGAAGGAAAACAAATTAGGGTGCAAATAAGATAAAGTGGTGCGAGAAGGAGAGAGCCACGTGGCAAAAATATAGGTAGGAAATATGCAAAAGAATGGTTTTAGAAAATGAACACGTGGACAACAACATTTTGTTTTATTGGACGAAAACTAGTTGATTACCCGGAAGCGTCCCGGGGTTGAAATTTAATAATATTTAATGTCGCTTGTCGTTGAGCATTATGAGAAAGTGGTTGATGCTAATTTTACGTGTGCACATGTTGTATACAACATGCCATGGAATTAGTCGAGTTTATAATAATCAGTAATATATAATATGATACAAACCTAACCGAGAACAATGCATAAAGACGACCAGTCATTAACGACACATAATGTCATTTATTTGTAGCAGAACAACATATATATAACCGCTAAAACATCAAATTACTATCCACGTGATCAATAACAACTTAATTAACCAAATGTTCTTTCAGAATCCTTCCCTTGAATTTTAAGTTAGATTATTGATACAAATAGTGAAATATGTCCATACATGTTATCTTATAATAACAATATATAGATTTGACATTTCTATAAATTTATTACTATGTTTTTTAAATATTTTTTTTTATCACAACAGCATCCTATTGATACCACAAATTGTTTATGGTCACTTTTAAAACGTAACAATGTCGTTTGTGACGCAAGTATGAATAGAATTGGTTGTAGTGTAAAACATGTGAAACATAATATGACAACAATTAAAACCATGAGAAGTAGTTAGCATTAAAAATCTTCAAAAGATATGTTTTTTTAGACATTGATAGGCCTAAATGTGATACAAAATATTAGGCCACTAATCAACTATTAACATCATAAGGTTTTGAAAATAAATATTCATTCATTTAAAGCTAACATTTGTTACTTAAGATCTAATATTATGTAATAACTTCTACGCATTATAAATAGCCAGTAGACCTTCATTTTTGTAATATTTGAGACGATATCTCCACCCATTCCGTAATCCAAGCTTTTCCATGCATGTTGTCCGTTTACAAACAACAAACCTTACTTGATTTCCTGATACTTCCGCACAAATTTTTTCCTTCAAGACATTTCCATCTTCAAATTGTAAAAGTAATTCTGCCCCATCGACAAAGTCAGCTTTTTCCGCAAAGCGTATAGGAAATCTCTGCAATAAGAATTCAGTAAACATTACAATGATAATATAAAGAATGGAAAAATGATATTTATTAAAAAGTAATGTATGATTAAAAAAATGAAAGATTACAAATCTATGTGTAATTTGTTTGACAACTGCTTGATCTTCAACAGTAACAGAATCAGCTTATACCCTAGGAGCGTCCGGGATTGAAAAAATTAATATGACGTGATAAAATATAAGGTTTTTTTACTAAGAATCATTTGTAAACAATCAGCCATATAGAGCAAAAACCCCCATATCATATCGATTCATCAATTACAAATCCATATTAAACCCACCATTCTAATAATACTAATACTAATAGCAATAATTATTACTCTTGTAATTATTAAATAAATAAACAATAATCTTGTTATAAGGTGACACCATGTGTTGCAGTGTTGGGTATTTAAAAGAAATAGATTCAGAT
Source organism: Ambrosia artemisiifolia (assembly GCA_032199755.1). Lineage (NCBI taxonomy): Eukaryota > Viridiplantae > Streptophyta > Magnoliopsida > Asterales > Asteraceae > Ambrosia > Ambrosia artemisiifolia. Next base: position 33,972,975 of record CM063514.1, read on the forward strand.
TAATTTAGTAGATTCTGTCTCACGTATATACCTTTCAAATTTCATATTCATAAACCAACACGTAAAAAAATGGCCGGTGATGATGGCGACGGAGATGGAGACGTTACGGAAGGTCCACCGCCGCCGCTAGACTGGAAATTCTCGCAGGTTTTCGGTAAACGGACAGCCAGTGAAAAACTTCAGGATGGTAATGATATTATGTTTTTGAATCTTGGGTATAATAATTTATCTGGGTCGGTTCCTGATTTGCTTGGGAGTGGAGGGATTGAGAGTAAACCGTTGTTTCAGTCGTTGACTTTTGACCATAATATGTTGACTGGTGGCTTACCTGTTTAGTTGACTAAGTTGTAACAGCCTAAGCTAACCCGTACCATGATATTGTCCGCTTCGCCGCAGCTCACGGTTTTGCATTGGTCTCACCCCCGAAGGACTGGCCAAAACGCGTCTGGTAGAGAAGGTTCCCCCAACCCTTATAAGGAAGTGTTTGTTCTCCTTCTCAACCGATGTGGGATGCTACAATCCACACCCCCTTAGGGAGCCCAGCGTCCTCGCGGGCACGACTGGCACACCGACCCGAGCCCCGGCTCTGATACCAACTGTAACAGCCCAAGCTAACCCGTACCACGATATTGTCCGCTTCGCCGTAGCTCACAGTTTTGCATTGGTCTCACCCCCGAAGTACTGGCCAAAACGCGTCTGATAGAGAAGGTTCCCCCACCCCTTATAAGGAAGTGTTTGTTCTCCTTCTCAACCGATGTGGGATGCTACAATGTGGCAGTTGAGTCAGCATAGGGCTTGAAGTGAAAATGGGGTGTAGTGGTAGTGGGAAAAAGATAAGACCCCTGTTTCTGATTGGTTGTTTATTTTATTATTTTTTAAACTATTTAACAAAAGAGTAAAATAAAAAAGACAAATGTTATAAAAAATTACAAATAATATTAAAACACACAATTAATATTAATTAAATTCAAACAACTAAAAAAAATACAATAGCAAATTTAAAAAAAAAACGCAACATAAAAAAAGCGAAACACACTAGAGGTTATATTTTGCAAAAATTTGTTGCTTATGAAGTTGTGCAAGGCGTAGGGCGTCTCCCTCGAGGTGGTCGATCGATTTGGACAAAAACTTAATGTCCTTTTCTCTTTGCCTCGCCTCTTGGATCTCCACGAACCTTTTATTCTCGACCACTCTTTGCTGCATAGTTTCCAAATGTCTTTGGCCAAGGTCGCGAATATCTTGTAGTCTTCGATTCATTTCCTCAAAATATTCTTTCAACTCACCACCTCCTCCTGAAGACGACTCCGCCTTGCCACCTTTTTTTGATCTTCTACCGGGTGGTCTAGGAATATCCTCCTCCTGCTCGTCATCCTCCTCCAAATTAATAGGATAAACTAAGCTCACATAGCGAGCATCGGATGACGGTGTATCTGGATCTCCCGACATGGAGGTTTTGCTTCGTTTTGCTCTCCTGATTTTGCGCCTACTACCGTACCCCATAGGCGGTACCTCAGCCCACTTAGGACTTTTTTCTCAACATCACCCAAATCCTCAAATACCCGAACGTCCCACGGGTTGCGTTCATCTCCTCTAACGCTATTGCCAACACACCATCATCACCTTCCCCACTGCCCCTGTTGTCGCTACAACGTTGGTAAACCTCCGCAAAAGCATGACATCTATTATTTATATCCGTCCACTTTCCCGATATCGAATTGTTGTCTCGATACTCCCCTCTATTCATGGCGGCAGAAAATAGCTCTCGAATTCTTATAAAAAACAACGGCTTGTCTTGCTAGTTCGCTACATGTGACACCCGTCGAAATCACAGGTCATATCCGTACACTAGCCACACGTATACATTGTGCATGACATTACATTTTTGCATATTTTCATTACACTTGAGCCATACAGGGCCTCAACAAGTCAATTCTGATGCTTACAGTTTAGCATTAGGGCCTCTATTTAAGAACAAATTCAGGACTAGACAGTTAGTTATCATGAGCCATAGAGAGATCTCACCAAAACCCTAGTTTGGGAAACTCATACGATTGTACATAGCGTTTCAATTGTGATCCAAACAAGAACAAAAACAAACAATATTTTTATACAAGGAATTATTCTTACACAATGTTCACATGAAGCCAGTAATACGACTAGTTAAAAACCAAACAATGTGCACATAATTATATATTGTGGAAGCTAACATAAACTTGTATAAAAACTTCCCATAACATTTAAATACCACATGTAACAATGGGATATACAAGACATGAGTATAAGATGTACAAAAAAAAAAAAATACTATGTACATACATACATATACGACGGCACACACACACATATACATAGGTGTAGTGTGGTTTCCAAAGATTAAACTCTTACACTTCAATGAACCATCACTTCAATGTCTCCTAGATTCCACCACATTTAGCTAAACACTTGACTTTGTATTCATTCAATATGATTCGATATGACAGCCTGAGCTGTTAATTGTATTTTAGATTACTTTCAAACCTGTAACGAACTCTGACCCAAACCGCCTTGACCCGAACATGCCCATAGGTATAAACGTACATTGTATAACTAAAAGTTTGCGTAAAAAATGCTTACCTGTAGCTATTTTTTCCTTTGTGAAGCTAAAATCCGACCTTAAGAAATGCATGTTGCAAACCACCAACATGGGTCACGTTATTTGAGTTAAAAACTTTGATAACTAAACACATATAAACCTACAAATGTAAAAAAAAGCTTAGCAATTGAATATACAAAACTACAACTAAAAATTAAATGTCAAACAAAATAATTACTATTACTACTACTCCCGCTGTAGTAGTAGCAGACAGTTCAGTGGCAACTATGGAGTCAAATTGATTAAGATCAGAGAATTGAATTGATGCAAGGGTATTATTGGAACTTTTGAGAAATTTCTTTGCTATCTACAGCAGTGGGCAAAAGAATTTAGACTGTCTTTATTTCGTACATGGACCAAAAGGATTTTGACATGTTGAAACAAAGAAAACAAATCACTATAATGTCCTGGTGAAGAAAATAGACTATAAGCTGCCGAAATCATGTGACAACGTTCAACTTAGATTCACCAAAAAATAGCAAAAATTCACCTCAGGTTCACCAAAAATTAGCGAAAATTAATAAATGGATTTTCAAAATTACCTTGTGAAGTCTCAATCGTGTACCTGGTTTAGCAATTAGTGTCATCATGGATTCCGATCACTTGGAAAACTCCACAGAAACACACACATCCGATTACAGTCATACACCAGAACCTTCACCATCATCATTTTCCATATTGTAACCCTCTATTGGCGGCCACCGTCCGCAGCATGCATCCCCAATATATGCACTCCAAGAATCTCACCAGTATCAGGCCTATATATCAACTGCATCATGCAAAGCCGTTCAGCATTCTCTATTGCCTACAGATTTTTCTATAATTTGGCTATTAGACGTCAAATTTTTTTGTACTTTGACCGCCAAGTTGTCATTGGACGAGCAGTTGAAGCAAATGTATAAAAATAAAACTATTGTGGCCATAAAAACAATGTTCTTTTTAATAGTTAAAAATTGAAGGAAAAAAACCTTGGCAAGACTGTCTTTGCAATACTTATCTTGACCTTTTCTTTCTTGGCTTTTCCTTTGCTTGAGGATGCACCGTTAAATTATGATAAAATCAGGCAATGTCCCAGATCAACAACCAATTTTACAAAACTGGACATAAGGTGTATTGGGTTGACCAAACCAGTAGTCGAATTATCTGTAGTGACCCGTTACCCAACTCATGTGTTTTGCTTTTTTGTAATAATTTCACAGTCATGTAGGTGGATAGACTTTTACCTCGGTTAAATGACCAATTTGTCAATAATTTCACATCGAATTGCAAGGTTAGAAGTCCTTTTTACCCATGGACCTTTTAGTCTCTTGACCCATAACCAACTCACCATTTGAGCCGCTGACCCGTGAACAAACCGATTAACCTAACATAAAGTTCTTAAATTGCTTATTTTGTTAGGGGTAAGTCGTCCAAAGCTCACATTTGCTAAAGTAGTTATGCATTTTAGTATATGCTTAGAATATTTAAAACAAAAGGATATGATACGTGACTTACTTTTTAAATACTCTCTAACTTTAGGGAATGTTTGTGATACCCCGCAATTTCAGGCTATTACTTTAACTAGACTCTAGTTACTTGTACATACTTTTCATGCATTCTAATTAACTAGGGTTAGTTAGGACGAGTATACATTGCACAGTTAATAACTGCATGAGATGGTAATTCGGGGAATCACCGGACTACGTACACAAGTAGGGAACCCAGAACGTTGGTGACTTGGTGAAATGTGATTATCATAAACTTACATGTTGATATTACGTGCTAATATGTGGATATGTGAACCTACGTGATTAGATGTTAACGGATCGGTAACCGGGACGGGACGGACCAGGATCCAGATATGTATGACGAACGTTTATGTGCCTTTTTGAATATTAATGTTTGGAATATTGATATTTTAAAGTGGTTAGGGTTGTAGAACAAATAAAAACAAAATTGTGATTTTTCATTATCCCCGCGGAGCGCGGCGGGAAAGAGAAATCCCCCGCGGTCCGCGAGGGATTGGAATTAAACTGGGAATTTTAGAGGTTCGGGCAGACCGCGACGGGAAAGGCAATTCTCCCGCGGTCCACGACAGAAAGCAAAACGTGGAAAACAAGTTTAGAGGTCTTTAAAATGATTTTAAACACCCTACTTCTCATTATCACAACCCTAATCGTCCCCAACACATTGTTTATGAAAAATTACAAACCCTAATACCTGCTAAGGCTTAAGAACACCATTCGGGAGGCTTGGAGAGCATTCGGTTGGTGATCTTGAAGTGCTTTCGGTATACTTTCAACTCTAGCATGTTTTAATCTATTCTATTATGCTTTTAAACATCATAATCATGTTTGTCCAGGTCTGAAACACTTTTGTAAACATTAAAACTTGGTTTTTATAATGATTAAAAGGATTAATCATGTTGATAATTGATGGATATTATGTGGTTTGCATGGTATTGCATGTTCTTGAGTTTTTAGACTTCTAGGGTTTATGTAAGGTGATGTAAACATGTATCTTGCTAGTTTATGATCATGTTATGTCTTATAAATGTTGTATGATGTTTATTTGGTGTTGTTGATTGATAATACGCAACTAGGGTTCGATATAGTTGATGTTATTGCATGATTAAAAATCTGGACAGAACGCTTATGTCGAATTGTAGGGTCTGTTACATGGGTTAAAATCTATTGTTTTGATCTATTCTTTGCATGGTTGTAATGTACCTGGTCTTAGTTTTCGTAACGGGCAAAATCGTCCGATTTGGACTTCGTTTGATTAGTTTTTGGAATTTTAATTGATAAGAGGTCATATCAGATTTTTGGAGTTGTAAATTGAGTCAACTTTAAACGGTCATAACTTGAGTTTTACAAAGAGTTAAGCTTTGAAATTTGGACAGTAGGTCGTCGTGGGAAAAACTCGGCTTTTCCAAGTGGATGCACCCCGTTTGTGTGAATACACAATTTTTGGGAATTTTTCTACTAAACTGACTTGTTGTGGAACTTTTCTAGACATGGCTGTATTGTATGAATTTTAGTAATTTTTGTCTTTGGTTTTAAGACAAACCAAAAATATGTGTTGACGACCGAATCCCAGTGAATACTCAGTAAAAATTTGGGACTTTAATTCATTCGTTAATTATTTTAGATAATTCGTTTTTCGCAGCGCACAATCTGCCCTAAAAACGCAGATTGCTTACAGGATCTTTATGTGACTATTTGGAGTCTTATATGGTATGTATTTGACATGAACTTGTATGGGATGTATATGAAGTGTATGACTGATGTTAATCATAATGTTCACCAACGGGTTCGTAGGGTCTACTTGTGCATATAGAAACACTAGGTGTCACTTACACGGTTTTGAACATTTAAACGTCTTGGACAAACGGGTTATATGGTGTAATTGTATTACATATATACTCACATAGTGACACATGTATTAGGGAGTCGGTAGCACACCCTACTTTGGAGTTTGGATTTATTTTCTTGCAACCTGAGGTGAGTTTCACTACTTTTTCTCGAAAGCATGCGTCTCGGGTTTGAGAAAACTTTGCTAAACATTTTCTGGTCCAGTTTGGGACTGCTCTTGCAACTTGGGTTTTTGACTCCTTGTGTGGGTCGGGTTTTTGACTCCTTGTGTGGGTCGGGTTTTACGATTCCTTGTGTGGATCGCGTTTTTATCAGTTTAAAACTTTAACTGTCCTTTGTGAACTAAACACACTCTATCATTTAAAGTCCTTGCATATTATTGGGTTAATCATTGTAGGCGAACGGGGTATTAGTTGATAGCGCTATTAGGTTGTGCAGCAACCTCATGCTTGAGGTGCTTGTGTCACGGGCATGAACTTTTGACCACGCTCTTGAGGAGCTGAACCGCTAGTGTTGATTGACACTAGTGCCGAGACAAAACTTATAATAACTTCTGTATGTTCCCAATAATCAACTGTTTAATTACAATGAGTGGGCTAGCTACCCCTGACAAGCTTAAACTGAAAACACTTGAACTTTTGGGTCTTAAGGACTTGCGTTTTTACTTGGTTACGTGGGTTTTTGGAAACTTACGCGTTTACTCACTCTTTTACTTTATTTTAGTGAACTCACCAACATTGTTTGTTGATCCACCGTATACATGCTTTTGCAGGTAGTTAGCTTCCGATGTCACGATTAGGAAGCACTGCACATTTCACTGCATTGGGGTCTTGGGCATACACCTAATCTACATATCATGCTTTTACGTTTATTTTTATATGGCTTTAATTCGGGCGCGTTGTTCTGCGCATGATTTTTTTTTAAAAAGACTTAAATTTGGTTTACGCTTCCGCAGCTTAACTAAACTTGGTTTTTGAAAACGAACTAAATGGTTTGGGCATTTAGAGTTCGTTCGTATGACTTATGGCTATGGGATCCTGGTATGTCATGCGCCTCGCGATAAAACCCCGCAGTGGAAATTTGAGGGTGTGACAATGTTTGTACACCTGCTATATTTGTGGACCAAAGGTGGATCAAGTTGGCCTATACATGTGCATTACAAAAGCCTCCATTTGAACCACAAACAATTCTTACTTCAGATAATATATTAAGGGGGCTTGAAGCTATGTTACCAGGTGAACGGGTTAGATCAAGCTTAAAATAGGATGGTTGCAACCCACACCATATATTGTGGGGTTGGAGGTGACCTCATCTCATCTCTGCAAAAAGCAACACAAACTAATGGAAAATACAAAATCATTTTGCAGCTCTACTCGAAGTCAGATATAAAATACACTAATTATTTTTTCAATTAAATAAAATGAGGATGCATACTACTCTATACGACGCTTGGTCCCGTTTGCTAATCAAACTTAATCAATAGTTACAACCTGCACAATTCTAGCAATGTGTAACCAACTTAAAAACCATACGATATCCTTTAACATGCAATTACAGATTGAATAACACATAATACATCCACACACTTGTGAGAATTTATTATTTTTTTAAAAATGAAAAAAAAAATACTTACCAGGAAAGAGACAAAACTGTATTTCATATTGATTGCAATGGTCAATATGTCAGACAGGTTAAGTATTGAGCAAATAGAAATAATTGGACTTCCCACAAGTCACAAATAGCACAAGTAGAGGATTTTCTAGTCATCATCCCCAAATTTAAACACTTGAAAGATCATCATATTGAATAGAAACAATTGCATTACCTAATGAATGTACTTTGACGTAGATTTTCTTTTTCCACCATGACCTTCCTTTTTCTCCTTCTTTACTTCATCAACATCTTAGCCAACGCATTCTATAAACTTAGAAAGTGTCACCAACTTGAAAGTTATGAACATAATGGATAAATAAAGGTGAAAATATTCATACATAGTTATATCATCCATTCTCCCTGATAAGAACTCAAGAGTAATTCTAGTCTGAATAGAAGCTGACCAGTTTAGTAAATTGCGTCACTCAATGTGGGTGCTTTTTATCATATTTTCTTCTTCCAGCGCCTTTGATGTTCAAATTTATGTTCCTCCTCTGCCATTGCATCTGATATGGGAAGAGAATCCCCTTTTCATGAAATTTGCATGTTTGTGATTATTGTTGATCTAAGGTTTATAGAGATTAATATTCAGGATAAATCTTGCATGTTGGATCTGATTTATGTTGTGAACATGTAGTACTGTGTGTTTATAATCTTGATAGGCGATATTATGGATTTTGAGTTCGTAACCATTGAGTTATTGCATGATTAAAAGTGGACCGATTCTATGTAGTTACTTGTATAACTTATAACATGTTCTTTAAGTGTTTATTTTGATTGTTACATGGTTCTAGAATGTTTCCCATGATGTTAGGATTTTAGAATGTTCAAGATTATGTATTTTCGATGTCATTTAATATGTTTTTGTGATTTTATAAAAACAAAGGTCAAATATGATTTTCGGACTTGAAACTTGGGGCAACTTTAAAACGTCATAACTTGAGTTTTATAAAGAATTAGAACATGAAATTTGGTCAGTAACTAGATATATGGGTTTGGATTCATTCCGTTTGGATGAATCTATGATTTTTAATATTTTTTCTCGTAAACTGTCGCAGTGTCTCGTTTTCTAGAACCTAGTCGTGATAAATGATTTTTCATAATTTTTCATCATGGTTTTGTCACGAAATAAAAACTGTGACATGTAGAGATGTTCAATAAAATTTTGAGAGGTTAATATGTTGAATTAGTATTTTTCATAAATTCATTTTGACAACGCATAATCTGCCCCGAAAACGCAGATTATGGAAATAGTGCATATGAGCTTGTTTAATGGTTTTGTTGACTTGTATGTGATGTGTACTTGCATGTAAACTTGTGTGTATCATATATGGAGTATGTGATAGCATGTAAACATGAAAATCACCAACGGTTTGTACAATCACTTGTTGCATGTAGTTACACTAGTGTCACTTAATCTTTTCACATCATTGGATGTGATAGACAAACGGGGTCTTGTTATGTGTTGTGTATACATATGTACTTATAGAGTTACACGTATAATAAGGAGTCGTTAGCGGATCTCTATTAGTTGTGGATTTGGATTTAGCTCAAAGGCAATGTAAGGTGAGTTTTCACAACTTTTTCTCAAAAGCATTGTCTCGGGTTTTGGGACAACTTAATTACTGGTTTGGAATTACATAACTTTATCCCTGGTTTGGGACTACTTTGATTCCTTGTGTGAATCGGTTTACTAGTTTTCATAACTTTGTGTCCTTTGTTAACTAAACGGGAAACTCTATCACTTTAAAGTCCTTACTTATACAGAGTTAGTCGCTAGAGGCGAACGGGGTACTAGTTAGCAGCGCTATTAGGTTGTGCAGCAGCCTCAGACTTGATGTGCTTGTGTCACCGGTGTGAACTTTAGATCACTTTTTGCTAGTGTTGATAGACACTAGTTCTGACGCAAATAACTTTTGAATGTTCTCGGTACTACTTTTGTTTAGTTACATAGTCGGGGTGAGCTACCATTGGCATACTTGAAACTAGTGGTTGCAAATTTAAATTTTGATTACTTTTAACTGTGAACTCACCAACTTTATGTTGACACACACTAGCATGCTTTTCCAGGTCTCTGGGTACATAGCACGTTAGGGCATGCATCATCTGTGTCATTGAGTCTTGAACATTATTAAACTTATTTTCATATTTACTTTACTGTGTTTTTTGGGCGCGTTGTTTTGCGCATGGATTTGAACTGTTATGTTTGTTTTACGCTTCCACATTTATCTAAACTTGTTGATTAAATAGTAAACATATTTTTACAACGAACTAAATGGTTTGGGCATTTAGAGTCATTCTTGTAACTAATGGCTATGGGATCCTGGTGTGTCATGTAACTTGTGATTAAACACCCCAGTGAAATTTGAGGGAGGGTGTGACAAATAAACTCTTTCAAAAATAAAATTACTCGTGTTTTTCCGTATTTAAGAATGATGATCTAACTGTTGACCCCCAATTTTAAGGTCTTACATTTGCTTACACAAAACAAAGGAGATACACGAGTTTTTCAGAAAAGGTTTCAGATCTAAAAAACAGTGTGTATCGGGACGTCACACAAGCATTCAAATAAAAATATACCAATTCCAAGTGACGTTTCCCACTGAGTCCACACGTTATCTTTAAGTAGGGTTGTCCAAAGAGCTCATGGCTCGGTGCTCGCTCAGATATAGCTTGGAAAAAGCTCGCTAGATATAGCTCGGTTTGAAACCGAGCCGAGCTGGCTCGGAACGCTTAGAAAGCGAACCTAGCTCGGCTCGGTTCGGTTCGGTTCGTAACAAACCAAGCTGGCTCTGATTGACTTGGATAATTCTGATTTTAATATAAATTATTTTTATATACATATAATATACTATAAAAATGTTAAAAAGAGGGGGAACATGATACATATTTAATGTTTCTTAACGGTAGTATGACAGTTGTGTGTTTGAGATTGAATTTAAAGCTAATCATGCTATTTATTGAACCGTAGCATAATAAAGATTGTCCAACTACTCAAGTTATCAACCTTAATAATGCTTTTGATTTCAAAGAGATCAATATTTAGGAGTTCAATTAGGAATTTGTTGCATATTTTGGGGTTAATTCTGATGAACTTATACTGTATTTTATTGAAATTTAAACCTTATTTTTATTTAGTTGCACTTGATTTTAGCTTGTAATGTACGAAGTTGAACTTATTTTGAATGTGTTATTTTGAATTAATGAATAATATTTTATACTATTGAATTTTGCAACCTAATTTTAATCTCTCTTTTCAAATTTGAGCCAAACTAAGCCGAGCTTGAGCTTAAATTTTCAGCTCGGTTTCGTATCCCAGCCAAGACGAGCTGGCTTGGTTCATTACTGAGCCGAGCCTGAGTTTGGCCTGGCTCGACTCATGAACACCTCCTATCTTTAACTGTGTCACTAGATCATCCAATTTTCCAGTCTTAAGGACCAAACCTACCGACACATCACCCTAGAGCCTAACAATTTCAATACTGGTCTTACATGTGTCAGCCTTTTTCACAAGTGATACAACAAAATCTCTTTTCGTAGTTTTCCTTTTCACAAATGATTTTGTATTTTTCTTATTTATCTCATTTCTTCCCCTAAATTTTGTACATAAATCAAATAAACACTATTTTTTGTATCTTTTCTTGTTTCTCCCCTCTCTCCCTTAATTTTGTGCATAAATAAAGGGAAAATAAAAATTTATGTATAAAATTTACCTAAAACTAAGAAAAATCTTTTTTGTCTTTTCTATAATCATTCTCAAAGTAACGACCAATCAATCAATTTCAAACTTTGTGCATCAAATTTAAATATACCTGTCATGCTGACCTTACCTCCCTTATTCAAAGGAAACATACTCTGTGTTAAAAGATGTATAATTATGTTACAGAGAGATGTAACCTAACATATGCTTGAAACAACTACTACCAACACCCCGGTGGTTATTGATCATCCTCCTTGGTTGTTCCTACATGAATAAGGATATTAATTAAGTCAAATAATTAGTTCATAATATCATCAAACTCAGAGGTCATCATTCTAACATGAATCCTAACATATCACCATCATCAAATTAACATATCCAATCCTAAATCTACACAAAAATTCTCAAACGGGTCAAAACTTATAAATGACCAAACATGTTTCTAAAACCTAGATAATCATCCTAACAATAACATATCATCATTCTAACAACAAACAACACAAAAACCCCAATTATTAGATCACCAACATCATCCAAAACTTGTACTTTATAAGAAACTCATTTGTAAGGTTTATACCTAGTTTAGAAAGGTTTTAGTAAAGTTTTTATTAATTAAAACACATTATATTCAGATCTGGACATTGGGGTTTCATTGTTGGGTTAATTTGAGACCACAGTTACCAGGTTTAACCATGTTTAGTTATATGTTAGAGTTGGAGGGTTAGATGTGTAATTATAGCATAGTTTATGCTGAAAACCCTAGCTGTGCGCACTTAAAGGAGGAGACTGCGAACTTAACATTAAGTTCGCAGTCCTCAGGTTTTCCCTATAAATAGGAGCTCATTTGTGCAGCTAGGGTTAGGGTTTTTGATGTATCTTTGAGAGCACAAGTTAAAGGTGCGAACTTATTTCATATAGTGCGAACTTGTATCATCCATGGTTGTTTGAAGCTGAATCTTTAATGGAATCGTGTCTTTATGTTTCTTGTGTGTCGGTTCTTACAATATTCATCTAGTTCTTTTAGTTTTCATAGATTAATCAACTAAAACACCTAACAAATAGGTGTTTCTAGTTGATAACAATCTAGTGCACACTTAAGATCTAGTATTTTGGGACTACAATTTGGTATCAGAGCCTCTGTGCTCGAGATTGTATCTATCTAAAGATATCAAAACCCTCCTTGTTAGTTTTTACTTTCAAGTTTTTCAAAATTTTAGTGTTTATCAAAGTTTAAATATTTTCATTGTTTTGCCTTAAAATCTCATGAAAAGTGTTTCTAAGGTGTTTAAAAGTTATTATCTTCATTAGAAACATCATTCAAGAGCTTCAAAACAATTGAAAATCTCTTGGACATGTTTTTGGAAAGTTAAAAAATTTCACAGCCGTATTTGCGCACTTAAGTGCGAACTTAGTTCAAAATCTGCGAACTTATTTCTTGATTTTGAGTACTTGTTTCTTGCCTGTGAGTACTTGTCTCAAAAACTGAGTACTTGCTTCAAGACTGCGAACTTAGCTCATAGAAGTGTGAACTTGTTTCTTACTTGTGAGCACTTGTTTCAAGAGTTGAGTACTTAGCTCATAAGTTGCATACTTGACATTTCAAGGTGTGCACTTATTAACAGCCACAGCTGCGCACTTAATTCAAAAGTGTGTGCACTTGTGTCTGTGTGAGCACTTAAATTTACACAAGGCTTTATAGCTTTCTCTCTCCTGGCACCACAACTAGGGTTTCTGCATACTTATCTGAAATCTCTAGTTGGTGTGCGAACTTACTGAAAAGGTGCATTTTCTGAGCACTTGGCTAGGGTTACTGCGAACTTAAATCTTAAACGAGAGTTTAAGTGTCTGCGTACTTGTACAAGTGCGCAGGCTGATCAGTCAAGACTGAGTACTTGTGCTGCTCTGACTTGGCTGAACTGCGAACTTAAGCCAAAGTGTGTGTGCTACAGGAACTGCGTACTTATCAGGAGAATCAGGGACTTATCTTTGCTGTTTATCTGTTTCAGGTTTCCAAGAACTGCGAACTTAGACTGCGAACTTGTGCAAACTGTGAACTTAAGCTGAAGTGCGTACTTAATTGCGTACTTGTGGACTGTTTTAACTTTTCAAGGACTTTGGACTATAACTTGCTAATCAATTCAATCACAACCCTAAAATCAATCTAAAATCAACCTAAAATCAATCTTAAAACATGTCTGGTAACAACTCATTCCAAGTTAACCCCATAACTCAAGCTGAACTTGAAACCGGCACTATAACACGTATTCCCAAGTTGATGGGCGCAGAAGATTATGGCACATGGAAGAACAGAATGAAAGCTTTCTACTTTGTCAACGATCACACCCAATGGAACTCTGTCCAGCTCGGACCTCACATTCCCACCAGAACCACTGATGCTGGAGAAGTGTTCAACACTGATCCCACCACATACACTGATCTCGACAAACAACTGCTGCAGAGAGATCACAAAGCCTACGGTGCTCTCACCATGGCTTTGTCAAATGATGTCTACAATATGTTTGAAGAATACGGATCAGCGCACGATCTGTGGTTTGCTCTGAGTGAGTATTATGAAGGCAATGCTGAGATGAGGCAAAACAAACAAGATATGATTCAAAAGGAGTACGATATGTTTGGAAGTATTCGTGGTGAGAGCCTGTCTTCACACATTGACAGGTTCATGAATTTGTTGACCAAGATGAAGAAAGCGGGTATTCCTGTAAACAACCGCAACTCTATCAAGAAGCTGCTCGATTCTCTCCCAAAGGAGTGGAGTGTCCAATGTATGTTGATCAAAAAGGACTACTTGGATGCTCAGTCTACTTTGGCAGATCTCATTAACACTCTGAAATCATTTGAGATGGACATCACCAAAAGAGAAATGAATCAGACTGTCCCGAAATTGACTTCCAGCAGTGCTATGAAGAATCTGGCTTTGATGGCCCCAATTGGTGATATGAGTTCAAGTTCGGTGCATTCGTATGTTGATTCTGCAGGGATTGGTAGTTCAAGTTCTGGGAAAGCTCCAATGTATTCTGAAAGGGCTGCAAAGACTCTAACTCCACAGGCTGCTAAACTAGCTGCTGAACATGTGGAACTGTTCAACTCCTTCATGAGCAGTTTTGAAGCGTTGAAGACAGGAGAGATTAAAAATGAGATGATGTCCCCAGAGGATATGTATCAGGTTGACCCAGATGACATGGAAGAGATGGATCTGAAATGGCAGATGGCTATGATCACTTTACGAGTGAAGCGTTTTCAAGATAGAACCGGAAGAAGAGTTGGTATGGGAAAGGCTGGGTTTGATAAGTCCAAGATCAGGTGCTACAACTGCAAGGTCCTCGGGCATTTCAAGTACGAATGCCCCACACTGAACCAAGCTGAAATCAAGCCTGCAAAAAGGTTGGTGGCTATAACCGATGGTAATGAGGGAAACGATAAGGAACCGCAAAAGGCTTTGGTTGTTGAAGACTTCGACTGGGGAGAAGAGGCCGCTGCTGCTGAAGTTGAGGTGAACAAAGCCCTGATGGCCACAATCTGCACCAAATCTTCAAGTGGTGTAAACTCTGTTGAAGGATCGTCTGCTGAGGTTCTAAAGGGGGAAATGCAGAAGTATGCCGGGCTGAAGAGTGTGTTGACTGATGAGAAGGTGAATGTTGAGAAAAGAGAGGAAGCGCTGATTGCTGAGAAGACTCCACCTGAGAAGGTCGCTGAGGAGGTGAAGAGTTCTTCTAAGAAAGCTGAGGAAAGGGACATGAATAAATTACAAAAATGGCTGATAGCTCTCATGAGATATCTATGGCATGTCGACAGCGGCGCTTCAAGACACATGACAGGACTGAAAGAACTCCTCAAGAACTATCGGTTCATCGATGGAGAATTTGTAGCGTTCGCTGGGAATGAGAAGGGTGGAAAGATCGTTGGCATAGGAGATGTAGTCTCTGACGCGCTAACACTTGAGGACGTCAACTATGTTCCAGAACTGTGCTACAATCTTTTGAGTGTATCACAAGTCTGTGACAAAGGAATC
Organism: Ambrosia artemisiifolia; assembly: GCA_032199755.1. Classification (NCBI taxonomy): domain Eukaryota; kingdom Viridiplantae; phylum Streptophyta; class Magnoliopsida; order Asterales; family Asteraceae; genus Ambrosia; species Ambrosia artemisiifolia. The sequence continues at coordinate 33,988,343 of CM063514.1, forward strand.
TCAGTGTTGTTTAACGACATGGAATGCATCTTCCTAAAGCCAGGATTTAAACCGTCCACTGACATGATCATGCTAAAAGCCCCCAGACAAAACAATACTTATGTGATAAATATGAGGGATGCCAAGTCTGAACAACCAATGACTTGTCTACTGTCAAAGGCATCCGAGTCAGAGTCACTGTTATGGCACCGGCGATTAGGTCATGTTAACTTTAAAAATATAAACAAACTTTCTAAACTTAATCTAGTCAGAGGTCTTCCTTCTAAGGAATTCCCTTTTTCTGAAAAATGTTTAGCATGTGCCAAAGGTAAACAACATAAGAAATCGCACAAGTCCAAAACAGTGAACTCAATTGACTCACCTCTTCAATTATTACATATGGATCTTTTTGGTCCTATAAGTGTAAAGAGCTTGGGTAAAAAGTCTTACTGTTTGGTGATTACAGATGACTACTCTCGCTTCACATGGGTGTACTTTCTGGAATTCAAGAGTGAGGCTGCTGAGACCTTGATGCTGTTCGTTCCCTTGATCGAGAATATAATCAAGTTACAAGTAAAGTCAATCAGAAGTGATCATGGAACAGAATTCAAGAACCAAACTTTTGTGACGTTCTGCAGCGGGAAAGGAATTCATCTCCAATATAGTGCTACAAGGACTCCTCAGCAAAATGGAGTGGCTGAAAGGAAGAATCGTACGCTTATTGAAGCTGCCAGAACCATGCTCATTGACTCTAAGTTACCGATCATCTTCTGGGCAGAAGCTGTGAATACCGCCTGTTATGTTCTTAACAGGGTCTTGATTGTCAAGCCTCGTGGGAAAACAGCTTATGAATTGCTTTTCAAAAGGAAACCTCTCATTGATTATTTCAGGCCGTTTGGATGTTCTTGCACTCTTCTAAACAACTTTGAGAATATCATGAAGTTTGATGCTGTTGGAGACGAATGTTTCTTTGTTGGATACTCGTCTAGTCAAAAGGCTTATCGAGTATACAACAAACGCACCAAGATGGTTCTGGAATCCTTTTATGTTGACTGGCAAGAATCCAACTCCACCAACGTTGGAACCGGTCCTGACTGGTTCTTTGATGTGGATGTTGTGTTCAATCACTTTGTCATTCCTGAACAGCAAGCTCATGCAGAACCAGCTCCTGAAAATCAAGCCACAAGCTCTTCTCCCTTTGGAAATATTCTCTACTCTTCTGATGATGAAGTCGCACCGTTTACCACCCGTTTCTCTCCTCTGGTTGCTGATCCTATTGTTCCTCAACTTAATAATGGTGATACTACTGCTGAAACCTCTAACACTCCAGAAAGCACGTCAAATGCTGAAGGAACACATTCAAATCAGCAGTCTGTAAATGATCCATCCAGTTCTTCTACACCTGGAGATCATCTTTCGAACCTTCCTCTTCAAGTGCAAGAAGAAGAAAATATGGGATTTAAATCTTCTAAGAATCATCCAATTGAAAATGTCATTGGACCAATCAGTGAGGGTGTTCTTACCAGAAATCAGACAGACAAGCTCAACACTGCTCTCTCAGCATTCTTATCTCAAACCGTACCTTTCAGCATTGAAGATGCAGTTAGAGATGCAAGCTGGGTTGAGGCCATGCAGGAAGAACTATTTCAGTTCAGAAAGCTCAAAGTGTGGGAGCTTGTTGATCTGCCTGAAGGAAAATATCCTATTGGGACAAGATGGGTTTTTCGCAACAAGATGGATGAACGTGGCGTGGTAATCAAGAACAAAGCTCGTCTGGTTGTTCAAGGATTTCGTCAGCAGGAGGGGATTGATTATGAGGAAGTCTTCGCTCCAGTCGCTCGACTTGAAGCCATACGCATCTTCTTAGCATATGCTTCATATCGAAATTTTAAAGTCTTCCAGATGGACGTGAAGAGCGCTTTCTTATATGGGAAGATCAAAGAAGAAGTCTATGTGTGCCAACCGCCCGGATTCGAAGACCCTCATCATCCAAACAGATACTACAAGTTAGACAAGGCTCTCTATGGTCTCCATCAAGCTCCTAGAGCTTGGTATGAGACCTTGTCTTCATATCTGTTACAAAATGGATATACGAGAGGGAAGATCGACATGACCTTGTTCACCAAAGAAGTCAACAAACATTCTATCCTTGTTCAGATTTATGTTGATGATATTATCTTTGGTTCAACTGACGAAAATTTGTGCAGGGAATTTGAAAGCATCATGAAGTCTCAATTTGAAATGAGCATGATGGGAGAACTATCATTTTTCTTAGGTCTTGAAGTCCAACAAAAGGAAGACGGTATTCTCATCCATCAAGCAAAATACACAAGAGACATTCTGGCGAAGTACAACCTGTCGGATTGCAAACCGTCCAACACTCCTTTTGCAGCTCAAACAACACTTGTACCAGATCTTGAAGGACCTTCTGTGAACCCGCACACTTACCGTTCTATGATTGGCTCCTTGATGTATCTTACAGCTAGCAGACCGGACATCATGTGGGCAGTTGGATGCTGTGCTCGCTTTCAGTCAAATCCAAAGCAATCTCATGAGACTGCAGTCAAAAGAATCTTCCGCTACCTCAAAGGAACACCAAAACTTGGTTTATGGTATCCTAAGAGTGACAATTTTGACCTAATTGCGTACTCTGATAGTGATCATGCAGGTTGCAGGATTGACCGAAAGTCTGTCTCTGGTGGCTGTCAATTTCTGGGAAACCGGCTCGTGTCATGGCAAAGCAAGAAGCAGACCACTGTGTCGATATCTACCGCTCAAGCTGAGTACACAGCCGCATCCAGTTGTTGCTGTCAAGTGTTGTGGATCCAAAATCAGCTGTTGGATTACGGTTTGAATATCATGAGAACCCCTATCTACATCGATAATGATGCCTGTCGTGACATCGTGAAGAATCCAATTGATCATTCGAAAACTAAACATATTGAGATTCGGATTCATTCAATTCGCGATGCGCACGACAAGGGGTACATTCAGGTGTTGCCTATTGATACTGCTGATCAAAAGGCAGATATCTTTACCAAAGCTTTCGACAAAACCCGTTTTCGTCAGTTGGTGACTTGGTTAGAAATGATCAACTTTGAATGATTTAATTTAAAAAAAAAAAAAAAAAAAAAAAAAAAAAAAAACCTTACTTTGTGAATAAATTATAGAAAAATCTTATGTTTTAAAATAAAATAAAGATTTTTGGGGGAGAAATAAACCGGTAGATCCCTGAATTTGCAAGTTTTAAAAACTTTTTCAAAAACAATCAAGAAATGATAGGAACTAATCATATTTGTCAGCATGTGAATAGGACCCAGAGGACGTTGTGGCTTCAAGCAACGACATGTCGGTAGATTCAGCCTGGAATTGAGTAGACTGCTAAAAGATGACAAACTAAAAGTCTACACGAGGTGCTGGATTCCCACTGTGCTTCAGGCTTGCACAAGCTGAGTCCGGTCATACACAGGTTGAGAGATCAAAAGACACAGAAAATTTTGTGCATAAGCAATCAAAAGACACCTAAGAGTGCAAGCTACCAAAGCGGGGCTATCAAAATCAAAATGAGCAACAAAAGACACGCAATGTTAGTGACGTGCAAACATATAGATAGCTCAAAAAGCAATCAGATGATCATCTTCTCTGTTATGGGAACATAGACCTGAAGCTCTCATCATCTGATTGACATAATGATCATCTTCTCTGCTTATGGAAACATAGACCTGAAGCTCTCATCATTATATCTCAATAAACCTTGAGGATTGGTAGGCTTACACCTGGCACAAGTGGGGTCCATTAACATGTCGTCAATATTACCAAAACATGATAAAGATCATCATATAAAGTATGTTGAAAGACGAGAGGCATGGATTTAAGTGGACAAATATACCGACAGTTTTTCTTGGGCTACAGCTATCCAACGGAAAGTTGAAACGTGGTCTGGCAGGTATGACTGGTATGATCTTGATGCAAAAGGTGAGAAACGGTTGATCTCTAAACCCAAATTTTTGGTTAAAAGCTTGGTTTCTAAGTAATTGGGCCTGCATACTTATTCCTTTGTTAATGGGCCTGCGAACTTAAAGCTGATGTGAACTGCTGGGCTCGCGTACTTGACTGGGCTCATGGGCCTGCGCACTTAAATGTCAAGTACGCGGCCCAAATCCTAACCCCTATAAATACACAGTAACTTTTTCCTTTTTACTTTTTATTCAAAATTCTGAAACCCTAAGTTCATCACCACCATCACTGCCGTCGCCTTCTTCCCAAACCACCACTATACCACCGTTGAAAACCACCTATTAATCCATTTCATCTATTTTCTTTACTTGTTATTGTGTTTGATAAGGTAGTTCAATGTTTCTAACCAAATCTCTTCGTGTATTGACAGGATCTGAGATTGAAACAACGATAAAATCAGTTGACAATTGGGGTTTTGATGAACTGCGTACCTAAATACTTGAAGATCTGCGCACTTGTTTCATATGAGTGCGCACTTGCTTCATATGATTCAAGAATCAAAACCCTAATGTAACTGCGAACTTGGGTGTGGACTTAAAATCCTAAACGAAAGTTTAGGTGGCTGCGTACTAGTCTAGTACGCAGACCTGATAACCCTCCCTAAGCCGTTACCATGCCCAAGTTACCAGACTGCGCACTTAGGTTACAAACCTGACCTGGTGACTGCGTACCAAGCAGCTGGTGCTCAGTCCTGATTTGGACTGCGAACTTAATCTGTGGACTTAATTTTGGACCAAGATTTTGACCATTGACTTGACTTTTTAGGACATTTGACCGGACTACGTAACTTGACTGATTCATCCGTAAACCGTAACTAGACTCAAATGACTATTAAAATGAAAAACAAAACAAGTCATATACACTTTAAAAATCTAATCCATAAAAAAATAACACACGTAAAACCAACTTGAAACCAAACCTAGTCTAAGTACGTCGTCCGTCAAAGAAAATGAAGTGTCTGTCATTAGTCAAATTCAAAAAATCAAAATTCTAACTTAATTTTCGTGCACGTGTCCAAAACAGATGGCTCTTGAATGGGATCCTAGGGGAATGCACAACCAGGCAATAATTCTGGAAACTGATGATTCAAAGTTTCGGGACGTAGTTGCATGGATCAGGAGAAGCAGGATCGGATATGCAGTAGAGCAGCAAGTTGAAGTCTACAGTTCTCACATTGAAGACTTCTGGAGATCTGCTAGAGTGGAAACAGTGGCTCGTGTCAAGAGAATTAAAGCCACAGTCAGAAACAAGGCAGTTATCATCACAGAAGACACAGTGAGACAGGTTCTAAGATTTCAGGATCAACCAGAGACTGTCAGATCTTTACCGAAGACTGTGATCCATCAAGAGTTCTTAAACTTTGGATACAAAGGAGACTTCGATGCAAGAGGTGATATCAAAAAGAGTCATTTAACCAGAGACTGGAAGCTTATCTGTCATGTATTCCTGATGTCTCTATGTCACCGAAAAGGGGGTTATAATGCACTCAGTCCCGACTGGGCAACAGCCATGATTAAGATCTGCAAGAATGAGCCTTTTAATCTGTCGGGATTGGTATTTGATTGTATGGTGAGGAATGCCCAAGATACAAAGAAGAAATGGACGATGTATCCCCGATTTGTTCAAATGATGATCGATTCTCAACATAAGGATCTGCCTCTTGGTGATAAATATGGTTTTGCCAAGGGTGCACGATTCTTTACTGAATGCAACACACCTGATTGGGAACCGATGCTGGAAAGCATGTACTCTGCTCAACGCTATCCAGTTGTTATGAAGCTATTCAGTGAGATGAAGAGAAGACGACAATATACTGCTAGAACTCAACAACCAGCTGCAACTGAACCTGAACCTACTGAACCTGCTTCTACTGAACCTGCTCCTACTGTACCTGCTACTACTGTTCCTCAGCACACTGCTGAAGAAGTTGCCCGTGAAAGATCTGTTGGTAAAAGGGCAGCATCTGATCCTGTTCCACAAAGGCCGACCAAAAGAAACAGGCCTACTGGTTTACTACAGGAAGGGAGAGAATCGTTGACTCCCGAGGAACTTGAAATGGCTGAAGCTGCTAGACTGAATGCTGAACGTGCAAAGGCAGAGAGAAGAAGAAGAAGAGAACAGTTGCCCGAGTCTGAAAGGCCACGGGTTATGACTGAAGAAGATGAGGAGAATGAAGCTATTCTGGAACAGATGTTTGGTATGGAGGGTCAACCTGGGCCTTCCACTGCCAGGCCAGGGCCCTCTACTGCTAGGCCTGGCCCTTCCTCTGAAAGACCACCCATTCCCAAGCCTCCAGCAAAGAAACAGTCAGTACCATCATCATCTGTTCCTGGTGCATCTCGTCAAAAACCGGTGCATCAGGAATTGTATGAGAAGTTATCTAAGGAGGTGGGAAAGAATGCTGCCAAGGAAATATGTATGTTGAAGAATCAAATCTATAATAATCAGGAGTTGAGAAAGAAGCTGAAGAAGTTGAAGCACAAGAACCGAAGTCTTGAAAAGGTGGTCAAAGATCAGCGCTATTTGATTAAGTTTCAGACTGAGGTACAGATGAAGATGTTTGATATGCTTCAGGAGGTTAAGACTCAGGGTACCGATGCTCCAAAATTGACGTTTGATGAGGTCTTTGATTTTGGAAAATTTATGGAAGAAGAAAAGGAGAAAGAAAGAAAGGAGGAGGAGAGTGATGTAGATGAGATCAGTGAAGACGAGATGCCAGAGACATTTGTAGAAATAGGTGCTGGGGAAAAGACAGTGTATGAAATGGATGATGGGTATGTATTGGATCCTGAGAGAGCAAGTTGGTTTCCAAGAAGACCAATCACCATTCCTGCGTTGCACCAGACCATTCACCATACTCGTGCTTCGCATCAAGAAAGAGTTGTCTGCTGGGGATATGATGGGTTTAAGCGTCTTTTCTTTGTGAAGCGAAGGGGAGGCGTCATTCAGTATTTCAAGGGAAGACCGAATTTGAAGTCCCTTCCAAGATGGGACATACGAGAGATGTGCAGAACTCCTTTTCTGAACCACTCTGGGTGTACCAATGCTGACATGGTGTCTGTGTATATTGAAGATGAGTGTGCACGTGACTTCAAGGAATGGAAGCCACAAAAGCCAAGGCGAAGGATGTCAAAGAAAAGAATTGATCCCGCCACCGGACGGGGAATGATAACCTATGTGATAGACCCTCCAGATGTCGTCACTAGGGTTCCCATTCGTCCAGAGCTTCCTGTACTTTTGGCAGACTTCAAGAAGTGGTTTTATGACAGCAGAACCGGTGAAGCCGTGATTAAACTGAGAGATGATACAGAGGCACTGAGAATAGTGGATCCAGTGGACGTGTTTGCTCTGAATCCATCTGATTTAACTACTCTCTTTGCTAATCAGATAAATGTTGGTGCTGGTAACGTGTTGTTTGAGGAAGCTGTCCTGTTTAGAAGGGCTGTGGAAAGAGCGCTGAAGAGAAAGCAAGAACTGATCGATCTGGTGGCGAAGATCAACGCAGCCGACAAAGCGAAAGATGACAGAGCGCTAGCTGCTGCTGTTGCTGCTGCTGCTGCAAAGAAATCAGAAGCCGAAGCTACTCCAGAGGTTCAAACACAAGCTTCTCCAGCAACAGTTGATCTTGAACCCGAGCCTTCACTAGTACCACCAGTCTCTCCAAGCACAGCTCCAGAGACTCGACAAGATCAAACAACTGTAGATCTAGCTGAGTTATTTATTCAAGAGCCACCCTCTGAAGTGACATCCACTGAAGAAACACATGCTGAAGCACCTCATACTGAAGAACCAATCATTGAAGAAAGCATAGTTCAGGCACTCCCGGCACGTCAAGCAAGAGAAGAGGGGGAGTTGAGTGATGTCGAGATAGATTGATAGTGTAGCACTGGTAGCTGTGGTCTAGGGGGAGTATTGTTGGGTTAATTTGAGACCACAGTTACCAGGTTTAACCATGTTTAGTTATATGTTAGAGTTGGAGGGTTAGATGTGTAATTATAGCATAGTTTATGCTGAAAACCCTAGCTGTGCGCACTTAAAGGAGGAGACTGCGAACTTAACATTAAGTTCGCAGTCCTCAGGTTTTCCCTATAAATAGGAGCTCATTTGTGCAGCTAGGGTTAGGGTTTTTGATGTATCTTTGAGAGCACAAGTTAAAGGTGCGAACTTATTTCATATAGTGCGAACTTGTATCATCCATGGTTGTTTGAAGCTGAATCTTTAATGGAATCGTGTCTTTATGTTTCTTGTGTGTCGGTTCTTACAATATTCATCTAGTTCTTTTAGTTTTCATAGATTAATCAACTAAAACACCTAACAAATAGGTGTTTCTAGTTGATAACAATCTAGTGCACACTTAAGATCTAGTATTTTGGGACTACATTCATAAAAATAACACAAAAAATCTTTAGAAAAGGGTTTAGATGAACCATACACCTTAAATCTTCACTTGTTTATGGTTGTAGGAGTTGTTTGGCTAAGAATCAATTATTTGATGGCAAAAACTTGTTTACAAAGGTTAGGGGTCATAAATGGGGTGTTTAGAGGTGAGTTAGGGTTGTGAAAATGATGAAAACAAGTCAAGGGTGGTTTTTATAGCTGCTTATTTCACCAACACTCGGGCTAAGAGACTCGTGAGTGCTACCCTATGATTCCTTGAATCACCAAAACCGTAACCGTAGTGTGTGTAGGCCTACTTAGAGGGTGTTTGAGATTGTGTTTTGAAACTGATTTTTAGATTATTGCATTTTGAAAACGCAAATAATCAGTTTTTAGTGTTTGGATTGCGTTTTGAAAACGCATATTATTAGTTTTTTAGGCTACCAAAATGCAATAATCTATAAGCAGCTCCACCCCTGCTTTTCCAAAACGCATAATCTGTTTTGAATAATCAATCCCAATACCCCCTTAACTAACCTACTTAGGTTCATTTTACAAATGTTTTGCTATAGTAGACTTAAGTGTTGTTAGAAAAGTTAACCCGAGTTTACTGGGTGTAACACTTGGTAGAAATATTATGGACACGGAAGCTTGTAACTTTGGTCGGATTTCCCCGACCGAAACAAGAAAAATCATATGTGATAATAATGTTACTATACATATATCAAAAATCCTGTACAACATGATCGTACAAAGCATGTAGAAGTGAATATTCACTTCATCAAAGAGAACCTAGAGTATGGGATACTTGAATTATCATTTGTATGCTCTGAAGACCAATTGGTAGATGTACTAACAAAGGTCGTCAACATAAAAATCTTCACAAAATCTATGGACAAGTTGAGTATGGAGATTCTACTACTCAAATAGATTGGGGTGGGGGAGGGGGTTGAAATATTTGAATAAGACATTATTGGGATTAGTTGACATCATTTTCCGAATTAGGTTATTGACAACCATGCAAATCAAGTTCACGATAACCATACACATCAAGGCCAAAAATTAGTTTTTTCCTTAAATGTATTTCTATGTTTAGTCACTTGTTATAGGCTATATATTCGGTTTCATTCTCATTGTATGTACACAAGAAAAATAAGAGCTCTTTTAATACAATCCTCTTATTATTATTGACAATATCTTTGTCATTTTTGTATTCACAAACCTATCACAATGGTTAAGCTCATCAAATCACATGTATGCATCTTCTGTTTATGCTTCCTTACATTACTCATTGGTAACAAGGGTAAGCTATGATCTTCAATTTACTTAATTTTATATATTTGTATTTCTTTTATAAAGTTAATAAAAATAATAAAACACAATTTGTTAAAAACAATCATTAGCTTAGATTTCTCAATATTAAAGTACGTTGTTAATATTATTTAGGGTGCATTTACGTATAAAAAATATATATTTAAAATGTGGCCAGATATCTTATAAATTTGTAAAAAAAATGACAAAGCGACATTCAAAATTTTTGGCACAAAATACTTATATTATATTATTTTGATTTGATGAATTTAAAGGGCACCGGGTCACTAATTTAAAGGTAAAGTCACATATATATTCATTCTAGACTCTTGCATCGACTTTAATATATCGGATCTGGACTGCGATTCATTTTCGTGTTTTTATGTAAGATTTTTAGATGCTTTAGTATTTTAAAATGTATAAAATGAGAGAGTAAGATTGTTGCTTCAGTAGTCTTAAAAATCATTTTTTTTAATTTTCACAGCACAGGTTTGTGAAATCGATGAACTTTCAAAATCCCCATGGTGCGCCCTTCTATGTTGGGAAATGAAGGTCGACGGAGAACACCAATATTGTTGTTGTCGTAATAAGGAATGGTGCAACAAGTCTTACGAGCAATGTCAAGAATCATGTAAAACGCGTGAAAAATGTCCCGGGTGTTAAAGAAATGGGTAATTTGATGTAATACTTTCAAAAGTTGTTTAAATTACCATTATGAAGTTCTTAGTTATATATTTGTGTTACATTAATAAAACATAGGTAGAAATAGGTATATGTTTATGTTAATACCTACCTATGGAATTTTTTATATGTATTGTCCGTCTTTGAGAATTATAGTTTTACTTTAAATAAATTCTTAAAGATCTATGTAGAAACTTATGGTTATTTAAAATTTCATATTTTTTTATATTATATCATCTCTGATTTGTTGATAGTATATACATACGTTCGTGATGTTAATTAAGAAAAAGTATGAATAATTTATTAGTTGAATTATAGTTTAGATTCTTGTCAGCTTATCTTGTTACACATTCTTTCCCAAGCAGAAGTTTTTATAATATGAATTTGGATCATTTGATGTTTTATTATTTGGATACTTATATTGACAAGCAATGTCTTTTATAATATTCATTAGTGTTATTATTTTCATAATCTATTTTACATGGTACTTAATTGGGTTTATATAGTTAATATAGATTATATCCCGAAAGCTTTTCGGAATAGGCAAATATAATATGAAGTGTTAAAATATGTGTTATGATGTAATATAGAAACTAATGTATTACAATATGAGAAAACAACAATTTTAATCATGAAATGAAAATGTATATTAAAAAAAAGATGTACATTTGGATGAGGAGTAGAGCCATAAGCAACCATTACAGGGCGTGATTGAGGCAGTGATCTTGAAGATGTGACTTTTTTTTTTGTTCTTTAAAATTAGTGGTTTTAACTTATTCTGCTCTGGATGAAAATAAAATTCCTATTTACTCATGATTAGTGACATGATTGATGGATATGAAATCATATTAAAAAGTGATGTTAAACAGTTTTTATCTGAATGTTATTACTATTACAATTTATTTTAATAATTATAACTTGTTTTATAAGATGATATGTGATAATGTAGAAAAGTGAATAACAATTTGAATGGATATATGTCAATTGTCAATGTTATCATCAATTATTAATATTGAAAATGATATATCTGTAAATTAATTAACATTGATAAACACATGAAAATACGAAAAGAAATAAAAAGCATACCTAATCATATGTTATTTAAACATTGGAGGGACTTGATGGAGATATATTTATATGTTTCAAGGTAGAGTGATATATATGGTATACAAGATATACTTTTAATCACTTATATCATGATACATTTATTAATACATTTAAGGCTCTAACCCATAAACATGTGATTAACACTTAAACTTACGAGTTTTGTCCTTAATTAAAAATCACTCTCGATTTAAAACTTTATTATTAAAAAAAAAGACAACCCATTTAAAGTTTTACTTTTAATAGTAACTCATAACTGTATATTTTTAAGTATTACAAACCCATAGTAAGCTTTATGCTTTAAACGGGAATCTATTGCGGAAGATTATGAGTGACCAGGTTTGTTCGGTTCTCCCCGTGCCTTTATCCTTGCTTCGAGACATCCATCAAATGTATACCTAGCACCATTACACAAGGAATGGTTAGTTATATTGCTAATAATGCATTTGAAATAGGTGAAGTGTCGTTACATGTCGAAAACGGAACGAACTAACTTTAATAGCAAAACAAATGATTCGGAAAATCATTCCCACCGTAGCTACGACCAGAGGCTGCTGGTCTTCCATCCAATTTTCAGACTTAACCACTTTTTCTTGCCTGTTTTCCCCCAATCTTTTGATTATCTTTACTTAGGGGCTATTTGGTAGCCTCTTAATGAGGCTCTTAACCATTTAGTGCTGAATGATTAAGCATTCAGCGCGTTTGTTTCAGCCTCTGAATGGAATGGTTAAGGCTGAATCATTAAGACTTGGGATGTTGTTGAACCATTAAGCACTGAATCATTAAGCACTGAACTTGGCTGAACCTTAATGAAACTCTCATACCAATGTGGGACAAGAAAACTAACCATTAAGAGGTCGAACTTAATGATTCAGCACTTAACCATTCAGACCTCTTAACCATTTAGAGCTCTTAAAGATTCAACAGTTAATCAACCAAACAGCCCCTTAGGTTGAAAGCCCTTCCTAAGGGAACTTGGAGACTTGTTTAACACAAATTATTTAGCTTGTAAGACTCTCATTTACCATGGTTAAAAATCCCTTTCAGCTTAACTAAAATCTATGTGGTTTTCACCCAAATCAACCCGTTAAGGCTATAGGTTATATATGCATTTACTTGATTATTCGAGAATCATAACAACCATTTTTAATGACCCATTTGACACTTGTTAAATTAACAACATTTTCGATTTGCTCATTATGACCTAGATTATAGATTAATCATTTAGTAAATCTTTAAAATTCCCAAAATGCTCTTATAGGAAATTACTTTAATTTTGTCACACGTAGGCGACACAACTTAGTCAAAACTCATTATTGTTGACCCATTAACTTGTTTGAAAACCTCTAAGCCCCTACGGACTTAGTTCATCAAAATTTTCCTTATTTCATCCATTTTAATCGTTACCGTGCGCCTTAGCGTGCATTGGACATAGTTACAAGTTAACTTACCGAATTTGCACCCACACTCCATGTGGGTGGTTTTTACCCACTAATTTCTTCGCTCATAGGTGTCCATTTAACTACGGAATTAGTGGGTAGCGTAGACCCATCTCCAAACTTTGCAATTCTTCTTCATTATCATTGGCATCAAGAGCTTATTTTTCCAACATACTTACCTGTAGGAACTCTTAATTTACACGTATTAGTTTCCCGGGACTCAATTGGTGATACATCGCCACTTACCTGTAGGAACTCTTAATTTACACGTATTAGTTTCCCGGGACTAAGGATGCATCCATGAATGTTAACATTTCATGTCTTGATGTGGCATCCACCATTGAGTCAATGTGTGGAAGTAGGAATGGATCTTTAGGACAAGCCTTATTAAGGTATGTGTAATCTACACACACTCTCCATTTCCCATTTTTCTTCCGCACTATGACTATATTGACCAACTATCTTGGGAATTTTACTTCCCATATCATCTCGGATTTCAGCAATCTGTCCACGTCTTCTTGAATGATAACATTCCTTTCATATGCAAATTTTCTTCGTTTTTGTTGTACATGCCTGAACATTGTCAATACCAAGTTTATGGGTAATAATATCTTTATATATACCTGTCATATCCTCGTGTTTCCATGAGAACGTTGACATCCTACACTTCAAAAAGGAGGTTAGTTGTTGCTCTATATCTTTAGGGGTATTTGTACTAATTTGGACAGTGATATCCTTGTTGCTTTCATTGATGCACACAACCTTTACATCCTGGTAGGTACATCCTTTGTCATCCTTTAGGATATCATGTCCATCCTGATGTAATTGCTATGCTTGTCTGGATTGGGATGATGCTTTCATTGATGAAGTGTATCATTCTTTAGCTTCTTGTTGATCATTGTTTACCTTGACCACTCACCAAGGTGTAGGTAACTTCATACATTGTTGATATGTCGAAGGGACTGCCTTCATATCTTGTATCCATGGCCTCCTTAATGACATTATAATAAGACAAAGAGTCTATAACACAAAATCATTGTATAGAGTTTACCCTTTCAACATATATTGGTAGTTTGATTTCTCCAATGCTTTTAGTTTCTCCACTAAAACCCACCAGGATGGATGACTTGGAGATGATCTCAACCTCTGGGATGTTCATCCTTTTCAAGGCTTCTAGCTAGATTATGATCACTAAACTTCCTCCATCTACTAATATCCTGCGAACAAAACGGTTAGCGATGTATAAGGTAATTACCAGGCGATCATGGTATGGATCTAGGATGTTTTCCCAGTCATTCTCCTCGAAACTAATCACCTTGGCATTTGTACGCATGCTAGTATTCTTGGGCTTCTCTCCCTTCTCTAATTTGGTCTCTCTAGCATGCCTTGTGGCTGCTGAGTAGGATGTACCATATATATCGGATCCTACGAATATGAAATTGATAATTCCTGCATCACGAGAAGGGAAGCTCCTCTCTCCGGGATGGCAGTGTCATCCAGAGTTTTGGCCTTCTTTTTTCCTAGTAATTCTTGTTTTGGTCAAAAATTAAAAACCAAAAATTAGCTTTGTACTCCAAATCAGAAATGTGAGGTAGAGTGCTAAAGTTGTTTGTTAGATATAAAGCCAGTTTTGTTCTGAAAATGGTTATGTTTAGGATGTTAAAGAATAAAGGTGACAACTATGATCAGATGTCAAAGAAAACAAGATTAAACAAACAGTTGTATCCTTAGAATGGAACCGTGATAAAAGAACTTGACTATGCTACTAAAAATGAAATCAAACGACACAAGAACACTCGATGTACGAGGAAAGCCCTTGATCTATATAGATCGCCAGCATAAAACCTCGGAAGGAGACTAATGGCCCTGCCTTTGTTATTATAATTAAGTACAAATATAGTTGGTACAATTTGGGAAATGTGGTGAACGATCAACTATGATTACAATAACAAGTGTGTGGTAGCTAATTAAATAGCAAGAGAGCGAAAAAAAATAGCAGGTGAATTGTGTCCTATGATCGTTCCCCACACCCATATTTATAATAAGAGATTACAACTTCCATCCCGAAATATCTGGGATATCATCAACTAAGTCTATTAGCCGTTTGTGAGTCCTCCACATTCACACGAGCACCAAACGGTCACCAACTGAGTCCTCGAGAATTATGCAAGACTTGGTCAGTTATTATACTCGTCCAATTAATACCTGCATTTAAATAAAAATAAGGTAAACTGTTAGCCCATCCTCATGATGTACACACAAGATAATACATATTTATATCATGAACTCAGCATCATCTTTGGTATACTGAATATGTACAATAAAAATGTTACTGTTGAAAGTCTGATGGTAATATTTTTTCATCTTATCACAATTCTGATGTGACAACTGATTGACATCCCTGATGCTATAAACTAGCCAATAATTTCGGGATGATCGTTACACCTTATCTCTTTAGCTCCTATATTTACAGATCCTTTCTTCCCTTTAAATCCATATCAAGACCTCAGTAAAAGGTACGTTTCTCCCTTCTTTCTTCTTCTAGACCTGCAAATTGTTTTAAAAAAAATAACAATAGGAAAGAAAAACACCCGAGCTACTTGCAGCTTTGGAGTCCCTCTGACTTCATCGCTCAAAACTTGCTTGAATCCCCCATGGGCGAAGTCTGTACATTCATGGAGAGGGACATCACAGCCCTGCAAAAGTTTGGGGCCTTCCCGGACTCAGCCTTATTCTGACCTTATGATCGGAATGCAAAGTCTGATTTTGCTTCCAACACTTGGGTCTATTTTGTTTATTTTCCCTTCCATCATGGCCTCAAGTATCCCTTCCTTGCTTTCATCCAACGGTTCTTTGAGATGACAGGAATGGCATATGCATAGGCCATGCCTGAGGTTTGGAAGATCCTGATGGTTTGCGACATGATCGTTGAGAATCATGGCATTCGTTTGGAAATTGGGGACCATATTTATGTTTACAAGATGAAAACCCATGGCTCCAATCGCTTTATTCTTCAACTAATCAACAAGAGCCCCCCTTTTTCTACACAATGTTATAAAATCCGAAAGATCTTGGAAATCCAAGTTCTTTTTTGTCAGAAGGGATTCCATCCCAGATGGAAAAAGTATTCCTAAGTTTTGGTTAAAGAGTGGTAAAATCCATTTAAAACAATTTTTAGATATGCATCCTGAGGATATAACTGATGTTTAGATTCTTTGTTTTCAGGTACTTCTTTTGTAAAAGTTGCTCCTCCCTACGACGACTCTTTCATCAGGGTAAAACAAGTTAGAGAGTTATCTCTGTCTGCCAGGACTTTTGAGATTGAAGAAAGTCACTCTACAAGTCAAGCCACAGCCATGTCTGGTAAGTCACTTTTTCCATCCTCAGGAAGTTATAATAAAAAGACCTACTAATATATTTTTTCTATTGTTTCAGCCAAGAAATCTACCTTCTTTGACCTTCAGGATATTGACATCCAGGATATCACCAAGGCTACCAAGATTACCTCCCCTACTAGCTCCAAGATGACAAGCCCTCCTCCCAAACCTAACGGCCATAATTCCAAGAAAAGGAAGAATACTGCTGCTGCTACAAGCTTTGAAGCATCCCCTTTTGAGGGTCTCACCACTCAGGATGCCTTAGCCAAGATCTTTCACTTCCATCTCTAGGTATAGTTATATCCTAAGGATGTCAATAATTTATTTAATAAAATAGTTTTTGGAAGAATTGCCTGTTTTTCCTTTTGTCTTAAGGTCATGAGTACTTGCTCAAGTCTCTGGAAGAGATATCAGTCCAACTTCAAGAGACCACTGTTGCCCTTGAAGACACCAGGAAATTTCAATTGCTAAAGGGAAACACCTTAAGGATAATCTGTCCAAGATGGAGGCTGAAGTGAAGAAGCTGCTTGCTGAGAAGATCAAGATGGCTAAGGATCATGAGAAGGAGCTAGAGGAGTACTTGCAATGGATGATCAACTCTGCCACCTTTTCAGTGAAGCAAGCCATGGTGAAGATAGCCCTCCAAGCCATAGATCTCAACTTCAACCATGCGGAGTGGGATGTTGAAGCATGTGAAGGGAAGATTGTGAGCTTGGATGTCGAAGAGGTGGTGTATGCTCCTGCTTAACAGAGCGAGGGTCCTTCTGGTAAGGATGCAGCAGTGGAGCCTGATCAGACCATCCTGGAGATAGCAAAGGAGACAGAAGCTACAGGGGGCAATGAAGGTGATGATGCCTAGGCCTGAGCCCACTTTTTTAGGATGATTTAGGTGGTATGTTTGTGGTTGTGCAATGTTTGAAAATTTTCAAACTCTTTTTATTTTGGTATGTACTTAAACAATTGAAAGGTTGGGGTGGAGGGATCCTGTGTTTTCAGGACAAAGCCCTAATATTTCCTGATCCGGCCCTAAAATGTTGACCTCTGGTGGATGGGTCCTGGTTTTGGATGAAGCCAGGGGTTAACATGCTTGTAAATAAATAAAATAACAATATTTTGGCTTTACATCATGTTCTCTTTTCTTTGTCATCCCTGTTATGAGCATAACAAACACACAAACAATAGGATAGAAAAGAAAAGTTGATGGAAGTATACCTTAAGCTGTCAAGTTAGCTAATAACTTTCAAAATAATCTTTTAAACAATTAAACCAAACCTTGGCCTTGGAACAAATTAAATCATCTCAAGGATGTTACCAGTGCCAGATCCTTGATGCATCCTCAGGATGTACTTCATTATCTTCAAGATGTCCCCAGTGCAAGATCCTTGATACATCCTCAAAATAGACCTTTTATATTGTTAAAATATTTCCAACTTCTAAAGATTCAAGATTAGATCAAAGACCTATCTCGAAAGCGGAAATAACTTAGTGCAACTTCAACCTGTGAAAAACAAGTAAATAAGGTGATTTTCTGGGGATGAACCCAACTGGCGACAAAACCTGATTTTATACTGGGGACAAGCCCAACTGGTGTCACAGCCTTAGGATAACTGCTGTTATAACCTGAAAAGATTAATTTTTACTAAACCTTCAAACAAGTTTTAAATTTATAACTAAACGATAATTTCTTAGAAACTAAAACCAACACATAGGCAAAGACCTTGATGTGTATAGTATACCTTTCTAAGGTAAATACTGAGTATCGTATTCTAGAGAACACAATTTCCCCTACTCAACCCTTCATCAAATTAACTAATCGGGTTTGAAAAAGAAAATAAAACGGAGGGGTTCTAAAGTAAAAATGGGTTTTCGAAAAAGGTTTTGGTTTAAAAAAAATAAGATAAAAATAGTAGGGATAGTAAACGAGCACATCTCAGGGACCCTCCGTATAAGTAGTCAATTTTATTATGATAGTAGTATTAAGTTTAATTATTGGTGAGGAGGACAAAGGTGAACAGTCCCTTCAGAGTTGGGGATGAGAAAATAACTAAATAAGGGATGATGTTCTGGCAACTTTATGGGTCACGCACAGGGGAAGTGTATGAGTCCCCATAAAGGTGTCTTTGGACTACTAGCCCATACACCGTCGTTCTCCTGTTGACAATGTGGTCTTGGTCCAACTCACACTGTCGTGCAACTTTTTGGAAACTTGGGTCCTGCTTTTTAGGTACTTCCCAAACCACCGCTAAGCCACTTGTTTAAGCGTTGGGTTCTCTAATTTATCTCCTTAAATTACTGTAGAGGCTTGGTCCACCTCACTTAGCTCTCGCTTTTCGTACCGAATGATCTCTCTTACAGTCAACCCTAGCGACAGCGTACCCCCTAAGTAGGAAACGGCTTTTGAACACCGAAGAGTCTCTCTTATAGTCAGCTTGAGGGACAGTGTATCCTCTTAGTAAATTAACGGCTTTATACTAACGAGAACTAGATAAAGTATTCTTGTTTTGTTAATCTTAAAAGTGACAACTTAAATATTTATTCCGTCCAATAAAGATAAGTTTGGTTTAGTGATGATGTGACTTAACAAACACAACCCATAACCTCCCGAGATGAATGAAATCCTTAACAAAGGTGGAACATAATCCTAAGGGTGTGCAATTTGAAGATCACTCGTGCACCCGTAGAGATTACTCCCTTTGCCAAGAAAATCATTCATACATTTGGTAAGGACCAGAAACGTGTCACTTGGATCTGGTCCACTTCAGAAGCCATTGCTTAGACTCTGGTTTGCATATCAGAAGCCCGAAGGATCTGTCTCACTACCGGTTTCCTTGCCTTGGATCTAGCTTGGGACTACCAGAAGCCGATCGAACCCGATGATAGTTTGTTTTATTATAAGTTAGGGGTAATTTAGAGGTTTATCAAGTTAGTTGAACCTGTCACAAACATAAACAAACAAGAATTAGTTAAGAAGATAACCCACCAAATAACTAAAAATAAACTACTACTAATAATAAAAGTCTACATATCAAAATGGGTTCGGAGATAATAGAAAGATACAACCATAAAGAATGATCAACACAGGAACATGGCAGGTCATAGACATGCCTTCCATCTTCTTGATGCTATGTATTTAGTGTAATCCTCATGATCCTCGATGTTTTATTGCATGTAACTACTCCTATTACGTTATCGGCCAAGATAATGAAGGTAGGTTAATGCCTAACCTTTGTAGGATGTTTGGATGGCCCTAAGGCCTCCCAGAAGACCCCAAGATCTCTGGAAGAAGCTTTGAAGTCGGGCCAAGAAGGCACAAGAAGGAATGCTAAATGATTGAGGTGAGTTTGCTATTTATAGAGCTGTCAGGGGGTGCATGGGCGTGCACAGGGAGGTGGCACGGGTGTGCACCTGCCCCACGTACGTTCTGTTACTGCAGAATCTGTCTTGTCTGTCCTTTTGGTCTTGCACGGGCGTGCCCGCTGTCAGACTCAGTTTTCTTGTTTCCCAAGTTGGCTGCGTATATTCTAGCGTTCGGGACCTTCATGTAAGTGAGCATGCGTGTGCTTGGTCAACCCGGGTCAGTTTTATCATCGTTTAAGTCCCCGAAAAGGTCTTTACAAATACGGGAAACATGCTGCGATTCTCGTATCCTCGTGAATATCTGGTTTATCTGTTTTTACCTAAGAATCTTCTTTATTCGGGTTGGAGCTCCAAGTTCCTGAAAAACGCAAATAGGAACGATTAAGTAGCTATAATTCTCAATTTGAGCTCAATTTTGCCCTATTATGAGACTTATTTATGCACGCTTTATATGTGTAATTGATGGCACATCACAATACCCCACACTTAGACCATTCATTGTCCTCAAGAAATCAGACAATGGTACACGTAAGGCAAACAACAATTAGCAAATCCTCAATCCACTTATTTATTTTATGTGAGAAAAATAAAACTCCATGACATGCCTACTTAACCCTTGGATTATGCTCAAAGCTATACCTGCACACAATGTTCACTCAACACTAGGGTTTATCTTTTTAGTCAGTTTTTGGGGTTGAACACTCAAGTCCGAACTGAAGTCAACACAAGTCATAGGCTTGTATGCAGATCAAGTCCTCGTCTCTAAACCGAATAACTAAGGTAAATCAAGAGGACTTTTATTAGGGTTGTAACGTATGGGTGCAAAAACTACTAAAAAGATAATTTTTAACTAAAAATATCTACAAAGGGGGATGAGTCACCAAAACACGATGGATCGTCACGCTAAGAGGCAGAAAATGTGGAGGCGGGCGATAGCGGAGTGCAACTTGTTACGCAACGAGTTTGAAAGGAGTTTGGTGTTTATTCCTAGATCCTTCATCGTTGCTATCTCGCACTTCACAGTGTAGTCGATATTGCTTCCTTTCCTGATGCGACGCTCAGCTTTGTATCGAATAGTGCCCTCCTAGATCAGCATCGTGTACTCAAACTGTGAGTGGGTTGATTTTTTGCTGCACCTGCATTCATGTGACCAATTTCTACACTTGATACATCTTTCATAACGTTTGGCCCGTCTCTTTGCATCACTTTTTGATTGTCTACAGAAGGGTGGATTCTGCTCCATCTGTCGCCCCAATTTTCTTTCACCAGCCGTCTTCTAAAAAATAATCTGAGAAAGCAAGGGGGAGAGCAAGAGAGAGATGAGAGATTACAGAGAGAATGTAGAGAGAGTAGAGAGTAGGGGATAGAGAGAGAGTTCTAGTTCTTTAAGGTCTCATCGGTCAAAGACCAAATCTTTAACTCTGAAGAACCCTTATTGCTTTTGGGCTCTCTTTTTGGGTCTCTCTATTTAATCTGGGCTGTCTTTTATTTTTGGTCTCTCTCGTATGTTTTTTAAGATCTCCCTCTTGGGCCCGTCTTGTGTTGTTCCCTCCTTTTTGACAATGGCACTACCTTTTCTAGCTTGCTATCGCGAACCCTTGATGACAAATTACTTGAAGCTGCTCTCGTGACGCATGGTAAGGACTCATTTTATTGGGTAAAGAAACGAAAGGCTAAGGCTCAAAATGGTTTTCTAAGGGTATATTTTATTTTGGAGAGATTCCTAAATGCCTTTATCATTTTTACCTAGTTACCGATTTTAAAACAAGAATATGTATAAACACACAAGTTCTAACCGTGTTGGACTAAGGTCGGATATCTCTCAAGAAAACGTAGCGAGCAATAAATAATATATACATGTATATATATAGACTATCTTATAAAGCATTTCACAAGGACCTCTTAATTTTTAAGTAATACAATTATAAATGCTTAAAGTACAACACATAATGCATGTAGTAACTACTTTTTAAGGGTACAGACATTTAAAAATGAATATAATATCTGGCAAAGTAGGTTGGCACATACTTAGTCACAGACAAACACTGGCTATTGGAGATCTGTCATGTATGAACCCCATAAGCCAGTAAACATAAATCTTGAAACTAAGGAAGAAATACCAAAAGAACCAAAAGACTACATTGATGAAGATTTCCTAAAACTTGAGCTTGATGCTAAGGCATTCTCTATGTTGGAAATGTCTCTCCCAAATGAAATCTACTCTGGACTTTTACATTGTGAAAGTTCCAAAGAGCTTTGGGACTGCCTAAAAGAACAGTTTGGAGGAACTGAAGAGGTGATTGCCAACACCAGAGAAATTCTTGCTCAACAATATGAAACATTTACTCACATTAATGGGGAAACTTTGACACAACAATTTGAAAGATTCTCCTCATTAATCTCTGAGTTAAAGTTAAATGGTCAGACCTTAAACAAGTACGCTGAACTCTCTAGCAAAGTGAGCAGTAAATACGAAACTCGACTTGCCGCGGGGGTGGCAATCCTGGAAGATCTTCGGGAAAAAATTCTGGAAAATCTCTCACGACAGGGATGTCTTCGATTCTGTTCTCCTCTGTCTTCTTCTCGCTCACAAGCGCTAAGAATGCAAAGTGACCTTTCCGCAAGCACTTCTGGGCCTTCACGCAAGACACCAATCGCAACGGAGTCTTCCTACACTCCCCCTGTATGGATAAAACCTCTCCACAGGGCAACGGAACTCGAACCACTTTCCCAAAACAGAAGACCTCGGCGCGGTTCTTCGACAACCAGTCCATGCCAACACAACGTCAAAACTTCCCAACTCGATTGGCAGAAGATCGATACTAAACTCATAATCTCCCAACTTCAACGCACAATTCTTAACTACTTCCTCGGACCTAATTGTCTTACCATTGGCCAATTCTATCGAGTAATGTGTATGCAACTTATTTGACTCTAATCCAAGGGTCCGTTAAAAGTCAGTTGACACAAAGCTTAGATCGGCACCGGTATCAAATAGTACAGAAGCAGTATGATTGTTTACGAGGAACGTACCTGTGACTACGTTAGGATCCTCGCGTACGTCATCGGCACCAGTTCTTCGACAACCATTCCACGCCAACCACAACGTCAAAACTTCCCAACTCGATCAGCAGAAGATCGATACAAAACTCATTATCTCCCAACTTCAACGCACAATTCTTAACTACTTCCTTGGACATAATTGTCTTACCATTGGCCAATTCTATCGAGTAATGTGTAAGCAACTTATTTGACTCTAATCTGAGGTTCCGTTTAAAGTCAGTTAACACAAAGCTTAGATTGGCATCGGTATCAAATAGTACAGAAGCAGTATGATTGTTTACGAGGAACGTACCTGTGACTACGTTAGGATTCTCGTGTGCGTCATCAGCACCCATGACAAAAGCCCTGCCACGTACTTGACCTTTCAGCTTGAGGAAGTCCTTCTTAAAATGGTCGGTAGTTCCACAGTCAGAGTTCACAACTGTTTTGGCCTGACACTGCACTGTGGGATGTCCCATCCGCTTGCACTTCTCTCATTTGATACTGTCGCACGTCCCACATGATGGTATTTGCACTTGTTGCAGAGTGGGTGGGGCCCGTTGTATGGCTTGCGAGTATCAGTAGCGGTGGCAACAAAAGCTTTGATGGTTTCGGGTCTCTTGTTGGAATTACCCTCTGCACCTTTCCCCTTCTTGAAGTTGGACCACTTACGCTTGTTTCCAGAACCTTCACCCTGGTCCAATTCCTTTTGGGTCAGGGAACCCATGCGTACCGCATCATCGGTAAGGCTATGAGCTAGGGTGACAACATGCTGGATGGAAGCTGGAGCAGCAGTGATAACCATGCTACGGATCTTAGGAGAAAGTCCCCAAATGTACCTATCTACCCGGTTATACTCAGGGGTAACCATGTGTGGAACTAGACGACAAGCTCATGAAATTGGGTGGTATTGGCAGTGATATCCGCCCCATTCATGGACAAATTCCAGAACTCGGTCTCCAACTTTTGCAACTCACTCCGTGGGCAATACTTGTCCATCAGCATCGACTTCAACTCGGCCCAAGAAAGATTGTAGGAAGCTTCGCGACCCAAAGTCTGCACCTATAGGTTCCACCACGTCAACGCCTTGTCTTGGAAGGTGCAAGTGACATACTTCATCTTCTGGTCCTCTGAGGAGCCACTGATGTCAAGTACCGACTCGGTTTTCTCGATCCAACGGATAATACCGATTGCTCCTTCTAACCCACGAAAGCTCCAGGGCTTGCATGCCATGAACGTCTTGTAGGAACAACCACGGATGGTACTAATTCTGTAGTGTCAGAAAGAACGGATTATCAACGAAAGGATCGACATATGATAGGATCAAGACTAGGAAGGAATAGGCATGAGCTTTTACCAGTCTCAGGTTCCTGGGTTCTGCATCGGCCTACTGTGCCCGAACCGCCACTTGAATCGGCGCGGTTCGCTTCATGTTGCGCGATAGCCTGTGCAATTACTTTGGCTAGGTCCGCTGAGGTGGTTAGGAAAGCTTCTTCCACAGAAGTCGATCGGGTAGTTCTTTTTGGGAGGCATGTTCTTCTAATACACAGGATGTAACTGTGTTTTGCCTTATGTGCATCCTGAGGATAGACTAACATATTATCTTATTATGATGATATTGCAAGTACACTTAATCAATATTAAGGCTTGTAACTGATTACTAACGGCTATATTGTCTCACTCAAGTCAAAGAAGCTGATCATTGAAGAGCTAAACGTGTGAAGCAAGTCCATGGCCAAAGATCAAGTCAAAGGTGTAACCGACGAGCATTAATAATAAGCGAGAAACAAGGAAACTGTTATTCCAACGTCTATGTTGGTAGAAACTGACTAAAATGTTCACCTGAAACAGTCCAGAAAGCTCATTGAAAAAGGCGGATATCATGGGATTCTTATTTATTCTTTTTTAACTATATAAAGGGGATGATTGACGAGTATAGGACACTTGATCAACACTTAGTAGTCACTTGCTCATTCTAGAACACCTGATATTCTCACACACACAAAGCACAATCATTGTAATCATAGACACTCGTCCATCATTCATCCAAAGTTGTAACCTTTTTTTACCATTTTTAATATTAACAAAAAAACAGTGGCTTAGACTCCTCCCGAGGTTTTGTGCAGGTGATCATAAAGCGATCAAGGGCTTTCCTCGTACATCGAGTGTTGTTCTGTTATTGCATTACATTAACAATTGTTTTCTCTTCCTTATTTAACCATTCTGTCAGACATTTACATCCTCAGGATATAACTGCCCATCCTAAACAATTTTCTTTGCCATCCTGAACATAGTTGTCAAATATCATTTCCTTGTTATCTTAAAGTGCAATCTTGAAGATATAACTAAGCTTTTAACATGTTTAACATTTTAGCACTCTACCTCACATTATCTGATTTGGAAAACAAAGTTATTTTTACTAAATAATTTTTTACCTAAACAATTTGTCGCCCACCGTGGGGAAAGTGGTGCTATTTTTAACAAAAAGTTTGTTAAAGTTTTTCCTTAATCAACTCATTTCAAAAATCTTGACAACTATGGCTTCCAACCAAAAATCTGTTTAGTCATCCATGCCATCTTCAACCTCTACCAGAAATGTGACATTGCCACCTCCACCTGCATTCTTAAAGAGTTCCACTTCACAAACTCCTCCTAGACTAGGATTGGGAACATCTGAACCCACTCCTCCTGTTTTGTATCGAATGATGAGATTATCTCCATGTTTACACTAATGAAAGATCAAATGAAGAGACAACGGGAAACAAATCAGATGTTGATGAGAGAACTTCAATCTCTCAAAACATCTTTGAAAAGACCAGTTGAGGATGTGTTAACACCAATACAACCCAAGGTCTTGGATTTCAACTCTACTATCTCTGGGGGAAATCATCGGGATCTTGAGAAGATCAAGGATATGGTATCTAGTGTACCAGGGATAGTACAGCCAATCCCTGAGGTATCCTCAGCATGTCACAGGGTGTCTCGTTTTGCACCTTAAATATGTGACGCAGAGATTCCAGACTCCAAGCATGAAGCTTCATGATGGACCCATAGATCCTGAAGAGCATGTAGCACAATACAGGGAAATGATGGAAATAAATCCAATTCCTGCTGGCCTCAAGGGAGCATGTTTATGTAAAGTATTTGGTTCCACCCACACTGGTCCAGCCTTAAAATGGCTCCTAAGTGTTCCATTGTATTCTATTAAATCCTTTGCACATTTGATTAATATGTTTAATAACAAATTTTCTTGTAGTCTAACATTTGAACATTTGACAAGTGACTTATACAACAGGGAGAATCACTAAGGGAGTATATCACCAGGTTTGGAAAAGAAGCACTTGACATCCCGAACTTGGATGTCACAATAGCAGTGCAAGCATTCAAGATGGGACTACAAAGAGATTCCCCTTTCTATCAAGAATTGGTGATGAATCCTTTTAGAAACTTGGATGAATTTGGAAACAAGGCTCTAAGGTTCATTCGTCTTGAGGATGATAAGAAAATCCAGGAGAGGATAGAAGCATCCCCACGATACAACAATCCAATCAAAAATCCACTCCCACATATGCTAGACCTGATAATAAAAATGTCAATATGGTTGAGCATGACGATGATGAGGATTGTCCGAAACTTTCAGATTATTGTTTTTCTGTGGAAGTAACATGATTAATGTATGTTATGAAGGATCTTGGAGATAAAGCAAGATGGCCAAGGAAGGATAGCAAATCAGGATGGAAGGACAAATCTAAATTGTGTGCCTTCCATAAAGATTTTGGCCACATTACTGAGGATTGCATTGCTTTGAGAAAAGAAATAGCGTATCTTCTAAGTAAGGGCCATCTTAAGGATCTCCTGGGCAAGAAAAAGTCAAAGATTCAGGATAGCACTGACATACCAGAAAGGGCAGCATCTCCACCCAAAGATGCTAGCATTATTAATTTCATTTCAGGTGGTTTAGATATTTGTGGTACATCCTACTCAGAAACTAAAAGGCATGCAAGGGAAATGAAATCAGAAAAAGGGCCCATAAAGACCACCATCTTGACAAGCTCGAAAGTGATCAACTATGAAGAAGATGATCGAGAGAATATCCTTGACCCTCACCATGATGGTTTAGTGATAACTTTATATATTGCTAATCATTTTGTTCGCAGGATATTAGTAGACGAAGGGAGCTCAGTCAACATAATTCAACTGGAAGATCTCAAGAGGATGAACATCCTAGAATCTGAGATAGTTTCTAGGTCATCAGTCATAGTTGGCTTCAGTGGAGAGACTAAGAGCACAGTAGGTGATATTAAACTACCTGTATATGTCGAGGGGGTAAATTCTATCCAAAGATTTTGTGTGATAGACTCTTTATCCTGTTACAACGTTATCCTAGGGAGACCTTGGATACACGACATGAAAGCAGTGCCATCAACATATCACCAATGCGTCATAGTAAATAGTGACCAACAGGAAGCTAAGGATTGCTACAAAACATTGATGAAAGCTTCATCAAGACAAGCATAGCAATTAAAGCAGGATGCACAGTGTTATTCTCAGGATGTCAAGGTACATCCTGACCAGGATGTAAAAGCAGTTTGCCTCGATGAAAACAACAAGGATATCACTGTGCAGATTGATAAGAACATCCCTAATGATATTGAATAATCTTTAATTTTGTTTTTAAAATGCAGGATGTCAACATTTGCATGGAAACAATCAATAAGGTTTGTCCCAAAGACCCATTTCCACTTCCACACATCGACTCAATGGTGGATGCCACAGCAGGCCATGAGATGTTAACCTTCATGGATGCATCCTCAGGATTTCAACAAATCCAGATGGATTCAGACGATCAAGAGGATATTACATTCATGACCCCATCAAGTATTTACTGTTATATTGCCATGCCTTTTGGACTAAAAAATGCAGGTGCAACATATCAAAGGCTGGTAAATATGATGTTCACAGAAAAGATTGGGGACACAATGGAAGTCTACATCGATGACATGGTGGTCAAATCCAATAAGGCAGAGAACCATCTTCAGGATCTCAAAGAGGCATTTGACATCCTAGATGCATATAGCATGAAGCTAAATCCAGCCAAATGTCACTTCGGAGTTGGTGCTGGTAAATTTCATGGACACCTAGTAACCAAGAGAGGCATGGAAGCATGTCCCAAGAAAATTAAAGCTATTCTGGATTTGAAATCTCCAACAAATCTTAAGGACGTGCAAAGGATGACTGGCAGGATAGCAGCCTTAAACAGGTTGATCTCGAAATCTTCAGAGAAATGTAAAGAATTCTATGACATTCTAAAGAAGAACAAGAAATTTGACTGGGGACAAAAGCATGAGAAAGCATTGCAAAAGTTAAAGCAATATCTTGTAGCAGCTCCACTTCTGATGAAACCTGAGGATGGTGAACCTCTATCCTTATACCTTCATGTCTGAGGCAATGCAATCAGTTCCGTCTTGGTGAAAGACTTTGAAGGACAACAACATCCTGTCTACTATGTAAGTAAAACTTTATTGGATGCTGAAACCAGGTATTAACATCTTGAGAAACTTATTTTAGCTTTAATAATGGCATCTAACAAGTTAAGGCATTATTTTGAAACACATAGCATACATGTTCAAACTAATTACCCTATTAAAAATGTGCTTAGAAAACCAGAAATGTCAGGTAGAATGCCAAAATAGCCAGTGAAATTAATTGCCTTTGACTTGGTATATGAACCTAGAAATGCAATCAAATCACAGGCTCTAGTTGACTTTGTGGCTTATTTCAATAGTGACATCCTAAGTGAAGTAGAGTCTAAAGTACAACAATTAAATGAAAACTTAGAAAAATGGACTCTATACACTGATGGTGCTTCAAATGTAAGAGGTACAGGGTTAGGAATACTACTAAAATCGCCACAAGGGGACATAATACCCCATGCAATTAGATGTGCATTTCAAACAACCAATAATGAGGTAGAATATGAAGCTCTCATTGCTGGTTTACAACTTGCTAGAGATATGCATGTTATAAATCTAGAAGTATTTGTTGATTCCTTGTTAATTAGTAACCATTTTAATGGATCTTATGCAGTCCGTTAAAAAATGGATCTTATGCAGTAAAAGGTCAAAAACTAGCTATTTATATTGAAATAGTTAAAAAATTAGCAACTTCCTTTGTAGAATTTACATTAACACACGTACCTAGGGAAGAAAATGCTGAAGCTGATGCCTTGGCTAATTTAGGATCCTCCATAAATTTACCAGAAGGATCCAAAATTCCCAATGTTCACATCCTAAAGCCAGCAATTGAAGAGTGGTATCCTAAGGATAGTACTGTACATCTTGAGGTTAATGCTGTACAGCCTGAGGATAAGACTGTGCATCCTAAGGATAACACTGTCCTAGCCACTCAGGTTCAAGATGACTCATCCTGGATGACTCCTATAATAAAATATCTTGAGGAAGGTGACATTCCTGATGGAGAAAATGCAAAGGCTTTTAGGATGAAGGTATCAAAATTTACCATTATAGACAATATTTTTTATAGAAAATCTCTTACAGGTCTATACTTGAGATGTCTTAACAAGGAAGAGACAAATGAAGTTCTCAAAGACATCCACGAAGGAGATTGTGGAAACTACACAGGAGGGAGAGCTCTATAGTCGAAGACTCTAAGGACAGGATACTACTGTCCAACCATGAAGAAGGATGCCATGTTGTATTCTCAGAAATGTGATCCATGTCAAAGGCATAGCAACATCCTTCATCAGCCTGATGAACCTTTACATCCTATTATCTCACCATGGCCTTTCATGAAATGGGGGATGGACATAGTAGGAAAACTACCTAATGCTCCTGGTGGAAAGATGTTTATGCTGGTTATTACCGATTATTTCTCAAAATGGATCGAAGCTGAAACATTCGTTCAAGTCATGGATAAAGAAGTAGTATCCTTCATCAAGAGGAACATCCTAACAAGATTTTGTGTACCAGCTGAGATCATATGTGACAATGGATCCCAGTTTATCAGCAAAAGGACAACGTGTTTTTGTGAAAGCTGGGGAATCAAGATGATAACATCAACACATGTCCATCCTCAAGCTAACGGACAAGCAGAATCCTCCAATAAGATCATCGTCAACAACTTGAAGAAAAAGCTTGGAGAAAAGAAAGGAAAATGGGCAGAAGAGCTTCCATTTGTACTTTGGGCTGATAGAACCACCTCCAAGAATGCAACTTGCCAAACACCTTTATCAGGATACAACTACCAACTCAGAAGCATTGCTACAAGATCTTGAATCAGTGGATGAGCTTAGGGATGCTGCTAAATTGAGGATGACAGCCTATCAATAGAGGATTTCCAACGCATACAACAAGAATATAAGGATAAGAAGGTTCCAAGTGGGAGATTTGGTTCTGATAAAAGCCTTCCAAAACACTACCAATCTAAGTGATGGTAAGGTAGCTCCTAAATGGGAAGGACCATACTTGATCGATTCTGAGGCTGACAAAGGAGCATATTGGCTCTCAACTTTGGAAGGTGAAATTCTACCAAGGTCTTGGAATGCGATCCATCTAAAGTATTATCACATATGAGGTATGAAAGAAATCTTTCTAAATTTACATTTCACTTTTCTAACAATATCATGGTCTAGTATATAGTCCATCCTCAGAATTTTGCAGAACCATCCTGAAGATGGAACTTTGAAGACTAAAGGGTTGGCCACCCTCTCCTACATTAACGTGTCTGACACCTTCCTAAGGTTTAAAGGTTTTCACCTTTCACATTAGGTTAGAAACCCCACCTGGAGCTCACGTTATTCGTGTATATCTTCAGGATGGTGGGACCAGTTCATGTAAAAGTAGCTAACAATCTCATCATTTTTGGAGTATACATTGAATCCATAAGGTTTAGACATTTTTCAATGTCTCTTTCTCGTATATGGCCTAGTCACCAGTGGCCTTGTCGCCAGTTATTCTTAGGCTATAACGCCATTTTATCTTAGGCCTTGTCGCCAGTTATCCTCAAGATGTTACATCTGGCCTTTACGCCAGCTATCCTTAAGATTATACATCAATATGGGCTTGACCCCAGTTTATATAAGGCCTCGTTGCCTTGTTTACCTTTATACAGGTTATCATCAAAAGTTATTAATAATCTTGAAAAGAGAAAAATATTTTAAGTCTATATTAAAGATACAACACTGGGGACTCCTAAAGATGATCAAGACCGTTCTAAGGATGACAAAGAAGAAATCCTAGGAGATGTCCTAAGGATAAAATAGAAAGAAAAACTTGGGAAATACCCTAAGGATACAACAGTCACTGGGGACATCCTCAGGATGTCGTTACTACTAAAGATGTTGCTTTGAAGAACAATTGATGAATTGGAATAAAGATATAAGTTTATGACTTACCTCATTCTTTTATACTTGCTGCTTAACTATATTGCAGGATATCAAAAGAATGCAGAAAAGAACACAGAGATGTAGCGCCAAAAGAGTTACCATTTTATTTATTTATCAAAGTCAAAATTGATGTCAACCCCTGGCTTCATCCGAAACCAGGACCCATTCACCAGGGGTCAACATCTTTAGTCCAGCCCAGGGAAAGATTTGGGGCTTCGTCTTGTAAACCAAGATCCCTCCACCCCAAAACCTTTCATTGTTCATACATGCATAAAAGTAAAATTGTTTAAGTGTTTACCAACCAACCATCATAAAAAACAACCGCAAAATATTCTAAAAAGTGGGCTCTGGCCTAGTCATATCATCCTTCATTACCCACTGGTTCCTCCACCCGAAACTCCTTGGCCACCTCAACTTCCTTCACTTCTGCATCCTCAGGCTCCTTAGGAGAATCCTCAGGATTAGCAACAGGGACAGGCTCATGAACCACTTCCTTTCCCCCAGGCTTCTAATTTTCTCCTGCCAGGCTCCAACATCCCAATCCTCTTGTTTGAAGTTAGGATCCTTAGCCTGCAGGGCCATCCTTACCTTAGCCTGGAGAACGAAAATTGTGGCAGACTTCACAAGACCCTGCCTATACTCCTCCATCTCCCTGGCATGCCCTTGTCATGAGAAACCTTCTTCACATCTTCAAACTTGGCCTTGGTGTCATTAAGCTCATTGGCGATGTCGTCCAGGGACTTCAGGAGAAATTCATGTCCCTACAATATAAACAGAACAGGTAAGTGTTTTATCCCTCGTATATATTTTAGAACTGTTGTTTCCATCCTCAGGATAGCACTTACCTGGAGAGTAAACTGGGAAATCTTGCCCAAGATGTCCTCACAGCTAAGACCCTCAAAAGGAGAAGTCTCTTGTGCTGAAGTAGTAGCAGTCTTCCTTTTCTTAGAAGAAGCCTGGGCCTTAAGCTTGGGAGCAGGATGAGAGCTTGCCATCCTGGAGCTGGATAGTGAAGTGATCATGGAAACCTTGACATCTTGGCTGTCAATTTCTTCAAGGTCAAAGAAGGCAGATTTCTTTGCTGAAAAGGATAAAAACACAGGTTTAGACAGATATACAGAACATAAACATCCTCAGGATATAACAGGTAAAACTTACCAGACATCTCTGTAGCTTAGCTTGTGGTAAAACTTTCTTCTACTTCAAACGACCTAGCTGAAGGAGGTAACTCTAGTACTTCCTTATGTCTTATAAAAGCGTCGTCAAAAGGGGGAGCAAGTTTTGCAAATGAAACACCTGTAAACATAAAAACTTTCAGAATGTTAATGATATCCTTAGGATATAACTACAAAACTTTTATAAACATGGATATCCTAAAAAACTTTTACCACTTTTTAACCAAGATAGGGATGTCATCCCCATAAGGAATGGAATCCCTCCTCATAAAGAAAAACTTAGACTTCCAGGACCTGTCAGATTTTATGACATTGAACAGAAAGGGAGGCTCTTTGTTACTAAGCTGAAGAACATAACGGTTTTACCAGTGTGTTTTAAACTTGTATATGTAAGACAGGTCCCTAATCTGAAGCTGGATGCCATGGTTCTCGATGATCTTATTACAGACCATCAAGATCCTCCAAATATCCGGCATGGCCTGAGCATATGGCATCCCAGTCACATCAAATAATTCTTTGATGAACTCAGGGAATGGGTACTTTAGGCCAAGGTGGAATGGCAGGTACAAGAAACAAACCCAAACAGAGGAGGCAAAATCAGATTTTGCACTCGAATCATAGGGACGGATAATAGCCGAACTAGGGACGACCCCAAAGTTCTTAAGGGGCCTCAATATCCCTATCAGTAAAAAAACAGATCTCATGTTCAGGTTCTTTAAGCAGGTGCTGGGGTATGAAGTCTTTGGGGACTCCAACACTCCCAGATGCTCTTGTTAGTTTCTTGCCCATCCTTAGAATTTTTGTTCAAAAAAGTTTTGTAGGATCAAAGAATAGAAGAAAACAGGGAAGAAGAAGAGTAATTACCTTTTTTAATAATCTTGTGTGATTCTAAAGGAAGGAAGAAAGCCTAGATACAGGCGGCAGAAGAAGATGAGATGTAACGGTCATCACAAAAATTCAGCCGAAAAAATAGTCATTACTATCCTGACAAGACGTCTAATCAGGTTCCACAGATAAGATTTGGAATTAAAAATATTATAACCGTTTGAAATATTAACAGTAACATATTTTTGGGGACAATTGTTGGTGGTGAAAATCCTTAGGATGACTTTACCTCATATACTCTGTGTGACATCCTCAAGATACGGAAGGACTAAGTAGGGTTCAGGATGTAACTGTGTTTTGCTTTATGTGCATCCTAAGGATAGACTAACAGATTATCTTATTATGATGATATTGCAGGTACACTTAATCAATATTAAGGCTTGTAACTGATTACTAACGGCTATATTGTGTCACTCAAGTCAAAGAAGCTGATCATTGAAGAGCTAAACGTGTGAAGCAAGTCCATGGCCAAAGATCAAGTCAAAGGTGTAACCGATGAGCATTAATAATAGGCAAGAAACAAGGAAACTGTTATTCCAATGTCTATATTGGTTGAAACTGACTAAAACGTTCACCTGAAACAGTCCACAAAGCTCATTGAAAACGGCGGATATTATGGGATTCTTATTTATTCTTTTGCAACTATATAAAAGGGATGATTGACGAGTATAGGACACTTGATCAACACTTAGTACTCACTTGCACATTCTAGAACACCTAATATTCTCACACACATAAAGCACAATCATTGTAATCATAGACACTCGTCCATCATTCATCCAAAGTTGTAACTTTTTTTTACCACTTTTAATATTAACAAACAAGGCAGGGGCTTAGACTCCTCCCAAGGTTTTGTGTCGGCGATCATAAAGCGATCAAGGGCTTTCATCATACATCGAGTGTTGTTCTGTTATTGCATTACATTACATTCACAATCGTCTTCTCTTGCTTATTTAACCATTATGTCAGACAGTTACATCCTCAGGATATAACTGCTCATCCTAAACAGTTTTCTTTGCCATCCTGAACATAGTTGTGAAATATCATTTCTTTGTTATCTTAATGTGCAATCTTGAAGATATAACTAAGCTTTTAACATATTTAACACTTTTAGCAATCTACCTCACATTTTCTGATTGGAAAACAAAGTTATTCTTACTAAGTAATTTTTGACCAAAACAATATACAATATACAATTCAAGATAACAAATTTTGATACCTTCATCGTGAATGCCTTAACGTTTTCTCCATCTGGAATATCACCATCCTCAAGATATCACTATTGGAGTCATCTAAGATGATTCATCTTGAATTTGAGTGCTGAGAACAGTGTCATCCTCAGGATGCAATGCTTCAATAGTTGGTTTCAGGATGTGGATAATTGGGTTGTTGGATCCTTCAGGCAAGTTTAGTGAAGATCTTAAATTTGCCAGTGCATCAGCCTCGACATTTTTCTCCCTAAGTACCTGTGTTAGTTCAAAATTTTCCAAAGAAGATGCTAACTTTTATGTGTAATACATTGAATAATGCCTAAACCTTGAGGATTCAATGTATATCCCGAAGATGATGAAATTGTCAGCCACTATAGCGTGTACTGGTCCCACCATCCCGAAGAGATACATGACTAACGTGCGCTACATGTGGGGTGTATAAACCCAATTCATGAGAAAGGTGAAATCCTTTAAACCTTAGGAAGGTATTAGATACCTTAACATAGGAGAGGGTGGCCAACCCCCTAATCTTCTAATGTTCATCATCACGATGATTCTGAAAAAATCTCAGGATGGACTATTTTCCAAGTCAAGTTTAGTTATAATATGATTGTATTACTGAAATCAAATAATGAAAAGTAAACAAAATAGTGTGTACCTCAAATATGATAATGTTTTAGATGGATCGCATTCTAGGATCTTGGGAAGATTTCTCCTTCTATGGTGGGGAGCCAATATGCTCCTTTACCAGTCTCAAAATCAATTAGTACGGTCCTTCCCATTTGGTTATGTTTTGGAACGCTTTTCATAGAACCAAATCTCCTACTTGAAATATTAGGATTCTTATGGTCTTGTTATACGCTTTGGCTATCCTTTTTTGATACGTAGCCATCCTTAGCTTAGCAGCGTCCCTAAACTCATCAACTTCTTCAAGATCCTTCAATAGAGCCTCTGAGTTTGTAGTTGTATCCTGAAGATGTTTCCTTGCTGTGGGCATAACTATCTCTATTGGAATCATAGCCTCTGTACCAAATCTTTAAGAGAATGGTGTCTTGCAAGTTGCATTTTTGGAAGTGGTTCGATCAGCCCATATTACAAATGGAAGTTCTTCTGCCCATCTTCCCTTTTTCTGACCTAATTTAGATTGTTGAAAATGATTTTGTTTGAGGATTCTGCTTGTCCATTAGCCTGAGCATGGACAGGTGTTGATGTTAACATTTTGATCCCCTAGCTTGTGCAAAACTTGGTTGTCCTCTTGCTAATAAATTGTGATCCATTGTCACAAATGATCTCTGCAGGAACACCAAATCTTATCTGGATGTTTCTCTTGATGAAGGACACAACTTCTTTGTCTCTAACTTGCACGAAAGCTTCAGCCTCTATCCATTTGGAGAAATAGTCAGTCATGGCCAACATGAATACCTTTCCACCAGGAGCCTTAAAGTAATTTTCCCACTATATCGGTCCCCCACTTCATGAAAGGCCATGGAGAGATAATAGGATATAATGGTTCAGCACGCTGGTGTAGGATGTTACTACGCCTTTGGCATGCATCACATTTCTGAGAATATAGCATAGCATCCTTCTTCATTGTTGGCCAGTAGTATCCTGTTGTTTTGGTCAAAAATTACTAAGTAAAAATAATTTTGTTTTCCAAATTAGAAATTGTGAGTTAGAGTGCTATACGTGTTGATAAAGTTTGTAATCTAGTTATATTCTAAAAATGGTGAATCAGGATGCTAAAGAAACAAATATATGACAACTATGCTCGGGATGGCAAAGGTATGATTCGGGATGGACAGTTATATCCTAGGGATGTAACTGTTGGCAAATTCAAGGAACAAGTATGAAAAGCACTAAAACATGAAGAACAACACTCGATGTACGAGGAAAGCCCTTGATCGATTGTAGATCGCCGGCATAAAACCTCGGGAGGATACTAGGCCCCTTGCCTTGTTTGTTAATATTAATATGGTAAAAAAGGTTACAAATTTGGATGAATGATTGGACGAGTGATCTAAGATTACAATAAGTTATGAATGTTCTAAGTAGTAGAGTGTGTGTGTATAGTTCTAGCGATAGCAATGTGTGTCCTATACTCGTCCATCATTCCCATTTATATAATACATGAAAGTAAATGGAAAATCCTGTGTGATCCGCTATGTAGTTAAGCTCCTCAATGTTGGTAAGGACTATTTCAGGTGAACGTTGAGTGAGTTTCAACAGAATATAGTCGTTGGATGGCTGTTTCCCCTTTATTCGCCTATATTAAATGCAAGACGGTTACGGGTTTGACCTCCTCCTTGAGCTTGGGCTTGTCTTGCAAGTATCTCATCCTTATTCTTGATTTTCTTTGACTGATAGACGTTGGAGAACAGCTATGAATCCATGTCGTTTCTGCAATTATATCATGTATAGATGAATTGTTAGTCCATCTTCAGGATGTGCACATACTGAAGTACAGTTACATCCTGATGTCTGTTAAATCCTTCAGTATCAGTATTTTGAGGATGCTATATTGAGAATATAAGGTAAAATCATCCTGAGGATTTTCACCATCAACAATTGTCCCGAAAAATATGTTACCGTTACTACAACGGTAAAAATATTTTTCTTAATTGAAGAGTTCATCTTTCTATGCTTCAAGATCCTAAAGGCTATTTTTTAGGCTAAATCCTCATGATGTCCGTTACGTCTTATCATATCCTGCCGCCTATATCTAGGCTTTTCTCCCTTCTTTATAATCAACTGAAATTATT
This sequence comes from Ambrosia artemisiifolia, assembly GCA_032199755.1. NCBI lineage: Eukaryota > Viridiplantae > Streptophyta > Magnoliopsida > Asterales > Asteraceae > Ambrosia > Ambrosia artemisiifolia. Next base: position 34,025,461 of record CM063514.1, read on the forward strand.
TAAAAAAGGTAACTACTTTGCTCCTTTCTCGTTTTCTTCTTCTCTCTATTCCTGCAAAAAGTCTTTTTAATAATAAATTTTGAGAATGAGCAAGAAATTAACAAGAGCTCTTAGAAGTGTTGGAATCCCTAAGGATTTCACACCCCAAAACTTGATCAAAGAACCTGATCAAGAAATTTGTACTTTTAACGATAGGGATATTCAAGCCCTTAAGAAATCAGGGGCTTTCCCTAGTTCTGCTGTCATCCGTCCTTTTAATCTGAATGCAAAGTCTGACTTTGCTTCTTCTGTCTGGGTTTGCTTTTTCTATCTACCATTCCAGCTAGGCCTCAAATATCCATTCCCAGATTTATCAAAGAATTCTTTGATGCGACGGGAATGGCTTATGCCCAAGTTATGCCCGAGATCTGGAGGATCTTAATAGTTTGTAATAAGATCATTGAAACTCATGGTATTCAGCTTCAGATTGGGGACCTGTCATACATATATAAGTTGAGGACACATGGGTCAAATCGTTACGTTCTTCAACTCATTGATAAAGAACCCCCTTTTTCTGTTTAACGTTGTGAGATCTGATAGGCCCTGGAAATCTAAGTTCTTCTTTGTGAGAAGGGATTCCATTCCTTATGGGGATGAGATCCCTATTTCCTGGTTAAAGGGTGGTAAATATTTTAGATAAAGAAAATAATAGTTGCATCCTGAGGGTGTTAGTGGTATTCTGACTCTTTTATTGTTTTGCACGTGCTTGCTTTGCAAAACTTGTTTCTCCTTTGGACGACACTTTTGTCAGACATAAGGCGGTGATAGAACTACCAGCTTCAGCAAGGACTTTTGGAATAGAAGAAAGTTTTTCTACAAGTCAAGCTACTGAGATGTCTGGTTAGTTCTGTCACATCTTGAGGATGTGCTTATCTTGATTCCCATATTCCTGTATTAACCTGTGTTTTTCTTTTGTTTCAGCAAAGAAACCTGATTACTTCGTTCTTGATGAGATTGATAGTCAAGATATTAAGGCCCCCAAGATAACTTCTCCATCCAGTTCCAGGATGACAAGTCCTCCACCTGCACCTAAGCTTAAAGCTCAGGCTTCTTCTAAGAAGAGGAAGGCTGCCAGTGTTTCTGCTCAAGAGACTTCTCCTTTTGAGGGTCTCAGTTGTGATGCCATTTTAGGCAAGATCTCCCAGTTTGTTCTTTAGGTATGCTGTTCATCCTGAGGATAATAACAATTATTTTCAGTATATAATAAAAGTTAGATACTTACCTGACTTCTTTGTACTTATAGGGGAACGAGTATTTGCTGAAGTCTCTGGATGACGTAAACAAAGAGTTTGCTGATACTAAGGCCAAGCTTGAAGATGCAAAGAAGTCTGCCCTTGACAAGACTAAACAACTTGAGAAGAAACTGGCTAAGGTGGAAACTGAGCTGAAAGTGGTGAAGTCTGCTCAAGTTAAAAGTGTAAGGGATCACCAAAAGGAGATGGAGGAATACACACAGGGCTTGATGAAGTCTGCCACCATCTTTGTTTTTCAGGCTAGAGTGAGGATGGCTTTGCAAGCTAAAGATCCTGACTTCAAGCTAGAAGACTGGGATGTTGGAGCTTGGCAAGAGAAGATCCTTAGTCTGGGTTGAAAGGAAGTGGCGTCTGAGTCCATCCATGTTGCTAATCCTTAGGATGTTGCTAAAGAGGCTGAGGTGACAAAGGCTAAAGTGATGGACGTTGGGGTGGCCAAGGAGTTTCAGGTTGAGGAACCAGTGGGCAATGAAGGATGTTGTTTTGGTCAAAAATTACCTAGAAGAAATAATTTTATATTCCAAATTAGTAAAAGTGAGGTAGAGTGCTAAATGTGTGAAATATGTTAAAAACTCAGTTGTATTATGAAGATGGCAGTTTAATATAATAAAGAAATATCAATATAACAACTATGCTCAGGATGGCAAAAAAACTGGTCAGGATGCACAATTATATCCTGAGGATTTAACTGTCTGACAGAATGATGAAATAGGCAAAGATCAATGATTGTAAATGTAATGCAACAAGAGAACAACACTCGATGTACGAGGAAAGCCCTTGATCAGTTGATGATCGCCGACACAAAACCTCGGGAGGAGTCTAAGCTTCTGCCTTGTTTGTTAATATTAATAAGGTAAAAATAAGTACAACTTTGGATAGGTGATGAACGAGTATCTAAGATTACAATATGAGTGTTGTGTGTGTAGAGAGGGTCAAGTGTCTACAAAGTGTTAAGCAAGTGAGAAGTGTCATATACTCGTTTAATCACCCCCTTTATATAGTTACAAGTGAATAATGAAAATCCCATGATAACCGCCTATATTAATGAGTCTCCTGAATGTTTCTAGCTGTCTTTGAAGAGTGGTTAACCAATATAGACGTTGGTTAATCGTTTCCTTATTTCTTGCCTCTCATTAATGCTTGTCGGTTACACCTTTGACTTATTCTTTAGTGTTGGATTTGCTCCACACGTATTGCTCTTCAATGATCAGCTACTTTGACTTGAATGAGACAATATAGCCGTTAGGGAGCAATTACAAACCTTAATATTGATTAGGTGTACCTGCAATATCATCATAATAAGATAATTCGTTAGTCCATCCTCAGGATGCACATAAGGTAAAACACAGTTACATCCTGAACCCTGCTTAGTCCTTCAGTATCCTGAGGATGTTACTCAGAGAATATGAGGTAAAATCATCCTTTATTTATATAACAATAAGATAGTTAGTTTATCCTCAGAATGTGCATAAGATAATATTCAGTGTCATCCTGAATCCTGTTCTGCCTGTAGTATCCTGAGGATGTCACATAGAAAATATAGGTTAGTTCTATCCTGAAGATTTCACCACCAACAATTGTCCCCAAAAATATGTTACCGTTAATATCTTAACGGTTATAATATTTTTAATTCTGATGCTTATCTTCTGAGGATGATTAAACATCTGACAGGATATCAATGGCTATATTTCGGTCGATGATTTAGGGATGAACGTTACACCTTATCACCTTTCACAGTCTATATCTAGACTTCAATCCTTCCTTTAGAATCACAACAAGATTATCAGAAAGGTTATTCTTCTTTCTTCTCTGCTTATCTCTGTTTTTACCAATCTTTGAACTTTTTATACGAAGAACTCCCAGGATGGGTAAAAAATCAACAAGAGTTGCAGGATGTATAGGAGTCCATAAGGACTTTATACAACAAAACCTTTTACAAAATCATGCAAACGAAGTCTGTACGTTCACAGACAAAGATACCTTTCTTTGAAAAACTCAGGGGCTTTCTCTGAATCAGCTGTATTCCAGCCATATGACCATAATGCGAAGTCTGATTTTGCATCCTCTGTATGGGTCTGCTTCCTGTACCTACCTTTCCACCTAGTTCCCAAATTCATCAAAGATTTCTTTGACGTTACTGGGATGGCCTATGCTCAGGCTATGCCTGAGATTTGGAGTATCTTGATGGTCTTTATTAAGATCATTGAGAATCATGGTATCAATCTTCAGATCGGTGACGTGTCTTTACTTGTATAAGTTGAAAACTCGTGATTCCAACCGTTATGTTCTTCGGCTTATAAATAAAGATCCTCCTTACCTGTATAATGTCATTAAGTCTAAAGGTCTTGGAAATCAAAGTTCTTCTTTGTGAAGACGGATTCCAATCCTTTTGGGGATGATATCCTGATGTCTTGGCTAAAAAGTGGTAAAGATTTTTTAGGGTGTTTAAGTTAAAAATTTTGTAGTTATATCCTGAGGATATCACTATCATTCTGAAAAATTTTATGTGACAGGTACTTCATTTGCCAAACTTGCTCCCCCTTTAACTGATTCTATCATCAGATACAAGGTTGTTATAGACTTACCTGTCTCAGCTAGAACCTTTGAAGCAAAAGAGAGTTACACTACTAGCTAAGCCACCGAGATGTCTGGTGAGTAATACCTGTTACATCCTAAGGATGTTTTATTTATTCTTCACATGCTGACTTTGTTTTTGTGTCACCTTCAACCATGAAGCCATTCTTTGACTTAGATGACATAGATAGTCAAGATGTCACTAAGGTTGCAAGGATTACATCTCCATCCAGTTCCAGGATGATCAGCCCACCTTCCAGGTCAAAGGCTGTATCCTCCAAGAAGAGGAAGATTACTGGAGTTCTTCCGGCCAGGGTGCTTCCCCCTTTGAAGGTCTTTCAGCCCATGATGTTTTGGCTAAAAGTTTCTTACTTCACATTCCAGGTATAGTGCCATCCTAAAGATATCACTTAATATTTTCAATATAAAATAACAGACATACCTGTTTTCCTTATTTCTTCGTAGGGCCACAAGTATATGATCAAATGCCTTGATGAAGCTTCTGCTGATATTCAGGATGCCAAGATAGCTTTGGAGGATCACAAGAGGCTTTCCCTTGCAAGTGGGAAACATTGTGAAGAGAAGCTATCCAAAATTGGAGCTGAGCTGAAGCAGTTGAAGGCTGAGAGGGCCAAGATGTCTATAGAGTATGAAAAAGACTTGGAGGAGTATGGGCAAGAGCTTATGAAGTCTGCCATCCTTTCTGTCCTTCAAGCCATGGTTAAAATTGCCCTCCAAGCTAAGGATCCCATTTTTAATCAGGATGAATGGAATGTTGAAACTTGGCAGGAGAAGATAAGGAGCTTGGATAGAAAGGAGGTGTTGCATGAGCCTGTTCCTACACAACTTAAAGTTCTTGAGGCTGTGGCTATAGAGGCTGGAGTGGTAGATGCCAAGGTGGCTGTGGAGTTTGATGTTCCAGTGGGTAATGAAGGATGTGATGACTAGGCCAGAGCCTTTTTTTTTAGGATATTATGTGGTGGTTTTTAGGATGGTTAGTTTGTGAACAATTCAGAGAATTTTCTTTTATATTTATATGAACAATGAAAGTTTTTTGGGGTGGAGGGATCTTGTCTTTCAAGACGAAGCCCTAAATCTTTCCCTGACCTGGCCTGAAAATGTTGACCCCTAGTGGATGGGTCCTAGTTTGGGATGAAACCAGGGGTTGACATCATTTTTTACTATGATGAATAAATAATATGGTAACAACTTTTGACGCTACATCCCTGTCTTCTTTTTCTTTTAATATTCTGCAAACACTAGCAAATGTTATGTATAAAGGAATGATACGAATGAATGAGAAAGGTTAAAACCTTTAAACCTTAGGAAGGTGTCGGACACCTTAACGGAGGAGAGGGTGGCCAACCCCCTAGTCTTCAAAGCATTCGATCTTCAGGATGGTACTGCAAAATTCTCAGGATGGACTATTTCTAGACCATGTTTAGTAAAAATATAAACGATTGAAATAAGTTAAGGATAAGTACTTACATATGGAGATGATTCATCTCTATCAGCCTTCACCTTCATCTTACCAATAATCCAAACCATGGTTTCTTTTCTAGAGAGACCAGTCACATGCATCCATATACGTTATAATATTTCAAATGAACTGCATTCCAAGCTCTTGGTAGAATTTCTCTTTCCGTCGTTGATAGCCAATATGCTCCTTTGCCAGCTTCGGATTCTATTAAGTATCATCCTTCCCATTTAGGAGCTAGCTTGCCATCACTTGGTTTTGTGGTGTTTTGGAAGGATTTCCTTAGTACCAAATCTCTTTCTTTAAATCTTCTTACCCTTATATTTTTGTTGTAGGTTTTAGCAATCCTTTGTTGATAAGCTTCCATCCTCAATTTAGCAGCATCCCTGAGTTCATCCACAGTTTCCAAATCCTGCAATAGTGCTTCAGAATTGGTACTTGCATCCTGAAGATGTCTCCTTGCTGTTGGCATGACCATCTCTATTGGTAGCATTGCTTCCGATCCAAAAACCAGGGAGAAAGGTGTTTGACCAGTTGCATTCTTGGAAGTAGTCCTATCAGCCAAAAGTACAAATGGAAGTTCTTCTGCCCATTTCCCTTTCTTTTCCCCAAGATTCTTTTTTAAGTTGTTGACAATGATTTTGTTTGAAGATTCTGTTTGTCCATTAGCCTGAGGATGGACTGGTGTTGAAGTTATCATCTTGATCCCCCAACTCTCACAAAAGTCAGTTGTTCTTTTGCTAATGAATTGAGATCCATTGTCACAAATAATTTCAGATGGTACTCCAAATCTTGTTAACATGTTCCTTTTGATGAATGACACCACCTCTTTATCTCTGACTTGTATGAATGCTTCAGCTTCGATCCATTTTAAGAAGTAATCTGTCATTACTAGCATGAATACCTTTCCACCAGGAGCTTTGGGTAGTTTTCCTACTATATCCATCCCCCATTTCATGAAGGGCCATGGTGAAATAATATGATGTAATGGTTCAGCAGGCTGGTGAAGGATGTTACTATGTCTTTGGCATGGATCACATTTTTGGGAATATAGCATGGCATCCTTCTTCATAGTTGGCCAGTAGTATCCTGTCCTTAAGGTCTTTGAGTAAAGAGATCTTCCTTCTGTGTGATTCCCACAATCTCCTTCGTGGATATCCTTGAGTACTTCATTTGCTTCTTCTTTGTTGAGACACCTCAAATATGGACCTGCAAGAGATTTTCTACACAAAATATTGTCTATAATAGTAAATTTTGATACCTTCATCCTGAAAGCCTTTGCATTTTCTCCATCAGGGATAACATCTTCTCGTAAATACATAATTATAGGGGTCATCCATGACGAATCGTCTTGATCCTGAGTGGTTAGAACAGTGATAGCCTCGGGATGTACTGTTTGATCCTCAGGATGTTCAGTGATATCCTCAGGATGTGCCTTGTTATCCTCAGGATGCCACTCTTCCATTGCTGGTTTTCAGGATGTGGATGATGGGAATCTTGGATCCTTCAAGTAGATTTAAAGAGGATCCTAGATTTGCTAAGGCATCAGCTTCAGCATTTTCTTCCCTAGGTACCTGTGTTAGTGAAAATTCTATAAAGGAAGTTGCTAAATTTTTAACTATTTTGAGATAAACAGCTAATTTTTGACCCTTTACTGCATAAGATCCATTAAAATGGTTAGTAATCAATAAATACTTCAATATTTATAACATGCATGCCTCTAGCAAGTTGTAAACCAGCAATGAGAGCTTCATATTCTGCCTCATTATTGGTTGTCTGAAATGCACATCTAATAGCATGGGGTATTTTGTCCCCTTGTGGCGATTTTAGTAGTATTCCTAAACCTGTGCCTCTTGCATTTGAAGCACTGTCAGTATATAGAGTCCATTTTTCTAGGTTTTCATTTAATTGTTGAACTTCAGACTCTACTTCACTCGGATGTCACTGCTGAAATCAGCCACAAAGTTTGCTAGAGCCTGTGATTTGATTGCATTTCTAGGTTCATATACCAAGTCAAAAGCACTTAATTTTACTGACCATTTTGCCATTCTTCTAGACATTTCAGGTTTTCTATGTACATTCTTAATAGGATAATTAGTTTGAACATGTATCTTATGTGTTTCAAAATAGTGCCTTAACTTGGTAGATGCCATTATTAAAGCTAAGATAAGTTTTTCAAGATGTGAATACCTGGTTTCAGCATCTAGTAGAGTTTTACTTACATAATAGACAGGATGTTGATGCCCTTCAAAGTCCTTTACCAAGACTGCACTTATTGCATTTCCAGAAACTGCAAGGTATAGCTTGAGAGGTTCTCCATCCTTAGGTTTCATCAGGAGTGGGGCTGCTGCAAGATACTCCTTCAGCTTCTATAATGCTTCCCCATGCCTCTATCCCCAGTCGAATTTATTATTCTTCTTCTTCAGGATGTCATAGAACTCCTTGCATTTCTCTGTGGATTTCGAGATGAATCTATTTAGAGCTGCTATCCTACCAGTTAGCCTTTGTACAACCTTGATATTTATTGGGGATTTGAGATCAAGGATGGCCTTTATTTGTTTGGGACTGGCTTCTATCCTTCTTTTGGTTACTAAATATCCAAGAAACTTTCCAGCACCAACTCCAAAATGACATTTTGCTGGATTTAACTTCATATTGTAGGCATCCAGGATGTCAAAGGCTTCTTTGAGATCATGAAGATGATTTTCTGCTTTCTCTGATTTTACCACCATGTCGTCAATGTAGACCTCCATCGTGTACCCAATCTTTTCCTTGAACATCATGTTTACTAGCCTTTGGTAGGTTGCACCTGCATTTTTAGTCCAAATGGCATAGCTATATAACAATATATACCTGATGGGGTCATGAATGTCGTATCCTCTTGGTCATCTGGTTCCATTTGGATTTGTTGGAATCCTGAGGATGCATTCGTGAATGTCAGCATCTCGTGGCCTGTTGTAGCATCCACCATCGAATCTATGTGTGGCAATGGAAATGGGTCCTTAGGGCAGCCTTTATTGAGGTCTGTGTAGTCTACACACACTCTCCATTTCCCATTTTTCTTCTGTACCACTACCACTTTGCCAGCCATCTTGGGAACTTCACTTCCCTAATCATCTTGGATTTAAGCAGTCTGTCCACCTCTTCTTGTATAATGGCATTTCTTTTTGGTGCAAACTTTCTTCGTTTCTGCTGGATGGGTTTAAAGCTCTTATCAACCCCAAGTTTGTGGGTAATGACATCTTTAGAGATACCAGTCATATCTTCATGCTTCCATGCAAAGGTAGACATCCTGCATTTAAGAAACGAAATTAGTGATTGCTCAATATCATGAGGAATATTCTTACCAATCTTATTGTTCTCATCAAGGCAGACTGCTTTGACATCTTGGTCAGGATGTACTTTGTCATCCTAAGGATAACACTGTGCATCTTGCTTTGTCATCAAGGCTTGCATTGCTGTAGTGGCATCTAGGTTTGGGATGTCAAGTGCTTCCTTCCTAAACCTTGCATTGAACTCCCTTAAGGATTCTCCATGTGGTTGCGTTACCCTGTACAAATCACTTGTCAAACATTCAAATGTTCGACTATAAGAAAATTGATTGTTAAACATATTAATCAAATAAGCAAATGAAGTAATAGAATAAGGAGGAACACTTAGCAACCATTTTAAGGCTGGACCAGTGAGGGTAGAACCAAATCCTTTGTATAGGCACGCTTCCTTAGGATTAGCTGGAATGAGATTTATCTCCATCCTTTTCCTGTATTGTGCTACATGCTCTTCAGGATCGGTAGATCCATCATAAAGCTTCATTCTTGGAGTCTGGAATCTCTTTGGTATCTCTGCATCATATATTGGAGGTGCAAAACGAGACACCCTGTGACTTGCTGAGGACACTTCAGGGATGGGTTGTACTATCCCTGGTACACTAGACACCGTATCCTTAATCTTTTGAAGCTCTTTTGCCAATTGTGGACTTATACCTGTATCATGCAAGGAAGCAATATTGTTAGCAGCAAAAGTACTTGAACTTAAATTGTTACCGTTGTTGCATCCTCGGGATGGTTCAGTGGCATATCCTGGATCTCTAGTTATTGCCATCCTGGGTGTTGTAGAAATCTTCAAGAAGAGAGAATCCGGTATTCATGGGAATGAGATCTCCTTGATGAATGCCCCCATATATGTTGGAATTGAATCCAAAACTCTAGGTTGTAGTGGTGTTCCCATATCTTTAACCGGTCTTTTTGAGGATATCTTGAGAGATTATATTTCCCTCATCAACATTTGGTTGATATCTTGCTGCTGCTTCATTTGGTCTTTTACCATTGCAAACATGGAAAGGATCTCATCATTTGATACAAAAATTGGAGGAGTAGATATAGATGTTCCCATCCCAGATTTAGCAGTATTAGGAGGAACATTTCTGGTAACTTGTCCAGAAGTGTTAGGATAAGCAGGAGGAGGTGGTAATATCACATTTTTGGCAGAGGTTGTGGATGGTGTGGAAGAAGACACAGATTTTAGGTTTGAGGCCATAGTTGTTAAGATTTTTGAAACGAGTTGATTAAGGAAAAATTTTAACAAAGTTTTTGTTAAAAATAGCACCACTTGCCCCACGGTGGGCGCCAAATTGTTTTGGTCAAAAATTACCTAGTAGAAATAATTTTGTATTCCAAATTAGTAAAAGTGAGGTAGAGTGCTAAACGTGTGAAATATGTTAAAAACTCAGTTGTATTCTGAAGATGGCAGTTTAATATAATAAAGAAATATCAATATAACAACTATGCTCAGGATGGCAAAGAAACTGGTCAGGATGCACAATTATATCCTTGGGATGTAACTGTCTGACAGAATAATGAAATAGGCAAAGATCATTGATTGTAAATGTAATGCAACAAGAGAACAAAACTTAATGTACGAGGAAAGCCCTTGATCAGTTGATGATCGCCGGCACAAAACCTTGGGAGGAGTCTAAGCCCCTGCCTTGTTTGTTAATATTAATAAGGTAAAAATAAGTACAACTTTGGATAGGTGATGAACGAGTATCTAAGATTAAAATATGAGTGTTGTGTGTGTAGAGAGAGTGTCAAGTGTCTGCAAAGTGTTAAGCAAGTGAGAAGTGTCCTATACTCGTTTAATCACCCCCTTTATATAGTTACAAGTGAATAATGAAAATCCCATGATATCCGCCTATATTAATGAGTCTCCTGAATGTTTCCAGCTGTCTTTGAAGAGTGGTTAACCAATATAGACGTTGGTTAACCGTTTCCTTATTTCTTGCCTCTCATTAATGCTTGTCGGTTACACCTCTGACTTATTCTTTAGTGTTGGATTTGCTCCACACGTATTGCTCTTCAATGATCAGCTACTTTGACTTGAATGAGACAATATAGCCGTTAGGGAGCAGCTACAAACCTTAATATTGATCAGGTGTACCTGCAATATCATCATAATAAGATAATTCGTTAGTCCATCCTCAGGATGCACATAAGGTAAAACATGGTTACATCCTGAATCCTGCTTAGTCCTTTAGTATCCTGAGGATGTTACTCAGAGAATATGAGGTAAAATCATCCTGCATTTACATCACAATAAGATAGTTAGTTTATCCTCAGAATGTGCATAAGATAATATTCAGTGTCATCCTGAATCCTGTTCTGCCTGTAGTATCCTAAGGATGTCACATAGAAAATATAGGTTACTTCTATCCTGAAGATTTCACCACCAACAGATGTGATGACTAGGCCAGATCCCACTTTTTTAGAATTTTTGAATGGTGGTTTTTTAGGATGGTTGGTTCATGAACAATTTAGACAATTTATGTTTTTATTTATATAAACAATGAAAGCTTTTGGGGTGTAGGGATCTTGTTTTACAAGACGAAGCCCCAAATCTTTCTCTGCCTTGACTTTAGAATGTTGACCTTTGGTGGATGGGTCCTCGTTTAGGATGACACCAGGGGTGGGCATCGTTTTTGACCTTTGACGATGAATAATATGGTAACATCTTTTGATGCTACATCCTTGTGTTCTTTTTCTTTTGATACTCTGCAAACACTAGAAAATGTTAGGTTGTAAAGGAATGATATGAATAATACCTTTATGTTTGTTCTATCAAAATATTCTTCTAGGCTCAATGTCTTTGAAGATGTCCTTCATATGTCTTTGTCATCTTCATGATGGCCTTCATTATCCTGAGGATGTCCCCAGTTCGTTTTTCTACTTCATCCTTAGGATGGACTTCATTATCCTGAGGATGTCCCAGTGTAATATCTTCAAGCTAAACTTTAAGTCTATAAACCTTTTTAAGAAAGGTTTAATAACCTATATAAAGGTAAACATTGTTATTATTACACTAGCGACTTAGGCCTTTAAGTAAACTGGGATCAAACCCCTTTGTAATAACTTGGTGACAAGACCAATATGTAGCATCTTGAGAATAACTGGCGACAAGGCCCTTAGGAATAGACCAAATACGTAAGAGACATTGAAAAATGTCTAAACCTTAAGAGCTCATTATATATCTCAAAAATGATGAAATTGTCAGCCACTTTTACATGGACTGGTCCCACCATCCTGAAAATATACATGAGCAATGTGCGCACCAGGCAAGGTTGCTAACCCAATGAGAAAGGTGAAAACCTTTAAACCTTAGGAAGTTGTCGGACACCTTAACGGAGGAGAGGGTGGCCAACCCTCTAGTCTTCTAAGCATTCCATCTTCAGGTTGGTACTGCAAAATTCTCAGGATGGACTATTTCTAGACCATGTTTAGTGAAAATACAATCGATTGAAATAAATTAAGGATAAATACTTACATATGGAGATGATTCATCACTATCAGCCTTCACCTTCATCCCACCAGTGATTCGGACTATGGTTTCTCTTCCACAGAGATCAGTCCCATGCATCCCTAGACATGGTTATATTTCAGGTGAATAGCATTCCAAGCCCTTGGTAGAATTTCTCCTTCCATCGTTGATAACCAATATGCTCCTTTGCCAGCTTTGGAATCAATCAAGTATGGACCTTCCCACTTAGGAGCTAGCTTGCCATCACTTGGTTTCGTTATATTTTGGAAGGCTTTTCTTAGTACCAAGTCTCCTTCTTGAAATCTTCTTATCCTTATATTCTTGTTGTAGGCTTTAGCAATCCTTTGTTGATATGCTACCATCCTTAACTTAGCAGCATCCCTAAGTTCATCCACAGTTTCCAAATCCTACAATAGTTCTTCAGAATCGGTAGTTGCATCCTGAAGATGTTTCCTTGCTGTAGGCATGACCATCTCTGTCGGCAGAATTGCTTCTGTTCCAAAGACCAAGGAGAAAGGTGTCTAACCAGTTGCATTCTTGGAAGTAGTCCTATCAGCCCAAAGTACGAATGGAAGTTCTTCTACCCATTTCAATTTCTTTTCCCCAAGCTTCTTCTTCAAGTTATTGAAAATGATTTTATTTGAGGATTCTGCTTGTCCATTAGCCTGAGGATGGACTGGTGTTGAAGTTATCATCTTGATCCCCCAACTCTCACAAAAGTCAGTTGTTATTTTGCTAATGAATTGAGAGCCATTGTCACAAATAATTTCAGATGGTACTCCAAATCTTTTCAAGATATTCCTTTTGATGAATGGCACCAATTCTTTATCTCTAACTTGCACGAATGATTCAGCTTCGATCCATTTTGAGAAGTAATCTGTCATTACTAGCATGAATACCTTTCCACCAGGAGCTTTAGGTAGCTTTCCTACTATATCCATTCCCCATTTCATGAAGGGCCATGATGAAATAATAGGATGTAATGGTTCCGCAAGCTGGTGAAGGACGTTGCTCTGTCTTTGGCATGGATCACACTTTTGGGAATATAGCATGGCATCCTTCTTCATAGTTGGCCAGTAATATCTTGTTCTTAAGGTCTTTGAGTAAAGAGATCTTCCTCCTGTGTGATTCCCACAATCTCCTTCGTGGATATCCTTGAGTACTTAATTTGGTTCTTTTTTGTTGAGACACCTCAAATATGGACCTGCAAGAGATTTTCTATACAAGATATTATCTATAATTGTAAATTTTGATACCTTCATCCTGAAAGCCTTTGCATTTTATCCATCAGGGATAACATCTTCTTGTAAATACTTCATTATGGGTGTCATCCATGACGAATCGTCATGAACCTGAGTGGTTAAAACAGTGATATCCTCGGGATGTACTGTTTTATCTTCAGGATGTTCAGGGATATCCTCAGGATGTGTCTTGCTCTCCTCAGGATGCCACTTTTTGATTGCTAGCTTCAGGATGTGGATGATGGGAATCTTGGATCCTTCAGGTAAATTTAAAGAGGATCCCAGATTTGTTAAAGCATCAGCTTCAGCATTTTCTTCCCTATGTACCTATGTTAATGAAAATTCTACAAAAGAAGTTTCTAAATTTTTAACTATTTCGAGATAAACAGCTAACTTTTGACCCTTTACTGCATAAGATCCATTAAAATGGTTAGTAATTAACAAAGAGTCAACGAATACTTCAATATTAATAATATGCATGTCTCTAGCAAGTTGTAAACCAGCAATGAGAGCTTCATATTCTGCCTTATTATTGGTTGTCTGAAATGCACATCTAATAGCATGAGGTATTTTGTCCCCTTGTGGCGATTTTTGTAGTATTCCTAGTCATGTGCCTCTTGCATTCAAAGCACCATCAGTGTATAGAGTCCATTTTTCTAAATTTTCATTTAGTTGTTGAACTTCAGACTCTACTTCACTCAGGATGTCACTACTGAAATCAACCGCAAAGTCTGCTAGAGTATTGTGATTTGATTGCATTTCTAGGCTCATATTCCAAATCAAAAGCACTTAATTTTATTGACCATTTTGCCATTCTTCCAGACATTTCAGGTTTTCTAAGTACATTCTTAATGGGATAATTAGTTTGAAAATATATTTTATGTGTTTCAAAATAGTGCCTTAACTTGGTAGAAGCCATTATTAAAGCTAAGATAAGTTTCTCGAGATGTGAATACCTGGTTTCAGCATCTAGTAGAGTTTTACTTACATAATAGACAGGATGTTGTTGCCCTTCGAAGTCTTTTACCAAGACTGCACTTATTGCATTCCCAGAAACTGCAAGATATAGCTTGAGAGGTTCTCCATCCTCAGGTTTCATCAGGAGTGGAGCTGCTGCAAGATAGTCCTTCAGCTTCTTTAATGCTTCTTCATGTCTCTGTCCCCAGTAGAATTTATTATTCTTCTTTAGGATGTCATAGAACTCCTTGCATTTCTCTGAGGATTGCGAGATGAATCTATTCAGAGCTGTTATCCTGCGAGTTAGCCTTTATATATCCTTGATATTTATTGGGGATTTGAGATCAAGGATGGCCTTTATTTGTTCAGGGCTGGCTTCTATGCCTCTTTTGGTTACCAAGTATCCAAGAAACTTTCCAGCTCCAACTCCGAAGTGGCATTTTGCTGGGTTTAACTTCATATTGTAGGCATCCAGGATGTCAAAGGTTTCTTTGAGATCCTGAAGATTGGGGACACCATCGTGTCCCCAATCTTTTCCTTGAACATCATGTTCACTAGCCTTTGGTAGGTGGCACCTGCATTTTTTAGTCCAAACGGCATGGCTATATAACAATATATACCTGATGGTGTCATGAATGTTGTATCCTCTTGGTCATCTGGTTCCATCTGTATTTGTTGGAATCCTGAGGATGCATCCATGAATGTCAGCATCTCATGGCCTGTTGTAGCATCCACCATCGAATCTATGTGTGGTAATGGGAATGGGTCCTTAGGACAGGCTTTGTTGAGGTCTGTATAGTCTACACACACTCTCCATTTCCTATTTTTCTTTTGAACCACCACTACGTTCGCTAGCCATCTTGGGAATTTTACTTCCCTTATCATCTTGGATTTAAACAACCTGTCCACTTCTTCTTGTATGATGATGTTTCTTTCTGGAGCAAACTTTCTTCTTTTCTACTGAATGGGTTTGAAACTCTTATCAATCCCAAGTTTGTGGGTAATGACATCCTTAGAGATGCTAGTCATATCTTCATGCTTCCATGCAAAAGTAGACATCCTACATTTAAGAAATGAAATTAGTGATTGTTCAATATCATGAGGAATATTCTTAGCAATCTACACAGTGATATCCTTGTTATTGTCGTCGAGGCAGACGGCTTTTACATCCTGGTTAGGATGTGCTTTAACATCCTGAGGATGGCACTGTGCATCCTTCTGTAATTGCTATGCTTGTCGGGATGAGGCCTTCATTGATGTAGTATAGCAATCCTTGGCTTCCTGTTGATCGTTGTTGACTTTCACAACTCCCCAAGGTGTAGGTAACTTCACACATTGGTGATATGTTGAAGGGACTGCCTTCATGTCATGTATCCAGGGTCTTCCCAGGATGACATTATAGCAGGATAGGGAATCTATCACACAGAATCTCTGGATAGAATTCACTCCTTCTACATATACCGGTAGTTTGATGTCACCCACTGTGCTCTTAGTTTCTCCACTAAAGCCCACCAGGACTGACGATCTGGAAACTATTTCTGATTCCGGGTTGTTCATTCTTTTGAGGGCTTCAAGCTGAATGATATTCACTAAGCTTCCTCCATCTACAAGAATCCTGCGAACAAAGTGATTAGCAATATATAAAGTAATGACTATACCGTCATGATGAGGGTCAACAATGTTCTCCCGGTCTTCTTCCTCAAAACTGATCACTTTAGAGGTTGTCAGGATGGTCGTCTTCGTAGGTCTTTCTCCTTTTTCTGACTTTGTTTCCCTCACATGCCTTTTTGCAGCTGAATATGAGGTTCCATAAATGTCTGATCCACCTAAATAAAGTTGATAATGCCAGCATCCTTAAGTGGGGATGCTGCTCTCTCTGGGATGTTAGTGCCATCCTGAGCCCTTGGTTTCTTCTTGCCCAGGAGATCTTTAAGATGACCTTTTCTCAGAAGATATGCAATCTCCTTTCTCAAGGCGATACAATCTTCAGTGATGTGACCGAAATCTTCGTGGAAGGCACACCATTTTGATTTGTCCTTCCACCTGTCTTGTTATCCTTCTTTGGCCATCTTGCTTTGTTCCGGAGATCCTTCATGGCATACATCAATCCTGTTACATCCACAGAAAAACAGTAATCTGATAACTTAGGACATTCATCCTCATCGTCATCCTCTTCCACATTAACCTTCTTATTATCGGGTTTAGCATATGGTTTATGCTTGTATGGTTCATATGTGGGAGTGGACTTTCGATTAGGATGGTTATATCTTCAGGATGATTCTATCCTCTCTTGTATCTTTTTGTCATCCTCAAGTCGGATGAACCTCAAAGCCCTGTTCCTGACTTCATCCAAGTTCCTGCAAGGGTTCATCGCCAATTCTTTGTAGAATGGTGAATCTCTTTGCAGCCCCATCTTGAATTCTTGTACTGCCGTTGTGACATCCAGGTTCGGGATGTCAAGTGCTTCCTTTCCAAACCTCGTAATGTATTCTCTTAGTGATTCCCCCTATGGTTGAGTCACCCTGTATAAATCACTTGTCAAACGTTCGAACGTTCAACTACAAGAAAATTGATTGTTAAACATGTTAATCAAATGTGCAAAAGAAGTAATAGAATATGGAGGAACACTTAGGAGCCATTTCAAAGATGGACCAGTGAGATTTGAACCAAATCCCTTGCATAAGCACGCTTCATTAAGATTGGCAGGGATTGGATTTATTTCCATCCTTTCCCTATACTGAGACACATGCTCCTCAGGATCTGTAGATCCATCATAGAGCTTCATGCTTGGAGTTTGAAACCGCTTCGGGATCTCTGCCTCACATATGGGAGGTGCAAATCGAGATACCCTATGGCAGGCTGAGGATACCTCGGAGATAGGTTGTACTATCCCTGGCACACTCGATACCATATCCTTGATTTTCTGTAGCTCCCTTGCTAGCTGTGGACTTATACCTGTATCCTACAAAGAAGCAACATCATTAGCAGTAAAAGTACTGGAACTTAAATTGTTACCGTTATTGTTGTATCCTAAGGATGGCCTAGGTGCATATCCTGGATCCCTGGTGGTTGCCATCCTGGGTGCAGTAGTTGTTTCTGGGGCAGAGAATCCAGTGCTCATGGGGATGAAATCTCCTTGATGAACGCCCTTAGAGATGCTAGAATTGAAATCTAACACCCTAGGTTGTAATGGTGTCCCCACGTCTTCAATTGGTCTCTTTGAGGATGTTTTGAGGGATTCTATTTCTCTCATTATTATCATGTTGGTGTCCTGTTGTTGTTGTATCTGATCCTTTACCATTGAAAACATGGAAAGGAGCTCATCATTCGATACGAAAACAGGAGGAGTGGATCCAGATGTCCCCATTGCTGGTCTAGGTGGAATCTGGGAAGTAGAACTCCTTGAGAATGCAGGTGGGGGTGGCAGTGTTGCATTTCTGGTAGAGGTTGAAAGATGGCATGGATGAGGAAACAGTTTTCTGGGAAGAAGACATACTTTTCAAGATTTTGTAAAGTGAGTTGTTTTTGGAAAAAAGTTTTTGACAAAGTTTTTTGTTAAAATAGCACCACTTGCACCACGGTGGGCGCCAAATTGTTTGGGTCAAAAATTACTAAGTAAAAATAATTTTGTTTTCCAAATTAGAAATTGTGAGGTAGAGTGTTATATGTGTTAATCAAGTTTGTAATCTAGTTATATTCTGAAAATGGTGAATCAGGATGCTAAAGAAACAAATATATGACAACTATGCTCAGGATGGCAAAGGTATGATTCGGGATGGACAGTTATATCCTAGGGATGTAAGTGTTGGCAAATTCAAGGAACAAGTATGAAAAGCACTAAAACACAAAGAACAACACTTGATGTACGAGGAAAGCCCTTGATCAATTGTAGATCGCCGGCATAAAACCTTGGGAGGAGACTAGGCCCCTTGCCTTGTTTGTTAATATTAATATGGTGAAAAAGGTTACAACTTTGGATGAATGATTGGACGAGTGATCTAAGATTACAATAATTTGTGAATGTTCTAAGTAGTAGAGTGTGTGTGTATAGTTCTAGGGATAGAAATGTATGTCCTATACTCGTCCATCATTCCCATTTATATAATACATGAAAGTAAATGGAAAATCCCGCGTGATCCTCTATGTAGTTAAGCTCCTTCAATGTTGGTAAGGACTGTTTCAGGTGAACGTTGAGTGAGTTTCAACAGAATATAGTCATTGGATGGCGGTTTCCCCTTTATTCGCCTATATTAAATGCAAGACGGTTACGGGTTTGACCTCCTCCTTGAGCTTGGGCTTGGCTTGCAAGTATCTCATCCTTATTCTTGATTTTCTTTGACTGATTGTTGACTGATAGACGTTGGAGAATAGCTATGAGTCCATGTCGTTCCTGCAATTATATCATGTAAAGATGAATTGTTAGTCCAATCTTCAGGATGTGCACATGCTGAAGTACAGTTACATCCTGAAGTCTGTTAAATCCTTTAGTATCCTGAGTATGCTATATTGAGAATCTAAGGTAAAATCATCCTGAGGATTTTCACCACCAACACCTATTCTAAGGGTCTTTGAGTACAAAGCTCATCCACCTATATGATTTCCACAGTCTCCTTCATGGATATCTTTGAGTACTTCCTTTGCTTCCTCCTTGTTGAGACAACTTAAGTATGGACCTACAAGAGATTTCATGTACAATATACCATTCAAGATAACAAATTTTGATACCTTCACCATGAATGCCCTAGCGTTTTCTCCATTTGGAATATCACCATCCTCAAGATATCACTATTGGAGTCATCTAAGATGGTTCATCTTGAATTTAAGTGCTGAGAACAGTGTCATCCTCAGGATGCAATGCTTTAATAACTAGTTTCAGGATGTGGAGAATTGGGTTGTTGGATCCTTCAAGCAAGTTTAATGAAGATCTTAAATTTGCAAGTGCATCAGCCCTGACATTTTTCTCCCTAAGTACTTTTGTTAATGTAAAATTTTCAAGACAAGATTGTTGGATCAATTTCTCTATTTAACAGTTCTTATTCATGAACACTTATGTGTTGAAAGTTTTTCAAAGCAGTTTGCATAGCGGAATAAGTAAAGTGTTCAAGTTAAAGTATCACTTTTTAACAGGAGTCATTACTCCCCCTCAATCAATGAACTAAGTAGTAAAGATGAGAATTAATAAGATTAAATGAATATAACAGTAAATGCAAAAAGATTCTTATATATATATATATATTGAAATGGCTAACTACAAAGTATTGGAAGGAAGTGTTCAAGTCTTAGATGAATGTCTAAAATAGTGGGATTAACCCCTCTATTTATAGACGGACAATTACATGTAAACTAAGTTATCAAAAGATTATAATAATGTAAGATAATACTACAACAGGCTGTAGTATTGAAACTTGAAAAAATACTTTAAGAAAACTAATTTAATACTAAACTGCTGAAGATTAAGGACGGTTAGAAGCTTCTAATGAAAGTGCTGATGAGTGCCAAACTTCTGATAAGTGATCTTCAGGAGTTTGTCTTCAGTAGTTGTTCTTCATATGTTTGTCTGGTTCATCTTCAGAACTTTTGTTTTTCTACACTTCATGAGTTGTTAATCTTCTACATCAGCAGTTTACACAAAATGCTAAGAGGATGTAAGACTAAGGTTTATACTGGCTTGTCAATCCTCTTTGACCCTACAATCTCCCCCTAGATTGATGAAGCCAAAACCTTTGTCTATCTTTATTTATAAGATCCTCTCTTCCTTGAGTCAATAACTCTCCAAACATTTTTGATCATTTGATATTTGAGTTCTCTGATCTCTGGATCTGAATGTAGTCCTTTTTCTGGTAAAGTATTCTGAATGGTTAGAAGATCTTCATCTGATAATTTTCCTATAGTAGCAGTCTTCCATTTCTTGGAATGTAGGGTCAAAGAGGATTGACAAGCCAGTATAAACCTTACTCTTACATCCTCTTAGCATTTTGTGTAAACTGCTGATGTAGAAGATTAACAAGTCTTGAAGAGTAGAAAAACGGAAGTTCTGAAGATGAACCAGACAAACATCTGAAGAACAACTGTTGAAGACAAACTCCTGAAGATCACTCATCAGAAGTTTTTCACTCATTAGCACTTTGATTAGAAGCTTCTAACCGTCCTTAATCTTCAGAAGTTTAGTATTAAATTAGTTTTCTTAAAGTCTTTGTTCAAGTTTCAATACTACAGCCTGTTGTAGTATTATCTTACATTATTATAATCTTTTGATAACTTAGTTTACATGTAATTGTCCGTCAATAAATAGAGGGGTTAATCCCACTATTTTAGACATTCATCTAAGACTTGAACACTTCCTTCCAATACTTTGTAGTTAACCATTTCAATATATATATCTGAAAATCTTTCTTCATTTACTGTTATATTCATTTACAGTTATTGATTCTCATATTTACTACTTAGTTCATTGATTGAGGGGGAGTAATAACTCCTTTTAAAAAGTGATACTTTAACTTGAACACTTTACTTATTTCGCTGTGTAAACTCCTTTGATAAACTTTCTACACATAAGTGTTCATGAATAAGAACTATAAAATAGAGAAACTGATCCAACAAAGATGCTAAGTTTTATGTGTAATTGATGGCACATCACTGGCCCAAATACGTATGATACATTGAAAAATGCCTAAACCTTGAGGATTCAATGTAATTCCCGAAGATGATGAAATTGCCAGCCACTATAGCGTGTACTGGTCCCACCATCCCGAAGATATACATGAATAACGTGCAGTAAATGCGGGGTGTACAAACCCAATTCGTGAGAAATGTGAAAACCTTTAAACCTTAGGAAGGTATTAGATACCTTAACGTAAGAGAGGGTGGCCAACCACCTAATTTTCTAGTGTTCATCTTCAGGATGATTCTGAAAAAAATCTCAGGATGGACTATTTTCCAAGCCAAGTTTAGTTCTAATATGATTGTATTACTGAAATCAAATAATGTAAAGTAAACTAAATAATTTGTACCTCAGATATGATAATATTTTAGATGGATGGCATTCTAGGATCTTGGGAGGATTTCTCCTTCTAGTGTGGGGAGCCAATATGCTCCTTCACCAGTCTCGAAATCAATTAAGTATGGTCCTTCCCATTTAGTTATGTTTTGGAAAGCTTTTCATAGAACCAAATCTCCAACTTGAAATCTTCGGAATCTTATGTTCTTGTTATATGCTTTGGCTGTCCTTTATTGATACGTAGCCATCCTTAGCTTTGCAGAATCCCTAAACTCATATACTTCTTGAAGATCCTTCAATAGAGCCTCTGAGTTTGTAGTTGTATCCTGAAGATGTTTCCTTGATGTAGGCATAACCATCTCTGTTGGGATCATAGCATTTGTACCAAATACAAAACAGAATGGTGTCTGGCAAGTTGCATTTTTGGAAGTGGTTCAATCAGCCCATAATACAAATGGAAGTTCTTCTGCCCATCTTCACTTTTTCTGACCTAATTTAGATTGTTGACAATGATTTTGTTTGAGGATTCTGCTTGTCCATTAGCCTGAGGATGGACAGGTGTTGATGTTACCATTTTGATCCCCTAGCTTGTGCAAAATTTGGTTGTCCTCTTGCTAATAAATTGTGATCCATTGTCACAAAGATCTCCGCAGGAACACCACTTCTTTATCTCTAACTTACACGAAAGCTTCAGCCTCTATCCATTTGGAGAAATAGTCAGTCATTGCAAGCATGAATACCTTTCCACCTGGAGCCTTAAGTAATTTTCCCAGTATATCCATCCCCCACTTCATGAAAGGCCATTGAGAGACAATAGGATATAATGGTTCAGCCGGCTGGTGTAGGATGTTACTATGTCTTTGGCATGCATCACATTTCTGAGAATACAACATAACATCCTTCTTCATTGTTGGCCAGTAGTATCCTGGTCTAAGGGTCATTGAGTATAAAGCTCTTCCACCTATATGATTTCCACAATATCCTTCATGGATATCTTTGAGTACTTCCTTTGCTTCCTCCTTCTTGGGACATCTTCAGTATGGACATGCAAGATATTTCCTGTACAATATACCATTCAAGATAACAAATTTTGATACCTTCGTTGTGAATGACCTAGCGTTTTCTGCATTTAGAATATCACCAACCTCAGGATATCACTATTGGAGTCATCTAAGATGATTCATCTTGAATTTCTGAGAACAGTGTTATCCTCCGGATGAAATGTTTCAATAGCTGGTTTTAGGATGTGGATAATTGGGATGTTGGATCCTTTAGGCAAGTTTAATGGAAATCTTAAATTTGCCAATGCATCAGCCTTGGCATTTTTCTCGCTAGGTACCTGTGTTAGTGCAAAAATTTTTAAAGAAGATGCTAACTTTTATATGTGTAATTGATGGCACATCACTGGGCCAAATACGTGTGAGACATTGAAAAATGCCTAAACCTTGAGGATTCAATGTATATCCCGAAGATGATGAAATTGTCAGCCACTATAGCGTGTATTGGTCCCACCATCCCGAAGATATACATGAATAACGTGCGCTACAGGCCGGGTGTATAAACCCAATTAATGAGAAATGTGAAAACATTTAAACCTTAGGAAGGTATTAGATACCTTAACGTAGGAGAGGGTGGCCAACCCCCTAATCTTCTAATGTTGATCTTTAGGATGATTCTAAAAAATATCAAGATGGACTATTTTCCAAGCCATGTTTAGTTCTAATATGATTGTATTACTAAAATCAAATAATGTAAAGTAAACTAACTAGTTCGTACCTCGGATATGATAATATTTTAGATGGATGGCATTCTAGGTTCTAGGGAGGATTTCTCCTTCTAGGGTGTGGAGCCAATATGCTCCTTTACCAGTCTCGAAATCAATTAAGTATGGTCCTTCCCATTTGGTTATGTTTTGGAAAGCTTTTCATAGAACCAAATCTCCTACTTGAAATCTTCAGATTCTCATGTCCTTGTTATATGCTTGAGCTATCCTTTATTGATAGGTAGCCATCCTTAGCTTAGCAGCATCCCTAAACTCATCAACTTCTTGAAGATCCTTCAATAGAGCCTCTTAGTTTGTAGTTGTATCCTGAAGTTGTTTCCTTGCTGTGGTCATAATCATCTCTGTTGGGATCATAGCCTTTGTACCAAATACTAAAGAGAATGGTGTCTAGCAAGTTGCATTTTTGGAAGTGGTTCGATCAGCCCATAATACAAATGGAAGTTCTTCTGCCCATCTTCCCTTTTTCTGACCTAATTTAGATTGTTGACAATGATTTTGTTTGAGGATTTTGCTTGTCCGTTAGCCTGAGGATGGACAGGTGTTGATGTTACCATTTTGATCCCCTAGCTTGTGCAAAAGTCGGTTGTCCTCTTGCTAATAAATTGTGATCTATTGTCACAACTGATCTCTGCAGGAACACCAAATCTTATCAGGATGTGTTTCTTGATGAAGGATGCGACTTCTTTGTCTCTAACTTGCACGAAAGCTACAGCCTCTATCCATTTGGAGAAATAGTCAGTCATGGCTAGCATGAATACCTTTCCACCGGGAGCCTTAGGTAATTTTCCCACTATATATATCCCCCACTTCATGAAAGGCCATGGAGAGACAATAAGATATAATGGTTCAGCAAGCTAGTGTAGGATGTTACTATGCCTTTGGCATGCATCACATTTATGAGAATGTTGCATAGCCTCCTTCTTTATTGTTGGCCAGTGGTATCCTATTCTAAGGGTCTTTGAGTATAAAGCTCTTCCACCTATATGATTTCCACAATCTCCTTCATGGAAATCTTTGAGTACTTACTTTATTTCCTCCTTGTTGAGACATCTTAAGTATGGACCTGCAAGAGATTTCATGTACAATATACCATTCAAGATAATAAATTTTAACACCTTCATCCTGAATGTCGTAGCGTTTTCTCCATCTGGATTATCACCATCCTCAAGATATCACTATTGGAGTCACCTAAGATGATTCATCTTGAATTTGAGTGTTGAGAACAGTATCATCCTCAGAATACAATGCTTCAATAGTTGGTTTCGTGATGTGGATAATCGGGATGTTGGATCCTTCAGGCAAGTTTAATGAAGATCCTAAATTTGCCAGTGAATCAGCCTCAGCATTTTTCTCCCTAGATACCTGTGTTAGTGAAAAATTTTTAAAAGAAGATGCTAGTGCATCAACCTCAACATATACCTGTATATTCTTAACATATACCTGGATATTCTTAACATTCATTTCTTTAGCAAGATGTAAACCAGCAATAAGAGATTCATACTCGGCCTCATTATTGGTTATTTGAAATTCACATCTAACTGCCTAGGGTATTAAGTCCCCTTGTGGCGATTTTAGTAGTATTCCTAATCCATTGCCTCTTATATTTGAAGCACCATCAGTATATAAAATCCATTTTTGCATATTATCATTTAGTTGTTGAACTTCAAAGTCTACTTCATTCTGGATATCACTACTGATATCAGCCACAAAATCAGCTAAGGCTTGTGACTTTTGCATTCCTTGGCTCAGAGACTAAGTCATAGGCACTCAAATTTAAAGACCATTTTGCCATCATGCCAGACATATCTGGTTTTCTAAGTACATTCTTAATAGGATAGTTAGTTTTGACATGGATCCTATGTGTTTCAAAATAATGCCTTACCTTGGTCTAAGCGATGTTCAAAGCTACAATAAGTTTTTCAAGATGAGAGTACCTAGTTTTAGCATCCAATAAAGTTTTACTTACATAGTATACAAGATGTTGTTGGCCTTCAAAGTCTTTTAACAAGATTGCACTGATAACATTCCCCAAGACAACAAGATATAAGGAAAAGGGTTCACCATCCTCGGGTTTCATCAGGAGTGGGGATGTTGCCAAGTATTCTTTCAAATTTTGTAATGCCTTTTCATGCATTTGTCCCCACTAAGATCTCTTATTCTTCTTCAGGTTTCATCAGGGGTGGGGTTGTTGCCAAGTATCTTTGTACCTCTATGATGATTTTGAGATGAATCTGTGCAAGGCTGTCATCCTGCCAGTCAGCCTTTGTACATCCTTAACATTATTGGGAGACTTGAAATCCAGGATGGCTTTAATCTGTTTCTAGCTAGTTTCGACTCCCCTTTTGGTTACTAAGTATCCTAGGAATTTTCCATCACCAACCCCAAACTGACAATTGGTTGGGTTCAGCTTCATGTTGTATACATCCAGGATATCGAAAGCCTCTGTGAGATCTCGAAGATGATCTTTAGCTTTTCAGGATTTGACTACTATGTCACGAATGTACACCTTCTGCATTTTTGAGTCCAAATAGCATTGCAATATAACAATATACAACTGAGGGAGTCATGAATACAGTATCTTCTTGATCATCCGGTTCCATCTGAATCTGCTGAAATCCTAAGGATGCATCCATGAATGTTAACATTTCCTGTCCTACTGTGGCATCCACCATTGAGTTGATGTGTGGAAGTGGGAATGGATCTTTAGGACAAGCCTTGTTATGGTCTGTGTAATCTACACACATTCTTCATTTCCCATTCTTCTTCTGCACCATGACTACATTAGCTAACCATCTTGGGAATTTTACTTCCCTTATCATCCCAGATTTCAGCAATCTGTCCACCTCTTCTTGAATGATAACATTCCTTTCAGGTGAAAATTTCTTTTGTTTTTGTTGTGTAGGCCTGAAATTTTTGTCAGTACCAAGTTTATGGGCAATGATATCTTTAGATATACCTGTCATATCTTCGTGTGTCCAAGCAAATGTTGACATCCTGCACATTAAAAAGGAGGTTAGTTGTTGCTCAATATCCTTAGGGATATTTGTACTAATTTGCACAGTGATATCCTTATTGCTTTCATTGATTCACACAACCTTTACATCCTGGTCGGTACATCCTTTATCATCCTTCAGGATATCACGTGCATCCTGCGGTAATTGCTATGCTTGTCTAGATTGGGATGATGCTTTCATTAATGAGGTGTAGCACTCTTTAGTTTCTTGTTCATCACTGTTTACCTTGACCACTCCCTAGGGTGTAGGTAACTTGATACATTGGTGATATGCCAAAGGGTCTGCCTTCATATCATGTATCCATGGCCTCCTTAGAATGACATTATAACAAGATAAAGAGTCTATAACACAAAGTTGTTGTATAGAGTTTACCACTTCAACATATATTAGTAGCTTGATTTCTCCAACGGTGCTCTTGGTTTCTCCACTGAAACCCACCAGGATGGATGAATTAGAAACAATCTCTATTTTGGGGATGTTCATCCTTTTCAATGCTTCCAGTTGGATTATTTTCACTGAGCTTCCTCCGTCCACTAGTATTTTGCAAACAAAGTGATTAGCAATGAATAAAGCAATTATTAGACCATCATGGTATGGATCCAGGATGTTCTCCCAGTAATCCTATTTGAGCTGATCACCCTAGAATTTGTAAGCATGGTAGTCTTTGTGGGCTTCTCTCCCTTCTCCGATTTAGTTTCCCTAGCATGCCTTTTGGCTGCTGAATAGGATGTGCCACATATATCCGATCCCCCAGGTATGAAGATGATGATGCCTGCATCCCAAGGAGGGTAAGCTGCTCTCTCCGAGATGGCAGTGGCATCCTGAGTTTTGGCCTTCTTCATGCCTAGCAATTCTGTGAGATGCCCTTTGCTAAGGAGATAGGCAAATTCCTTTCGCAAGGTGATACAATCTTCAGTAATATGGCCAAAATCTTCGTGGAATGCACACCATTTAGATTTATCTTTCCATACCGCTTTGTCATTCTTCCTTGGCCATCTTGCTTTTTCTCCAAGATCTTTCATGGCATACATAAGACCTGTTATATCCACAGAAAACAACAATATGATAATTTAGGACAATCCTCGTCATCGTCGTCCTCAACCACATGAACCTTCTTGTTATCATTTTTAGGATAAGGTTTAGGTTTATATGGTTCATATGTGGGTGTGGACTTCCTATTCGGATTATTATATCTTGATGTTGCTTCTATCCTTTCTTGAATCTTCTTATCATACTCAAGATGGATGAACCTTAGAGCCCTATTCTTGACTTCATTAAGGTTCCTACAGGGGATCATCACCAATTCCTGGTAGAATGGTGAGTCTTTCTGTAGTCCCATATTGAAGGCTTGTACTACAGTAGTGACATCCAGGTTCAGGATGTTGAGTGACTCCTTACCAAATTTTGTGATGTATTCCCGGAGTGATTCACCTGAAACTTGTGTTACACTATACAAATCACTTATTAAACATTCAAAAGTTTGACTACAAGAGAATTGATGGTTAAACATGTTAATTAGATGAGCAAATGAAGTGATAGAGTAAGGAGGAACACTTAGCAGCCATTTCAAAGCCAGACCAGTGAGAATGGACCCAAAACCTTTGCATAAACAGGCTTCCTTCAGAACAGCCGGGATGGGGTTTATTTCCATCTCCTCTCTCTATATTGAGCTACGTGTTCCTTAGGATCCGTAGATCCATCATACAACTTCATGTTTGGAGTTTGAAATCTCTTAGGGATTTCAACATCACAGATAGGAGGTAGATCTGGATTGTTGGGGTTATATCAGGGATAGTAGATCTGGATTGCATGGGAAGAAAGTCTCCCTGATGGTTGTCCCAGTAACAATAGAGCCGAAGTCCAACACCCTCGGATATAACGGTGTCACTACATCCTCGGCTGGCCTCTTAGAGGATGTCTTGATTGACTAGATCTCCTTCGTCAACATCTGGTTGGTCTCCTGGTGTCTCTTCATTTGATCCTTGACCATAGTAAACATGGACAGGATCTTCATTTGACACCAAAACAGGAGGAGTTGAGCCAAATGCACCAACTCCAGATCTGAAACTAGATTGAGGAGCATTTCGGGTTATTGGATTCGAAGCCCTTAAGAATGCATGTGGTGGTGGCAAAGGCACATTTGGAACAGAGGTTGAAGATGCATGCATGAGGATACAGACTTAGGGTTTGAGGCCATAGTTGTCAAGAATTTTGAAATGATTTGATTGAGAAAAAATTATAACAAAGTTTTTGTTAAACATAGCACCACTTGCCCCACGATGGGCGCCAAATTGTTTTGGTCAAAAATTGACAACAATAAATTAACTTTGTATTCCAACTTAGAAATGTGAGGTAGTGTGCTAAAGATGTTTGTAAGATATAAAAAGTATATTCCGAGGATGGTTAAGTTTAGGACGTGAAAGAATAAGATTAACAACTATGATCAGGATGTCAAAGTAAATAAGATAAAACAGACAGTTGTATCCTCAGGATGGAACTATGCTAGAAAAACTTGATTATGCTAATGAAAATGAAATAAAGCAACACAAGAACACTCGATGTACGAGGAAAGCTCTTGATCAATATAGATCGTTGGCACAAAACCTCAGGAGGAGGCTAATGCCCCTCCCTTTGTTATTATTATTAAGTAAAAATGTAGATGATACAACTTTGGAAATTTGGTGAACACTTAACTATGATTACAATAACAAGTGTGTAAGTGTGTGGTAGTTGAGAAAGTAGCAAGAGGGTGAAACAAAAGCAAGTGTGTTGTGTCCTATGATCATCTCGCACCCCTATTTATAGTAAAGAGATAACAACAACCATCCCGAAATATCCGGATATCATCAACTAAGTCCACTAGCCGTTTGCAAGTCTTCCCACGTTCACACGACCTTCAAACGGTCATCAACCAAGTCTCCGAAGATTATGCAGGACTTAGTCAGCCACTATATTCGTCCAATTGATACATGCATTCGAATAAAAATAAAGTAACCTATTAGCCCATGCCCAGGATATACACATAAGATAATACATAGTTATATCTCGAACTCAGTATCATCTTTAATATCCAGAAGATGTACGTTAAAAATGCAAGTAAATAATATCCTGAGAATTTCACCACCAACAACAAGCACGAATCATAGGCTGGTATGCAAATCATAACTCCACCAGTTTTATTGAGATAATGTGTGTGAATCAAAAGGACTTCAAACGTGTTAGTTTGTGAAACGGTGATGGATAGGGTCGGAATTAAGTATGCCACCATGACTAACTTTGGGTTTAGTGTTTTGAGGTGTTGTCGGAATCTTGTAAATATTTCAAGTTGGCTTTGATGGTCTTCCTTTGGACTTCATAGCTCGACTTTCACCTACTCTCGTGAACCATTCGGCGCATGCCGCCTAAAGGACTCCAATAGGTTGGGTTGATTACTAAGTCTTCAGAAAGCATTACAAAACCTTTTCTTTGAAGTTTTCTTGATTCCTTTAGTGTAGAAGCATCGTTATTACACATTGTTTTTTTACGAGTATAAACTGTTTACACTTGATACTTTGTTGGGTGATTATTGATACTTGGTATGCTCTTCTTGATGACTCTTCTTTTGTCGCCATTTTCCACGATCGAGATCCGAGATCGTTGATGTGCGGCTTGTGCTTCTAAGTCCAAAATTGCTGGAGAGCTTCCTTAACACCTCAACACTCTCCTGGTTTCGTCATGGCGGGGGCAAAATGGATGATGGGAAACGAAAAAGGCTAAGGCTCAAGATGGGTGGGTAGGAGTGGGGAAAAATTATATAGATGGCCAATGGTAATGGAACGGTAAGTCCTAAGTGCCTAAATCATTTTCACATACTCACCTCTAATGTGGTCTTGTAATGCATACGTCACACAAGTCCTAACCATGACATGCCAAAGGGGAATATCTCTCATAAGCAAACAAGCGAGCATGTAGAGTATGTAGTGGTATGCTCGATAAGGCTAAAAATACTCACATGTAGGGGTAGGGGTCAGATAAGGAATCAAAGATGCCCTAGACGATTTTTTTGACTACCAAAACCTCCCTAATATCCCGCAAGATTGTTGGGTGGACTCAAAGGGTTTGAAAATATTTTTGTTTCCAAAAAATCTTTTTAAAACTTTGCCTTTTGGTCACGATTTGCTGACTTTATTGAGGTGTTTTAAATTTGCAAAATTTTAAACACCTCACAGTTAATTCTTTTAGCACAATTTTAAATTAATTTCTGTGATATGTGTGTGCAAAGAAAATAAGTGGACTAGTCAAAAGGAATAGGGATCCCGCCTTTTTGCTCTCCATCAGTGTGCGTGCGGTCAATCCCCGCAGCTGCCTCAACACGAACCTTTCCTCGAGAGAAACTACTTCGCATGAACCCATCCTAACTCCAAACTCTACTAAAGTCAACTTGTACCACACACTACCTATCCTGAACTTCATACGGCCCCTTGGGAGGGGCAAAAGCAAATGAGGCTATAAACTCCATAGAGCACTCCCTGTAATAACATCATCAATCTTTAATAACCTGAGCCATTGGGATCATAAAATGTTGTGAAACCTTGAAGACAGACCCTCTGTCGCAACATCTAAAATGTTGACTGGTCTGTAGTCTCGAAATTGCCTTAACATGATTTGGTACATATGCTTGTGAGCGTTACAATCCTCATTGCTTTCATTAAAGTAGAGCCAGGGTGGACACCATCAGGAATGGGCTCGACGGCTTCTGAAAGCTGTGTAACTGGGGTGTTAAGGGCTAGTGAGGAGCTCTCGTAGTGGTAGGGCCCCTCGGTGGGTTAGGATCCCGAGGCGATAGATGGTGATCTTTGAGTGTCCCTTTTTCCTCAAGCTCTATTGCTGGAAGCCATAGTGTTGCAAAATAGAAAAGAATCGGTTCAGGTTTTGGAAGTTCTAATTAGTGGAAAATTAACCGTCTGTTCCCAATGGCTGCACGTGTCACGCCCTCAAAATCCACTGTGGGGTTTTACCGTGAGCCACGTGACCAACCAAGATCCTTATGTCAAAAACCATTTAGTTTGTTTAAAAACGAATTTTAATGTAAACTTGCCCAAAAGATTGCGGAAGCGTAAATAAAAGTCAATAGTTTAAATCCTGCACAAAACATCACGCCCAAAACCAGGGAAAGGAAAAACCTAAATAAAGTTTAATGTTCAACCAAAGATTCCATGAATGCATGCCCTAACGTGTTTCGTACCTAGCGACCTGCAAAAGCATGATAAGTGTGTTAACATAAAGCTGGTGAGTTTACAAGTTTGCATAACCAAAAGTTAAGTTCAAGTAGTAGAATATATAAGTTTTTAAAAGACATGTCATGGGTAGCTAACCCATGTACTGTTAAGCAACTAAACATGTTTGTACCGAATTGCTTTGAATGTTGCAATCACTAATGATAAATTCTAAGGTCAAAAGTTCACTCCCGGCTCCCAAAACGGTGTGAGGTTTGTCAAACCCAATAGCACTGTCAACTAGTACCTCGCTTTCCAAATTGCCAAAACCCGCCAATTTGTTCGGTATAAGTGAAGGAATTCTTTGATAGAGTTGTTTGTTTAGTTCAACTATAGAGATGAAGTTTAAACTGAAATATTCTTGATAAGTAGATTTCAACCCGAAATCTATGTTTTCTAAATCCAGGAACTATGTAACATCACGAAAATTCTCAAAATAATTACTTATTCAAGATGACTAACCTGGTTTTCCTTGGATGGTTTGTTTAGCAAGATTGGTGCCAAAATCTTATTTTAAATGTATTGGAGGGACTAAATTTTTCAATAAAAGGTTTTAATAACTTTGTTACAGGTTTCACAATGGAAAACTCAAGGGACCTAAATGCATCTGTTGTGATTTTTTGTTTTTGTTCTACAAAAGATACATATACGGCAAATAATGAATACCTCACCATTAACCTCATAAAACCCTAACACCGCAGCGCCTGCCTCCGGTCCAACCATCAACTCCCGTCACCCAACCTCAGCCACACTACCTCGCTCACTGGAACCATCACTGGACCGTGGTTCACAACTTCCACGAAGGAACAACACCTGAATGCCACATGCCTGACAACAACCACCATCATCATAATTCTCGGAATCTAACACACTCTCCGCCATCGTTTCAACGTTCGTGAACCTCCACCCTTCCATCATATCCATCTTCATTCATTGCTGGCCACCTATCAGTTTTCATTGTCGTTCATGCAAGTATGGATCTATAGTTTGGGTAGCATGTGTTGTCATGGGAGATAGATGACTATGGTGATGACAGTTACGGTGGTGTAAGGCGACAACGATGGTGCTCGGTGATAGTGATGGTCGTGACTTTGGTGTTGACAGTAATGGTAGTGGATGGGTGCGTTTATGGTTCCATTGGTTGTAATGATGATCAACGGTGTTGTAGGGTATGAATTCAATGGCGAAAATAGTGGTTGTGATTGATGATAGTTTTAGTGGTAGTATGGGGTCGATGGAGGGGATGTGAAGAGGTAGTGTAGTGATCGGAGGTAGGGCGAATAGTGGTAGTGGCGGTTGATTATAGTCATGGTGGTCACATAGGAGTCGGCACTGTTGATTTCGGTGGTGATAAGTGGTGGTGAGGAGTGATGGTAATGGTGATGATGTTCCAAATACGGTAATCGGATGTTGTTATAAGCTGATTCAGGATGGCTAATATCCCAAGTGACCCGTTGAGTGAGTTAGGCTCCAAGAAACAAAGAAGGAGAAGTGAAGAACAAAACTAGTATTCATTCATTCATTTCTGGCTAAACATTGCAATCCAAAAACATGTCTTTATGGGCTTACATGAAAGATAAATAAACTGACCACTAATACACTTAACCCACTATTACATAACTACTAACATAAATTAACAAAAGCAACTAAAATTATTTCCATGCAGCCCACTTTCATTTGTAAAACTGTATGGGCATGGCAACTTGGGTTCAATTAGTTTAGCATGTATCATTCCCGCGCGCCTCAAAACGTTCATTTCGTTAACAATGGAACGAGTTGGCCATGGTGGTCGCCATTCGACCCTTCCGATTGCATTAGGTGTGATCTCAGCTACGCGCCACGTTGGGTGCCACTCTGGTATTCCAACTACACATTTGCTCAGAACTTGTAATAATGGCCCTTTTAAACCAAGAATTGGAGAAGCAGAGCCATAACAAGCGTCACTTTGTTATTTTTATAGAGGTTGTGTAATTCTTCCATAAAAGCAAAATGCATGAAATAATGCATTCTGATGTGTCGTGGTTTGTACCTGGGGTGGACTAGGAGTACCCATGACACTCTTAAAAATCATGTGTGAAGGGTCATTAGCAGATGGAGTCGACCATGGTGGTGGTTTCTGATAAGGTAGTGACAGTGGTGGGACGGGGATTAGGGATGGCAGTGGAGCGGGAAATGAAGGTGGTGATGGAAGTGTTGTTTTAACCGGTGGTTTGGGTTCTACGGTTGGAGGTATTTCGGAGCCCGAAGAATGCGAGGACTTAGCGGAGTTGTGGTCGGATAAGTTGGTGATATGGTTAGCGAGAGTACCGGTACTTTTGGTGAGGGTATCGATTTTCAAGTTCAGGTTTTGGGTGTTTTTTTATAAGGATGGCTAATTGGTTGTTGAAGTTGGCTTGAGATTGCACTACTAGAAAAGTGGCTCTTTTGCTATAAAACTTTCTTACGGAAAAAAATGCGTCACAAATTTTGACAAAATTGCTACTAATTTGTGACGAAAAAAACACCCTTATTTTTTTGGACATATTTACTACACAATAGCGCCCAATACTTTGAAAATTGCATAAGAAATGTGTAAGAATTGTGTCACAAATTTCCTACACCATATTTCCGTAAGAAATAAGTTGAAAACTGCGTAGCAAATGCGTAGTAATTGGTTTCCAGTGGGGGTTTTTCTAACATCAAGGTTTCTAAAAAATGGGTATTGCAGATGTGTGTAAAAACTTGTAGTAAAAAAAGGTGAAGGAGGGTTTACGATGGTATGCTATGGTTTGAAAGGTGGTAATGTTTATAACTTGCGAGGATGGATGTAAAGGTTGTCATGAAATTGAACAAGTTCCTAATGCCATCCTAGGAATTGCACTTTCATCTCTTGCCCTAGCTCTTGTGGTTTGCACATCATATGAGGTGAGTTTTGAGCCCACTCTTTAAGTTGTTATGTTTTTAAATAGTTTCGGTGACGTGCATGCTAAACCAGTAATATTATTTTTATGAAGTCACAAAAATATTTTTATGAAGTTATAAACATTTTTGTGTATGAATAAAATCCATATTAATTTATACATATTATTTTGGCATGAAACGTAAGTAGGCAGAATGCGCCTAATGCATTATTATATGGTTTGAGTTATATGTGTTATTACATATATAAATAGACTATGTTTGCCGGTTATCTTATATTATAAACTGAACTATGATAGTTATGTGATACGACTGCGCTGATTCATGGTATTGGTTCTGTATCATGATTGTTACATAGTTTATGCTATACATGTTATTATATATAATAGATTATGTT
Source organism: Ambrosia artemisiifolia (assembly GCA_032199755.1). Classification (NCBI taxonomy): domain Eukaryota; kingdom Viridiplantae; phylum Streptophyta; class Magnoliopsida; order Asterales; family Asteraceae; genus Ambrosia; species Ambrosia artemisiifolia. The sequence continues at coordinate 34,060,156 of CM063514.1, forward strand.
GATGGTTACCTGATATTATAAACTGGGCTAAGACAAAAGTGGGATATGCCTGCTCTGATTCATGGTATTGGTTTTGTATCATGATTGTTAATTATGTTGTATGTGATATTATAACCTGGACTATGACTAGAAGAGGGATATGCCTTCTCTGATTTATGGTAATGGTTTGTGTCAAATAGGCGGAATGTGCCTAATGTGTTTTAGTCTGGTAAGCGGAATGTGCTCAGCTAGACTTGGTTGACAAATTACTTGTTTACATAAATTTATAAAACTTGAACTCACTCAGCATAGCGGACTTTTTCATACACGTTAGACTGATTTCAGGTTAAATGAGAGATGGATAGATGACCGTTTGGCAATGCGAAAAGCTACTTAACAATTGAACGCATTTCTAGGCGAAGACATCAATTTACGGATTAAATTAGATTAAAATACTTGTATTTTCAAATAGAATATTTCTCCAATGTTTTAAAAATTCATTAAATGTTTTTCCGCTGTGCATAATTTGATTCGAATAACCTCTTTCAAAAAAAATTACTCATGTTTTGCATATTTAAGAATATTAACTCAACTGTTTGACACCGGTTTGCAGGTCTTAAAAACTAGTTACGTAATCCAAACCAAAGATTAAGTAACGTAAATCCAAATCAGGAATTAAGTTGTCCCGAAACCCGAGATGCATGATTTTAGAAAATTTGTGAAACTCACCGTAGGTTTCGTTGAGCTTAAAATCCAAACTCCAAAACATAATAGTGAACCGCTAACAACTCCCTATTATAAATGTTATTCTATAAGTATAAGTGTACATTCAATGCACTAAAAACTTGTTTTATCCATTGCATCAAATTTTGTGAAAAGTAACTGTGACATAAGTGAAACCACATGCAACCAGTGACTTGACAACCTGTTGGTGAATAATAAGTTTTCAGGTTATAACATACATCATATACGATCCACATATGCTTACATACACATATATACCACATTCAAATCAAGAAGACTCTCAATTAAGCACATATTCAAGTTTCACTAATCAGTGTTTTCAGGGCAAATTATGAGTTGTCAAAACGATTTTTTTATAAAATATCAAATCAGCACATTAGACTCCCGTAAATTTGAACATTCCTACATGTTCACTTGACATGCCACTATTTTTATTTCATGACAAAAACTTGCTCAGAATTTACGAAAAATCATTTACTAAAACAAGGTAATAAAAACAAACTGCGTGCGACAGTTTACAGGAAAAACTACTAAAAATCATATATGTAAATACTGACCAAATTTTGTGGTTTAATGATTTGTAAAACTTGAGTTATGCCCTTTTTAAGTTGACCTTAGTTTCAATCCGAAAATCAATTCTTATAAAATCATATATATATATATCAAACCACATAAAAAACACACATGTTTGTACTTTCTAAAATCCGCACATCATAACCAATATCCTAGCATCAAGTATCAATCAATTTGAGCAATCAAAGATAAAGTTATAACTCATACAAGTTAGCACATCAAATTTGTCCAAGTTTTTAAACGTGCATAAACTCATTATTTTCAAACCCTAATTTCACAATATGACTTAACAACATCAAAATCATTCAATATTACATATTTAACAAGTTAATCAGATTCAAACTCATAAGATTCGTCTTAAATATCAACAACAATTAACCCTAGATCGTTAACAGCCTACACATGCAAGTTTTCATGCACAATTAACCGTAGATCGTTAACAGCCTAAACATGGAAGTTTTAATGGTTTTAAACTTTTCATCAGATCTGGACAAATTAGGTTTTGATGTTTTACAACAAGATTAAAAGGATTAACATGTAAAAGAATGATTGTTATACCTCAGGCTCTTCGATTAATCGATCCTAACACTTCTCAAGCTCCAAGAATGATTTTTATGAGAAAAGTGGGTTAAAAATTGATTAAATAGGTGTTAAACCAACTTTAGGTCGTCAGATATGTTCCCGCGGTCCATGGGCCACAATCCTTTCCGTCCGTGGTCTGCGGTGCGTCTATTTTCTGAGTTTTTTATTATATTCCTTCACAGTCCATGTGGACTTATACTTTTCCACGCGGTCCGTGGCGACTTTATAACCGTTTTTTTGTTTTTCTTTTCCATTTTCTACTAATAACTAACTAATTATATAACCTTATTATTATTAATCAAAAATGCTACCAAGGTATTCATATTATGATTTCGACTCCCAGTTTGTCTCGTCTCGTCTCGGTCATGGACCCGATAACGTTTAATCACATAATGTTACCAATTTCCAATAATTTCACATAAATTCACATAGACACATATTTACACATAATTTCAAACAAACCAAAACACAATACTTGTATTTTATAGACATTCAAGGTTCATGACTTGTGTGTGCAATCCAGTAATTCCTCGATTACCGTTTATGCAGTTATTTACCTACAACAGTGTACCGTGTGACTCACTTAACTAACCCTAGTCAGGTAAAATGTCATGAACGATTATGTAAGTTGACTAGAGTTAGGATTAAACATTAACTCGAGAATGTAGGGTGTCTCATCATCCTCAATTTGAAAAGAATTAACCCAAGTGAAGTAGGAGTTAAGTTAACTAAAACCTAAATTCACTTAACATAGCTGACTTTTGTATACAAGTTAGATTGATTTCAGGTTAGAAGGAAGATGGATGGATGACCACTTAGCGATGCACGAAGATACCATGCATTTGAAGAAGGCATTTCTAGTTGAAGACGACTTTTATTTATTCATGATAGATTTTAATTCGATTTACATTTGAATAATGATTTTCATGTGTTTTGGGAATGTTATTTTTATTCTAAATGTTTTTCCGATGCGTATAATTTGAATCAAATAATGTGATACCCCGCATTTTCTGGTTAACACTTTAACAGAACTTTAGTTAACTTATACTTACATTCATAGCATTTTACTTGACTAGGGTTAGTTAAGAAAGACGCATTGTACAAGATTATAGGTTAATAATTGCATAAACGGTAAATCGTGGAATTACCGGACTGCATACACGATTCTTGAATCTTGAACGTTGGTGGAATTTGGAAATACAACTGTTGTGTTTTTATATGTTTGAAATTATGTGCTATTATGTGATTATGTGAATTTACGTGATTAAACGTTATCGGGTCGGTAACCGAGACCCAAAACAGTAATGTGAACATGTTGGACGTATGTTGAAACTTAAATATTAAGATTATTATTAATAATAAGTTTTTAATATAAAAATGAAAAAAAGAAATAAAATTCTAATACAATCCTCCTCCGCGGAGCGCGGAGGGATAAGAGAATCCTTAATCGTCCATAAGGATTATAATAGTCAAAACCTAAAATATGATACGCCATGAAGCGCAGAGAGAAGCTTGTCTTCTCCGCGGTCTGCGAGAGCAGGTTTGACTAGCCAAGTCAGTTTAATCACCTATTTAATAAACTTTTAACCTACTTTTCTCGTAACAACAACCCTAACTTGCCTCTAAAACACCTATTATGTAAATATCAACATTGAACACCTGCTTTGGCTCATGAACATCACTCAGGAAGCTTGAGAGGGGTTTGATTTGCTTGTTTGAAATGCTTAAGGTATAACCTTGGTTCTTTAATGTTTTTATTATTTCTATTAATGTTTTAAAACACCGAAACTTATTTCTCCAGATCTGATGTGAAACTTTTATAACTAAATCATGAGTTTTTATAAAGATTAATAAAGTAGGTTAACATGATAACGTGACATTATGATGAATGTTACATCAAACTTGCATGTTTGTGATTATTGTTGATCTAGGGTTTATAGAGATTAATATTCATAATAAATCTTGCATGTTGGATTTGATTTATGTTGTGAACATGAAGTACTCTGTGTTTATAATCTTGATAGGTAATATTATGGATATAGGGTTTGTAACCATTGAGTTATTGCATGATTAAAAAGTGCACAGATTCTATGTAGTTACTTGTATGACTTATAGCTTGGTCTTTAAGTGTTTGTTTTGATTTTTACTTGGTTCTAGAATGTTGCTCATGATGTTAAGTTTTCAGAATGTCCAAGATTATGTGTTTTCGATGTCGTTTAATATGTTTTTGTGATTTTATAAAAACAAAGGTCAAATCTGATTTTCGGACTTGAAACTTGGGGCAACTTTAAAACGTCATAACTTGAGTTTTATAATGAGTTAGAACATCACATTTGGTCACTAACTAGATGGGTTTGGATTCATTCCGTTTGGATGAATCTATAATTTCCAAGATTTTTTTCTCGTAAACAGTCGTAGTGTCTTGTTTTTTAGAACCTAGTTGTAATAAATAATTTTTCATAATTTTTTAACATGGTTTTGTCATGAAATAAAAACAGTGACATGTTGGCTGAACATGAAGATGTTCAGTAAAATTTTGAGAGTTTAATATGTTGAATTTGTATTTTTCATAAATTCATTTTGACAACGCATAATCTGCCCCAAAATCGCAGATTATGGAAATAGTGCATTTAAACATGATAATCACCAATGGTTTTATTGACATTAAACATGTTTTGCGCAAAGGTCTTGTTCAATGGTTTTATTGACTTGTATGTGACTTCTACTTGCATTTAAACTTGTGTGTATCATATATGGAGTATGTGATAGTAAACATGATAATCACCAACGGTTCATAGGGTCACTTGTTGCATGTAGTTACATTAGTGTCACTTAATCTTTTCACATCATTGGATGTCATGGACAAACGGCTCTTGTTATGTGTTGTGTTGTGTATACACATGTACTTATAGAGTGACACGTATAATAAGGAGTCGTTAGCGGGTCTCTATTACTTATGGATTTGGAATTAGCTCAAACGCAATCTAAGTGGAGTTTTCATAACTTTTTCTCAAAAGCATGTGTCTCGGGTTTTGGGACAACTTAATTCCTAGTTTGGAATTACATAACTTTATCCCTGGTTTGGGACTACTTTGATTCCTTATGTCAATCGGTTTACTAGTTTTCATAACTTTGTGTCCTCTATTAACTAAACGAGAAACTCTATCACTTTAAAGTCCTTACTTATACCGAGTTAGTCACTAGAGGCGAATGGGGTACTAGTTAGCAGCGTTATGAGGTTGTGCACTTGATATGCTTGTGTCACTGGTGTAAACTTAGATCACTTTTTGCTAGTGTTGATAGACACTAGTTCTAAGGCAAATAACTTTTGTGTGTTCTCGGTACTACTTTTGTTTAGTTACATAGTCAGGGTGAGCTACCCTTGGCATACTTGAAACTAGTGGTTGCAACTTTAACTTTTGATTACTTTTAACTGTGAACTCACCAACTTTATGATGATACACACTAGCAAGCTTTTGCAGGTCACTAGGTACAGAGCACGTTAGGGCATTCATCATTTGTGTCGTTGGGTCTTCAACATTATTAAACTTATTTTTGTATTTACATTACTATGCTTTTTAGGTGCGTTGTTTTGAGCATGGATTTGAACTGTTATGTTTGTTTTACGCTTCTGCATTTATTTAAACTTTTTGACTAAACAGTAAAGTATATTTTTACAACGGACTAAATGGTTTGGGCATTTAGAGTCGTTCTTATAACTAATGGCTATGGGTTCCTGGTGTGTAATGCGACTCGCAGTAAAACCCCGCAGTGGAATTTGAGGGTGTGATAAATAAACTCTTTCAAAAAGAAAAATTACTCGTGTTTTTGCATATTTAAGAATGATGATCCAACTGTTTGACCCCCGATTTTGAGGTCTTACATTTGCTTACACAAAACAAAGGAGATACACGAGTTTTTCGGAAAAGGTTTCAGATCTAAAACACAGTGTGTATCGGGACATCACACAAGCATTCAAATAAAAGCGTACTAATTCGAAGTGACATTTCCTACTGAGTCCACACAGTATCTATAAGTAGGGCTGTCCAAAAAGCTCGTGACTCGGAGTTGGCTTGGATTTTGCTTGGAAAAAGCTCGCTAAATGTAGCTCAGTTTGAAACGAGCCAAGCCAGCTCGACGAGCCAAGCCGGCTCGGAATGGTTAGAAAGCGAGCCTAGCATGGCTCAGTTTAGCTTGGATAATTCTAATTTTTAATATAAATTATTTTTATATACATATAATATACTATAAAAATGTTAAAAAGAAGGGGAGCATCATACATATTTAATGTTTCTTAATGGTAGTATGGCAATTGTGTGTTTGTGACTAAATTTAACGTTAATCATGCTATTTTATTGAACCGTAGCATAACAAAAATTGTCCAAGTACTCAAGTTATCAAATTTAATAATGCTTTTGATTTCAAAGAGATCAATATTTAGGAGTTCAGTTAGGCATTTATTGTATATTTTGGGGTTAATTCATATGCTGATGAACTAATACTGTATTTTGTTGAAATTTAAAACATATTTTTTAATTAGTTGCACTTGATTTTAGCTTGTAATGTACGAAGTTGAACTTATTTTGAATTTGTGACTAATACTTTATACTATTGAATTTTGAAAGCTAATTTTAATCTCTCTTTTCAAATCCGAGCCAAACCAAGCCGAGCTTGAGCTTAAATTTTCAACTCGGTTTCATATCCCAGCCAAGCCGAGCCAGCTTGGTTTATAGTCGACCCGAGCCCGAGTTTGGCCTGGCTCGGCTTATCATGAACAGACCCTATCTTTAACTGTGTCACTAGATCAGCTAATTTTCCAGTCGTCAGGACCAAACCTACTGACACATCACCCTAGAGCCTAACAATTTCAATACTGGTCTTACGTGTGTCAGCCTTTTTCACAAGTGACACAACAAAAGTTCTTTTTGTAGTTTTCCTTTTTTCACAAATGCTTTTGTATTTTTCTTATTTATCTCCCTTTCCCCCCTAAATTTTGTACATAAATAAAATAAACACTTTTTTTGTATCTTTTCTTGTTTATCCCCCCCCCCCCCCCTAAATTTTCTGCATAAATAAAGGGAATGAAAAGAAAACTTTTATGTATAAAATTTACCTAACAATAAGAAAAATCTTTTTGGTCTTTTCTATAACCATTCTCAAAGTAACGGCCAATCAATCATTTTTAAGCTTTGTGCATCAAATTTAAATATACCTTCCATGTTGACATTACGTCCCTTATTCAAAGGAAACATACTCTGTGTTAAAAGGTGTAGAATTATGTTACAGAGAGATGTAACCTAACATATGCTTGGAACAATTACTACCAACACACCAGTGGTTGATGATAATCCTCCTGGGGTAGTCCTACATTGTCACACCCTCAAAATCCACTTGCGGAGTTTTACCGCGAGGCGCATAACAAACCAGGATCCAAGTCAACGATCACAATAAACAAATCTAAATGAACATATGCAATTTCAAAAACATAGTTTAAAATCCCCAAATACAGCGGAAGCTTATTCTCAAAACATAATCCAAAAGTAAACCAAGTTATTCAATGTTCGAAAACCATGCAACCCTAACTAGACGCCGTACAGACGCGTGCGCCCTAGTTCCATTGTGCTACCTTAGCGACCTGAGAAAACATGTAAGAGTTACGTCAGCACAAAAATGCTGGTGAGTTCACAGGTTTGTAATCAAAGTACCAAGTTCAACCTGTCCATACTATAAACATTTGTAAACCAAAGTACGCTAGCTAGGCGTATGTTTTGTTACTACTACGATTGGAAAACCATTACTAACTCGCAAACCAGATGTTATGCCCGAATAGTAAACATGTTCCTGTTTGAGACAATATGCACCCGCCCGGCCCTCCAAGCCGACGAGTGGGGTTGGTCACTCCCAATAGCGCTATTCACATTTCCCCGTTGTGCAAACCCGCACATTCATGGTTCCCCCGGGGACTTCCAAAGATCGTATAGTAAACCATAGAAAACCCATAGTATGACAGTTGTTACCAAAACATTAGTTTAACACATGTTTTCTCCCCCAAAAAGTGAAACCAGTTAAAAGTGGGGCCGTGAACTCACCTTAGGTTGCGTTACTTCGTAATACGAATAAGATCATTGTTGGATCAGTGGCTGTTTCTATGAACACTTATGTGTTTGATCAGATTTATATAAGAGTTATTAAGCAGCGGAAAGTTAAGTGTTCAAAGGTCTAAAAGATCACTTTGATGAGGAGTTATTACTCCCCCTTGACTGAATAGTAAATGAGAAACAATAAATGATCTAAGTATAAAGCAGAAATAGCAGTTTATGTTTCTCAGATGTGAAGTGGAAATTATGAGTTTAAAGCTTGAAGGATTTCAATATAATTTCAAAGATATTACACAAAATCACATATATAAAATAGATGAACAAACTCATCTATTTATAGACTATTGTACTAAACTGAAGTCTGAAGTAATCTAAGATATTTAACAAAGATATTATGCTAAGATAAGCTTACATCAGTCTGTACATTGAAACTTGAAATCAAGACTTTAACAAAACAATATAATAGTAAAACTGCTGATCTTTCAGTCGGTTAGAAGCTTCTGATGGAAAGTGCTGATGAGTGACAAACTGCTGATGAGCAGTTTGTCTTCAGTAGTTCTTCAGTGAAATGTCTGGTTAGACTTCAGAACTTCTGATGAATTTACTCTTCAGTACTTTGTGTTTGTTCTTCAGTACTTCTTCTATTTGTTCTTCAGCAGTTCTATACTTAGGCAGATATGGAAAAGACTAAGGTTATCAAAAGGTGGTTTCTTCAATCCTCTTCGTCCCAACAATCTCCCCCTGGATTGATGAAGCCAAAACCTTATCTATCCTTTATTGTTGTCCTTTTCTCTCTTCTAACATCCTCCAGATCTCTGCTGTCATCCGGGTGGTAAGAGTACATCTTTGTTGCTCAGTGAGAGGACCAAGTTCAGGTGTTAAATGTTGAATGGTGAGAAGGTCTTTGGACGATAAAACACTCAACTCCTTTGAGTTTCTATAGACCTTACTTGAACGGTCTCTCCTGGTCACAAGTACTGAGTTGGATTCAGTAAATGACCATTTCACAATGTTTACCTTTGACCTGTCAAAGTCAGAGGCATAGGAAACCAAGCCTGTTTCCTTAGGTTGACCTGATTGAGGAATGTCTTCGATTTCAGTGACTCTCAGGTGAGACTCTTGACTTCCTTGTAATTCAGCAGCACCTTGGATTGGCATATTGGGCAGGTGATGCTCTGTAACAACCCTTGTATGTGTTTCTTCTTGAATGGATTGTTGTAACTGATAAGCATAGGTAGCCTTGTCTCTGAATTGGGTTAAGATGGGTTTCTCTTCAACATCAAAATCACCATGTACCAACTGATCTCCTTCTAACAGAATCATCTTGAAGTCAGTCTTGACAATGGGATCTCCATCTGCTTTTCTTTTAGTGGCTGGCTTTCTTAATGTACCAGATGGTCTTTTGACAATAGAAGTTGTTTGGACTTCTTGGCTTTCAAATTTTTCTGGTTCAGCAGCTTTCTTTGCTTTGAGTTTCTTGTAAGCCTCATAGAGAGTTTGTTCTTTCCATTTGCTGATTGAGGCTTTTGAACCATAGTCATTAGCCACTAATTCTTCAATCACTTCGGCTCTTTTGGCTTTCCTCTCATTTTCAGTTGCTATTCTGTCAGATAGCATCTGAGCTCTTCTTGTCAGTTCTTGTGTTGAGAGTTTCTTGAGGGCCACTTGTTTGGATTTGGAGTTCTTTGTAATGAATTTTATTAGCTGTGCTCTTTTGTCATCTTCAGCAGCAGCTTCAAGTGCTCTCTCTTCAGCCTCAAGCTCATCAAGTTTTTCTTGATATTTGATCAGTTTTTCATCATAGTTCAAGTCTTCTCTAGTTTCTAGGCTGTTCCATACTCTGTCTTCTTTTGCCTTCTTGGCAGCTTCTTTTAAACTCTTCTCTAATAATTCTTTTGACATCCTGATGGGAGTAGGGTTTAAAACAGCTGTGGAAGTTGTTGTAGGCAAAGGAGTGGGAGCAGGGTCTTTTTCAGTTGCCTTAGGAACTTCTGATGATGGTTTTGGAGGTAGAACTGCTGATGTGGTAGGTTTGGTCACAACTGCTGAAGGATTGTCTTCAGTAGTTTGAGAAATGTAATCAGCAGTTACCTCTGATGCCTTAGGTAACTTGAACTCTGGTGCTACTTCTTTTCCTGGTCTTTGTGTTGGTCTATCAGCTTCTTGATCAGGATTTTGTCTTTGTGTAGCATCTGTTGTTGGTTCCTTAATCATCTCCCCCTTTTTGGCTTCATCCACTTCTGGAAGCCGAATAGAATGAGATGTTGCAGCAGACAACCTTGCAAGTTGATCTTGAGTTTCATCCATTTTCTTGTTCAACTCTGCAAGTCTCGAGTTGATCAACCCAAACTGATTGTTAGCTTTTAACTCCCAAGCAGTTGTGAAGGGTTTGAGTTGATCAGTAATAATTTGTTTGAGTGCCTGATACAGGGGACCATCTGGGCTGCATAGTTGGTTCAAGTCTATGCTTGTGAGCCCAGTGAATTGGGTAGGTTGTTTTGGTGAAGGGGTGAGTTTTGGGTGATCTTCAGATTGCTCTGAAGATGCCAGTTGTGGGGATTTTTGGGCTAACTGGTCTTTAACCTGATCTTTGGTGACCAGCTTCTTGAGCTTGGAGACCTTAGATGCAGGACCTTCAATATCAACCGTCAATTCAGTTTGTGGAAGTTTTGATTCATCAACCAACTTAATGGAATCATCTGAATCCCTGATAGTGTCCTCAGAGAGGGCAGGATCAGTTATATCATGAGCTGGACCCAAACCAGTAGTCTCATGAACCTCTTTGTCTTGGTCCTGAGGTTTTCCTACTTCTGGCCTTAGGCCTTCATCAGTAGTTGCCAGATTTGAGGTCTTAGCTATGTTACTACTGTCCTCAGGTTCACCACTGGGTGATAAGTGAGTAGTAGCAGCCTCAAAAATACCAAAAGTTTGTAAGTTTGGGCTTACAAACCCTTGTTCATCCTCATCTCTCTGTGTTGGGCTAAAGGGATCCACATTCATGTCAACTTCTGAAGGCATCTCCCCAATTTGATGTGTTGTAAGGGGAGTGACATGTGGTGAATGGGTTCCTTTAAGTCCTGAGAGAAGTTGGGCAATTTCTATGGTTGTATGTGAGGGTTCAGGTTCAGTAGTTTGGATGGGTTGGTGTTCAGGAGTTTGGGAGGGAATGGTTTCAGCAGTTTCAAAGGCAGGGTCAACAGTTACTTGTTTCTTAAATCTTTTTCTTTTAAATATAACTGTGACAGGTTTTCTTTTTGGTGGTGGAGAAGGAGTGTGCTGAGAGGATGTTTCAGCCACTTCCTTTTCAAGTGCAGATTGCACATCAGTAGTTTCAGGTTTCTCCAGTTCCTGAACTTTCTTTTTCAGTGACTTGGTTGTTTTTGGTTTTTGTTGTTTAGGCTTTTTAGTTATCTTTTTGGGTTTGGAAGATGTGGGTTCCTTGGGGATGGGTTGTTCTTCCCCTTGGTCATCTTCAAGCAAAAGTGCTGGTTTGTTGTGCCTAGAGAATACTTGAGCAGTTAAAGGATTTAAAGTTGTTGTCTTTCCCTCAAGTACTCCCTCACCAAGTTCTTTTATTATGCACTGCATAACAAACCTTGGATACAGCAAAAATCTCTTTTTATCATTTTGATGATGTAAAACCAGTTCATTGAAAAATAGTTTTGATGCCTTGAAAGAAGTTTCATTTATGATGGAATGAAAAATAGGTTGAAAGGTTGAAGGCATCTGATCTATTGACCCAGTTTTAGGACTAAGACACATAATAATATAATGAAATAACAGTTTATATTGTGGGTCAAAATATTTTTTGTAAACTGTTGCTTGTGCCAAAGTACCTTGATAGCCACATTCTGTCATGGTCAGATGAATATCTGAGGTTGAAATTTGTTCAGGTGCCTCAGAATCCTTCAAACCAAGCCTGATGCTTAGTGTTTCTGGTGAGATGGCCATCAGTTTCCCTTTTATAGAAGACTTGAGGGAAATCACTTCATTATTCACCTTCACCGTTTCTGAATTTGCCCAGAACTCATTAAGAGTTTCTTCATGAATGGGTGGATCAATGGTGAAAGCATCATAATATTGGGATTTCATGATGAGATCAAGTATCTCATCATACTGGGACCAGGCTTCATCTTTAACAAAGTAGCCTCTTTGGTTGTGTCCCTGTTTTAACACGAGAGCCATGGATATTTTTGATCGAACAGTGATTTTTAGGTTAGAGAAGGGGTTTTGCTTTGAATTTGAGAGAGAAAGAGGGAATTTTGCTTTTTGAATGGATAAGTGTTGGAACAGGGTATTTATCAGAGGTTTTTAACCGACTAGGTCAAACTTCTGACGAGTGAAAAGTCTGTTTTACCCTTTTAGTCAAACTGCTGAAGAAGAAAGGTTTCTTCATCAGTGGTTTTAGTTTTCTCATCAGTAGTTTCAACTGCTGATGCAGATGACTCTTAAAGCACTTTTCTAACTTCTGATTTTCATCAGTAGTTACATCCATTTTGAAAATATCCCAATTTGATGTTTATCAGTAGTTTTCAAATTTGTTCATCAGAACTTTCTCTTTTCTCAAATTTTTTGGTCTTCAGAGGTTTATGACAGATAAGTATGTAAGTGAAAAATAAAATATGTGCAGAATTAAAAAGTGAAACACTTACAGACTTTCTTCTAAGTTTAACATCCCAAGCATGGATACTAACCTCTGAAAAGTTGTTGAATCAAGGGGTTTGGTGAAAATGTCAGCTATTTGATTGGCTGTTGTGACATGCTTCACCTCAATCTTGCCTTTTTCATAGCAATCTCTTATGAAATGATACCTGATTTCAATATGTTTAGTTTTTGAAAACTGAACAGGATTTTGAATGATGCTAATGGCAGATTTGCTGTCTACAAAAAGTGGGGTCTTGGTCTCTTTGATTCCATAATCAAGCAGTTGATATTGGAGCCATTGTATCTGTGAAGTACAGCTTGCAGCAGCAATGTATTCAGCTTCAGCTGTTGAAGTTGCCACAGATGTTTGTTTCTTTGATTGCCAGGACACCAGACAGTTTCCTAAGAATTGACAACCACCAGATGTTGATTTTCTTGACATTTTGCAGCCTGCATAGTCACTATCTGAAAAAGCAGTTAACTTGGTATTGCTTGAAGCAGGATACCAGATCCCCAAAGTAGGAGTTCCTTTCAGATATCTGAAGATTCTTTTGACTGCAATTAGATGAGATTCTCTTGGTGCAGATTGGTATCTAGCACAGACACAAGTTGAAAACATGATATCTGGTCTAGAAGCAGTTAGATATAAAAGAGAACCTATCATACATCTATACATGGTTTGATCAATGTGTTTCCCTTGATCATCTGGTTCAACTTGTGTGATTGGTGTCATGGGAGTGGAACATGTTTTACAGTCTTGTAAAGAAAATTTGTTCAATAATTCTTTAACATATTTTGATTGATGTATAAATGTTCCATTTGATTGTTGCTTGATTTGCAGTCCCAAAAAGTACTGCAATTCTCCCATTGTACTCATTTCAAATTTTGATTGCATGAGTTTCTTAAATTCTTCACACAGTTTTGAGTTTGTTGAACCAAAAATGATATCATCAACATATATTTGAACAAGTAAGACATGATTTCCAACATGTTTTATGAAAAGAGTTTTATCAATGGATCCCCTTGAGAAGTGATTCTTTAGTAAAAAGTTGGAGAGTGTTTCATACCAGGCTCTTGGAGCCTGTTTTAGCCCATAAAGAGCTTTGTCAAGTCTGTAAACCCAATCAGGATGAGAAGGATCCTCAAACCCTGGAGGTTGACAGACATACACTTCCTCTTTTATTTTTCCATACAAAAATGCACTTTTGACATCCATTTGATAAACTTTAATGTTGTTGGAAATTGCATAAGCTAAAAATAACCTGATAGCTTCAAGTCTTGCAACTGGTGCAAAGGTTTCATCATAATCAATTCCTTCCTCTTGGGAATAACCTTGTACCACTAGTCTTGCTTTGTTCTTGATTATCATACCAGCCTCATCTGATTTGTTTCTGAAGACCCATCTTGTTCCAATTGGTTGCTTGTTGTCAGGTAAGGGACAGATTTCCCAAACCTGTTGTTTCTTGAATTGAAGCAACTCTTCTTGCATTGCTTGCACCCAATTGTTGTCTTTGAGGGCTTCTTGATACTTCTTTGGTTCCAACTGAGAGATGAATGCTGAGAATAAGCAAAAGTTGGAGAGCTGGTTTCTTGTAAGTACCCCTGAGGCAATATCACCCATGATTTGTTCCAATGGATGATCCTTGTGTTCAATCAGTTGTTGTAAGCCTGTACTGGATGATGGCTCTACAGTTTCTTCAAATAAACCACTGAGATTGATAATATCTGGTTCAGCTGTTATTTGAACTTCAGGAGTTTTAGGTTCAGCTGAATCAGGAGTTTCAAAATGTTCATCAGTAGTTCCTGAAGTAGAAGCTATTGAAACTTCTGAAGGTTTAATAGTTGATCTTCTGACTGTGTTTGGAGTCCATGGTGCAGGACTATCATCTTCAAATCCTTGAAAACCATTTTGAGGAGGTTTGGATGATTCAACAGTCTTTTCAGGTCCGAAATGAAAACTGTCAAGATCAAATAATTCAGCAGGATCTGCTGGAATAAGAGTGTGTTTTGATTCATTGAACTTGACATTCAGTGTTTCTTCTACTATCCTGGTTCTTGAATTGAATACTTTGTAAGCTTTTCTCAATGGAGAATAACCAAGAAAATAACCTGTATCAACTTTTGCAGCAAACTTAGAGATAGAGTCTTTGATGTTGAGGATAAAACATTGACATCCAAAAGCCCTGAAGAAGGAGATAAGGGGCTTAATGTCATGAAGAATTTCATAGGCAGTTTTGGTATGTCTCTTGTTGATAAGAACTCTATTCTGAACATAGCATGCAGTGTTGACTGCTTCAGCCCAAAAATACAAAGGTAGGCCTGAATCAGCTAACATTGTTCTGGCTGCTTCAATTAATGTTCTGTTCTTTCTTTCTACTACACCATTTTGTTCAGGAGTTCTGGGAATGCTGAACTGTCTAACAATCCCTTTAGACAGACAGAATTCATCCAGAGTCTTGTTCCTGAACTCTGTCCCATTGTCACTCCTGATGATTTTGACAGATAGAGAGTATTGCTTCTCTACTTGTAGAATAAAGAACTTGATGATTTCAGCTGCCTCATCCTTGGAATATAAGAAGAAGACCCATGTGAATCTTGAGTAGTCATCAATGATGACCAAGCAGTACTTCTTCTTACCAAGGCTCATAATCTTGACTGGTCCAAATAAGTCCATATGGAGTAATTGAAGACATGCAGTTGTTTTTGATTCTTCAATAGACTTATAAGAGGACTTATGCTGTTTACCTTTAAGACAGGAAACACAGTGTTCTTTGCACTGATATTCCTTCAAAGGTAGACCTCTGACCAAGCCCATTTTTGTGACTTTATTGATGGTTTTAAAGTTCACATGGCCAAGTCTCCTATGCCAGAGATCATTTTCTGAAGTTGATGCCTTTGAGAAGAAACAGGCAGTTTTGTTCAATACTTTGTCTTTTTCAATGTCCACTGCATAGACATTGCCACATCTTTTGGCAATTAGCAAAGTATGATCTTCAATGATCTTCTCTATCAACTTCTGGCCTTCTGGTGATATGATCTTGCATGCTGTCTTTGTGAAAAAGGAAGAATATCCTTTGTCACACATTTGAGAGACACTCAGCAAGTTGTACTCAAGGTTTTCAACCAGATTGACCTTGTCAAACTGCATTTTGCCTGAGGATACATTGCCATATCCTAGCACATATCCCTTGGCATTGTTCCCAAAGGACACAGATCCTTCTCTTTGACTGATAAAATTGTTTATCAGGTATCTGCATCCAGTCATGTGCATTGAGCCTCCACTGTCCACATACCATATGCTATTCAAACCTCTGGAGACTCTCTGCACAAGATAGCAAATTAGTTAGTTTTGGCAACCCAAGCCAGTTTGGCTTTGGGTTTGCTCTTGAGAACAGGTGCAGCTTGTTGTGGACCATTTTTAGTAATCCATGTCTTTTTGGCAATGGATTTGTCATTAAGAACAATGGTGGGTTCTTTTTGGTTTCCACCATCAACTTTGGTCATCAGAAGTTTGACCAGGTTTATCAAATCTTTAACTTCAGCAGTTTGTGAATCTGCTGATGAGTTAGGTGAAACTTCTGAAATTGAACTTTGAGAAGATGACCTTTGTTGAGATAAAGGCTTCTTCTTAGAAAGGGTTTTGTTTGATTGTTGTTTGTTGGGAAAAAAGGTATTTTGAAAATCTTGTTTTATCTGTTTTCCCACAATCAGTTGTTGTCTTTGTTTATTTAACTGATTTACCTTTCTAAATTTGCAAAGTTCAGTTATGTGGTTAAACAGACCACATATTTCACATGCTTTTGCCTTCTCTTTCCTTTTAGATAGATCAAGAGAGCTAGAAGGCAATTTACTGACAAAATCTGATTTTTGAAATAGGTCATCAGCAGTTTTCAGGGTCTCAACTCCTGATGTAGTTGAAACTGCTGATGGCTTATTGTCAGTAGTTTTAACTTCTGCAGTACTTCCCTTTTTAAGGAAGTTCTGATGGTAGGATGTGCATTCCTCCATATCAGAAGTTTGAATCAATTTTTTCCCATCATTATCAGTTTTGTGGGTGAAATCTGTTGGTGATTCAGTGTGGGTATATCCAATGCCAAACTTAACATTGGCTGCAGTTTGTTTGTTAAGTAACATTTGATACCCTTTACAAGACTCAACCCATTTTTCACAATCAACCTTGGTGTCAGCAAGCTCTTGTCTGACTTTTCCTAGGCTGTCTATCATGGTTTTAATTTGTGCTTCTGTTTCAATGGATTTATCATTTAGTTTGGAAATTTCTTTGTTTTTCAACATGACTTTTCTTTCCAAATCACACTTCATTTGTGTGTATTTTCTTTCCATGTCATTGGATTTGCCTTGTAAATGCACATTGGTTTCTCTAATTAAAGCAAATGATTCTTTGCAAGATTTAGTGCAAAGCTTTAACAGAGATTGTTGTGATACCTGTGTGAGAGCAGAATTTGAAGAGTATCCTTCAAAGGCCATTAAGGCAAAATTCTTTCTGCCATTATCAGGTTCTCCCCAGTTGACATCATAGACCTTATTGTCTGAATCCTGACTGCATTCTGACGTGTCATAAGGAAGACTGCTCCAATCAACATACCCTGAGGTAAATAAGCTCTGTTGCTGAGGGGGTTGTTGAGTTTGTGCAGGAAGTTGAGCAGTTGGAAATGGAGGCATGAGCTGCTGTTGTTGTTGAGCAGGCATCTGTACATATTGTACTTGTGGCACATATTGAACATTTGGAGCTTGTGCCTGTACAAAATGAGCACTCCCATTAGTTCCATTATTCCTATTGTATGAGGGGTTATATTGATTTCCAGGGGACATTTGTTGGTTATAGCTAGAGCTTCTACATTCTCTAGCAAAGTGTCCCAACTTTTGACACTTATGACATCTCAATTTAGATTTGTCAAAACCAACTTTTGTTGAATTGTTTAGTCCTGGAAATTTCCTTCCTGACCTCTTGTAAAATTTGTTAGTTTTTAAGCTTAACAAGGCCAGTTGGTGCAATATTTCCATTTCTTCTAAGTCATCACTGCTAAAATATTTTAAATCATCCATGATGAAACACATGTTGTCAGCAGTTTGATTTAGTTCCTCATTGTCATAAGCTGGGAAAGATCCATCTGATGAGATCCCAGCTGTTATGTCAATGTGGTCAAAAGAACCAAAATTATTAGAACAGGATGGTGAGTCATGTCCTAATAAGGCTGTGCTACCCGGAGTATAGTCATCAGCAGTTTTACCAGATTCTTGAAGCTTTTTCTTTTGATTGATTTCTCTTTCAAAAGTTAATAATTTACCATGTAACCTAGTTAGGTTCAAGGTATTAAAATCAGAACTGGTTCTGAGGACTATTGAGTAAGTTTCCCATTTTGAAGGTAAAGACCTTAAAAATCTATGTAACATAGACTCAGTTGTATAGGTCTGATTGTTTATTTTTAACTCAGATATGAGTGAAGAAAATCTTTCAAATTGTTGAGTTAAAGTTTCACCCTCTATGTGAGTAAAAGTTTCATATTGTTGAGCTAGTATTTCTCTGATGTTGGCTATCACCTCAGCAGTTCCTGCAAACTGCTCTTTTAGGCAGTCCCACAGCTCTTTGGCACTTTCACAATGTAAAAGGCCAGCATAAATTTCGTTTGGGAGAGCCATAGCCAACATGGAGAAAGCTTTTGCATCAAGCTCAAACTTTAGGAAATCTTCCTCCGTGTATTCTTTTGGATCCTTTGGTCTTTCAGTCTTACCCTCTGGATCAGAAACAACTGGTTTGTGAGGTCCAAAAACTACAGACCTCCAACATCCAGTGTTTGTTTGAGAGATAGTATGTGCCAACCTTTTAGACCAGATGTTATATTCATTTCTGACTAACATAGGAGGTTTGTTGGCAGATCCAGTATTGTAGGGATCCATTTTTAAGAAGTTTGGATTTGTCAATACTTTCTTAAAGTGATGGATTTAAAAAGTGAGCCTTTTATCCTTTTTATTGAATATCAATATTGAGCCTGTGTCTGAATCTCAATTTATTAGATTGATTTTGATCAGATTAACCAGACGCTCTGATACCAATTGTTGGATCAGTGGCTGTTTCTATGAACACTTATGTGTTTGATCAGATTTATATAAGAGTTATTAAGCAGCGGAAAGTTAAGTGTTCAAAGGTCTAAAAGATCACT
This sequence comes from Ambrosia artemisiifolia, assembly GCA_032199755.1. Lineage (NCBI taxonomy): Eukaryota > Viridiplantae > Streptophyta > Magnoliopsida > Asterales > Asteraceae > Ambrosia > Ambrosia artemisiifolia. The sequence continues at coordinate 34,078,955 of CM063514.1, forward strand.
TTGATGAGGAGTTATTACTCCCCCTTGACTGAATAGTAAATGAGAAACAATAAATGATCTAAGTATAAAGCAGAAATAGCAGTTTATGTTTCTCAGATGTGAAGTGGAAATTATGAGTTTAAAGCTTGAAGGATTTCAATATAATTTCAAAGATATTACACAAAATCACATATATAAAATAGATGAACAAACTCATCTATTTATAGACTATTGTACTAAACTGAAGTCTGAAGTAATCTAAGATATTTAACAAAGATATTATGCTAAGATAAGCTTACATCAGTCTGTACATTGAAACTTGAAATCAAGACTTTAACAAAACAATATAATAGTAAAACTGCTGATCTTTCAGTCGGTTAGAAGCTTCTAATGGAAAGTGCTGATGAGTGACAAACTGCTGATGAGCAGTTTGTCTTCAGTAGTTCTTCAGTGAAATGTCTGGTTAGACTTCAGAACTTCTGATGAATTTACTCTTCAGTACTTTGTGTTTGTTCTTCAGTACTTCTTCTATTTGTTCTTCAGCAGTTCTATACTTAGGCAGATATGGAAAAGACTAAGGTTATCAAAAGGTGGTTTCTTCAATCCTCTTCGTCCCAACAATCAGCAAGCTATGCTAGCCCCGTAAAGCGGCGACCTAACATATGACAGTTACAAGTACTTAGACTAATAACCCGTAGGTTAGTTAGTCCCTAGGTGTCCAGACCATAACCAAGTTCGTTTGAAAACACTGTGACTGTTAAACTAACCCAATGTACAAGACCCGACATCCCATTGGTGACCCGAGACTCCCCGTGTTGTACTTGCACTCTCAAATATACAATCATGCAATCACACTTAACATACGTTAAAGTCCAACAAGTTATAGCACATAGTTCAAGTATCACATAAATAAGTCCGAGCACATGTTACCAAGTTATTAGATATGTTACGGGGTTCCTAGCATGTTCCTAGGTGTCAATTCGGGTCCCGGAATGCTAAGATACACTTACAGCAGCAGTACAGGCGATTAGGAAAAGTCAACTAGCAATTACGTTGGTCAACAGGCAATTAGGAATGCTAATCGCCTATACTATAGGCAATTAGGGTCATGTGGTATGCAAATCAGGAGTTTATAGGCGATTAGGGTCATAAGACATGCATCTATAGGCGATTAGGGTCATAAGACATGCATTTCGGGACTTAACTAGCAATTAGGATCACAATTGCATGCAACGAAGGCAATTAGCCCCCAATCACCTATGCTATAGGCGATTAGGGTGTCATAGCAGGCGATTAGCCTCCTAATCGCCTATAGCTTAGGCGATTAGGGTTGCTAATCGCCATCAACCCAGCAGTTCCGGTTTTTCGCGCGTTTAACACTCCAAATCAAACCCAGAACGTGTGTAAACATCAAATATCAATCAAACAACCATATCATACATATTTCAATCAAAATCCTTCGTTTAACCTCGTTCTATCAGCCCTGAATGCAACCATGTATCCCAAAAACAATACACATAGCATGAAACATCACATTAACATGCATAACCGAAACCCTAATGAGCAATTACTCAGATCTCATCAACATGCTATCATCATCAATCTGTAACTACCTTAATATCATGTTAACAAACCTTCTTGAATCACCAAAAACCCTATCTTTTAATTATAAACACACATACAACATGCATAATAGCTAGAATCCAATTAACAACGATTATTAACGAATTTCAGAAGACACATACGTTTATAAACAGGTCTGGACCATCAGGGATTCAATAAAAACATTATTAAAGTTGCATGAATGAAAACCACACCTTAAGTTTATGATAGATTGATGTAATAGGCTTGAAATCGTGTGTTTTGATCCAAAATCGTGTTCCAGAGGTTGTGTGTGTGTTGGGGCGAGTTGTGGGACGAATAGGGTTGTTATAATGAAGTTTAGGAGGTCAAGTGTTGTATTTATAGTCGTTTTTAGTCGCCAAGTACGTTGCAGGAGATTATGCAGCTTTTGCAGGCGATTAGGGCTGCTAATCGCCACCCCTATAGGCGATTAGCCCACAATCGCCTAAGGAGAATGCCCCAGTCGCCTAACATACTCAGCTAATCGCCACCCTATAGGCGATTAGCCCTCCCTAATCGCCTATAGGGGTTGGTTCTACGTATTTTGCGCGTTAAACCCCGTTTTAACATATGTTAACACATTTTCACATACCGACAAGTCACATAATGATTGTAAACATGTAATACTTGCAAACAAACACATTCACACTCGTTCACCAATTCCCGGGACTCAAGACTTGTATGTTCCCAATGCTTTGACGATTCTACGAATCGTCACCCTTTGTACACTTGGTTAAGGACTGACATCTACTGATTCTCTAGACTGATATCTAACGATCCTCTAGGCTAAAATAACAGTTCCCGAACCATAACACGACTCAACTAACCCAGTTAAGTATAATATACGCGTGACTCGCTAAGGTAGACTTTAATCTAGACAACGTTGTTAACCTGAATTTGCCGGGTGTCACATACATGAATAAGGATATTAGTTAAATCACATTATTACGTTCATAATATCATCAAACTCAGATGTAATCAGTCTAACATGAATCCTAACATATCATCATCATATTAACATATCCAATCCTAAATCTACCCAAAAATTCTCAAACGGGTCAAAACTTATAAACAACCAAACATGCTTCTAATACCTAGATAATCATCCTAAAAATAACATATTATCATTCTAAGAACAAACACAAAACCCCAAATATTAGATCACCAACATCATCCAAAACTTGTAGTTTATGAGAAACTCATTTGTAAGGTTTTTATTAATGAAAACACATTATATTCAGATCTGGACATTGAGGGTTCATAAAAATGACACAAAAATGTTTCGAAAAGGGTTTAGATGAATCACACACCTTAAATCTTTACTTGTTTATGGTTATAGAAGTTGTTTAGCTAAGAATCAATGATTTGAGGGCAAAAACTCATTTACAAAGGTTAGGGGTCGTAAATGGGTGTTTAGAGGTTGGTTAGGGTTGTGAAAATGATAAAAACAAGTCAAGGGTGGTTTTTATAGTTGCTGGCAGTTGCCCCTAACATTAGGGTGACTCCAATCCCCCCCTCCCCAGGGGCTACTAGCTTAGCCACTCTCCCTCCCATTAAGAAGACTGGGTTTTTTGTAAGCTTATCATATCAATTCACGTATACACATATCGGCAAGTTATCTAACGATCATAAAACATATAATTGTCAACATGTTACTTTTATTATGTTATTTCACCAACACTCGGGATACGAGACTCGTGAGTGCTACCCGATGATTCCTCGAATCACAAAAACCGTAACCGTAGTGTGTGTAGGCCTACTTAACTAACCCAGTTAGCTTCATTTTACAAATGTTTTGCTAAGATAGACTTTAACTGTTGTTAGGAAAGTTAACCTGAGTTTGTTGGGTGTCATACTTGGTAAAAATATTATTGATATGGAAGATTGTAACTTTGGTCGGATTTCTCGACCGAAACAAGAAAAATCATGTGTGATAATAATGTTACTATATAGATATCAAAAAATCTTGTACAACATGATCATACAAAGCATGTAGAAGTGCATATTCACTTCATCAAAGAGAACCTAGAGTATGGATACTTGAATTATCATTTGTGTGCTCTCAAGACCAATTGGTAGATGTACTAATAAAGGTAGTCAACATAAAAATCTTCACAAAATGTATGGACAAGTTGAGCATCAGAGATTCTACTAGTCAAATATAGGGGGTGGGGGTGTTAAAATGTTTGAATAAGACATTATTGGGATTAGTTGACATCATTTTCCGAATTAGGTTATTGACAACCATGCAAATCAAGTTCACGACAACCATACACTTCAAGGCTAAAAATTAGTTTTTTCCTTAAATATATTTCTATGTTTAGTCACTTGTTATAGGCTATATATTCGGTTTCATTCTCATTGTATCTACACAAGAAAAATAAGAGCTCTTTTAATACAATCCTCTTATTATCATTGACAATATCTTTGTCATCTTTGTATTCACAAACTTATCACAATGGTTAAGCTCATCAAATCACCTGTATGCATCTTCTGTTTATGCTTCCTTATATTACTCATTGGTAACAAGGGTAAGCTCTGATCATCAATTTATTTAATTTTATATGTTTGTATTTCTTTTATAAAGTTAATAATAAAATTAATAAAACACAATTTGTTAAAAACAATCATTGGCTTAGAATTCTCAATATTAAAGTACATTGTTAAAATTATTTAGGATGCATTTACCTATAAGAAATATATATTTAAAATGTGGCCAAATATATCTTATAAATTTGGAAAGAAAATGACAAAGCGACATTCAACATTTTTGGCACAAAATACTTATAGTATATTATTTTGACGAATTTAAAGGGCACCATGTCCCTAATTTAAAGGTAAAGTCATACGTACATGCATTCTAGACTGTTGCATCGACTTTAATGTATCGGATCTGGACTGGTGATTCATTTTCGTGTTTTTATGTAACATTTGTAGATGCTTTAGTATTTTAAAATGTGTAAAATGAGAAAGTAAGACTGTTTCTTCAGAAGTCTTAAAAATGTAGTATTTTTTTATTTTCACAGCACAGGTTTGTGAAGTCGATGAACTTTCACAATCCCCATGGTGCGCCCTTCTATGTTGGGAAATGAAGGTCGACGGAGAAAACCAATATTGTTGTTGTCGTAATAAGGAATGGTGCAACAAGTCTTACGAGCAATGTCAAGAATCATGTAAAACACGTGAAAAATGTCCCGGGTGTTAAAGAAATGGGTAATTTGATGTAATACTTTTAAAAGTTGTTCAAATTACCATTATGAAGTTCTTGGTTATATATTTGTGTTACATTAATAAAACATAGGTGGAAATAGGTATATGTTTATGTTAATACCTACCTATGGAATTTTATATGTATTGTCCGTCTTTGAGAAATATAATTTTACTTTAAATAAATTTTAAGAGATTGATGTAGAAACTTATGGTTTATTTAAAATTTCATAATTTTTTTTATATTATATCATCTCTAATTTATTGATAGTATATACATACATTCGTGATATTGATTAAGAAAAAGTATGAATAATTAATTAGTTGAATAATGGTTTAGATTCTTGTCAGTCTATCTTGTTACACATTCTTTCCCGAGTAGAAGTTTTTATAATATGAATTCGGATCATGTGATGTTTTATTATTTGGATACTTATATTCATAAGCAATGTCTTTTATAATATTCATTAGTGTTATTATTTTCATAATCTATTTTAAATGGTACTTAATTGGTTTTATATCGTTAACTATATTATATCCCGTAAGCTTTTCAGGATAGACAAATATAATATGAAGTGTTAAAATATGTGTTACGATGTAACATAGAAACTAATGTACTACAAAATGAGAAAACAACAATTCTATTCATGAAATGAAAATGTATATTAAAAAGAAGATGTACGTTTGGATGAGGAGTAGAGTCAGAAACAACCATTGCAGAGCGTGATTGAGGCGGTGTTCTTGAAGGTGTGAATGTTTTTTATAATGAGTGGTTTTAACTTATTCTGCTCTGGATGAAAATAAAATTCCTATTTACTCATGATTAGTGACATGGTTAATGAATTACATGAACACATTGTGTTTTTTTCCTGTATAAACGAAAATCCACAAAAAAAATCATTTTTTTTTCATTTTTTGTATAGGACTATGGTATTCGTTGGAAAGATAATAAAACGCTCATTAATTTGATGTAATTTTTTCTTTAACATAATTCATATATAAAAGTTATTGACGTTTAAAAGTTGTCGGGAAAACATGAGAGATAAAAATACTTTTAGAGGAAAATAAGGGGGAGGATGTCATGTGTCACACCTAAAGAGGGAGGATGACCTCTTTGAGCAACATGTCAGCTTTATTGCTTTAATTGATTAATATATACTAGGTGAAATCCCGTGTGATACACACGGGAGACCGACCCCAAAAGTTAAAGGGCTGTTAAGTAAAAGACAACATTAACAACCCATTCGTCTGCTCCGAGGAACATCTGTTTAGTACCGTCTGTTTTATTTCTTTATTGTTAAAAAAAGTAACTGAGGTTTGTAACCTCTGTCCCTTTAACAATACCAGTTAATAATACTGATCAAATTTTCAATAACTGCCACTGTTACAACAAAGAAAATAAAAACCTACAGACGTCTTAAAGCTGTGTTGAGATAACACATATAAATCTACAAACGGATTAAACCTCAATTGTATAATATAAAACATAAAAGTTAATACAAGTTGATTTAAAATCATAAAACATAAATAATCATATACATAATTTTGACATACACAAAACTAAAAACAAAAACAAAATATAAACAATCTTTAACATCAACATACATAGCTACTTAAAGGAATTAATAAACTTAAGTTTCAATTTCATTGAAGCTTCAAGTTGTGCATGAAGATCTATAAATTTATTCAAAAACTCTACATCCTTACTCCCAGTCTGTGAATTGCACAATAACGACAAATCACTAACAGGAGTTGAAGGCATTGACTTCAAATCTCTTGAAGTCTTCAAATCTTGATAGTATTGTGCTGTAATTTGATTAAGAACAAATTCCTTCATTTCATCTTCTTGCCTATTAGTTTCCGCTGCCATTGATCCTATTGATGAAGAGTGAAATGTAAATGTTAAAATGGTTTATAATGAAAATCGTGATTTATTTACTAATTTATATATTTAAAACGCGTGAAATGAAAGGTCATACCCTAGTATACTTATTATAAAGCACAAAATTTAATACGATTCAATTTAGCGTCACAAAGCATAAAAAAACCCTATATAATTTTCAAAGACATACAAAACTAAAAACATAAATAAACACAACTGTTACAAAAACCCAACTAAAAACTACAGACGGATTAAACGTCTATTGAGATAACACATATAAATGTATAGACGTATTAAAGGTCTGTTAAAAAAAACGCAAAAGTTAATACGATTGAAATTACAAAACATATAAAACCATATATAATATTGAAATACAAATACAAAAATAAACACAAAAATAAATAGAATCAACGTTAAACATGATGATACAAAGCTACTTAAAGGAATTAATTAAATAACTTAAGCTTCAATTCTATTGTGATGTAACTTTCGTATTTTGTTTTAATGAAAGGAATTTACGTAAAAAAAATTGACGCTTCAAATTGTGCGTCTAGATCTTTCAATTTTTCCAAATCATCTATATCCTTAAATTCCATTGTCAAAGGTCTCGATGAATATTTGCATGAAAATCAGTAAACGAAAAACACAAAAATCTTTGTTATTCAACTTTAAAGTCACATATGATCCCCACACCTGTGTATAAATGAAGGAGATTCATGCAAATATTCATCAAGACTTTTGGCAATGAAAAACTCAAGTTCAAGGATAATAAACTGCAAAATGCCTAAACATTGAAAATAGCGATTCTCTGCAGTATATATAGAAAATAATAATCGATTGATGTTTTCCTTTGATTGTATGAATCATTGAAAAACATCAATTCCAATTTTCTTATCTGCAGAATTTTGGTGATATAATTTCCTTCAAAAATTAGTGCAAACACATTTCAAAGTAATATCATTATGCATATAGAATGGAGAGATGAGATGTATGTGAGAATAGTTAATAGTTAACCGAATATATAAAGATGGAAGATGAATATTGGGAAATCCGCCCTTTTAATAGCGTGAATATATTAAATATTCGCAAAGTCGGTTTTCAAGTTTATCAGTTGAATTTCAAATATATCTAACATTCGGAGTTACTTTTGGCACCTTTTATTTTATTTATTTTTTATACAATGAAAAGACAATTGCAAGACGACAATAATAATAAATAAAATAAAATAATAATAATAATAATGATAATAATAATAAAGTAACTTCAAAATCGTAATCATTATTTTTGGGGCTTTCTATAACATCTGTTGGCAGTATAAATAGTTGTTGTCCAAACTAACTTTCCCTTTATTTTTGCCAACGGATTGTGTAAACAGTGGAAGGATAAATAAATAAAATGAACGTTAAAACGCTTGAAATTATTTAGAAAATGAACAGACGAAACTAATCGTCCGATATAAAAAAAACGTAACTAGGCTAACTGTAATGCCCTATTGATATAACACATATTTTTAAAAGACTGTTTTAAACACTGTTGATAAAAACAGATGTAAATTCAACTGTTTAGATAATATTCGCACTTAGACTATCTCTATTAGCAACCATCACAAACAAACCTTTTTATTAAAGAAATATTATCTCTTTCTTTCACCTATACAACCCAACCCTACTCAAAATTTAACACCCATTCACAACCCAACTGAACCTAAAAATGTTTTTTTTTTTTTGAACGTAATGAGTTTTTAATAAAAATTATATCAGGACGTTCACAAAAAAAAGTTAAAAAATACAATGTATTTACTTTTATTTTTTAACTTAAATATTATAAGTTATTTAAGAAAATAAGTTGGTGGGGGATTTAATTTGGTTACAACCATGGTTGCTCCACCAACCTTGGTTGTCAAAATTAATATCTTTTTTAATTTTTTAAATGAAATTTCTTTTGTCTTCTTTTGCTTTATTGGTGACCAACCCAACTTTTGGTCACCAATGCAGATAGACGAAATAATAAAGTATAAGTTGTACCGAATATCGCGTGAAATTACTTATATTTCAAAATTATTTCTATTAATATGTTGATATCAAACTTGAAATCTATCTATAAATTTCACACAGTACATATATTAAATTCATCTACAAAAATGGCAAACAGATCATACTATCATTTTGTTGAAAAAACTAACAAAGCGTTTTTGTCATTTTAATTTATTAGTTTATATAATAGATATAGTTTTTATTATGTATGTTTTAAATGTAAACAACTGTTTATTACTATCTCTCTATTTCTTAACGACAATCACTCTAAGTTGTGTTTACTAAATTCAACGTAAGGAAGCCAATTCTGTGCTGTAATTAAAACTGTTTAGTAACGTCTGCCTCGTAACATCTGATTCATAAAAAAAACAGCAGTCAAATTCTGTGCTCTAATTAAAAACTGTTTAGTAACGTCTGCCTCGTCACATCTGATTCATAAAAAAACAGCAGTTAATAACTGTAACTATAAGAACGACCTGAACATAAATTTACAAATAAATCAAACCTCTGTTCAGATGTAATTTAAACTGTCAGCTATGCAACAGAATTACAATATGTGACTTATCAAGCTACATTGAAATACAAGGAAACATCAAAAAATCTTGTAGCAACCAAAACCTACAGAATGATATTTCTTGTGAGCATCATTCAAACAAAGAAGAAACAAAAAACAATGAAAAGAAATATACGACAACACATACATATGGGTAAAACACCACAAAACAAAACATTTTACAAATACAAAAGATAGAAGTCTTCTAATAAAAAAAATAGAAAATACAGGAAAAAGATACAAAATAACAATCTTTAAAGGAAAAAAAAAAAACCTAAAAAATAATATGTCTCCTAACCTTTGAAGGGTGGAAAACACATTATTTCACATACACACATGTCTATTTATTAAGACCATAGAGGTGCGTTTGGATGAGGAGTAGAGTCAGAAACAACCATTGCAGAGCGTGATTGAGGCGGTGTTCTTAAAGGTGTGAATGTTTTTTTTTTTAATGAGTGGTTTTATCTTATTCTGCTCTGGATGAAAATAAAATTCCTATTTACTCATGATTAGTGACATGCTTAATGAATTACATGAGCACATTGTGTTTTTTTCCTGTATAAACGAAAATCCACAAAAAAAGTCATTTTTTTTTCATTTTTTGTATAGGACTATGGTATTCGTTAGAAAGATAATAAAACGCTCATTAATTTGATGTAATTTTTTCTTTAACATAATTCATATATAAAAGTTATTGACGTTTAAAAGTTGTCGGGAAAACATGAGAGATAAAAATACTTTTAGAGGAAAATAAGGGGGAGGATGTCATGTGTCACACCTAAAGAGGGAGGGTGACCTCTTTAAGCAACATGTCAGCTTTATTGCTTTAATTGATTAATATATATTGATATGGGTATACATGTCTTAAACTAATGTGTATGCATTGATTCTATTACATATTTCATCATGAACTTATTTATATAACCAATGATAAGTAGTAAATGCTGATGGATATGAAGTCATATTAAAAACTGGTGTCAAACAGTTTTTATCTGAATGTTATTACTATTGAAATTGATTTTAATAATTATAACTTGTTTTATAAGACGATATGTGATAATGTAGAAAAGTGCATAACAATTTGAATCGATATATGTCAATGTTATCATACATTATTGATATTGAAAATGATATATCTGTAAATTAATTAACATTGATAAAGAGATGAAAATACGAAAAGAAATAAAAAGCATACCTAATCATATGTTATTTAAACATTGGAGGGACTTGATGGAGATATATTTATATGTTTCATGGTAGAGTGATATATATGGCATACAAGATATACTTTTGATCACTTGTATCATGATACATTTGTTAAGACATTTAAGGCCCTAACCCATAAACATAGCATTTCAACTTACGAATTTTAACCTTAATTAAAAATTACTCCTGATTTAAAACTTTATTATAAAAAAAGAACAACCCATTTAAAGTTTTACTTTAATAGTAACTCATAACTTTACATTTTTAAGTATTACAAACCCATAGTAAGGTTTATGCTTTAAACGGAAATCGATTGCGGAAGCTTATGAGTGTTCATGTGTGTTCGGTTCTTCTCACGACTTTATCCTTGCTCCAAGACATCCATCGAATGTATACCTAGCACCATTACACAAGGAATTGTTAGTTGTATTGCTAATAACGCATTTGAAATTGTTAAAGTATCGTTACACATCGAAAACGGAAGAAACTAACTTTAATAGCAAAACAAATGATTTGGGAATCATTCCCGCCATAAGCTACGGCCAGAGTTCGGCTGGAGGCTGTTGGTCCTCCACCCAATTTTCAGACTAAACCACTTTTCCTTGCATGTTTTCTCCCAATCTTTTGATGTTCTTTACTTAGGTAGAAAGTCCTTCCTAAGGGAACATGGGGACTTGTTTAACACCATTTATTAATTTCGTAAGACGCTCATTTATCATGGTTAAAAATCCCTTTTGGCTTAACTAAAATCTATGTGGCTTTCACCCACATTGACCTGTTAAGGACATAGGTTATATAAGCATTTACTTGATTATTCGAGAATCATAACCATATTTAATGACCCATTTGACACTCGTTAAACTAACAACATCATCCAATTTGCTTATTATGACCTGGATTATAGATTTATCGTTTTGTAAATCTTTAAAATTCCCAAAATGCTCTTATAGGTAATTACTTTAATTTTGTCGCACGTAGGCGACACAACTTAGCCAAAACTCGTTATTGTTGACCCATTAACTTGTTTGAAAACCTCTAAGTGCGTACGGACTTAGTTCGTCACAATTTTCCTATTTTCATCCATTTTAGTGGTTTATGTGCGCCTTAGCGTGCATTAGACATAGTTACAAGTTAACTTACCGAATTTGTACCCACACTCCATGTGGGTGGTTTTTACCCATGAATTTCTTCGCTCATAGGCGTCCATTTAACTACGGACTTACTGGGTAGCGTAGACACATCTCTAAACCTTGAAATTCGTCTTCATGATCATTGGCATCAAGTGCCCATTTTTCCAACATACTTACGTGTAGGAATCTTAATTTACACGCATTAGTTTCCCGGGACTCGATTGGTGATACATCGCCACTTGTCTTGTTTGACTCCTTGAATCATAGTACTTGATATACAAGTACTAAGCATCAGGTTCAAATGATGAGAACATTATCATTTGACCCGTCTGCCTTATAATTCCTAATACTCCAATTTTCAATCTTCTATTCTTAGGTTCATATGATAGTATCATTTGACCCATTACCCATTTAAAACAATACTATAATATTCTAACTTTAAGGATCGGGCTCAAGTGATACCGGCCTCGCTTGAACCATTTACTGTTTAAAATAATACTCAATTACCACATTAGGTGTCTCCTCCCGGAATTCTAAGCACATGGTACAAGTATATCATGCCTAACTCATTCTAGCCATCAAGTTAGGCTACCTTCCAATTCAACTTGCAAATCAACTAACACACAAGCATAACGCAAATCACATTAAGTGTAGTTTTTACACAACTCATGCTAGAAACATAGATTTACAACTATTTTAGCATAATTAAAGCTACTAATAGAAACCCAAAATCATCATCTTTTGTAACCAAGCAATCTAGAGTAATTAGCTTATCACTAAACCATTGGGGATGACTAATATCACTTAAAATCAAGCCATAACACGAATTTCACATCATTTTCTCAAAACCCACACATGGGTTTCGAAATATGATAAGTTTGTTGCTAGGGTTCTTACCAAAAGCTTCAAACTTTGTAGATAACCCTCCAATTTGAACCCTCATCATGTCAATACTCAAACCCTTGCTTCTCTTCTTCATTTAGGTGTGATTAGGGCTTGATTTTTGACTCAAGAAAGCCCCTTTGGGGCTGATCACGTTTTTCATCAAAATGGGTGTTTCTTGACCACATTATTTGACCCATATTTGCACTAATGGTCCCCCCCCCCCCCCAATATTTCCCCAATGTCATTTTTTTATAAAACTTAACCTATCAAGTTAGTTTCTAGTGTTATTTACATGTGTATTTAGATAATAAAAACTAACAAGGTTATTTCCATATTAGAACATAACTCATATTCTTATCGTATAAATCCCTTCTTATGTTTCATAAAACATTCATTCTACAATTTAGTTCATTTTGTTATTTCTTAATAACGCCTAATAGCGTAATTAAGCGAAACGAATTTTTGGGGTGTTAGAATACATAAATTATATATTTTCTTATAATTGTTGAAAATATCGTATTTCATAATGTTGTATCATAACTTGATTTATGTGGTGACTTGTTATAAACTCATGCTTTACATAATCTAAACTGATATATACATTATTTTATGTAATATTTTGAAGAGAATACCAAAATGACCACAATGTGGTATATGATCACAAGTTATAAACATGATTGAATTGTGGTTAAGGTTGATATATAATATGACCATAGTGTCGAACTCTCAAAATCTCATTATTGGTGTATAAGATGACATAAAGTTTTAGACCGGTATACTTTACATGACTTGATCATGAAACTATTCAAAGTAAATATTATGTGATGAAATTGCAATCGAGAAACTTAAAAAATTCTCATAAGTGGCAATATTATTAAGGAACATATATGGTTTGAACAACAAACATGAGGGTTATGTGGTTCTATTCCATTCCCTAAGGTGAATGTGATGACATAATGATCAGTGTAAAAGTCGCGTTCATGTACATAACTAATGAAATTGTAATGATGCAACCATAAAAGTTACGTAGTTATAATCCATTCCTTAACGTGAATGTGATGATATAATGATCAATGTAAAGTTCATGAGCATGGTAATTGATGAAATTGTTATGATGTTCATGTTAATGAGATCCCATAAGTTAATATTGTGATGATTATACACTGTTAGATATAAAGGTCATGATCATGATGAATGATGAAATTTTACCGATCCTCATGTTAATAATGAGAGCAACCATGTTAATATTGAAATCGACCACAAGAAGTGGCACACCAAGGGATTAATTATGCGATAATAAGATATGGGAAACATATGTATAATAAGAATGTATAAAATCGTGATATATTATTCTCTTGCATATCGTGTCATGTGTTAAACAAACACATGTACAACTAAAACCATGTACGATCATAAACCTGAAGTTTAGGAATCATAATTATTAACTGATTGGAATGACTTTTTAGACCATGTCATCGTAAGTTACCTTTTACATCCACAGGCAAAGACCTTCGAGATTGAAGAAAGCCTCTCTACTAGCCAAGCCACGGCAATGTCTTGTAAGTTACCTTTTACATCCTCAAGATATTACATTCAAATAATGATTACTAACATTAATTTTATCATCTCAGCCAAGAAAACTGCCTTCTTTGATCTTGATGACATCAACATCCAAGAAGTCTCCAAGGCTACAAAGGTCACTTCTCCCACCAGCTCCAAGATGACTAGCCCTCCTCCGAAGCCTAAAGCTCATGCTTCTAAGAAGAGGAAGAGCTCTGCTGCTGCTGCCACTAGCTCTGAGGCATCCCCCTTCGAGGGTCTCACCCCTCAGGATGTCCTTGCCAAGATTTCTCACTACTGTCTTCAAGTACAACTGCATCCTTAGGATGTTAGTAGTTAATAAAATGTATCATAGAGAACTTACCTGTTTATCTTTTTGTCTTAGGGCAACAAGTACATTATCAAATCTGTGGATGAGATGGCTGCACAGCTTCAAGAAACAACCATAGATTTAGAGGACACAAGGAAGATTTCCCAATCCAAATGGAAAAATCTTGAAGATAAGCTGTCAAAGGTGGAGGCCGAAGTGAAGAAGATGTTGGCCGAGAAGATCAAGGCAAATCAAGAGCATGAGAAGGAACTAGAGGAGTATAGGCAGGGTATGATCAACTCTGCCACCATATTAGTCCTCCAAGCCAGGGTTAAAATAGCCCTCCAAGCCAAGGATCCCAACTTTAATCAAGATGAGTGGACCATTGAGGCTTGGCAAGCAAAAATCATCATCTTGGGTGGTAAAGAGGTGGTGTATAATCATGCTCCTATTCAATATGTTGATGATCCTTCTGGCAAAGATGCAGCAGTGGAGCTGGTGGAGACCATCCTAGAGATAGCTAAGGAGGCTAAAGCAACAGTGGGCAATGAGGGTAATGATGCCTAGGCCTGAGCCCAATTTTTTAGGATGTTTGTGGTTGGTTTGTTTATGAACAATTTCAAACAGTTCTATTTTGGTATGTAATTGAATAATTAAAAGGTAGGGGTGGAGGGATCCTGTGTTTTCAGGACGAAGCCCTAATCTTTTCAGACCCGGCCCTTAAGTGTTGACCCCTGGTGGATGGGTCCTGGTTTTTGATGAAGCCAGGGGTTGACACCTTTTATAAATAAATAAAAAGGCGAACTTTTGGCTTTATATCCTGTGCATCTTCCTTTACTATCCTGTTATGGTTATGACAAGCAAATGAGTAGAACAGAAAAGAAAAGTGATAGAAGTATACCTTGAGCTTTAAACGAATCAACAACCAATCCTAAGATAACCTGTTAAATAAATAAACCATATCTTAGCTTTGAAACAAATTGATTCACCTCAAGGATGTCCCTAGTGCCAAGCCTTTTAATCCTCAGGATGCACTTCTCATCTCCAGGATAATCATAGTGCAAAGCTTCCTATGTCATCCTTATGATATGCCTTATCATTCTTAGGATATTCCTAGTGTGGAACTATCCATATTATCCTTAGGACATGTCTCATTATCTTCAGGGTGTCCCCTATGCTAAATCCTTATTCCATCCTCAGAATATACTTAAGATATGTTTAACCTCATTAGTCTCGAGGATAAGTAAGAAAAAACTGATCTCAAGAGTGAAAATACTTTGGAGTAATTTCAATCTGTCGAAGACAGATAAATAAAGGTGATATTCTGGGGATGAACCCAACTGGCGACAAGGCCTAAGTTAATATTGGGGATGAGCCCAACTGGCGTTACAGACATAGGATAACTGGCGACAAGGCCTAAAGATAACTGGCGTTACAACCTTAGGATAACAGGCGACAAGGCCTACTAGCGACTGGGCCAAACACTTAAGAGACATTGAAAAATGCTTAAACCTTGAGGATTCAATGTATACCCCAAAGAAGATGAAATTATCAGCCACTAAAGCGTGTACTGGTTCCACCATCATGAAGATATACACGAATAACATGCGCTACAGGCGGGGTGTATATACCCACTTCGTGTGAAAGGTGAAAACCTTTAAACCTTAGGAAGGTATTAGATACCTTAACGTAGGAGAGGGTGGCCAACCATCTAGTCTTCAAATTTCCATCTTCAGGATGATTCTGAAAAAATCTTAGAATAGACTATTTTCCAAACCAAGTTTACTTGGAATATAACAACATTAGTCAAATCATATAATGCAAAGTAAACAAAATAATTTGTACCTCACATATCATAATATTTTAGATGAATAGCATTCCAAGATCTTGGGAGGATTTCTCCTTCTAGAGTGGAGAGCCAATATGCTCCTTTACCAGCTTTAGAATCAATAAGATAAGGTCCTTCCCATTTGGGTGCTAGCTTGCCATCACTTGGGTTAGTTGTATTCTGGAAGGCCTTTCTTTGAACTAGGTCTCCTATTTGGAATCTTCAAATCCTTATATTTTTGTTATATGCCTTGGCAATCCTTTGCTGGTATTCTGTCATCCTTAGAGTTGGTGGTGAAAATCCTCAAGATGATTTTACCTCACATCCCTGTTGTAGCATCCTCAGGATGCTGAAGGGCTCAACTGACTTCAGGATGTAAGAATATTTCAACATGTGCACATCCTGAGAATGGACTAACGAATTACCTTTTTTATATGTGATTGCAGGTACAACTAAGTTATAATATGGATACATAAGTACTCTCCAACGTCTATATTATAACACTCAGTCAAAGGAGTCAAAGATTAAAGAGTAACTTATACAAACCAAAGTCTAATATCGAAGATGGAGTCAAAGTTGTAACCGATACTCATTAAATATCGGCGAGGAATAAGGAAACAGCTGGAACAACGACTAGCTGAGGAGAAACTGTTACAAACGGTCACCTGAAGCCTTTAAACAACTTAAATATACGGCGGATCTTACGGAATTCTTTATTTACTTTCTTGTATTATATAAATGGGAATGATGGACGAGTATAGTGTAACGACCCGATTTTTAACCGAGTCATTACCGATTGGTAGTTAATCTCTTAACTATTTTGTAATCTAATTATCTTATTTTAATCCAAAAGCCGATTTCAACAACCATTTCCATAACACTTTTTAAAACATACTAGTATTATACATCAAGATCCAACGTTTAAAACCTTGTTTCGGCCAAGCCGATACATATTATTTCCGAAAACATTAACTTCACAACATGATTACAACTTTATTTATAAACATTAAACTTCACTCGGTGAGTTCACTAACATCACAACTAAGCTCGGGTTCCATGGGTACGATAATTTCCTGAAATGTACATTTAAAATACGTTAGTCGAAACTAGTGAGTGATGCCAAAACATTAAACGACCATTTTGACCCATAATTTATACATGCATGCAAAGATCCGGTTATTCTATTTCCGAGTATAGGTCGATTATATATGATCCCGTAGCCTCTAATCGGCCCGGGTCTATACTCTATGATACCGAATGGATCCATCCTACGTAGTTTCTATTTAACCGGGTTCTATTACTTCTATTAGATCATGATCCGATAACATTTTCACAAAACGACACAAGCATACATTTACCTCGAAACATTAAAACGATTATGGGGTACATTGTAATATATGGAATTAATATGTCGGATCTTAATCGAATTTAATATGTCGTTAAGTTTATTATATCTATACTATCGATACTTAACCGAACTCTTTATACAATGAATGCATTGATGTGTTATCAAAAATAAATATATGAATAATTTTACAAATCAGTATTGACATGAATTTCTAGAGATTTATATTAAAGAGGTTTTGAAATATAAAACAAGAAACTTATCATCAAATGTTTAAATGGTGTTAATCATATATTCAATTTGAATTTAAGTATGTTGGATAGATAACGTATTCATATATAAATTAATTAAATCATCCATTAAATGCCTAACTTAGTAGAATTGTTGAAAAAGAATAAATTATATGTTTGAATGGAAACCGCAAAACCGGCAACTTTTGGTCCTCTATTATCGCATAACTGCCGATTGTTTCGTGTTAGGCATTCAAAGCTTTTTATTTGATTATCACCTATATACAATGACTCGTTCTGTGCTTGACTGGGTCTCTCTCACCCTCTGCGTTTTCCCCATCAAAATCCGGCGAGACGAAACTTACTATAACAACCTTCGACCACACCTCACAGTCACCTCAAGCACCGCCTCTAAGAGGCGCGAACCAGAATCGACACCGCCATCATTCACGATCCAGTCCGTGTCTATTTCTGCTGCTTTGATTTGGTTTCGCTGAAAAACTTCTTATCATTAGTCTATGTCGGCTCCGTTCAACAACTAAGGTATCAAATTTACTTCTCTCCGATTCAATTATGGATGTTTCATATTTTAGTTCGTTGAATTGTTCCGGTGGCTAAAGAAAATTTAACTAGTTGGTGTTAGTTTTTGTTTTTAAACTAATATAGATACTGATAAAAATGAATTAATGGATTATTTCATTTGGTTTTCAAAGAGTTTTGCTTAGAGTTCTCTTCAACAATAAAAACATAATAATGACCTGGTTTCATAAGCTTTAATTTCATTATGTCCATTTGATTGTTTTCATAGTATTACAAGATCATAGATGATTACATTAAATTAATTACGGTTTATATAATGCTAGTTAGCTTTAATAAAATTATGTAAATGACAAACTGGTGGAGTATAAAAACTGATTTTTATGCCAATATATATCTATGTATATGTATATGATATGTTCTTTTTCTAAAAAAATGGTTGTCTTGTTTACACTACTGTGATACATTTAAAGTGTAATCTTGTTAATCAAGTTCCTACATTCTAGACTTCTTTTGTTACAAGTACATAACTTATACATCACTACTACGAATATGCGTTAAGCTGCCATTTAAATAATTAGCCAATGATTGTGAAAGTAGCGTCGCCGGTCATTCAACGAACAAATAATGTAAAGTCTCAAACAAGTTAATAATTAATTGTTTAATTTTAAATAGCTAGAATGGAAAAATAGGATCTAATACTCGTCGAAGACAACTTAATTTTGTGTTGCCTTGCTATACGGATTTAAGGTACGGATTCCGTTTTCTTCTCTTTATAGTATTTTCGTTATATATATAAAAATCCGGTACGTTACTTTGTAGTACGGATTTTGTTGAATTCATATGTTCCATCGGATTTTTGATAGCATGCAATACACCTTCATTTTGTAATCATTGTTGCATGTTCCATTTAGACTTGTGCTAGTATTTTTAAATATGATATGGCTTTTGTACTCTGTCACCCGAGCACTCTGTTTCTGACTTGTCGTTGGGGCGTCAGCGGCATGAACACTTTCCGTGACAGTGCGTAATCAAAATCACGGCGTCTCTAACATGGTCCCTTAGAGGCGTATGGATATATTCTAGATCTGATTCTGACTTCTGATATATGTTTTTGTTTTCTGGAGATGGAATAATGGGTGTACGCCATACTCACTGTCTCATAGGTGCATGGACTAGCTATCTGTGTACCCCTCTGTTTAGGCTCGTGGGTGCTTCCGTTTGACGTGACTTACCTTATTTATAAGAATAGTCACGTAGTTTGATATGTGTATTTGTTCTAATATGTTTTGATATTGTTCTTATATGCTTCGGTATGTGTCTGATTATGTTCTGGTCAAGTAACAGGTTTTACCTTGGATTATGTGCATCAACTGTTTCGATAGAAGTTTGGTTTCGAGTTTGAAATAGAGTTCGTTTGGTTTTCGTATTCCCTTTCGTATGTTCACTTCGGTCACAGTTCTATTACGTCTTGCTTTTCCGCTGCGTTGAATTTACTTGTACTGTTGATTTCTCCGTTACTGGGCAATTTTTGCCTCAGCCGTATTTTCTTTTGTTGCGTTGTCTTATTTGTTTCGCAGGTAATATGGGATGTTGGGGAATCAGTGAAGAGCGTTAAAAGAAGTTGGAAATCATGATTCATTAATTTAGTTCTACAATGTAGTAAATGTAACTAGGATCTTTTCGTTTTAATATTATGGAATGGTTTTTTTTTTTGGATTTGATATCTGTAAAAGTGACACGTCAGCCCTATCCGGGTTGGGGTGTGACATACATGCACTCACTTGTTGTTCTTCCGCGTGTAATCTAAGATTGATGAGTTGCTCGGGAATTACTCGGACCACCTGTTTTCACACATAATCACGGTTATAAATACACATATATACGTATATATATAGCTGACCATTACAGCTTAGGTTATAAATACGTATGTAAGCTGGCCATTACAGCTTGGCACTAGTTTTTCCTACAAGTTTGAGAGTTAAAAACTTACCCGGATGTTCCTTTGCCTTTTGCCGATTAATATACTACCTATATTATGGAGTTTCTAACTAATATTACTACTAATAATAGGGTGTTAGGTTCATTTATGTAGGGAGGGATCGGTTGGTTTGGGTTGCATGTTCATAGGATATTTGCATGTTTGAAAGAAGGAAGAGGAATGGTTTGGATATGGCCGATGGTTTTTAGGAATGGTGTAGGTGTTTTTATAAAACTTCATCCAAGGAGCTAGGTAGTATCTTTATAGAGTATTGATTCATGCATGTCATTATTACATCTAGATTAGTATGCTTATGTGGAGGGTTCTTAGTAAGGTTGAGTGTGCATAGAAGGAGATTTTAATGCCTATGTGTAAGATTCTATTTATTTGGCGGCAACTTCTTTGGAAGGAGTGGGATGGACCGGTTTTTATTAAGGGGAATTGGGCTTAGGAGGTTTTCTAATAACATCACATGATCCATTAACAAGTTATTCTATTTATCTAATATTCGGCCCACACTTATATATATAACCGGGTTCACTCTTTTGGCCCAATGAGTTTAATTTTTATCGGCCCATCCCTTTTTACTTTATACGGCCCAAATAATTTGGCCCATCCCTTCTATCGGGTCCAAGACCCCTTTCTCTTAATTCTAATAATGGGCCGGTTAGATGTTTATAATATTAATTGGGCCTAATGGGTCGGATCCTTATATCGGGTTCATTGGGCCGATATTCTTATTGGGCTTTTATTTACTGAACTGGGCCTATGGCTATGATCCGGGTAAGGATATTGGGCTACACCTTAAGGTGGCCCAATATTATATTTTTTTATTTAATTAATGTTTTTCGTTAGTCGTTACATATAGCACACATTGCTATCACTAGAACTATACACACACTCAGCTAATTAGAATACTCACAAATCATTGTAATCTTAGATCACTCGTCCACTCATTCATCCAAAGTTGTAATTCTTTTTACCACATTAATATTAACAAACAAGGCAGGGGCCTAGTCTCCTCCCAAGGTTTTATGCCGGAGATCTACAACTGATCAAGGGCTTTCCTCGTAGATCGAGTGTTGTTCTTTGTGTTTTATTGCTTTACATACTTGTTCCTTGAATCTACCACCAGTTACATCCTCAGGATATAACGGTCCATCCTTAATCATACCCTTGCCATCCCGAGCATAGTTGTCATATATTTATTTCTTTTGCATCCTGATTAACCATTTTCAGAATATAACCAGATTACGAACTTGATTCACACTCATAGCACTCTACCTCACAATTTCTAATTTGGAATACAAAATTATTTCTACTTTGTAATTTTTGACCAAAACAATTTGGCGCCCACCGTGGGGCGAGTGGTGCTATTTTGACAAAAAGCTTTGTTAAAAACTTTTTTCCAAAAACAACTCACTTTACAAAATCTTGACAACTATGTCTTCTTCCCAGAAAACTGTTTCCTCATCCATGCCATCTTCAATCTCTACCACAAATGCTACGCTCCCACCCCCACCTGCATTCTCAAGGAGTGCTACTTCCCAGATTCCACCAAGACCAGCAATGGGGACATCTGGATCTACTCCTCTTGTTTTCGTATCGAATGATGAGCTCCTTTCCATGTTTTCAATGGTGAAGGATCAAATGCAACAACAGCGGGAGACCAACAGGATAATAATGAGAGAGATACAATCCCTCAAAACATCCTCAAAGAGACCGACTGAAGACGTGGGGACACCATTACAACCTAGGATGTTAGATTTCAATTCTGGCATCTCTGGAGGTATTCATCAAGGAGATTTCGTCCCCATGAGCACTGGATTCTCTGCTCCAGACCAACTACTGCACCCAGGATGGCAACCACCAGGGATCCAGGATATACACATGGGCCATCCCAAGGATACAACAATAATGGTAACAATTTAAGTTCCAGTACTTTTACTGCTAATGATGTTGCTTCTTTGCAAGATACAGGTATAAGTCCACAGCTAGCAAGGGAGCAACAGAAAATCAAGGATATGGTATCAAGTGTGCCAGGGATAGTACAACCTATCCCCGAGGTATCCTCAGCATGCCATAGGGTGTCTCGATTTGCACCTCCCATTTGTGATGCAGAGATCCCAAAGCGGTTTCAAACTCCAAGCATGAAACTCTATGATGGATCTACAGATCCTGAAGAGCATGTGGCTCAGTATAGAGAAAGGATGGAGATAAATCCAATCCCTGCTAATCTTAAGGAAGCATGCTTGTGCAAGGGATTTGGTTCAACTCTCACTGGTCCAGCCTTGAAATGGCTCCTAAGTGTTCCTCCCTATTCTATTACTTCTTTTGCACATCTAATTAACATGTTTAACAATCAATTTTCTTGCAGTCGAACGTTCGAACGTTTGACAAGTGATCTATACAGGGTGAATCAACCACAAGGGGAATCACTAAGAGAGTACATTACTAGGTTTGGAAAGGAAGCACTTGACAACCCGAACTTGGATGTCACCACGGCAGTACAAGCATTCAAGATGGGGCTGCAGAGAGATTCACCATTCTACCAAGAGTTGGTGATGAACCCTTGCAGGAACTTGGATGAAGTCTAGAACAGGGCTTTGAGGTTCATCCGACTTGAGGATGACAATAAGATACAAGAAAGGATAGAATCATCCTCAAGATATAACCATCCTAATCGAAAGTCCACTCCCACATATGAACCATACAAGCATAAACCATATGCTAGACCCAATAATAAGAAGGTCAATGTGGTGGAGGATGACGATGAGGATGAATGTCCTAAGTTATCAAATTACTGTTTTTCTGTGGATGTAACAGGATTGATGTATGCCATGAAGGATCTCGGGGACAAAGCAAGATGGCCAAAGAAGGATAACAAGACAGGATTGAAGGACAAATCAAAATGGTGTGCCTTCCACGAAGATTTCGGTCACATCACTAAAGATTGCATCGCCTTGAGAAAGGAGATTGCATATCTTCTGAGCAAAGGTCATCTTAAAGATCTCCTATGCAAGAAGAAATCAAGGACTCAGGATGGCACCAACATCCCAGAAAGAGCAGCATCCCCACCTAAGGATGCTGGCATCATCAACTTTATTTCAGGTGGATCAGACATTTGTGGAACCTCATATTCAGCTGCTAAAAGGCACACGAGGGAAACAAAGTCAGAAAAAGGAGAAAGACCTACGAAGACGACCATCCTGACAACCTCTAAAGTGACCAGCTTTGAGGAAGACGACCAGGAGAATATTCTTGACTCTCATCATTACGATTTAGTCATTACTTTATATATTGCTAATCACTGCGTTCGTAGGATTCTTGTAGATGGAGGAAGCTCAGTGAATATCATCCAGCTTGAAGCCCTCAAAAGAATGAACATCCCGGAATTTGAAATAGTTTCCAGATCGTCAGTCCTGGTGGGCTTCAGTGGGGAAACTAAGAGCATAGTGGGTGACATCAAACTACCGGTATATGTAGGAGTGAATTTTATCCAGAGATTCTGTGTGATAGATTCCCTATCCTGCTATAATCTCATCCTGGGGAGACCCTGGATACATGACATGAAGGCAGTACCTTCAACATATCACCAGTGTGTGAAGCTACCTACACCTTGGGGAGTTGTGAAAGTCAATAGCGATCAACAGGAAGCCAAGGACTGTTATACTACATCAATGAAGGCCTCATCCCGACAAGCATAGCAATTACAGCAGGATGCACAGTGCCATCCTCAGGATGTTAAAGCACATCTTGACTAGGATGTAAAAGCCATCTGCCTCGACGACAATAACAAGGATATCACTGTGCAGATTAGTAAGAATATCCCTCATGATATTGAACAATCACTAATTTCATTTCTTAAATGCAGGATGTCTACTTTTGCATGGAAGCATGAGGATATGACTGGCATCTCTAAGGATGTCATTACCCACAAACTTGGGATTGATAAGAGTTTCAAACCCATTCAGCAGAAAAGAAGAAAGTTTGCTCCAGAAAGAAATATCATCATACAGGAAGAAGTGGACGGGGCTGCTCAAATCCAAGATGATAAGGGAAGTAAAATTCCCAAGATGGCTTGCGAGCGTAGTGGTGGTTCAAAAGAAAAATGGGAAATGGAGAGTGTGTGTAGACTATACAGACCTCAACAAGGCCTGTCCTAAGGACCCATTCCCATTACCACACATAGATTCGATGGTGGATGCTACAGCAGGCCACGAGATGCTGACATTCATGTATGCATCCTCAGGATTCCAACAAATCAGATGGAACCAGATGACCAAGAGGATACAACATTCATGACACCGGCAGGTATATATTGCTATGTAGCCATGCCGTTCGGACTAAAAAATGCAGGTGCCACCTATCAAAGGCTAGTGAACATGATGTTCAAGGAAAAGATTGGGGGCACGATGGAGGTCTACATTGACGACATGGTAGTGAAATCCAAGAAAGCAGAGAATCATCTTCAGGATCTCAAAGAAGCCTTTGACATCCTGGATGCCTACAATATGAAGTTAAATCCAGCAAAATGCCACTTCGGAGTTGGAGCTGGAAAGTTTCTTGGATACTTAATAACCAAAAGAGGGATAGAAGCCAACTCTGAACAAATAAAGGCCATCCGTGATCTCAAATCCCCAAGAAATATCAAGGATGTACAAAGGCTAACTGGCAGGATAGCAGCTCTGAATAGATTCATCTCGAAATTCTCAGAGAAATGCAAGGAGTTCTATGACATCCTGAAGAAGAATAATAAATTCGACTGGGGACAGAGACATGAGGAAGCATTAAAGAAGCTGAAAGATTATCTTGCAGCAGCTCCACTCCTGATGAAACCTGAGGATGGAGAATCTCTCAAGCTACATCTTGTAGTTTCTAGGAATGCAATAAGTGTCGTCTTGGTAAAAGATTTTAAAGGGCAACAACATCATGTCTATTATGTAGGTAAAACTCTACTAGATGCTGAAACCAGGTATTCACATCTCGAAAAGCTTATCTTAGCTTTAATAATGGCTTCTACCAAGTTAAGGCACTATTTTGAAACACATAAAATATATGTTCAAACTAATTATCCCATTAAAAATGTACTTAGAAAACCTGAAATGTCTGGAAGAATGGCAAAATGGTCAGTTAAATTAAGTGCTTTTGACTTGGAATATGAGCCTAGAAATGCAATCAAATCACAGGCTCTAGCAGACTTTGTGGCTGATTTTAGTAGTGATATCCAGAGTGAAGTAGAGTCTGAAGTTCAACAACTAAATGAAAATTTAGAAAAATGGACTCTATACACGGATGGTGCTTCGAGTGCAAGAAGCACAGGCCTAGGAATACTACTAAAATCGCCACAAGGGGACAAGATACCCCATGCTATTAGATGTGGATTTCAGACAACCAATAATGAGGCAGAATATGAAGCTCTAATTGTTGGTTTACAACTTGCTAGAGACATGCATATTGTTAATATTGGAGTATTTGTTGATTCTTTGTTGATTACTAACCATTTTAATGGATCATATGCAGTAAAGGATCAAAAGTTAGTTGTTTATCTCGAAATAGTTAAAATTTTAGCTACTTCTTTTGTAGAATTTTCACTAACACAGGTACCTAGGGAAGAAAATGCTGAAGCTGATGCCTTAGCAAATCTGGGATCCTCTTTAAATTTACCTGAAGGATCCAAGATTCCCATCATCTACATCCTAAAACCAGCAATCGAAGAGTGGCATCCTGAGGATAGCAAGACACATCTTGAGGATATCACCGAACATCCTGAGGATAAAACTATACATCCCGAGGATATCACTGTTTTAACCACTCAGGTTCAAGACGATTCGTCATGGATGACACCGATAATGAAATATTTACAAGAAGATGTCATCCCCGATGGAGAAAATGCAAAGGCTTTCAATTTACAATTATAGACAATATCTTGTATAGAAAATCTCTTGCAGGTCCATATTTGAGGTGTCTCAACAAAGAAGAAGCGAATGAAGTACTCAAGGATATCCACGAAGGAGATTGTGAGAATCACACATGAGGAAGATCTCTTTACTCGAAGACCTTAAGAACAGGATACTACTGGCCAACTATGAAAAAGGATGCCATGCAATATTCCCAAAAGTGTGATCCATGCCAAAGACATAGCAACATCCTTCATCAGCCTGCTGAACCGATGCATCCTATTATTTCACCATGGCCCTTCATGAAATGGGGAATGGATATAGTAGGAAGGCTACCCAAAGCTCCTGGTGGAAAGGTATTCATGCTAGTAATGACAGATTACTTCTCAAAATGGATCGAAGCTGAGGCATTCGTTCAAGTTAGAGATAAAGAAGTGGTGTCATTCATCAAAAGGAATATCTTAACAAGATTTGGAGTACCATCTGAAATAATTTGTGACAATGGCTCTCAATTCATTAGCAAGAGAACAACTGAATTTTGTGAGAGTTGGGGGATCAAGATGGTAACCTCAACACCGGTCCATCCTCAGGCTAATGGACAAGCAGAATCTTCAAATAAAATCATTGTCAATAACTTGGGGAAAAGAAAGGGAAATGGGCAGAAGAGCTTCCATTCGTACTTTGGGTTGATAGGACTACTTCCAAGAATGCAACTACTCAGACACCTTTCTCCTTGGTCTTTGGAACAGAAGTAATGCTGCCGACAGAGATGGTCATGCCTACAGCAATGAAACATCTCCAGGATGCAACTACCAATTCTGAAGCACTATTGCAGGATTTGGAAACCGTGGATGAACTCAGGGATGCTGCTAAGTTAAGGATGGCAGCATATCAACAAAGGATTGCTAAAGCCTACAACAAGAATATAAGGATAAGAATATTTCAAGAAGGAGACTTAGTACTAAGAAAAGCCTTCCAGAATACAATGAAACCAAGTGATGGCAAGCTAGCTCCTAAGTGGGAAGGTCCATACTTGATAGACTCTGAAGCTGGCAAAGGAGCATATTGGTTGTCGACGATGGAAGGAGAAATCCTACCAAGGGCTTGGAATGCTATTCACCTGAAATATTACCATGCCTAGGGATGCATGTGACTGATCTCTCTGGAAGAGAAACCATAGTCCGAATCACTGGTGGGATGAAGGTGAAGGCTGATAGATATGAATCATCTCCGTATGTAAGTATTTATCCATAATCTATTTCGATCGATTATATTTTCACTAAACATGGTCTAGAAATAGTCCATCCTGAGAATTTTACAGTACCATCATGAAGATGGAATGCTTAGAAGACTAGAGGGTTGGCCACCCTCTCCTCCATTAAGATTTCCAACACCTTCCTAAGGTTTAAAGGTTTTCACCTTTCTCATTGGGTTAGCAACCCCGCCTGGTGCGCACGTTGCTCATGTATATTTTCAGGATGGTGGGACCAGTCCATGTAAAAGTGGCTGACAATTTCATCATTTTTGAGATATATATTGAGCTCTTAAGGTTTAGACATTTGTCAATGTCTCTTACATAT
Source organism: Ambrosia artemisiifolia (assembly GCA_032199755.1). Classification (NCBI taxonomy): domain Eukaryota; kingdom Viridiplantae; phylum Streptophyta; class Magnoliopsida; order Asterales; family Asteraceae; genus Ambrosia; species Ambrosia artemisiifolia. The sequence continues at coordinate 34,106,724 of CM063514.1, forward strand.
TTGGTCTAGTCACCAGGGCCTTGTCGCCAGTAATTTTCAAGATGTTACATATTGGTCTTATCACCAAGTTATTACAAAGGGGTTTGATCCCAGTTTGACTAAATGCCTAAGTCACCATTATAATAACAATGTTTGCCTTTACGGGATATTATCAAAGATAATTAAACCTTTCTCAGAAAGGATTGTAGACTTAAAGTTTATCCTGAAGATATTACGCTGTGGACATCCTCAGGATAAAGAAGATCATCCTCAGGATAAAGAAGATCATCCAAAGGATGAGGAAGAAAAATAAACTGGGGACATCCTCAGGATAATAAAGGTCATCCTGAAGATGACAAAAACTTATGAAGAATAACTACAAGACATCAAGATTGGAAGGATTATTCAACGCAGAAAACACAAAAGGTATTATTTTTGTCATTTCTTTATAACCTAAACGTTTGCTAATGTTTGCAGAATATCAAAATAAAAAGAACATAAGGAAGATAGCGTCAAAAGTTGTTACCATATATTATTAATGCATCATAATCAAAATTTGATGTCAACCCCTGGCTTCATCCAAAACCAGGACCCATCCACCAGGGGTCAACATCTATGGTCCGGGTCAATAGAAGATTTGGGGCTTCGTCTTGAAACCGAAATCCCTCTACCCCAAACCTTATAATATTCTAAATTATTACATGCCAAAATAAAATTTTCTAAAATTGTTCAACCATAAACTACCATCACAACCACAAAAAGATTTAAAAAGTGGGCTCCAGCCTAGTCATCACATCCTTCATCGCCAACAGGAAGATCCTTCACCACCTCAGCAACCTTGGCCTCTGCTGCCTTCACCTCAGCATCCTCAGGATCCTTAGCCACATCCTCGGGATGAGCAACAGGAGCAGGTTCATAAATCACTTCTTTTCTGCCCAGGCTCTTGATCTTCTCCTTCCAAGCATCAATATCCCAGGTATCCTGATTGAACCCTGGGTCCTTGGCTTGGAGAGCCATCTTTACCCTGGCCTGAAAGACAAAAATAGTGGCATACTTTATGAGCCCATTCCTGTGATCCTGTTCCTCCTTCTCCTGAACCAACATGGCTTGAGCATGCTCTGCCTTCACTCGCTTCAGTTCAGCTTCAGTCTCTGCCAGCTTGCCCTCAAGATATTTGCCCTTGTCACGAGCAATCATCTGGACATCCTCAAGCTTGGTTTGGGCCTCATGAAGTTCTTTGGCAACAACATCCAAATATTTAGACAGATATTCATGACCCTAACAAAAGAAGGCAAGGAAAGGTAAGCATTTCTAACTTTTTATTACTAACATATCAGTATCATTCTCAGGATAGGTCCATACCTGGAGAGTGAACTGGGAGATCTTGTTTAATATATCATCAAAGCCTAAACCCTCAAAGGGGGTGATCTCCTGAGCAATGGCAGAAGCAGCACTTGCCTTCCTCTTCTTAGAAGCAGCAGCAGCCCTAGACTTAGGGGGGTTGGATGAAGGAGTAACCATCTTGGAACTAGATGGTGATGGAGAGGTCACTTTGGTTGCCTTGACATCCATACTGTCGATGTCATCCAAGCCAAAGGAAGCAGGTTTTTTGGCTGAAATTAAGACAATAGCAGGGTTAGTAAATAAATAAAATAATGAACATCCTCAGGATGTAACATAATATACTCACCAGACATCTCGGAGGCTTGACTGGTAGTGTAACTTTCTTCCACTTCAAAGTTCCTTGCTGATTCAGGTAAGTCGTAAACAGCTTTACACCGTAGGAAAGCGTCGTTCATAGGAGTAGCAAACTTGGCAAACGAAGCACCTGTTAAACAAAAGTTTCAGGATGTTAACATCCTCAGGATGTAACTAAAAAAATTTCGTAAAAACTTTGAATAAATTTTACCACTTTTTAACCAATAAAGAGGAATCTCATCCCCATGAGGAATAGAGCTTCTCTTTACAAAGAAAAACTTCGTTTTCCAGTTTTTCTCAGACTTAACCACATTATACAGAAAGGGTAGATCCTTTTCTATAAGTTGAAGGACATAACGCTGAGAGCCATGTGTCCTTAACTTATAAACATGAGATAGGTCCCCACTTGAAGATGGACACCATGATTTTCGATGATCCTGCTACAACCCATCAGAATCTTCCAGAGTTCAGGCATGGCTTGGGAATAAGCCATCCCAGTCACATCAAAGAAATCTTTGATGAACAAGGGAAAAGGATACCTTAACCCTAGAGAGAATGGTAAGAACAGGAAACAAACCCAAGAAGGAGATGCAAAATCTGATCTTGCATGGGGGTCATAAGGACGAAACTCGGCAGAACTCGGAAAGATTTTTGAGTTCTTTAGGGCTTGAATGTCCTTATCATCGAAAGAACAGGTATCTTGTTCAGGATGACTCAAGAGATTATGGGGAATGAAGTCACTTGAAGTTCCCACACTCCCCGAAGCTCTTGTAGATCTTTTAACCATCTTCGAAATATTACTAATATTTTGCAGGTGAAAGAAAAAAATATGAACAAGATGAAGTAGAAATTACCTTCTTAGAAAACTCAAGAGTGATTATAAAGGAGGAGATATGCTCTAGATATAAAGGGCAGAAGGTGATGTCGTGTAACGGTCATCACATAATTACTGCCGAAGATATAGCCGTTGTTATCCTGACAAGACGTCCCATCAGTCATCAGATAAGATATTATGGTTAAAAAATATATTTACCTTGAAAGATATTAACAATAACATATTTTTTTGGGACAATTGTTGGTGGTGAAAATCCTCAGGATGATTTTACCTCACATCCCTGGTGTACCATCCTCAGGATGCTGAAGGGCTCAACTGACTTCAGGATGTAACAATATTTCAACATGTGCACATCCTGAGAATGGACTAACAAATTACCTTTTTTATATGTGATTGCACGTACAACTAAGTTATAATATGGATACATAAGTACTCTCCAACGTCTATATTATAACACTCGGTCAAAGGAGTCAAAGATTGAAGAGTAACTCATACAAACCAAAGTCTAATATCGAAGATGGAATCAAAGTTGTAACCGATACTCATTAAATATCGGCGAGGAATAAGGAAACAGCTGGAACAACGACTAGCTGAGGAGAAACTGTTACAAACGGCCACCTAAAGCCTTTAAACAACTTAACTATATGGCGGATCTTACGAGATTCTTTATTTACTTTCTTGTATTTTATAAATGGGAATGATGGACGAGTATAGGACACATTGCAATCACTTGAACTATACACACACACTCAGCTACTTAGAATACTCACAAATCATTGTAATCTTAGATCACTCGTCCACTCATTCATCCAAAGTTGTAATTCTTTTTACCACATTAATATTAACAAACAAGGCAGGGGCCTAGTCTCCTCCCGATGTTTTATGCCGGAGATCTACAACTGATCAAGGGTTTTCCTCGTAGATCGAGTGTTGTTCTTTGTGTTTTAGTGCTTTACATACTTGTTCCTTGAATCTACCAACAGTTACATCCTCAGGATATAACTGTCCATCCTGAATCATACCCTTGCCATCCCGAGCATAGTTGTCATATATTTATTTCTTTTGCATCCTGATTAACCATTTTCAGAATATAACCAGATTACAAACTTGATTCACACTTATAGCACTCTACCTCACAATTTCTAATTTGGAATACAAAATTATTTCTACATACTAATTTTTGACCAAAACACTTAGCTTAGCAGCATCCCTAAGCTCATCAACGGCTTCAAGATCCTGCAACAAAGCCTCTGAGTTTGTAGTCGTATCCTGAAGATGTTTCCTTGCTGTAGGCATAACCATCTCCGTAGGAATCATAGCCTCTGTACCAAATACCAAAGAGAATGGTGTTTGGCAAGTTGCATTCTTGGACGTGGTTCTATCAGCCCATAATACAAATGGAAGTTCTTATGCCCATTTTCCTTTCTCCTGGCCTAATTTCTTCTTCAAATTGTTGACAATAATTTTGTTCCTGCTTGTCCATTAGCTTGAGGGTGGACAGGTGTTGAAGTTATCATCTTGATCCCCCAGCTTTCACAAAAGTTTGTTGTTCTTTTGTTAATACATTGAGATCCATTGTCACAAGTGATCTTGGCTGGAACTCCAAATCTTGTCACGATGTTTCTTTTTATGAAGGATACTACTTCCTTATCCCTAACTTGCATAAAAGCTTCAACTTCTATCCATTTGGAGAAGTAGTCGGTCATGGCCAGCATGAACACCTTTCCACCAGGAGCTCTAGGCAATTTCCCCACTATATCCATTCCTCATTTCATAAAAGTCCATGGAGAGACGATAGGATATAATGGTTCAGCTGGATGGTGTAGGAAGTTGTTGTGCCTTTGGCATGCATCACATTTTTTAGAATGTAGCATAGCATCCTTCTTCATCGTTGGCCAGTAGTATCCTGTTTTGAGAGGTTTTGAATATAAAGCTCTTCCACCTATATGGTTTCCACAATCTCCTTCATTGATATCTTTGAGTACTCCTTTTGCTTCTTCCTTGCTGAGACATCTTAAGTATGGAATTGCAAGAGATTTCCTGTACAATATACCATTCAAGATAATAAATTTTGATACCTTCATCCTGAATGCCCTGGCATATTTTGCATCTGGAATGTTACCATCCTCAAGATACTTCACTATAAGGGTCATCCAAGATGAATCATCCCGATTCTGGGTGTTGAGGACAGTGTTATCCTTAGGATGCAACACATCGACAGTGTTATCCTCAGGATACAACACATCGATTGCTGGTTTCAGGATATAGATGATTGGGATGTTGGATCCTTTTAGAAAATTTAATAAAGATCCAAGGTTTGCTAATGCATCAGCCTCAACATTTTCTTCCTTATATACTTGTGTTAGTATAAAATTTTCTAAAGAAGATGCTAACTTTTTTACTATCTCAAAATATGAAGCTAGTTTTTCACCTTTAACTGCATAGGAGTGATGTGCTCAAAGTGGTTTAGTAAAAACTAACTAAATTAACCTAAACTAGACACTCTAAGTTTTAAATTTATAACCTAAGACTCTCTAAACCTAAACCACATAACCGGAAAGTGTACCGGTTAGTGCAGTACCGCTAAAGTAAGTTCGGATATCAAACCCACAAGACTCTAATAGAAAACGTAACTAGACTCGACTACTTATCCTAAATACTGATTTTAATTGTTTTGTTGGTTTGCGGGGATTTCTAATAAAACTACTACAAATAAATAAAAGAAACTAAAATAACTTAAAACACAAGCTGGAGACTGGAATTCGGATCAGATAATGGGAAGGCACTACCTAGGCTAGAATCCTACACATGAATGATAAGTTTCTAACGACTATGGAACTAGTGTGGAACCGGGATCTTAAAATACCAAACATCAAGAATAAACTAGACACCCTCGACCCTTCTCAAGGGGAAACCCTAGAATACTGTTGTGCTGTTAAACCACCGGTTGAAAGGTTACCCTCACAGGCTTACCTACTCGAATCTTAAAGTACCCGCTAGACAGTCTACCTCAAAGCGCGAAAGTCACAATACACCCGAAAGTGCAAGGGGTAACTTCAATATTTCTAATAAGACTTGGCATACAAGGAATGTTAGGGAAACCAGGAAGATCTTCTCACAAAGTCTCTAGATCTAGCAATTTAACACCCTAGACAGACCAACAATCTCGCACCTTACAGCTATTGAGAATTGGTAGAACACTTAGAATAATCTAACTAACAATTACAACTCATATGGAAAACACCAACAATTTACCATAAACTAGTTGTTAACACACAATCCACAACCTAACACGCATTCATACATAAAAGACATTCACAAAAATGCAAGTGGAGTTTATAAAAGTTATTTAAACAAAACTAAATATGCATACACATCAAACCAGAAAACAAAGAGTTCTTTACTTTAAAATTCATCCACAACCAAAAGTTCCAATACCAAAAGAAAATAAATTATTCAAGTGCAATCATCTTTAACCTAGGTAGCAAAAAGGTTTAGCCTCTAAAAGTCATGATAAAATCAAAACAATAAAAGCAAGTTAAATTCATGGTGCTCACAACGGGTTTGAATAGATAAATAATAAATAACTGAATTAGAACCGACCCGTGCTTGCACCTATGCTTCAACCCTTGACCTCCTCCTCTCTTTTTTTGTGCTGCTGTTGTTCGATGTCGTTAGCTGTTGTCCTCCAAAAGTCGTTGTGCAGCCCCCTTTTTCTCTCGTGTCACCTCCTCCTCTCTTGTTTCGAAAAGAAGATAATAATCCCCACTATTTTTTTTCATAGGTTTTTTAACCGCGACAAGTCACGTTTGCTTTCCTCCTCCGCCTCCTCCTCCTATTATTATTATTGGGCATTTGAGATGCAGCGTGAATTGAATCTATCTTTATTTTCGATTTGGTCACGTGAGAGTATGGGTGTTCAACGAATCGAATAACGAATTTTCGAATTATTCGAATTGAATTTCTTGAATTTTTAATATTTTCACTTGAATTCGTATTCGATTCGTATTCGCTTAAAATTCAATTTATTCGATTCGTATTCTATTCGAATAATAAACTCAAATTCGAATCGAATTCGAATAAATTCGACTTAGTTCAAATTCGCCATAAATAATAAATTATTTTACTTTTAGTTTTAAAACTAATAAAAACTCAATATTTTTAACATATAAAATACAAATCTACAAAATTAGTAAACAACATTATGTCAAATACGGGAATAGTAAAAATAGTAGAGAGTTTAGTTTGTTAGAGTTTTGTGATGTATAAGTTAAATATGTAAAATATGATTATTGTAAAAGGTGTAAACACTATGGGTTCTTAGAGTTTGAGCAAAATTTAGAAGTTCTTTTTTTCAATATGTATTTTGTGTATATGATAATGTGTATATATACTTAAAAATATACATGTAAAGTTTTTATTCGAATTTCGAATCGAATCGAATCGAATTTAAAATCATAAATTCGTATTCGATTTACTAGACTCGAATTTGAATTGAATCGAATTCGAATTCTTAATAATAGAAGCGAACTCTTGATAATCCGAATCGAATTCTGAACACCCTTACGTGAGAGTTCAAAGGGAGGGGGAGAGAGAGAAAGGGGGGAGAGGGATAGAGAGAGGGGGGAGAAAGGGAGAGAGAGAGGGGGATGGGGTAAGGTGGATTTTTTAGTAAAAATAAAAAAAAAATTAAATTGCAGGTAAAAAGACAAAACTACCCCTAACTTAACAAGATTTTTTAGCTGAGTTAGTGAACAGGACGAAAATAGCAAAAAAAAATCCAAACCCCAGGTGTCGAATTGCAAAAAAAAAACTTTTTGTACTAAAGTGGCAAACTGGACCAAACCTCATGGACGAAGTTGGCTATTAATCCTAAAACAAATTATAAAAATTAAAAACTCTATTAAACTATCGAACTCAAGCGAACATTAACGAACATGTTATCGAACGTTCACAAGCGTATGAACGTGACCTCTGTTCATGTTCGTTCGTTTAACTAAACGAATGAAATTTTTAGTTCGTGTTTATTCATTTATTAAACAAACGAACACATACGAATTCTCAAATAACCGTTTATAAACTGTTCACTGAAATTTAGTTCCTTTACAGCCCTACCTATACCTGAGTTTTTTCCCTCTTTAGTGTACTTAAAAAACTTATTTCCTATTTTAGTGTAGTTTGAAAAATAATTACCAAAATGGGTATTTTCTTGTTTATGTTAAAAAAATAAAAAACAATTAAACAAAATCAGTTTTTCTTCCACATTCCTGCTCGTGACCTCCGGCGAGATCCCGGCGAACAACGTAATAAAGAACAGGCATCGACTTCAGGAGTATAGGTTCATTATAGGAAATTTTATGATCATTTATATAAGATTAACATACAGATAACCAAACCCAAACCAACTTCCAATTATTTCTTTCATTTGATTACCCAAAAGGCCACAAAAATGACAATGCATTCCTCCTTCCCCGACTGCGACCACCGTCTTCTTCACCACCGCTGCCGCCACTACTGCTTCTTCACCACCACAATCACCTGACCTCGACCATCACCGTCACTACCCACCACCGGCCCCACATCCCCTTTCTACCTCTCTCTCCTACTTTCTTTGAAAGAACAGATCGGGTCTGTGACAGGCGATGTATATCTCTATGGTGACTGTGTGACGGTGATGACGATGAGTTACAATGGTGAAGGCGGGGTTTGGTGGTGGTAAGCGGTTCCAAGGGACAGTTTTTATCTTTTACTTTCTTCGCTTTCTCTCTCTGCTTGGTAATGATGTCGGTGTGACGGTGTGTGACGGTGGTGATGGGTGGTGCTTGGATGGTGACGGTGATGATGGCTGGAAGGTTGTATTATAACCATGGTGACTGCTTCTGATAATTTCAAGACAAGAAAAATGTGTGAGAGGATACAGAGAGTAATGTGGAAGAAAAGTGATTTTGTTTAATTGTTTTTTATTTTTATTTTTTAACATAAAGTAGAAAACACCCATTTTGGTAATTATTTTTTAAACTACACTAATATGGGAAATAAGTTTTTCAAGTACACTAAAGTGGGAAAAAACTCTGAGTTTTTTCCCTCTTTAGTGTACTTAAAAAACTTATTTCCTATTTTAGTGTAGTTTGAAAAATAATTACCAAAATGGGTATTTTCTTGTTTATGTTAAAAAAATAAAAAACAATTAAACAAAATCAGTTTTTCTTCCACATTCCTGCTCGTGACCTCCGGCGAGATCCCGGCGAACAACGTAATAAAGAACAGGCATCGACTTCAGGAGTATAGGTTCATTATAGGAAATTTTATGATCATTTATATAAGATTAACATACAGATAACCAAACCCAAACCAACTTCCAATTATTTCTTTCATTTGATTACCCAAAAGGCCACAAAAATGACAATGCATTCCTCCTTCCCCGACTGCGACCACCGTCTTCTTCACCACCGCTGCCGCCACTACTGCTTCTTCACCACCACAATCACCTGACCTCGACCATCACCGTCACTACCCACCACCGGCCCCACATCCCCTTTCTACCTCTCTCTCCTACTTTCTTTGAAAGAACAGATCGGGTCTGTGACAGGCGATGTATATCTCTATGGTGACTGTGTGACGGTGATGACGATGAGTTACAATGGTGAAGGCGGGGTTTGGTGGTGGTAAGCGGTTCCAAGGGACAGTTTTTATCTTTTACTTTCTTCGCTTTCTCTCTCTGCTTGGTAATGATGTCGGTGTGACGGTGTGTGACGGTGGTGATGGGTGGTGCTTGGATGGTGACGGTGATGATGGCTGGAAGGTTGTATTATAACCATGGTGACTGCTTCTGATAATTTCAAGACAAGAAAAATGTGTGAGAGGATACAGAGAGTAATGTGGAAGAAAAGTGATTTTGTTTAATTGTTTTTTATTTTTATTTTTTAACATAAAGTAGAAAACACCCATTTTGGTAATTATTTTTTAAACTACACTAATATGGGAAATAAGTTTTTCAAGTACACTAAAGTGGGAAAAAACTCCCTATACCTCTGCCTGGATCCACACCTGGAACCGGGGTACCGGAAACTTTCCGGTTTTGTGCATCTCTAGTCCTCAACAAAATGATAAGTATGGACCCAGGTACGGACTCATAACTCAAACATCGAACCTCATTCATCAATCAACAAAGTGCTAAAAGATTCCAAAGACACCACAACACAATATAAAGTACTCTTCCAACTAAAAAAAATAATGATAAATAAATAAATAAATAAATAAATAAACAATCCCTTTTAATGGATCATCAACAACAACCCTAACTTCTATCCAAACAAAATTCTTGTTCCTCATGTCATTCACTGCTTTACATTAAGGTAATCATCAATTCAATTCAACCCTTGTTTTATTTATAATTATTCATATTTTTTTTACTTAATTAAGCAGAAGACTAAGCTCTTTCCTGATTTGTTAAATGATTCTGTTTGGGTATTAGAGGATTAATTGTATGTGTATGAATAAATTTGGATGAATTTTAGTTAGTAAGAAATCTTGAAGAATATTTGTTGGATTAATACTATGATCAGTTGTACGTTACTATTCACAACTCGGTTTTAAGTAAAGTTTATATTGAGACGTAGATAAAAAAACCGACGTTGTAAAGGCATATTGGGAGTTTTATAAAATAACCCATGTTGAAAGTTATAAGAGAAAAATAATATATGATTTGTTAGATGAGTCTGATGGAATATTAGAGGATTAATTGCATGATTATTAACAAATTTGAATGGAATTTGAATAAGTAAGAAATCTAATATGATTATACTCAAAGTTTAAAAGAACGGAAACGAGCCTCGAGGCGTTTTCCCTTCACCTCACGAGGCGTAAGCCTCGAGGCGAACCGAAGCGTAAGCCCGAGGCGGAATTAAAAAATTAAATAAATAATTATATATCTTTCAAAAAATATAATGCTAACTAATTTCATCATCAAATTCATCAAAAACATCAAAAACAAACATAGACATAAAATGTCACAAAAAGTCGAAAACATCAAAAATATACCTGAAAACCCCCTGAGACGCACCTGAGGCGCAACTTTTCATAACGCCTCAGTCCTGTGAGGCGCATACCACTGTTCAAACACCTGAGGCGCGCCTCGAGGCGCACGCCTCAAGCGTTTTTTTAAACCATGATTATACTTGTACGTCTGTGTTTCGATTATTTGTACATTATTGTTCATGACTCGGTTTTAAGTAAAATTTATATTGAGATGTGGATAAAGAAAACCGACGTTGCAACCCCATGTTAAAAGTTATAAGAGAAAAATAATATATGATTTGTTAGATGATTCTGTTTGAGTATCAGAGGATTGATTGGATGATTATGAATAGTAAGTAGGAAATCTGGAAGAATATCTGTGTTGGATTAATAATATTATTTTGTTGTTGTGATTCAGTTATGGCAAACTCTAGAGGACAATCAGGTGCAAGAAACATGACTTGTACTGCAAGAAACTCTTTACTTCCTCCTAAATGTCCGTTTCCCAGTATACCGTCATCGTATGGTGATTATATACCAACTTCTGTAACTGGGCCGAAAAGAGTTAACAAGTACAGAGATGGGAATTATTCGCATCATCGGACGTCGTCGGAAAGTCTTGTGATTGAAGAGCAACCTTCTTGGTTGGATGAGCTGCTTAATGAACCGGAAACACCGGTGCAAAGAGGGCATAGACGGTCGTCGAGTGACTCGTTTACGTATTTAGAAGCGGCAAATGCGGTTAGTATGGAATATGTTGTTAGGAATGAACGGGAAATGAGAAACTTGAGTTTGAATTCGTCGTGGGGAGGTCAAGATTTTGGTTATAAAGATGGGTGGAATAATGTTGGGATGCGAAGTGGAACGCAGGGATGGGATTTGCCGAAAGATGAGAACTTGGTTCTTCAGAGATCGGTATCTTTGGGTGCTGCGCAAAAGGTTAATGATATTGGTTTAAGTGGTAGTGAAAAGCAAGATGCAGCTGAATTGGGTACACGAGATTCAGGTGAAGCTCGTCCGCAAGATGCAAACAACAAGACCTCTGCATCAGAAACAGATACGAAACGTGCCAAGCAGTAAGTTGTAGGGTAGTTTCATGCCATAATGGTTACTTGACTCACAAGAAATCTTTAACTTTAAAATATTACTCATGTGTTACGGGTTGGTATCATTATGTACACTAATATAGCTGACCTGTCAAACCTATAGTTTAACGATTCTTATATGGTTTGGAAAGGTCAACTGTTAGGTGGTGTTTGTTTTATTGTGAGAAGAGCTTCTGACCACTTATGTCTGCGCCGCGCAGACGCGAGCAGACATTTGGGGCGGAAAGCTTGTTTGTTTTTTAGCAAAAAAGTAAAAGTTTTGTAGCACTATGTGGATTAACCTTGTAAACATTTAAAGCTACTCTTCTTGCTTATAGAAATCTAAGAGCTGTGTAATACAGGCAATTTGCTCAACGTTCGCGGGTGCGGAAGCTTCAGTATATAGCTGAACTAGAGAGGAATGTACATGCTTTACAGGTAGTTCAGAACTTCTAAAATCTTTTTTTTTTTTTATTCCTGTCACATACGCGTGTTCCTCTTTTCTTTAAAACTTGTTTGGTCCCAAACCGAACCATAAACCAATTACAAACTTGGTGTCTTAAAGTTTGGTTGATATAAATATAAAGAGACATTTCTAGTTTGAAAAATAAAAAGATATAGAAAAAAGTTGGTTTGGTCCGGGACCGAATCAAGAACATTTAAACGGGATTTACATATGGGCTATGGCTGTGATTGCAGACAGAAGGTTTTGAGGTTTCAGCTCAACTGGAGTTCCTGAACCAGCAAAGTGTTTTATTGGGAATGCAGAACAAAGCACTCAAACTGCGGTTGGAGAACTTGGCTAGAGAACAACTAATCAAGCGTTGTAAGTTTCTATACTTTTGCCTATTACTGATAGTTGATATCTAGATGTCAAAGTATAATATATGTTTGAAGGTATTTCTGTTAACTTAAGCATGTAGTAATAATCTCATTCAAGGGAATAGATTGATAAATCAAAGTTGTCAAACTGTTATTATATAAGAACTGATAAACAAGGATAAATAACTTAGTCATGATAATATGATATATTGGAAAATCTGCTGTGATTACTCGGAAAAAATCTGATAAACAAGAGAGGTCGTGGATATATTTGTTAGAGTGTGCTGATAATAAATAACTGAGATACTAGAATCGTATGATACGTTCTATGTGTATTATATCGTGTTTATTGAGAAAAGTACACTAGATCATACTGCATAAATAGGTAGGGGTGTTAAATGGGTCGCGAGTTGACGGGTTGAACCCGGCATTGGCTTGAATATTTGACATGAAAAGGTAACTGTATCACACACATGAACCTGAATACGACTCGTTTAGCAAGAATTTTTTTATGTTAACTGATGTGCATATTATTAATAATCTAATATTACAAAAAAATACAAATGCATATAAAACAGTTATTTGTTAAGCTATAAAACCTGTTGCTCATTTCTCTTTTATCCTTTAAAATTTGGTATAAAATTCCCAGTTACTTTATGTTATGACGTGAAGCACATTTTTAAAAATATATATATAAAAGTTAATGGGTTAAATTCAGTCTTGTGAAAGGCCCAAGGTCCACTCAAGGCGCATAGGCTGAGCCTAGAGCCCGGCTCCTAGGCGCTAAAAATACGAGACCTTTTTTATGCTCGGTGCATAGTATAAAATACCATTTTAGGTGTTTTAGACATGTTTTAGGCTTGTTAAGGGCTAGTTTAGGTTGATTCTAGGTTTATTTAGGTTGATTTCAGCCTTAATTAGGCTTTTTTTAGCATTACTTGCCGGATTTTAGCCAGAAAATCACCTGAATTTGTGTTTGTGCTACTGCGACTATGCTTGCGCTTTGCTCGCTTTTGACAACTATAGGTGAATTTGACCTTTTTAGCTAAACGTGTTCGCAGGTTTGACCCAAAATTGGCCCGGACCGTTTAGACAACCCAACCCATGAATTTTGTGTTACATTCGTGTCATGTTTTCATGCCATGTCAACAGATTCACAGCCTTGATAGGATTTTACAAAATACTATTATTCTTCTAGTCTTGTTTTTAAATCTGCCTTGATATTGCTATTTAAGAATGTTGCTATGAGCCCGTCCTATTCTAAATGTTTGTAAAGCAACCCATCACTTAGAAAATCGGAGGTTTTAAAAGCCAATCAAATCTCCGGTATAAGTCACAAATAGAGATGGCATTATTGGTTCATTAATCTTGTGGATGGATGAAGTCAGGTTATGTTTATCTTTGACGGGTCAAACAGGTAAAAAAATAGTTAGCTAAAAAAACGGGCCAAAGTCAAACAGATCGAAAGGTACATACAATTTATGTCTTTTGACACACTTGATCAATAACAAGTTAATGATTTTGGACAAAAAGTACTTCTGGGCTCGGGCATGCCCACGCAATTTCAAACCTTATAAAAAGACTACCCTTTTTAGCCCAAACTCATTTAACCCTATACCCAACCTGCCTGACCCAGAAGAGTAATCATTTATTGTTATTTTATCAATGCAAGTAGAATGATTCACATATGGAAAAAACTAAATCAGTTATTTTCACAGTGGAGCATGAAGTTTTGGAGAGAGAGATCGGGAGACTGCGAGCCTTGTATCAGCAGCAACAACAACCATCAGCACAACCACAGCAGCCACCAAAAGGTCACCGACGAACTGCCAGCCACGACAGACTTGATTTCCAATTTGCAAACCTTACGTTAAAAAATAAAGAGACAAAAAGCTCCGTCCTGGAACCTGTTTCTAGCCAACCGCGAACATGAAAACAAACGTTACAAGTTTACAACTGTCCTTTGTTTCCCTATATAGCGGCATGGTTTGCCCTTTGGGTTCGGTTTCTTGTTTATGTGGTGGGTCTATTCTATAAAGCAAAATATGCATCTTACTTGCACCTGGTAGTCAATTCTCCGAAAACTGTCATGTTTTCGGTTGGGAACTCACCGGAGGTGGAAACTTGGGGAAGTGATTAAACTTTTCAGTTTCCTTATGGTTTCTGGTGTTTGATGACTTGATTGATAGTTGATGTTAGACTTGTTTATTTACTCATCTCTTAACGATGAAATCTCATTGTATTAAGACTAATAATGCTTAATGAAGATAATCTTGCTTGTTACCGGGGCTTCATGTTGTGTTAAGGTTTGTTGCATATTATACATTGAGCTATATGATGAAGAGAACTTTTGAATAAAGAGGAGAGGGGTCTTCGAAGATTTGTGTGCTCTATCCAAGCCGTTAAAAATATGCCCCTTTGATTTAACTATTAAGTAATTTAAACTAAATTTTATGTACGATCAATAGTATAGCAATAAACAACAACCATACCCAGTAAATCCCACAAATAGCAAGTTACAAGTAGGGTCTGGGGAGGGTGGGATGTAGGCAAACCTTACCTCTATCCTGAGAATAGAGAGGCTGCTTCCATAGAGACCCGCGGCTCAAAAAAAAAAAAAAAAAAAAAAAAAAAAAAAAAAAAAGATGTGACTAATAATCAATGACAATAGAGAGAGTTCTCTGGACTAAAAACAACGTTAAACATCAAACATCATAATATATGCGCACAAACATCATAATAGTATAGCAATAAACATAACAATTAATGATATAATAGTATTAGAATGAGTGAGATTACATATTGTAGCACGCTAGTATCTAACCGACGATTCGTGAAGCTCTCCTAACATTCTTGCTAGCAAATTGGTGGATCTACTCTTCGCAGTTTATACTATCTAAGATTTCGTTCTCGATAGCTATCATGGATAACCAACTAAGCCTTTCTTGGAGCATTGTTTAGGATGCATAATTTTTACAAATTAAATCCAAATTCAAAACTGTTAATTATTTACTCAATTATTACAATTAACAATTAAGACTGTTATGGCTACTTCAACACAACCCCCAATTCTAAATTTGTAAAAATTACCTAATTAAGTAATTAGGGCACAACAAAACATTTAATTGCAATTTGGAATCTCGATGATCTTTTGCAGCGCCACCATATGAACATAACATAGATTTTTTTATTCAGTAAGCTAAATAAGTGTTGGGCTTATAAATGTTATGGGCTCTCGGTAATTAATTTTTAGGTTTTAAATTGATTATTATTGGGCCCAAATTTTAAGTATTAATTAAATGGGTTTTATATTTAAAGAAAAATATACACATATATATAGAAACTAGGTGAAATCCCGTGCGATGCATGGAAAGACTATATCATATTTACTTCACATAAATATTTTATTTGGTTATTTATTTGGGTTAAACAAATAAAAATAAAAGAACATAAAAAATTATAGAAATTAAAAACCTTACTAAACTATCAAACACAAATGAACATAAACGAACATATTACTGAACGTTCACGAATATAAACGAACGAACATGGCCTTTGTTCATGTTCATTTGTTTAACTAAACGAACGAAATTTTTTGTTCGTGTTCGTTCATTTATTAAATGAACGAACACAAACGAACTTTCCGCCGAACAGTTCATGAACTGTTCGTTGAAAGTTCAGTTCGTTTGAAGCCTTAATAGCCGACCATGATAAAGAGGGTACTGAGTTTAGTTCAAATGAAACCGTTAAATAATTGTGAATAGAGCCAATGTGGGTAGCCCACTTGATAGAGGCTTATGCCTCTTAGAGATAATTGTAAATACATGAGCCAATGTGGGGTAGCCCACTTGGTAGAGTTTTATGCCTTTTGGAAGGAAGGTACTAGGTTCGAATCTAGGCAATGATGTATTTATTGTAAATATAGTGCGGTCGTTAAAAATATCCTGAATATATGAAAAAAAATGTACATGTAAAAGAATGAAGATTTCAGTTGTCATTTGAATGCGATGTTAAGAATAAAAGGTTGCTAATTTGATGCTCTTTTTTTTTTATCACAGTAAGGAAATATTAGACTGATTGGTATGGAGGGACGGAAAGCCCCGGCTTGCCTATGCCGCCCTGGGCAACACCGCCCCCAGGGCCGGCAACGGCATGACCGGCTTGGCTATGCCTCCTACGCCGGGCATTGTTGATGCATTGGGATAGGTAAAGATCCGTTGTGGAACGGATATATTACCGTTTAAAAAAAGGTTTTTTAAAATATTATAAATACCAAACAATCAAACCCATTTTTAACACCACATTTTTATAACTCTCTACAACTTTTATAAAATAGTCTCTATATTTTTGCAATGGATCCCTACCAAAACAACCCAAACCCGAATCAAACACCACAACGTAATCAAAACAACCCGAATCCAAACCCGTTCACGACACCGGGTTACACGATGCCAATCGATTCAAGTTGGGCTACATTTTCGGGTTTCCAACAAACTCCCAACCCTTTCACCCAATATTCCCAAATGCACCAAAGCCCCACTACTTTTAACCAATTTAGTCATATGCAAATGCACCATAACCCTCAATCTTTTACCCAACTTTTGCAAACTCCGTCATTCCATCCATCTCTCCAAACACAAACGTCACAACAACCACAACGACAACCTATTTTTGAACCCGAAGAAGAAGAAGATGAGGTGGAGGAGTTTGTGCCCGAAACACAAGTCGAACCTTCGAAGGGGAAGGGGAAAAAAAGAAAAGTCAAGATAAAGACATTGACAC
Organism: Ambrosia artemisiifolia; assembly: GCA_032199755.1. Taxonomy (NCBI): domain Eukaryota; kingdom Viridiplantae; phylum Streptophyta; class Magnoliopsida; order Asterales; family Asteraceae; genus Ambrosia; species Ambrosia artemisiifolia. The sequence goes on from CM063514.1 coordinate 34,123,941, forward strand.
GCCGTCGTTCAAAAAAGTCCCATGGACTAAAATAGAAGAAGAAGCGTTAGCAAAGGCGCATTTGGCTACTTCAAAAGATCTCATAGTTGGTAAAAAGAATTCTTACAATACTTGTTACATTTTATTTTTTTAGTGCTATAATATACTTGTTACATTTTTTATTTGGTGCTCTAATATACGTTTTATTTAAAAATGTAGGGACTAATCAAACGGGAGATAGTTTATACATCGAAGTAGGAAAGAAATTTCACAAAATAATGGAGCAACCAGAATATCGCAAGTTCGAGTCTATAAGTTCCAAGTGGAGGAAAATGAATACTACAATCGGGAGGTTCATCAAGTTTTATAATGAAGACAAGTATGAAGACAAGTATCGTCAAGTTTTTCCCCACGTTCGTGCATGGATGGTTTTGAAGACAAGTGCCAAATGGGCACCGGTTTCAAACGAGGTTGCAAGCGCCAAACGAACCAAAACTTCGGAGTCGGGCGATTTTAGCATGGGAGGCGGGTCGACCGGTCGTTGTCAAATAAATATAAACGACGACCCAGACCCAGAGTTCGAGGATAATACCGTTCAAGAGGAGGCACGACCCATAAGGAGGTACAAAGCTAAAAAGCAAGCGGCTGCAAAAAAAAACAAGCCGCGTCAGGGAGTGGGAGCGGGTCAAAGCTGGACGGTTTGGTCGCTGAATTGGCATCCTTCAAAAATACCTTTAGTCAAAGTCAAGCAGAGAAGGTTAAATTGAAAGAACGCGAAGTTGAAGAAAAGCTTCGCTTAAAGCAAAAGAAGGTGGAGGAAAGCGTTCGCCAAAAGAATTAAGATAGGCAACTAGAAGAATGGCGAATAATGACAGCAAACATCAATGACTACCCCGAAGAAGATCGTCCCTTGTTGCTCAAGATGAAGGAGAACATCGCAAAAAAATATAATTCGTAGTATTTTTTTTAATTTAAGTGTTCGTTTTGTTTTTTATTTTTATTTAAGTGTTTGTTTTTTTTTGTGTACGTTTTTTTTTTTTTTTATTTAAGTGTACGTTTTTTAATATAATTCGTAGTATTGTTTTTTTAAATACGTTTTTACTTTTAATATTAATATTAGAATATTATTTAATTAAAAAAACAAAAAAGAAAAAGAAAAAGCATTAAATGAGGATGGGACTCCTTCACACCCTTGGAGCATCATCCCCATGATGGACCTACCCCACGATAACGTGGCAGGTGAGGTGGAGGACCATCATGGAAGATGGGCCTCCTCCACACCCAATGATCTTATAACTTCAGTGATTTTTATAGTTAGAAAAAAAGTTAAGTGACTTAAGTGAAATATTGAATAAACATTTTAAGAATCTCATAGTTTGTTAGGATAATCTATACCATCTTATTAAGTAGAAGTGATAGCCAACATGGTCATTTTCATTATTGTACAATTTAATAAGCAATATGCACAACATATTTAAACAAGAAATTTAAGGGTATAATGGGGATAGTTGTGACAATTAAAACACTTAGAAAGGTAATGTAGACATTTCACCCACCTCCTTCTTCACAATATCAAAACACTTTTACAATACTACCCTCTTTTTCTATACATGCCCTGACAATGGTATGTTTGTCTTCCCTTCAACTGACAATCTCCCCTTCCATCTCTTTTAATCCTTCTTATCTCTCATTAATATTCAAGCTTCTTAAACTCTCTAAACTCTCTTCCTCATCATCATCAAGCTACTATTGCGTTGTTGCTTTCTACTTAGTTCACATCCCTGCAACAAATCACCCACAAGCACTAAACAAACATCACAACCCCCAACAACATCTATGAGACAACAAAATATACGCACCCGCCGCAACGCACGGACATCACCACTAGTATTATTTAAGAGGGCGTGTGTGAGGGAAGACGATATGATCCATCAAACCACCCTCACCCCCATTCTTAGGGTTGTAAACGAACCAAAAGTTCAGTGAACAGTTTGTGAGCTGTTCGGCGGGAAGTTTGTGATCATTAATTTAATAAATGAACGAACACAAACTCGAAATTATGTTCGTTTAGATAAACAAACAAACATGACAAAGGTTACGTTCGTTCATTTATGTTCGTAAACGTTCATTAACGTGTTCGTTTATGTTTGTTTGTGTTCGATAGTTCATTAGGGTTTTCAACTTTTTATTTTTTAATTTAAATACTTCAAAACTCATAGTGATAGATTATCTAATATATATAAGTGTATTACATATTAATATTACTTCACATGTTTTGATTAACTATTATTTTGGGTGGATTAATTAAACGAGGTTTTTTCATTTTTAGTAGAGTTAATAGCCAAAATCGTCCATTAGGTTTGGTCACTTTTGCCACTTCAGTCCAAAACCCAAATCTTTTAAATCTGGGTCCGTAGGCTTTTGATTTTTTGCCACATTCGTCCCTGACACTAACCCAGTTAACTTATCTCGTTAACTCTGGGGGCATTTTTGACTTTTTGCCTACAAAATCGAGGGCATTTTAGACATTTTGTATTTAAAGGCTAAATAAATAAATAAAAACCAAAAATCTTTAGTTTAAGGGAGAGCGAAAGAGTAGAGATAGAGAGAGAGGAGAGAGATAGAGAGAGAGAGCAGAGAGGAGAGAGAGGGAGAGAGCAGAGAGAGATAGAGAGAGCAGAGAGGAGAGAGAGACAGACGCAGAGAGAGAAAGAGGCGGAAGAGAGGAACCGGGTCAGATCTGACCACACAGGTAAAGCCCCGAACCCACCTTATTGTTCTCAATAATATTTGGTTGAAGGTGGGGGTGATGGTTGAAGCGACTAATGGTGGTGGTGGGGTTATCAAGGTGTTGGTCAATGGTGGTTAATAGTGGCATAGGAGGGGTTGTCTGGTGGGTATTAATGGCGAAGGTAGGGTTGTGATGGTGCTCGTCGGTGGTGACAGGCTTCGAGGGAGGAGGTCGTATGGTGTTGGTGGCCGGAGATGGTGGATGGTCACAGTGAGTTGTGGTGGTTAATCGTGGTTCACAGTGGTGGTGGTCGAGTATTGGGTCTCAGTGGTGGTGATGGTTGTCTATGGTGCGGATGGTGGTGGTCGAGTATTGGGTCTGTTTGGACTCGGTGGGTGTGGGTGTTTGGACTCGGTGGTTCAGTGGAGTCGGGTTTTGGTTCGGTGGTCAAGCAGAGGTTGTGGTTCGTGATGGTGGTCAGAAGATTGGAGGTGGTGGTGGTGGTGGTGGTGGGAGGTTTAGAGTAGAAGAAGGTGGGGGAGGTGGGTCCCACTTATTAAGTAAAAATATTAAAAAATAAAAGTGTAGGCAAAAAGTCAGAAATATCCCCCAACTTAACGAGATAAGTTAACTGGGTTAGTGTCAGGGACGAATGTGGCAAAAAATCAAAAGCCTACGGACCCAGATTTAAAAGGTTTGGGTTTTGGACTGAAGTGGCAAAAGTGACCAAACCTCAGGGACGATTTTGGCTATTAACTCTTTTTAGTATGATAATTTTGTGTTTTTAAGAGGCATTATTATATGGTACTTATGTGATCAGGATTACATCAAGTATATTTGAATACTTGGATTAGTATTTTTTGGGCGGTTAATGTTTTTGATAAAAAGAATGTTGTTTTTATTCAAAATTAAATATGTGTTAGTTTGTGCTCGTTTTTGTTCATTAACACTTGTTTGTGTGTGTTTCCATTTATTTGTATGTGTTTGCCTTTGTGCGACACCTAAATTTAGCAAACATACACGAACATGTTCATTTTCTTAACAAACAAACGAACACGAACAGAAATTTTCGTTTCGTAAGTGTTCATGAAGAGTTCGTGAACGCGTTATTTCCTTAACAAATAAATACGAACAAGGTATAGTTCATGTTCGTTTTGTTTGTTTATACTTTATAGCTCCATAGCAACGGGCTGTTGATCCGGGAAATGGTGACACCCCTCTCCTATTATCTGGCAGGTTGAAGCCATGTCTACTACAAACTATGTGGCTTCCACGTTGCTCTTATCTAAACAAATGTATTAAAAAGGATTTTTGGCGATCAAATAGAATTAAGATATGAAAAAAGCATACAAATAATTCCCATGTGGTGTTGTCAATATATGTTATGCTAAGATTTGTTAACCATCCATGTGCAACACCTTCCACATTAATAAGAAAGCTTTTTCTTCTTCTACATTTTTATATAAATAAAGATAATATAAATATTCCTGTACACTTGAAAATATCATATTTTCTTAAATCATACTCAAAACAATTATGCATTATGCAATTGAAACTTGTGTTTATGATTTTTTAAAAGTTTAAAGCATATGTGAAATTTCTCATAAAATATAAAAACCACACACGCCCTAATATAACAATTACTTCTTTTTTTACATATTTATTAAGAGTGAGGACTACCCGACTAGTGATTAAAGTCAAATGTAAACGATACATTCTGTTATTATATAGGTTATGGTCGTTCAGTTATAACTTTTAATTCGTAGGTTATAGTTCTATTCAAGTTAGTTTCAAATAATTACTTCAATTAAATGAACAACACTTTATTTTAACGGCCAACGAAATTCATCAAAAACTCCCTTTAAAGTCCCTACTCAGTCAAATCAGGACCCCTTCCACCCGGCATAGCCAGACATGTAAGGGAGCTCCTGGTTTCACCAAGTTCACCAGTTCTGAGAAAACCCCGACTATCCACCCGCCCGAAAGCACGACAATGGAATAATCGGTAAACTCGGCGCTCTCAAAAATCGAACCCATGACCTTTCGGCTATGGGTCTTCTATCATTGAGTCTCCATACCACTCCACCATAAGGTGGTTGGTGGTGGAAACAACACCTTTTTAGCTTATAAAGAATAAAGGTGTATAGACAAGTTAAATATATTATTTATAAAATAATAATGTTTTAACAAAAATTTTGCAACAAAAATATACAGATTTATTTGAACTTTACATAATTGAGAAAAACCCTAGATGGAGAGCCGCCGCCGGACTCCAATCCCGGAATTCAACGTCGGATTATCAAGTTTTTAGTCACCAATCTCCCGGAAAGATGTAGTGGGTCTGATTTGGCTGCTGAAGTTCGCGTGCATGGACATATTTTCGATCTTTATATCGCAAGAAAGAGGGACAAAGGAGGAAATAGATTTGGTTTTATTTCGATGCTTGATGTTAAAGACAAGGACGATCTATTGAAGAACTTTTGTAACATTCGCATGGGGGATTATAGATTGTGGTTTAGTGTAGCGCGATTTGTTGCGGAAGACGGAGAGATAAGCAACAAAGACCCGGTGATTAAGAAACAGACTCCTAATAATACTAACAATCGTCAGACCTCTGATGATAACAAGAATGGTGGCGCATCATCGTATGGTACAGGTTAACGTTCTTTTAAAGATATGCTTGCCGGTAAATCGATCAATATTGATAGCAATGTCAACGCCTTTTATGGGGTGCATGGGAAAGCCGTAATCGCTAGAATGGTTAATTTTATTGCTCTGAAGAACATTAAGGCTACAGTTAGTGAGATTTGCCCATTCATGGAAAAAATGCAATATTTGGGAGGTTTAGATGTAATGCTAACTTTCGATATTCCGGAGAACGTTGCTCTGTTTCGAGAGGTTGTTGTTTTGTTGGTCGATAAGTTTTCTATGGTTAGTATATGGTAAGGACAAGCTTTCGGGTTTGAGAGGTTAGCATGGCTCAAAGTTCAAGGAATTCCATTACATTTATTAACGAACGAAGTCATTAATCAGGTTGGAAGTTTATTCGGTAAGGTGGTTCATCATGCAGTTAGATCTGAATCGGACCTTGATTTATCCTATGATTATGTTGGAATATTGTTGGGCGATGGGAAAAGAGTGTCGGATGAGGTTGTTTTGAACTGGAAGGAAAGAAAATTTCACGTGTGGGTTACGGAGGAATTCAGCATAGGTCTAGATTGAAAGGTATTGATTGGAATGTTTGGTGTAAATATCCTATGGACGTGATGTAATGTCGTTTTATGCCCGAGGGTCCTTGCTTTAAGGACTGCTTGTGGCTTTGTGTGTGAATGAAATTTTCCTTTAAAAAAAAAACTTTACATAATTAAATAACAATAATCTAACCATAATACCTAATAAAGAAACTCAAATAATCCATTAGACTTTTTATTGTTTCTAATTATTTTTTTGGTTATTATGGATTTTGATTATTTAATTTTTCTCATCACCCGTTATGTCAGAGGACTCTTTAAAGATAAAAGTGTGAATCTTATCTCTACTTGTGTAACCATTTGAAGTTGTATCCATCCAAAAGATGTTATATTTTTTTAAAAGTCCAATAAAGCTCGATAACCCTGATATACCCATTACACCCATAGACAAATGGGCACCAACGAGATCGCAAAAGATGGTTATATAAATTGTATATCGTGAACCAAAACCTATGATTAATGTCTTAATGATTAAAATATCTTATATGAGAAACTGTGTAACTTTTTATATATATAACTATATAATATTAGATAGTATTATCAGACTAGGGTTTATTAGTGTTAGCCCACGGGCTCATAAGGTTAGTTAGGGTTTTGTTATGATGTCTATATATTGTAACTCAATCCCTCAATAATGTGATCAATCAAGTATTCCATAATCTTATATGGTATCAGAGCCTTAGGGTTCTGGACTTCTGGTTACCTCATTATTCTCCGCGAATAAAGCTTCGCATTGGTTTAAGATTCTAATCCCTTTGTTACCAATTATTCAAGTCGATGCCCTATCACTCTTTCCCAAAATTGGTTCTCTGTTTGCCGATAAAAGACTTGGTGTGACACATCACACAAGTTTGTTTTTTCTTTTGTTGACATCATCCACAAAAAAAAAAATGGGATTTCTCTATTTGATGGTTCTGTCAAAGCAATTGTGGTTCCCCTTGTTTTTCTTTGTTCTATTATTATCTTCGACCAAGTAATTTTGAGTTTGTTCTCTTGTTTCTTTTTTTATCACTGTTTTACCCGCACCAAGGACTATTGTCCACGGCCACCGATCTCAAACTACGATTTGATCACATTTATTTTTTTTCTATCTAGATCTTCGGATCTCTCTCTTAATCTACGGATTCAAGAGATCGCCGCCTGATTACGATCACCGGCCTTGCTTTCTTTTTCTTTTCTTTTTTCTTTTTCTTTTAAGATATACGGATCTCATCACTTGATCTACGGATCCAAGAGACCGCAGTTGGCTAGCCTCGACACACCACACACGACTATGGTTATCGACTTACCTCTAGCAGATTGTGTTTATCATTCCGGGAACCAAGAACCAATGAGCTACAACCACGTAATCCCAACAAAATTGGTGATATCTTTTGAAGACAAGGACTACGGTCCATTACTTAGCAATTAAAATGAAGACTTTTGATGTCAAGCTCAATATGGATTTGTTGACAAAAGTTAGGATTTCTAAGCCGATCGAAGCACGTTTATCATATTATTGTTTTTTTTTATGTTTTTGTTTTCTCAGTCCGAGCTTCTAGTTTCCTTCCGCTCTGACTGCGGGGGAGTATTAGATAGTATTATCAGACTAGGGTTTATTAGTGTTAGCCCACGGGCTCATAAGGTTAGTTAGGGTTTTGTTATGATGTCTATATATTGTAACTCAATCCCTCAATAATGTGATCAATCAAGTATTCCATAATCTTATATATAAAACCAGAGTAAAGATCAAATACAAAGTGTTTCTTTGGTAACAACTGTGAGCCAATAGAGGATTTCATCGTCCGATTCAACAAAGAAGCCTTTGCAAATAGGCTGTGGGGAGGAGCTCACGCGGGCATCGTTCATACACAATGTACGCAGCCCAGAACTCATGAAGTGCCTCACGGGCAAAGATGGCATTCCGGAGTCTTGGGACGAACTCATCCACTCCGCCAAAATCTACGCCTCCTCCGAGAAATCCTTCAATCAGATGCATGGTTTCCAACCGCAACACCATAATAATAACAATAATAAACACAAAAATAAATCTGTTTGGAGCCGCATCTCAGGCACCGCCGACGAGGGAAAGTACTCCCCAGCTGGCGATGCCCGCCAAATCATCAGTCCAAAACAATCGCGGGACCAGCGTGGAGACTCTAAGAAGAACCACGACGGGACCCCGCTAACGAAGACCCCATCTCAAGTTCTGAAAACTGAGCAGGTCACGTTAAAAGAGCCCAATCCTCTTAGGAAAAGAAGGAACGTGGACAGAAGCAAATTCTGTGAGTATCACAATGACTTCGGTCATCTCACAGACAACTGTTACAGTTTGAAGATGGAGATTGAGGCAGCGCTAAAGTCCGGTCAGCTTGGCCACTTAGTAAAGAATGTCCACCGCACTGGCAAGGGCCAAGCGGGCGAGGAGAACCAAGCGGAGGGGTCACGGAAGAAAATCCGGGACCTCAACACTCATGCCGCCACATTGATTCCTCGTCACCACTGCAATATGACAAGGCGTGGCAAAAACACACGCTTGACGATTCATGGAAAGAGGCCGACGTCCTCATGCCAAAGGTCAGGGGCGGCGCTTCCTCTACTGCACCACTTGTCATAACCACAGTTTTTGGACATTACCGCACGCGGTACATGTTCCTGGATGGCGGCAGCAGCACAGACATCATGTACGAGCAATTTTTTCAACAACTGGATGAAGAAGACAAAGCAAAATTCGTACCAGTCAATGAGCCCATCTCTGGTTTCATTCATGAGACCATCATGCCGCGGGGCATGCTCTCCATGCCAGTCACGTGGTCGGACGGCACCCATGAACGCATGGAAGTATGCGACTTCATGGTCTTGCCAGCCACCTCCAATCATGATATACTCTTAGGACGGGAAGGCATCGCGCGCTTTAACGCGAATGCTTCCACGGCGCACGCGATGGTCGGCTTCCCGACCAAGACAGGCATCGCTTTCATCAGAGGTAATAAAGACTGCCACGTCACCGAAACCGCCAAACCTCCAAAAATGGTCAAGACAAGCGCCCGCACTGAGCCGGAAAATGGGTACTCAACCCTAAATTTTCGGAGCAAACGGTGGTCATTGGCCATGAAATCTCCGAGACCATACGCAATCACCTGAAGCAACTCTTAATCAGCAATATGGACGTCTTCGCGTGGCAACCGGTAGACATGGTCGGCGTCCCCCGCGAAATAGCGGAACACAAACTCAATGTCTACCACTCAATAGAGCCTATAGTCCAAAAGAAGCGCAGTATGGGCCCGGAGAAAACAAAGGCCATGAACGAACAAGTCACCGAGCGGCTCAACGTGGGCATTCTCCGCCCCATCAGGTACCAAACTTGGGTGGCCAATCCTGTCATAGTCGCAAAAGCTAATGGAGGGTGGCGCATGTGCGTCGATTACAAAGATATCAACAAGGGGTTTCCAAAGGATTGTTATCCTTTGCCAGAAATTGATCTAAAGGTGGATTCTCTCGCCCCTTATCGATTCAAGTGTTTCTTGGACGCGTACAAAGGGTACCACTAGATCCAAATGGGCAAGGAGGACGAAGACAAGACAGCGTTCCGCACCGACGCGGGCATCTTCTGTTACACCAAGATGCCCTTCGGCCTGAAAAATGCGGGCGCCACTTACCAGCGCTTAATGGACACGGCCTTTATCAACGAAATCGGCGTACGACTTGAAGTGTACGTCGATGACCTTGTAATCAAAAGCAAGGAAGAGGGTGACATGCTTCGGGATATTCAGCAAACGTTCAATCCGCTACGAAAAGTGCGCATGAAGTTGAACCCGAGCAAATGTTCATTCGGGATGGAAGAGGGTAAATTCCTAGGCGTCATAGTAACGCGGGATGGTTTCCGTGCCAACCTAGAAAAAGTACAAGCCATCGAAAGAATGCCATCACCCGCTTCCGTCAAAGAGGTACAAACACTGATGGGCCGCCTCGTCGCTCTCAACCGATTCTTGTCCAATTACGCTTCAAAGTCATTCCCGTTCGTGGACACTTTGAATAACTGTTTGAAGAAGAGTAACTTCCGTTGGACCCCAGAGGCGGAATCAGCATTCCATGCAATGAAGCAATGCTTAATGAACCTTCCGACGCTAACAGCGCCTCTTCCTAAAGAACCGCTCACGCTCTACTTGTCCGTCACGGAGCGGGCAATAGGCGCGGTCCTAATGGTCGACCGCAAGGGCGTGCAAACCCCAATTTACTACATCAGCCGCACGCTGTTAGATGCGGAAACAAGGTACACAATCATGGAGAAGCTGGTTCTCGCTCTCGTCCACGCATCTCGAAGACTGCGCAGGTACTTCCAAGGCCATCCGATAAACGTCCTCACGGACTACCGGATAAACGACATACTCGCCAAACCTGAGCTATCGGGCCGACCGGCGAAGTGGGCCATCGAGCTGGGGGAACATACGATCAACTACAAACCCCGGCCCGCAATTAAAGGCCAAGTCCTCGCGGACTTCGCCACGGAGATACCTGCGGACAAAGTCCAAGAATGCCAAGCGGCAGAATCACCCGCGCCGGCACAAGACCCGTCGCAAAAGTGGTCCCTATACACAGACGGGGCTTCCAACGACGACGGCGCCGGCGCAGGGTTGCGCCTCATCAGCCCAGATAAACACGAGTTCACATACGCCATCCGCCTTGACTTCAAAAGCACAAACAATGAGGCGGAATACGAAGCGTTGCTGGCAGGCCTCCGCATTGCGGAAAAAATGGGGGCCAGGCACGTGGAGGCACACGTGGACTCGTTACTTGTCGCGCGACAGATCAACGGATCCTATGATGCAAAGGACGAAATCATGGCCTTATACCTGGAACAAGCCACACAACTCATGCGCCGATTTGACTCGTGCACAGTCGAACACATCCGGCGCAGTGAAAACAAGCCAGCTGATGCGCTGAGTAAAATGGCATCCACGGTCTTTGAACATATGGCGAAGGAAGTCCGAATTGAGGTCCTGGATAAACCATCTGTTCCACCGCGACAAGTCAATGTCATCCAAACAGGCAACGCGTCCTGGATGACCCCAATCAAGGCCTTCCTATCTTCCGGCACCTTGCCTAACGACAAGTCAGAGGCCTGGAAGATCAAACACAAAGCTTTACAATATCAGCTTGTAGACGGTACCTTGTACCGCCGTTCCTACCTAGGGCCTCTGCTGCGCTGCGTAGATTCCGCAGACGCCTCCTTCCTCCTCAGAGATATACACGAGGGAACATGCGGGTTGCACGCAGGCCCAAGGATGGTAGTAGCAAAGTTGATGAACGCAGGGTAACGTGGACGCGGTCAATGAGTTGCGCAAATGCGACAGTTGTCAGCGCCATGCCCCGAATACCTTGCGCCCCAAAAACAACCTGGTGCCTGTCACGGCGGCCTGGCCATTTCAGAAATGGGCTATCGATCTAGTAGGCCCATTCCCGACGGCTCCGGGCAATGTAAAATACTTAATCGTCGCCATTGACTACTTCACTAAGTGGGTCGAGGCAAAACCACTAGCCAAAATTGACGGCGCGCATGTCAAGAAATTCATTTGGGAGTTCATTATCTGTAGATTCGGCCTACCAATGCAACTAGTAAGCGACAATGGCTCGCAATTTGAGGACCAATCCCTACAGGAATGGCTGGCTCAAATGGGTGTTCACCAAATATTTACATCAGTCGCTCACCCGCAAGGCAATGGTCAAGTGGAAATGGCCAATCGAACAATAGTAGAGGGCATCAAAGCACGGCTCGGAACCAAGAGAACCGGGTGGGTAGACGAAATCCCTCATGTCTTATGGGCCTACCGCACCCTCACAAAAACTAGTAATGGCGAAACGCCATTCAGTCTGACATATGGTACCGAAGCGGTCATCCCCGCGGAAATCGGTTGCCCTTCCGCAAGAGTGTTAATGGCCGAAACAAGAGACAATGATAAAGAGCTCCGCTTGAACCTTGACCTGCTAGAAGAACGCCGCGACCTTGCTTCCATCAAAGAAGCCAAATACAAGACACAATTAGAGCGCTATTACAACAAGCGCGTCAAGGAATCCGCGTTCAAGATCGGGGACTACGTTTTCCGCAACGACGCTTCCAACGCCGAAAAACCTGGAAAACTAGCTCCTACTTGGGAAGGCCCATACAAAATACAAGAAGTACTAGGCAAAGGCGCTTACGCGCTAGAAAGACTAGATGGTGCACCTATCCCACGATCTTGGAATGGCGCGCAACTGCAACCCTGCTATTTGTAAAAAACTTGTAACACGGCTACACATGACGTTCCTATCAATGAAAATGATTTCCTATATCTGTATTTCTACTTGTTTTTTCCGCGCCAGGGTCTTCAAGACTTAGGCAAAACTCATGTCAGACCAACACCGCTGGCTGTTAAAGCAACGCAAGTCTTCAAGACGCGCCTTGAGCGCGTCGGACTTGCACAACTTGCACAAGAACACAGCACACTATGGTCTTCAAGACAGGTTTACTTGCCGGACCTGATGACGCGCGTCACACGTGTACATGGAAAACCCTTGTCTTCTAGACTTGTTAAAAAACAAGTCGGACAAGGGGAACACATACTACACGAAAGCGCAGTCAATGGTCTTCTAGGAAAGGCTCTCATACGCCTAACTCGGACCCTATGGCATAAGTCGTGCCCCGCTACAGTCTTCAAGGCAAAAGTATTAACATTTAGACGCCGGACTTTCTAGCCAGACGCGCGCCCTAACTTCTACTTACACACCGGGTGACGACTTAGTTAAATAAGCAAACAGAAGTTAGAGTGAGAAAGACACGTGATATATAACAAACCACAAAATTTTCATTAATAGAAGGGAATTAAAAACCCTTTAATATTTACAAGTTATTACAAATAATTACAAACAGAAGCACCTAATCATTCATGGCGGAAGTACCCTCGCCAGAGGCCTTCTGACGCGCCTCCTCTTGACGCTTCCGCTCAATCTCCCGCGCTAGCTCATCAGATCTTTCTATGAAGTACTTCAGGGCAGCAGGAGGGTCCGCGTTGCGATTGCAGTCAGCAATCACTTGAAGGATGGGAAAGTCAACCTTTTCGAACTTGACTAATTCCGCTTCATATTCATCCTTCAAAGGCTTCCCGTAATGCTCCGCATCCTCAAGCCGCCCATTATTCTGAGCAGCCAAGAAACCATCTTCATAACCCTCGGCGTACCCATAGGCTTGGGCGGTGGCGGCTATGGCAGCAACTTGATCGCCCAGCTTGGGCTCCTGCCAAAACCGCTTGAAGATCTGGAGGAAAACAAACAGTTAGAAATTCAAGAACAAAAGATAAGACAAACAACAAGGAAAGTAGAAAGGCTTGCCCCAGTAATTCCATCAGTCATCAGCCAGCGGATGGAATTCTGCATCTGAGTCTGGGCGGAGACCGCCTCATCCAACAACTGCTTGGCCGCCTCAGACTCCATGGCGGCCGCAACACGAGCTTGCTCCAAAGAGTCAAGGTCTTGCTCCAAATCCTCCTTTGCATGAAGGATTTGGATCCTCTCCTGCTCCAAAAAGGAGACGCGCTCAGTAGCTTTGATAAGATCAGCATCCTTAGATTCAGCTCCTTGCGCTTCTCCACATACTTTGCAGTTCTCGCGGAGAGGGCCTTGCACTTCTCCTCCAACTTTCGGGTCGTCGCCCCCCTCTCCTCCTGCGCCTCGGCCAGAGTCTCCATCAGGCGCATAGTTTCCACATTGGTACGCTTGCAAAACTCTGACCACCTACGCCTCTCCGCCGCCGCATCCTCTTCAAGTTTAACAACTTTAGCCTCAGCTTCATGGGCGCGGCGAAGATACTTGGAGATTTCAGCCCTGAAGGCAGCCTCTTTTTTAGCAAGGCCCGCCTTCTCCATCTCCAAGCGCTCAATATCTCGCTGCACCGCCGCATCACGACGGCGCAACGAGTCTATCATAGATAGTTGAGTCGCCTGATTCACACAAAGAGCAGAAATCAAGTCAGGACGACTCAACATATCCTGGTGAGTGCGCTCGTAGGGAGGCACCACCTCTCTAACAAACTCCTCGGCGGCCAGGGAGTTGGAGAATAATGTATTCTCCCTGACCGCCCAGCGAGGGCGCCAGATGGCGTCACCACCTGTCCAGCAGGAACCATGATAAGTCCCAGATGGTTTCCTGCTGCCAACCCCAGAAGACTCGCGCCGTGTTTGACACGAGCCCTGCCCAGCATCTCCACCACCTGCTTCCAGGAGCGCCCTTTCGAACCCATCAACTTCATGGGCCGTCTCCTGCGCCTCAACTTCGGAGCGCTCCTTGGCATCCCTCTCCTTCAACTGACGAGCTTTTTCCTCCAAGAATTGTTGCTCTTGGAGGCGTAGGCGTTCCGCCTCAGCCTGTTTCTCTACCTCAGCCTTTTTCCTAGCTTCATTGGCAGCAGCAATTTTCTCGGCCTCAGCCCTTTGAATGGCTTCATTGGCCTCCTCCTGCCTTTGCACTTCCTGCATTTGCGCCTCCTCCTGCTCCTTCCATAACCTCTCCTCTACCATCCTAGCCGCCTCTGCAGATGGAGACGTAGGAGGAGGAGTAGGGACGATCTTGGGCGCAACTGCAACAAAAAGACAAATATATTGAAAGAGAAACAAAGAGAAAAGACTTGGAAAATAATGAAATAAAACTTACCAGGCGCCTTCTTCTTGATTAGCTTCTGGAACAGAGGCTGACGAGTTGGAGCAGCGCCAATGCCCACAGAGAACACAGGCGCGACCCCTCCTTGATCTCCCCCAGAAGAAGGGGACTTCTGCTTACCAACGTCCCCAAGTGTAGTCTTGGAGGCAGCAACTGTTTCGGGGATTTGGGTGATACCCTCACTCCCCTCACCGCCATTGGGCATTGGGGACGCCTCTTTTGAGGTAGCAGCGCTGCTAGCAGTGGCGCTGGCTGAGCGCTTCCTCTTCTTCCTCTCCAACTTTGAGGACTCACCTTCATCCTCATCCTCAGAAGGAGGCCCGTCTCTTCTTCGGCGGCGCCCCTTGACAACCTCCCCTACTGAAGCGGAAGACTCCGAGTCAGAATTGGAAACAAGCCTTATTGGATATTTATGTTTCCGCGGAGCGTGTTTCCAACGTCCACGCCCCGCAGATGCCTTGACAGGCTGAACAATCTCTACTGATGAGTCAGTAGATTCGTCGCCAAAACGACTAGTGAGCAAAGGGTCACAAGACTCACCAGTGGTGTAGTAAGGCTGCGGCGCGCTGGTGAGGTCTGGGTAGTAGAAGCGGTCAAAGAACTCCTCCAAGCAGGAAACTTGACCCTCCGCCACTGGCCTCTACTTGATGCCCTTCTCCTCGCGGGCAGCATAGAACTGGAATTTGCTCACACCTGCAACAGCAAACAGTTAGTAAAATATCATACAAAAAACAAGTGAAGGCAAAGGAAATAACTTACCCTCCTGAGCAATGTAGGGCTCCTTGCCCACGCGAATGCCGAGGCAGCTCATCCCCAGAAGGAAGAAAATACCCTCCGTCAGATTCTTGAACTCCAACTTGGTAGCGTTGGAGGTGAAGGTGATGAACCAGGGCTGCACCTTATAGTCTTTTGGCACAGCCATATCCGCCACCCGCTGCCCATCAGCAATTACTTTCCATGGCAGCCTAACAGGGATGACACCCCTCTTCACGAAGAAAAACTTCTCCTTAGCCCATTATTGGTAGCCATCGGCGGCACCCTAGGGCAGGGCTTGAAGGAGAACCACATTTCATCCCGTGCCAAAAAATAGAAGACGTTGAACCGCTCAACAGTGGGTTCAATGTCCAAGGCGCGGTAAGACGCCTCAAAGTGTACTAACCGCAGCAGGCCAAAAGCGGTTAGTTGTGTAGGCCCAACGCCGTATGCAACCAGCGTGTCTATTTGAAAGCGGGTGCATGGTAGGCGAAACCCACACTTTGTGAAGTGGGCTTCATATAAGGCAAGCTGCCCACTCTCCGCGGAGAGAACAGTGTCCGTCGGAGACGGCAGGGTTGGCTCCCACTCCGGCAAGATATCATATATCTTGCAAAATTGATCAAAGGACTCATGACTCCAAACACAGTATGTGTTGGTCATCAGTTTCCTTTCATTAATCTTCCCCTGCTCCACAGTAACCTCCTCCTCCACATCCTCCACCACCGGCTCTTTACCAAGAACCTCACCGGAGGGTGATTGACTTACAGACAAGTCAGACATGTTGAATGAAATAAAAGAAAAAGAGTTATCGGAATCTGGAAAGCTGGTCGGAAAATTTGAAGATTCACCGGAATCTTCAAAGAAAGTTTGAAGTTTAGTAAAAACCTCGAAAGAAAACTGAGGACAGATGGTAAAATAACAAGAACTGGGTCAGAAAGATGATCAAATTTGAAGTTTCAACAATGAATCTTCAAGATCACAAAAATCTTTGAAGATTAAACGGAAACTTCAATTGATTTTCGCCGGAAAATAGAGAGAAAAAGAAAGAAATATGAAAGCAAGAATGAAAGTGTAACCGTTCATGGTGTCTCCATGAGACTTATATACCCACTGCATTTATGACGGTGGGACCCACAAGGAAGAAGCAAACCGTCACACTTTTTCAAAATGGAGAGCCAAGATGACGCCACGTGTCACATGCGCCATCAAACGGCTCAGATTAACACGGGGAAGTGATCCAGACTGTCACTCCGCTGGATGGTATACACGTGTCAGCAGATGTCACAACTTTAAATGTTGCAAGCGCGAGGACACTCACGCGCCTGACACAACACACGTGCTCTACGACACGTGGCACAATCACAATCACAACCACTAAGACACCAAGTGGAGCGCGTGACGGCACACGCGCCTGACACCAGACGAAAGGTTGGTAACTGCACCTTGATGATGTGACATTCACCAGTCAGCACAACAGACGATGACCTGACACGTCAGCAACCCTCAAACTTCCATCAGAAGAAACTGATCATTCGAATTCCAGGCGCATTAACTCCAATTTATGAGAGACAAATTGAATGCTAATGATTTCAAATTTATTACAACTTCAGACCCGCATTAATCATCCACAAGCATTCAATTCAATGGCGCAAATTCGACGTAAAAGCAAAAAAGACGTTCCTCGCCCAACTCCTTCACAGGTCACGGCGGAACACGTCTTCCCCAGCGCAAATTTGACATAAAAGCAAAAAAGATGTTCCCCGCCCAACTCCTTCACAGGTCATGGCGGAACACGTCTTCCCCAGCGCAAATTTGACGTAAAAGGAAAAAAAAGACGTTCCCCGCCCAACTACTTCACAAGTCATGGCGGAACACGTCCACGCCAACAAATTCCCAGAGCAACCAGAAGCAGATGAGCTTTCATCCGCGAATCGATATTTTGAGTCTAGCGCTCCACCTACTCTCCATCAAAGAGCAGAAGAAGCCCTAGACTAGGGGGACTTGAAGGGATAGGGAGGCTAATTCAGGCGGAGCAGGCGTTCCTATCCCCATAAACAGGAATCCTGGCGCCAGGCTCCCTTCGCAGCGCTGCCAAGGTAACAGTCAACGCAGCGCGCATGATTACCAAATGATAAAGAACATACAACACCTCATAAGCGCGTAGACCCACGCGCGGTATCTTCCCTTATCACTTTTGGTACGAGGTACAGAAGATAACAAAAGGAAGATTCAGCAGGATCTCTGACAGAGTACGCGCCAATGAGTAGGCGACAGGTGGCAAGGGTGGTCCAACCACCACTGACAGGGACGGCGACATGACTGTGCCCACGCTTCCACCATGCCGTCATCAACAGTGACAGCAAACATCCCCTGCTGATGTCATACGTTGTATCAGATGGCAGAGGCATGGTCAACGACTGTAGCCAGGGCAAGGCCGCCGTCCGCCAATCAGAGCCTGCCACGTGTCCGCCTCGAGCAACAACCATGCTGCAGAATGACGTCATCTACAGTAATCTGCTTTTCCCGCCATTTTCATGGGGAGCTTGGACTTGGGCTTGGACCAGGCCCAAGTAAGGATAAATTCTCGTGGGCTTCTCTACCAAGCCCACGAGTTCTCCTATAAATAAGAGAAGTCATCTCCTTGCAAAGGGATCCGAAATTCTTCATTGTAACATAGCATTACCCTCTTGTAACTCGTTGTACTCAATCATTAATAAGATTCTGGCTAGTTACAGTGGACGTAGGTCATACTCCGACCGAACCACTTATATCTCGTGTCTTTACTTACTTAACACACATACGCATTCTCACTCCTTATTCTCACACGGGTTTAACCTAGAGGTTTGGGTAAAGGATTACTCCTGACGTAACATAAGTATATACCACACGGTGATTAGTGATAATTACCGTGATACCTATTGTTTCTTCAAGTACAGTTGTACGGAGCCCGATCTTTTAGAAGGTCCACTTGGTACAACATACAAAAAATTTACGAGGTGCATACGAATGAACATAGGTTACCAATGATTGGTAGCATCGATTGTCGTCATTGGCCGTGGTATAAATGCCCAACCGCTTGGCGAGGTCAACACACACGTGGTGGCCAAAAAGGACAGTCGGTTATTCTTCAAACGGTGGCTTCAGTCGATCTTTGGGTTTGGTTGGCCTATTTTGGTGTTTCGGGTTCATGCAACGACTTAAACGTTTTTGAGCAGTCGCCTATTATTGAGGATTTCATTTCCGGCAGATTAGCAAAGGCGTGTTTTTATGCTATTGGAAACGACTACCCACACGGATACTATTTGGCTGACGGAATATATCTGAGGTATTCTATTATCGTTAAGACATTCAGTAACCCGTTCGATGAAAAATCGCACAATTTAAAAAAGTTCAAGAGGCCGCGCGAAAGGACATAGAGAGATGCTTTAGGTTCTTCAACAGAGTTGGCATTACATGTGATACCCCGCAATTTCAGGTCCTCACTTTAACTAAACTCTAGTTACTTGTACTTACATTCTTTGAATTTTACTTAACTAGGGTTAGCTAGATAAGTCACGCGTTGCATAGTTATAGGTTAATAACTGCATAAGAATTTAATTCGGGGAATTACTGGACTACGTACACGAGTATCGAACCCCGAACATTGGTGAAGTGATAAAATGGATAATTTTGAAATAATTGTTCGATATTATTTGCAATTATATGCTTATGTGAATTTATTTATGAACTTATGTGGCATTACATGTTATTACGCAAAAATACGTTACAGAGCATGTAACCAACACTTGACAGACTGAAGATGGTATATAAGCTATAAAATATTGGGTTAAATATTTTACAGATGTATTATATTTTATATATAAACTATTACGTGAAATTATATAGAACTAAACGAAATAAATTTTGTTACGTGAGTATGCGAGACCGGGTCCATAACTAGTTTTAGTCGGACCGCGAATGGTAAACTAGTTATAAAATATTTGGGTTAAATATTTTATAGATTAATTGTTATTATATATGTATATATATGTGTTTAATAGTTAAAAAAAATTGAAATTAAATTATGCTTTACGAAAACTTGGTGATACCAAGTACACACAAAAAAAATGATGAATGAATGATGATGAGATGACTTGACTTAATTGTCAAGAAACGACAAATATCAACAAAAAGAAAAGAAGAAAATAGGCGGAGTAGAGGTGGTGACGCACAATAGGCTTCTTGACTCCTGACGCAACCCAAAGGCCTCTCAAGGCCCATTTCGCTGGGAATCATTAAAATGACGTTTTTATCACTATTTAACAATATAACTCAACCCTAATTACCCTAACCTGCATAATTTCGAAAATTACACCCCTACCCTATGCCACTAAAATAATCTATAGATCTTTGGAGCTTGAGAAGGTTTATAATCAAGAAGATTAAGGGGCCTAAGGTATAACAACAATCTCTTATGTTTTTAATCTCTTTAATTATGTTTTAAAGCATCAAAACCTGTTTTTCCAGATCTGATGTGAAACTTAAATAACATAAACATGAGTTTTAATAAAGATTAACATGCTAAATAACATTGATTATGTGTTATTATGACGAGTCTTGAATGGTTATTGTATGTGTATAATCGTTAATAATTTAGAGTTAATAAAAGATGATATTCATGATGAATCTTATTGTGTGAGATCTGATTTACATGCTAGGAGTATTGTAATACATGTTTATGGTGATATTAGGCGATATTATGGATCTAGGGTATGTTAATTTTGAGGTACATGCATGATTAAAAGCTTGACAGAATGCTTGGGTCGACTTGTAGGGTCTGTTACATGACTTAAAAGTATTAATTTTGATGGTTTCCTTGCATGGTTGTATTGTACATTGTCTTAGCTTTTCATAATGGGCAAAATCATCTGATTTGGACATCGGTTGAGTCGTTTTTGGAATTTTAATTGATTAGGGGTCATATCAGATTTTCAGAATTGAAAATTTGGTCAACTTTAAATGGTCATAACTGGATATTTACAAAGAATTAAGTTATGAAATTTTTACAGTAGGTCGACATTGGAAAAACTCGGCTTTTCCAAGTGGATTCATCCCGTTTGGATGAATACACAATTTTTGGAAATTTTTCTACTAAACTGACCTGTTGTGGAAATTTTCTGGACATAGCTGTGTTGTACGAATTTTTATAATTTTTGTGTTTGGTTTTGAGACAAAATAAAAATAGGGATTTGCAACTGAATCTCCATGAATACTCAGTAAAAATGTGGGATTTTAATTCATTCGTTAAGTGGGTTAAATGACTCGTTTTTCACAGCGCACAATTTGTCCTAAAAACGCAGATTGTGTACGAGGTATTTATGTGACTATTTGAAGTTGTATGTGGTATGTAATTGACATGTACTTGTGTGGAAACTTGCATGAGATGTATTTGATGTGTTAAACTTATAATAATCACCATGATCACCAACGGGATACGTAGGACATACTTGTGCATGTAGAGTCACTAGGTGTCACTACACGGTTTTGAACTTTTAAAAGTATCGAATAAACGTACTATGTGGTATATTGGTTATGCACGTGTACTCACATAGTGACACATATAATAGGGAGTCGGTAGCGGGTCTCTATTATGTTGGAGTTTGGATATTTTTGCTTGCAACCTAAGGTGAGTTTCACTACACTTTTCTCAAAAGCACGTGTCTCGGGTTGAGACAACGTAATTAACTTTTTCTAGTCCGGGTTGGGACTACTACTTTCTAGTCCGGTTTGGGACTACTTACACATCCCGGGTTGGGATGCTATGGATCCTTGTGTGGGTCGGTTTTTGCTAGATCGCAAACTGTGTCCTTGATGAACTAAACCAACTCTATCATCTGTAAGTCCTTCACATACCGAATGAGTTGCCGGGTTATGGCAAGCGGGTTATTAGTTGATAGCGCTATTAGGTCTGACAAACCTCACACCGGCTCAGGGAGTGCGGGAGTGAACTATAACTTAACAGATTTTATCATTGTTGATAGGCAATGATGTAAGGCATGCGGCTCACATTTGTGGCTACACGTACATCAGCAGTTCGGTATATCGGTGTTAGTTATCATGAATGGGTTAGCTACCCTTGACATGCGATGAACTAGTGTTTACACGGTTCTTGGGACCAACTCAATTACTTGTTTACATGGTTTTGGAAACCAGCGCAGTTACATACTCATTTACTTTACTTAGTGAATTCACCAGCATTGTTTGTTGACCCACGATTTACATGCTTTTGCAGGTAGTTAGCTTCCGGTGCCAGGATTAGAAAGCACTGCACACTTCACTGCATTTGGGGTCTCGGGCATACACCTAAATTACATATTATGCTTTTACATTTTCTTTCATATGGTTTTAATCTGGGCGCGTTGTTTTGCGCATGGCTTTTAAAAGGTTTTAATTTGGTTTACGCTTCCGCAGCTTAACTAAACCTGATTTTTGAAAACGAACTAAATGGTTTGGGCATTTAGAGTTCGTTCATATGACTTATGACTTATGGCTCTGATACCAATCTGTCACACCCTCCAATTTCCACTACGGGGTTTTACCGCGAGGCGCGTGACACACCAGGATCCCATAGCCATAAGTCATATGAACGAACTCTAAATGCCCAAACCATTTAGTTCGTTTTCAAAAATCAGGTTTAGTTAAGCTGCGGAAGCGTAAACCAAATTAAAACCTTTTAAAAGCCATGCGCAAAACAACGCGCCCAGATTAAAACCATATGAAAGAAAATGTAAAAGCATAATATGTAATTTAGGTGTATGCCCGAGACCCCAAATGCAGTGAAGTGTGCAGTGCTTTCTAATCCTGGCACCGGAAGCTAACTACCTGCAAAAGCATGTAAATCGTGGGTCAACAAACAATGCTGGTGAATTCACTAAGTAAAGTAAATGAGTATGTAACTGCGCTGGTTTCCAAAACCATGTAAACAAGTAATTGAGTTGGTCCCAAGAACCGTGTAAACACTAGTTCATCGCATGTCAAGGGTAGCTAACCCATTCATGATAACTAACACCGATATACCGAACTGCTGATGTACGTGTAGCCACAAATGTGAGCCGCATGCCTTACATCATTGCCTATCAACAATGATAAAATCTGTTAAGTTATAGTTCACTCCCGCACTCCCTGAGCCGGTGTGAGGTTTGTCAGACCTAATAGCGCTATCAACTAATAACCCGCTTGCCATGACCCGGCAACTCATTCGGTATGTGAAGGACTTACAGATGATAGAGTTGGTTTAGTTCATCAAGGACACAGTTTGCGATCTAGCAAAAACCGACCCACACAAGGATCCATAGCATCCCAACCCGGGATGTGTAAGTAGTCCCAAACCGGACTAGAAAGTAGTAGTCCCAACCCGGACTAGAAAAAGTTAATTACGTTGTCTCAACCCGAGACACGTGCTTTTGAGAAAAGTGTAGTGAAACTCACCTTAGGTTGCAAGCAAAAAATATCCAAACTCCAACATAATAGAGACCCGCTACCGACTCCCTATTATATGTGTCACTATGTGAGTACACGTGCATAACCAATATACCACATAGTACGTTTATTCGATACTTTTAAAAGTTCAAAACCGTGTAGTGACACCTAGTGACTCTACATGCACAAGTATGTCCTACGTATCCCGTTGGTGATCATGGTGATTATTATAAGTTTAACACATCAAATACATCTCATGCAAGTTTCCACACAAGTACATGTCAATTACATACCACATACAACTTCAAATAGTCACATAAATACCTCGTACACAATCTGCGTTTTTAGGACAAATTGTGCGCTGTGAAAAACGAGTCATTTAACCCACTTAACGAATGAATTAAAATCCCACATTTTTACTGAGTATTCATGGGGATTCAGTTGCAAATCCCTATTTTTATTTTGTCTCAAAACCAAACACAAAAATTATAAAAATTTGTACAACACAGCTATGTCCAGAAAATTTCCACAACAGGTCAGTTTAGTAGAAAAATTCCCAAAAATTGTGTATTCATCCAAACGGGATGAATCCACTTGGAAAAGCCGAGTTTTTCCAATGTTGACCTACTGTAAACATTTCATAACTTAATTCTTTGTAAATCTCCAGTTATGACCATTTAAAGTTGACCAAATTTTCAATTCTGAAAATCTGATATGACCCCTAATCAATTAAAATTCCAAAAACGACTCAACCGATGTCCAAATCAGATGATTTTGCCCATTATGAAAAGCTAAGACAATGTACAATACAACCATGCAAGGAAACCATCAAAATTAATACTTTTAAGTCATGTAACAGACCCTACAAGTCGACCCAAGCATTCTGTCAAGCTTTTAATCATGCATGTACCTCAAAATTAACATACCCTAGATCCATAATATCGCCTAATATCACCATAAACATGTATTACAATACTCCTAGCATGTAAATCAGATCTCACACAATAAGATTCATCATGAATATCATCTTTTATTAACTCTAAATTATTAACGATTATACACATACAATAACCATTCAAGACTCGTCATAATAACACATAATCAATGTTATTTAGCATGTTAATCTTTATTAAAACTCATGTTTATGTTATTTAAGTTTCACATCAGATCTGGAAAAACAGGTTTTGATGCTTTAAAACATAATTAAAGAGATTAAAAACATAAGAGATTGTTGTTATACCTTAGGCCCCTTAATCTTCTTGATTATAAACCTTCTCAAGCTCCAAAGATCTATAGATTATTTTAGTGGCATAGGGTAGGGGTGTAATTTTCGAAATTATGCAGGTTAGGGTAATTAGGGTTGAGTTATATTGTTAAATAGTGATAAAAACGTCATTTTAATGATTCCCAGCGAAATGGGCCTTGAGAGGCCTTTGGGTTGCGTCAGGAGTCAAGAAGCCTATTGTGCGTCACCACCTCTACTCCGCCTATTTTCTTCTTTTCTTTTTGTTGATATTTGTCGTTTCTTGACAATTAAGTCAAGTCATCTCATCATCATTCATTCATCATTTTTTTTTGTGTGTACTTGGTATCACCAAGTTTTCGTAAAGCATAATTTAATTTCAATTTTTTTTTAACTATTAAACACATATATATACATATATAATAACAATTAATCTATAAAATATTTAACCCAAATATTTTATAACTAGTTTACCATTCGCGGTCCGACTAAAACTAGTTATGGACCCGGTCTCGCATACTCACGTAACAAAATTTATTTCGTTTAGTTCTATATAATTTCACGTAATAGTTTATATATAAAATATAATACATCTGTAAAATATTTAACCCAATATTTTATAGCTTATATACCATCTTCAGTCTGTCAAGTGTTGGTTACATGCTCTGTAACGTATTTTTGCGTAATAACATGTAATGCCACATAAGTTCATAAATAAATTCACATAAGCATATAATTGCAAATAATATCGAACAATTATTTCAAAATTATCCATTTTATCACTTCACCAATGTTCGGGGTTCGATACTCGTGTACGTAGTCCAGTAATTCCCCGAATTAAATTCTTATGCAGTTATTAACCTATAACTATGCAACGCGTGACTTATCTAGCTAACCCTAGTTAAGTAAAATTCAAAGAATGTAAGTACAAGTAACTAGAGTTTAGTTAAAGTGAGGACCTGAAATTGCGGGGTATCACATCATCCCCAAGTTGAAAAGAATTTCGTCTCGAAATTCAGCAAGTAAACAATAAAGCCAGCTAGAAAAAAAAATGTGCTTGGTTCCTGGATGTCACATCATCCCGAAGTTGAAAGGAATTTCGCCCCGAAATTCACTTTGAAAGAGCTGCTTTATGTTCAGCGTTTGATCTATGCACAGGTTCAGGTTCAGTAAAGAGATGTGGGTATTTGAGCCGCATTTGATCCTTGCGTTCCCACGTGTATTCCGGTCCTAGACAGGAATTCCATCGCACCTTAACAATAGGTATGGTGCTTTGTCTGAGTTTCTTGACGCCCTGCTCAAGAATCTCCACTGGTTCTTCCACGAACCGTAGCTGATCGTCCACCTGGATCTCCTCCAGTGGCACCACCAGTGTTGTATCAGAGAGACATTTCTTTAGATTGGATACGTGGAATACATTGTGTACTCCACTGAGTTCATCAGGCAGGTTTAACCGGTAGGCTATTGGACCAATTCTTTCGACAATCTCGAACGGTCCAACGTATCGTGAGTTCAACTTTCCCCGTTTTCCGAAGCGTATCACACCCTTCCAAGGTGACACCTTCAATAGTACCTTGTCCCCAACTTGGAACTCTAAAGGTTTCCTACGCTTGTCAGTGTAACTTTTCTGTCAATCACGAGCAGCAGCCATCCGGTTTCTGATCTGTACTATATTCTCAGAAGTTTCGTGCACGAGTTCGGGACCTGTTAGCTGGCTATCCCCAACTTCAGTCCTGCAGATGGGAGATCTACACTTGCGTCCATAAAGTGCCTCAAAAGGCGCACACTGAATTGAAGTGTGATAACTATTGTTATAAGAGAATTCAATCAAAGGCAAGTGCTTGTCCCAACTGTTTCCAAAGTCCACCACGCATGCTCGTAGTAGATATTCTAGTTTTTGGATGGTACGTTCACTTTGCCCATCCGTCTGAGGGTGATAGGCTGTGCTCATGTCTAAGCGAGTCCCCAATGCATCTTGGAGAGCCGTCCAAAAATGAGAAGTAACTCGCGCGTCGCGATCTGATATGATAGAAGTAGGCACCCCCCATGTCTAAAGACTACCTCCTTGACGTAGAGATTTGCTGGTTTCTCCAGCGAGTCCGTTTCCTTTATTGCCAGAAAGTGTGCCGATTTGGTTAAACGATCCACGATAACCCAAATCATGTTATGGCCCGTTGGCGTTTTAGGAAGCTTTGTGATAAAATCCATAGAAATTCCGTTCCATTTCCACATAGGGATTTCTAGTTGTTGGAGTAAGCCTGAAGGTTTCTGATATCCAATCTTAACCTTTGCACAAGTCAAGCACTTACTAACATACGTAGCTATCTCAGCTTTCATGTTTGGCCACCAGTAAAGAGTTTTGAGGTCTTGGTACATTTTATCCGAACTGGGATGTACCGAATAACGAGAGGTGTGAGCCTCATCGAGCACAAGTTGTCTAAGATCCCCAAAACGTGGAATCCAGACTCGATTCATGAGGTATTGAAGACCATCTGTCCTCAGTTCCAGGTGCTTATCAGCACCATGCAAAGTCTCAAGCCCGATATTTTCTTCTTTCAAAGCCTCGCCCTGGGCTTCACGTATCTTATCAGGGAGATTAGAATGTATGGTAAGTTGTAAAGCTCGCACCCGTTTGGGTTTTGTCTACTTACGACTAAGGGCATCCGCTACAACATTAGCCTTCCCTGGATGATATTTGATGGCACAGTCATAATCATTCAGAAGCTCGACCCATAAACGTTGTCGCATGTTCAGCTCCTTTTGATCGAATATGAGTTGGAGGCTCTTGTGATCAGTGAATATCGTACACTTCGTCCCATAGAGATAATGCCTCTAGATCTTTAGAGCAAAAACCATTGCCCCCAGTTCCAAGTCATGGGTGGTGTAATTCTTCTCATGAACCTTTAATTGACGTGAGGCATACGCGATCACCTTATCACGCTGCATCAGCACACACCCTAACCCTTGGATAGACGCATCACAGTACACCATGAGGTCCTTTGTACCCTCAGGTAGTGATAGTATAGGTGCACTGCAAGGTTTCGACTTTAATAATTGAAAAGCAGATTCTTGGGCATCTCCCCACTTGTAAGTAATACCCTTCTGTGTCAAAGCAGTGAGGGGTTGAGTGATCTTAGAGAATCCCTCAATGAATCTGCGATAATATCCCGCAAGACCAAGAACTGGTGCACCTCTGTAGGAGTCTTAGGAGCCTCCCACTTTTAATAGTATCAATCTTGGCAGAATCGACATGTATACCTGCCTCGTTAACCACGTGTCCTAGAAATTAGACTTCTCGAATCCAGAAGTCGCATTTAGAGAATTTTGCATACAACTGCTCATTTCTCAAGAGTTCCAAGATCAGCTGCAGGTGTTGCTCATGCTCTTCCCTGCTCTTGGAATAAATCAGTATGTCTTCCATGAACACTATGACGAATTTGTCCAAATAAGGCTTGCACACGCGGTTCATTAGATCCATGAACACAGCCGGTGCATTGGTTAGCCCAAATGGCATCACCAAAAACTCATAATGTCTATAACGAGTTCGAAAGGCTATCTTCGCCACATCCTTCTCTTGGACTCTCAGTTGATGATATCCTGACCTCAAGTCAATCTTAGAATAGAAACTCGACCCTTGAAGCTGGTCGAACAAGTCATCAATACGAGGTAAAGGGTAGCGGTTCTCAACCGTTACTTTGTTCAACTTCCGATACACATGCGGAAACTCCCATCCTTCTTCTCATCAAACAGAACTGGAGCTCCTCATGGCGAAGAACTAGGTCTAATAAAACCCCTATCCAATAGCTCTTGGAGTTGGGTAGACAGTTCTTGAAATTCGCCTAGTGCTAGGCGGTATGGTACGCGTGCAACTGGAGCTGCTCCACGTACAAGGTCAATTTGAAACTCCATTTGACAACCAGGCGGAAGTCTAGGTAGTTCCTCTGGAAAGACATCTGGGAAATCTCGCACTACTGGGATGTCCTCAATCTTAGTTTCAGTTTGAACTCCAGTGTCAGATATGTTAGCCAAAATGGCGGGATAGCCCTTACGAATACACCTCTGGGCTCTCAAGAGTAGATGATGCCCACCATGGCACCACCATGATCACCTTGTATAGATAAAAGTTCTCCACCTGGGAGAGGGATACGAACAATCTTCTCCCGACAGAGAATTTCAGCGGGATGCTTGGACAACCAGTCCATGCCAACCACGAGATCAAAGCTTCCAAGGGTGATAGGTAAAATGTTGATGGCAAACGATTGCCCATCCAACTCGAGCTTACAATCACAATGGGTGTGGGTTACATCAATAGGCTTCCCATCAGCTAGCTCTATGGTGTACGGGGTATCAAGAAGAGTAGGAACCATCCCTAGTTGTTTGCTAAGTTTTGATGACACAAAACTATAGTCCGCACCAGTATCATATAAAATAGAAGCAAGAGTGTCGTACCCGTCACGACATTGTTATCCGTCCTAGCTTCCCCAGAGCCAATCGCAATTGCAATTCCACGAGCCCCATTGTTGTTGCTACCGTTGTGGTTATTGTTTGTTGAAGGACTTGTACCTAACACTATCCCACGTT
Source organism: Ambrosia artemisiifolia (assembly GCA_032199755.1). Lineage (NCBI taxonomy): Eukaryota > Viridiplantae > Streptophyta > Magnoliopsida > Asterales > Asteraceae > Ambrosia > Ambrosia artemisiifolia. The sequence goes on from CM063514.1 coordinate 34,152,607, forward strand.
CTCTTGCTACCGCCAAAACTAGAAGATGAAGCTCCATGCTTCGGAAAAGTACCATGCTCAACAGTTTCATCAATGAGTTTGCGAGCCAGGTGAAAGATTTGCTAGATTCTGGGTAGGTGAGCTGTAGTGGCCAAGCCATGAATATGAGGGACCCACCCTTTTGGTATGAAATTCGATTCGCTGGTAAAGTTGGTTAATTAGATTTGAGCACAAAGTATCTACTCTTGTAGCTTGGTAGTGTAGACGTCGATCTCAGACCCATTCGTCAAATTTCTAGATTCTATCACATGGTGTTATGTTCTCCATCCAAATATCTGTAACTCATCGAATGTGCATGTAGCATACATTACCCCATCCCGCCCGGGGCAAATGCGCATGGAAATGACTTATACTATCGAAGCAATCAGACGGTCTCCTTCAGTTCCGTTAGTGTTAGCGAGGTTTAAGACCAATAAAAGGCTTGAAAATATGATGGTAGGTTGTTGTTGTGGCATGTGCGTTCAAGGAATAAGAAAGTTCAAATGTGGAAGTCAGGGAAACGATTGATTTAGCAAGATGGATCTTTACTAGCTTGGAAAGATGTGAGGGTTTCAACCACCCTATCGTTGATCATAAGAACTCAGTCTTATCTAAGATAGTAAAGGAAAAAGAAAGAAATAGGTAAGAAAAAGTAAGAGCCAATCGTCGCCACGCTCTGTCTTAGATAGTAGATCATTCATCCTCTCTTCCCATGTCCTCGTCCTGCTCAGGTTCCCCTTCCATCCCTTATCCTTCCTCTTTCGCGATGTCAATGTTATATGGTTCTCATCACGTACAGTCTCCTTCTCCGGTCCTGTGTAAGTCAGCTCAATGGTCAACAACACCATTCGTTCCTCCAATCGTGACTGTCAGTCACTAGTAGATTTTGTCTTCCTTTGAGATGTTGCACTGCATCGCAGACCTTCGTAACTCCCCAAGAGTGTGTGTAACAAGCCCCAATCTGATGTGTTCCCATGAATCTACCATATACTTATGAGTAACAGGGATATGCAGTCATACGTCCGCCCGTTCATACTAGGTGTAAGGTACTAAAGTAAGAAATAAGTTCTATATGTGTAACCCAGTTCCGTTTGAATTTCAAATGGAGGTAAGAAAGATTAAGTAACAAGGAACAGAAACTAATTGTCTCCTTGCTCAGTGAAAAAGGATAAGTCTCGGTATTTGAATTTCCTTCATAGTTGATTTGGTTTGATGGTATCACGTCATGCGCATCGTGCAGCTTTCATGTGTACGTGCGCCACGACGCTCGCAAGGGCTTTCTCCCCTGTACAATTTTTGTTTCCTCATCCACGAGGTTTGTTAGGATACTACTCCCAGTAATGCGCCACCTGATGTAACCCTAGGTTCCCACCATTGACGTGTTCAGAATTAGGTCAAGAACTAGAAGATAACATATCTCCCGAAATCATGTGTTGTAGATATATGTAGCTAAAAGCTAGTTGTGCACTTAAGTTGTGAGTGTACTTATGCTATGATGATTATAGACTAGACTCAACATGCAGTCCTAGTTCACTATAACCAATGGCTCTGATACCAATCTGTCCCACCCCGCCCCTCTCACCACCAATATTGTCCGCTTTGCCCATCCAGAGCTCACGGATTTGTTTTTGGGTGCCCAAGTGGAGACTTCCCAGGAGGTCACCCATCCTGAAATTTCTCCCACCTGAGCACGCTTAACTGTGGAGTTCTCCTCTCATCCACTAACATTAAGCCCCAAAACGCGTTGGTGATTTAAGAGGCAAGACATTACTTATGAACCAAGGATCTCTCCTGGCCACGGCCGATGTGGGATTTTCCTGGGGTGTCACATTACATAAGAAATTGTTGTCATGCATGGACCAAAGACAAGATGGGAGATGTTATGTATGCATGTATAATCATGCATAATATGATATTAGAATACGAAGGTAAAGCGATATGTCAAAATTATGTACCGGAAGCCGTTCAGGATCTACCGCAAGCGACAATGGAAGATAGAATACTCAACACACATGAACTTCGTGACCATGATGTACATAACGCGTTAGCGGCGGATGTGGTCCAACATGCTTGGTCGGTTCGGTATATTCCAAACGAAGGTGAAAGCGAATAGGAAGACAGAGATAAGAAGAGGACGAAGATGAAAACGAAGATGAAGACGAGTACGAAGAAAGCGAAGATGAAAATTAATATTATTTGTGTTTTTATATATTATTTGTGTGTTTTTAATATTAATTGTAAAATTTTTTTAATATTATTTGTGTGTTTTAATATTATTTGTAATTTTTTTAATATTATTTGTGTTTTCTTTTAATTATTTTGACTTCATTAATTAAAAAAATAATTAAATAAACAACCAATAAAAAAACATGGGCCTTATGTTTTTCCCACTAGGGATGAGCTCGGGACGGTATCGGTTGGTCCCGAAAAAACCGATACCGAAAACTCTCAAAACCCGATACCGATACCAAACACATACGATACGGTATCGGTTCGGTATCGATAGGGTACCGATATGGTATCGGTATTTTACCTTAAAATACCGATACCATACTTGGATCCCGTACCGTTACCGATAATACCGAAACCCAAAACCTCTAAATGTGGGTACTGATATCGAACACCCTCGGTTCGGTATTGGTTTGGTACGGGATCGGGATCCGGACGGGACGGTATCGGTATTCGGCCTTGTATGCCCATCCATATTTCCCACTACCACTACACCCCATTTTGAATTCAAGCCCTATATTGACTCAGCTGTCACGTGAACCAATCAAAAACAGGGGTCTTATGTTTTTCAAGCCCCACTACACATGGTCTTTGAAATCAAAATGAAAGTTTTAATATTACCTATCCCCCTTTAGGATCTTACTACATCCATTTTCTTTGGATCTATAAATTAAGTTTTTATAGCATTAAAACGAGTATTTATGATTTGTAATCTAAGACTAGTTAGTCCTTTTTTTTAACAGCCAACGGTATACACCCATAAATACGAAGCCTCCTATCCTTTAGATCTAGTCCTTTAATGGATTAATTTCTCTAATAACTTGTTTTATATTTTTGTTGTATCCCAAGTTTTCTAGATTCCTTGTTGTAATGATTTTGGTATGCAAATATCTTTCCTCCATTGCAAGAGTTTTTTTTTTCTTTTTTTTTTAAACGGCCAAACAAAACTCTATTAAAACGCCAACAAGATGCTGGCAAAGAAGTCCGGGGATACAACCGAAAATAAAACCGACAACGACAAAAAACACACAAGACAAACCATAACCACCCCACAAATTATCCCATCTTTGTCGCGTCGAATCTACCCCACGAATCCCAAGTCATATCCGACATCTTCCCTCTATTTGTGATCCAAAGGTAGCTCATAATCTTTATCTCGTCAAGAACATTCCGCACCACTACCGGCTTCTGACTATGAACGAGCCCGTTCCTCGCTTTCCATAAGCTCCAAAACGTGGTAAGGACAACCCATGAAACGCCTTTCTAGCACGAGGGTTAGATTTGGCGGTTTTGTAAGACAATAAAAGATCCCGCACATGAAAAGCAAAACAATTGGGCACCTGGCACCATGAGAAAATCCGCACCCACACCTCCAACGCCACCGGGCAGCCTGTGAACAGGTGCTCGGCAGACTCCACATAATTATCACACATTCGGCAAAACGGGGACTCAACAGAAATGTTTCTGTGGGCTAGCGCTTCAGCAGTCGGAAGGCGATCATGAAACGCGCGCCATGCCACTATGCTCACTTTCTTTGGAACCCAATTACACCACTCAAACAAAACATCCGGAACATGATTTGTCGCCTCAACAATACACTTTTTTATCAATCTAACCTGGAAACAGCCTGACCCATCCATTTGTGCCGCCCACGAATCAGCAGAAGCAGAAACTTGGACACCAGCGAGTAACAGTAACAGATCTTGCAGCTGTGTTTGTTCTTCGGCAGTGAAAACTGCCCTCTTCCACTCCCAAAAAAACTGAATAACCTGCAAATCAGACCGCACCCTATCCTCAACGGAACAAGATTTAAATTTTTCCAACTCGAACAATAAAGGAAACGAGTGCTACAACAGATCATCGGCTATCCACCAATCTGTCCAGAAACTGATGTTTGACCCGCAACCCAACTTCGCTTTAATCAACTTGTGGGGCTGGATATTAAAATTCCTTAGCAGCTTAGGAACTGATGAGATCTGTTTCCACGAGCCAGAGAACGATATATTAACTGGGATACAGTACCAACCTCTACCGCCTCCGTGAATCGCCCAGATTACCTTTCTCCAAAGGTCGTTTTGGTCTGTTTTAAACCGCCACCACCATTTGGATAAAAGGCTCAAGTTTGCGTCCCTTAGGCCACCCAACCCAAGACCCCCATAATGAACCGGTTTCACCACTTTTTCCCAAGCCATCCAGCTTAATTTATCGACTTCGTCAGTCCCCCCCCCCCCCAAAAAAAAAAAAAAAACTTTCGACGGATCCGCTCCAGAATTTCTATCACTTTAATGGGTGCCCGAAACAGCGAGAAGTAGTACAATGGAATGGAGCTTAAAACCGACTTTAAAAGAGTGATTCGCCCACCATATGAAAGACATTTAGACTTCCACGTTGACAGCCGCTTCTTTAATTTCTCTACAACCGGGTCCCAATTCTTTACAAGATTCATATTAGTAGCTATCGGAATCCCAAGGTGAGTAAAGGGGAAGGTATCATGAGAACAGTGGATATCCAAAGCTAGACTAGCTACCTCATTCCCCTCCACCCCAACCCCATATAGGCGACTCTTCTTAGAGTTGATTCTTAGACCCGAGACAAGATAAAAACCCCTTAAGAGACGTCTTAAATTTTTTGCATTCGTAGTCGACCACTCACCACAGAAAATCACATCGTCAGCGTAAGCAAAATGAGAAATCAACGGTCCACTATCGCCAACTCTAATCCCATGATAGACCCCAAGGTGACACGCACGTCTCATAATACGATTAAGCGGCTCCATGGCGAGGATAAAGAGAAAAGGAGATAATGGGTCTCCTTGACTGAGGCCCCGTTGACACGAGAACTCTGACGTAGGAGACCCGTTCACCAACACCGAGGCTCGAGAACATCGCACAATAGACATGATCCAACCAATCCATTTAGAGGAGAAATTCATCTGTAACAAAACATCTTCCAAAAAATCCCATCTAACCGAGTCATATATTGCTATAATAATAACACTAGATTATATCCCGGGAGCGTCCCGGGTTGAGAAATCTAATTTGAAATATCAATATTACACCTGAAATAGACTGATGTGTTTTACAGTTACATGCAGGAAAGATTCGGGTAACACTTAACCTAAAACAATTAACAATGTATCTACAATGTTAGTGCATATGTATAACTCTAATATTAAAACCTAACCTAAAACAATGTACAACTCCAATGCTAACACATGTTGTAAATAAAATTCATATATACTGGTTTGAACGTAACTAATGACTTGCCTATACATGATTAATGATTAACATGAACACTTTGTGTTTTTTCCTGTATGAACAAAACCACACAAAAAATAGTCCTTTTTTTCTCTGTTTTTTATATAGCACTATGGTATCCGTTGGAAAGATAATAAAACGCTCGTTAATTTGGTGTAATTTTTTTCCTTAAAAAATCTCGTGTATAAAAGATATTAACTTTTAAAAGTTATGGGAGGAAACATTAGAGATAAAAATCTAATTTTGTTTTAAATTTTAAATTATTATTTTCCTAAAATAAAGCTCTTGACACATGGCACACTCAATGAAGAGAATACTCTCTTTGAGTGCCATGTCATTAAAATGACTTTGGTTTATTATATGTATAGACTAGATTATACCCCGGGAGCGTCCCGGGGTTGAAAAATCTAATATGAAATATTAATTTTACATATGAAATAGAATGATGCGCTTTATAGTTACATGCATGAAAGCTTCGGGTAGCAGCTAACCTAAAACAATTAAAAATATATCTCCAATGTTAACGTTTAACCTTAAACAATGTATAACTCTAATATTAATATCTAACCTAAAACAATGTATAACTCCAATGCTTACGCATGTTGAAAATAGAATTCATATTTACTGATTTGAACATAATTAGTGACTTGCCTATACATGATTAATGATTTACCTGAACACTTTGTGTTTTTTTTCCTGTTTGAACAAAACCTAGCAAAAAATAGTCGTTTTTTTCTCCGTTTTTTATATAGCACTATGGTACTCGTTGGAAAGATAATAAAACGCTCGTTAATTTGGTGTAATTTTTTCTTTAAAAAAAATCTCGTATATAAAAGATATTAACATTTAAAAATTATGGGAGGAAACATAAGAGAGAAAAATCTAATTTTGTTTTTAAATTATTTTTTTCCTAAAATATCTCAATGCCACATGGGATGACACATGGCACACTCAAGGAGGAGAATGCCTCTTTGAGTGCCATGTCATTAAAATGGCTTTGGTTTATTATATGTATAGACTAGCCGATTACCCCGGGAGGTCCCGGGGTTGATAAATCTAATTTTACGTGATAACCTATTACAAATGGCTCAAGTTAACTAACCACAAAATCTTCCAATCATTGCATGTTTATAGTATTCTAATCAGTAATAACTCATATTCCCCACAAAATCTAATTTTACGTGATAACATGAACACTTTGTGTGTTTTTTTCCTGTATGAACGAAACCCCACAAAAAATAGTCGATTTTTTCTCCGTTTTTTATATAGCACTATGGTACTCGTTGGAAAGATAATAAAACGCTCGTTAATTTGGTGTAATTTTTTTCTTTAAAAAATCCCGTATATAAAAGATATAAACGTTTAAAAGTTATGGGAGGAAATATGAGAGAGAAAATTTTAAATTTATTTTTAAATTCTTTTTTCCTAAAATAACTCAATTTAATTAAAAAAGGAAACAATTTAAAAACACCAAAAACTCTCCATTATGATGCCACGTGGCATAAGGTTGAGGCCTCCATTGCACGCCACGTCAGCAAAGGTCTTTTCTTTTATATATATATATAGATTTGTGTATAGTTAAACACTTAAACTAATGCAAGTATTGCTATAAAAAAAATATTTTTTTTAAGGTGAATCATATTTTTTACATAATTATTCCATTTAAAATTAACACATTTAATCATCCCATATCTAAATCATTCTTACGTAGGTTTTTATTTTTATAAAAAAACGTATTTTTATAATAACCCGTGTGTGTATATAAAATCTTTTCTGCATATCCTATTCGATCAATCCAAATCCAACGCATATCTATATATATAATAAAAGAAAGCAATTTTAATGACATGGCATTCTAGGAGGCATTCTCTCCTTTGAATGTGCCATGTGTCATGCCATGTGGCAAATTAAAAAAACAAATAATAATATAAAATCTAATCTACTAAAATTAAATTGAGTTATTTTAGGAAAAAAGAATTTAAAAACAAATTTAAATTTCTCTCTTATGTTTCCTCCTATAATTTTTAAACGTTAATATCTTTTATATACGAGATTTTTTTATAGAAAAAAATTACACCAAATTAACGAGCGTTTTATTATCTTTCCAACGAGTACCATAGTGCTATATAAAAAAACGGAGAAAAAAATGACTATTTTTGTGGGGTTGCGTTCATACAGGAAAAAAAACACAAAGTGTTCAGGTTATTCATTAATCATGTTTTTTCTTTTAAACCAGGTTTTTATTTACGATGTTGAAATTCAGCCCAATCGCCATGCTATCATTGGAATTTTACTCTTCTAAAGATATATAGGTATACTTCATCAAGAGAAGCTAGGAGAAAGAATTGCGCAACACTGCAACACATGGTGTCACCTTATACCAATGTTATTTTTTTATTTATTTGATTACAAGAGTAATAATTATTACTATTAGTATTAGTATTATTAGAATTGTTATATATTTTCAACCCCGGGATGCTCCCGAGATAAAAAGCTATCATAATAGATTTCTCAACCCCGGGACGTTCCCGGGGTATAATCTAGTATATTATAAACCAAACCTCACTGTACAAACAAAAATCAAATTCGAATGTTATTAAGAAAAAGTAAAATTGACTAACTAAAGGCTATAGCACCGAACTTATTAGTTGTCTTTCGGCCAAGACCCCAAGTGGGTGACAAATTCAATTAATATATGCAAAATATGGATTTACAACTACTTTTTCATATATAACGAGCTGGCGTCAGCCGGTGTGTTGCAGCAAGATGTTGATTTAAATGTTTTTGTATAGTATATTAGATGTGAAGTTTAATCTAAACATTATTTTCATTTTGTTTTATCTCTAATTTTCATAGATAATGCCTTGGAATATGATTTGTTTGAATAGGGAGAAAGTTTTTCATTGAACTATAAGAGAAGTGGTTGAGCTATGTATCAACCATGGATCATCGTGTATCCTTTCTTTCCCTCAAAGCTAGCTTAATGCCTTGTAGATAGTCTAGTAGTAATTTTGTTTTTCTTTCTGACGAACAATAAAAGTAGGACAAAGGTTGGACAAGAAAGAGCCGGACAAAAGCTTGATATAAGCATCTTTGCTTACACAAATGGTTTGGCTGGCCTTTGTTCATTTACTTCTTTGGTTGAAACATTGTTTTATCTATGTAATTCAACTTGTTCTAACTAGACTCATTTTGAAAATAATACTCTTGTGGAAGACCTTTTTTATATAGTATGAATTTAATTACAAGTTGTTTGTGCTTTATGATGTTGTACTTTATGCTTATCAAGTGTATTATGCATAAGGGTTGTACTTACTGGTTTAGTGGGTTTTATCACACTTTGTTTTATTTTATCTTTAATTTTTTTTAACTTTCAACCCCAATACTCTTACCTATTTTGCAATTTAACTTCAATATTGTTTCACTTTCATATTTGGTCTTTATACTTTTCATCATTTACAAATTTATCGTTTTACGATTTTGGTCTAAATTTTGCGAGCTAACACGCCATTACGTGCGTATATAGTTCAACGTGTGTCGCAACGTTCGGGTCCTAGATTGATTTAGTAATATTTTTTTTTTGGTAAGGTTGCCAACAAATTTTTTTTTAAATAGACGAAAGAATTTCATTTCTTAAAACTTACTAAGTTACATCAAAATATAAGGTAGACGCGCAACAAGTTGTGTCGTCACCCCTTTCTGAATTGCGGGCTCTAATTTACCAAATACAAACATCTGCCCCCTGGAGCTGAATTATTGTTGTGGATAACCCGTTGGACCCTGGTCAAAAAACGAATAGCTTCTGGTGTTAGGGAGCCAAAGGTATTAAAGGCCAAGGGAACAAAGACATGTTGGTTCTCTACACAAGCTTTAGTTATTGTTTTCTATGTTTTACGTTTTCACCTATTTGGTTCAATGTTTTAACATCTACTTTTCTTTTCGTTCGATTGGTTTTATTAGTCTACTTTTTAATTTCTTTTACCTGCGCTTTCCCGGTGTTGGTGATCGCTGGTCGTAGTGCTACTTGGCACAGTCTTACGCTCCCCATCACAAAACATGGGGCTTATATCGAGTTAACCATTATTTGACAAATGAATATTATAAAACCAATAACAAAAAGTGTAATATCTTTTATAAATTCTTGTGCGGTTTTATAAAGTATTCGTGGGTGATTATATGTTATACTAGACCTGGCAATTTCAACCCATTTGATTGAGTTTGGGTTATTTTGGGTTTAAAATTTGACTTTGTGGGTTGAAACGGGTTTAGTATAATTTTCAAGGGGGTTAGGATGGGTAATTTTAATTGTAGGATATAAGTAAGTGGGTTAGGATGGGTAAATTCAAAAAAACAAATGGGTCAGGATGGGTATTTTTAGATAACCATATACAAATCTAAATTAAAACTCACCCAACACCAAAAGCGTTAATGCCTCATAGAAATAAATATCATTAAAAACAAAAAAAAAATATCTTTTGCATTTGTTGATAACCCCGGTCGGGTCGAAACAGTCCGGGTCGCTACGGGACGGGTTAGGTTGAAATGGTTTGGGTCTTTACCGGGCCCGGTCAGGTCGAAAAAGTCTGGGTCGCTACTGGGCCCGGTCCGATCGAAATGGTCTGGGTCACTACGGGACATGTCAGGTTGAAACGGTCTGGGCGTTACCGGGCCCGATCGGGTCAAAACGGTCCGCTCGCTACCGGGCCCGGCTGGAACGAAACAGTCCGGGTCGCTACAGGACGGGTCAGGTTGAAATGGTTTCGGTCGTTACCGGGCCCGGTCGGGTCGAAACGGTCTGGGTCGCTACCGGGCCCGTTCGGGTCGAAACGGTCTGGGTCACTACGGGATGGGTCAAGTTGAAACGGTCTGGATCGTTACCGGGCCCATTCGGGTAGAAACGATCCGGGTCGCCACAGGGCACCGTCCGGTCGAAACAGTCCGGTTCACTACGGGACGAGTCAGGTTGAAACGGTCTGGGTCGTTACCGGGCCCGGTCGGGTAGAAACGATCCGGGTCACTACCGGGCCCGGCTGGGTCAAAACAGTCCGGGTCGCTACGGGACGGGTCAGGTTGAAATGGTTTGGGTGGTTACCGGGCCCGGTCGGGTCTAAACGGTCCGGGTCGCTACCGGGCCTGGTCCGTGCGAAGGTTGAAACGGACTGGGTCGTTACCGGGCCCTTTCGGGTCAAAACGGTCCGGGTCGCTACCGGGCCCGGCTGGAACGAAACAGTTCGGGTCGCTACGGGACGGTTCAGGCTGAAATGGTCTAGGTCGTTTCCGGGCCCGGTCTGGTCGAAACAGTCCGTGTCGCTACCGGGCCCGACTGGGTCGAAACGGTCCGGGTCGCTACCAGGCCCGGCCGGTTCGAAATGGTCCGGGTCGCTAACGGGCGCGGTCGTTGACGAGCCAGATCGGGTCGAAACGGTCTGGATCGCAAACCGGCCCGGCCGGGGAGAAGCGATTCCGGTCGCTAACGTGCCTGACCGGGTCGAAACGGGGTCCTGGTCGCTAACGGATACGGTACGGTCGAAACGGTTCGGGTCGCTAACGGGTCCGGTCGGGTCGAAATAGTTCAGGTCGTTAACGGCCCGGTCCAGATCGATAACGGGTCAGTCGGGTCGAAACAGTCTGGGTTGTTAACCGGCCCGGTTCGAAATGAAATATTTCGGATCCCTTAAGATTTTATTTTTAAATATATTTTTGTTTTTTATTTTAAATTTGTTTTTTTTTTACTTTTTAAATTTTAAATTTTTTATTGTTATCTATTTTGATGTGAGCTTATCTTAATCCAAACCATCCAGGCCCAAACCCATCCTGACCCAACCCATCCTAACCTATTTTTTTAATTTACCCATCTTGACCCATACCCATCCTAACCCAAACCCATCCTAACCCAACACCCAAACCTACCCAACTTACCCATTTTGCCACCTCTATGTTATACCAAATCCATGATCTTGACGATCTTGTAAGCTATAGATGATTTGGCTTATTTGGATGTAGTGGTATTCGTCCAAAGCCCTTCTGGTCGTTTCATGCTTAAACCATGATGTGAAATGTGGTGATGTTGATCTCTTGAATTCGTTGGCGATAGTTGCTAGAGTAGTTTTGACCAAAATATTGACGGGCGACCCATGGTGGTACAATGGACCATACATGACATTGCTATCAGAATTTTATCTTTTGCCCTTTTTGATATTATCAAAATGAATATTATATGGTTTATAAACATTTTAAATTGGTAGTACCAGGGCCGGCCCGACAGGCTTAGCAAATCAGGCAAAAACCTAGGGCCCCAAAAGAAAGGGCCTCCAATTTTTATTTTCTTATTTGTTCATATATTACATGTGATTTAGCCTAAATTAACAAACTAATGACTAAAGACATAAAAGATCAAACAAGTAAAATGTCAAGACCCAAAACTTGAAGAATAATGGTCTTATCCTTTTTTTCTTGAACGCATCCTCAGCTCCAATCCTCATTACTTGCGACCTAGCTAATTAAAACTGACTTGGATGTCGATTAGCAGAGAAAATATGAGTGACATTAAGGGTAATCAATCGCCACCCAATGAATGCTCAATGTCTTAATATCAAGCGAAACAAGGATTATTCACGTAACGGCTATTTTTCCCCAGCAATACTAATCTATGTATGTTGTGTGATTTGCGATTGAGTAACAAAAAAATCAAAATTTTACATTTTGATATTTGCGATTTTTTACACCAATTCAAAGGGCCTGACTTTCTAGTTCGCTTAGGGCCTCCAAAAACCTTGGACTGGCTATGGTAGTACAAATTTTATGTGTAAAAAATATTATTCTAAAAATGAACTGCTTTTGAAAGTCGTATTTACAATGGTGTGTGTATATATATATATAATTGGATTTTGGACATATCATAATCTAGAAATCAATTCTTGAACTCAGGATTTCATATACATATGTTTTTATACATGTAACATTAATGCAACGTTTCCTAATATTTTTTACTTAAGAGTAGGTAATTAAAGGTCTACTTCTTCATATATGTCTTTATATATTTCTGTACATTTAATCATAACATTAATTTAAAACTTGATACACAATAATCATTTTTTCTTACAAAAAGGTTTGCCTATGCTATGCTACTCTCTTTAAAAAATTTATAATATTAAAAGAACAGGTTACAGACATTACAGAATCAAGGAAGTGGGTGTCCATTTGCATATACACTACAAAGCAACAAACCACATTAGGATTGTAGCAGGTAACCTTCCAAGAAGACACAAGTTTCTTTTTTTTTTTTTTAATTAGCAAACTTTTGTTGACAAAGTTGTAATTTATTAATTATTTTATATATTTATTTAGTTATTATATATAACTAGGGATGAATTCATTGGGGAACCACAAAAAGGAGTTGAGCAGGGCCGGCCCTTAATAGGGGCGACGCGGGCGACGGCCCCAGGCCCGAAATTCCCGAGGGCCCGAAGTTTTTAAAAAAAATTATATATATATTTATATATATGGGCGGAACTACATCGCGGATCGGCCATGTATAATTTAAACAGATGGGTTTTTTTGTTTTGACCATAAGATTGTTTGCTGAAGAATTGAATATTAGTTGCAACAAAAAAAAAGTGTAAAAGGGTGCTTAGTGCTTGATGGATTTTTTTCCCCGCCAAAGTTGTTGGTTACACAGTTGCAGCAAAGCAGGAAATTACTAGTGTGAACTGTGAAGAAGATGAAGGACATATTTGTCACTAAATATAACAAGAGTCTTGGGTCAGAGAGGAGTGAATGTCATTGCATATATGCTTTCTTTTGTTTTAACTTGTTTTTTTAGATGTGAGGTGTGATAAATAATATATAATATAATATTTATTAATAATCTAAGGTAAGTCAATAATTTCACAAAACTATCATTCATTATTATTTAAATTTGTTAGTTTATTTGATGTAGTTTAAAAATGTAAATACTTTTTAATTTATATCTATCTATTTTTTCTTTTATTTATTGTTTTTTCCGTGAATAAAAATGTCACTAAACCGTCCACCGACCATCGGAATTCGTAGAGCCAAGCCCTCAATCTAACGGTGTGTTTGGTTTTGTCAGGGCTTGGTTATAACAATTAATATTGCATTATGGTTTTTTATATGATAATTGGACTTAAATTCTATGGGCCCAGTTTATTTATAGTGGCCCCAGGCCCAAAGCATTTTTACGTTTCTTGGAGACGGCCCTGGAGTTGAGAACTGAGAAACCGTTAGTTTTACATATATTTATATCCAAAAACTCTGGAAAAAATATGTAAAAATGATTTTTTTCAATAAATATTTTACATGTAAAACTAATAGTTTCTTATTTTTTGGAGTTTCCCATTAAACCTCACACTTTATAAGTATAGATATAAAACAATGCATGCTATTTAATTTTTTTAACTATAAGCATATAAAATAATATTGATTATGTAATTACCTATTATATTATATCAAATGAATATATAATAATCAACTCTACTCAAACTTAATTAATGAAAATCAAGCTCGTTTTTAACTAAGTTTGATTCTATCATTAACTTCAACTCAAGATCATTGAAGCTCTATTTCGATCTTATTCTTGACTAACTTAAATTTATCTTATAGTCAACTTCAACTCAAGCCCATTTAAGCTCGACTCATTTCACCTTTTTAAAGAGCCGATCTCGAATAACTCAAATCAGATCCAGTACAAGACAATATAACATGTATTAAAGATCAAAAAACTTGTAGCAAGAAGTGCACATGGGGAGGTAGGGTATGAAGGAACAAGAGCAAATGTAAGTTCATAATTCCAATGCATGTGGAATTAAGTTGCATTCTTCCCCATTAATAAACACATGACATATACTACTATTATTAAACCCCACCAAGTGCATGTACACCTTAAATAAATGTAACATAATTTAAGTAGCCAAAATGCAACGCTTCTTCTATATATACAGAAAAGATCACTGTCAATCTACGTGAAAAGATTCCAAGATGCATGATTTAATAATAATAATAATATTATTAATACTGAAATTGAAGCACAAAATGCGCAGCATTTTGAGACCACCCAACGTACTGCCTAAATACTCTCAAACTTGTCAACTTTATTCAAAGATTTATAAAAAAAGAAAAGAAAAGGTTGAGGTTGATGTGGGAGAGTGAGAATGGTGGAAGATTTGATAAGGGAAGGGAGATCTTTGGCTGAAACACCAACATGGGCTGTTGCTACTACTATTACTTTCATGGTTTTTGCTTGCTTGTTGGTTCAACGATCAATTTATAGATTTGGCAAGGCAAGTTTTTAGTTTTTTCCCTTTTTTTTTGTTCAACATTAAATGATTTATGGTTTCTTGCTTGCTTGTTGGTTCAAAGATCAGTTTACAGCTTTTAGGAAGGCAAATTCTGAGTGTGTACCTAATTTTTTGTTTTTTGAATTTTTTTTGCTCATTATATCAGTGATTTATGGTTTTTGCTTACATGTTGGTTCAGATTTCAATTTACAGGTTTAGCAAGGCAAGTTTGGAGTTTTTTTTTGTTTCATTCTTTATTTTTTCTGTTCAAGATTTTTTCTGTTCAAAGATCAGCAGGCTTGAGATGGAAAGTTCTGAGTTTTTTCCCATTTTGTTGTCTTTTGTTCTTTTTTTTTTTTTTTGGTTCAAAATGTGAATGATTTATGGTTTTTGCTTGCCTGATAGTTCACAGATCAATTTACAGATTTGGGAGGGATGTTTTTGAGTTTTTTCCCATTTTTTTGTTTTTATTTTTTTGAATCATTTTGTTCAACATTTATGGTTTATTGTTTTTGCTTGGCTTCTTGTTCAAATATCAATTTACAGATTTGGTAAGGCAAATTTTGAGTTTTTGAAAAAAAATTAAATGTTTTTTGTTCAAGATTTTGAATGATTTGTGGTTTTTGCAATTCTTGCCTGTTGATTCAAAGATCAGTTTACAGATTTGGGAGGGAAGTTTTGAGTTTTTCCTTAAAAGTTTTATATTTATTTAATTTTTTGAATCTTTTTGTTCAATGTATCTGATATGTATGGTTTGTGGTTTTTTGTTTGCCTGTTGGTTTACAGATTTAGGAGGGCAAATTTGTAGTTTTTCCCAAAAAAAAAAATTCTTTGAAATTTTTATTTCAAAATTTGAATGATTTGTGGATTTTGTGGTATACAGTGGTTGAAGAAGACAAGGAGGAAGGCCTTATTAGCTTCTTTAGAGAAGATCAAAGAAGGTTGGTCATAATTTTTGCTCAAAAGGTTATTTTGACTGAAAAAATATAATAATAATAAGATTTCATTTGGGGTTGAGCATATGATGTTGTTAGGATTCTTCTTCTGACTGAAAAACTTCAATCAAAACTCTACACTACACACAAATTAGAAAAGCATTTGATCTTTGACTTAAAAGTCAAATCACTGTCTATTTTGTTCCATATCAATTAAAATGCTAAAATATGTCCACAACAGCTGTTGTTCATGTTAGTTTGACTTTTCAAGGATATTTGGTTGACCAAATGTACAAAATGTATTTGATCATTAATTTTTATATTTTTATGTTTGAGTGATGCAGAACTTATGCTTCTTGGACTCATATCTTTGTTACTGGGGCAATGGGCACATATGATCTCACGGATCTGTGTGGATTCCTCGCTGTTCAGCAGTAAATTCTTTCTCTGCTCCAAAGAAGATTATGAGATGGATAAAATTATCGTTTTCTCAAGATTACTATCGTCCTTTTCAAACGACACCGATATACCTCCGGAAGGGCTAAATGCTCATCCTTCTCATCAGTGTGGTGAGGTAAACAAAGTTGTTATATGGAGGTGGTAAAATGGGCTGGTTGATTTCTGTTATGGGGTGAGACGGTTTGGGTTGACTTTTCTTGACTTTAATGGTTACACTTTGTTTCAAAAGTCACTAAATATTTTCTTAAAGTGTGTCATACATAATAACAAAAAAGTGTGTGTATTATTCGAATAAATGATTTAGGGGATTTTATCTATCAAAAAAAGTATTGGACCACTTTCAACATGTATGACCAGTTTGACCTGATTGATTTAGGGAGTTTTAAATATTTAAAAACATTTTGTCATTGTACCACTTTCAACCTCTATGGCCTGTTTGACTCTGTTTCCATTTAATCTTTTTTTCTTTTTTGGTTTTATGGATTTGGTAGAGAGGAATAATGGCATAATCTACATTGATACATTCATAAGTAAATGGGTCCAATTTCTTTTATTTGTATTTGAAGGGACGGGAGCCTTTTGTTTCTTATGAAGGTCTTGAGCAGCTTCATCGATTCTTGTTTGTTCTCGGGATAACTCATGTTCTCTATAGTTGTATATCGGTTGGTTTAGCCATGATCAAGGTACATTGTTTATTGACTCTTGGGGGATTATCCTTATGAATTATGTCCATGGCTACTATAACTCTATAACTAGTTAGAATTAATTTTTCTGGTGTATGTATTTTAGATATATAGTTGGAGGAAATGGGAGTACCAAGCAAGCCAATCGGCACCCGAAAACTTGCAGGGTATGGATTAGAAGTTGATAAATAGACATGTTCGGTAACATATCAAAACGGGTCATTTTCTAGTACGGGTCTCGTTGGGTTGGCCCAAACACTTTTTTATCAAAAAAAATGAATACGTTTAAAAATGACTATTGTCAAACATCATTACAAAATTTATTATGTTAGTAGTAATCTAGTTTTTCATTACAAAAATGAATATGAGCTAAATACACTTTGGACGAAATGCAACTCGTTTTCAACCTTTTTATATTTACTTTACCCATTAGACCCGTTACCAGTAGAACATAATCCAAATGAACCCATTTAATAAGTAAATGGGCTGCCCAAGGCATTATAGCCTAGTGGCATCTTGGTGGTGAGATAAGACTTAGGGGCCATAAGGTCCTGGGTTCGAATCTCACAAAGGGGGTTTTCTCATAATTATGAGTTTCCTCCTGAATTGGTGACTTGGTGGTGGAATATGATCGCGTGGCAACATTGGTGGCACGATGATACTCCAGTGTTCCGTGAGTGATTCCAATTTGTTGGCCGTTCAAAAAAAAATAAGTAAATGGGCTGAAAACAAAATCATCACATTAACTAAACAGGACCAGAATCACATCTTCATTCCCTTGACACCAAATAATGGGGCCCACGAAATGGATTACTGTTAAAATACCTAGACAAATAATCAACTTACTGAACCTGTGGCCATTTGCCGATGGTCTTAACATGTATGTACCTTATAGCAAGGAAGCTGAAGGTGATGAGACGCCAAGTTACTTTCATTAAGCACCATGCTTCTCATCCATGGAGCAGAAGCCGGATTCTCATATGGATGGTATGGATTATTTTCAACATGTTTCCAATGTTAACAGTAGATGACTTTTTTTTTAGCCGATAATGTTTTTTTTTCATTAATCAAAAGCCCGTAACAAATTACAAGAGAATGGTAGGTAAACGAGCAACAAGTTGCGCCGCAACTCCCTTTTGAATTGCAAATCCTACCCTGCTAAAATAAAACTCAAATAAATAGACATAAGACTTAAACTCATAACTAAATGTTTTTCGCCTTTACCCCCCCCCCCCCCCCCCCAAGGCCACCTACCTAGAATAAGTTGTGTTTTACCTGACCCCATTAGTTAGCAGAGTATTGGTGGGTCCCATGAGTGTATTGGTAACAGATTCTCATGGTCGACACAAAAGAAAAAGACTGATGACCAAGTTGTTAAAGAGATTGTTGTGTGTTTTATGATAATAAAGGTGGATTTTTATTGTTGTTTTCAGCTATGCTTTCTAAGACAATTCAAAAGTCCAATGCAGAAGTCTGATTATCTAGCATTGCGGTTGGGATTCATCACCGTGGGTATTTGACTTTATCTTTTACCATCTTTTTATCTCATCAGCTTCACAAGTGCACTTCATACTTGCTAGATCGCCTAAATGGCAATTGTGTAACTGCAGACTCATAACTTGCCACTTTCTTATAACTTCCACAACTACATGGTCAGAGGCATGGAAGACGAATTTTATGAAATTGTCGGAATCAGGTATGCCTCATCTTGCAGCAGTTAAATATTTTATAAAAAATGTAGGGAGTTTTATAAAATTTCTGAATTTTCACAACTCTTTGTATTCATTTTGCAGCTGGCCACTTTGGGGATATGCCATAATATGCATCTTTGTAAATATTCATGGTAATAGTTATTGTCCTTTTTTTACAAGATAAATGTACATATTAAAATCCAACATGGTCTTGATGTTTGAGGGTATTTTCAGGTCTCAACATTTACTTCTGGATTTCCTTTGTTCCCGCCATTGTAAGTTGATGTGCTCCATGAAATTATCGATTTGGGATATGTTTTATTTCATACGTATCAAATTAAAAAAGTTAACCTAAAGGAGAATGGGTCAAACGGGTCAGATGTAGCCCGATGTCTTATTTATGATTACAACCTCCTAAATCGTTTTATTCAAAGGTTTAAAGTATTATTGTGATAAACTGTTTTGGTTGTCATAATTAACACATTTATTATTTATGTAAAAGAAAATATATCAAACAGTATTGGTCTAAGCTGACCCGACCCAACCCATTTTGACCCTAACAAAAATGATTAGTTTTAATCCAAACCCGTTTTGACCCATGATCCAACTTGCCTGACTCACCATTCTTGATGTATCCATCATAAAGTTTTTATCTTTTCTGGTTGAAAGCTAGTGTTGCTGGTCGGGACAAAACTTCAGCACGTCGTGTCCTTGTTGGCACTTGAAATAGTAGAACCACGTGGCCCGTCCATTGGAGGAACTCAAGTGAAGCCACGTGACGAGCTTTTCTGGTTTGGTAAACCCGAAATATTACTGCGGTTGATACAGTTCATCTCCTTTCAGGTAAAAATTTATCATTTTCTGTTATTTCTGACTATTGTGAAGTTAAAAACCAACCCGTTTGACTCACAAAAGTCAACAGTCAACCAGTATATTGATATAGATAGTAACCAACTTTTACATTGTTCATCTGCAGAATGCTTTTGAGATGGCAACATTCATCTGGTCTTTGGTAAGTAAACCCCTTTCTTTTGTCAACATTTTATAAAAATTTGTGGCTTGCGGGTTGTTTTATGAAACCATCATCTATCTTGATTTGCGCAGTGGGGATTCAAGCAACGTTCGTGTTTCATGAAGAATCATACAATGATAGTTATAAGGCTGACTTGTGGGTATGTTTTCCTTTTTCAATACTTTTTGTATCAACATAAACTGACCCATCATCATAAACAATGGTTGTGTTATATTGCTTTCTTTGTTTTTTTTAAAGCAACGGGTAAGCTCATCTTTATCTCTGGTTATATCACCATGAATGCAGGGTTCTTGTTCAATTTTGGTGCAGCTACAGCACTGTGCCTCTAAATGTCATAGTCACACAGGTTCATACCACACATTGATAATATTCTTTCTTTTTTTTTTTTCTTTTTTTTTTTGTTATTGTCATACTTACTTTATAGCGTCTAATAAAATAATACTGATTAGAAGGAGTGTAAATGAGCCGAGCTACTCCTGAACTACTCGAGATTGACTTGCTAAAGTTCAAATCGAGCCGAGCTAAATAAAAGCGAGTCCAAGACAAGATAAACGAGCTTCCTGCATTTGGCTTGAAATATTTGAATACTACATAAGATCAACTAAAAATACATATAAGAATAATTAAATAATTAATAAATAATAAACAAACAAACGGAACTCGAGTTTGTAAAATTATTCACAAGCCGATGTCGATATTTAGACATAGAGCTCGATACGAGCCGAGCTCAAGATCGAGCGCTATCAAGTTGCGCTCAGCTCGTTTACATCCCCGTCGTTCACTGGTTATTATTTACGAAAATCTAAAATTACCTATTTGCCACTCTTGTTTTCCTTATTTTAGGTTTTTTACACATTTTATTGCAGTTAAAGATGACAATTTTCCTATTCAAATTATTAAAAATGCTATAACTGATTGAAAAGACTCATGCTCTAGATTTAAAAATGTTTCTTAGTTAAACTAACATTTTAAGTCATCATCTGTAATCTGTTACTAAAGCAAAATCCGTTTTATTACAACTAATTATCTGATTTGATATTTCATAATCACATAATAACTTTCAAAACGCGCATCCAAACACCTATACACTTTTATCCAAACCAGATGATCCGCAACAACAAACAACATAACCCGACATTTTAATATGTTTTATGCACAGATGGGTTCAAGGGTCAAGAAAGCTCTGATAGCAGAAAGCGTCCGCGACTCACTTCACAGCTGGTGCAAGCGAGTAAAAGAGAGATCAAGAGCACTTCAGTCAGTGGCCACACGCTCAACATGTTCTCTAGGGTCAACCATTGACGAGGGCGATGAAGTGATTACAGTTGCATCAGGTACATTGTCTCAATCATCCTCCACAGGTACCCTTAACCACCTTGATGATCAGCAGGACAACAATCCTCTGCCAGAACATGAACTGTCATTCCGCATGTCTGAATACTTGTCGGATACGATGAGACACGTGGCAACAAATGAGGACATTGAAGAGGAAGTTAATGAAGGTAAAGTTGAAACTCTTGAAGAATTGCTTAAGAAGACATGAACAGATGTTGTGAAAGTTGAAGTTGTTTTAACTGTATCTTGTGTTCACTGTTGTGGGAGTTATGTTTTGTAAGGGTACTTTAGTAATTAACTATGAAAAATAAAAGAATATTATGGAATTATTTATTTGTATAAAATACAGAAAGAGTATTATTTTTAGAGGAAAGATCCGGTACAAATAGCTTTTTTGGTAAGAACTGTGAGAATCAAAGGAGGGTATTTTTAAAAAAAAAAAATTTTTTAAATTTTTTTTCCCCATATTGTTAAACATGTATTATAGTATTGAAAACTAAAAAAAAAAAAAAAAAAAAAAATTTGGTGTAGAGTAATTACGTGTAGAGTAATTACATAATTACTCTAGTGTAAACTAATGTATTTACCTTAATGACGTAATTACACTAAAAAAAAATTTTTTTTTAATTTTTTTTTGTATTATTCATCTAGAAAGAATGTTTAAGCACATGGGAAAAAAAAATTCTAAAAAAAAAAATAAATTTTTTTTACCCCCTTTGATTCTCACAGTTCTTACAAAAAAACTATATGTATTTGATCTTTACTCATTATTTTTAACAGTTACGTTCTAATTTTGATTGCATAATATACGACCACTACAATCATATTGTCTTGTTTTGACGGAGTGTGACAAGTTGGTATCTAGTTCCTAAGTTATTGTTGGGATTTTCTTTTATTTATCGTGACACGGTTTATTTTTTCATGAACATGTTACATAAAAGAGAGTTGTTTATTTTTATTTTCTTTATAGACACAAGTTTTCTTAAAACACGATTTATTTCATAGTTTGCATTTTTTACTTTCTAAAATGTATAGAATTGTTCAAAAAAAAAATGATACATGCTATCTTGATTGAATCAAGGAATAATAGAGTTTGGTAACATGTTATGTTATTCTCTATGTTATCTCTAAAAGCACACACATCGCATCACAAACGGCAGGGTAGTCACCATCTTTCCACGACATAAGGTTCACGAACGGCCACGCCCTTTCCATCCTCCCTCCCTCTTCCCCACCCCCCCCCCCCCCCCCCCTAACATTCACCCATCGAAACGGATTTTTCATCATCTCTCTCCTTGCCACGTCCTCCGCCATCATCAGTCTTAAGGGTAGACGTCCAGTTTGAAATGGTCTAAGTATGAGAGGTGAAAACAATGTTCATAGATGGTACAGTTTTTTGTTTTTGTTTTTTTTTTCAACTTTAATAGGCCCACCCTTCCCTCCAACAAGCTCCATTATCATCAAGTTGGCCTATCACGACGGAAGGAGGGCGAGTGGGTTAACAGGCCAAATCAGGTTGTGTATAGGTTTGTGTCAGCACAGACCGTGTTGAGAAAGTATTAAATGACTAAAACTATCAAAATAAAAAAGAAATAAAAAAAAACCATGTTCAATAGATGTAGCTGCATCATGTCACTGCTTGAATTGGAAGGGTTGGAGCTCAAATTAACGTCTCACGAAAAATCCCTTTTGAAACGAATCAGGTCAAATCCTGCATCGATTTAGTAAATACTAATGTAGTATAAAGATTTCAATGACTAGAAGATGGGAGTCAATGATGAAGACAAAATTGGGCACAATGAATAGAACAAGTATACAATAAACATTATCTGTTTTGCACAAAAGTTGACAAGCACATAAATGTACCCCCTCCCCGCCACTTGTTCAAAGACAAAACCGCAAACTCATTCACACGAAAGAAATCGAAAACGGAAAGACATGTGGGAACCAAAGTAGCCCTGGATAATAAAATAACCTCTGAATTTAAAATTCTCATCTAACTTTTTTCTACACTCCATGAAAAGGAAGGAAGGAAAAACTTATCAAACCTCCCTCAATCTCAGGAGCTAGGTATACTACTACTACTTAATCACTGCCCGGGCCTTCGGGTTTACATACCTGATGCAACCTTCCAATCGGGATTTGCTGTTTACTGCGAAGGCCGGGTACACTGTGGGCGGTGTTCTTCCTGTGAATGTGACTTAGTCGCACTTGATGTTCCGGTAGATCCTTCTGACAAACAGGTTTGATCCCAGGTGACCAACAGCTCCTGCAAATTTTGGTTAAAGTAAACTTAAGGAAAAAATAAACTTTGGCCATTATGCTTATGTCTTGACGGGTCAAACAGATAAAAGGAAAAGTAGCTTAAAAGAAACTGGATTAAAACTCTAAATTCAATTTATTGAAAATACATTACATTATTGTTATAATAATAGTTGACCCATTACTTAACTATGAACAAAACTTGAACAGGTTGAACGAAGAATGTTTTATACGAGTTATAAAATGGACAAAAAAGTGGTTGTTGGTCAACCCGTACTAAAACGACCCGTTCCAACCTGAGCCCGTTTTCAACTGCCCATATCAGGAACGTCATAGCTAAATCTAATTTGGGCACTATGTATCGCTAAACATAATGAACCTATAATGTGCAGATTTTATTCATACAACACATTTCACTAGTTTTTGATAAAGAAAAAAATTGAAGATTATGAAAATTAATTCAGGGAGAAAAAGGAGGGGAAAGTGGAATCATAACCGACTCAACCTACCAAAATCTAAAATACGTAGGATCTATATAACAAAAGTAAAAAAAAGTAAAGACTATTGAATGTTCCTTGCGGCAAAACTAGATGTGACAAGATGAGAGGCTTTTACTGATCGAATTGAAGTTAAAAAAGACAAAGCCATGTAGTTTGACCCACAAACACTTATTTGTCTATTTCTATAAATTATTCATGAACTATAAGGACTGTAAAAACAATATTATTAAAAAAAATAGAACGTTTAAAAAAAGGGACGAAATAGTCTGGATAATCTTGAACCTATTTAACATGTCCACTTTTTTTTATTGAATTATTTTTGACTCAGTTTGAGATAAAAACACAGCCCAAATGACATATATACAAGTAGTTGAGTTAATATTTACCCCAACTAGGGAAAAACCTAAAGCTAAACAGGCTCGTTTGTTTTGGGATGGAAGACAATCAGACATTAAATAAGAGTTTAACTTACCACATAGAATCCCTAATCCAAGGCAGAACATAGCAGTGTATCCAAAGTAGAAGCTGGTTTGGAAGAAGCCAGACATCTTAGTCTTGACATAGTAGTAATATATGGAATACAAGTAGACGTAAATAGCTGTAGAGGCCGCAGAGAAGAATGAGGTCCATTGCCAATAATAATTCTCAGCATTTAGCAAGAAATATGTCCCAACTATTGTCACACACACAGTCACTATTATAAGAATCAAAAACACAAGTAGCATAAACCCGTACACATAATACACCTGTCAGACAAACAAACGACATAAAGAATCAGTATGCCTCCAAATCTTTCACACATCGATACAAATGCTAAACAAAAATAAAACATATGATTAGTTTGGTTTTAAAGGCGTGAGGCACTCAGGCGACTAGGGTTCTAGAAGCTTAACGTGAAGCAAAGGCTAGAGGCGCTAGCCTCACGTACGTACAGCCCAAAAGGCTATGTACAAGCTACTCAAACCCTTTACACTATATGTATGGTGACATCATGTAGTCTTGTCTTCACTCTTCTGTATATACACACTCAGACACTCAATTTATCACTCTTTTTTTTATCTTGTCTTAGTTTGTTCTTGATCAAAACCGAAAAAACAGAAGAATGTAGCAAAAAGGGCAGTGTTGCAGAAGGCGGCCTAGGCGGCGCCTAGGCGCTAGGCGGTACCAAAACTAGGAATTTAGCCCTAGTCGGATTCCTGGGCGTTTTGGCCTTTAGGCGGCAGTTAGGCGGGGCCTAGGCGGTGGTATTTTTTATTTTTATTTTTTTTTTATTAAATTTCTAAGTATTTCTAGGTATTTCTTAGTATTATGTGTATATATCTAAGTATTATGTGCATATATCTTAACATATTTTCAAAAAACACCTAAATTTGTGTGTATATATATAAAATACGTATAAAATACCAAAACGCCTAGTTCCGCCTAATTTTCGCCTAGTCCCGACTAGTCCCTAGGCTAGACCTCACCGCCTGCCTAGCGCCTTTTGCAACCTTGGAAAAGGGAAAACAAACACAAAAATATACAGTGAAAACTGAAGAATAAAAGAAGAATGAAGTGAAAACAAAGAAAAACAGGCGACAGGCGAAATCAATTGCTTCATGGCAGTATGGCACTTTACAGGATCGTTGCACTTCACCTCAAAGGCGTTTTCTATATTGCCTCCGCTGCCTCACGCCCGAGGCATGCCTTTTTAAACCAAGATCATTATATTATTACTGAGATAATGTTACCGGAATATATGAAGCATACCTTATAGTTCCAAAAGGAAGTGAAAACAAAGTACATCTCAATGAAAATGCTACCAAAAGGAAGCAGTCCTCCCATGAGTGAAACTACAGATGGTGTGAGATACCACTTTTTCACAGGAATTGGGCGAGGAATAGTCTTCACACGACACGGGTTGTTTGGGGCCCCACTCCAGTTCCTTCCAACAACTGTGCCAAGAAGAGCAAGAGGAAAAGAAATAAAAGCCCAAATGACGAATACGACCACCATTGTGCCAAATGGAATTGCTGCTAGAGATCCATAGAATATTGCAATAGTGTTGAGAATGAAACCGATTCCAAAGCACAAAAATGGAAAAAGTGATGCAGTTAGGATCATCGACTTTATCCAAGTTTTCCCTGATAAAAAAATATATAAAAAAAAGGTCATAATCAGAAAACAAGATTTAAATAATAAAAAATAACTTAAATAAGGTACATACCGCCATTGCGTGAGTACATCCCACCACTAACATAGCCAGAAACAAAAGAAGTGAGAGCATAGCAAACTATAAACGTTGTTACAATTGATCCTCGTCTACAAAAGAAATAGTCGAAGTTATAGTTTAACCTCATTCTTGATAAAATAAACCTAACCCAAGGTTGCAAAAGGCGCTAGGCAGGCGGTGAGGTCCAGCCTAGGGACTAGTCGAGACTAGTCGGGACTAGGCGAAAATTAGGCGGAATTAGGCGTTTTGGTATTTTATACGTATTTTTTATATATATACACAAATTTAGGTGTTTTTTGAAAATATGTTAAGATATATACACATAATACTTAAAAATACTTAGATATATACACATAATACTAAGAAATACTTAGAAATTTAATTAAAAAAAATTAAAAAAAATAAAAAATACCACCGCCTAGGCCCGCCTAGGACCGCCTAGGCTCCGCCTAAAGGCCAAAACGCCCAGGAAACCGACTAGGGCTAAATTCCTATATTTGTGTCCGCCTAGCGCCTAGGCGCCGCCTAGGCGGCCGCCTAGGCCGCTTTTTACAACACTGACCTAACCGCGTCAAATAGCTCAAAACTGTTTTTGTCACTTACCCTACATACAGCATTCCAATAATTGCAAAAACGATGACAAGAAGAATCAATAGTGCCAATTGGGCACCTGTCCCAACAACTGCAGACAGCAAAACCAAATTACGAGGTGGCCGGAAAACATCTCCATGGACAAGTTTCCAGCCAGATTCTTCATTGACATCTCTTTCCTGGAAAAAAGATTATAACAATATAATATTATATGGTGAATTGGTGACTGGATTAACAAAACGACCCAGTTACTTCCCGGTGTCATTACCAGAGTTTCTAGATCATCATCTTCTCGGGCATATTTAGCATAGTCATTTCTAAGAGTCCGCATCAGTATCATAGATACCAACCCAGTCAGAAAGATAACCATCATAAATGAATTGAATATCGAGAACCAATGAATCTGCAAAAAAATATATATATATATATATATAAGAAGAAACCTTATTGTCTCATAAAAGAAATTTAATCAAAAAAACGGCGATATTCATTTACCTGATGCTCAAAAAAATGGTAATCTAGGTAAACATCAAAACGGCGAGCAAACATGACATTAGTTTCAGTCCACTTTACTGAATATGTCATGTCGAGTGTTTTACCAACTTCTAAAGGTTTTGGGTTTTCTTGAGAGAGATTAACGTGAATGATCTGCAACGATAAGAAACCATGGTATAAAAAGGTTGCTATAATATTAATTTAACTGGTTGACATACAAATGAAATGATGCAAACCTGGTCTTTGTTATATTGTATGGTGATATTCATATGTGTGAATAGCATATGTTTGTTATCACTGTTCTTATCAGAGTGTAGCTCGCCCACAAAACCTATTCCCGGTAAAAGTGAGAGGTTAAACAAATAAATGTGAATATAGATCAAAAGGCATAAACAAAAGAAGTTCAAGAGAGGTTTATGAATGCATACCCCACAG
Source organism: Ambrosia artemisiifolia (assembly GCA_032199755.1). Classification (NCBI taxonomy): domain Eukaryota; kingdom Viridiplantae; phylum Streptophyta; class Magnoliopsida; order Asterales; family Asteraceae; genus Ambrosia; species Ambrosia artemisiifolia. Next base: position 34,180,038 of record CM063514.1, read on the forward strand.
TGGCAGATCGTCTGAGTTTGCATGTGACCCATCCATGAAAAGAAGAAAAATAGATCAGAAACACATGTGAAAATTTAAAAAAAAAAAAAAAAAAAAAAAAAAAAAAAAAAAAAAAAAAACTCTTCTCTAGTATGGAGTTGGTACTTATATAACAAGTGATTAGAAAGGAACACGATACATACCCATGAATAATTCAAACCAGTAGTTATTCTCAATAGCCTGTTTAAACTGCATGGCTTTTGAATCATCAAGTTCCAGCTCGCAGACAGTAGTTTTATCCACATTCTCTGCCATTACAAACATAAGTCATGTTACTATTGCAAGCTATAAAACACAAGAATACACAAGGCAATCTACATACTTTGAAACTTGACATCCATTTGGCTGTCAATAAGCTCATTTCCACCTAATACTTCACCCAGACCGCCCCACTTGTGTGCAGCTTGAGCATGACCATCTTGACGACAAAACGGAAGACTGTAGAAATTGTATGTTTCTTGTGGGTTATTGTAAGGCCCAACTTTATTCACCCAAAGGGTGACTTTTTCATCTGATTGATACTGCGGGAGGTGAACAATGATGAACGTCAAAAAAGAGTTTTAACAATACATATTTAAGCACGAGTTTTAAAGAAACAAAGTATCTCTTTCCAAGAAACACGTGCATTCAAACAATCTTAAATAAACTGAATTATACAAGCATAAAGATGTGTTAGCATAACCGTCATACTGCAATCACAAACTCTTGCAGGTAATATAAAAATGGCCATCTGGTATTAAATGTATGTTGACAATTATGATGTAGCTGAGCTTCTATCTTTCGAATTAACATACATCAAGAACTAATGTCAGTGTTTTAACAGTATAACTAGATTATGATAGGAAGTAACTCATGGTCCTATCCTATATGTAGAATGCCGTTTGTCAATATTCATCTAGAAGGTACAAACATATATCAATTCAAGTGGCTCATAACTATTATAACCGAGGCATGTATTTAAACAGAGAAAATCAAGTATTCATGGATACGAATCCAGAAATCACAATCTAATGAATGTATCTTTAGATTACAAGCCTTCTCCCCCTCTGTCCCACCCTCTCTCCTCAGCGGCGACAACCTCTCTCCTCCACATCTGATGAGCGCCGTCACGGGCCTTGCATTGGAGAATGTCTTAAATCCATTAAGCAATTATTACTCTCTCTCTCTCTCTCTCTCTCTCTCTCTCACCAAAGAAGATGCAACATTTTCTATATTATATTGCCCCAAATTCTCACTGTCACAAGCAACTGTCTTTAGTTAACAAGTTTTGCAGATTTTATTCTACCCATTGACATAAGCAATTACTTTATCAAAAGCTACGTTCAAAACTATACTAGAATTCAAACATTAGCAACTATTTTTCCGTTCCCCGGAGAGAATCTAGATCACATATTTCATATTCCAATAATATGCATAACCTGGCATTATCTTCAACATTAGCAAAATCCCAGATCAGATTCCCAAATCAACCACAACAATGTCATAAAAAAAACACACACACACAATTTCCCAGCATAGATCCAAACCCAAAACCCCAATCCAACACAAACCCCACCTGCCACTCTTATGTAAATTTCTAAGGGTTTCTTTATACATAAGTTTCAAATAATAAAAAAATTAAATCTTTAATGGAAAAAAAAAAAGACAAACAAAATGCACGTACCCAGATTTATATCTAGCAATCAAACAAACTAATCATTTCTAAGGGTTTCTTTTATACATTAAAATTAAATAAAATAACATATAAATAAATCTTTGATAGAAAAAAACAAACAAAATGCAGATAACCAGATCTATATCTACCAATGAAACAAACAAATTATCGCATTCCCATATCAAAAGATCAAATACCCATAACCTAAAATCCTAAATAAATATTTCCAAGGGCTTCTTTTAAATAAATATTTCCAAGGGCTATACATTAATTTTAAATTAAAAAAAGAAAAAAAATCTATCATGAAAAAAAAAGAAGAGAAAATGCACATTCCCACATCAAAAGATCCAAAAAGATCAAATACCCATAACATAAAATCCTAAATAAAAATAAAAATAAAAAGTTAACCTTGTGATCATAATCGGAAGCAAACACCGGCGATGCAAAGAGAAGAAGGGTGGAGATGAGTGCTGCAACGGTGGAGGATCTGACGGTGGGACGCATCGGGATCGCCGGTGATTGTGATTCAGAAGATGAATGTGTGTGTGTGAGGGAGGGTTTTCTCTCTAGTTTTGTAGTTCGTGTGTTATATAATTTACTTACATATCACAGAGTCAACGATATAATAATAATAATAATAATAATAATAATAATAATAATAATAATAATAATAATAATAATAATAATAATAATAATAATAATAATAATAATAATAATATTGTTATTGTTATTAATAATAATAATAATAAGAGTTAACTACCAAAACAGTTTCGGTTGTTGTTTGGGCCATTTTGTCAGTCCAGCCTAAAATCAAAATAATTGTTTGAACAGTCCCTCGAGTTTGACGAGCTACTGTGGAGGCCGGAGGGAAACAGGGTCAAGGTGAGGAAGAGAAGAGCATGGGATATAAGGAAGAGGAGAACAGGGACGGTTTTGGCAATTAACTAAGTTTTAACACAGATGGACAATTTTGCCTCTGACTTAACAACATTGAGTTAACCCCATTAACGAAATGGACTATTTCGTCAAACTTAATGGACTGTTCAAGCAATTATTTTGATTTTGGACTGGCCTGGCAAAATGGCCCAAACCGTAGGGACTGTTTTGGTAATTAACTCTATAATAAAAAAAATTGAACGGCCAACAAAACTTGTATTCCGAAAATACTAGCAAATACAGGGTACCCGATTACAATGTCATCGAACCAATTGAACAGGAAAAGAAAAACAATAAATAAAAAAACAAAACACTTAAATTATCTCATTTTGGTCGTATCAAACTTACGCCATGCCTTCCAAGTTAAGTCCATCATCTTCTCTCGGTTTTTTACCCATAAGAAACTCATAATCTTGATCTCATTCGCAACCCTTTGCACCGAAACTTGTTTTTGACAAATTACAACTTTGTTCCTTGACTTCTGAATACTCCACATGACCGTTAGAACAACCGCGTAGAAAGTTTTCCTAGGCCTACAACCGACCAAGAACGTGGAATGCAGGCCTAATATATCACGAATGTAAAAGAAAACTTGACACGAATCTTGCACCACAAACAGACTCGCTGCCAAAACCTCAAGAATAAGCGGGCAACCTGTGAAAATATGCTCCGTCGACTCCATTTGCAGCTCACAGAACTTACACATCAATAATAATAATAATAATAATAATAATAATAATAATAATAATAATAATCTAAACTAAAAAATAAACTTTGTGACGAGAAGAAAAAAAAACACAGATAAAACCAATGATTTTAGAGAACGTCGAGACGTTCTTCTTATTGATCCGGTCCACTTACAGATAAAACCAATTTGTGTGAGAATTTTCTCTGTACTTTTGTAGTTCGTGTGTTATATAATTTACTAGTCTAATTGCCCGTATAACAGGCGGGGTTTAAATTTATAGTATAAATACTAATACATTAACAATTGCATAAATAAAATCAAATTACAATTGTTTACAAATTTATAAATATTTCTTTGTATACAACATTTGATATTGTATTTGAAAGATTCTCATTACTATCTAATATAATATCTAAGCACTTCTTTGTATAACAGGCAATGAAGTAGTGGTGGAGTGGTTGGGAAAGAGTTGGTGTTCCTTGTGACCCAAGTTCGATTCCCATTTTCCTCATTATTTTCTACGGCACTCGGGTAATGATGGTGACAAACGCACCGAGGAGCATTCGATCATGAGCTACACCCTGGTTTTCACTCGGCTGTTACTCCAGCGAGGAAACTTGTGTGGAGATAGTACGGTTTCCGGGGGAACGTCGTAACCAAGTCTGATACTCCAGCGCGGACCCGGTTAAGACAACGTAGTCTTGGGGCAGACCTTGGCTAGGGCTGCCGATTAGGCAGTGTAACATTGGTTCACTCAAATGAAAGTCACTGTTCAAAAAAAAATATCTAATATAACAACTTTTAAGTTGTCTCTTCTTGTAACTCTTGATAATGCCACATATAATTGACCATGAGTAAAAACTGGTTCCTTAACAAAACAAACCAACTCTTGACAATGATTGTCCTTGACTCTTGTTTATGGTCATTGCAAAATAAACGACAACCGGGAATTGTCTTCTCTGTAACTTAAAGGAAGTCTTTTGTCAGTGGGTATCAAAGAAATTCTTGAAATGAACAACGATCTCCAATATTACTTCCTGATATGATTTCTACTTCAATAACTCGCTTTCGCAATGATATGACTTATAATCGAGCTCCATTATCTAAGAAGCATAATTGGAACACCAACTTTCAAAACCAACCTATGGTTTGGCATACCTGAAAGTTTTATTCCATATAGAATGTTCGGTGAGTATAAACATTCATCGAAACCCTCAGCAACCATTTCTGTTTGGCAAATGTTGTCTGAACTTAGATATTCTCTTTCTTCTCCTAGAAAAATTGACAACAACCGATCATTTATTTCTTAAACAACATCATTTTTCAGAGCGAGTATTGCCCTTTCATGAAAATAATTTGAATTATTTAAATGATCCAAAATAGAAGGATACAAAAACTCGATTAACTTCGACATTGGATCATGTGCATCTTCAATGAGAAGATCTTCTGGTATCTCAATAATTGTCTCACCATCATTCATACCACCCAAATTACCTTCACTTATAAAAGCCATTGAGCAAACCTCTTAGTTTCTTCTATATCAGCTGAATGGTTTTTGCAAGTCAACCTAAGATTTTTTTGTCAATTTGAGCACCTTGTAGTTTCTCCAAATATATGATGAACTTAAAGACGAACTTACAATTTGTTGTCTACTTTCATTTGGGACCATAGGTAATATTTGTCTAAAATCTCCCCTAAAAGCAATTACTTTTCCACCAAATGGTAATTCGGATTAATTAGGAGATGTAGTTGCAAAAATGGCTTTTAAGGATCTATCTGAAGCGTCAAATTCATGTTTATGTATCATTGGTGCATCATCCCAAATAATAAGTGATGTTTCTTTTAACAAAAGTGCAAGTTCGCTATTTGGCTTTATGTGACAAAATGAATCTTCAACACAATTCAAAGGAACGTGAAACCTGGAGTGTGCAGTTCTACCGCTTGACAATAAAAGAGATGAAATTCCACTTGAAGCAACATTTAATACAACCTTTCCTTCAGATCTTATGGAAGCAAACAACATCTTCCACGATATGTTTTCCATGCTCCTCCATAACCATAAACAAAAAACATTCCTGCACTTTTAGGTAACAGCCTCAATGATTTCTTTGTAATTTTTGCTTTGTTCTTCAGTGAGAGAATGACAAAGCTTGTTAAAATCTTCTTGTGACATTTGTTTGTCGTAAGCTAATTCTTCATGTAGCAATCATCATCGGGAAAAGGCATGGTTGGAAACCTTCGTAGACTTGAGTTATTTTTGAGTAAACACTTTTCAATTTCAAACAATGTAAGGTTTTTTATTTGATCTTCATTTAGTATCAAACCTACAAAGCTCAAGACATTAAAATTAATGCTAATGAACTTCTAACATCAATAAAGTTTACTAATAAGAAAAATGTTAACATAAGGATATGAGTTTGTTACCTTCATTGTCCAATCGTTTGTTGTATAAAATGTCATATAATAAGTAGTTCCATGTTTGTTCCCATACAAATTCAGGTCAAGAAATACTATCTGACATTAACATTGTAGCAAATAACAATCTTAAATAATAACCAGAACCTGTAAAACTTGCTTATGCGATTGCATCGATGTACTTTTTGTCGTCATCCAAAAGGCCATTTACGGTTCTAATTTATTACAACGATTTAGGACCTTGCACTTTGTTCAACAAAATCCTTAAATAATATGTTTCACCAAGAGATGGAGGAACCGAATAAATTCTGCCAACTGAAAAACCTTTTTCCTTTTATTTCCATTGGTTTTTGTCTTGTTTCCAAACAAACTTTGTAGGGAATTCAACATAATTTAGTTTTCGTGTTGTTTCCGAAGTTTTATTGCAGTTCACTCACTCTAAAAACATCGTCACAAAAACATAATCTTTTTTAGCACATCATCTAAATCATCGTATGACTCGTATACAATTTGTTGTGGCCCGAAAGTTGAAAATGAAGCCTAATAACTGAAAGACTCCTATACTGAACATCATAAGATAGAATCCTCCAAGATGCTTCACATGCTGAAATATATCTACAACTATAGTATTCTTTTATTTCCTCTACATATTGTTGATGGTCATGTTGTTGATTACTTTGTACAAATGAAATAGTTGCCCTATCATGGCCTTTATTTATATATTTAAACAAATTTATGATTTAACCCGCCTAATTACACCACTCCACATTGATGTGTGCTTGATATATTTTCAAAAGAACTTTATTAAACGGAACAACATTTCTATTATCTAACTTTGCACCTGATTTCTCCACAAACACTCCTGAATTCCTTCTTCTGTATTCCGGAAAACCATCTAAGTCTATGCATGTGTGTTCCTTGAATGTTTTAGGAAAGTGTTTTGAACATTTTCCATCCACCATGCAAGGACAACTTGGATTTTCGCCACCACATGGACCATGAATCATGTACTCGCTCACAAGAGAATACAATACCGGATCCTTTTTTATGTATGGTATTTTTGCTGAAATAAGTGGATCGATATGTTCAACCATTGGAAGTTTGTCATCAGAATTCATAAATATGCAAATATAAGCATGAGGCAACCCTCTCTTTTGAAACCCCATCGTATATACAATTGTTAAAATACAAAGACTGAAAAAACAAATGTTTATAAACATATATATGTTTGTAAATATAAACTGTTTTTATATAGTATTAATGATATATTTAAATTGTTGTCAGTAACCTGCTTGAACATTGCTAAGTATTGACTTATCTGTCACACCCCCAATTTCCACTTGCGGGATTTTACCGCGAGGCGCGTGACACACCAGGATCCCATAGCCATAAGTCACATGAATGACTCTAAATGCCCAGACCATTTAGTTCGTTATTAAACCCCAAGTTTAACAGTCAACCAAAAGTTTAAGTAATTGCGGAAGCGTAATCAAAAGCAGTTAAGTAAATAGTATGCTCAAAACAAACGCGCCCAAAACCAAACATAAATAAGTAAACGACAAAAATAGTTTAAAGTGTTCATAATCCCATGACACATATGATGCATGGCCTACTCGTGCTCCAATCTTGCTACCTGCAAAAGCATGCTATCGTGTGTCAACATAAAGTTTGTGAGTTCACAAAGTAAAGTAAATGAGTAAGTAAACGCGTAGGTTTCCAAAACCATGTAACCGCTAATTCATCAAATGCCAGAGATAGCTAACCCACTCATGACAACTAAACACAGGTAATACCGAACTGCTAAACAACGAGATCCCACAACAGTGAGCAAAAATGCCTTGCATCATCGTCTATCAACAATGATAATGTTGGGACAAAGAGGATTGAAGAAACCACTTTTGATAACCTTAGTCCAAATCATATTCTGCCTAAGTATAGAAGAAACTGCTGAAAAAGAAAACACAAGTGCTGAAGAACAGAAGAGCAAAGTACTGAAGAAGAACTGATCAGTAGTTCTGAGGTCTAACCAGACACTTCACTTCAGAACTACTGAAGACAAAACTACTCTTCAGTAGTTTGTCTTTTCATCAGTAGTTTGCTGATCTTATCTTCATAACCGACTCAGACTTCAGTAGTTTAGTATTATAATGTTTTGTTAAAGTCTTGGATCAAGTTTCAATGTAAAGCCTGTTGTAAACATTATCCTAAGTATAATATCTTAGCTAAATATCTTAGATTACTTAGTACAACAGTCTTGTAACTTTGTCTATAAATAGATGAGTTTGTTCATCTATTTTCGATATGTGATTTACTTTTAATTTTAAATTGAAAATCCTTCAAGGCTTTTAAACTTATTATCCATTTCACATCTAAGAATCATAACTTGTATTTATTGCTTTATACTTTCAATTGCTTATTGATTCTCATTAACTGCTCAGTAAAGGGGGAGTAATAACTCCTGTTAAAAGTGATAATTTAACCTTAGAACATTTACTATTCCGCTGTGCAATAACTTTGATATAAACTGCAAACACATAAGTGTTCTGAACTGTAATAAAGAGGCCACTGATCCAACAGATAATATGTTAAGTTATAGTTCACACCCATGCTCCCAGCACGATGTGAGGTTTGTGAAACCTAATAGCGCTATCAACTAGTAACCCGCTTGCCAACCAGTAATTCATTCTGTATTTAGAAGGACTTCAATGTTAGAGTTGGTTTAGTTCATCAAGGACACAAAAATATGAATTAATAAAACCCGATTCACCCCATGAACCAAAGCACCCCAAAACCCGGGATGTAAAAGTAGTCCCTACCGGACTATAAAAGTAAGTAATTCCCAACCAGGAATTAATATGCGTGTCTCCAACTCCCTACCGGACTATAAAAGTAAGTAATTCCCAACCAGGAATTAATATGCGTGTCTCCAACGAGAGACGCGTGCTTTTGAGAAAAAGTAGTGAAACTCACATTAGGTTGCAAGCTAACAATCCAAACTTCACAAACAATGATGTGCTACCGACTCCCTATTACATGTGTCACTAAGTGAGTATATGTGTATAATCAATACACCATATAACCCGTTTGAACAAGACGTTTTAAAATACGAAATCGAGTAAGTGACACCTAGTGTTTCTATATGCATAAGTAGACCCTACGAACCCGTTGGTGAACGTTATGATTAACATCAGTCATACACTTCAAATACATCTCATATAATTGGTCATACAAGTTCATTGCAATGACAATACATACAAGACTCCAATTAGGCACATAGGCGTACATATCATAATCTGCGTTTTTAGGACAGATTATGCGCTGTGAAAACCAATTTATTAGAAATACTTATACAATGAATTAAACTCCCAAAATTTTACTAAATATTCCGGGGAGTCTATCGGTCATGTCCATATTTTTATTTTGTGATACATCCATACAAAAAAATTATGAAAAATCATACAATATAGCTAGGTCCAGGAAACACTCTTAACATATTAGTTTAGTAGAAAATTCCCAAAAATTGTGTATTCATCCAAACGGGATGACTCCACTTGGAAAAGCCAATTTTTTCCGATGTCGACCTACTGTCCAAATTTCATAACCTAACTCTTTGTAAATCTCACATAATAATCATAAAGCTTAATGTTTAACATGTTAATCTTTTATAAAACTTATGTTTTGATCATTATAGACCCACATTAGATCTGGACAAACAAGTTTCGTGGTGTTTTAAAACATGATTAAAAAGGATTAGCACATACAAGAAGGATTAATATACCTTAAGCTCTTCAACCAATTGATCTTATACCTTACCAAGTTCCAAAATTAATGGTTTCTTGATTATGGCAGAGGTTAGGGTTTATATTTTCGTAATTATGCAGGTTAGAGTGATTAGGGTTGAGTTCTAATGATAAAAACGTTTTTATAGAAAAAATTTACAAGTCGGGCCTTTAGAACTCCTTGTTGGCCACGCAAGATAAGACCACACAAGAGCAGCCCATAAAGCTTCAAACTCTGACGACCGTTTGTTCATATTGATTTATAATATTACTAGATTATACCCCGGGAACATCCCGGGGTTGAAGAATCTAATATGATATATTAATTTTACATATAAAATTGAACGATGCGATTTACAGTTACATGTATGAAAGCTTCGGGTAGCAGCTAACCTAAAACAATTAAAAATATATCTCAAATGTTAATGTCTAACCTTAAACAATGTATAACTCTAATATTAATATCTAACCTAAAACAATGTATAACTCCAATGCTAACGCATGTTGAAAATAGAATTCATATTTACTGATTTTAACATAATTAGTGACTTGCTTATACATGATTAATGATTTACCTGAACACTTTGAGTTTTTTTTTTCTGTTTGAACAAAACTCAACAAAAAATAGTCGTTTTTTTTCTCCGTTTTTTATATAGCACTATGGTACTCGTTGGAAAGATAATAAAACGCTCGTTAATTTGGTGTAATTTTTTTCTTTAAAAAATCTCGTATATAAAATATATTAACGTTTAAAAATTATTGGAGGAAACATAAGAGAGAAAAATCTAATTTTGTTTTTAAATTCTTTTTTTTCCTAAAATATATCAATGCCACATGGGATGACACATGACACACTCAAAGAGGAGAATGCCTCTTTTAGTGTCATGTCATTAAAATGGCTTTGGTTTATTATATGTATAGATTATTTTTCTTTTTTCGTACATGACTATACCGATTTGACTTTGTGGTTTCAATAAAACATCAAACTTATTTGCAATTTGTGTTGACTTGGTCAATACCAAGTTGACGCTACTTTTTTTTAAACATTAATATATAATAATAAAGTACTCCCTCCGTCCCATTAGAAGTGTCTTAGTTTGAAAAACACAAAGTTTTAGGCACATTAAATGATTGTTTTTTTTGCTTGCCAAATGACAATAATACCCTTGTCATATGTGGGTCCATCATATTCTTTGTTTATTTAAGTTGCGTTTTTAAGGGTAAATTTGGAAGTTGGCTAATAATTTTTTAAAGTGGACACATGAAATGGGACAAATAAAAAAAGGAATATGGACACTTCTAATGGGACGGAGGGAGTATAAAATATTTAACCTAAATATTTTATAGCTAATTTACGACACCCGGTCCGACTAGAGTCGGTTACGGACGCAACCGTATATACTCGCGTACAAAAATTAGTTTGGCTTAATTCTAAATAATTTTATGTAATAGTTTATACATAAAATATAATAAATCTATAAAATATTTAACCCAATATTTTATAACTTATAAACGATCCTCAGTCTGTCAAGTGTCAGTTACGAGCTCAGTACCGTGTTTTCGTGTAATAACATGTAACCGTCATATAAGTTCACAAATAAATTCACATAAGCACATAATTGCAAATAATATCAAACAAGTTATTCCACAATCATTTGTTTTGTTGTTTCACCAACGTTTAGGGTTCATGACTCGTGTATGCAGTTGTTCACCTATAACCGTGTATCGTGTGACTCACTTAACTAACTCTAGTCAAGTAAAATGCTACGAATATATGTATAAGTTAACTAGAGTTTAGTTAAAGTGTTAACCTGAAATTGCGGGGTATCACATTATCCTTTAAGTCTTTAATCATGGCATCGAGTTTGATCTTAAATAATCGACACAAAATATCAGATCTGTCTTCCCGATTAGGGATGGCAAAAAAACCTGAGCCCGACAGGTAGACCCGAAACTCGAAGCATTTGGGACGGGTATACCCGATACCCGACGGGTATGGGACCGGTTTGGGATTGGAAAAAAGATATTTCGTGGGTATGGGATGGTACGGTATTAGGCGATACCCGACCCGATTACCCGAAACTAAATACCCGTTTACCCGAAATATATACCTGCTAATTTTTAAGTTTTATATATATTTTTCTTCACTTAATGTTCAATTTTAATAAATTCATTATTGAAAAATTTATAGTTTAATGACATTATTCTTTATATTTATATGCTACAAAATATAAAAATATTTCTTGAGATACATATTATAATATATATTTTTATTCTAAATATTTCAAATAATAGTATGGTGATGATGATACGTATGTTATTTATTACAAGTTAATATATTATAGATTTATAAAACATAAAACACCAAAGAAAGTAAAAATATATATACATGAAAATCCCAACGGGCATACCCGAAACCCGCGGGTATGCTCTATACCCGACGGGTAATACCCGCCAAAAACCCGAGATTTTATAACCGGGTATGGTATTAGCAAAACCTGTCCCATACCCGACCCGTTGCCATCTCTATTCCCGATTAAGCGGTATATCGTTAAGAAATCTCGCAACTTCCGGCCATTTTAGATTGCATGTGATTGTTATGAAGAAACCTGGATAACCAAACCATTTACAAAGTGACATTGCGTCAAGATAATTTTGCAACATGTAACGTGCACCACCTATAAAAGGCGAAGGTAAGATAACACGTTGACCAATTTTTGAGATGTCATTGTTTCCTTGATTTTGAAGAGAACGTAGCTTTTCATAACTCTCACATCTTAAATTTTTTTGCTTATGTCTTATGAAAAAAAATCTTTCGCTTTCAATCATATTATACGCATCCACTAAAAACTACTGATAAAGTCTTCTTGCATTTAAAATCAAGGAAAATTTACCTACACGGTCTTGGATTTGTATGCAAAAAACTCATGCATTGTACATGTATTTCTTATAAAGATATTTGACAATGTAATATTGTTATGGGGGGTATCAATTCTTTAACCGTCTTCACCACAGGGGAGAAGTAAGGGATATTGAAGAGCAAGGTATGACGGATGTAGTTCACTAATCCGTTGGAGACCTTCAAATTTAGACTTCATAATGATATCTCTTTGTTCAAATGAATTGTCAATGTCTCCCACTACCAAAGCAGCAACTTCGGAAGACGTGGGCAAGTTATATGTCCTTCCGTCTTGCGGCCTTTTTGCAATAAGAGGAAACTTTAGATTAGCATCCAGATTTATTTGAAAACAATCCTTTGCCATTCTATAAGATTTGACTAACGCATTGTGTTTATCTAACATGTGCTTCATTTGTTTGATAATCTGAATATCAAGCGTTTCAGAAACTGAGTTGGACAAACTAAAGGGTATTCAACGTGATAACAAGTGAAGAACCCGAGCTACAACCAAGGGGGAGTTTGTAGATGTATTTATGTCTGCAGCTTTCGGGTTGGGGTTTAGTTTGTTGGTCGTTATGTTTATAGTTTGTGTTTTGTATTGTAAATACCAATTCGTAGTATCGAAGATGCGAATGGGAATCTAGTAGTGGTGAATGAGTCAGAAAGTAGCCATTCGCATGGTGTTTGAACTGTCACACCCCGCTAAGGCAGAAACGCGAGGTGCGACTTCGAATGATTTCCAAGCACAAAGGTCACACGAGCATTAATTAAAATAAAACGGGAACTTCCATTAAATAACCAAATTGTCAAAGATAACGTTAATTGTTTAAAATTAAAACCATTGTATGTAAATGTCTAGAGTTAAAACAACAACACAACGGTCCAAAAGAAGGTATCCCACAAATGCTCGCACCCGACCTTCACAAATCACAAGTTCCATTATCCATGCTAATTTCCTGAAAAACAAGCATGTAGAAATATAGGTCAACATAAAGTTGGTGAGTTCACGGGTTTTCTATATGGTGGACATGTAATCCAAAACCAACTAAATCATTGCCTAGCTAGGGCAATAATCAATATGTGATATGACATGAGCCCATAACCAAGCCTTGACATGTTGTGCCTCGCCCATTATACACTAAAGACAATGAATAATGTGAAATACAAGCACTCTTTTGATATCTGTCATCCGGTCAGAGCGACTGACCAAGAGTGGGGGTGTCAACCCAATAGATCTATTCCGGTGTTTCATGGCTAAGTCCATAGCTAATGGTTATGGTATGATGTATGACACGAGGGCTTAATGGATCCTGAACCTTAATGTCTCATGTTCACATAATAGTCATGATTGTAATTGAAAAGTGTACGCATGTTTCCCCCCCCGGAAAAATGTAAAAACTGTAAAAAGGGGTCGTGAAAAACTCACTTGGTATCTGGATGCTAAACCGAACTGAACCTGATGCGGTGTGTCTGGGCGAGGCGATACGAGGCTTTAGCAATAAGCGCTCCCTAGGGCGACGTGCTAGGACGTATTAACATGGAAACCCTCTTTATGGTGATCTTATTCAGGTCTCTGTAATCAATACACATTCTCATTGAACCATCCTTCTTCTTGACAAAGAGAATAGGCGCTCCCCAGGGCGACGTGCTAGGACGTATGAATCCTTTGTCCAATAACTCTTGGAGTTGGGGTTTTAACTCTTTCATTTCCGTCGGGGCGAGGCGATACGGGGCTTTAGCAATAGGGGTTGCTCCCGGAATCAAGTCTATTCTAAACTCAATTTGTCTATCAGGTGGTAGTCCAGGAAGATCTTTAGGGAATACCTCAGGAAATTCGGACACTACTGGTATCTCTTCAAGCTTCTTTTCCTCCTTAGTTTCCAAGGCATACATTAGGTAAGCTGGATGGGCTTTCCGAATATACTTGGATGCTTTTATGCAGGTAATGAAACTTACGGGTTTGCTAGGTTTTTCTCCATGAATTATCACGGTCTTCCCCTAAGGGTCCTTAATTCGAATCTGCTTCTTATCACATAATATCTGAGCTTGATACATAGCTAACCAATCCATTCCTATTACTACATCAAATTCTCCAAGTTTCATTGGCAACAGGTCTATAGGCAATGAAGTATTATTAACCAGGATAGTACAATCCTAAATAACATCAATAATTTCTTCTTCCCTTCCATCTGCTAATTCTACTATAAAGGGTTTATCTAACTTACAGGGAATTTGATTAATCCAAACTCTAAATTGCTTAGATATAAAACTTTTATCAGCACCAGTATCAAACAACACTTTAGCATAGAAGTTGTTTAGGAGAAAAGTACTTGTTATAACTTATGGGTTCCTGCGAGCTTCTTCAGTGTTTAAAACAAAGGCTATTCCTCTTGCTCTATTAGGTTCCTCCTTATTCTTAGGACAATTATAACTATAGTGATCTGTTTTTCCACAGTTGAAACACTTACGAGGCTCCTTACAATCACGGGAGTCATGTCCTCTTTTCTTACAGTTTCTACAGAACAGTGGATTACATGGACCAAAATGCCCATTTCCACACGTTGAGCACCTAGGTGGGGGTCCCTGTTGCCTCTTATTATCCCTGTAGTTGGTCTTCCTCTGGACTTGGGATTTGTCCCATTTCCTTGTTGGAGTAGGGTTTGGGGTTTTCTTCTGTTGTATCTCAGCAGCGAAGGTTGCCCCGGCTTCTACTGCTTCAGAATAGGTGGTTGGTTTGGTTGCCTTGATAAATGTGCGATATTCTGAAGGTAGTCCACAAACAAACCTCCTAATATGATTCTCCTCTGTTGTTACCTAATGAGGCACCAATCTGGACATTTCGTTGAACCTGGTGACATATTCCCGATAAGTCTTATCTCCGAGCTTAAGGTGTAAAAATTCCATTTCAATCCTGTCCGTCCCACTTGGTGGACAGAAATATTGTGAAAAGAGTTCAGAAAATCACTAACAAGGCTTCAGATTTGAACAAGTGAACAACAAACCTAACCTTATTCCTTTCATGACAATCACTAACATCTAGAATGGCTTCTACTTCACTTAGCCATTCATGTGCCTCAATAGCACCTTTTTTTTCCATCAAAGGTGGGAGGGTTACAGGAAATAAAGGTCTTATAGTTGCATTCTCTACTGATTTCCGCTTCTCTAGCCTTAGTTATCTTAAGATCACCCGTCTTCTCTTCTTGTCGAGGTTTTTCTTGCGGGGTTGGTGTGTGTGCGATGCCTCTTTCAGATTGAACAGGCCTTTTAGAATACGGACGTTCATGACCCCGTGCATTGGCAAGAATTTCTGCAACTCGAACTACTACTCGATCGATTACATCATCTCCTACGCTTACGGGTTCATTATGACGAGCGGGTTCAACCGGTGGTTCAGGCTGATGATTATTGTTATTTGACGATTCAGTCGACAGTTTCTAGGTTTCCAAGAAAATACTACTTCGGTATTTTATTAATATTCAGGCAACTACATAATGACAGAATATTCACAGTGCAACACATTTTCAAATATAGCACATATATAGATAAACAAATCATTGTGTGTATCTTTAGGTGAAAACATTGAATTTTATCCACAAATCATAGGTGTTTAAGTTAATTTAACTCAAAAAATAATTGTTAATGGTGTGTGCGATTGTGTGTGCCTTCGGGTGAACTCTCCATGATCGAACATTGTATGTAAATAAAGGAAATGGTTTCGTTTTATACCTCACTTGTGTGTGTAGCCGAGAATATTAAAGAAAATAAGCTAATCTCCCCACAATGCAACTCCTAGATGCTTGTTAGAGACTTGGAACTCCTATGTGATGATGGTGAACGATCGAATCAAGCTCCTCGAGTATGGTTTCTTTCGGCTGAGAGGTAACAAGAGGGAAAAGAAGTGTTTCAAGTGTTAGTGAGATTTTGAGAGGTTGTGGTGTGATTTCTTTATGTTCTTGTGCCCTATATATAGCCGAGAATGGGAAGGAAGGGGCTTGTATCATTGGTTCATAACTAGGGTAAGTTAACTCCTTGTTTTCATGGTGTGCAAAAAGAGGGTTTCCATTTTAATGTAACTAGTTGACCTTGGCTTCTTGGATGTTTATGTAGGGTGATATGGGCCGAAATTTACATGGGGAAGGGACATGGTTATTTTGGCAAGTTGACAAAGGTTAAATGATCATGGGAATTGTGTTGTTACTATGTTAATACAAGGTCTCTCATCTATTGACTTGGTAGGACATGAAAGGTGAATGCGTGTATGTATATGTATACGTGTGGGGTGTGTGTGTGTAAGATAAATTAGTGGTGAATCCAAAACAACACTTTTGACTTCCTTGGGAACATATGAGCCAAAAAATGGACCTAGGGAATGGACATGGAAGGTTTTTGGAAGTCAAACATCATGGAGGTTAGTGATCATAAAGGGGTTTGCCAAATTGGGAAATATTCTTGGTGTTTGTGATCATGTTCATGAGTGTTGGGGAGGGTTTGACTTGTGCCGATTATGGGAAAATAAAAAGAAATAGCTTGGGGTGTTCCAACATGGGTAGATTGTGTGCATAGTGTCATTGATGCCATATTAGTGTAACACATTGGGAATGAGGGGTTGTGGTGAGTGTGGAAGAAACATGTTGGCTTGTATGTGTGTATGCGATCGTGTATGTATATATGTGTGAGGTATTTGTCATTTTCCAAGCTTGTGTTGATGTTTGTGATATGTTGTCGTATGTATGTATGTGTGGGTGATCATACATTTGTTTGCTTCCAATACTCACACTAGTTCTTGTGGATCAAATTTTAAGGTTACATGTGGACACATTTGTGACGCCCACACCCATACATAATTGATATCAACTTACAAGAGAAACACTTATATCATTAACATAAACTGCAAGGTACAAGAGTTGGAAACTTAAGAGTACAAACTTCAGCAAACTATTCTTAACCCGAGATATATATCATCAAAACACACGAACTAGCATATCCTATTCCACTGGTCCACTAGCTTCATGATAACAGCATGCACAAGAACTAGCCATCACTACCTGTGACACATGCTTAAAAAGACGTCAGACAATGCTGGTGAGTTCATGAATATACACAAGTTATAAACCACATTATTTCAATTATTCATGACTTGTACCCGCCCATGTCATCATAACCCCGTGTCAACCTGGCACCCTCACCGGGTCCATGACCTATATTATCATACAGTTAATGCCTACTACACCGCAACGTAATACCTTCAAATCCCACCACAGCAACACGTATAAAGGTCCCCATATATCATGTGTATGTGTGTTCGGATTATATGCATGCGTACAACAGCCATGAATACCATTATAACAATTACCAGTTAGGACAAGCATGCTCACATAGTAAAACATTCATAAAACTCACATGTTCATTGTTGCTTAACACCTTGCTATTCCAATTGGGTACTACCTTAGGGTCCTGATACAATTACATCATCATAGGTTAGGTAATGGTTCACCTAACCAGTGATTATCATGGTTGGATATTGGTTAACGCTGTCTTGTTTAAGCATGGATGATCAGTCCATGCCTAACTAAGGCTAGGCTACCCAATACCCACCCCTAATAATAATAATCCTAATACCTAAAAATAATAATACTAAACTACCACAAATAATACTAAAAGAATAATAATGAACTTAAACGGAAACATACCTCAAAACTATCTATGGCACGTTGATGTAGAGTCTCCCTACTCGTACCCCAAAACAACTAATAACAACACCCAACGAGGTATCGTAGGATAGGGATACTCTTTATATTAGAGCTTCCTCTAAAATTTAGTGTAACTAAAATTATGCAGAAGCCTTGTAATTATAGATGCAAATGGACGGTGCTTATAAATGTTGGATCGATCTGTAACGTGACATGCTTGGCTGCTGCTGCTTGCTTCTTTTCATTTAAAATTAGCATCGATATGGACATCAATATAATTGTATCTTATATTTTCTATTTCAATATGGATACTAAAAGCATTCACAATAGATACTTCATAATAGTATGAGGGGGGCTCTATATTATATAGAGTGGGTATAAGTGGTTGTGAGTAGAGGAGAGAGAAAATATATAGATGAGACACTGTTTATCAGTAAATTTGGAGGAGACACTATTCACACTCCATAATTTTTTAATATTTTTAAAAGTGGTTGTGAGTAGAGGAGAGAGAAAAGGTAATGATAAAAGTATAAAATAAATATTATTAAATAGAAAAGGAGAGAGAAAGGTAGTGATTTTTAGTGTAATTATAGAGATTGAGGTGGGGACTATAAACTTGACAAAAGAAGTGTCATGCATGGAATACTATTATCGAGTATTCGAGTTCGGTATTAAAACGCGAAAACTAAGGAAAATATGCAAAGTGTGGAAATATGTGCATGACAATATGTGATACGTGTATGTATGATTGCAGTATGCATATGAATATAAGATTAAGGTGCTAAGTGTTCGGTGTAAAAATAATAAAATAACAGACCAAGACGAGTCATGATCACCAACGAGTCGTGCTTAAAAATAAGTATTTTGAAAATAAATATTTTTCTAAAAATTACATTTTTATGGAAAAATGTTGTGTGAAAGTCTAAGTTGGGTGAGCAACTTAGGAAATATTAGAATAGATCGGTCGTTTACATGATTTATATGAATAGGAATCGAGTCGACCATGATATCAGCTTTTGGGAAAATTAAATCGTTAAGATCACAAGTTGAGTTCACAGCCCCATTTTTATAATGTTTTATAAATATTTCAGGGGAAAACACGTTGGCAAAGTTTTATAGATTATATAAATTGACAACGGATAAATGTGGAATATGTTCGAATATATGATCGGTTTATTGTCTTTCGTGGAATGGCGGTTTGAAATCCTAGGATATGTTCATTTGCCAATCATAATCATTAGTCTTAGTGAAAAGGGCGAGAGAAGAGTTGGTGTACCCATCGGGTTGATGACCCTAGCCGAGACCAGTCGATCTGGTCACAGTACGGAAAATTTCTTCGGAAGGTGTATTGAGACACCGGTATTATTAGGAACAAAATTGTCATGTGTTGATTATGAACTTATATTGCGTTAACATATACTCATAATCCGCATGTTGTCAAATAAAAACCTATTACGTTTTAATTTAGACTTTTTTGTAGAAAAGACAAAAAGGGTTTTAAATAGACTTTTCATGGATAAAATGAAAAGAGTTTATAAATATTTGACTGAATTACAAGTTTTATCCTTTACGTTCATACCATATTTCAAAGCATGCCCTTTATGTTTAAAATTGATGAGTTATCTACTTTATGTTTTAAAATTTTGCACGTTTTGTCCTTTGACTCTAACTCTGTTAGATTTTAATGCTAATATGAGGGTATTTTTGTCTTTTTAACCTTCCAGGGACTAATTGTATAACTAGTTCAAAGTTTTGGATCAAAATGAAGTATATATATGTTTTTTTAAAAAAATAATAATAAAAAAAGACCTATCTTTCTCACACACCTCTCTCCCACATGTTGCCACCACCTAGCACCACCACCACCCACCCCACACCACCAGCCGGCTGTCACTGCTACCTCACACCACATACCACCGACACCTCCCACCTCACACCACCTACCACCGACACCTCCCACCCCACGCCACTGGCAACTCTATCGTATACCATAAACCAATCGTATACCAACGACACCTCCTACCCCACACCACCACAACCTTTCATCGCTGCCACATTCAACCAATCGTATACAGGGGCGGATGTATTTTATAGTGAGGGGTGGCGTCCGTTACCCCTCAACTTTTCCTGCGTAGGGTAAATTTTTCCGTATTTTTATGTTTTTTGTATTATGTTACCCCTGAAAATTATGTAACGTTACGTCTCAATTTTTTTAAAACCAAACACACCCTCGAAGTTTTTAATATAAGCATAACATAAAAATAGATAGAAACTTACAGGCTCTAACCCAGTCCATTTGTAATTTATTAATTAAAATATACAAGCCTATTGACATTGGTTAAAGTATTGAATAGGAGTGCAAACGAGCCGAACAACTCGCAAGCTAGTCGAGATCGGCTTAATAAAAAGTTTGAAACGGATTAAGCCTTACTGAGCCCGAGCTTGAGCTTAAAACAAAACTCGTTTATTTTTCGAGCCCGAGCACGAGCCTGGCATGTGAAGCTCGTCAGGCTCATAATATTAGTTTTATTAATATTTTATATTATTTACCCGTAATTTAAATTTGTTTAGTAAATGAGTCGAGCCGAGCTTTTCACTTATCGAGTTCGTGATCCTAAACGAGTCTATTATTTTTATTTAATATATTAACTAATAGATATTAAACTAGTCGAGCTATAGCTTGAGAAACTACCAACGAGCCGAGCCGAACTTTTGACCTATCGAGCCCACGAGCCTAAATGAGTTTATTATTTATATTTTTTTATTTAATATATTTAAACGAGCCGAGCTCAAACTTGAGATACTACCAATGAGCCAAGCTCGAGCTCAAGCCTAGTAGAGCTCGGGCTCGACTCGCTTGCATCCCTAGTTTTGAACGGGTAAAAATAAAATATAAGAATCAAAAGTGGGGAAAAAAGAAGCAACAGAGAACTTGACCACCTATTAATAGTTATCACTCTAATCGGATAGACGACATAAAAAGATTGTATTTTGTTAAAAATGCTTTTCAAACAGAGGTCATCAATATAAACAGTGGCGGATCCAGGATTTTTTTTCTATGGGTTCCTTTTTTTTTTGATCAAAATTCTCACGACCAAATTTTAGAATTTTCGGGTCGGGTCAGGTCGGGTCAGAAAAAGTTGACTAACCTTTAACCGTTTCAACTTCTACTTCATGTGAATGATTAAAAAACAACAAAAGCTAACCAAAGTTGTGAATAAGAACGAAAAGCGACTAACCAAAGATGGTGTTGGTGTGATTATAAGCAGTTTGGTATCACTGACCAAACAATATTCTAATCAAGATTGCAATGAAAAGTTTACGCATGACCTTCCCTCATTCCATCTCAATTTATGCTTGGATACCCCATCTAGATAAAGATAAAACAATATTAATCAACTAAATCAAATAATACAAGTAGGATCATTAGGTGTGGATTATAGATTGATTATTTAAACAGCTCACTGCTTAGTCTTCAAGGACAAACACATTTATGCATACTTATACTTAAGAGCAACCGTAGTGGGGCGCTACCCAACCCATTTTTTAAAAAATAGCGCCCCACACACCAAAACAGTGGGGCGCTATAGGGCCAAAACCGGGGCACGCGCTATATTAATAACGCTGGAACTGTTAACCCTTTCCTAATCCAACGCTTTTTGCAGCCGCAGGTATAAATATTTTATAAACAAATCAATTTCAGTTGCAGAAATATTACCAAGTTTGATATTAATATTTTTTATAATTTGATTAAAATAAGTGAAACCTAATTTGGTATGAAATGTAGAGATTTGTCACCGATGTTGTGAAATGAATTCCGACCATCAGCCAAAACCAAACAAATACCCAAACTTTGTTTAATTACAAACACTCAAACAGTAAAGTAACATGTCATAGCTAACAATTTCAAGTGGGTATCACTGCACATACAAAATACACCATACTCAACCACGAATATATATGAATAAATCAAGTTAGACAAGAAAAAACCAAAGATTTTACCATTTGTTCATGTGAAGTATACGTGTTTTCTCTCGCCGGAACCCTAGAGAAGGAGGACCAGAGGTGGAGCAGACGCGGAGGAGGAGGGCAGGAGGCGGAGCAGAGGTCGGGGGAGGAGGATTCGGGGCTGTTGTTGCCTTAGCTGCTATATGTTTTTGTTTGGAGTTGGGTTTGGGTAAAACCCTAGGTTTGAATAAAAAGAGAAAAAGGAAAAAGAAAAAAATTAAGAACAAAAAAAAACGCATGTAACAGGTATCGAACCCGGAATCTTATGCATGTAATGAAGGGTTCCAACCACCAGACCATCTCCAACCTTTAGTAGTGGGTTCCTTTTGTTATTTTCTTATGGGTTCCTTTCAAAATTTGTATATACATTAACACTAAAAATTACAAACCGAGTGGGTTCCTGGGAACCCGTTCTCTAAAGCCTAGATCCGCCCCTGAATATAAATGGACACATTAACCTAATGGCCGGTGAAGTGTTGATGTAAAATGTTTTGATAAATTAGTGGTTACAATATAGCGCTAAACAAGAAAAAAAATTTGCTTATCATAAAAGTAGGGTAAAAAAATGAACATTATTTATTATCGTGTTCTTATTTTTGTTTCGTTCACATTGTATAAAAATACTTAGTATGGTAAAAAAAATGAAAACGTTACCCCTGAATTTTAGTCTAGATCCGCCATTGATCGTATACCATAAACTCTATCGTCTCTCAACGATAACAATTTAATTGCAAGCCCTAGACTTCATTCTACAACATCACTTCCCCCCAAAAATTCAAGTAACCACAAATTAGCTCAAAAGTAAACCCAACACACTCCATAAAAGGCACCATTTGCAACTGCACCAACGAAGCCCTAAACCATCGCTTCTACTCTATTAGATTTGGAGCACCACCACCACAGTCCAACCCCGCCCTGCCCTCTCTGCTCTATTTGATTTTGTTTTGAATCCGACGTCGTATCTTAGAAATAGAACATGGCTGAGTCAGATCGGGAAGTATCGCCACCACCACTAATAGCGCCATCGTGTCCATCAAGTGTAACCACTACCACCTCCGACATCATTGACCAATACCGTTGTCAAAAACTGATAGTCTGGTAGTTCTCTTTCTAACAGCCTCATCTCTATCGCTATCTCTTCTGATTGTTCTCTCTCTTTTTGTGTCGGCTGTGGTAGACTGGTAGGGGTGGGTTGGTGGTGAGTGGTGGGTGTATGGGTAAAGATAACAGATTTTATGGTGAGTGATTTGTGGTGTTTATCTCTTTTAAGATTTTATTTTATAAAAACAAATGCATTTTTGTTTTGGTCCAAAACTTTAACCTAATTATACAAATATGCCCCGGAATAGTAAAAAGACGTATTTACCCTTGTATTAATGTTAAAATCTAACTGGGTTAGTGTCAAAGGACGTAACGTGCAAGATTTTAGAACATAAAGTACAAAACTCATCAATTTTAAAGGTAAAGGACACGCGTTGAAATGTGGTATAAAGATAAAGGACAAAATTCGTAATTCAGTCTAAATATTTTGCAAGAATTGCGAAGTTGCCTCATAAAAGGATCTATGTGAATTCACCAACTTTGTGTTGACAAAATTGTTCTAATATGTTATTTCCAGGTACTTAAGGATGACTTCGGGAATTGGCGAAAGCAAGTGTTTAGCAAAAATGTGTTTGGACTTGTTGATAAATAAAATTTGGGACCGATGTAATAAAAGATCCGCTAGGGATCTTAATCTTTAAAACTTAGGTTTTTGTGGGTTTTTAAATAAAAATGTCCAAATACCAAGTTTAATACTCCCTCCGTCCCAATTTAAATGTCCCACTTTCCTTTTTTGTTTGTCCCAAATTAAATGTCTCTTTTCAAAAATAGAAATGTAATTTCCAATTTTGTCCATAAAAGACAAAACACAATTACCACTTTTGAGGATATTATTGTCATCTTACCACATACAAACAAAAGATTTCTTAAAATGTGTGTTTTTTTGAACTAGGACATTTAAATTAGGACGAAGAGAGTATTTGCTAATGCACTTTTTGATTACTAACCTCTGTCACCACCATGCTAAGTCTTCCGTTGTGACATTTTGGGGTTTGACAAAAAGGTTGTTGCTAGCTTACACCAAAATAATAGAAAAAAAGCAAATAAGTTAACTTATCTAATTATCTTATGGTTGAATCACTAGTTTTGTGATATGATTAACCATAATCAAAGGCATACGTGGTATTAAAAGCGATTAGGCCATGGGGTCAAAATCAATTAGGCCATGGGTGTACATTCACCACTCCCAACCACGTAGGTGGGGCATGATGTTCCCACAGCCTAGCAGTTTCCATATAAAGATTCTATTTATCATTGAGCGAGGCTTCAACCACGCATGAGGACACACTAGGGGGCTCATAACACGACATGGTCTTCCCCAACAACACCGTTCTTCCACCCTAGCCCCCTCAAAGCAATAACAAATGTATACCAGATGGTCTTAACTCTTAATCTACCATTACAATCTTATTTTTGATAAGCTTAACTAGAAATATTATCCTCGCTGACTTCAAGACTTCCTTTCTAATAACATAAATTAATATTGACATTCCATTTTAGTTTTTCTTATACTAGTAAGAAAATAACATAAGAAACATAGTATGTAAAAAAGAAAAACCTTCGCAATCATCCTTTACAAATTACAAGTTACAAAGCCTTCATTTAATTTCACTTTGAAGCTTCCAAATCACACAATTACCCGAATATATCGCGCCTAATAACCCCACAAATATCCCGCCATTTCACACCCCCTTCAATTTCAAACACACTCACACACACACACACACACATCTCCTCCAGCCACCACCGCCACCACCGCCACCACCGTCGCCGGACCACCGTTATCTTGCTTAAGCTTTTATCGACTGACTTAATATTACAACGGTTAGTTTCTTCTCTCTAATCCTATTTTATCCTTTATTTACATATTAGGTCGTACTGTAGCTTCAATACCCCCAAATTATTGTCTAATTAGGTCTTCGAGTGTTATTTTGTGGCTTTGTATGTAAATGCATGTCTAGTATTTCAACAGGTATACCTGACTGTGAAATGCTCGTTGTTTTTTTATTACGTAGATGCTTGATACTTGCTAGCTAACGGTTTAGATTGTTAAGATGTTAAATTTGGGGATACTTTACTGGAAATGCTCGTTGTTGTTACGTTAAAATGTTAGAATGTATAATTTCAGTAATTATACCTAACGGTTTAGATGTAGATGTTGAATTGGCGTTTTAATTGGTGTATGTTAGCAAGGAAGCGATGAGGATTGGTAGAAGCGATATTGTTAGAATTGAGTGATTTGACATGAGTGTTGTTGAGGGTTTCAGATAATGTCGTTGGAATAAGTCGATCAATGTTTGGGCTTAATGCATTATTGTAAACTGTCTTTGGCTGTGTCTAACTTGAAGGAAGAAACATATGCCTCTCAGTATTTTGGACTTAGTTTGCTTTGAACATAAACCATAGGGCAAATCGCTAGTTTCTTGAAGTTAAATCCTGTTTTATTCAGTTTGTTTAGATTGACGCTTCTAACTGTTTTAATAGTTAGATGTTTATATTTCTGACTTTTAAGTAGACTATGAGGAAAAGCACACCAATAATAATATAATACAAATGTTTTCTTTTGGCTCCTTTGCTCATCAGTGCAATTGGCAATAAAAGTTCTCTGTTATGTATCTCGTGTTGAAGTACAAGATGTTGGAATCTATGTGTTAGTAGAGGAACATGTTAGCGACTGACAAAGGCAAGCCACATGAGGTAAGAGCTCTAGTTGCTTTAATTGTTGTAGTTCTGTTTTTACTGTTTTTAATTGTTTAATGTTGGTTGGTTTTCAGTGAAAACAATTTTGGTGGTGGTTCTAAACATGTGGACAAGTTGAAGAGGGATAATTGGTCTCAACATGCCAAAACACATGATAATTTTTCAAACCAAGATAAATTCTTGAAATCCAGTTTTCTTTTCTCCCTGCCAACACAAAAACCCCGTGTTGAAGGAGCAATGACAGCATCTCTAAGGTATGTTTTCTGCTATTCACTAAACTTAATATACTGCATATGTTATGTTTTGTTGGGACTTGTGGACTATCCTAGTTTCTTTATTGCAGATCGTTGTCTTGCCAGTTTCAAAATGCTACGAACTCACATAGTCCACTAGCTGACAAGGTAACACATATTTCCAAAATTAACATGTATATAATAGTTATTCTTTTACGTTTTTATGTTTTTTCACTATTTAGTCCACTATTTTTGAGAAATTTGATCACCATATTAGTCTACGAAAGTGAACCTTACATCTATCCCAGGAGATACAGAGAGGCTGCTCCCATCGGGACCCCCGAATCAAAAAACCTTTTTTTATACAGTATAAAAATTACAACTAACATAAGCATATATGAGTAGTTTTCATTGTTTCTGTTGATTAGTTATGATAGTAGCATTCTAATACGTAAGCTATTGACAGGCTTGGCAAGCTTTTTCCAACCTCAAGCTGTCTTCTAGAAACTATATTAAACCTGGTAAAAGCCGGCCAGTAGCTAATAATAATGGCGGTACTGCTTTTGCTCAAGATGTTAGAAGACCTACCCAACAATACTTCTCTGATGTAAATAACAATAAAACGGGGCAAAATCAAGCGGATCATTCCAATGAGGTCAATATTCCGCACAGTGAACCCAGGTCTATGACCAATCGGTTTGCAGCAGCTTCAACTTATGCATCGAGTTCCACTGGTGCTGGTTATAGAAATATGAACAGCTCATACAGCAATGCAACAAATTCAGGCCACTGTTACACCACAAACGCAAGCCACTTAAAAGGATTTGAGGAGAACGATGCTCATGGTATTGATGATGATGATGATTTTCTCATGGTAATTTGTGATACTAATATAATAATTCCAGAATCGGACATCTTTTTATTAAATTTTTTTTCTGTGTTAATTATGATTTGCGGAAACAATATTATTAGCTTTGTCAAAGGCGGGCGCCCCGGCGCAGCTCGCCTAGCGTAGCCATACCGCCTTGCGGACATCAAGGCACTCTCGCCATATTTGGGCCAAATGTCGCAAATTTTGGTCAGATCAGGTCTAGGTCTAGCACAGCTAAAACTGGCCTGAAACATTGGTCTGGAACCAGTCTAAAATGGTTTAAAACCAGCCTAAAACATGTTCAAAACTCCTAGAAAGGTTATATTTATACTATTTGAAAAATCCCTCGCTTTTTAAGCGCCTAGGTTCAAGAGTCTCCCTTTTTGCCTTGCGTGTGCCTGCACCTATCTAAAATGTTATTACATAATAATCTAAACTTTGAATAGAAACATAGAACTCTTTATGAGTTTGTATGCGTTAAAAACAGACATTGAGATACTCTCAGGCCATTTGATCAGTTCTGTTTTGGCTAATTTTTAGTTTGATCTGTTTGAGATAAAATTGTAAAACACAACTCAAATTGGACCATTTATAAGTTAATAAGTCAAAATTGCCTTCTCTATCACCTACTATATAGCTAGGTTTTTTTATTAATCTGTTTGAGATAAAACACAACTAAAATTGGCCCCTGCATGTCTACTTGTCTCTCCAGATCACTCATAAATTACTATGGAATCACTCAGCATTCTAACAGAAAATAAATTGAGTTTTTGAGTGATTGTTCATATTTGCTGTATCTTATAGTAGCTTTCTTTCATCATCACTTAACTTCAAATTTCAGAATCTTGATGTGGATCAAATAGTTTCGCAACACTATCAATCAGCTGGCACACCACAGTCATCAATCCACACCCCAGCTATAAATAATAACATTGCACGACATGATTGTATAAGTTTGCCTCCAGAACTTTGTGTGGACTGCACTCATGGTTTTAAGGCAAGTTACTACTTACTCTAGCCATTTAATCTTTATTAGCATGCTAGTTTTGTGGCATAATTTATCAAGGTTGTGGAAGGCGCTAGGCGCTAGGCAGGCGGTGGGGTCTAGCCTAGGGACTAGTCGGGACTAGGCGGAATTAGGCGTTTTGGTATTTTTATACGCTGTTTATATATACACACATACAGATTTAGGTGTTTTTTGGAAATCTATATATATATAAAAGAAAGCATATATGCCCATTGAGAGTGCCACGTGGCTTAATAATTGAGTGTTTTTGGTGTTTTTGAGTATTTTTCTAAATTTATCTCTCTATCTCTTAATTCTCAATTACTAAAATTAAATTGAGTTATTTTAGGAAAAAAGAATTTAAAAACAAATTTAAATTTTTCTCTCTTATCTTCCTCCCACAATTTTTAAACATAAATATCTTTTATATTCGAGATTTTTTAAATAAAAAAATTACACCAAATTAACGAGCGTTTTATTATCTTTCCAACGAGTACCATAGTGCTATATAAAAACGAAAAAAAAACGACTATTTTTTGTGGGGTTATATTCATACAGAAAAAAACACAAAGTGTTCAGGTTATTCATTAATCAAATTGTAACATATTTTAATTTACGTGAAGATGATTATATGTTGAAGGTTATCCTTTTAATACTTTATTATGTTTAATATGGTTTATGCTTTTTATTTTTTTAACTTTTTAAATAAATGTTTTTTAACTAAGATTGATTATGTTTAAGTTATTTACTCTTTTCGTGATTTGAGTTTTCTTTTTTTTTATCATTTTTTATTAAATCATATTAAATTTTTCAACCCCGGGACCTTCCCGGGGTAATCGGCTAGTATGATATATACACATAATACTTAGAACTACTTAGATATACACACATAATACTAAGAAATACTTAGAAATTTGTGGAATTAAAAAAAATAATAAAATAAAATAAAATAAAAAAAACCACCGCCTAGGACTGCGTAATAACCGCCTAATCCCAAAACGCCTAGGACCCCGCTATATTTTGCTTCGTCTAGCGCGTAGGCCAACTTTTACAACACTGTAATTTATAAATAACTTCTGAAATTTGTTCAGTTAGGGCTTTGTCCTGAAGCTTCAGACCATTTACAAATAATGAAGGACATGCTCATTTCCATATCAAACGATCTACTTGACAATGTTGACCTGAATTCAGGTCAAATCGAGAAGCTGCGTCAAGATAGGTATTATTCCCTCTTTACTCTACTTTTTGAAAGGAAGATATAGTCTTATATTCAGTTTTTATATTTCTGATCAATGAGAAATTGAGTATATTTAGTACTATAATATGAATAGTCAATATGCAGTAGGTTGATAGAATTAGAGGTGGCAATTTGGGCCAATTTGCTTATGAATGGGTTGATATTTGTTATGTATCATCGCAAGTGTGTTGAAAGTCACTCTAAGTCTTTAACTTTCTAAATCATTCTATTTCAAGATTTGGGAATAATAATTTTCTGGAATCATATTTAACCCAAAAAAGTGGTAGTGGGTCAATCTCTCCAGACCTGGCCCGGCCCATTATGAACGCCACCAATGGTGACTTGTTTTGACCCATTACCTTACTCACCACTTATGCAAGTTGTCACCTCTAGTTCTTATTGAAGTCATCTATAAATGAGAACATATCAACATGATACCACAAATTTTGTATTCAGTTGTCTCTCCCTCTCTTTGTTTGTTTAAATTTTTACGTGCATTTAAATTGACAAGAGTATCATACCTGTTACCTGATATTTGTTTGATTGCTTTTATCATAGGCTAATGTTGAACAAACAAATTCAACAGCTTGAGAAGTATCTTCAATCTTGTTCAGTGAATGAGAAAGGATCCAAATCAAACTTTGCTTCTGCGCATACCACCACCACCAGAGCGTTTCAGTCTGAAAGTCCTCCAACACTTGCTTCTAGGGTTGATCCAATCAGACTTGATAATCACTTTTACATGAATAATGAGACAGATGGGACTAGATGGAATTCACCATCAGTATCGTACTCCTCAGCTGGTAATAATTATAATATTAATATATCTTCAGCTCCTGTGGAGAGAGAACCATATATTCCAAAGTATGTGGAAGTCAATTATATTGAAGGTTCAAATGAGAAAAAGTGGAGCAAGCGCGATTTCCCATGGACCAAAGAGTTAGAGGTATGTGGTATGAACTGGAACATGAAAATATTTGAACTGAGAACCAAACCATAGCACTGGTTCACAGCTGGTTGGGCCCAAATTGGACCTTGAACTAGACCAAGAATACATTTTATGGTTTGGTGCTTTGTGGTTCGGGTTCTGTACTACTGTTTTGTCCTGAGTTTCACACTTAATCTGGATATATAACTATGTTTTTGGGTGCTAACTGTTTTTGGTTCACCTCAGGATAATAACAAGAAGGTGTTTGGTAATCGCTCATTCCGACCAAACCAAAGAGAGGTGATAAATGCCACAATGAGTGGACATGATGTTTTTGTTTTAATGCCAACCGGAGGGGGCAAAAGCCTGACCTACCAGGTAATTTCCTGCTAATAAATTTTCTATAATGATTGTATCTTTCTTTATATATATTTCTGGAATTTGCATTCTTTGTTTTGAATGATGTTGGCTTTATTGCAGCTCCCTGCTTTTATCAGTCCTGGTATAACATTGGTAATCTCACCACTTGTTTCATTGATTCAAGATCAAATAATGCATCTCTTGCAGGTATGCATTTGAATTTTCTTTCTGTAGATTTTTTCATTTTCTAATCATCTGGATTGGGTAGTAACAGAGATACTTATTTTTTGTTACAATTTAGGCAAACATTCCTGCTGCCTATTTAAGTGCGAATATGGAATGGCCAGAGCAACAAGGAATTCTAAGAGATCTTTGCTCAGAAGACTGTATTTATAAGCTGCTATATGTCACCCCAGAGAAAGTGGCAAGGTGAGCCTTATTATCTTTCATAGCGTATTAGTGTTTATGCCTGCGTATTTAACTTATTACTGCCATATTATTTTAGATCGATTATACAGAGCATATTTAACTTATTAACAATCATATAATGAATATGAACAATCTTACAAGTTACAACTGTAAGCAAGTATAGCATAAAAGAAAATAAAAAAAACAGATATAGTCTAAAGTCCTTATAATGTTTATACCACCCTACTTTTATATTTATAATTACTAAATCAACTCGTATGTGAGTACAGGAGTGATTTTTTGCTGCGTCAATTGGAAAACTTACATGCACGAGAATTGCTAGCTAGAATTGTCATTGATGAAGCACATTGCGTGAGCCAATGGGGGCATGATTTCAGGCCAGATTATCAGGTGACACTTTCAACTGCATTATTTAATTCACATTGCACCAAGTTTTGGAATATTTTAGGTTTTTAAACAGTTTTGGTGCTATGTACAGGGTCTTGGTATCTTGAAGCAAAAATTTCCAAAAATACCAGTTCTGGCTTTAACTGCAACCGCGACAGCCAGCGTTAAGGAAGATGTTGTGCAGGCTCTTGGCCTAGTTGACTGTATTATTTTTAGGCAGAGTTTTAACCGCCCAAACCTAAGGTATTATGATCAAGTCTAGATACTGTATTATTATGAAGTCAGTACTGAGGTGGTACCTTAACCCATTTACATACAAATGGGCCGATTTTGGTTATGTAATATCTCCAAAGGGTGAAGAACTAAAAGGATTTAACTAAAAAAGGAACGGGGAAAGTTGGTTGAGCGAGTCAAACAGGTCATTCACAATCTACTGAAGTACACAGAACCTCACTCAACCTCCTAAGTCGTTTTTACATTGTATTAAAAGAGCTGTGGATGTTATTTAGTAATACAGATTTTGTAGTCAGATTTATTATTTAATGTTTTAGTAATTTGTAGAACACAAAAGTCTTTGTGGGTGGGCCCAACCTGCTTGGTTTAAAAAAGCGCTAGGCGCACAAAAGCGACGAGGTCTAAGCACAACGCGCAAAAGCGGTGGGCTTTTCGTACCCGAAGTTCACACTAATTATATAATTCTTTTATATATCTTATATATATCCCTTAGGTTTTTAGCTTCATTTACCCAAAATATAGCTATTAATAAGGTTTTTATATGATTTTACCTATATGTACAAGCCAAAAACACCAAGGTACAACATTTTTATGCATAAAAACACATGATGTTGGCAAAAAAAAAACAACAAAAAGTAAAAAAATGCGCTTTTCTTGCGCTTTCGGGAAAATGGGCAAGCAGATCCCTGAGGCGCCCTAGGCAGCGCCTTGTTGCGCCTCGCGCCTAGGCGCGCTTTTTAAAACCCAGCCAACCTGACTCTTGCCATTTTGACTCATACTAAACTTACCGGTCTTACCCACCCATTTCTCCGCCCCTAGTGTACAATGTGTTAACTTTTTAATTATTCTAATATTGCAGATTTTCGGTTGTCCCTAAGACAAAAAAATGTCTGGAGGATATTGACAAATTTATCAAGGGCAATCATTATGATCGATGTGGAATCATCTATTGTCTATCAAGGATGGACTGTGAAAAAGTGGCTGAGAAGTTGCAGGTTTTGTTCTATTTTATAACTTATGTTACTGATGGAAATTTTAGGATGTCAATTGTAGTTTCTGCCTAGAGTTTTGACATTATTTTGTCCAATAATGAGTTTATATTAGAGGTGGCAATTTCTACCCGTTTACCTATAAATGGGTTGATTTGGGTTCTGTTTTAACTGGTCGAACGTCATGGGAAGCTGATGCAGATGCATAAAACCTCCTGAATTGCTTTCCTAGAAAAAAAGCTAGATTATTACTGTAGTAGTTTAGTTTCCTGCTCATATCTAACTCATTAATTAATTATATCTAAAAGTTGGAATTTATTTGTTTGTGGTTCGTCACAACCTGATACGTACCTTGATGTGGGTCAGATTGGATCGGGTTTTAACTTAGCTGATGTGGATTCTATATAACCCAGTTTTGGCGCCAATAGTTTTAAATAGTTCAGATGCTGGAGTGGAAGAAGTGAGGAAGTGGGGCTGATTATTAGGGATAGTAACTGCTAGTTATTTATGTTTAAATATTTTATTCCTTGTTTAGTTTTAGGATGTCATGATTATGTTATGAAAAGTTTATCTTTTGTATTGCGAGAGTTATCCTTCTCGAATTGGATTACAATTTGCAGCCACAGCTATAAATTCCATCTTTTATTTCCTTTTGATTTTCTGGATTCTATCACAACCCATTTTTAGCGGTGCTACAGGATTACCCATTTTGACTATCGACCTGATTCCCTGCCCACCTATATTGTCATCTTTGGTATATATGTTTTTATAATCAGTCTCACATGAGTAGTAACAAATAAAACTTAAGCTTGATTGACAAAATAAGAGCAATATAGCTACCAATATAGTTGCTTATGTGGAGAGATGTTTTTTTTGTTCTGTTTGCAGGAGTATGGGCACAAAGCAGCATTTTACCATGCTTCCATGGACCCTGAGCTTCGTGCATCAGTTCAAAAGCAGTGGAGTAAAGATGAGATTAATGTAATATGTGCAACTGTGGCTTTTGGAATGGGTATGAGGCAGCTTCCAGTTACTACTTACTAGTCATATGAATAATGGATGTGGAAAAATGGATGGGTTAGGTAACCAGTCAATACGTACCGTTCTTTGGTACATGTAAACGGGTCGGATTGTTAGAAACTTTTTTCTTCATTTTGAAGTTAATTATAAATAATTAGCTTCTCAACTACCTAGAATTGACACATTGATATCTAATAAGTCAAATATGCCATTATCTCATCTCTAAATTTCAGGAATCAACAAACCAGATGTTCGATTTGTCATTCATCATTCTCTTCCTAAATCAATTGAGGGCTACCACCAGGTATTCTATTTTATTTCAGTTGCTCTTGTGCTGTGAAATAATAACTGAGACATTGTGTTAAGTTGATCATGAGCGACATACTCTGTTACTGTATTGTAGGAGTGTGGACGTGCAGGTAGAGATGGTCAGATTGCTTCTTGTGTGTTGTATTACAGCTATAGCGATTATGTAAGTCATATCTGAAGTCTGAACACAGTATTTACTTGTTGATTTTATATTTAGTTGAGAGTCTAAAGTTGGTTGTTAGTTATTTGGTAATGCAATTGCGTTTATAGTTTAGTATATTTAAATTTCTATATGTCCTATTAATTATGGGCACATTTATTTGTACTGAAGATACGGGTCAAGCATATGCTTAGCTATGGGGCTGCAGAGCAAACCTCCTTCCCATATGGACAACCTCGTACCGGTTCCACAAATTCAGGAAGGCTTGAAACAAATTCTGAAAACCTTTTACGAATGGTTCTAATCATTGCCCTTGTAACATTGTTATATTAGAAAGGTATCTATGTTATCTACTTACAGAAAATAAACACTTTCTTTCGCAGGTCAGTTACTGTGAAAATGATATTGACTGCAGACGCTTTCTGCAGCTTGTTCATTTTGGTGAAAAGTTCGATTCTTCTAATTGCAGAAAAACATGTGACAATTGTTTGAACACTCGAACCCTTTTGGACAAGGATGTCACTATGATAGCAAAACAATTGGTTAGGATTATGTGCAGTTTTATCTTATCTTTATCTTTATCTTTCTACAACCTGTTTTATTGCACTATTTTTTCTGTGTCTGATATCTTAAGAGTTTAAAATAACCCGAATCAACCTATATATCTGCAGGTTGAGTTAGTGAAATCATGCAAACAACAATTCTCATCATCTCATATCTTGGATGTCTTCAGAGGTTCCATGAGCCAAATTGTAATCCTCACTACTGTTATAATACTTTATTTTCGCGTGTATGTAACCATTTTGTTAACTAGATACTCTGGAAAATGCAGGTTAAACGGAACAAACACAATTTGTTAAGTTTACATAGTGCTGGAAAACATATTGCTAAGGGGGAAGCCTCACGTGTTCTACGTCATCTTGTTGTTGAAGAGATCCTTGTCGAGGAGGTAAAGAAAAGTGATCTATATGGTTCCACATCGTCGGTTTTGAAAGTAAGTTTTTTTTTTTTTTTTTTTTATAAAAAGTAATATTAAATTACTGTGGCTGCGTAGAGATACATTTTGCCTAGCTTTTAATGGGTTGTATTCTGTGCAATATATCTCTGCTCGCTGATATGTTTTCTATTTTGTTTTCTTTTTCTTGAAAAATTTTATTTTTTTAGTTAACAATTGATATGTATAGTTGCTTCTATCTCATTAGTTTCTCACGTGCCTACAATGATGTGTTTTGGCTTTTATTCTGTGTCTTCTGTAGGTGAATGAACAAAAGGCTAGTAATTTACTTGCAGGTCGGCAGACCATAACCTTAAGGTCTTTCCCTTCTATTCACACTCCTGATGTTGTTTTTAACTTCTGTGAAAATGCAAAAGTCAAACATTGTCGCTGAAATTGTGGACTTTTTTTGTCTGCTTTTAGCAACTGTCAAGCGAAACCTTAAGATTTAGATGGACATGTGGCAAAACGGGCTGCGGGTTGGGTAATAATATTTGGGGTGTCATATGTTGTGTCTGGGATGGGTACCTGGGTTTACCTGACCTTAGACACTTATTTTATCATTTTTTAATTAGTGTAAAAAATGGCTACAAAGTTATTCTTTTAACAATATTCTAGTTTTTTTTAATAAAAATGTTTTATGCATTCAAACCTTCCTTTAAGTGACTTTCCATACATTTCATTTTAAGTTAATTTAAATTTAGTACTTCAACCCGTTAAGTGATGCATGGATCGAAACTGCGATCTCTACTATCGTTAAACCATGAAAATCAGTCAACAATGCAACCATTTCTCATGGTTATGGTTCGGTCAACTTGTAGATTCCCTTCTGCTGATAAAGCATCCAAGACTCATACAAATGATGAAACGCCAGCAAAAGGCCCGCTAAGATCATCAAAGAAAACTCCGGTACAAGTAGATAGTCCTGCTTCTGCTCAACCTCAGTCAACAGTAGACTCGGTAGGTTGATTTGATGACGATGTTTTCCTTTTTTAAACATTTTATCTATCTGTAAGTTTTTTAAATAAAAATACACATTAACCTTTATATGTTTTAAATTTTTACAGGGTCTTTCAGCCAAGTTATTTCCAGCTTTGCGAGTTATGCGAACAAATCTTGTTAAGGCATCAGATACTGGTGTCTATGCACACCACATAT
This sequence comes from Ambrosia artemisiifolia, assembly GCA_032199755.1. Lineage (NCBI taxonomy): Eukaryota > Viridiplantae > Streptophyta > Magnoliopsida > Asterales > Asteraceae > Ambrosia > Ambrosia artemisiifolia. The sequence continues at coordinate 34,216,262 of CM063514.1, forward strand.
TTGGGTAAGTCATCATTCCATAGTTATTCCCATTTATGTGCTAATAGAAGTGGCCCTAAGGGCCTAAGAATGGATTTTACACATGTGGTGATTAGAACTTTTAAATCTCTAAGAAATTGCTAGATTTTAACGTAGTCGGATCATGAGTTACTACTTGTATAGTAGTTTTGATAACTAAGAAACTGTCTTCACCGTCAAATGTTCTTGATTTAGGGACGTAACGCTGCAAGATATCTGCAGAAGGATCCCCAGAAATAAAGAAGAACTTCTTGAAGTTAACGGCATTAGCAAGTAAGTTTCTTGTAATTCTAATTAGAAGGGTAATTTTGTCCCATTTACATACGGGTTGGTCGATTTGATTTTGAGTTGTTCTGTTTGACCAGTTTTGATGTAAATTGTGGGTCTAACCGCTAGCTTGGTAAGGAAACCAACAAACCAAACCAGCAGGGTCTGGTGAACGTGAATCAGCCGGTTTTAGGGGTTCGGTGGTTAGAGTCAATTTTTCTTTAAAATCCTAGTTTGTCTTGTATATTTTAAAATAATATAGGTGGTTCATGCTAATAATACATAAACAAATTTGTATATCCAACTATCCAAGTTCTAAACCGTTGGCTGGATTGTAAACGTAAAACTGTCTAACCGCCAACCGCACATAAATCTTCCAAACCAGCGGACTTGCTTTTCTTAGGGTAGTTCAGCTGGTTTGTGAATACTCCTAAGTTGGTTTGTGTTATCTAGCTGGTCAAATAAAAAGAATATTGAAAAGTGGAACGAGTCAAAAGTAAACTTAATGAAAATCACTCAAAAATACATACGACTGATTAAATCGATTTTCAAAGATCTGGATTGTTGTAGTACTTGTAATCATAATAAAAACACTGTCGTTAGAAAATTGACAAAAAATGTATATTCTAATGACAACTTAACACAGGGCGAAAGTAACCAAGTATGGGGATATAGTTTTGGAGGTCATTGAAGCTACCATTAAAGAACACTATGGTGGAAACCGGCCTGAAGATATAGAAAATAAACGTGTTAATATGAACATAGATTCGTATGCTTTCAAGAGGCGGCATTCTATGACAGGTGGCAATGGCAGCAGTGCCACAAGTTCTGATTCTGCAAAGAGAAGAAGAAGCACACTTATTAATACATATGATGCATCAAGAGACGATGATGATTTCGTTGATGATTTCGTTGCAAGCACTGCACGTTCAAAGAAGAGGGTATTGGAGAAACCGAATCCAGTCGTTGAACCTGTTGACTATTATGATGATATACCCGATGAAGTTCTTGATTTCTGTGATTCTTTTGATAACATCGGGCCAAATGTGTCAAGTCAAAAGGCTGAACAGAATACCGGGGGACGAGTACTACCTTCTTGGTGAAATCTTCATGTGGTTATGCCATCTGGTTTCTGCGCAAATGCTGACCCGAATCGTGAGAGAAGACTAGGTGAACCCGCTTTCAAGGCCTCAGAAAAGTTTTATCGGGTTCGTGTAGGAACTTTGTACAGTTGATCATGGCAATTTATTTAGGAAATGTGTTCTACTTGTAACAGGCTGGGCCGGGTCGGGTCGGGTCGGGTGAGGTTATATTTATGTTGTAAATTCAGTGGTAATCAGTTTTTTTCCCCTGAATGACACTTTATGATGGAAACGGAACCAAGTAATACGAAGGGGTAAGTGGTAACCACAAAACGCTCTAGTGTTTTTGACAAATCTTGTAGTTGAGCATTCGTTGACTAAGTCAATGGTAATAAAAATGGTCATAGTCAATAAGTTAACGTTTAGTGGTGGGTTAAACTGCCTTCGATGAGCTTCGAGTCGACCAACATTGTGAGTTTAGTGTTTGAGTATGTAACCCACTACTTTTCCTCTTTTAAGAAGTGATTTGCGTTGGAGGATCGGAGAAAGATATTGTGATGTGACCTTTTTTTTATTGTATAGAAGAGATCTACTGTTGGGAATGTTTTGATAGTTAATTGACGAAGAGTCAAGAATTTGAAAACTCATTTATATTTATGGTATTTTTGTCTCGTTTATATACATAGTTTATACCACAATTAATTTCCACTTTGGTTTTCGCAGCATAATCAAATCTTTGTGTCTTACAACTTATTATCTTTTATTGTGTCACATTATATACACGTGTAGAATGTATTCATGAACACAAATAAAATTGGCGAAGCTGGTGGAGGATAAAGGGTGATGGCGGAGTGTGTAGCACTAGAATTTGAAGCTCTAATTGTGGAACGGAGGTTGATAGTATATATAGATGTTAATAATGATGAAAAGGAAAGTAAGATAGTGGATAAACAAAGTGAGAGTAAGGATTTCTACTAAATTTAAAACGTGAGAATAAGTAAATATACAAAATTTTTTAATGAACATTAACAAATGTGAATCAACAAATGTTTACGAATACAATTAAACGAATGAGACCTCTGTTTGTGTTCGTTCATCTAACTAATCGAGCATTTGATGACCAGTTTTCTGTTTATGTTATTCCATTTATTAGACGAACGAACATAAACAAACTTCATGTCAAACGATTTACGAACTGTTCGATGAATGTTTGGTTGTTTGCAGCCCTACATACGTTTGACCCAACCCCAATTAACACTCTTTTGACATTTGGATCATATATATTAGATTTTGGAGTATATTACATTTTTTATTGATCAAAGTGGTTGAATAATTTTGATTTGATTTCTTTTTTACTTGTTGTTTGGCTAAGATGACCTTTTTGAGCAAAACATAACTTTTTAATCTCAATTAAGCCTAGACTACTAATACCGTTTTTTGTTATTAGTAGTTTATTATCTTTGAATTTTAGTTGGAGGTCTCTCTATCCTCACGATAGAGGTAGGATTTGCCTATGACCCATTCATTCTAGGCCCTAGAAATCAGGGCCATCCTTGAGGATTTAAGTGCCTCGACTGAGCCCCTAAAAAGGCACAAAAGTCCCTAATGAATTATATGATGTAGCTTTTTTTTAAAACGACGATTAACGTTATAGCAATAAACATAACAAAAGTATGATATAAGAATTACATATTATAATAAACTAATAGCATAACCTACTTGATTTTAGGGCAGACAGAGGGTTGTTGCCGGCGGAGGGTGGTGGCCGGAGGGAGGAACGGGTGGGCAAAGACGGCAGAGGCTGCAACAGGGCAGTGACTGTTGTGGTGTTGATGCTATTTGCGTTTGTTATCTCCGCATAAACATTATTTTATTTTGTATTTTAATGTTTTGTGGGTTAAATGTTAATTACTAAATGATCTAATGGTGTATCATTTGGGTTTTACACTTATACTTATCGGGTTAAAATAAGTTAAGATGGTTAAATACGGATAAAGATATTTCATTAATTCTTAATGTTCTAAATTTGTATAGAAGCTTGATAAATTTTCCGTTTTCATATTTTTAAACATAAACATATAGAATGTATATAAAATTTTATGCCCCTTGAAAAACGTGCCTTAACTGTGGGTGCGGCTCACCCGCCACAAACTCGGCCATGTATTAGCTTTATTATATGTGAGAAAATTTACCAGGTGGTTGTTATTCTACAATCATGTGCTGCTTTTTTTGTATAAATGTTTGAGTAAAAACTTCAGTAATCATATTTATTTAATTATCGGTCAAGTTATTCAACACAATATAACAAAAATAAGAAGGGTGGGAAGGATACAAAAAACACAATAGATCACGAAATAAAACACAATACGTCACAAAGTATAATACGAGGAAAAAAGACACAATGAATAACAGAAAATGATATAATGACGAAAACAAAAAAAAAAAAACACACTGATATAACACAAAATCTAAATACTACAAGATAAAAATCTAAAATATCGGAAACCTAAAAATTAAGATAGTAAGGTTTGTTAAAGGATTCGAGTACCACTTAAATGAGTTAAATCACACTAAGTTGAATATCCTTCTTTCTCGTTTTAGCTCAAGCAATTCCGGTTATGGTGATCATAGTCTTTGGTTGGTAGATTATTGTAGTTGTATTCGATAGGCGAGAGTCAGTCTTTGGTACCTTTTCTTTATTTTCGGTTTTCTAACCTCTGGTTAGGAATTTTCGTTGTACTCGCTAATGGTTTTGAGTGGAATAAAGTATCTCCTTCTCCGTTAAAAAAAAAAAAAATTATGATGGAGAGGTTGTTGTATAAAGTAGGAGACTAGGAGGGGAAGCATGGCGGGATACTAACGGAACCGATTGAATACGTGTCAAACTGTGATAGGTACATAATAACAAAATCCATGGGCCCCATCCCATCCAATCTATATGATTTTTCTTTCATCATTTCATAATAATAATAATCTCAACAACCTCAACTTCATCTTCATCTTCATCTTCGTCTCTTAAGTTTTCTTTTCATGATTCTATTAGTATTGTTATTCTATTGAATATTCATTCAGCAGACGAAGGAGATGATCAGAAGCCCTAATAATATTCAGGTGAGGAAGAGGAAGTGGAAGACGGTCTTGTTTCTCCTCAGAAAGCGTAAGAGAAACACCATCGATCATGTTAGACACCCAGCTGATGCCTATTTTTGCTCTTCTGGTGTTGATGAGAGAGATTTAAACCATAGAAATGATGTGGATTGGGAATTTGAAGCTTCTGGTAAGGTAAACCCTAGGTTAGGTTTAGATAATCATAATAATAATAATAATCATAATGATGATGATGATTATTGTTGCTCTGGTGTTGATGAGAGAGATGGAAACCCTAGGAATGATGTTGATTGGGAATTTGAAGGTTCTGAAACAGTAAACCCTAGGTTAGGTTTAGATGATCATAATGATGATGATTATTATTGCTCTGGTGGCGATGAGAGAGATGAAAACCTTAGAAATGATGCTGATGTGAATATTGAAGGTCTTGGAAAGGAAAACACTAGGTTAGGTTTAGATAATAGTGATGATGATCATGATGTTGATTATGAGAGAGGTGAAAACACTAGAAATGATGATGATTGGCAAATTGAAGGTTTTGGAAAGGAAAACACTCGGTTAGGTTTAGATCATGGAGAAGAGGTCAAGGATGAGGAAGAGGAGGTGGACGAGAGTTTGAAGTCTGCGGTAATGGTTGTATCGGAACGGAAGAAGGATGGGGGAGATGCGCCTCCTGAGGATGATTGCTGTCCGATTTGCTTCGACAGTTTTTCCATTGCGTGTAAAACTAACTGTGGGCATTGGTTTTGTGGTAATTTTTCTTCTGTTTATTTGTTGATTGATTATGTCTTTTTTGTCATCGTGGTTTTTGAAGGGTTTATGGATTATATGTTATTAGTTTCATATGCTGTGTTGCCTGTTACCATGTTTTGTTTTTTTTTTAATAATCTGCTAAATGAATGTAAAAGGTGCATGAGCTGTTGATTGGACAAATACAATGGAACACTTATGTTACTAAATTAGTGGTTTAAGTTCATTGGGTTTCCTACATAAGAAGTTAAGAACACTAGAATATGTGGTTTGGTAAAGAAGTGACCTTTATTCAGCCGCGCTTTTCAATTGAACAAATAAAATGAATAATTAAGTTACTAAATTAGTGGTTTAAGTTTATTGGATTTCCTACATAAGAAGTTAAGAACACTTGAATATATGTGGTTTGGTAAAGAAGTGACCTTTATTCAGCTGCGCTTTTCAATTGAACAAATAAAATGGAACAGTAAGTTACTAAATTAGCGGTTTAAGGTCATTAGGTTCCCTACATAAGAAGTTAAGAACACTAGAATATTCGTGGTTTGGTAAAGAAGTGATCTTCATTCGGCTGAGCTTGTGAGTCAATTTTCTTATGTTTGGGACCAAAACAAGCAAATAATAGTTTAAGTTTGTTGGATTTGTTGATTTCTGTAAAATGACAATAAATTATGAGTTAACCGGTACTTTGTGTTTGTACCAGTTGATAATTAGTAATAGGAACTCGGGAAGATACTGATTCGGCCCTCTTCATGCGCTTGCCCGGAAAAAATGTTATTCCAGCTCATAAATTATAAGACCATTAGATTTCCTGAACAGATTCTTTTTTGTTCTATTTATTAGTCAATCAAATTGTTTTTCATTAATCAGTTACCCTGGTAATGAAATGTTTTTTAGGCATTGTGAACCTTCCAATTAGATTAGTGCTTTTGTTTATCTCTTGAATTTGTTTCCATACGTGGTTCCTGCTGAGAATGCATGAAAAGTCTGTATTTATGATCTTTATCAGGTGTAAGTCTTATTGTTTGTAACGTTGTGATTTGTGTGGCCGGTAAATAAGTTAGTATACATTTTCGAATGAAAATTTGGAAGCTATTACGTTTGATAAATTACATTTGTATGTTCATTGGTTCAAAATTTCTTTCAATAACATTAGTTTATTTTTCCCTGTGCAGCTAATTGCATATTGCAATTCTGGACCTATAGAACAGTTCTTCAAAAATGCAACTGCCCTATTTGTGCACGTCCAATTAGTAAGCTGACACCAGAGGCATCTTTACTCATGATGCATGAAGTGGAAGTTGTTGAGGTCCTAAAAAGCGTGCAGAGGTATAACCGCCTTTTTCAGGGCGGTATTAATGGTGTCATACGGGTAGGTATACATGATCTGTTTTTTTACTAAGTATGACAATGAGATTCCTGATTTATGCTACAATTACCACACTTTTCAGTAGCTCACTTTCTTTATCTTTCAGCCTTTTTTCCCTTCCTTTTTAGGTTATTTGCCTTAAAATAAACTCTGTACTGGGTATATGATATTTTTTTTTTGGTTTCCCTTTGGCAGAAAGTTTTCGAAGTTCCAAATGTATTTAAGAGAATGCTATATGGTCTGATGGACCCAGATAGATTTAGAGGAAACTACTATGCAATGCGTTCCTTCGCCGTAAGTTCATTACATGATTACGCTAGCATGACCTTGAACTGTTTTATATATATATGCTATTATAATACATAATGATATCTTCTAGGCACATATTCTTATATACCAAAGGGCTTGTAGTATGGTGGGTTGGAAAGGTGTTCCTCCGCCAAGTGGTTTGAGGGTTCTAGTCCTATGGTGGACATTTCTGTGGATTTAGAAGTAAATTTAGTGGGTGTGTAAAGTAGCTGTTCAATTTATATTCTGACATGCTTGTTGAATTTATCTATCAACTGTTTTTGAGTTTGTAGCTCTTTGTAGTAATACATTGTTGCTGTGAGTTAAGAGTTCTGCTTCTGGGGTTTAATATCATTCCATTGGTTCTCGCACATATTTATAGCTTTATATCTTATCGCTTTTTCATCATGAATTATGGTTGATAAAGCAGTGTATTTGGTTAGCCATGAATGTTTCAAATTTAGGTTTCATCATTCTCTATTCTCTATATCTTGTGCATTAAAAGCTCAGCCCTTTGGAATCATGAGTAGGTATAAAATTACCAAAGTTTCTTGTAGTTTGATTTGTAGGTTTTGTAGATGTATTACTACAAGATCCCTTGGCAATTAGTAGTACAAGCTAGTGATAGCGCACTTTTGTTTTGTAGATACCTCACCTTTATATGAGATTGGATTTATATTTACTTTTTTGCTTAACATTAAATCGTTAATAGGGTTGATCTTTTCTGATTGCAGTTGTTGATGAGTTGCTTATATAACATTGGGTCCTTCGAATTTATTCCGACAGGTATGTTTCATTTACATCTACATAACTTCCACTGGTAGTGATAACATCAAATCATATGAAGCAAAACTATCCCAACATCTTGTTTCTTTGCTTATTGAATGACACAATTCTGTAATGATTACTTTTGTATGTCATCTGTATTCTGTATGAAGATAGTCGATAATTATTATTTAATAACTCAAGATGAAACTTAGCATGGTGCTAGATTGTTACTCAGTTTTGGACCTCTTGGTATGACTTCACATGTTCCAACTTTGGAGCAGCCTTCCAAGTTCCAACTTTCTATGTGCTTTGTTACATGTTAGCCTTAGGACATAACTATTCTGCAGGCAGACCTTCATGTGGCGATTTTAAGCCATTTAGATATAATTAGGTAGAATAGGGTTATGATTTCTGACCCATTTACATATAAATTGGTAGATTTGATCCATTTACATATAAATTGGTAGATTAGGGTTATGAATTTTGACCCATTTACGTATAAATTGGTAGATTGAGTTATGTATTTTGATTGGTTTACATATAAACTGGTAGATTAGGGTTATGAATTCTGACCTGTTTACATACAAATTTGTAAATTAGGGTTGAGTTTTGACCCATTTATATGTAAATGGGTGGATTAAGGTTAAGAATGTTGACCCAGTTACATATGAATGGGTGGAGTAGGGTTATGAAATTTGACCTGGTTACATAAATGGGTAGACTAGGGTGCTGTAAATTTTGACCCGTTTACATGTAAATGGGAAGATTTGGTTTACGAACTCTGACTCATTTACATATAAATGGATAGCTTATTTTATCGAATTTTGACACATTTACGTTTTTTCAGGAGCGTTAGGGGTGAGGCGGCTGTTTGATCTTTGTGCAATAGCACTAGTGGTAATCCTGTGTTTGGTTGGGATCTGCCATAGGTTGTTGCTCCGACAGCGGGTCAGGCGGTTGGCTGCTAACCAACTATGAGACCTAATGACACTTACTCACCCACCCAATTAACGAGGTTATGTTACATTCCTCTTCCAGTCTTCCTCAAAACTACTTTGTGTATGTATGAAAATTAGTTGAGCCATTAGAAGGATAAAACACATGATGACATCAGCTTTGCATACAAATTTAATTTGCTGATGCCACTATAGTTCAGTTGTTGTGACGGTTTCTGTACATAAATGTCACTGAGATTTGCTTTTAAAAATATATACATTTTACATTTTTACAATTTTCATTTTATTTAATTCTTGTACACAAGGTTTCTTCTGTAAACTTTTTTCATCTGATTATTTTACCTTTTTACGCATTAAGTGAAAAATAAGGATGCAATGACTATTTCAAATATAAACATGTAACTGATGGCAGATATGAAGTTGTAAATACCTAATTAGAAAATATAATAAGTATATGGCAAATAAAAAACAAGTTTTGTTCATATGGTGAATGTTCTCCACATGTACTGCTAGGCTACGTGATATTTGCATTTTTTTTTATAAATAATATGGGAAATAGGAAGTTTTTTAGGGCTTACAGCGCTATATATGCCTGATATATTGCGACATCGATCTGATGGTTCAGTTCAGTTGTCATGTTCAGTTGCTCTTAAGTTTGAGAGCCCTGGATCATGCTACAAACATTGATAGATAATGCTAGAACGGATGTTGAGGCTCGAGCGTCAAGGGAAGGAGCCGCCCTTGATAGTAAAATTAGTGTCATATGCCAATTGCCAGCTATAAAATATATATGAGTAACATACAATAATTTGTATCAAATGTGTGTGAGACCGTTGGAGCAGGAGATTAATGATTTAAGCGAGAGTGGTTGGGCTAAATCCAGTTGGTCAAGTCTGAGTCGGCTTAAGCCAAAATATAGGTTTTAAAACAAGTAACAATATAGTTTTGACTTTGTTATGCTAGAGTCATAATACCGGTTACTTTGTGCATGTTTTTGCTTTGTTGAATGCGTGTGGTCGAGTATGACTTTGTGCCATGGATGCTTAAGTGGTTCAGGTGGGGTGTCATGACTCATGTTACCTTTTAACTCGGATTAGTGTATGCAAAGCCATAACGTAAAAAGAATATGGTGGACCTGTGATGCTTTTAGGGTGTGAATAACCCGTAGTGCTTTTGAGGTATGAGCGACCTGTATAGCTTTTTAGGGATGAGCGACATAGAGATTTGACAGGATGAGCGAACTTTAGTGACTTTTAAGGGGCGACTGACTTGTAGTGCTATAAATGGACGAGTGACTCATAATATGTTGGGGACTAAACCTAAAGCATGGTCTGTGTGTTGATGATGTATGTGGAACATATGCTGACACGTAAACTTGATGTATGTGGGACATAACGGTTGTCGGAATATCCATGGCACTTTGCACTTATGTCATGCCGCGCCACCTAACGTTGCAAGGCTTTTCCAAATGTAGTGCATGCCTAGTCATCAAAAGAGCGTGCCCGAGGAAGGTGAATAAGTATTTTGTTTTCATGTAACATTTTTTTTAAATAGATCGAGTTGTATCATACGGGCAGATTCTTGGCTTAAATTTTTTTTTTCTCATGCAATTGGTTTCATTAGTTTTAATTATTTTCCACTTAATAGTTGCAAGGTAATATACAACACAAAATTTTATGAGAATGTTTTTTTTTTTGACGGGTTGAAGTTGCTAACGTTAAAGTGACATCTAGAACTTGCTCGGGTGTGGATACCAAATAGAGAGGGAGCCTACGTTGGCTTCATGATATTCGAATCTACTGTTAAACCGCTCTTCAAAATTTGGTTTCATTAAATCTGCTATGCTTGTCTATTTCAATCTTTTGGAACTATGTATATCATTGGTATGGAAAATTATCCAAGTGTTCAAAATTCTCTCTTTCATCATATGTTACAAAACAAATTTAAACATCTTTTCAGGAACCATGCGGTTCCATATTGATATGTTGTAACAGTTGAGGGACCTTAATTGTTTGCTCCGATTTTTTCATAAACGCATCAACCTTCAACTAGGTGATTGCGTGCTCCGCGTTGTCATTTTAATATAGCTCAGGAACCAACGACAACTGCGATACCAATGATAAGAATCGAACAAGAAAGAATAGATAGAGGACTGAAAACTAATTGCGAAACATGTGTGGAACCGCCGAGCATAATCCTATTAGACCTTAAACAACATAGGCAGACTAGTAGTTGGTAACTTAAACAACCTTACTATATTAACATAAATACTAAATAACTAACGTTATAATTAGATAATGGTAGGAGTTAATATGTTATACAATATAACATTAGTATATTAAAAATAGTGACAAATAGGACTTGTGACCTTAGACGTGCAAATAAACCAACAGTGAACGAGATACAGTTGACAAATAAAGATTGGGACAATTTATGATTAGAGTCAAATATTAGACTTTGTGGACTTAAGACATACAAGTATGCTGACAATGAATGAGACCATATTAACAACTTTATATGAACAATTGGTTCGATAACTAGGACATTGAAACAACTAAGACTATGGATGATGATGATAGTGGACATATGAAACACTAATAAACCGATAATAATATAGTATTAAGGAGAAGGTCTTGGACTATAAGTATAATAAAAAACGACTTTCAGACAAATAGATGTATTTCCAAAAGACTACGATAACAACTAAATGACTTAGATTGTTCACACGTGTGACCGCAATATTTGAAATCACACATTATCTTTATAACCGTACTAGGATCTTGCACATGAACAATAGGTGGCCTCCCAACTTGGAATACCCTACAACTGGGGTGACAAGACATGTGACATGATACCAAGGTGAATTTGAAATCCCCTTTTTATATTTGAATTGTTTTGGAGTGAATGCATGTTTTTTTAATAAACTACTTGATGTTACAAGATACCAGCTGCCGGATAATTACACTAACACTCATTAACCTAAGGGTATTTGGGCCACTTAATATATGAGTAGTACTACTTGGGGAATCCCCCACACACAATGGACTCGGGAACCTTCCACTGAGGTCTGCGGACCGTTGTGACATATATTATGCCTTGTGACTCCATAATGGCGGTAAATGGATTTCGTATTAGGTTTGAGGTGTCGCTTGTACATCACCGTTGTTATTTATACAAACTCACCTACTTGTTTTCGAATGATAAACTTATTTCGGGCCCACTTATCTACACACAAGCTCACCAACATTATTTGTTGACACAAAACCTTTTAAGCATGTGTTCTTGTACAACTTTTGGATGGACTTCGAACGTGAAGTATATGTTACAAGCTTGCGGATTAGAGAATGAATTGTTAAAGACTCAAGTTATGGTTCATTAGACATATTTGGTAGAAGATTCAAGATTTATTGGTTGTGGTATTGAGGATTTAGAGTTAAGCTTGGGAAGATACCATTTTGGCTAGAGGATTTCTCAACTGAAGTTGCTTCGAAGAATGTGACGATTCGTCAGGGCATTAATTATTTATTTATGTATTTATTATTTATTTAATTACTTAAGTTGTATAGATATATTTTGGGACTAGCGGTTGTACAAACAATGATTATAGTTATATGTTGCTTCTGTTGTGCAAATTTGGTAACAATCTGTATTTCGACCAACCCATCCCTGGTCGGGGTGTGACAAGGTGAACATTGAGGGCGATCTTGCTAATGCTTTAAACAAAGAAATTAAATTGAAACACTTTAACATACATATGGAAGATTATCATATTTTTTAGGTAAGCAAATTGATGTTTTTGTACAAAAGAAAACAACGTCAAAGAGTTCCTACCGAAGAGAATAAAGTTTCAAAACCCATACTTATTACCTAGGTAGGATATGTCATTGGCCCGCGAGGATTCTACTTGTCAACCACAACCAAATAATGATCGAATTGATGGCCTTTTATTGGGTTTTGGTAGTAAAATTGAACTTTGAGTATGCAACTTTAGTTATTCGGTTGGCATGTGGCAAGAACAAGTAACCTATCTTGTACATGAGGGTATTAGAGATTCTGGTTTAAGACATCAGACATGACAAATTCTTTGAAGAATGGAATATTTTGGGAATTAATGGAAACATACTCAAGTTTCATCTGTGTATTTGCAGGGCCGGTTTTAAGGGGGGGGGGGGGGGGGGGGGGGGGGGGCTCCTGGCCCGGGCCAAATTTCTAAGGGGGCACTGTGACAGTTGACAATGACGAACAGTGAAATAGAATTCATCGGAAAAAATCTAAATGACCTGTACATAGTGTTAGTGTTACAGGGTATAAAATAAGTTGTTTTGAGGAAGATGATAGCATAATTTAAATGCTAGAAAATGATGGGGGTATTATAAACATTAGAATATGCCAATGTATAAAGAAAAACAATAGCTTAAAATTAATCCCTTGTCCTTTTACCACTGTAGATATGTTTATTTTTAGTGTATTTTATTTATTTCTTTTAATGTATTTTATTTTTAGTTTTTTATGTTTAATAGTAATGAATTTTAGTTTTTTATGTTTATCTTTAATGTTCTTATTATTTAAGTAAATTTTAAACAAACGGTTAAAATAAGGTAAACATATTTATAAAACAAACGGTGAAAATAATAAAAAAAGTATAAAACAAACGGTTAAAACACTAAAAAAGTATATATAAAACTCAAAAATAAAATAAAATACCGGTACCAGCCCGTTAGATAGAACCAGCAAAACGGTCCACGGGACCACTACTAGCATGGGTAGCGGCGGTGTTACCGTGCTGGTAGTTGGTAGGGCTGTTCAAATCGCTCGCCGCTCGTGGCTCGCTCGTCGCTCGTTCGGAAAATGCTCGAAAAATGCTCGCTCGGACTTCCGCTCGGTTGTATATGAGTCGATCGGCTCGGTTCGGTTTGTAAATGAGCCAAGCACGAGCAAAGGTACACTCGGCTCGGTTCGGCTCGAATAAATTTTTATTTATTTAATAATAAATATACATACAATTTATAGATAAATTTATGGCTTTTTATATAACATTATATTGGATTTGCCTCAATATATGCAAACAAAATATAACTAGCCCACTTAATTCAATAGAAATTTAACACTAGATTTAATAGTAAAACAATAAGTCATGAGGTGACAGTCTTGACTTCTTTATGTTATTACTCGTTCATCGCTAATTGTTGCTTGATATCACACCTACGTCACAATGCAACAACTGTTCTCTGACGTATGCTCATCATCTCACCAGCCTCTATCTAAGCCTCATCATTGGACACTAGGATCTCAATATTAGTGTTATTATCGGACATTTCGACCTTAGTTGTCACCGATAATGAAAACATCGAAGGAAACATCGTAATTTTATGATTGTACATATTACTCTCCGCTCAATTCTCGCTCGGCGCTCGCTCGAAAAATTTGTGCTCCAAGAATGCTCATTCGGTTTTACGCTCGATTGTAAACGAGCCGCTCCGCTCGGTTCGGTTTGTAAACGAGCCAAGCACGAGCAAAGCTCCGCTCGGATCGGCTCGGCTCGTGAAGCAAGTAAGGCAAGAAGTGTTGTTCGGATGATGTTCAACTAACCGTGAAGTTTCTGGCCCCGTATTCTGGCTGTGCCATGGGGGAGAAATTGTTTTTGGTTTAGTAGGTGAATCAAGAATATTGTTCTTCATGAATTAAAGAAAGTTCGTAAGTAAGAAGGTAAACAAGAACCTTCATTGGAAATAAGGTTGTCAAGTTCGTTTCTTGAATGAAAGAAAGATAAAGAAAGTTTTGCAGTGTTTGGAGTTTGGTTTCGAGATCGGGAATCAATTCCAAATGAAAAAAACAAACCGGTAAAAAGAATGAATGTGCCCCCAAGAGCAAATCTTGATTAATGTGCCCCCAAGAGCAGATATTGATGAATAATGTGACACCCGGCATATTGAACATAACATTTTACAAACTTATAAGTCTACCTTAGCGAGAAACATTTTATTAACGTACTTAACTGGGTCAGTTGAGTCGCGTTACCTTACGTATTGTCCAGGGTCCAATGATCTGGAGGATCATTAATGTCATTTTATGTACACACGAGTCTCGAGTCCCGTTGTCGGTGAATTACATGAGTTAGATTAAGTGTTATGCGTAGATTGATTCGTATATGTTATATAATCTGCAAATACATGTTTTAACCGTGTTTATATGATTAAACATGATTCTATATGATTAACATATGTTAGGATTGGATGTTCATGTGTTAGGATGTGTTTAAATGCGTTAAAACGACAAAACTGGAAAATCTAGAAAAAGACCAGACTTGGTTCGACCTCAAGGGGTGTTGAACCATATCATGTGCTGCTTATAAATCTCATTCGACCATCATTATGTCTCATTCGACCCCTGCATAGGGTCGAACCAGACCTCGGTATAAATACCATACTTTGCAATTTTTCATCATTTCATAAACCCTAAACGCCTCTAAACACTCTCTTTCAACTTTAACCAATGGGGAAGGAGTTTTTGACCTTGTTTTTCATAATCTAACTTACAAACATCTTCCAAGCAAAGATCTAAGGTGTGTTCTTAATCTGAAACCCTTATTAATGCATTTTGATTCGTTTTTGTTAAACCCCAAAGGTTCAGATCTGTTCTAAGGTGATTTTTATGATTAAAAACCTTTCAAACATCTTTCTAAACAAAACCCTAGTCATTAAACATGAGTTTTCATACAAATAAACATGTGTTAATAGTGTTTTATGTTGTGTTATGTGTTGTTTAATGATTAACTGTTGTTTAGATGATAGAAACATGATCCAGGGCTGCTATTGGTGTTGGGTTATGATTGTTTTAGGCTACAATTGGATGGATAAGGATATTATGTTTATTTTGGGGATTCTTGTTAAATCTAGGGCTTGATGCATGTTGTTATTGTTAATAAAATGATTGGGGGGGTTTTCATGAACACATTAAGCTGAGCATTTTGAGATGATAATAAAGGGATTTCGACAAGTTTCAAAATTGGGTAAAGTTTTCATGCATGATGTGACGTTTCCATAATTTTGCCATTTTGGGTAAGTATTAAAACGGACTGATTTTGGAGTAAAATTGGTTGGGTTTTGTGGGGATATGTTATTCGTACTTGAGTGCTGTGTTTCATGATGTTTCGTGATGTTTTCGAACTGTTTTGATGTGATTTGATGCGTTTTAGAACTTTGGCTGCAGACTGGGTCGAACCGGACCCCATTCGACCTGTCGTGGGGTCGAAGGGGGAGTCTTGGGGGTCGAACCAGTTCCTACACACGTGGAATGTGCTTCAGATAGGTCAAACGAACTTGCTTTAGGTCGAATTAACACATGTTAGGGTCGAATTAACATGTGTTAAGGTCGAATGAACATGTGATAGGTTGTATGAACTTAGGTAAGGGTCGAAGGAACTTATAAGGGGTAAAACCAGGGATGATTTGGTGGAACCAGACCCATTTTAATGACTGATTCGACCCAACTAACCCGTGTGTGCGATTTTTGATGCAAACTAAGTGTTTTATGCTTGAACCTTACGTGTAATCTATGTGTACTTGATTAGTTTATGTAATGGGTCACCAACGGGATGTCGGGTCAGTCTGGTGTGTTGGTTTAACAGTCAAACACGTTTTCAAACATACTTAGTCGCGATCTGGACAATTGGGGACTAGATAACCTTAGGGTTATTAGTCAAAACACTTATACAAACTTTCATGATAGATCTCCGGTATTTGGGATTATCAAGACTTGTCTTTTATTCTTAATTTGAAGAACGCAACCTAAGGTGAGTGTCACAGCCCCATTCTTTACTGTTTTCATACTTTTGGGGGAGAAACATGCGGTACGAACTTATATTCCCATAGACCAACATATTACATTATATCACATGGATACTTAGTGACCTTTATTCATCAGTTAAGACCTCTCAAACTTTAGTGAACCATTAATATGTGATACATAGCGAAGAAAGCGTGAATAGATCTATTGGGCCTGACTGTGACACCCGGCAAACTCCGGTTAGTAACTTTTTGAAAACTCAGTAAGTCTACCTTAGCGAGTCGTGCATACATTACACATAACAGGGTCAGTCGAGTCGAGTCGCGTTAAGTACTTGTCCATGGATCAATGATTCGGAGGATCATTGGGGTTTTAACACACACAGGTCTCGAGTCCCGGGAATTGGTGAACGGGTGTGAACGTGTTTGTTTTCATGAATTATGTTTTTTATAATCTTTATGTGACTTGTCGGTATGTGTATACGTGTTTACATATGTTAAAACAGTGACTACACGCGATTGCATGACATTATAGGTGATTACACAGCATAGGGGGCGATTAGGAGGGACTTTACATGCGATTGGTAGGCTAATAGCCTATAGCTATAGGCGATTAGGCCTAATCATGTGTCACTAAGGGCGATTGGGCCCTAATCGCCTATAGTTATAGGCGATTAGGAGCCCTAATCGCCTATACCTGCTGCATAATCGCCTGACGTGTCTTAAACGACTAGAAACGCCTATAAATACCACCCTTGACCTCTAAAACACCATTTGTGCAACCCTAGCCGTCCCATAACCTATCTCAACTCACAAACACCCTATGGAACTCGTTTTTACATCAAAACACACATTTCCAAGCTTTACATATCATTTTCTCCTAAATCCAAGGTGTGTTCTTCATTCCCAAACCTTTGTATGATTATGTTTTGTTCCCTAAAGGTCCAGACCTGATTTCTAAACTATTGTGTCTTTGAAAAGCTATTAAAAACCGTTTTTAAACAAACCCAAACCCTTATGCATGTTATATGTGTTGTATGTGAATAAAGGTAGGATTTTTATGATTGAAACATGATTGTTCTTGTGTTATTAAGGTGTTTATAGCTGGTATGAGTTAGTATGATGATGTCCTAGGAGTTTGGAGGTCCATGGTTGTGTATTGTTGATGTTTGGTATTTTGACCCATTTGAATGGTTTTGAATGATTAAGGATGTTATGAGGTGTTTTGTTAGTCATATGATGTTAGGGTTTGCTTTAGGATGATGCTAGAGCAGTAGGATACTATCGGACAACGTTGTTACGTGATGAAATCTGGATATTTGCTATTTAGGGCAAGTTCTTGCATGTTGATGTGATGTTTACATGTTAAGCTTACTACTTTTGGGAAACGCTCGCATTCGGGACTGTTAGAATGATGATAACTTAAGGGTTTTGCTTGAAATATGTTTGTTAATGTGTTATGATTGATATTGTGTGTTTACACATGTTTCGGATCTGATTTGGAGGGTTAAACGCGCGAAAAACCGGAACAGACCTGCAGGGGGCGATTGGGGGCCCTAATCACCTATGCTGAAGGTGATTAGGAGCCCAATCGCCTATGCTGAAGGCAATTGGGGGCCTAATCGCATATAGGGAGGGCGATTGGGGGCCTAATCGCCTTCACAGCATGTGATTACGATCCTAATCACTAGTTAAGCCCTGAATTGCATGTCTTATAGCCCTAATCGCCTATAGTACACTAGAATAGCCCTAATCGCCTATAGTTGTAGGCGATTAGAGCCCAATCACCTTCAGGGAAGGCGATTAGCCTTCCTAATCACCTGTTGACTTTCCTAATCACTAGTTGACTTTTCCTAATCGCATGTGCTGCTATTGTAAGTGTATTTTGGCATTCCGAGACCCGAGTTGACACCTAGGAACATGCTAGAAACCCCGTAACATGCCTAGTAACATAGTAACACATGCTCGGACTTATCTGTGCGTTATTTGAACTATATGTTAGACTTGTTGAATTTTAACACGTGTTAAGTATTGGTTGTATGAATTGTATGTTTTAACATATGAGAGGAACACGTAGAAGGTCGGGTCACCAATGGGATGTCGAGTCTTGTCTCGTGTAGTCTGGTTGTCAGTCAAACGCATTTTCAAACAAATTTGTTGGGACAAAGAGGATTGAAGAAACCACCTTTTGATAACCTTAGTCCAAATCATATTCTGCTTAAGTATAGAAGAAACTGCTGAAGAAGAAATCAGAAGTACTGAAGAACAAAATAGCAAAGTACTAAAGAGTTAACCATCAGAAGTTCTGAAGTCTAACCAGACACTACACTGAAGAACTACTGAAGACAAACTACTCATCAGCAGTTTGTCACTCATCAGCACTTTGATATCAGAAGCTTCTAACCGACTTAGACTTCAGTAGTTTTAGTATTATATTGTTTTGTTAAAGTCTTGATTCAAGTTTCAATGTACAGACTGTTGTAACCTTATCTTAAGCTTAGCATCTTAGCTAAATATCTTAGATTACTTCAGACAACAGTTTTGTATGTTGGTCTATAAATAGATGAGTTTGTTCATCTATTTTAGATATGTGATTTACTTTGAAATTAATTGAAAACCTTCGAGGCTTTTAACTTATAATCCATTTCACATCTGAGAAACATATACTGCATTTACTGCTTTATACTTGAACTGTTTTTATTGTTTCTCATTAACTGCTCAGTCAAGGGGGAGTAATAACTCCTCTTAAAAGTGATCTTTTAATCTTAGAACACTTATTATTCCGCTGCTTAATAACTCTCATATAAATCTGTAAACACATAAGTGTTCACTAAAGAGGCCACTGATCCAACAATTGGTATTAGAGCACTGGTTAATCCGATCAAATATCAATCTAACAAATTGAGAATCAGAAACAGGCTCTTATTGATATCCAATAAAGGATTAAAAGGCTCACTTTTTCATCCATCACTTTAAAGAAGCATTGACAAATCCAAACTTCTTAAAAATAGACCCTTATAATACTGGATCTGCCAACAAACCTCCTATGTTAGTCAGAAATGAATATAACATATGGTCAAAGAGGTTGTCACACACTATTTCTCAAACCAACACTGGTTGTTGGAGGTCTGTAGTTTTGGGACCTCACAGACCAGTGATTACTGATCCA
This sequence comes from Ambrosia artemisiifolia, assembly GCA_032199755.1. Taxonomy (NCBI): domain Eukaryota; kingdom Viridiplantae; phylum Streptophyta; class Magnoliopsida; order Asterales; family Asteraceae; genus Ambrosia; species Ambrosia artemisiifolia. The sequence goes on from CM063514.1 coordinate 34,235,818, forward strand.
GAGGAAAAAACTGAGAGACCAAAAGACCCAAAAGACTACACTGAAGAAGATTTCCAAAAATTTGAGCTAGATGCAAAAGCTTTCTCTATGTTGGCTATGGCTCTCCCAAATGAAATATATGCTGGGCTTTTACATTGTGAAAGTGCCAAAGAGCTGTGGGATTGCCTAAAAGAACAGTTTGCAGGAACTGAAGAGGTGATAGCCAACACCAGAGAAATCCTGGCTCAACAATATGAAACTTTTGCTCACATAGATGGTGAAACTTTAACACAACAGTTTGAAAGGTTTTCTTCACTTATCTCTGAGTTAAAAATAAACAATCAGACCTATTCAAATGCATCTATGTTACATAGATTTTTAAGGTCTTTGCCTTCTAAATGGGAAACTTATTCTATAGTCCTCAGAACAAGTTCAGATTTTAACACCCTGAACCTAACAAGGTTACATGGAAAATTACTAACTTTTGAAAGAGAAATCAATCAAAAGAAAAAGTTACAAGAATCTGGTAAAACTGTTGATGACTATACTCCAGGTAGCACAACCTTATTAGGACATGACTCACCATCCTGTTCTAATAATTTTGGATCTTTTGACCACATTGACATAACTGCTGGGATCTCATCAGATGGATCTTTCCCAGCTTATGACAATGAAGAACTAAGTCAAACTGCTGACAACATGTGTTTCATCATGGATGATTTAAAATATTTTAGCAGTGATGACTTAGAAGAAATGGAGATCTTACACCAACTGGCCTTGTTAAGCATTAAAACTAACAAATTTTACAAAAGGTCAGGAAGGAAATTTCCAGGACTTAACAATTCAACAAAAGTTGGTTTTGACAAATCAAAACTGAGATGTCATAAGTGTCAAAAGTTGGGACACTTTGCTAGAGAGTGTAGAAGCTCTAGCTACAACCAACCCATGTCTGGAAATCAATTTAACCCCTCTTATAATAGGAATAATGGACCACAAGCTCCACAAGTTCAATATGTGCCACAAGTACAATATGTCCAGATGCCTGCTCAACAACAACAACAGCAGCTGATGCCTCCTTTTCCAACTGCTCAACAACCTGCACAAACTCAACAACCCCCTCAGCAACAAAGCTTATTTACCTCAGGGTATGTTGACTGGAGCAGTCTTCCTTATGACACATCTGAATGTTGTCAGGATGCAGACAATAAAGTCTATGATGTCAACTGGGGAGAACCTAATAATGGCAGAAAGAACTTTGCCTTAATGGCTTTTGAAGGATATTCTTCCAATTCTGCACTCACTCAGGTATCACAGCAATCTCTTGTAAAGCTTTGCTCAAAATCTTGCAAAGAATCTTTTGCTTTAATAAGAGAAACAAATGTGCATTTACAAGGCAAATCTAATGATATGGAAAGAAAATACACCCAAATGAAGTGTGATTTAGAAAGAAAAATTGCTTTAAAAAATAAAGAAATTTCTAAATTGACTGATAAATCCATAGAAACCCAAGCACAAATTAAAACAATGATAGACAACCTAGGAAATGTCAGACAAGAGCTTGCTGACACCAAGGTTGATTGTGAAAAATGTGTTGAGTCTTGTAAAGGGTACCAAATGTTGCTTAACAAACAAACTGCAGCAATTGTTAAGTTTGGCATTGGGTATACCCACACTGAATCACCAACAGATTTCACCCACAAAACTGATAATGATGGGAAGAAATTGATTCAAACTTCTGACATGGAGGAATGCACATCCTACCATCAGAACTTTCTCAAAAAGGAAAGTACTGCAGAAGTTAAAACAACTGACAATAAGCCATCAGTAGTTTCAACTACATTAGGAGTTGAGATCCTGAAAACTGCTGATGACCTATTTCAAAATGCTGAGATTGTCAGTAAATTGCCTTCCAACTCTCTTGACTTATCTAAAAAGAAAGAGAAGGCAAAAGCATGTGAAATATGTGGTCTGTTTAACCACATAACTGAACTTTGTAGATATAGAAAGGCAAATCAGTTAAACAAGAAAAGACAACAACTGATTGTGGGAAAACAGATAAAACAAAATTTTGAAAATACTTTCTTTCCCAACAAACAACAATCAATTAAAAACCTTTCTCAGAAGAAGTTTTTATCTCAACAAAAGTCTTCTTCTCAAAGTTCATCTTCAGAAGTTACACCTAACTCATCAGTAGTTTCACAAACTACTGAAGTTAAAGATTTGATAAATTTGGTTAAACTTCTGATGACCAAAGTTGATGGTGGACACCAAAAAGAACCCACCATTGTTCTTAATGACAAATCCATTGCCAAAAAGACATGGATTTCTAAAATTGGTCCACAACAAGCTGCACCTGTTCTCAAGAGCAAACCCAAAGCCAAATTGGCTTGGGTTTCCAAATCTAACTAATTTGCTATCTTGTGCAGAGGGTCTCCAGAGGTTTGAATAGCATATGGTATGTTGATAGTGGAGGCTCAATGCACATGTCTCTCTAAAAAGGCTCTCTACTGAAGAACTTACAAGAAGAGCTCAACTGTTATCTGATAGGTTGGCTACTGAAAAAGAGAGAAAAGCCAAAAGAGCAGAGATAGTAGAAGAACTTGTAGCAAATGGCTATGGTTCAAAGGCCTCAGTCTCAAAATGGAAAGAACAAACTTTGTATGAAACATACAAGAAGTTTAAGGCCAGCAAAGCTGCAGAGCCAGAAAGATTTGAAACTCCTGAAGTCCAACCAACTTCAATCATTAGGAGATCTTCTGGTGCACTAAGAAAGCCAGCTACAAAGAGAAAAGCAGAGGGAGAACCCACTGTGAAGACTGATTTCAAGATGGTACTCTTGGAAGGGAATCAGTTGGTTCATGGTGATTTTGATGTAGAAGAAAAACCCTTGCTTACACAATTCAGAGATCGTGCTACTTATGCCTATCAACTACAACAATCCATTCAAGAGAAAACACATACAAGAGTTGTAACTGAACATCACTTACCCAACATTCCTATTCAAAGTGGTGTTGACTTTCAAGGTAGTCAAGAATCTCACCTGAGAGTCACTGAAATAGAAGATATTCCCCAATCATCCTCAGGTTTACCTCAGGAAACAGGCTTGGTTTCCTATGCCTCTGACTTTGACAGGTCAAAGGTAAATATCATCAAATGGTCATTTACTGATTCTAACTCAGTATTAGTGACCAGGAGAGATCGTTCAAGTAAGGTCTACAAAAACTCAAAGGAGTTGAGTGTATTATCTTCCAAAGACCTTCTTACCATTCAACATCTCACACCTGAACAAGGATCTCTCACTGAGCAACAAAGATGTACTCTTACTACCCGGATGACAGCAGAAATCTGGAGGATACTAGAAGAGAGAAAGAATCAACAATAAAGATTGGATAAGGTTTTGGCTTCATCAATCCAGGGGGAGATTGTTGGGACAAAGAGGATTGAAGAAACCACCTTTTGATAACCTTAGTCCAAATCATATCCTGCTTAAGTATAGAAGAAACTACTGAAGAAGAAATCAGAAGTACTGAAGAACAAAATAGCAAAGTACTGAAGAGTTAACCATCAGAAGTTCTGAAGTCTAACCAGACACTACACTACAGAACTACTGAAGACAAACTACTCATCAGCAGTTTGTCACTCATCAGCACTTTGATATCAGAAGCTTCTAACCGATTTAGACTTCAGTAGTTTTAGTATTATATTGTTTTGTTAAAGTCTTGATTCAAGTTTCAATGTACAGACTGTTGTAACCTTATCTTAAGCTTAGTATCTTAGCTAAATATCTTAGATTACTTCAGACAACAGTTTTGTATGTTGGTCTATAAATAGATGAGTTTGTTCATCTATTTTAGATATGTGATTTACTTTGAAATTAATTGAAAACCTTCGAGGCTTTTAACTTATAATCCATTTCACATCTGAGAAACATAAACTGCATTTACTGCTTTATACTTGAACTGTTTTTATTGTTTCTCATTAACTGCTCAGTCAAGGGGGAGTAATAACTCCTCTTAAAAGTGATCTTTTAATCTTAGAACACTTATTATTCCGCTGCTTAATAACTCTCATATAAATCTGTAAACACATAAGTGTTCACTAAAGAGGCCACTGATCCAACACACACATCTTATGATAGGTCGCCACTAGTTGGGACTATCATACACACATTGGTTTACTTGTTAACTGAAGACGCAACCTAAGGTGAGTTCACGACCCCTCTTTTATACATTTTTCCTTGGGGGAGAAACATGCCACACGATTTAATAAATGCAACGTTTATATCATGAATATGCAACACTTTTGGAATGCAACACTTTTGAAACACAACTCTTTTGAATTGCAACTCTTTTGATTACTATACGATGAAACAAGGAAGTTCCTGGGGAAACCATGAATGTGCGGGGCACAACGGGGGAAATGTGGATAGATCTATTGGGCTTGACAAGCCCCACCCGTCGGCTGGGAGCCGGGCGGGTGCATATTGTCTCTATTGTAGTAGTTTAAGCAACTCAAACACGAGCAGCAACGCAGGAAACACTTGTTAGTAATGGTTTCAGCAACACAATCGTAGTAGTAAGGAAACGCTGGTTAGGTTATTAAACACATTTCATGATTTGGTATTTTGTGACGGAACTCGTAACGCATGGAAACTATTTGTAAACTTAAAACCTGTGAACTCACCAGCATTATATGTTGACATGTTTTTGCATGATTTCTCAGGTCGCTAAGGTAGCAGCATCTCAGGGCTTAGGCGCACGCGTCTGCACGGCGTCTAGTTTAGGTTTCATGGTTTTCGAATGTTGAATAATATTGAATACTTTTGGATTTTGAGTTGTAAACAAAGCTTCCGCTACTATTTTATGGTTTAAACTTATGTTTTTAAATTTGCATGTGTTCATATAGTACTGTTTATTGTGATCGTTGACTTGGATCCTGGTTTGTCACGCGCCTCGCGGTAAAACCCCGCAAGTGGAATTTGAGGGTGTGACACTGACAAGCCCCACTCGGGCCGACTGGAGGTCGGTGGCGGGTGCATATTTGTCCTACCAAACTTTACGGCACCGGGTGATGAACCGGTGACGGGTATTAGGCATTATAACGTTCAGCAGTGGTTCACGACACTATAGTATCACGTATTCGATGTCTAGCTAGCATCAGGTATAGATGTAAGGATTGTTGGGTCTGGTTTACAAACGTTACAAACTTTTACAACTAATCTCTGCGACTCACCGACACTTTATGTGTTGACTAACATTGCATGTTTTCTCAGGTCGCTAAGGTAGCAGGAGGCGTAGGCGCACTAGAGTCTCACTGCGTCTCATTCGGTCTTGCATGTTTTAAACTTGGTCGTTGAACTGTTTTACTTTCATACTTTGGTTTGTAAACTTATTAAGCTTCCGCTGTTTGTGTTTTGGTACTTTATAACTTTTGAACAATGATGGTTGGATTTTATTACGTTGTATTGGTATCATATAGTTGTCATTTATTGTGACAGTTGACTTGGATCCTGGTATGTCATGCGCCTCGCGGTAAAACTCCGCAAGTGGAATTTGAGGGTGTGACAAATGTTGCCCTCAAGAGCGGATCTTGAAGAAGAAAGAAAGAGATGATGCAGTCAAGATCAAATCTTGAAGAACGAAAGGAAGAATGTTGTCAAGAAACTCGTTTTCGAGTGGACACGTGAAGATCAAGAACCTACGTGGTTGGATCGAGAAAGAAGAGCAAGAAAGAAAGCTAGATACTGAGCAAGAAAAAAAGAGCGATCAAGACCTGAGTGGTCAGATTGGCGAGGTAAGAGAAGCATGGTCAGGTTTTAGGATTAAGGGGGAGTGTTGAAAGTTAATTCTAAAACACGTATGAGTTGAAATCAATCATAAAACACGTATGAGTTGAAAGTTGAAGGACCAAAGTGAAAAATTAATTTAGATTAGTTATTTGATTTATCTAGTAAAGTTAACATTAGTTTGAATGTTTAGAATTATCTAGTTTGACTAATTAGTAGAGATAATGATTTATGGTTAGTATTAGATTATTATTGCTAGAAGTATTTGAGTAGGATTAATATGGTAATATTAGTGTCGCGGGTGTCCACCCAAAGATCCGATGTGTGTATTGTGTTTTACCGTTTGTTTCTAACATAAAGGGACGATGCTCTAGCGGTATCCGGATAATTTTATCTAGTGCGTCATTGGTTGGAGTCTCATTTGTGCCAAAGGTCATGCACGAGCTAGGTTTTACCACAGTGGGCCTACGGGCGGTGGGCTTCCCCTTGAATTGGTGATGAGCCAGGTCAAAAACCTTGTCTGCGGTCACGGGCATGGGTGATCTTTTACTTATGGGTGTACCCAGATAACCGGGTTTTGTTGGTCGTTAAAAATAATAATAATAATAATAATAATAATAACCAATCATCAATGATTTAGACACATTTCTTCTTATCTGCACTTCTCTTGTATTTCACTATATCAATTCATTTAACCCGTACCAAGTCTATCTTAATCATGAACATCACCTTCTAATTCTTTTAGTTTATTGTTGTAATAATATAAGGTTTTCAAAGTTGGACCCAGTTCCATGACCTTTTTTTTAAGTTTATTACCATATGTCGTAAGAATATTTGAGTATCAAGTTTATGATGTGGGGTATGCTACATTATTACTTAATTTGGTTGCACTCCCTAACTTATTAGCTATTTTATCTTTTAAATCATTTGCATCTAAATTGGTTGTCAAATTGTGCTTTGACTACTTCACGAGATCGATAAAGGAGTCATTTCTCTTGGGTTATATGTACACGTGGCAAGATGGGCGGGTTGGATAACCGCTCAAAATAGTTTGGGCTATGTTGGGTTAGGTTGACAAGCAAACATATTTCTTGTATAAGTCAATGATCTAGAGGCATTGGGCCTTAGAATATCAATAATCCAAAGGACCAAAAGGTCTATTAAATGTTTATGAAACAGTTGTCTACTTGTCTTTCTATTACAAAAGGTGACAATTGTGACTAAAAACACAATAAGTTAACCAAAATATGTAAACAAAATGATTGTTTGTTCCGTTATGATTCAATTAAATTTTACGGTTCAAGAGAATGTAATCTTGAATATAATCTAAAAAGGTAAGGTTATATTTTATAGAAAAAAGTGTATGTAACTTGGAGGTAGTGTATATTTTATGAATCTCATGCCCCGTCTTAGGGATCCTCAAAGTGAACTCCTACTGCTCAGGTCATGCATGGGGGCCGCTAAGTTACTTTTTGGGTTGCGAACTTGTCAACCCCACTTGATGGTGGAAGCGGTATCCCTTTTCGATGATGGCCTCCGGGAGGCTATTGAAGATATAGTTGTGTGTGGTGGCCCCTTCTTCGGGGACCTCCAGTGGTGCTTGGCATCCTTGTCGATGCGTTTAGGTGGTTTTGGCCTCCTTTCAGCTTGAGATGTTGGGGTTTATGCCTTTGTGGCGTCTAGAGCTCAGTCTTGGGAACTTCAGGATCATATCCTTCGAAACAGTGGGGTCATCTGGCTAGACCCGGACTATCAACTGGCGCTCGAACGCTTAAATGTCTATCTCCCGGACTTTGATATTGGCGGTTTTCTTAATAAGGACACCACCCCCTCAAAGCCACAAAAAATTTGGCGAATGCTCTGTTTAGCAAAATTGCTCAGAGCCTGGGAGAAGTTTTTGAGTTGTCCTCCCGCGAGAAGGCGGTGATTGAATGCCTAAAGGGCCCTCATGCTCAGGATTTTTTTATCGTTATCCCGATTGAGGGTTTGGGTCAATACATGTCTGCAGTGGAGTACATGGCTATACTCAAGTACCGTTTGATGATCCCTATGTATCCGGAAGATGAAACATGCCCCATCTGCCGTAAAGCTTGCATGGATAAATACGGGGAGCACGCATTTCATTGCAAAGAGCTCCCTGGATTCAAATACCGACATGACTGGGTGAGTGACGTTTTGTGGGACATACTTAGAAGAGCTGAGATTTCTGCCAAAAAAGGAGGCCCCTGTAAATTTTCTCACAGACCCTGCGGAAGGGAGATCCACCCTGCGACCAACAGATCTGCTTGTCTTTGGTTGGGAGAGGGGGAAACATGCATGCGTGGACCTCACAGGGGTATCTCCTTTGGTTAGGTTAAAGGAAACAGGGTTTGTAGTTGGGCAAGCATCGAGAAAGGCGGAATAGAAGAAAGTAGATAAGCATGCTAAAGCTTGTGCAGAGAACCAACATGTCTTCATTCCTTTGGCCTTTGATACCTTTGGGTCCCTAGCGCCAGAAGCTATTCGTTTCATGACCAGGGTCCAACGGGTCGTCCACAGCAATAGTTCATCTTCAGGGGGGCAAGGTTTTGTCTTTGGTAGACTAGGGTTTGCAATTCAGAAAGGGGTGACAGCGGAGCTTGTTGCCCGTCTACCTTCTATTGTGTTGTAACTTTCGTATTTTGAGTTGTAAAAAAAACAATTATAATCATATTTTATTTCTTGAAACTTGCCAAGTTACATCAAAAGAAGATTGTGCCTAGAAGATGGCTTACAATTTTTTTTTAATTCAATGGACCGGGTATCAGACAGACAATAGATTTAAAAACCCGATGATTTCATAGATAAGTTAAAATTTTATGATATATAACTAACTTAAGCGAAATATGAAATTACATTATATTTCGATGTGAAATTGCAAATGTAAACCGCGTACGGAGTCTAGAGTAACGAATATATGGAGCCTGAAGTAGTAAATCAATCAACAAATGAGATTCTGATAGGGGAAACATTTAAAAAGTATGCAATATAAAGTCCACTAACGTAAGAAGCATAAGAAACCACCAGGGGATGACAAGTGTCCTGTTAACCAAACCCCAGTTAACCTAACCAAACTATAATTAATCATAATATCAGTTTAACCCAAGGGCATTCCAGACTTTTTCACACGTAACTGATTACGTGAATCACTTTTGTTATTTTTGTAAACGATTTTTTCAAATCAGAATTTGAATTCTAAAAACACCAGACGATCTCACAGACACACACATTACGTTTCAATCCAATTACGAATTCAATCTCAATCTGATTATCACGATTACAGTTAAATCGACCAATTCATCATGTTCGGTACGTGTATTCGTAGTTAATTAATCCATTTTTCATTAGTTTTTTGTTTAATTTTTGTTTTTGTTTATCAGATTTAAACTTGTCTAGTTGACGAGCAGAGAGTTTCTGCTGAGAATTTGAATCCAGTGCCTGATTATAATGCTTTTCATGGTATGATCATCATCCTCTGTTTTTTAGTCAAAAAACAGAGACCTGTGTTTTGATAGATTTTGTTAACATGATGTTTTTATCTGTGTTCAGACTTGATCAAAAACACTAACCAGGATGTTGATATTCATAGTTTGAACCTCATCAACGAATTCAGAGTTCAAGGTATTTTTTAGTTTTTTTCTATCACTTATATGAATGCGTCTGATATTATATACGAGTGCGTCTGTTTTTAAAATGTAGTTGATTATTGCTGGTATTGGTACTATATGAGTGCGTCTACTTTTATTAAAGAGTGTGTCTCTATTTTGCAAACTTTTATTTTACCAAGTGGGTTTGAATTGTCAATAAGTGCGTTTGTTTTTGTTTGAAGGTGTTGCAACTGATGTTCCTTTTGATGACCAAGCTAGTAACACATATATCCCTAATGTACCTGATTCTCTCAAACCTGCAAAGGACATGGAGTTTCCTAGTATTGACCATGCACAAGAGTTTTATGCAAAATATGCAAAGGCTGGTGGTTTTTCTATTCGAAAGGGTATGTCAGATGTGCGAAAAGGTGTTCTAAGACTTAGGTACTTTGTATGCTATAAGGAGGGTTTTAAGCCAGTCAAAGTAGGTGAAGAGAGTTCTAACAAAGATGCTATGTCAAGGAAAAGGCCTTCTATCCGGACTGGATGTACTGCACATATTAGGCTAACCTTTGAGGATGGAAAAAAATTCAAGGTTTATGGCTTTAGAGAAGGTCATAATCATCCTTTTGTACATGAGAGTGATATTCATTTTCTAGCAGCAAACAGGAAACTGACATATACTCAAGAAGAGATGATATGTGAGTTGTCTTCATTGAACATGGGTCCTGTCAAAGCTTTTAACATTATGAAGACTAAGTATGGAGGTTTTGAGAAAGTAGGTGCAACTGTAACTGATTGTAAGAACTTTAAAGGTGGCCTAAACAGCTTCATTGGTGAGTTTGATGCAGATATGATTGTGTCTAGGCTTAGGGATAAGAAGAAGTTCCTGCCAGATTTTTCATTTGAGTATTCTGTGGATCAAAAGAATGCATTAACCGGATTATTTTGGGCGGATGCTTTATGCAAGAGGAATTACATGGAATTTGAAGATGTGATTTCGTTTGGTGCAACATTTAACACTAACAAGTATGTTTTAAATTTTATTTTTTAAGCTTGATATCCAACTATTATATGTTTTTTAATTTTTTTAAATTATTTTTTATTGGTTATTGTAGGTATAAGATGGTTTTTGTACCATTTACGGGAATTGATAACCACTGTCGGAATGTCACACTTGGTGCAGGTTTGTTGTCATCAGAGACAACTGAATCATATACATGGTTGTTACAATCGTTTTCCAAATGTTTTGGAAAGCATCCCAAAGTGGTTGTAACTGATCAAGATCCTGCTATGAAAAATGCAATCCAGTTGGTTTTTCAAAATAGCAGACACAGACTGTGTATGTGGCATATCATGAAGAAGGTTTCTGATAAGGTTTGTATCAACATTTTAGTTTAATTAATGAGTGCGTCTGTTTTCTATAAGAGTGCGTCTAAATAGTTTTATTTTGATGCATTTCACCGAGTGCGTCCAAACTTATCAATGAGTGCGTTTGATAGATTTTATGTTTTCTAATGTGACTGCGTCCAAATGTCTAATTCAATGCGTTTGTTTCCATGTTTTTTTTTTGTGTTTTTGTAGGTGGGTAGTGCATTGTGCAGTGATGATGAGTTCAAAAGGAGAATTTGTGCAATTGTGTGGACAGATTCCATCAGTCCTGAGACTTTTGATTTCGAGTGGGGTGTACTTATTTTTGATTAACAATTAAATGAGAACACTTGGTTGTCTGACATGTTTGACCTGAGAACGATGTGGATCCCTGCTTTTTACCAGGATGAACCTATGTCTGGGCTAATGAGGACAACATCAAGATCTGAGAGTGAGAATCATTTTTTTTTTGCCAGGTGGCAAATTCTCAGTTGACTCTTGTTGAGTTTTTCAACCATTTTGAAACATCCCTTGAAGCTCAAAGATTTAATCATAGGAAGAATGACCATGATTCAAGACATACAATTCCTGATATGTGGACTACAAACCCTATTGAGCAAGAGGCTGTTAAAATATTTACACGGACTATCTTCTTTGATATCCAAAAAGAAATATATGCCACTTATGAAGGATTAATAAGTGTTCATATGCAAAGGGCTGATGAAGAAGGGTTTTTAAAGGTTTATGTTGATGATCCACAAGCATATGGTCAAGGCCTTATTGTGGTATTTTTTTTTTGTTTTTTAATAATGAATGCGTCTGTTCTTTTAATGAGTGCGTCCAAACTCAACAGTATAGTTTTTACCTTTTTTACAGGTTCTTTTCAAAAAGGAACTTGTTGATGGTGTTGAGGATGTGACTACATTATGTACATGTAGGAGGTTTGAGCAGTACGGGCTTCTGTGTAGGCATATTTTTGTTTTGTTTTAAGGTTGACGAAAGTTTATAGATTCCCAAAAAGATACATTCTGAGGAGGTGGACAAAAGATGTTGTTCCAAATGAAATCAAGTATTCATTTGAAACATGAGAGTTTGGTGATGACAAGACGAAAGAAGCAAGGCGTATTGCACGGGAGATAGTTTTGGGCTGTGAATATCTTGCAAACTCTCTAATTTTAGATTTAGCTGAGTTAACTTTGGATAATGATAAAATCAAAGAGATGGTTAAGAAGGTTGATGAGGGCAGGTTTAAGAGACCTAGTCACCAGAATAAGCATGACAGGTATGCTTCTCTTCTTGGTTATGAGAACCCATCAAATGCTGAACCCACTATTCGACTTCCGAATGGTATAAGGAACAAAGGCCGTGGCAAGCAGAAGCGAATAAAGTCCACAAGGAAAAGCAGGTTAGTCGATCCAGCAAAAGAAAGAGGAAATGTGCCATATGCGGAGAAAGTGGCCATGATCGACGAAAACATGCGAAAGAGGGTGCTTCAACGCAGCCGCAAGGTGAACAAGATGATCATATTGTTGAAGATGATGTTGATGATAATGCAGAGATAGATTTAGAAGTTTATGATGATGATGAGGAGGAGTTGCCTTAGACAGTTGCAGTGGACTTTGTAAATTTTACATATGAATGCGTCTGAATATGTTACAAGTGCGTCTGAATTCTGGTTTTTTATTTTAGTTAATTTTAATTTTTAGATATATGAGTGCGTCTGTTTTTAACACGAGTGCGTCCAAATATAATCAAATGAGTGCTTCCAAAATTAGTTAATAAGTGCATCTAAGTTATCATTGATAATAAAAAACTAGTTACATTAACCATTACCACCATCACTACCATCACTACCACCACTACCACCACCACATTTACACCAACACCATCGCCACCACCATCTAAACCCAAAAAAAAAAAAACAACCACTTAAACCAGAAAAAAAAAGATATACAAACAACCACCACAAAAAACCACCATAAAACCACCACCATCAGTTGCCACCCAAGATTGCATCCCTTGCTTTTTGTTTTGCTGCCATGTTCTTCAGGATACAGGTCTGTGTGTTGCTTAGTGACTGAGAGACGAGGTTGTCAAAAGATGCCTGAGTATGTAGTTGCTCAATAGCTGTATCTCTGAATGGTGTCTTCTCCTCCTTCATCAGCTTTTCTATCAGATCCAGGTTCTTCATATACTGCCTGCATGTTGTTGATTGCTTCAATGTGATTTTCAGCCATTTTTGTTTGTTGTGTTTTTAGTTGTATCAGTATGTTTAGATGATAGTGTTTATATAGACTAAAAATAGAAAGTTAATTAGGTGGTAGTTGAATATTGAATTTCAAGATTTATCTAAATTTATTACCAATCAAATCATAGTTAATACACAGTAAGATTTTTTAGTTTTTTACCAATTAAATAATCATGTAAAGCTTTACTGATTTATTTTATACAATTAATAAGATATGCAACTTGCATATGTTAATCATTACTTGTACGAATAATAAATTTATAAGTAAACATAATCTGTTTTTTATTTGTCATAAAGGTGCGTCCAAACATTATATTGAGTGCGTCTGAATTTACAAGAGTGCGTCCAAACATACAGTGAGTGCGTCTGAATTTACAAGAGTGCGTCCAAACATACAGTGAGTGCGTCTGTTTATGTATTTTGACTCAGTATTTAATGACTTTTTTAGACGCAGCTTATAATACATGAGTGCGTCTGTTTGATGTCTTCAAGTGTTCTTAATCTGAATCTTTTTGAAATCCATTTGTTTCTGTAATTGTAATTATATTTATTAAAATCGTATGTTTTTGTTAATATTATATGCGTTGATTGTGTTTTTTGAATAGGATTAATGTGATTTTAAACCATCGAATGCAATGCTCTGTTTTTTGTTTTTTCTGCAAATCACGAACTGTTTATGATTCAATTCAATGTTTTTGATTGTTTGATGATTCTGAACATTTAATCGGTTTCAATTATTTGTTTAATTGTTGAAATAATTTTGTTTTGATGTTACGTTTCGATCAATTGTTGAATCTCTGTTGTTACGATTTTCTACAAATTAAAACGCGGATTACCTAATTTACCTCTGGTTAGCTTAACTGAAGTATGATTAGGGCTTTTAATTACCATCTTACCACCGCCTAAATCCAATGGCTCAGGATGCTTCTTACGCTTCGTACATTTAGACGCTTTATACGTTATCTCTTCCCTTTAAAATTTTGGTCCAACCACGAACAATTGAAGAGTGCTTTGTAGGTTAGTCCTTCAACACTAATACAGGTGGGTTTCTTATGGGATGGTGAATGCACACACTCATTACTTGGCACATTATTACCAAAATGCTATTTTGGGGCAATAATAAGGAATGCATTTGAATTTCCAATTTTAGTCTATTGTTAACAAGTCACTTTGTTGTAGGTAGGGATTTGAAAGTGTAGGGTCACAAGTCAAGTGATTTGGATATGAATCATCTATATTAACACACATAAAATGAATCTTTTAAAGTTGTCACCTTTTTTTTGGAAAAAAATAATTCAAAGTTCACTTTTTATATCTTAAAAAATAAAATTTAAAGTTAATACATTGACACTAATGCGACTATAATATTCGGGGAATAACTAGCAATCAATAATGGTTGCGAAAAGCGGGGTCTATGGACATGATTTGTACTAGGGCATAACCATCTTCTTTTGACCCAATCTATATTTTATCAAAGTAATGTTCTAGGAGCCCACTAACCATCCTCTTTAAACACTATTCATGATGTGTATTAGCTTAATGTTATCTTAAACATTATAAAATGAAAAGAAAAAAGAAGAAGGAATTATGAGTGTAATGGAGTTGAAATGGGAAGTCAACTTCCATTCTGATCACAATAAAACCAACATACTTTTTGCCGCAAGCAAAAGTGAAGTATTCTTTCTGAAAAGGAAATGTAAATGAAGGGAAAAAGGAAAAGAGCGGAGTGAATAGGGAACAGGATGGGGTTGGGTGGGGGGTGGGGGGGGGGGGGGGGGGGGTAGGGGGGGCTAGGGAGTGTGTATGTATATCTAGACACAACAATACCTACATTAGTTTACCAAACTAACATTTAATTAACCAAGCCACCAAACACCAACACCTACAAGACATGTGAGATGAGACAAAAGCTTCATATGTACAGATTAAAAAGAGGGACTGTTTCTGTTTTACTATTTCAGAGGGAATTGATGGATTGGGGGATAAAGTACAAGTAATGAAAGGTTAGGTACTAGTTGTTTAAGAAGTGTGGTGTATGCATAATGAAAGTTGGCATAGGAATCTTTATTTTCATGATTGTACAAGTAGTAGTGAGTGTTGCTGCCTGCTTTTCCATGATTGTTTCACAACTGAAATGATTAGTTACTTCTCTTTAATGTAGTACTCTTGTATCATATCAATATTTTCTCTCTTTAGCGGGCAAAGGCATTCAAGGGTAAGTACCCTAGCCCCCACCACTTCCGCTTTGTCACGTTAAAATGAACTTAAAGTACTCTAGAACCACTAAAATACTGACGGCACTCTAGGGTACTTTACCTAAAGGTTTTGATTGGAGGAAAGTTGGTCAAATAGTCAAAGCATAGATTCCACCACACAAATCTTCTCGGCAACATGTTGCTATGAACATGAAATCTACAACGTTGCCGAGGGGGTGGTAGTGGTGCTGTCGACCGGGAACGGTAGCCACGTAGCACTACCTGAGGAGTGCCTGTCCACCCTTGTCTACAACAATTATTAATTTAAAAATGCGTTATACACATACATACACACAATATAAGGTCAAGTTTATTAGATAGAAAGAGAGAACGTTTCGATTCATAGAGTGTCTGAGATATAAATAAGAGATTGTTTCTCAACCATCCATTATATATGATTTAAGATCTAAAAGTTGTTTATTTTTTTAGTTTCTGAGCTAAAGTTACACATATGTTCATTGATATCGTTAAGGTTCGGTAAACATAGAGTGTAAGATTTCAATCCATAATATATAGAGTAAAGTCGTATACCTTTAGATTTTCAAATGTGGAGTCCATGTTGTGGTATAGTCTCTAGGAATACGCTTTATCTTTCACTGGAGAATCACATTCTCTTGTTAGTGTATCTCCTAATAACAAATTACACACTAATGCACTATACTATACTGGTAAATGTTTTTTATGACCACAAATATTTCAAGAATTTGTAACAACCGATCTAAATCATTTATTATTTATAGAAAAGGAAATAGAAAAGTGTATAATAGTAAAAGATTAATAACTTCTCTTACTAATAAATTAATTTCCCTTATCTGTCCCCTCTCAATATATATTACTTCTTGTAGAACATAGAATTTTACCAAATTTCTATAGATGTGTAGATATTTATAATATAGATTTTACTAGTCATGTTTGAATATATTAGATATATACATCAATAATAAATGAACCCCTCGGTCCCCCATAGACACACACCACACATATAGTTGGGTTGTATTAAGATCTCCCTTAAGTTGAGAGAATCGTGAGCTCTATGAAATAATTTAAAAAAATTTTTTTTTGCTTAAGTATCTTAAATTTATTTTATTATTAAAGAAATTCTTAAAAAAAATCATATGTAAAATCTCACACACCAGTGTAAAAGTTAATACACCCATATGATATTCATGCCTTTCAACTTAAATTCAAATTTAGCCTTTGTAAAAGTCGCTGGAGCAATGGAGGTGCTAGCTAAAGGGGAGCCCCATCTATTCTAAAAATTTAGCTTTTGGAAGCTTCAAAAAGCTACTGTTCAAAAACATTAATATTATTTTCCCTTATTAGCTGTTTTTCTATAGCAATAGAACATTAAAGTTCTAAAAGCTTCTTTCAAACACAACAGCCTTACAGAATGTATAATACATATTTTTTCTATAAAATTATTTTGTTGGAAATTATGTAAAAAATATTTTTTCTATAACTTTGAAAAATCACACATACACATAGAGAGAGAACACTTGAAAAAAAACATATGTTGTTGACACTAACAACATATATGTACATACAAAAGGAATTAGAAGAAAATATACTTGTGTTCATCTTATATATATTGTAAGTGTTGATTCAAAACACGAGCTTTTGCTGATGTGTGTGAGAAAGAAAACAAGCAGGAAGATGGGTGATGAGATGGTGGCCGGTTGACAAAGGTGATGATGTGTTGTTACATAAGATGAGGAAGTGAGAGAAACACAACTTATCATCTTTAAACGAAAATAGTTTATCTAATTCACACAAATGCATAACAACTAATGAAATTAGGGTTATTATGATATTAGAGTTGATATAATCATAAAACCATAACAAGTAATGAAATTGTCCGCTACCATCTCTTTTTCTCAACTGTGTTCATAACTCAAGAACCATAACTCCATCAAAACGACACACCCTAAAGGAATCCGATCATACTAACAATGTGTCATCTTCCATCTCTCTCACGGTTATTGGATTTACTAGCTAATCAGGCATTTATTTATTATTATCATGTTTTTCATCACTTAAAATCAGAACTGATCCACAAGTTACTTATTATTATTTTTTATTAGATGCATCACTAGAAAATGAAGAATCAATGTTTGGATTTTTGATGGGACGAAAACAATCTTACAAGTACTTATGAGTGTGAGGGTGTGTTAGTCATTCTAGTACCTAAGGCTAAGGGCTAAGGCACAAATGTAGAGCCTAAAGCTATGGATTGTATATTAAGTGGACATCATCATCCTAGTAGTGATTATTAATTTCTAGTACATTAATAAAAATATAAATATATATTATATGCACAAAAAATGGGATAACGAGATCGAGTAATGTGTCCTAGGCTCCGAGCTTTGAACTATCGTGTACTCACGCTAATCTCGTACATGAATGTAACTCTTAAATCCAGGCTCATAGTCATGCATGTCCGGTTTTGCTCCAACTGAAATATTCTTTACTAATTTATTGCGACTTACTTTTTGGAATATATAGCAATAACATGCGTGTATGTTTCTAGAGACCCGTAACAATTGTACCATGTCGTTTCTAAACGTTAAATATATGTTCGCGATTTGCTTCAACAGTTACAAAGACACATTAAGATATTTAACTTTATTACGGGCATCACGTGTCGTTCAAGAAGTCGATATTTTCAATGTTTAACACACCCAAAATCATCCTATTGCTTTAGTTCCATAATATGAGTTAATAGTCGATAGTTGAGGTTTTGATAGCAGTATTGTTTCGACTGTTATACTATAGATAAAATAAATATGTTTTTAGATAATCTTATTACACATGAATATTGATACTTACGTTTCTATTCTTAATTTTCCTTTCTCTAATTCTACCAACGTCTTTATGTTGTAAATATACCACTAATAAAACAAGAAACTTTAATTTTTTTTTATATTATTAACATTATATTCTTTTGGTTGATAACAGATACAGAAACCAAATCCATTAAAATTCCTTACATTCAACTTGTTGTAGTAATCATACTTATAGCATTATTAAAAATCTTACCAACAATTTATAGTAAAATATAATATGCTTTAGAACACTTAAAGTATACTCTCATGATATGTCAGTTTTGCTTTTTAGCATCCTTTTTGCGTTAAGAAACTACATGTCCTAAAGGGTCAACATCATGTATCTTAGTTTAAAATTAAAAAATGAAAAACCACACTACCAAGTAAAAAATGACTTTGGTAATTCATAAATTAAAGAATCAAAAACATGAAACTTATTATAAAAAGAACCATAGTCTATTTTGATTTTCTTTTATACACAAGTCTAACCTCGATCTCTTATCGACAAAATGAGTAAACTCGGCCCTACAAGTTCTAACCGGTCAAAGCAAAACATGTAAAAGTACGAGAGTCGGACCCATATGCCATACTACCTTTTAAGGTAAAACGACTCGACCCCACGAACCCTAACTAGCTAGATGATGAAACCCGAACCCATGGTCCCTACCTACGAGGATCGAACCACCGAGACGCGAATCGAACCCATGTTTGAACCAAAAAAGGTGAGTCTTGAACCCCTAACCATGAGTACACAAATCAGAAAGCTTCTTCCTAGCTTCCACAATCTCATCAAAAAAGTCATCTAGTTGCACAATCATATTCTCAACTCCACATTGCAACCCTACAAAACAACTTTTTAACTTTTCAACCCTCTCACTTACATCAAATTCCATTCCGGTCCCTCGGCTTCTTTCCGCCTCTGTTTTCAGCTCATCAATGGCGTTTTTCGCGCTCCAAAACTCGTAAAGCAGCACACCATTCTGCCCATCCTCATTCTCCATCACTTTCTCGTGTAATCTCGAAGCGGAAACCATGAAACCCGACTTGTTTTCGTTGTAATTCATGGCAGTATGCCCATGACAAGAGGATGAAAAGCTTGTAACAGGAGAGCAATACACCAAACCACTTAACAAGATCATCAAAAGCAGCGAATTCGTGTTGCGTAATGCGAATAAAACGCCTCTAAACCCGTTGAACCCATTGAATTTGGATTCGTTTAACACGTTTTTATCGAATTTCATCATCAATGGTTGGATTCTTGCTCGGATTAATCCCCTGTTTTCTTCCTCTAATCCAACTCTTTCCCTTTGGCACCCATTGATCGCTCTAAGAACCTGCAAAATAAACTAATTTCTATTAATATCCAATCGAATTTCTATTGATCGCAGCTTGTTGCCCGTCTACTAGTCATTATGTAAATTTCTATTCTCTCTTAAATTATATCTATTTTAATTTTTGTTGCTGATTCATATCAACTCAAATCAAGAAATATGAATTGGATTATTATTATTATTATTATTCTTTTAAACTTTGAGGGAAATGACTAAGGTGTTCAAGATTCTGTTTCAAACCAACCAAACTAAAATTGTTCAAAACTGAACCTAATTTAATATTCGGTTTATTAAAAAAAAAAAAAAAAGAAACTGAAAACTGAACAAATTAAATATTCGGTTTTTGTTTTGGCTCAAAACTGAATAAACTAAATAATATATAAAGGTTATTTATTTAATATTTATTTTTTATTAAGCCAAATCCAATAAATTTTTTAGCAAATAATGGTTGGTTAGTTTTTTCAGTAAAACCGAAAACCAAACTGAATTCAAAAGTCAGTTATAAACCAAATGAATCAGTTTGGTTTTCGGTTTTGCCAGGAAAAAAAAATTCAAAACTGAATAAACCAAAAACCGAATAGACAAACCAAGTAAATAAAAATTACCTGGCGTGAAATTTGCGGGTTTAAATAACGATGATTTTCGAGTGAGGCCGCAATAGTAACCGCAGCCGAATAATAATTTTCCATATTGGCAATGCCGGATTTAATAACATGACAAACTTCCCATAACCGGGCACTTTCGTCCATATACTCATCGAGCCATTTTTCGCCAACGGGTAAGTGGAGTTTGTGGACGACTAAGATGAGTTGTGAATGGAAAGATTGGAGGGAAGAGAGGACATGTTGAAGGAAATGGATGGACATGAAGTTGTGTGAGTGGAATGAACGGAAAAGATCATCTAGGCCTTGTGTAAGGAAGTTGTAGAACCCGTTTACGGTGGTTGCTGCGGTGGAGGTGGCGGAGGAGGATCGGAACATGGTGGTGATGGTTATGGTGGTGAAGTGGGAAAAAAGGTGATGGAGATTGTTGAGGTATTTAAATGAGTAGGGAGGAGTATAAAAAGTGAGTAAAACTTGGGGCTATTTTTTTTTTTTTAATTATGGGTGTTGGAGTTTTAAATTTGATATTGATAATATATTTGTTAAAATGGAAATGTACTTTAAGTTTAATGTAATAAATAAATGTAATGGATAGAGAAGTGTGGATTTTGATGGTAGTTTTAATTATATCCATTAGTTTATGATTAGTATTTGAAGTAACTGTTGTTAAATTTGACAGCAAACATAGTGCTAGAAATATTTTGTAAGAGGAAGGGGCGTATCACATAAAAAAAATTCACTTCATTGATTTCTATCTTTTCTGCACTGTCACATCACTTTACTGATTTTACCTAATAAAAAAGAAAGAGGTAATTGTGATATCAATGAGAGAGAGAGAGGGAGAAAGGGAGAGAGAATGATTTGACAAAGAGAGAGAGGGAAAATTCAGGCTTACTGTCCCGTTAGATAGAATAAAAAAATGGTCCACGGAACCCTTACCAGCACTACCGATGGCATTGTTACCGTGCTGGTAGTGGGGTACCCGTGATCAAATCTGGTTGTGCCTCGTCCCCCTAACAAGGATTAACTACTAAACAAATAGCTATACATTGTTGTTTTAAAATAGTATGTTTTTTTATTATTTAAGATAAAAAATAAAAAAATTTTGTTTTTTGTTCCAGGTTGGTATCGGTACCAAATTTGATATTATCCTTTAAGGATTTCAATAATCAGTACTTTCTCATTAAAACGGTATCAACACCAAATTAGATATTATGCTTCATTTTTTATTATGGTATTATGGTTTCTTGAATACCGGTATACATATCAATTTAGCTTATTTGGTACATGTACGGGTATTGGTAGCAAGATCAATGGAGTGCTCGAAAAGAAAAAAAACTGGTATTAAAATGGGTACCGTACTTAAATACCGGTACTGATAATCGTATCCATACCCGTATGGTACCAATATGTTCGGTACGACATTCGTACCCAATTTTGTTCAAATTTTGTATAAATATTTTCAGTATCAGTACGAGCATTGTACCGATCTTTTCCTTACAATAGGTGCCCTTTAATAGGGAGTTTTTAAATTTGGCAGGTTTACCAAAATTTCAAAATTTCAAATTGAGTAACATTTATTGAAATTTAGACCCTAATTAGATGGATAAATTATGCTAATAACTGATTTATGCGTTTTAGACCAAAAATATGAAAGTAATAAAGATTGACGAAACTGGGGGGAAATCTTAATTAACGATATCAGAGCCTTTAATCAAGGAATTTAAGTCTGACAGCTAAGTCAAACCGCCATTGGCACATGATTCAACTCTATGAGATCTTTCCGTTCGCTGGTCGTGGGCTTCGTATGTGACACCCGGCAAACTCAGGTTAATACTTTTACAAACATATAAGTCTACCTTAACAAAAACATTTATTTAACGTACATGAATGGGTCAGTTGAGTCGGTTTGATGATTCAGGGAATCATCGGGAGTTGAATTACACTTACGTATTGTCCAAGGTTCAATGATTCGGGGAATCATTGGGGGAATCATACGCACACACGAGTCTTGAGTCCCGTTGTTGGTGAAATTACATAGTTGGATTAAGTATTAAGTATGAAATGTTCTATAGAAGATGTACAACGTGTGAATACGTGGTTATATGATTAGATATGATTAACATATGTTAGAAATGCATAATCATGTGTTAGAATGTGTTAACATGTGTTAAAAGGTGTTAAAATGGAAAAATTGTGAATCGAAGGACCAACCTTGAATATCCAAGTTTTGCTTCAACCTTGAGGGGGGTCAAACCAAACTCATGAAACTTGATTCGACCCTGTAAAGGGGCGAACCAAGTCAGGGTATAAATATAACCCTTTGTCACATTTTCATCATTTCACAACCCTAACTCGCCTCCAAGTGTTCTCTCTTAACCCTAAACCTGTAGGCAGGAGTTTTTGCCCTTGTTTTTCAGATCTTAAAGCTAAAACATGTTCCATAACCAAAACAAGTGAAGAATCAAGGTGTGTTCATCATCTAAACCCTTTTTATTCAAAGTTTATACGCTATATCAAACCCTAAGTGTCCAGATTTGGTTCAAATAAGTTTTCATGGATAAAAATATTCTAACATCCTTCTAAACCAAATTTATTCATAAATAATTAGTTTTCTTACAAAAACCCCAATGTTGATGGTGTTAAATGCCTTGTTTATGTGTTATATGATATGAAATGATGAATAGATGTTGTAAGGTTTAATTGATGTTTGATGGATTTTCACCCATTTTGGGGATTTTATGTTAGATCTAGGGTTTGTTCATGTTAGTGTTGATGATGATATGATTGGAAGTTCATTGTACATGTCTAATCCGTGCATATTAATCTGTACATGAGGTTGTATTGATAGTTTCCATTTTAGGTAAAGATTCCATGCAATTGATGTGAATTTCCATAATTTTCCATTTTGGGAAAGATTGTGATTGCTATGTGAAACAGGCGGATTTTTTTTGTTAAAATGGTAATGCATGTGGTTAGTATAGACATAGTCAACTGCTGTGATTTGTGACTTTTCACGAAAGGTCGAACCAAAAATCTGATTTCCCATTTGACCTTGTTAATCAGCACGAACCAAATTTACAAACTTTGATTCGACCTTTCGATTGCAGAAATGGAAATTTGATGCAAACTAAGTGTTTTATGTGTAATTCTTGTATGTAAACTATATGTACTTGATCGACTAGTGTAACGGGTCACAAACGGGATGTCGGGCCTCTCTGGTGTCGAGTCAAAGTTCAAACATATTTTCAAACATACGTTGTCATGATCTGGACAATTGGGGACAAGTTAACCCACGGGTTATTAGTCAAAACACTTATACAAACTTTATGATAGGTCGCCGGTAGTTGGGACTATCAGTTCGTGTCAGTTATTCTACTTTTAGAAGACGCAGCCTAAGGTGAATTTCACGGCCCCACTTCACACACTTTCTCATGGGGGAGAAACATGCTACACACTTTGGATACGTATAGATCATGTTATACTATGGTTATCATTTGTTTACTATGCGACTCATCTAAATCCCAAAGAAACCACTAATATAGGTATAAAGCGGTGAATGGTGGATAGACCTATTTGGCCTGACAAACCCCACCCGGGTCGGCTGGGAGCCGGACTGGTGCATATCTCCAACACACAGGGCCTACCGGAGATGACGTTAGTCCGAAGGGTACACACTATTGGAACAACACAGTTAACAATTGTTTCAATTGTAGTAGAAACATACATAACGTCTAGCTAACGTTCATATAACATAGTAGTAGTGAGAATGATCTTACTCACATATAGGAATTGTTTTTGTATAACCTATGAAATCACCAGTATTGTATGTTGACATTTTTAGCATGTTTTCTCAGGTCGCCAAGGTAACAAAATTTGGATAAGCGCATGGGGTTTCACGACGTCTAGGTCTTATGCATGGTGTCGAACTTTCAAACATTTGTCTTTTACTACTTTTTGGGATTTGTAAACTTATGATGCTTCCACTTTAACAGAGTTGATACTTTTAATCTGCATGGTTTGGTTATGTTATTTTATTCTATTCATATAGTTGTCATTTATTGTAACCGTTGACTTGGATCCTGGTATGTCACGTGTCTCGCGGTAAAACTCTGCAAGTGAAATTTGAAGGTGTGACACCGTAACTCCAATCCTAACCCATGTTATGCCCATTTAAAATTTGGGCTCTTTATGTCTTGTCTTCCCTTGTTAAGTGGTCCAAATGAAAGCCCATGGCATTATAGTCTAGTGGCATATTGGGGTGGGATAAGGCTTAGAGATCATTTGGTCTTAGGTTCGATTCCCACAAAGGAGTTTTTCCCAGATTCATTGGTTTTCCTTGTCAATTGTTGTGTAGGCATTAGTGTCTAGTAAGATGGACATAATCGGGTGGCTCTGCTGGTGGCACGATGATACTCCAGTGGTTCAGGTGATCCCAATTTATCATAAAAAAAGTCTTCCAAATAAAAGTCTCCTAATTCTTTGATAAGCTTCACACCAGTAATACCATAAAATGACAAAATACTAAAATAATGGTTTGTTAGTTAAAAAAAAGTAAATTTGTCGTTTGTTATGTTGGAGTTACTCGATGACTTATTTCATTGCAAAGATGTTATATTGAATGACCTAATTCTTGGCAAAATGTTAAGAAGGAAATTTAAAACAAATGATAATAAAGTTTGATGCCAGAAGTAGAAAATAAAGAACGAAACTTTGGATGTAAAAACTCATAACCTTTATAGCCGCGAGAACTCATTATTGAAAATTTATAGGATTCCACCAGTACCCTGCTAACTAATATATAAATCAGATACAACGCAGGTTATGATGGGATTGTAGCCATTAAGAGAGAGTTCAAGGCTGAAACCAAACTACTCGAACTATCAAGCCAATTAGTAACACAGGTTCCTTGTACGGCTGGGAAGAGATTCAAAACTAAGACCTGAACTATTCAAGAGACTCACGCACTTACCTTAACACCACTCTCTTGAGCGTTCATATCATTCATTCTCTTTATTGGGATGGTTGATGAGTTAGGAGAGGGCCAATGCATGGTTTTTAAGTGTCAAATTGAATCTTGAAACTTGAAGTTAATTGTTGTGTTTAAAAGTTGAAGATAAATGAAGATGAAGACCATCTAAACTCGTTAGGCTCCATTTGAATGTAAAACTTGTTTTTATGGTCCAGAGTCGAGGTTTGCATTAATATGATTTGGAAATCTATGTGGGAGCTGCAATAGGTTGGTAGTAACATTTAGTTTAGAAATCGGCTTTCATGCAATCTCCCTAGCTATTAATGATGCATCATAGTTTAGGAAAATTAAGTCAATTTGGTGACCAAGTAATCAAGTCAAGCCAAGTAACAAGTTATATTGGTAAAGGACTTACAAAAACATGTTAAAATGAAGGAAACATGTTAGGATATAAAGACTTTGGTATGGTATTGAAACCCAAAAAAATGGTTTGGATGGGTTTGTGAAGAAAAATTATATATAGATGTATATTAAGAAAAGTTAACCTTTAATACACATATTACTTTTGAGAAGAAAAATTATAGATCATATTTAAAATAAACTTTAGAGAGACCTTAAAACAATTAGGTTTTCTATGTGCTAATTTTGGACATACTATAAGGATATATAGTATCAATGTTACATCATCGTTAATCCATAGAGGTGATCAGTTGCATAAGTTTATACAACTTGAGTACATTTAAAAAGATTGAGCTTGTGTTTTAACTATATTTTTACTTCTTCACACATTCTTTATACATGTCCTCTTTTACCCTAACATATTATGAGTAATTGTCTGATGAGAGAAGGCCTTTGCAACCAGACATGTCTAGAACCCTCAGTGTTAACATACCGAAGGCTATCAAAATGAGAGAAATCATTTTTGATGATCTCATTGGTTGAGACAAGAGGCACATTTGTGGTCATCTACCATTTGACTAAATTTTAACAAAATAATAATTGTACCGTATGTTTTTGATATATTTAACCTATCTTATAAACCAGTCATGTTTGGGTCAACATGTTTAAACCATTTGATTAAATAGGTCAACCCATGAAGCTGTGGAATTAACAAGCCAACCCTTTTAGTACTCGGTGAACACTTTTACTACAACTCGTCAACCCACTTTACATATTTACCACTTAACAATTTCTTCTCCATTTTACAGCTTATTTGACTCATTTAATAAATGGGTTGATGAATCATGTCCATACTACGCAAATCATAGTCTTTTCCAAGTCGGTTGATGCCTTTGAGACAAATAGTTATTTCATAATGTCGAATATGGACATTAAGTAGGTTACCTATAGCAAAATGTTTGTAATTGAGTGAGAAGTCAAAGGACACTCCCAAGGTTGAGATGATTCATTAGCACATTAGGAACATTGTTGCCTACAATGGTGGGATGACCCAATAGCACTATGAGAATATGGTAGCGTACTTAATTGGCCAAATGGTGTGATTAGTATCAATGTAAACATTTAAATGATTATTTCTTTATCCGAAAAAATATGCTTTAATCTTTTTAATAAGACTAAGAATATAGACCAAACGCCGACTTTTTTCCTTTCTCTTTTTTCTTTTCTTTTTAATTTCCTTAGTTCTTTTTAACTTTAGTTTTTTCTTTATATGCCACCTACATAATTTTTTGAATCCCCTTTTCAATGTACTTTGTTTCTAAAATCCTAAACATAGCGTTGTGATGTGTTTATTCGAAATCGACCTGTTGCAACGGGCAATTTGCGTTTACTAGTTAACTAATAAAAGCAGTAAAAGATTACTATTTCTAAGTAAAATAACTATATTGAAGGTAATATTCAAAGTATTAAGTATATAAGTTGTATGTTATTAATTATTTGGTTTCATGTGTTAAACTTAGAAGCTCAGGTTTCTATATGGCTAAAAGGAATGGTTGTTGGGTGCAATTATGGGTGTTTCAAATAGAGTGGAGGGTATGATTGGGAATCTACCACCTTTTTTTTGGTTCAATGGCCACAAACGTCCTTGGAGAACAATTTAAAGGTTTTTATTAACTACAAATTTGTTTTTGAATTAATGTATAATATGCCCTTTTGGCTTTTTATTTCATACCTTTTATTTCATACCTTTTTGTTCTTAAAATACAAATATTCTTATTGTCTTGGTGTTTAAAGGTGATTTTGAACTTTATTAGAGCCGAAATGTATTGTATATACATGGTCCAACAAATCATTTTAGTGTAAGCAACAAAATATTATGAACCATCTAAGGAAGTCACTGTTCAACACTTTTTAACAACTTATTCTTCATAATTTATTGATCTATTTTTTAAATTCTTATAAATACCTTGTGAGAATATAAGGATGCCTTTGATTTCAAAATTTAATGAACTAGTTTCATTCCTAATGTGTTTGGTTAAAAGAAGTAGTTAGAAATGAAACTTGAATTTCAAGTATAACATGTTTGGTTAATAATTGAATTGAAATAAAAATGAACTCACCCAAATTTTTTCATGTAAAGGAGTTAAAAGATAGCTCAACCAAAGAATTGAAATCTTTAACTCCCTCATAGTCGATGCCTCCCTTGCTTCCGATAACATCCCACCCTACCCACTCCAGCGTTACCACCACTCCCTCGTCTCCCTCGCTACGTCCACCGCCATCGCTTACAAATCCTCCTACACCCTCATCGTTGATGAAGTGAATTTAGACCGATTATTTCTCATTATTATTATTAGAGACATAATATTCCCAATTTTATATATTGGAAATATGGGTTGTTAAAAAAAGATTATCTAGACTTTGGTGGATGCATATAATCATGATTTAGCAAAGAAAATCTAAGAAAGCTCTTAATTCAATGATGCTACATTATGTTTCTTGGGCTGTAGAAAGTTTGAACACAATTTTTGACCCAGATTTCCTTCTCATTCTTCCATTTTGATTTGCCTTCCCACTTTGGAATTGAGTGCTCTTTTTAACCTTTCCATAAACCCGATTTTCTATACATTCCCTAATATTAAAAGACCTAAAAGATATCAAATTTAATAATTAAAATCATAAAAGTAATTAATCTTGACTCGATTTTTTTTTTTCGTTTGGGTCCAATACGATAAATACTTATGTACTAAATCTTATTACGAAAACAACAAAATAAAAGTATATTAGCTAATCTTATTTAAAAGTCATAAACATTTGTACATTACCCTTTAAGTGATGTTAGTCCCCTTAAAATAAATGGAGCCTTTGTAATAACGAATAATCCTGTTATACTCGTTTGGCTCTAACTCTATTTACAACTAATTTATTTTGTTACATTCTTTTGATATTTTATCAATAAAATATGACTCATATTTACGTGATTTCCTTTTAATCATCAGCTGATTTTAAGTGACAATTTATAATGCTTTATATTATTATTATTATTATTATTATTATTATTATTAATTTTGTTTTTTGAAAATTGAACTTCATTAAACTAACCAAAACACGATCGCACTTTGTCTCGAGGAGAGACAAAGTTGCAAAAACAACCAATCGTTATATTATATCAAACTTACACCATTGCTTCAAATCTATACTATGGTCTGTTTGGTATGGGGTAATGGAATGGATGAGGAAATGGAATGAACGAGGTAATGGAATGGATAAGGTAATGGAATGGATCATTACCATTCCATGTCTTGTTTGGTTGTCATGTAGGAATAAAACAAAGTATTAATTTATGTTCTTTTGCAGGCTGTAAAAGACGAAGGAAATAATATCAGTGGTGAGTGACAGTGGTGGGTGGTGATATGTGGTGGTGGTGGGTGGAGCAGATGGTTGCAGGTGGCGGCGGTGGTGCGTGGTGGTTAGTGGTTGTTGTAACACCCCAAAATTTTAATAAACGCGTTGAACTTCTTAAACAACACTCAAAGGCCAAATAACATATACTAGACCTCCTTGTTTAACAACCTTAGGCACATATCTTGAATAACATAACTTGAGGGGGATCAATTATGTCACTTTGGGAAACTAGGGTTCAGCTAACTTAAAACAAAACAGGGATTCCTTCCCTGGTTATTTTCATCCCACGTAAAACACACAAACACATAAACACAAGACTTAATCAACTCCAAGCTCAATCCAGCCAAGAATTAAGTGTTAACTCCCTTGCATGTATGAAATCCTTATCATCTAAGGCATATTAAGCAACTAGGTAAGCTTTACCTCTTTTAGTTTGGTTTAGGATTAATTCATATGTTGATAATGGAACTTGAAAGCCCTTGATTTGTCTAAATTAATGACTAAGAGGATGACTCTAGTATAAGAGAACCTCAATAATAAACTAATTGTGTGGGAAGTTTAACTCTTAGGGCTTGGTGGGAAAACTCTTGAAATTGTTAGTATGAGCTTCGTGGGTCTTTGGGATTATTAATCAATGGTAAAAACTTTTGATGAAATGTGTGTGTATGTCTAATCCGAATCATGGTAGGTGGTGAAATCGGGGTAACTGATGGACATGGGTACTAAGTGCAAACATGGGTAGGATTGTCACCATCTAATTGACCTTCAACGAATGATATAAAATCTTGCCCACCAAGTGTTTGATAAAAATTCACAATGAAGCGCGACTTCATTGGATCATAGACATTGAATTGATACACATGATAAACTCGGATGAACGCTCGAATACATGACTAATCGCAATTTATATGAATGTCATGTGTGAATCAATCACTAGGTTCCAAACAAGAAGCTTCGGGAAGTCAAGCGGTGAGAGACTCGAGATTGAAAGGCCACGACTAAGGTAAGTCATCATCGTGACTCTATCGTCTAGTGTAAACCATTGAGTAGCTGAAATTAATTGTTGGAAAGTGGAGCGATATTGTGGTTTCCCAATACCTTATCAATTGCAAACAAAAGCGAAGTTTGAGTTATTTAGGTCGGGCAATGATTGATCGAGCTAGTTGGCACACATGGCTAACAATCCTAGACAATGCCACATCGGTAGAATGACTTAGATGGATATTCATACACCCGAATCAATGCTTGGTTGAGAGAAAAGTAGGACATTCAATGCAAAAGGTGGGAAATTAAATATAACCGCTTGATAGAACCATCGGAAGTCCCAATTCAATAGCGTAATGGAGATGAATTGGAACGATAAATACACGCCCCAGACCTTGTGATCATTCCCGTGTAAGTTAATCTAGACAAAGGACCAAGGTCAAACCTTGTGGGGACTTATAGTTCTTAGTTAGATCATGTTGTGGCATGGTTATAGTTTAACTGTTTGGATTGGGTTAATGTTAATCTTATGTTAAATTGGTATGCATTAGGAACCCGAATGGAAGGCGTTTTGGTTAGTGTCTTGTAGGGTTCATGGTGAAATCTTTAGTCGGCCTCGGTTCCTTATAAGCTTCTTGTAGGTTTAGGTACAAATCAAGGCATACGGGCTGCATTTGTGCAGCCAAAAACGACCCAAACAGAATCAGATAGTCATAACCTACGGCCCTGAGCCGTAGGCTACGGCCAAGAACCCCAAAAAGGAGCCGAAAGTCTCCACCATAGCCTATGGCCAGCTAGCCTTACGGCTGGCCACATTAAAACAACACAACAGCAGCAGATGAACCGTATGCTACGGTTCATCAACCGTAGCCTACGGCAGGTCTTCTCGGCCCAATTGTTTTGTGATGCTCTTTGTTTTAACATATTTTTTCCTTGTTCTAATGTATGTCATTTAATTCTAATAAATTTCTGTTCATGGTGAAACCTCAAGATCGACTACGGAATGATTAAAGAAGGATGATCAAGCTCTTATTTTGAAGAATCAAACGCATATGATAATCAAGCTTCCGCACTCGTATTTTGTATTCGGGTTCAAATGACATTAGTTAACTTAGATGTAATCAAACAAACTTTCAAACATGAGCATGTGTCGTGATGTTTTTTGTGAAACTTATGTAATTAATGTAGATGAACCTGATATTTGATCGTTAAAAAAATCAATGTAAATATGAATATTTGATATGGGTCTAACAGTTGTGACAGTGGTGGTTGATGGCGGCGATGGTGGGTGGCAGTGATGGGTGGCAGCGGTGGTAGGTGGAGGTGGATGGAGCCGGTGGTAGGAGGGTGACAATGGTGGGTGGTGGCAATGAAGGGTGGCGGTGGTTGGTGGCCGCGGTAGCGGTGGGTAGCGGTGGGTAGCGGTGGTGGGTGGTGACGATGGTTGGTTTTGGTGCTGGGTTTTGGTGTTGTTAATGGAGAGTGAAAGAGGGATGGAATGAAAAAAAACCATGGGGCGTAGATGGAATGGTTTTGAGGGAATGGAATGCCTTGTGGAATGAGTAATTTTATTCCATTGACCAACCAAACATACAATATGTCATTACCTCCTTATGGTGCTGAAGAAACACGGATCCTGGATTAGCGGGCTAACGCTAATCTTGGTAGTGATTCTACGGGGTGTTCATAAAAAGGTATGTTTATAAAACGTGATGGGTCTAAAGACAAGACCAAGGAGGTTTAGAGACAACAAGTTAGAAGAGCCGAGCCTCTAAATGTTTGCAAATAAACAAAGGTTGGAAAAGTACGATGTGCTTGTAGACTTTTCTATGAAAGTGTTCGTAGATATCGGATGCCAATAAAAGGAGAAGGGACTTCTCCTTTTATAGTACCTCGACATACGACTTTCTCAACCCGCCCTCTACCCTTAGTGGGGCCCGGCCCAGGTAGAGGTGTCTCTAGGTTTCCGGCCCAAGTCCCTAAGCCCAAGGGTGCAAGTGGGTTTGGTAGAAAAAGAGGAAATGGGGGATGTTACCGTCCTGACGTAAATACACGTGGCACCCGTCGAGTGGACGCTGG
This sequence comes from Ambrosia artemisiifolia, assembly GCA_032199755.1. Lineage (NCBI taxonomy): Eukaryota > Viridiplantae > Streptophyta > Magnoliopsida > Asterales > Asteraceae > Ambrosia > Ambrosia artemisiifolia. The sequence goes on from CM063514.1 coordinate 34,267,655, forward strand.
TGGGCGGCAGTAGGGGTGTACAAAAAGCTCGCGACTCGAGGCTCGCTCGAAACTCGCTCGAAAAAAGCTCGGCTCGAAGAGGCTCGTTTTGTTTTCGAGCCGAGCCGAGCTGGCTCGTTTTGTAATCGAGCCGAGCTCGATCCAGGGGTGTTCAGCTCGTGGCTCGGCTCGATGGCTCGACTCGTGACTCGGCTTGATGGCTCGACTTAGACTTGTGTATGTGTAATTTTATTTAGAAAAATAAAAAAAATATACATGATTATGTGTAATTTTATTGTTTTTTATTTAATAAATATTTGTAAAAAAATAAAAATAAATAAAAAAAATATATATCGAGCTGGCTCGAGCTCGGCTCGAACATTTACGAGCCGAGCTCGAGCTCGACTTTTCAGCTCGATCAGAAAAACGAGCCGAGCCGAGCTGGCTCGGTTTAGGTTCGAGCTCGAGCTGGGCCTGGCTCGGCTCGACTCGGCTCGTGTACAGCCCTAGGCGGCAGACATGTGGGGTCCGCCTACTGGCTATTCCTGGGCGGTGGGTAAACATCCTCCTTCTAGAAGAACCTGAGACAAGTTGGAGGGTTGCAAAAGTCTTCAGAGAGATATCTTGGTCAGGAAGCTGCCACGTCATCGTCCTTTCTATTCGTCAGGTGGAGCGCAGCCACTGATTGTCTGAGAACTCTGTCGGACAGCCTGCAACGTCAGGAACAGTTTCCTGGGGCAGGAGTGTGTGTCTCGAGGCTTCCCCAGGAGGCATCTTTTAGTCGTGTTGATGAAGCTTTGTCTATCTTGTTGAAAAAGCTTCATAGTATGTCTGTCCCGCCGACGTAAAATGGGCCGTACATAGTGGACGCTAGTCTTTCCGCTGACGTAGAACGGGCGGGTGAGTCTGCGTCATTATCTGATGGGGGCTAACTGTTCCGTTGACGTAAAACGGGCGGGTGAGTCAGCGTCCTATCTCTGACGGACACTAACTCTTCCTCTGATGTAAAACGAGCGGTACATGTTTAGCTAGGCGCAGCTTGTAAGTTTGCAAGCTTGTAAGTTTGCGATATGGTATTTGGTGATGATTTGGTACCATATCCCTTCAAGTCCCCCAGTCCAGGGCTGTCTTGTTGTTTTGAGAAGGGAGTGTTGGACTCGTTTGTAGATTTTGAAGGGGTGTAGTTTTTACATGTGTACTGTGAGTTACATCCATGTTGATTGTTCAAAAAAAAAACTTTGAGTTACATCCAGACGTCACTGGGTTTTCATGTAACAAAGTGTACATGTAGGTTCATGACATTGTCAACTGGTGCGCGCGCAGTGATCAACCTGTGGGCGTATGAAAGAATGAGAAATCCAACGGTTGTAGGCGTCATGCCTTGTTATGCATCTGGAAAATAAGAAAAAAGAAAAATTTTGAAAATTTTCTTCCGGTCGCTGGCGTGATGCCTGAGTAGGAGTCGGGCCGAATAGCGTATCTGTAAGATGAGAAAAAGAAAAAATCTTGTCATTTTTCATCCGGGCGCTGACGTGATGCCTGAGGAGGCGTCGTGCCTTGTAGCGCGTATGGGAGATGAGGGAGAGGAAAATCTTGAAATTTTTTCTTCCGGGCGCTGGCGTGATGCCTGAGGAGGCGTCGGGCCTTGTAGCGCATGTGAAAGATGAGATAAAAAAGTAGCTTTTTGTCTGCTTCTGCGGCTGCTGAAGTGCACTTATTGCGCATTGAATTTGTCTTTTTAATCTCCGTGCAAATTGAATGGCGGGAATGTTTGTATTTGAATAGACGTGTCTGACGGTTCGTACGATCGTACTGGGAAACGTGTCTAACAGCTGGCGTGGAAGAGTTGTTAGTGGGCGGACACGTGTCGCTCATCGGTGCCGTGTGACAGCTGTTGGATACCGTAACCGTCAGGCGAGTGTGACACGCGCCGCGCGTGAGCCGTCTGTCACGTTCTTCGTCTGACATGTCGTCTTCTCATTGGACCTGCGTCTAAAAAGTCGTTTTGTCATGATAACTCCCTTTCCCATCATAACTAATGGGATGGTTATAAATATGGGGTTCTTCCTTTGAGTTTGTTTCATCACTTTACATTTCCTTTTTCTCTCCGGCGATTTGCTCTTAAATTCCAGCAAGAGATTTCCGTGTTTTTACTCGTTTTTCTTTTCTTCTTTCATATTTTCCTCTGTAAGTCATGTCTGGTGACGATAAGAAGGCTGAGCTAGCCATGTCTGAGGCTCAGATAAGTTGGTCGAAGGATAAGTTCAGGGTGTTACTACAGAAGTATGCCATTCAACGGGAGTGGGAGCCTGAGTTGCCGGAGAAGGGAAAGACTCTGTTGGACTGTCCTGATGACAAGATTTGCCTGTACGAGGCTTTTTTTTGTCAAGGCCCTTTTCAGGATTCCCGTTTCTCAGTTTCTCGTGAAGATTTTGCAGCAGTATGGCATGCATATCTCTCAAATGAGCCCCTTCGGGGTGATGCATTTTGAAGCCACCTGTCGAGCATTGAGGATGACTCCCGAGTTTGAACACTTTAACGTTTTTTATAAACTGGAGATCAAGGATAGCGGTTGGATTTCGTTTGTGGAAAGATCCAAGGCCATTACTGTGGTGGTTCCGAAGACTTCGCCGAAGAGTCTTCGAGATTGGAAGAGGTGTTTCTTCTTCATGAGGAAGGAAGTGATACCTGTTGAGATGGAGCGGTTAAACCTGCATGCTGGGCAGAAGGTTCCATCATTCGTAGTGATGAAAGATTTCCAAGAGGAGGAGTGGTTCAAGGCGTTGGTGGTTCATCAGACTCGTTTGGATGATCTTGAGAAGTGCGATGGAGGTATGTTGAGGATGCTAGGCGTTAGTAGGCTGGGCATCCGAGAAGGTTATGACGTCCTTCCTTATGGTGATGGAGGTATGGAGTCATTGGAAGGTATGTACTTTGTCTTGTGAGTCCTTGATGTATCCTCGGTTGTTGGTTTGTTGTTAATAGTGGATCTTATGGTCTTTGCAGGTGAGAAGTTATTTGATTTCTTTACGCTGAGAGTGTCCCGTACCTGTTTCAGAGCGGTTCCTGCAGGTGAAATTTCTGGGATTGAGAAGATGCGTGAGAACTTCTTGTTTCCTGCGCGAATTGAAGGTGCGCACGACAATCCTCTCGCCCTTGGTTTTCTCATTAACCCTGATCCCATATCCGCGCGTACGGAGACCGGGGTTGATTATGTGTTTTTGTCTGATGACGAGCCTAGCAGCTCATCGTCTAGTCTAATCCGTCGTACTCGTTGGCCTGTTTTCGCAAACCGAGCCGTGTTCTTGTTGTTAAATTGAGGGTCTCTCGACCTGGTAAGCTCACATCTCAACACTGACAGGCGGACTACTCAAGACTGTGCATGCCCAACCCCGAATGATCCACCACCCAATGTTGCGATATAGACATCTAACTATTTAAACTTTTATGAATAATTTACCGGTGGCCGGAGCATGACCGAATAAATTACCACTTAATATCATAGAAGAGTCATGACCAACCAGCACACGTGCATCTTCTACTTGATTTAATTAATTTATCAAAAAGTGAGTGATCTATTATTAACTGTGTGGCAGTATAATAATGAAAGAAAATAAAGACCGTTTTCTCTCAACACGGGTTCATCAAATCTTAACCTGCGCCAAGGCTATCACATAGACAATGAAGCCAAGTCACAAGATTAAGTTTTGACTTATCACTAGGACCAAGTATAAAGACCGTACCGACCCTAAGTGAGATCTTGATAGTGATAGCTTGATTACCCAACCCTTAACCTCCCGAATTGGATGAAATCCTTGACAAAGGTGGAAACATTATCCTAAAGGCGTATGATACAAATGATCACTGGTGCTCCCGTGGGTAATCCTCCCAGTACCAAGAAGATCACCCAGTCATCTGGTGAATACCAGAAATGTGTCACTCAGATCTGGTCCACTTCGGATATCAGAAGCCCGAGGGATCTGTCTCACTACCGGTTTCCTCGCCTTGGATCTAGTTCGGGACTACCAGAAGCTGATTAAACCTCTAGTTATTAAGTTAAGTTAATCAATTATTATTTTATATATTTGGATGAGCTCACAAGTGCATATGTTTTTACACACCATGGGTACACTCATGAGTTCTCCAAATTCGTACCAAGACACCCACAAGACCGAAAACTAAGTGATTTATTAATTAGATCATTAAACAAAGTTTAGAATAGTAAGAATTAAACAAGAACACACCACCACTTGACAAAATAAAAACTATATATAATCCATACCAAGGAAGTCTTCACCCTAACAACACTCAGATAATCTTGCCAAACATTAGCTTTACAACTTGCATTCTATATTGGGTGTTGGAAGAACACATAGTAGTGGTTGTATTTGGGATTAAAGAAGGTTTTTGGGTGATTTCTAGTGATTTCTCTCTCAACTCTCAATCTCTAAGTGTTTATGGAGTGATCCCAGGCTCCAAAGGTCACTTACAAGACCCTTAAGATGGCTGGAGAGTATGTGAACTCGTATGGAATGAATGGGTGAAGGGATGGTTCAAAATGAGGGGTGGAGACCTCTATTTATAGGCAAACCAGCTCAAGCGCGTCCTTGACAACGAGTTGGCACGTCCCTAATCAGACAACGCGTACTGTTGCAGTGTCCTTCATGCAGAAATGTCTCCCTTTTTTTGTCTTGCACGCCCGTGCTAAAGTCTATGGCAGGCCCGTGTTTCCCAGCAAATCTAACAGTCTTATCAGTTTTGGTCGGTTTTTGCCTTGGAGAACACGCTGCTCTAAAGCATGCCCGTGCACACCCTTGGAGCACGCCCGTGCACATCTGAAATCTTCAGATTTGACTCATGTTGACTTGGAAATGTTGACTTATTGACCTGGAACAGCTGGCACGACCATGCCTGCCCAGAGCGCTGTCGTGCTTCATCTGGAACAGCTTCGAAAGTCTTTAATTCCTTGTCTTCCTTCTTGGCCTTCAAGACTGGCACGTGAGAGACAAGGCTGTTGTAATTTGTACCCTTTTGTCTCCTAGAAGCTTGTTCTCCACTCAAGATGTGCCTTTTCTTTTCCTTTTTTATTTTTTTCCTTCAAGAACCTGCATTTATCTCATAGGAACGATTTAACTATATGTAAAACATATTAAATTATCGGCACATCATATCACCTCACACTTAAGCGTTTGCTTGTCCTCAAGCAAACCAAACCTTAGGCAATTTTTGTGGAATAAAAATTGTAAGTTTAACTCGATGTGCCGAGCTCAACTTACCTCCTAAGAGTCACACTTAATAGATCCTCGGGATTTCGGGATTGGTTTTTGGTAAGACTATTAAAACAACTCCTATGGTGCCCCTTTTTCCTTTTTCCTCACTCCTCTCATTCACTCGGGTTTTATTTGGGGGTAAAAGCTCAGATTCTACCCGATGGACAACTCGAATCATAGGCTTGTATGCAAATCGCAACTCCACCACTTTTATTGAGGTGGAGCGTGTGAATCAAAAGGACTTGTTAAGGGTTGTTTAAAAGTGATAGTGGAAAATAGGGTAGGAATGGAGTCTACCACCATGACTAACTTCGGGTTTGGTGCTTGAGGTGTTTGATGGAATCTCGCGGATCTTCTTAAGTTGGCTTTGTTATTCTCTCCTGGGACTTTATAGCTCGACTGTGGCCTTTTATTGTGAATCATTCGGCGCGAGGGCCGCCTAATAGCCTCCACTAGGTTGGGTTGATCACTTGGTCTTTCTAGAAAGTTTCGCAAAACTTTTCTTTTAAAGTTCTCTTGATTCTTTTATTCTTGCAACATCTTTATTCACACATACTTTTCTTTTACAAAACACAAATTTCACATGATGGTTGCTAGATGATAACTGACACTTGGTATGCTCTTTTGATGGCTTTCTCTTGTAGCCTCTTCACGATTGATATTTTGAATTCTTGACGTGCGACTTATGCTTCAAAGTCCCCAAAGTTGCCGAAGAGCTTCTTCAACACCTCAACACTTCCCTGGTTTTGTCATGGCGGGGGCTAAATGGATGTAAGGAAATGAAAAGGCTAAGGCTAAAAAATGGGTGACTAGGGGTGAGGAAAATATATGGAAGGCCAATGATAACGGAATGGGAATGTCCTAGGTGCCTAGATCATTTTCACACACTCCCCTCTGATGTGGTCTTGTAACGCATAAGTCACATAAGTTCTAATCGGGTCATGCCAATCGGGGAATATCTCTCAAGACAAATGAACGAGCATGTGTAATATATATGTGATGGTGTGCTCGATAAGGCTCAATAATACTCACATGTATGGGTAGGGGTTATTAAGGAATTGAGAACACCTTAGACGGTTCGTTCGACTACCGCAAACTTCCCTAATCTCCCACAAGATTTTTGGGTGGACTCAAAGGGTTTGAAAATGGTTTTTATTTAATCAAAACATTTTGAAAAATTTTGCCTTAAAATGGTTTTGGTTTGTTGATTTCAAGCTTGATGCTTCGGTGTACGTCCCGAAGTGGTGTATCACCGAAAGATGCAGAGTCCTTAGTCCGTTTGTGGCTGAGGAGTTTGTTGACTGTGCGATACCGCCTGCCGAACGTGTGTATCAGAAGGGCCAGGATCGTGGGTCCTTGCTTTTGGAGTTATGCTCAAACTTGGCTCTGTCTCTTAGGAATTTGCTTTCGGAGTTATGCTCAAACTTGGCTCTGTCTCTTGGGAATGTATATGGGTTGCGCCAAACTGAGGATGCGTTTTCAGAGGAGCAGGCGTCATTTGCTCAGGAAGTTGAGCGTTTTGCTCGGGAGAAGGAGGTGTTTGAGACGGTGAAGGGCCGTCTCGTTGATCAGGTGAGGAAGTTGGAGTCTGAGCTCTGTCTTAAGGACTCAGAGGCGGCGGAGAAGCAGAAGGCTTGGGTTGAGGCTTCTTCTAATGTAAATAAGGAGTTAGAGCGCCATCGCTTGGCTTTGCAAAAAGCTGAGCTAGACACTGCTGAGGCGCGTCGTAGTGAAGCAGAGAAAGTGAAGGAGCTGGAGGCGTTGGCGTCTAAGTACTCCACCGCCCTGTCGGATCTAAGGCTAAGGATGACGACGTTATGCGGGTGACTAGTCGTGTTTCTGAGTTGGAAACACAGACAGGAACCCTGCTGTAGGAGAAGGAAGCCTGGGTGGTGGAGAAGGAATCACTTGTTGGTGAGAAGAAGGCCGCTGATGAGAAGGCCGTATGGATGATGAGCGACGGTGTGGCCGCTGTAAGTTTCTCCTTATGTTTGTTCATATTGTATTTTGTTCTTTTGCTGTCCTTCCGCTTTATTAACTTGTACCTTTTTGCAGGTCTTTGATCGCTGTTGGAATGAACCCAAGATGGGTAACCAGGTAGTGTCGGTGGTGGAGGCTGTGCGTGTTGCTGGTTTGCGTGCAGGTTGGTTGGAGGGGTTTTTATCTGCTAGGGATGGGGCTAGTATTGAAGCGGAGCCTTTTCAGGATATAAATACTGAAGAAGCGCTGATGGGGGAGTTGGAGAAATTGGAAAAGATGGAGTTCTCTGTGCTCCGTATAGTTGGAAAATGTTTGTTTGACTCCGATCCCATTGGCCGCTTTTGACGTTGGGTGCAGGAATCTGAGCGCATTGGGCGCGAACTACCTGAAAAGAAGGCTACTGACAAGGCTGCCGCAGCGGCCACCAAAGCTAGTGGTTTGGGTAGTTCGGGGATGGCCATGAGCCTCCCCAGTAGGTGTAGAAGTTTGTAATCTATGAGACTTTTGTGTTTGTACGTATTTCTTCTTCTGTAATGAAAGTGAAGCTTTTGGTTGTGTTTAATGTTTATCTTGAAATGTGTTGTAGTTGAATGATTGTAGGAGTAGTTTTGTCGCCAAGTGTGAAGAATAAATTTAGCGTCTATTATGAAGAGTAAATTAACTTCATAAACTAGAATTGAGCTTGGCATCTAATATGAAGAGTAAATTAACTTCATAAGTTAGAAGTGAACTGGTCGTCTGATTATGAAGAGTAAATTAACTTCATAAGTTAGAAGTAAACTTGTCGTCTAATTATGAAGAGTCAATTAACTTCATAAGTTAGATCTAAGATTTGCGCATCTATGAACAATAGTGTAGATTGGTAATATATATTCCAAACTGATATATTTACAAGTAACATGGGCGCAGTTGTGCTACATTCCATGATCTCGGTATAGGTGTCCCGTCTAACTTTTCTAATGCGTATGCCCCTTTCCCTAAGACTTGTTGAACTTTGTAGGGGCCTTCCTAGTTAGGCGCTAGTTTCCCTGGGCGCTCTAAGTAGGAAGCATTGTTATCTCTTAGGACGTAGTCCCCAATGTCAAATGCGCATCTTTTGACTTTGGAGTTGTAGTAGCGCTCTAGCTGTTTCTTGTAGTTTTCTTCGCGTATGATACCGTTTCACGTCGTTAGTCCAGGAGGTCTAGGTTTAGGCGTAGTTCTCTATCTTTGTCTGTTTGTACTATGCTGAGGACCCGTGGGGACGGAAAGCTTATTTCAGCGGGGATTACGGCTTCGGAGCCGTAAGTTAGGCTGAATGGTGTTTCACCTGTGCTTGCCTTTGTTAGGGTGCGATGCGCCCATAAGACGTGTGGGAGTTCATCCACCCAATCGGTTCTTTTTGAGCCTAGAAGTGTCTTGATTCCTTCGACTAGTGACCTGATTATGCGTTCCACTTGTCCGTTTCCTTGAGGGTGGGCGACGGACGTGAAGATCTGGTTGACACCCATTTGTGTTAGCCATGTATTTGATTTTCTTGTCGGTGAACTGTGTTTCGTTGTCGGTGACGATTTCCATGGGTAGCCCAAATCGGCAGATGATGAATTCCCAGATGAATTTTTTGACGTATTCTGCGCTGATTGTTGCTAAAGGCTTGGCTTCGACCCATTTTGTGAAATAGTCGACGGCCACTATTAGATATTGTATCTTTCCTGGGGCCATTGGGAATGGGCCGCCCAGGTCGATGGCCCATTTCTGAAATGGCTAAGCTGCTGTGACTGGAACCAGGTCTTTCTTTGGGCGCATGGTGTTGGGCGCTGATGTGCTATGTATGGTCTAAAAATATAAACAACTTAGACACCTAGTAATATAAAACAGACTCAACTAAACTAGACCACACGACAGGCAAGTGTACCTATCAATGCAGTACAGACTAAGTAAGTCCGAGTATCGAACCCACAGGACACTAATGGAAAACAAAACTAGACTCAACTAGGACTTAACAAAATTGGTTTATAAATGATTTAAAGGTTTTTGTTTTTTTTTTATAATTAAATAAAATAAATAAAGTAAATAAAATAAGATAATTAGACAGCAAGGATAACTGAGGAAAATATCAGGATAGGAAGGCAACAACCTAGGTCAAGAATCCTACATGTAAACTTATAACTCTTGGTAATGGAAAACTGAATGGCTACCAGATTCTAAAGATAACTTAAGAAGCCCTAAGACATGCTAGATCTCCTCCCGGTCTCACCAACACACCTTAAAGAATCCTAAAGAATAAAACACTGGCTATCTAGCTCGGATCACCTCCCGGTCTCACCTCACTAAGAATGTAAAGGTACTCTAATGACTCGATCACCTCCCGGTCTCTCTAATCGCAATACACCCGAAGATGTAAAGGAGTAATTTAAATGGGTTAACTATGACTTGGAATTGCAAGAAACTAAAGACAACTAGGATAGGATCACCTCCCGGTCTCACCCAAAACCTAACACCTAAAGCTCTAGACAACCCAACATTCCATCACCTCCCGGTCTCAAGAATGGAAGAATACAAAAGTCCTCTAAATTCTCCAATCAAGTTCCTATGGCTTTTGGTACCAAAACCATAAACTAAGCTACGAGCACAAAGCAAGCAACCCTAATAAACATCCAAACATGAAAGACATTCACTAAGACGTTTATGGAACTCTCAAAAATAATAAATTAGACTTAAGTACGCACACACATCATAATAAACACCAATCAAATCGTTACCAAAACATTAACCATTCAAAAATATATCCAAAACCGAAAGTTATAAAATTAACATGTATTCATCATACACCTAGGTAGTGGTTCAAGATTTAGCTACTCATCGTAATAAAAAACAATAAAAACAAAGGTTCAAGAATAAGCAAAGTCATGGTCTCAATATTTATAAACACAAAGTAAATAAACATAAAAACTAAAACTTTTAGTGATCAAACCCGAGCTTTCAATCTTGAACCATGCCTCCTCCTTCAATTAATCCTCTCTATTAGATTAAAGCTGCTGCTGTCGTGGACTTCTTCTTAGCGGCTGTGATATATGTTTCTTCGATAATAATATGTTACGAAAATTAATGTGATGTCCCCCAAATAATAGTGCCGCCCTAAAAGATTTTGTAATTCTTCTCCTTTGACTTGGGCTCGTGGCCCAAGTCTTTCAACACCTCTTTTTTATTGTTTTTTTATTTATATTATTATTAGTACTCAGTTCGGGAGCTGGTTCTCAGGTATTCTTGGCTCGACCAAAGTTCCTCATTTATGCTCCAACGTCTATGAATACCTGCTCTCAAGTGTTCGTGCCTCGATTAAAAATATTTCGTTTTGGGCTCATTTTCCACGAACACCTATAAAATAATAAAATATATAAATACATAATAAAACGACACTAAACGAATAAAACTTGACCAAATAATATACAAAATACATAGGAAATGAGATGTGTTTTGCAACACATCAGGCGCATGTTGTTGGTAGTTGAAACAGGTGCGCAGGATTTTGACTGCGTCCTGATGCATTCCTAGCCACTAATATCTAGCGTTCATGATTTTGGCAACGACCATTCTTGGGCCTGCGTGGATGCCACATATGCCTTGGTGGATTTCTTTGATAAGGAATGAGGCGTTTGCGGAATCAACGCATCTTAAGAGGGGACCAAGATAGGAACGTCGATATAAAACACCATTCATGAGTTGGTAGTGTTCTGATTTGTACTGGATCTTTCTGGCTTCCGCTTTTTCGGTCGGTAGAGTGCCCGTTGCTAGATATGCTTGAATAGGGGTCATCCATGACCCGACGCCTGTTTGTGTTACATTGACCTGTCGAATAGGTACTGATGGTTGATCTAAGGTTTCAATACGTACCTCTTTGGCCATGTGCGGCCAAACTGTGGATGCCATTTTGCTAAGGGCGTCTGCTTCTTTGTTTCCACTTCGGTTGATGTGGGTGACAGTACAGGTTGTGAATTTTCTGATTAGGAGCTTAGCCTGGTCAACATATTGTGCCATAACTGGGTCTTTGGCGTCGTAGATGCCGTTGATGTGTCCTGCTATGAGCATTAAGTTTGTGTGGGCTTTAACATGTCTTGCGCCCATCTTGTCGGCCAGGCGCAGTCCTGCTAGGAAAGCTTGTACTCTACCTCATTGTTTGTACTCGGAAATTCAAGACGTACAGCATATGTGAACTCTGTGTTATCAGGACTGACCAGCCTGAGTCCGGTGCCTGCGCCTTGATCGTTAGAAGCTCCGTCGGTGAAAAGTGACCAAGTGACGTGGGAATCTGGGATGGGTTTTGGGTCTTGTTCATTTTGACATTCTTCGATTTTTTCCGCTGGGATTTCTGCGATGAAATCCGCGAGAACCTGTCCCTTGATTGCTGGTCTTGGTTTGTAAATGATGGTGTGGGCGCTGAGTTCGATTGCCCCTTTTGCAACGCGCCCAGATAACTCTGGTTTGGAGAGCACAGTGTTGATTCTGTAGTCTGTTAGGACGTGGATCGGGTGCCCTTGAAAGTATCACCTGAGACGCCTGGATGCGTGAACAAGTGCTAAGACCAGTTTTTCCATTGTGGAGTATCTGGTTTCGGCGTCTGCCAGTGTGCGACTGATGTAGTAGATTGGTGTTTGAACTTTGTTGCGCTCTACCAGCAATACCACTCCTATCGCTTTGTCAGAAGCGGATAAGTATAGCGTTAGTGGTTCTTCTGGTAAGGGCGCTTTAAGAGTTGTAAAGTAGGTTAAACATTGCTTCATTTCACGAAAAGCCACATCCGCGTCTGGATACCAGCGGAACTATGTCTTTTTTAGTACATTGCGAAGGGTATGAACAAAAGGGAAAGACTTAGACGCGTACTTTGATAAGAAACGGTTTAGGGCGACTAGGGGGCCCATAGGCGTCCGAACGTCTTTGATGGAGTTGGGCGATGGCATGCGCTGGATGGCTTGAACTTTTTCCGGGTTTGGCTTGAAGCCGCCATTGGTGACGATTACGCCCAGAAATTTGCCCTCTTCGGCCCCAAAAGAGCACTTGCCTGGATTTAGTTTCATCTTGATTTTGCACAGTTGTTCGAAGGTGCGCTATATATCCAGGAGCATTGTGTCTTCCTGTCGGCTTTTTATTACCAGATCGTCGACGTACACTTCTAGATTGACGCCGATCTGGTTTATATAGGCCTGGTCCATTAGGCGCTGGTATGTTGCGCCTCCATTCTTTAGACCGAATGGCATTTTGGTGTAGCAGTGGACCCCTTTGTCGGTTCGGAAGGCGGTTCTGTCTTCGTCTTCGTAAGCCATTTGTATTTGGTGATATCCTCGAAAAGCGTCGAGGAAACATTTGAATTTGAATCGCGTGAGAGAGTCTACCTTAAGGTCAATTTCCGGTAGCGGGTAGTGGTCCTTCGGGCATGCTTTGTTTAGGTCCTTGTAATCGACGCACATGCGCCAGGATTCGTTTTTTTAAGGACCATGACCGGGTTTGCCACCCATGTTTGGTGGTTGCATCGTCTAATGATGCCAGCCTCGAGTAAGTCGTTGACCTCATCGTTCATGTCTTTGACTCTGTCCGGGCCTAGCGGACGCTTTTTCTAAGCGACTGGTCGCGCGTCCTTGTAAGTGTAGAGGCGATGTTCCGCTACAGCCCTTGGGACGCCGATCATGTCGGATGACTGCCATGCAAAGACATCTTTGTTTGCTACCAGTAGTTGCTTCAGGTGTACACGCACTTGGGGGGATAGAGTTGATCCCAAGGTGATTGTTTTTTTGGGATAAGATGGGTTGATGACCCAGTTTTCATTTTCAGTAGCGGATGGTTTAGGCGCTGGTGCTAGCGCCGCTGGTTCTGTTGTGATAAGGCATTTTTTATTCCCTCTGATGTACGCGATCCCCGTTGGTGTTGGGAAACCGATGGTTTAGTGAGGGATTGACGCGTTGCTGTTGAAGTTGGCTAGACCTTGTCGGCCTAACAAGATGTCATACGAGGAGGTAGCTGGGATGACATGGAATGTACATGTCTTCGATCGTTTATGAATCCCATCGTCAAGGGTGACTGTAACGTCAAACTTCCCTAGGGGATGAATAACCTCGTTGAAAAAACCAGTGATTGGTGCGTCTGGCTGAAGACGCGCTTTGTCTTCATCATCCAGCTGTTTGAAGCATTGCTGGTACATGATGTCGAAGCTTCTCCCGCTATCGCACATCATCTTTTATGTGCGATAGTGACCGAATAGAGCTATGACGATGAATGGTGTTGTTGACTTTGCTCCTCCTGGTATTGTTGGGAGGATGACTTGGGCTTCCTTCCAGTCAGTATTATTTTTAGCGTCTGCTTATTGCGACGTAGTCGCGACGCTGACTGGTTGAAGTTTGCGCTTGTTTCGATGTGTCATCTGACGTTGTCTTGAGTAGGCGCCACGGACATGATGTGTTTTGATGTCCTTGATTGGCTTTGGTGGTTCTTCAGTTCTGCGTGCGCCGGCGAGCACGTTTTTGACAAGGTTGGTCAGCTTGCCGGAACGGAGGGCAGCCTCTATCTCCATTTTGAGGTTGTAGCAGTTGTCGGTATCGTGACCCACGTCTTTGTGGAAGTCACAAAATCTGGTGTTGTCGACATTTTTGCGTTTGTTTCCCATGGGTTTTGGGAGTTTAAACGCAACTTCTCCTGTTGACAGAACTTGAGCTAACACCTGAGATGGTGTTTTGGTGAGGGGGCACCCAGTCTTGGTTTCTTCGGCCACTGTTGCGTTGGTCGCGTGTTTGTTTGTTGCCGATGATGTTTCTGGCGTCTCCAGAGGGTGAACGTCTTCCTTCGTCGGTGGTGCCGGAGATACGGCCCCAGGCGGAGGAACGGTTATTATTGCGGTTGCGGTTGTTGCTTGTGATTCCACGCTGGTTCTGATTTTTTTTGTTTTTTGGTTTCAAACGTAGAGTTTGGAGATTCGGACGACCTCTTCCCAAGAGTCTGGGATACCATCTTTACCCTGAAGGGTGTTTTGTAGATTGTCGTCTTTAACGTTTGCTAGGAAAGAGGTTTGAGTTGCCTCGTCCCTGGTTCCTAGTTGGAGTGCTTCTTTATTAAACCGCACGATAAAGCCTTCGAGAGGTTCGGAGTCTCTACGTTTGCAGAGATGGATTTGACTTTTGTCGCGCTTGTGGCGACCCTGTTGACTGAAATGGAGTGAAAATTTATCGATCAGCTGTTCATAGTTGTCGATGCTTCCGACGGGGAGTTTGTCGAACCATACCCTGGCTGCTCCTGAGAGTGTCTGGGCGAACATGTGGCACCAGACAGGTAAGGTCCATCCGATGATGGCCCCGTCTTGGTTAAAAATGTCGAGGTGGTCGTCGGGGTCGGTATAGCCGTCATATAACTTGACGTTGGCTGGGAGGCGCTGCCTCGGTGGTATTGGTGCTTGAGGGATACATCTAGTAAACTTGGATTTGTCGGCGAACGCCGTTGTCCTGTATGGAAGCGACAGGTTGGTGGTCGCGTCGTTATTGAAATGGTTGAGACGTTCTCTGCGATAATATGGTGGGCGACGGTAGTCCCTTGAGGCGTCGTCCTCCCAGGAACTTTCGTCGTAGTTGTCTTCGTCAAACCGGTTGTACTCTACATGGGCCTGGTCTACAATGGGTTTCCCCTGACCTCCCCCATGATGAGTAGCAATCGGTTTTTTGACACTTTTAGAGGTTGAAGCCATGATGGCTATTCTTGTTATGCGTCGGCGCTCAAGTTGAGCGTCTAGCAGTTTCTTTTGGCGCTCGTACCAATTGTTGTTGAGTTCGTCAATTTCCTCCTGGGTGGGAGGTGGTGCGTCGACGGAATCAAAATTAACAGCACGAGGGCTGATCACGGCATTGTTTTGGTCATATTCCTCATGGCCTTGGGGTGAGTCTGGCTCATGAGTTATGTCTTGGACAACCCCTGAGGGGGAGTGGATTTTTGGGGGTGAAGTAGTCATTTTTGCTATATGTAAAAATGAACTGGTAAGTTAAAGCTTTTGTTTTTTAGAGTATTATGGTAAGGCCACGGATGGCGCCAATGAAGAAACACGGATCCAGAATTAGCGGGCTAGCGCTAATCTTGGTAGTGATTCTACGGGGTGTTCATAAAAATGTATGTTTATAAAACGTGATTGGTCTATAGAAAAGACCAAGGAGGTTTAGAGACAACAAGTTAGAAGAGCCGAGCCTCTAAATGTTTGTAAATAAACAAAGGTTGGAAAGTACGATGTGCTCGTAGTCTTTTATGTGAAAGTGTTCGTGGATATCGGATGCCAATAAAAGGAGATGGGACTCCTCCTTTTATAGTACCTCGACATACGACTTTCTCAACCCGCCCTCTACCCTTAGTGGGGCCCGGCCCAGGTAGAGGTGACTCTAGGTTTCCAGCCCAAGTCCCTAAGCCCAAGGGTGCAAGTGGGTTTGGTAGAAAAAGAGAGGACAGGGGGGATGTTACCGTCCTGACGTAAATATACGTGACGTCCGTCGAGTGGACGTTGGTGGGCAGCGGACACGTGGGGTCCGCCTACTGGCTATTCCTGGGCGGACACGTCAGAGAGATATCTTGGTCAGGAAGCTGCCACGTCTCGTCCTTTCTACTCGTCAGGTGGAGCGCAGCCACTGATTGGCTGAGAACTCTGTCGGGCAGCCTGCAGCGTCAGGAATAGTTGCCTGTGGAAATAGTGTGTGTCTCGAGGCTGCCCCAGGAGGCATCTTTTAGTCATGTTGATGAAGCTTTGTCTATCTTTTTGAGGAAGCTTCATAGTACGTCTGTCCCGCCGACGTAAAACGGGCGGTACATTGTGGACGCTAGTCTTTCCGCTGACGTAGTACGGGCGGGTGAGTCTGCGTCATTATCTGATGGGCGCTAACTGTTCCGCTGACCTAAAACGGGCGGGTGAGTCAGCGTCTTATCTCTGATAGACACTAACTCTTCCGCTGACGTAAAACGGGCGGTATATGTTTAGCTAGGCGCAGCTTGTAAGTTTGCGATATGGTATTTGGTGATGTTTTGGTACCATATTCCTTCAGGTGCATTCCATTCCGCCTTCCATTGCAGCATACCAAATGCTACTTTACATTAATGTTTATTCTTGAACCATAAGTAACCTATCGACTTCACATCCGCCACAATGTCTGCTACTTTTGTTCTTTTTTTCGTGAAGATCCATTCATTACGCGCTTTCCAAATCCGCCAACAAGGAATAATAATGAGCCCATGAACCACATCTTTTTTAAGGCCGGAAATATTCTCTTGCTCATGTATCTCCAGAAGATCTCAAACTATAAAAGCATTAGTAGGAGGTAGAGAGCACCAGCCAGAAATAAATTGCCAAATCCTCGCAACTATCCAACAAACACAAAAAACATGATCATTCAACTCATCTATCTCTCCACAAAAACACAAGCCAAGTCATCAATAATCACGTTCCGTTGTCCAAGAGTCGTCTTTGTTGATAATGTATCCATCTCCACCCACCACGCGAATATGTTACATTTAGATGAAACCCATTTTGCATCATTGTATAACAAAATCTTGATGCAGAACCTCATGCTTAATAATTAATTTTTAAACACTCGCTACCTAAAACTTCCCAGAACCATTCTCTTTTCAATTCCAAGAATCATCTCTGGCTGTTAAAACAAGCGACTCCAACAGCTAACGACAATCATTCAATTCCTGTCGCTCCACATCCAATCCTGGAGGTCGAGACCATGTCCAACTTACCGACCCATATCCCACAACACCCGGTTGATATTTATCCGTAATCACACATCATTTATCAACTTCCAATCTAAAATATTAGGAAAGAGATCCCTAAGAGCACTCACATCCTATCCATCAAATGTATGTGAGTGTGTCCACCAAATTATATGGGGTGAGTGTAAGTGGTTGTGAGTGGAGGAGAGAGAAAATATTTGGTGGAAGCACTGTTCCACCCTAAATATGAAAAGCTACTGTTCACCCCTATATATATTTTAATATTTTTATAAGTAGTTGTGAGTGAAGAGAGAGAAAATGTAATGATAAAATTATGAAAAAATATTGTTATTTTAATTAGGAGAGGGAAGATTTAGGTGCTGTTTGTTTTTTCTGCATGAAAAGGTCTGCAGTCTGCGGACTACATCTGCAGACATCTGCAGGAGAAGAGGTGGACCAAAGGTCTGCAGTCTGCAAGAAGAAGACTGTTTGTTTGTTAACGTCTGCAGGCTGCTGAAATAAACTCAAATTTAAATAAACTGAGTTTTTACAGCAGTCTGGTGGTAGACGGTGGTGGTGGTGGGTGGACCGTGGTGGTGGTGGGTGGTGGTGGGTGGTGGTGGTGGATCGTGGTAGTGGTGGGTGGTGGTGGTGGACCGTGGTGGTGGTGGTGGACCGTGGTGGGTGGTGGTAGTGGTGGTGGGTGGACGGTGGTAGGTGGTGGTGGACCGTGGTGGTGGTGGTGGTGGGTGGTGGTGGTAGTGGTGGTGGACGGTGGTGGACCATGGTGGACCGTGGTGGACCGTGTTGGTGGTGGTGGAACGTGGTGGTGGTGGGTGATGGTGGTGGTGGTGGTGGTGGTGGTGGGTAGTGGTAGTGGTGGTGGACGGTGGTGGGTGGTGGTGGTGGACGGTGGTGGTGATGGACGGTGGTGGTGGTGAACGGTGGTGGTGGACGATGCTAGGTGACGGTGGTGGTGGTGGTGGGTGGGTGACGGTGGTGGACGGTGGTGGACGGTGGTGGTGGTGGTGGTGGTGGGTGGTGGTGGTGGTGGGTGGTGGTGGTGGGTGGTGGTGGACGGTGGTGGGTGGTGGGTTGTGGTAGTGGTGGTGGGTGGACGGTGGTAGGTGGTGGTGGTGGTGGTGGTAGTGGTGGTGGACGGTGGTGGGTGGTGGGGGACCGTGGTGGTGGTGGGTGGTGGTGGACCGTGGTGGTGGTGGGTGATGGTGGTGGTGGTTGGTAGTGGTGGTGGGTGGTGGTAGTAGTGGTGGTGGACGGTGGTGGGTGGTGGTGGTGATGGACGGTGGTGGTGGTGAACGGTGGTGTTGGACGATGCTAGGTGGTGGTGGTGGTGGGTGGATGACGGTGGATGACGGTGGTGGACGGTGGTGGTGGTCGTGGTGGTCGTGGGTGGTGGTGGTGGTCGTGGGTGAGGAGAAGAGAAGAGGAGAGGAGAAGACCTTTGAAGACCTTAGAAGACTTTGGTCCAAGTCTGCACCAAGAAGAGGTCAGGAAGAGCTTTTGGAGTGAAATGTCTTCCGAAAAACAGTCTGCCCGCCCCAAACGTCTGCCCCCATCTGCGCGGCGCAGACAAAAGAGGTTAGAAGTGCTTCTGGGAGAAAAACAAACACCACCTTAGAGATGAAGTAGTGATTTTTAATGTAATTTGATGAATGAGATTTAGTGGAGGGGATGTGAATGCTCTAAAGAGGACATCTTTGTAGTTTTAACCCTTTTTATGCTCTTATCATTATTGGAAAAGAAAAATACACATTAATAGTCAAATCCACTAGGTTAATATCATCTGGCCAAAAACAACATACCCCGTAATTAGGAATAGTGGTCATGCATTGTGGAACACTAAATAAGAAACAAAATACACTTACCAAAATTTTATATTAAATTAAAATTATATGTAATTATTAATGATTCGTTTTTCACTCTTTTTAAAAAAGTTGGTAATGAATCTTCATGGTACAATGTTCCCATGAAGCATGGTGCATTTAATAATAATATTTTGTTCGCTTATATAAAGGAGATGCATGATGAGGTTCCTATTGTGGTGATTATATTTGTCTATAAATTTTAAGACATCTTTCTTTTTTTTGGGGGTGTATTTTGTAAATAATATATCGGAATATTGGTGATTATTATATTTATCATATTGACTTTAGACTAACATTTAGCAAGTTTTTTAAGGTAAAGTCGTAAAGATTGTCATTTCATCATAAAATTTGTTAATCAGTACCAAAAGAACATTAGATAAAAACTAAAATAAAAGATAATTCTTTTATATAATATACCACATTAATAAACAAGTGAAATATCAAATTCACTAAAGGTTCAACGTAAAACATAATAATAACAACGACGACGACGACGTAAATTGTTGGTGTTTGACTATAGCAATTACCTGGACTACAATAATAATAATATATAGTTTTAGTTGGATTTCTAATAAAAGTTCAACGTAAAGCAATAAGCGAGACCTGAATATTTAGGTATTCTATCTGAGCCATTAAAAAATATACCTACTATATTTTAAGTTTTGAGTTATAAATAGGCTAATAGGTTTTTGAGTTTCAAATGGACCCATATATTATGTTCAAAATTGATTTTCTTATACGAAAAACATGTAGCGCGCACGCTGATGTGCCGAGAAATTAACATGTTTTCCACACGTATTCTCACCTATCTTGCACCCAAAATCGTGCTTTTAATTTAGTTTTATAATGATTTATCCTTCTCTATTGATAATTGCAGGATTTGAGGTCAAGTGGTGAAAAGGAGTGAAAACGGCACTAACGGACAAGGAATTAAAACTTTGAATCTCTGCCAGATGCAGCACGGTCGTGTTTATGGCCGTGCAACTGTCATGGGTCAACAAGTCAACATATCCAGGTCAACAGAAGGCAAAAAGTCAGCTTACAGGCTTGCATGGGCGTGCCAATGCTCTGTGCACGACCGTGCCATTAAAGACGTGCTCCCCAAGGTTTCAACCGACCAAGTCTGGTAGACGTACTGGGCTGCACGGGCGTGCCACCCCTTGGGACAGTCGTGCCAGCTCTAAAGACGGACAGAATATGCTCGAAAGGACTCTGCAACAGTACCTGCTGTCGAGCATGGGTGTGCCACTCCAAGGAGCACGGGCGTGCTTGAGTTGAATTGCCTATAAATAGAGGCCTCTACTCCACACTTTGATCATCCCTTCCCACATCAAAAACCAACACTTCTCCACGAAGTTTTAGCCATCTTTGGGGCTTGTGAGTGTCCTTTGGAGCCTGGGATTACTCCATAAACACCACACTTAAGATTGAAACAACCCGAAATCACCCAAAATCACTAGAAATCTTCATACAACCCTCACCATGTTTTGTACACAAAACCAACCTTGTGAGCTTGTTGTATCAACCATGCTAGGCTAGATTTCTTTTGATGTTACTAGGGTGATGATGGAACTTGGTATGAAATAAATAATTTATCCTTTGTTTAAAGTGGTGTTCTTGTGTTCTTAATAATTCTTTCTACTATAAACTTTGTTTAATGAATTAACTAATCAATCAACTAGTATTTGGTCTTGTGGGTGTTTTGATAGGAACTGGGAGGACTTATGAGTGTACCCATGGTGTGTAACAACCCATGCACTTGTAAGCTAACCTAATCCTGCGAGTAGTGATTAGCCCATTTGTGGATAGAAATATACACACTTTGTGGCTTAATCCTCTACTATCAAAATCTCACTTAGGGTCGGTACGGTCTTTATACTTGGTCCTAGTGATAAACCAAGACTTGATTATGCGAACTAGCTTCATTGTCTATGTGATAGCTTTGGCGCAAGTCAAGGATTGGTGAACCTGTGTTGAAGGAGAACGGTCTTTATTTTCTCTCATTACTATATTGCCGCACAATTAGTAATAAGCCAGTCACTTTTTGAAAGATTAATTAATTCAAGTAGGGGATGCACGTGTTCTAGTTAGAAACGACTCCTCAATGATATTAAGTGGTAGCTTGCTCAGTCATGCTCCGGTCACCGACAAGTTATTCATAAAAGTTTAGAGTCGTTAGATGTCTATATCGCAACACTAGGAGGTGGGTACTTCAGGGTTGGGTTAACACAGTCTCGAATCATCTTCCCCTCATTGCTGAGAGGTGAGCTGCCCGGTTTGGGAGACCCTCATAAAAATCTTAAGAACATAAGTCGTTTACATAGTTATGCGATAACAGTCACCTCTAGAGAATGTGGTAATACAACTCAAAGTTAAGCAAAAGTGCGCAACTTAAACACACCACTTTAACAAGAGTCTACTATTGTTTCATACCAGACAACATCTGATCCCGAAGCAACACCTTTGTTTTGCTATTGATTTCTCCTACAGTTTTTATCTCTCTTCTACTTTTCTTCTTGCATTTTAAAACTCTTTTAGTAATTTTTAGAAAGTTGAGTAGTAAAAATCGTGTTCTTGGATTCGATACTCCGTACTTATACATTTCTATACTACTCACGATAGGTACACTTGCCTGCTGTGTGGGTCTAGAACATTAATTAAGCAACTATCGTTTTAGATTATAAAACTTGAAAGCGTCCCACTGTTTTCCGACTTAATTCCCTTTTCACCAAGGTTTTTAGCACTTACTACGAGAACTTGCCGTTTTTAAAAGAAAAGAAGTTTAAGTCTAGTAAAACCCGCACGGCATCACGCGCGCGCACACACACACATATATATATATATATGTATGTATATATATATATATATATATATATATATATATATATATATATATATATATATATATATATATATATATGAATTTTATCAAAAATATGCCCCCGAATAAACCAGCCCCTAACCGTGCATGGTAACCCTAAGAGCCTCCCACAAGCAATATTATTTTAGCTTATATAATATGATTATAGTAACCAAGTTAGACAGCTAATGCACCACAAACGTGTGACAGGGTGTGGACACATACCATCCACAAGAACTAAAGACACGTATACATCTAAGGATTGATTCACACCTTTACAAATGAAAGATGTAATTAATGGCAAAGTCTTCATGTAGCACAAATACAGAGGAGATGACATGATCTCAACACATCGTCAATATAGTCTCATGTTACCATCGTAGGTTGGGGATGCTTATATATCAATGTGTTTGTACTTGCATGTATTTGACTTTATTTTACAATGTTTTTTTTTTTACTCTAATACCCGAGCATCCCATACAGAGATGCTAAACACATCATCATGGCACCGATAACATTAAACCATTCATTATTGTGTGATTAGATCTTAGTGTCTAATCTATATGTGTGCTTGGATCATCATGAGTACTTGGCCATTCGATTATTTGTGAGAAGGCATATATGAACTAATTCTAGGATGTTTGTATGTGTGTATGTGACGTGTGTATGTGCCTATGTGTCTTTGTACATATGTATGCATGCTATTCAGAAGAAGCCCTAGTTCAGTTCAGTCAAGATCACGCTCAAATCTTGTAAATCATGGTTGTCTTCAATCTATCTTCAAGCTAATTTCTGAGTTATGAGTTAGAATTATTTTGTCTTTCATATATAGTTAGTTGTTGATAAGATTCCTTAACGTATGATTGTATAAAGTAATAAACATAACACACTTAACTAAAATATGCATCTACTAAATTTTCATCTAAACTATTAATATAGATATATATTTGGTAAATTCAAATTTGTAACAATATTGTAGAAATCATCTCCTATAATTATGGAGACTCTTGTACTATATATGTTCATTCAATCAATACAATTATCAAGCTTTATGATAACTATTATGGTATAAGCCTAATTATTCTCGATCCTAACCCTAATCTCGCTGCCACCTTTCTTCTTCTACTTACCGCTGCCTTTCTTCTCCGGCAGCCGGTTACCCCTTCATCCGATACATCTTGCTTTCTCTGCCTCCAATCATGGACACCAAAACCCTTCACCCTGCCCTCACTGTCACCAACATAAAATCTCACATACCTATCATTCTTGAAAAGGATTCTCCTCATTACAGTACCTGGAAAACCCTTTTTCAGGTTCACTGCCCGACTTACGAGGTGATTGATCATCTCTCTCCCAGACCAACCGCCGCACCTGCTCCCTCGTCTTCTGATCCTGCAGCGGCGGCCCTGACTGAGGCAGCAGCAGCGGCCGCTGATCTACTCTGGAACCGGCTGGATGCCTTAGTTAAACAGTGGATTTATGCCACCGTCTCGCAGCCCTTGTTACGTATTATAATCCAGCCCGGTCAAACAGCCTTTGAAGCATGGACGGCTGTCGACAGTGAGTTCACCGACAATCAGAATGC
Source organism: Ambrosia artemisiifolia (assembly GCA_032199755.1). NCBI lineage: Eukaryota > Viridiplantae > Streptophyta > Magnoliopsida > Asterales > Asteraceae > Ambrosia > Ambrosia artemisiifolia. Next base: position 34,290,920 of record CM063514.1, read on the forward strand.
TCGTGCAGTGTTTCTGGGTCAGGAGTTCGCGAATCTTTCTCTAGACAACTTCTCTTCAATGGGTGAGTATTGTGATCATGCCAAGCATTTGTCTGATCAGTTAGCGGGTGTGGGATCCCCGGTTGATAACCGTATGTTAGTCCTTCAAGTCTTGACTGGATTAACGGAGCAATATGATAGTATTTCTACGGTCCTTCAAAATCATGACCCACTCCCTCCGTTCAGTGAAGTTCGGTCCAGACTCAATCAGGAAGAAGCTAAAAAGAAACGCCAAGTAACCCGTGGCTCTCAAAAAGCCGCCACTGCCTTGCACACCAATACCGCCTACTCGCAACCCAATCCATCATCCAACCCGCCTACCTCGGACCGAAGTCACAATCGTCCTCGTGGCGGTCGTGGCTGCGGCCGGGGACAGTCTACCAACTCCCAATCCCGTCAACCCACTCAAAACCCGAGCCACCCTTACATTGTGTTTCCCAGTAACTGGACTTCCTCACAATGGGCCTTCATACTTAAAAACAATAACTTAGCCCGACCCCCATGCCCCTACCCGTCTAGACCCAACTCGCAGAACTCTCAAGGCATTCTTGGCCCACGACCTGATCAGGCACATCACACCTACTCTCCCACAGATATTGAACAAGCACTTTACTCACTGGCCCTCAATCCCCCGGATCAAGGTGTCATGGATACTGGAGCCTCTTCTCATTCTGCTAATGAGCAAGGTATATACTCCCCGTCTAATTTTAATAAATGTACTAATATATATATTGTCGTTGGTAATGGCACATCAATACCTGTAGTGGCCCAAGGCAACCAAGTCCTACCACCGCCCTCCCCTCCCCTCAAACTAAACAATGTCCTATTTGCACCACAAATAATTAAAAACCATATCTCTGTCCGTCTCCTTACCACTGACAACTTCGTTTCTGTGGAATTTGACCCTTTTGGTTTTCTTGTGAAGGATCTCAAAACAAGGGCTCCTATCCTTAGATGCAATAGCACCGACGATCTTTACCCTTTGACTGAACCACTCCCACTCAAGACAACACAATCATCTTCCTTTGTTGCTGTCTCTCAAGATCGCTGCCATCAACGATTGGGTCACCCTGGAAACAATCTGCTTCAATCTTTAAAACCTTCTTCATTTATTGATTATGGAAAATTAAATAAATCGCTTTGTCAATCTTGTGTCTTTGGCAAAAGTGTTAAATTGCCTTTTTATGATTCGGTTAATTCTACGTGTTCTACTTTTGACATTGTTCACAGTGACTTATGGACCTCACCCATACTTAGTACGGGCGGTCACAAATATTATATATTGTTTTTGGATGATTTTACTAATTTTTTTGTGGACCTTTCCCCTCTCAAACAAATCCCAAGTCTTCGACACCTTCACCACCCTTTACAACTTAATTAACACACAATTTGAACGTAAAATTAAACAATTTCAATGTGACAATGGCAAAGAATACGCAAACCAAAAATTTTACACGTTTTGTAATCATAATGGCATGCAATTTCGGTTTTCCTGTCCATATACCTCCTCTCAAAATGGTAAAGCGGAACGCAAACTCCGCACCGTTAACAACATGATTCGCACCCTCCTTGCCCAAGCATCCCTACCCACTAATTTTTGGCATCACGCCCTTGAAACCGCCACATATCTTCTCAACATTCTCCCTAGCAAACTCCTTAAATTTAAATCCCCCACCTCAATTCTTTACAACTGCACACCGAAGTACGAACACCTTTGCACTTTCGGGTGTTTATGTTATCCTCTCACACCATCCACTACCATCCACAAACTTAACTTCCGCTCTCATCCTTGTGTCTTACTCGGGTACCCCACCAATCATCGTGGGTACAAATGTCTTGACTTCACCACACATCAACTTATTATTTCAAGATATGTTCACTTTGAGGAAGCCATTTTTCCTTACGCCATCCAATCTCCAACCACACCACCCTCCTATGAATTCCTTAACCCCACCATTAACCCGCTTGTTTGGGACTACCTACAAACCAAACGCACCTCGCCCACCCCATCAACTCCTTCTGCCCAACCCAACACAGGCCCACACTCTCCCACACCCTCTGGCCCACAACCGTCTACCCACACTCACCCCTCACACGTCCCTGTTTCCGCCCAGCCTACACCCCAGGCCCAACACCCGTCCAATCCACACATACCCACTTCATCTCCAGGCCCAATATCACAGGCCACCTCCTCGGCCCACCTTCACCCAACATCAACCTCAAACACATCTCCACATGACCCTTCTTCGGCTTCGGACTCTCAGTCCACTCACCAGCCGACCGGTCCTTCTCACTCTAACCAATCTGCTCCAACACCTGCCCCTCCTCCACCTCCCCCTCCCGCTCCTCGAACCATTCATACACGCTCCATGAGTGGTATCCACAAACCTAAACAACACTTTAACCTCCAAACTTCCACAATTGCTCATATCCCCAAGAACCCCTAGGTTGCCTTGTCCACTCTAGAGTGGCATGATGCCATGACCAGCGAATTTAGTGCACTTATTAAAAACAAGACCTGGGAGCTTGTACCTAGGACACCTAACATGAATATTATTCGTTGCATGTGGTTATTCAAACATAAATTCAGGTCTGATGGAAGTTTAGAGCGCTATATAGCTCGTTTAGTATGTGATGGTCGTAAACAGCAGGCTGGTGTTGACTGTGGAGAGACTTTTAGCCCGGTAGTCAAACCTTCTACCGTGCGTTTGGTTCTCTCGTTGGCACTCTCTAAGTCATGGCCCATTCATCAGTTAGATGTCACCAATGCCTTTCTTCATGGCAACCTGGCAGAAACCGTCTATATGCATCAACCTCTGGGCTTTCGTCATAAAGACTTTCCTGATCATGTTTGCCGGCTTAAAAAGTCCTTATATGGCCTCAAACAGGCCCATCGGGCCTGGTACCAACGTTTTACAGATTTTGTCACTATGCATGGCTTTCAGCAGAGCAAGTCAGACAACTCCCTATTTATATATCACGATGGGTCTGATATCGCTTATCTTCTTATTTATGTGGATGACATTATTCTTACCACTTCCACTGAGGCTCTTCGTATGCGATTACTGCACACATTATCAGGTGAATTTGCCATGAAAGACTTGGGTTCGCTATCTTATTTCTTGGGTATTCAGGTCACCAGACATGGTGACAACATGTTTCTCTCTCAGCAGGCTTACGTTCAGGATATTATTCATAGGGCCGCAATGGACTCCTGCAAACCGGTCTCAACGCCGGTTGACACACAGTCTAAATTATCTGCTGACTCGGGTCCTCCGCATGATGATCCTACTACATATCGGAGCCTAGCCGGCGCATTACAGTATCTCACATTCACGAGACCAGACATCTCGTATGCAGTGCAACAAATCTGTATGCACATGCATGACCCCAGACAGGATCATTGGAATGCTTTAAAACGCATAATTCGGTATCTTCAAGGTACCTCAGACCATGGTTTACATCTTGGCCCGGTTTCTAAATTTTCGTTAGTAGCTTACACTGATGCTGACTGGGCTGGCTGTCCTGATACTCGCCGCTCCACATCTGGTTACTGTGTCTACTTGGGTGAAAATCTCATCTCCTGGTCTTCCAAACGCCAGCCCACCATATCTCGATCAAGTGCTGAAGCAGAATATCGGGGTGTTGCAAATGTTGTGGCAGACATTTGTTGGCTGCGTAATCTCTTGCTTGAACTACGTCACCCACTTACTCGAGCCACACTGGTTTACTGTGACAATGTCAGTGCGGTCTACTTATCAGGCAATCCTGTTCAACATCAACGAACGAAGCACATTGAGCTCGATATTCACTTTGTCCGTGAGCCGGTACATCGTGGTCACATTCGGGTCCTTCATGTTCCCTCCAGACATCAGATTGCAGACATCTTCACAAAGGGTCTCCCTCGCATTCTATTCGATGATTTTCGTTCCAGTCTCAACATCGGCCCACCCGACGTTTCGACTGCGAGGGCGTATTAATATAGATATATATTTGGTAAATTCAAATTTGTAACAATATTTTAGAAATCATCTCCTATAATTATGGAGACTCTTGTACTATATATGTTCATTCAATCAATACAATTATCAAGCTTTATGATAACCATTATAAACACTTTTAACTATCTGTATTCGTTAATTTGTGTTTCTTGTGTTTTGTTTCAAATATGTGAGTTTTGATTCAAGTATATGTGTTTTATCCGAGATTCGTATCCAGTGGCGGATCTTGAACGAAAAGCTTGATTGGGCCGGGCTCAATCTGGTAGGGCCGGGCTCAATACATATAAAAATTTTCGATAAAAGTTACACTACGAAATGAAAAATCTGTGTGGGCCGGGGCCTGGACTGACCCTAGTGAAGAACCGCCCATGTTTTTATCAAATAAAACTTGACATACATGAAATCCAAATAATAATTTCATATATCTTGAAACTACGTGACAACTCGTTTATTTATAGCCCTAAAGAAGTCTGAAAATGGTCCCTAACAATGACGCGTTACTTCTAAATATAGCATCTTCGTTAGTGGAAAGTTGTCAAGTGTCAAATTATCTTCTTCAGTGACAAGCCACTCTTCAGTAACTTTCCATGAGTGGAAAGTTCCATATAACCTTCATTAATGGTAACTTACCTTATCAGTAGCAAGATGCCATCAGTAGGGAAGGAGAGGCGCCACCAGTAGAGGATTCGTGGAGCACCTCCACGGCATCAATCGCAGCCCGTCACCTGGACCACCACTCGTGAACTCGTCCCACCGGCATCACCACCAGTTAGGGCTGTAAACAAACCAAATGTTCAGCGAACAATTCGTGAACTGTTCGGCGAGAAGTTCGTTTGTGTTTGTTCGTTTAATAAATGTTCAACACACAAGAAATTATGTTTGTTTAATTAAACAATCAAACAAACATGAACAAAGGTCACGTTCATTCATTTATGGTCGTGAACGTTCGGTAATATGTTCATTTATGTTTGTGTTTGATAGTTCATTAGGGTTTTTAACTTTTTTTATCTTAAAATAAGTACTTCAAAATTCTCGGTGATAGTTTATTTAATACATATTATTGCGTACTACACATTATATTACTTCAACTGTTTTGATTAAGTATTACTTTGGGTGGATTAAACGAAGATTTCAAGTTTAATATGACAATTTTATGTTTTTATAAGACATTATTTTATGGTATTATGTAATCAAGATTATGTCAAGTATGCTTGGATAATTGGATTAGTATTTTTGGTCAAATAATGTTTGTGATGAAAAACTTGATTTTATCAAAATTTAATATGTGTTAGTTTGTGCCCGTTTTTGTTCAGAAAGGCATGTTTGTGTTCGTAAGAGTTCATTTGCATTTTCTTTTGTCTAACACCTAAATTTAACAAACAAGCACAAACGAATACGAACACGAACACATTGATTTTCTCAACAAACGAACACAAACAAAAAAAATCTCGTTTGGTAGGTGTTCATGAACACGTTCTTTCCTTAACAAACGAACACGAACAAGACCTTGTTCGTATTCCTTTGGTATAATTATAGCCCTACCACTCGTGGAGTTTTCTGGTTCCCCTCTCTCCTCTGCACCTGTGACCACTTCCGTTATCTAGAACATGATATTGCTTCACGATACCACTACCTGTGCCACCGGCGACGGTGTTATCATGGGGGTAGTGGTCTACCCGTGAGCATTTCGTGAAGTTGCATTAGCTCCATGGGCAAAACTGTGAAGAGATCAGTCGTAGCCTAGGCTACCCTCAACTTTGTTGGCAAAGTGTAAAATTAGTGTATTTTTTCTTCTCCGTTTAAAACATCAAATATCCCTGAGCAAATATTAGAATACCTCTAGGTCCATATATTTTTTATTTTTTATAGAAAATACCCCTTAATTTTCTTTTAGGGCCCACTAATTTAGCTCATTCAATCTTTAGTGGCAACTCTCCTGACTTCTTTTACTGTTATCCTCTTTAGTAAGCAACAACTTATTAACTTGTTTGTCAGAACAACGTTGCTCATTCATCAACGGTAACTTGTCATTAGTAGCAACTTACCTTGTCAAGTTTTTTTTTTGAAACTGTACTTTCATTAAAAAAAGGCCAAAACGGCTCTCAAACAAAGGACTGGCGGCACAAACCCAAACTTACAACATATACAACGACGATTTACACCACTCTTTCCAACTAATAGTCTTTAAACTAGATCTATTTTTCAACCATAGATACGACATAGATTTCACATCCATCAAAATGTCCGGGATGCGAACCTCCTTACCTTTAAAGATCTTATCATTCCGAGCTTTCCAAATGCTCCACAACGTGACAATAATCACCCCGTGCACAATCCGTTTTCCTTTTTCACCTCCAGCCGACTTCTTGTATACATGTAATAAATCTTTGACATCAAACGCAAACATAGGCGCCAAACCACACAATTTTCTCGATACCATCCCAAATGTTAGTTGAAACAATGCAAGCAGTGAAGATATACAAAGCCGACTCCTCATACGAATCACAAAAAAACACAGAACTTATTCGGGATATCTATACCCCTCTTAGCTATTTCTGTTTTGGTCGGCAATCTTCACATCTCCGCCCTCCACGCCATAATCGAACACTTTAATGGCACCCACGAGACCCATTTAACCACAAAGTTATTACCAAAATCTATCCCATCTTGTATAATTTTTTTTAAACAGATTTAACAGAGAAGCCGTTGGCCATGTCACCGGCCCAAACCCATTTATCAGCCACCTCCAAAAGCTGCAAGGACCCTGCTGCATTGATCACCTGCTGCCACTCTGCAAAATCAGCTTCTGACTTCACATTTCTAACCCAATCTGCCTCTATAATCAACCTTTGATCCCTTATCTTTAACCTCTCAGCAACCATACACGTTTTATTCTTTTCCAGTCTAAATAAACTTGGCCATCTCTCCTTTAGAGCAATATCACACATCCAAACATCTATAAAAAACGGACAGCGTCCCTTTTCCCAACCTTGGCCAGGATTAAATTTTTCAGGTGCACATCATTAGCCTTTAACGAACTACCCACTTTAACAATCATTTTCCAACACCCCGATTGATATCTATTTACCGGAAGAACTTCCCAATTATTATTCATATTATGGCAAGCATACACGACCCTTCGCCAAAGACTATGTCACACCCTCAAATTTCCACATGCGGAGTTCTACCGCGAGGCGAGTGACATACCAGGATCCAAGTCAACGGTCAAAATAAACGACAACTATATGTAAAAAGATACGTAAACCAAACCATGTATAATTCAAAACAAACCATGTTCCAAAAAGTAGCGGAAGCATTTTAAGTTTACAAAATCCAAACAAAAGTAAAAACATGAGTTTAAAGTTTTAACATCTCATAAGTATGATCCTAGACGCGAGTGCGACTTCGTGCGCCTAGCCCGACTGCTGCTACCTTAGTGACCTGAGAAAACATGCTAAAAAGTCAACATATAATGCTGGTGAGTTAACAGGTTTTATAATAAGCGTTTCGTTAATCCTTTGAAAACCGTTACCGTTACTACTATGCTGTGTGAACGCTAGCTAGGCGTTAAGATAATTACTACTACGGTTGAAACCATTGCTGATTGTGATTTATAATGTGATACCCTTTACGGACTACCGTCATCTCCGGTAGGCCTCGTGTGATTGAGACAATATGCACCCGCCCGGCCTCCAGCCGTCGAGTGGGGTTTGTCAGGCCCATTAGCGCTATCCACATTTCCCCCCAAAACAAAACTGATAAAAGTGGGGCCGTGAATTCACCTTAGGTTGCGTCTTCTGTGTTAAGAAAGAAACATACCGGTAACAGTGTCAGGATCTTCCCGGAACTCACACGAACCGATGACATAAGCACGAGCATTCCGACCGCCACCTTCGTTGTTTCCACCAGCTACATTCGCCCCGGCTACACCTTGAACCAACTTCGGGCAATCCCGCTTGAAATGGCCTGTTTCCCCACAGTTATAACAACCTTGGTTTCCCCGAGGAGCAGGGTTGGGGACGACCGCTTGTGTCTGCATTGTCTGAGGGTTAACCCAACATTTCTCAGCAACATGACCTACCTGATTACAATGATTGCAACGGAACATTTCACAACTACCATAATGATGGAACCCAAACTTGTTGCACTTAGGTTGCTTCCCAACATACCCACTCTTGCTGCCCTTAGACTGCCCCAGCTGAGGGTTGAACCTACATTCCCTAGCCCAGTGACCAACCTGATGACAACGGTTACAACGAAACGTGTCACAACTCCCGACATGATGGTACCCGCACAAGATGCACTTTGGATTCTCCCTGGCACATCCCCCTCGCTTCTGACCAGACGATGAACTTGATGCTTCGAATTTCCTTGTTTGTTGCTGTTGCTGGTTTGGGATCAGGTTCTCCTTAATACTCTCCCATTTCCTTTTGTTGTTCTCAGTCCCGCCAACTATGTGAGGCTCGCATTCCATGAAAACCTTAAAAGTACAAACTTGCTGACCCAGAGGAGGTGGTGGTGGAGGATGAACGACATTCCCACCGACGCCTTGCTGAGTGGCCTGATAAGCAGTAAGAGCAGTAGTCACCTGTTGCTGGATTAGATTCTTCAGCTCTTCTGGAGTTATGTTGATGTTGCCACGACTCCCGTCACCATTACGTTCACCACGACTTCCAGACATCTTCTGTCGAAACAAGAACAAAACACTCAATCCATCACCAACGCTAAACCAACAGAAATCAAAAGGAGCCAAGAATTGGGTCCAAACGTGACCATTGATCCCAACACGAGGTCCACCAAGTCTTCCATGTATTTCAACTTATGATTTCGTGTGCACCCGAAATGATAAATTGCTCTACATGGTCCTCTAGGCGTGCCCCGAGCTTGAACCACAAGCCACCCGATACCCACAACTTAGAAGAAATAACCAACTCAAGGAATTTCCAAGTGACTAATCACTCAGAGATAAGTTGCAACGATTACATGTGCAAGATAGTGTGTGTAAGCAAATGAGACCATTGGAGCATAGAAGGGAGATGTCCGAGTCCTGAACAGATCTCGAGGATGAGCCGAATCTGCCTCAATGTACACCACCGCCGTGCAAGGTTCAACAAACAAGTTCGTTCGACTTCAATCCAAAGGGAAAGATAGAATAGAGATAGAAATAACAAGGATAAGATAGATAATATAATATTGTGTGATGAGGATACTGACACCCCGACAAGGTTAGTATGTTCACCAATAGACACGACTCATATGTATGTGACCGTCTAGTGTGTGTGAGACTCGGCTATAGACTAGACTCTACATGCAGTCCTAGTTCACTATAACCATTGGCTCTGATACCAATCTGTCACACCCTCAAATTTCCACATGCGGAGTTCTACCGCGAGGCGGGTGACATACCAGGATCTAAGTCAACGGTCACAATAAACGACAACTATATGTAAAAAGATACGTAAACCAAACCATGCATAATTCAAAACAAACCATGATCCAAAAAGTAGCGGGAGCATTTTAAGTTTACAAAATCCAAACAAAAGTAAAAACATGAGTTTAAAGTTTTAACATCTCATAAGTATGATCCTAGACGCGAGTGCGACTCCGTGCGCCTAGCCCGACTGCTGCTACCTTAGCGACCTGAAAAAAAATGCTAAAGAGTCAACATATAATGCTGGTGAGTTCACATGTTTTATAATAAGCGTTTCGTTAATCCTTTGAAAACCGTTACCGTTACTACTATGCTAAAGAGTGAACGCTAGCTAGGCGTTAAGATAATTACTACTATGGTTGAAACCATTGTTGACCGTGATTTATAATGTGATACCCTTTACGGACTACTGTCATCTCCGGTAGGCCTCGTGTGATTGAGACAATATGCACCCGCCCGGCCTCCAGCCGCCGAGTGGGGTTTGTCAGGCCCAATAGCGTTATCCACATTTCCCCGCTACATACCCGTATTAGTGGTTTCTATGGGATTTAGATGAGACGTATAGTAATGTAATGATAGCCATAGTATAACTTGAAATCATGTGTTTAAAATGTGTAAGCATGTTTCTCCCCCAAAAACAAAACTGATAAAAGTGGGGCCGTGAACTCACCTTAGGTTGTGTCTTCTGTGTTAAGAAAAATCCGACACGTGTGTGATAGCCCCAACTAGTGGCGACCTATCAATGAGTTTACATAAGTGTGATGACTACTACCCCGAAGGCTAATTAGTCCCCAATTGTCCAGTCCGTAACTGTGTATGTTGAAAACATGTTTGAACGTTAAACCGACCATACCAGACAAGACCCGACATCCCATTGGTGACCCGACATCGCACGTGTTAGCCAAATACAAGATATCATGTAATCATATGCAATTATACACTTAACATGCGCAAAAGTTCACCAAGTCTAGCATATAGCTCAAATAACGCATATACGAGTCCGAACACGTGTTATCAGGCTTTTAGACATGACACGAGGTTCCTAACATGTTCCTAGATGTTAAACCATGTTTCGGGATGTCAAAATACACTTACAACAGCAAAGCACACGATTAGGAATCAAACATGCAACTGGGAAAGTCATCTAGCAATTAAGAAAGTTAAACTAGCAATTAGGATTGTAATTGCATGTAATACACGCGAGTAGGGGCATACTCGCCCCCTGCAGGGCTGTTCCACTTTTTCGCGCGTTTAACCCTCCAAATCATATCCGAAACATGTACAAACACCCAACATCAAACCCAAATCATTAAACAATCCATCCTAAGTGAAAACCCCCAATTTACCATCAATCTAACGGCCCTAATTGCAAACATTTCCCAAAATGGCAATATTATCATGTAAACATCACATCAACATGCAAAACTTACCCTAAATAGCAAATATCCAGATTTCATCACATAACAACGTTGTCCAACATTATCCTACTGTTCTAGCATCATTCTAGAGCAAACCCTAACCTTATGCAATAATCCAAACACATCAAATCTCCTTAAATCTTCCTAAATCATCCAAACGGGTCAAAACACGTATTATCCTCAAAACACCATCATAAACTCCCAAATTCATAGATTAACATCATAATAACTCATTTAGGTCAGAAACATGTCAAACATACAAGAGCAATCATGTTTTATTAATAAAAATCCTATCTTTGCATGATAACATCACATAGAGTAAGCATAAAGGTTTAGGTTTGTTTAGAAACTGATTTTAATAAGTTTTTAAAAACAAAAACATTTAGAAATCAGGTCTGAACCTTTAGGGAGCAAAACAATAACATTACAAAGGTTTGGAATGAAGAACACACCTTAGATTTTGCTAAAGAATGATGTATAATCTTGTAAAGGTGATTTCTAGGGTAAAAACGTGTTACAGAGGTGGATATGGTGTGTAATAGCTTTGGGGTGTGTTAGGGTTTCAAAAATGATGTTTTGCAACACAAGGGTGGTATTTATAGGCGTTTCTAGTCGTCACACACGCTGCAGGCGAGTAGAAGACTGCAACAGGCGATTAGGGTTCCTACTCGCCTATAAACTGGCGAGTAGGGCCTAATCACATGTTGTACTCGCCTCCAAACTGGCGAGTAGGGCCTAATCACATGTTGTACTCGCCTGTTACTTCCCGTACTCGCCCTCAGCATGCCTTTTTGGGTTTTCGGCACGTTAAACACTATTTTAACACATATAAGCACGTATTCACATATCGACAAGTCATATAATGATTAAAAACACATAATTCATGATAACTAACACGTTCACATTCGTTCACCAATTCCCAGGACTCAAGACTTGCGTGTGTGCATTAAACCCGGAATTTTTTTTCCAGTTGTCACAGACTACCACCTTCCATCCGATATCGCCACACCTATTTAAACAAAAGGGCCTCGTTAGTATCTTTTAGCCTCTTAATTCCCAGCCCCCTAGATTCTTTGGCGTAGTAACTCTACTCCACGCCACCCAATGTATTTTGCTATTATCATTCGATCCCGACCATAAGAACCGTTTCATAACCCGCTCAAGTTTATTAATCAAATTACCGGGAGCTTTATATAACGAGAAATAGTATATAAGAAGGCTTTCTAAAACCGCTTTTAAAAGCGTCACTCTACCCCCTATAGAAAGCAATTTCGCTTTCCATAAAGTAAGCCTCGCTTCAAAAACATCCACCACCTTCTTCCAACGGTGTCCCCTATCCATATTGGTGCCTACTTTAATCCCCAAATACTGAAAAAGGCACATTCCCTCGTTTACAACCCAACACCATTGCAGTGTTATCAATCTCCTCATTACTAGGCCCAATACCATATAAGTTCAACTTATGGATATTTATTTTTAACCCCGAGCACGCATGAAAACATCTCATAATTCTCGCTACCTTGAGCACATTATCATTCGACCACTCCCCCAAAATAAGCGCGTCATCAGCATAAAACAAATGAGTAACCATCGTACCTTCCTTGTCTAATTGAACGCCCTTGAATTCTCCCAACACCGAAGCCTTATGAATAACACACGAAAGCGCTTCCATCACCAATAAGAACAAAAAAGGGGATAACGGGTCTCCTTGCCTTAAGCCTTTTCACAGTTGAACTTAACTCGAACGTGGGTGACCCGTTAACAAGCACCGCGGATCTTGCCGAGACTAAAATACCTTTAATCCACATACACCACGTGGCCGGGAACCCCATTTGCTCCATTATGGAAATTAAAAATTCCCAATTAACATTTTCGTATGATTTCTCAAAACCGATCTTCAATAAAAACGCCTTCTTGGACCGTCTCTTAAGGCACACAAGCACCTCATTCACAATAAGCGGACCATCCAAAATGTATCTACCTTTAATGAAAGCTGTTTGACACTCAGAAATGACATCCCCCATAACATTCTTAACTCTAGACGCCAACACCTTGGAAATCACTTTGCTAATCATACCAATCAGGTTAATTGGTCCATAGTCTTTTAAGGTAACCGGGTTTTTATTCTTTGGGATCAAAGTTATGTAAGAGGAACTACATCTAGGACTTATCTCTCCTGTCTCAAAAAAGGCTGCCAAAATATTCGTAGAATCACCTTCCAATTCGTTCCAAAATTTCTGAACGAACATGAAATTAAACCCATCAGGGCCAGGCACCTTATCAGCCCCACACTCAAAAACTGCCGCCTTGATTTCATCTCTCGAAAATGGTCTCACTAAATTAGCTTTTTTCTAGTCTGGAACAGTCTTCAAACCATCACAAAGTAACTTCGGGCGCTGCTTGTATTTTTCACTGAAATGTGACCGGAAATGCTGAAGAACTGCTTTTTTAACCAAAGTAGGCTTAGTAACCCACACTCCATCAACTTCAATACCCGGGATAGCATTAGACGTCCTCCTCCCATTAATAATCCTATGATAAAAAGCCATATTACCTTGTCAAGAATAAATCTTTTCAATAGTAGCAATTTCTCGGTAGTGTCACTCACATGCTTTATCCGTAAGCACCAAGTGCTCGTTCATTCTTACTTAAGTTACTTGAGATTAGTGATAGTAGTTCTAATATATGTAAAGCTAAGACATTGTTATCCAAAGCATTTGTTCATGCTAAACTTTTTAAACCTTACCAATATGTTGTACAAGATTTCAAAAGTAGTATCCACTATGTGTTTGCACAATCAAATTTTCTGTGTAGAAAATTATTTGAACTTTTTTTTTACTATCAAGTTTGTTTCGTTAAACACTTGTGGATTTATTTAGTAAATCTTTTATAAAATGTTTTAGAAACGCATTGTATTTTCTTAATAGTAGCACATCGCAAATTTAAGAGTTTAATCACTTATAAACCAACATAAATAATTGTGGTCGTTTTTGTGACATAAGAAAGGAGTCACTAGAAAATAATGTGTATAAAAAAGACTAACCCATTGTAGTGTACTCTCCACCTTTATTATGTGTTCGTTAAACGTTGTACGTACTTAGCATTTGTTATTAGACTTCTATATTTGTTTGTTGTATTTCTCCATTAGGTGTTTGGTTAAGTACTTTAGCCACATTTCGTTCTCTCATTCTCCGGAATTTGATATTTGAGGATATCCAGGGATACTATGACGAATGCACATTTTACAGTGATCATTAAAGAAGATGAAAGATTAATTACATAATGGTTAAGACAATAACTTTGTTTGTCAGTTTTAGTTTTGAACTTGTAATTAATAATGTTTTGAGTGATAAGTTTTTAGTAACATTTTGTCTTTGATTTTTGTAAACATGTGAGGTGTTAGAAAGTAGATATGAAAGGGTGTTTGTTGTGTCTTAAGAGTGGCCGGATTCTATGTGTGTGTGGGAGTTTGGGTTCAAAAAGTGGATTTCGTTTTTTTCAATCAGTTAATTATTTGTGACTAATGATAGTTATTAAATTGGGTATTGGATTTTAATAATTCAAAGTTTGGGTCATTAGCCGATAATAATTCGAACTTTAATGTTGGTTCAGGATAATCCCAAATGCACATGTGGGTGTCAAAAATGAACCTCCGTTAACTCTGAACTAATTGGGTTAGTGTATGCTGACGTGACAGATGACATGGCATGCGGACGTATACATAAATGATGACGTGGCAGCTGACTTGTCATGATGACTTGGAAATTATTATTTTTAATGCCACGTCAGAAAAAAGGTTTATTATTGGCAACATTAAAGTTCGGATTATTATTGGCAAATGAAAAAACATTGGATTATTTAATATTCCTATTTATTATTATAAATCCTTAAAACAAAACACCCAACTTCGTTCACCACCACTATCAATAGTATCAAACCACCACCTTCACCACCACCAGCCACGTCCTCGACGACCACCACCATCATTTTTTGTCAACTTCCTCTGCCATCAATTATCTTCAAGCCAACATCATAATCCTTTCGTCGAAAATGATCGCAATCCTTTCACCAAAAATGATGGTGGTGCGGAGGTGGTGGTGAACGAAGTAGGGTGTTTTGTTTTAAGGATTTATAATAATGTTTTAAGGATTTATAATAATAAGTATGGGTTAAATAATCCAAAGTTTTTCCCATTGGCCAATAATAATTCGAATTTTAACGTTGAGCCAATAATAAACCTTTTTTTCTGACGTGGCATTAAAAAAAATTCAAGTCATCATGACAAGTCAGCTGCCACGTCATCATTTTTGTACGCCAGCATGCCACATCATGTGCCACGTCAGCATACACTAACCCAGTTAGTTTAGAGTTAACGGGGGTTCATTTTTGACACCCACATGTCCACTTGGGATTATCCTTGTCCAACGTTAAAGTTCGGATTATTATCGACCAATAACCCAAACTTTGGATTATTAAAATCCAATACCCCTTATTACATTGATTATTATTCATTTGTTTTATTAATTTTGGTGTTAATGGTATAGAATTAGATGTATTTTCAGGTTTATAAAGAGGTTGAATATCAAATATAATCTCAACCAACACTTAGAAGCTGGAACAAAGAAAGTAGGTATGCCAACCACTTGCATCCCATCGACTAAATAAAATCACGAGGTTGATCTAAAAATATGTAAAATGTTCTTTCTATTATTTGGTACTCTTAATACGGCTTTTAGAATTTAGAGATTAGTTTTATTTTATTAGCTTTATACAAATCTCTGCTTACCCCCTTTCACCCTATGTTTTCTTATAAAGTGACTGATATTATTACTAAGGATGTAATCGGTATCGTACCGGACGATACAAAAAACACTGATATAAAATTTCTAGAAAAGTAAATACCTAATATTGTACGATTCTATCGCTATAGTACCAATACTCGATAACAAATGTTCTAAATGACTAATGCTAATATTACTAGGAGCAAATTAGAAACTATAGCTCTGGAATAGAACTCCTTATACATATTATTTTGTTAGCCTGAAGTTATATTTGTCAAATTAGATGACTTGTTGTATATCAACTATAACCTAATAGCTCATCTAACATTTATATGATAATAGATATAACATAGAGAGAATGAGATGTAGAGAAACGGGAGAGTGCTTATTACTTGAGTGTATCATACAATATACAAGAACCACTATATATAGGGCTACATCATTAATACAAACATAATGAAGTAATGTAGGTTATGTATGTGGAGAGTCACCTCTTTATTACTATATTTATAACACTCCCCCTTGACTATCCACATGATGAAATACGCTTAATGATGCTGCCTCATTAAAAACCTTTGCTAGGAAAACCCAGTGGGATAAAACCATAGCTAAGGGAAAAAGAGTGCAGCGCGTATTATTCTCCCCCTGATGATTTAAGCTCCTTGAGTCGACACTTCGATCCATTCTTTTATAAATTATGCATAGAAAATAACTTTGGTAAAATATGCTTGGTTCTTTCTCCTTTGATGCATGATATTAATTCCAGGCTTCTAGTCCGTGCTCTCATGTGTGTACTTCTTTAAACAAAGTCTTCATGTCAGACTTCTAGTGCCTCCTCTCGTATAAGATCAACGACCGTGTTGTTTTACATTCCCTGCATCAATAAGACTAACCAAACCCCTTTTTTTTTACAGGTTAGTAAAATACAAACTCATGTCTTTCATACCTTGAAAGTATTAACGTATTTGATTTTAAATCATTTCAATGTCTCCTCTCTGGAAACAAATTATATCTTATTAATAAAATCATATAAATAAGTGATAAATGTAGTTGTGTCTAACGAGCAAGAAATATTGCATCAACTGCATTTAAATATGGTACTTATAGACTAAAAATATTTGTGATAAGAATACTTTGTTTTATACCAACTGATTTAACAATATCAAACTTTTAGAGATGGACTTTGACATATTAAAATGTCCAACATCTTTTGAATGTAGTTTGATTGATATATAAGAATATCCTTAAATAAATGCTCAGCTTGCGTACCATATCTTCACGAGATAATGATATCATCAACATATCTTATAACATGATATTGTTGAATTAATAAAACACATGATCGAGTACATCATACTCATATCTCTTTTCTTCGAGATAACTATCCAGTTGATTATACTATGTTTAACTCGACTATTTTAGTTCGTACATAGAAATTGTTAACTTCATATAACATATTTCATGTGCTTTTAGTTTCAATGCCTCTTGCATTTACAATCAGTCATGGACTTCCTTCCATGTACGTGAGCACACTCTTCAAGAGTTTTCCACTTAAACCTCATAATTTAGCATATCTTTTTTCCATATCATATTCAAAGAACTCATCACCAATTGTTACACTTCCACTTCGTGTAGAATTCTTATTCAAATAATTTTGCATATCAAGTAATTAGACAACCTTTAATACATTTTAAGTATGAGCTATGTCCATTGTAAACTGTCCCACCATCTTTTGAAGATATACTTTGATGGATTGGTAAACATATCATTACATATATACTCGAATTGTAGGTCAAGCAACAAGTGAACTATGTCAAGGACTTTCAAAAATCCCCATTTCAAAAGTTCTACAGAGTCTCTCGATAATGCTCAGACATTATCACTGTAAACTGCGAGTGAACTTTTAAAAGGAAATTTTTGATACAAGTTGGATAATACAATCAAACTTATGTTGCTCAGTATCGGGATATCTCATGAGTTTTATAACACTCAACCCCCTTATTTTAGTCCATACATATTATATTACCTTAACATAATACTTCTTAAGGTATTGATATCAATGCTGCAGGCATCATCAATCCATCAAGGACTTTTCCAACTTGACCAACTACGCAAGTGCATCAACTCTTCAATTGGAAGAACAATAACATCTATTTCTCCAATATATATTGTACCATTCTTATACATTAAAGTATCATAATCACCAGGTTCAGTTTATCACCTGTGGTGTATTGGTGCACAATGATTACATCCTACGATGTTTCATATTACCTTTAAGCATTTAGTTGCTTTAGGATACTCATGAGGAGTTCCACTTATATTCAATTCAATCATATATAACGTATTCAGAATTGAATCTATTTATTTCGATCAAAACGTTCTCGAGAACTTACGTTACAAGATTTTGACACATTAAATCCTTCATCAGGTATTTTCATGTAAACTTTCAGTGTCAAGTAAATCATGATATTTATTAGACGCATTTCAATTCTCTCTTTGCATTACCAGACTAATAACATAACGAAAAATCACTGTATCCACCACTGGAGAATGCGTCTCCTCATAATTAATTATGGGTCTTTGCGAAATTCTTGTGCCACCAATTTTACCTTATATCAGTTTCTTTTCAAATGTTGATTCGCACAAAAGACCTTTTCATATCTATATGTTTTACAATTTTTTGTTGTATGGACTACTGGTCCAAAATTTTCATTTTCAATAGAGAATTCAACTATGCCATATTTGCGTCTTTCCATTTTGGCCAATCATTTCTTTGTATTCATTCATAGGCAGATCTTAAATCTTGATCCTCATTTCGAGCGCTACATTACATAAAATTTATGACGACGTCGATTTTATTTCGATTCCATACATTTCGTAGACATGATACTATATAACGAGATCTCTTTATTTTCAGGTACCTGAGGTTCTTCTGGAACCATCATGTCTAATCTCTCTTCAAGAGGCCTTTTTACTATAACCTCGACTTGACCATCTTTCTTACTTGCTCCAATTTCTCGAGGATTCTTTGGAATCGACTAGTCTACCACGCTTCAGGCGTGCAGTAGGCTTATTGCCAATATATGATTGTCCTTCCCAGACACTCATCTTAAATGGAGCATTAGCAGTTGGTATATGTAACTTGATTAGCTATTCATCATATTTAGGTCAATTAATGCGTCTGGTAATTAATTCGCTAATCTCTATGAATGAATTATCCTTTGAACTTTTGGTTCACATTGTTTAGTACGAGGATCAATGATATTTCATTCTAACTCAATTCTATTTCCAACTGCCTTTTATCTCCCCCTGATGTTGGGAATATTAATCCATTGAGATGGATATCAATTAACTGAGATGTAAATAAAACTCTTGTTGAAAGCTCTATAAATCATCATATATTCCCAATCACCTTTTAAGGTCCCATCTCCGTGCGTCGTGGTGAATCAATTTCAATGTATGTCGCACAACAAAAATATTAGATGGGCAATATTTGATTCCTAACCAAAAACCAACTATAATGGGGAGAAACTATTACCACGTATTGGCTTGATGTGAATAAATGTTACTGCATGTAAAATCAAATGTAAACATGATTTTTTGCTTCCATGATCATTGACATTGATTAAATATGCCAATCTAGAATAATATGCTTGCTATCTTATTAGCTAAGTCATAAATCACGCAAACTTCAGGTTGCGAACTTGATAACCATTTAGACGATGCATCGATTTTAAATACTAAGTGGTATCATGTTAGGATATATGTATCCTTTATTCTATTCCAGAATATTTAGGGATACTCACCCTATATGGCATATATATAATTTCACTATTGAGCAAACATTACATGATATGTATAAGATGGAAGAATCCTTAAGTTCTTCATTATGTTCACATCATCATCGACTCGGTGTGGTCTTACCGGTCATGCCAACTAATTAAATAATTATGATCCATAAATTCCTAGTTTATGATCATATATGTATTACTTGCACGTATGTAATACAACCGTAAGATATGAGAGTATGTATGAAATCTTCAAACCATCATCTCATTATTAATCATGACCATCATTACAATTCCAAATGGTCAATCTCATCATTACAAATTTCTCAATTATCTCCCTGATCATTACCTTTACAATGATCAATATGTAGTCACATTCAATTTAGGGAATGGAGTATAAACATAACAAGCTTTATAACTTTTCATTATTTACTCAATCACCAGAATATGAGATGATTTCAAACTTTTCATACTCTCTTAAGGATATGGTTACTTCAAATTATTAGACATGTTGCACTCTTGCTTGTCTAATACACGACAAAAAATACGAGAGAATAATATATCACTATTTCAAACATTCTTTTTATACACATGTTTCCCATATCTTATTCTCGTGTAATTACTTACTTAGTGTGCAACTTCTTGTGATCGATTTCAATATTAACATGTTGACCATATTATCAACATGACGATCTTTACAATTTCCTTGTTCACCATGATCATGACTTTTATACCGATCATTGTATAATTATCACAATATTAACTTATTTGATCTCATTAACTTGAGCATCATAATCATTTCCTTAACCACCGTGATCATGAACTTTACACGAATCATTATACCATCACATTCACTCCAAGTGAATGGATTATAACTACATAACTTTCATGGTGGAATCATTACAACTTCTTTAGTTATGTATATGATTACGACCTTTCACTGATCATTATATTATCACATTCACTTCAGGGAATGGGCTAGAATCACACCACTTTCATGACGGTCGTTCAATATATATATTCTTTAACAATATTGTTGACATATGGAAACTGTTGTATTCAACATACTCTTATGAATAGTCTTTTTATCACATAAATGCAATATACGGTTTATATAACAATTACACCACAGTTAAAAGCATCTAGTTGATTTGTTTACACTTTTATAAACTAATTATGAGGTTACTTTATAACCCCACGAAAGGGTAACCTTTTAACATTATTATTTGGTTTAAAATAAATTGATGGGGAGCTACCGTATGGACGTAGCGAACGTTTTTGTTTTGCTTGTTGTGGCCTCTTGAGTTTAGTTATGCTAATATGCATTCAATAATTCATGCATAAATAAAGTACAAAAAATATAAAAAGAGATTGTTTACCTTAATTTATTTATGTTCTCAATTGAGACACAATTTGTGATTAGTACGTTCTGCTCCCAAAATGAATCACCAAACCAATCGAAGTTCATATTTAACCAGTTCAGATATTCCTAAAGATCTCAGTAAGGTGTGGTTGTATCGATGAAACCACTCATCGATGATGCCAAATATTTGTATAATTTTTTTTCTCTCGAAAAATAGAACATGTCATTTTTTCTGTTTCAACCATTTAGTAATCATTGCTTTTTCAATATTGACTACATGGTCGTTGATTTCATGAAACAATGTTTCATATTTTAGAATTCTAAAGTATTTCGTCAAATTCATTTACTCAGTTTCTGAAGCCATAACAAAATCAGTTGTTTAGGAATACTAAATAGAAATCTCGATTTACCCAATATTGTATGAACTACAATATGGATTCTTTGAGATATAGAAGAATGAACAAAAACAAGTTAATGACATACCTTATGATAATATGATCCAACATCAAAAGCATTCGTGCTGATAACGTGTTGTATATCAACTATAACCTAATAGCTCATCTAACATTTATATGATAATAGATATAACATAGAGAGAATGAGATGTAGAGAAATGGGAGAGTGCTTATTACTTGAGTGTATCATACAATATACAAGAACCACTATATATAGGGCTACATCATTAATACAAACATAATGAAGTAACGTAGGTTATGTATGTGGAGAGTCACCTCTTTATTACTATATTTATAACATGACTCAACTTATGTCCATTTTTTCGGACAAGTAGAACAAGAATACTATTAAAAGAAAAACATAAGCCCTAGCAAGAGCTAGAGCAAACACCAATAAAGTACATAGATTAAAATTACTCCAACTATTCCATCGTATGAATAAAATTTGCCCTTGTTAATCTAGTGATAAGTTGTTGCCACAATGTCTTTAAAAATCACGTGCGAACTTCGAAGTAGTTTATTGAACACTTTGTCATTCCTCCGTTTTCAACTAAACTAAAGAGTAGCTTAGCACAATGGATTGCATTGTATTTTGTAGATCATTTTACCCTTCGCCTTTGTAGACCTTTCAAGCAAATCTTTTATTGAGCTTCTTGGCAGCGTCGAACATCTAGTTTACGTTTTTACCCTAGTATCCCACATATCAATTGTGAAGGACATGATAGAAGTAGGTGCGCTGGTGCATTGGCGACTCATCGTGAACACCACAAAAGGAGCAAACCTCTGTCGATTTGAAATTGACATTCCTTTTTGCTAGAGCGACAATTGTTGGAATGTGATACAAACCCACCTCCAAGCAAATAAATTGACTTTTATTCTCATTTCTGCCAGTCTAGGATGGGATCACTTGGTACAAACAAGGTTTTCTTGGTGTCATCTTTGATTACGCGAATGGAAAAGGAGTCGTTTGCTTCTCCATCCCAACTCCAAATATTTGGCCTTCACTTATCAAATGTGAACATAAAACCTCATTACACGATTGCAGCTCCATAAATTCAATGATGGTAGATGGAAATGTTCTACATTGCCAAAGAAATTCACTTAAACCATAGTTATCCTATAACCAAAAACATGTGTATTTAAAGTTATTTATGGTCATCTTTGTAACATTTTCATAATTAAATTCGTAACCAAAAGACTTATTACAACCTTTTACATAATTAATAGTTTTATTGGTATCTAATAATATTATATAGATATCATATTCATTTGCATATTTACTCGATACACAAACTAAATCAACATAAGTTAAAAACTATATCACGAACACTAGATATGATAGATATAATTTATAATTTTAATCATAGACACCTTCTCTCAATCATATGAGTCTAGTCCCACATAAAACCCAAAGAAAGCACCCACAAAACACAAAGGAAATGACAAACTAAAGAAACCTTAAATTGGTCTTTCAACTTGTATTATGATAAGTTCATCTTCAAATACATGATCTAAAATAAACTAGTAGAAATGTTAGATAAGAAAAGATAGGATCTTATTTATTGTTACTCTTTTTTGTTCAACAAAAGGTTGTTTCCTCAATGATGGGCAATAAAGTAGAGGTAGAAGGTGAATCTCATGATACCATCTAGACATGATGAAATCTCTTAGCCTCTCATTATAACTTGGTTGAACCCATTCTTTCACGTTTTTCAAAGTCTTTTTAAGAGCCAATTGGTTTTCCAAATTTTGCATGGATACAAAATTGCAACTATTGATTGGTCCCAACCATAACCAATTCAAAAATGAGACTCGTGGACAGGAATGTCACCATCCTTTGTATTTAATAGTGGCATGAAATCTAATATGATTTGCATCTTGTTTAACTAGAGTAACTTGTTTGGTCAATATGGTTGGTAGATGCTTCAAGTTAGATTTGAGTAAGTTTTTTTATATTATTTTTATTTATTTGATTATTAAAAGGGTCCAATAAAATAAACAGTTTAAAAATATTAAAAGTAATCTAAACACTCAAATGTTTGTATTCTAAACTTAGGTAATTTTTTTTTTTTTTTTTTGCGGGGGGGGGGGTTAATTAAACACCAAATGCTCTTGATCCCTTGAGAAGATATGCAGCAAGTTCTTGTGGAAGCCCACACCCGAGGACATATTGGCGGCACAATCCATCGTTATAGGATGTTGCAAAATCCATCGTTATAGTATGTTTCATAAAGAATTACAAACATGAAACAATTATAAATCTCTATTTATTCATTTTATATTTAAGTTTCACCAAAAGTTATTGATCTTTAGTAAACATGTCTTGGGTTCAAATCTCACATATGATAAGGTTAAAAAAATCACCCTTCTAAAAAAAGTAAACATGCTGCAAAAATAATCACTAGTACTTGAATTTCGTATTTCTTTCATCTAAGTAATTTCATTTTAACTATTTTAGTTTACAACAACAAAACAAAATAAAAGCTTGAGTTATCTAAGTGAAACACTGAAAGCGTTTTAACTTTGATCATAAAGTACACATGTATATGAGTTAAACTAATTTGTTACACTTACCAAAGTACATATAAAATATTATCACTCTTTACAGGTTTAACAACAAAAATATGTTTTTTTAACATGAAAATAAGTTTATGCTTAACAACAAAAAAGTTCAGTTACAATTGTATTATGACACTTCATGTTAACATGTAACTAAAGAAAAGATGAGTACCTAGTCAACGAAAATAGAAGTGTTATGTACCATATCAAAGCAATGTTCAACAGTACAAGCACCTAGTACAACCATAATGATGATATCCTATTCTATAATAATTACATACATGTAGATGTAGTACATTTGTGAATTCAATTCATTGCCAAATACATCACCACAATTTTGATCAAATCATCAAAGAATGTAACCTTCTCTACTGGGCTCACGCCTGGGCTAACATACTGGGCTCTCATCTGGTCTAACCACCTTCTCTACTGGGCTCATATCTGGGCTAACCACCTTCTCTACTGGGCTTTCTCTACGTCTTGGGCTATATGCCTATATTGTCTTGCAAAATTTGAATTTTCGTGTATCTCTAAAAAAGGTACTTAACCTAATTTTGGTGAGTACAATTTAGTCAAGTTTAAAATTTTTAATATATAAAAATAGTTTAGTGATCTTTTATGTAATTTCTTTTTTTTTTATTAGTGTATAAACCTTATATTTTTTCTTCAAACTAAAGTTATGGAATTGAGATTGATATGAGGAATGGAACATATTTCTATTCTTGTGATGTCCTTACAAGTTACAATTATAATGAAGCACAATCAACTATTAAAACATGTTATTACGATGGATTATTGATAATTTCTTGATATTTTTTTCTTTTTCTAAAACTACGGCCAAAATTGGTTAGAAATTTTCGTTTAACTTTTAAAAATTAAGAGAAAAAGTCGAGAGAGGGATCGAGAATGGTATCCTAAGGATTCACAGCATCTTCACTTGCAAAAGGCCGGCGGTTTCAAAATATTGAAGAGGTCTACCATTTAAGCTATATGCGAAACTTTTAAATATCATTATGATAATGACGTTGAAGAAACAATAAGTATCACGGTGGTTATTACTAATCACCGTGTGGTTTATACTTACGTTACGTCAGGTGTAATCCTTTACCCAAATCTCTAGGTTAAACCCGTGTGAGAATAAGGGGTGAGAACGTGTGTGAGTGCTAAGTAAATAGAAACACAAGATATAAGTGGTTCGGTCGGAGTATGACCTACGTCCACTGTAACTAGCCGGAATCTTCTTATTAATCGAGTACAAAGAATTACAAGAGAGTGTGCTAGGTAACGATAGAGAATTTTCGGATCCCTTTGCAAGGAGATGACTTCTTTATTTATAGGATAACTCGTGGGCTTATTAGAGAAGCCCAAGAGAAGTTATCCTTACTTGGGCCTGGTCAGAGCCCAAGTCCAAGTTTATCATGAAAAGGGCGGGAAAAGCAGGTTACTGTGGATGACGTCATTCTACAGCATGGTTGTTGCTCGAGGCGGACACGTGGCGAGCTCTGATTGGCGGACGGCGGCCTTGTCCTGGCTACAGTCGTTGACCTTGCCCCTGCCGTCTGTCACCAGCAGGGGATGTCTGCTGTCACTGTTGATGACGACATGGTGGAAGCGTGGGCACAGTCATGTCGTCATCCCTGTCAGTGGTGGTTGGACCACTCTTGCCACCTGTCGCCTTCTCATTGGCGCGTACTCTGTCAGAGATCCTTGTGAATCTTTCTTTTGTTATCTTCTGTACCTCGTACCAAAAGTGGTAAGGGAAGATGCCGCGCGTGGGCATACGAGCTTATCAGGTGTTGTTCGTTGCTTATCGCTTGGTAATCTTGCGCGCTGCATTGCCTGTTAGCTTGGTAGCGCTGTAGAGGAAGCCTGGCGCCAGGATTCCTATTTATGGGGATAGGGACGCTTCCTCCGCCTGGATTAGGCTCCATATCCCTTCAAGTCCCCCTAGTCTAGGGCTTCTCCTGCTCTTTGATGGAGAGTAGGTGTAGCGCTAGACTCAAAATATCGAGTCGCGGATGAAAGCTCATCTGCTTCTTATTGCTCTGGGAATTTGTTGGCGTGGGCGTGTTCCGCCTTGACCTGTGGAGTAGTTGGGCGGGGAACGTCTTTTTTGCTTTTACGTCAAATTTGCGCTTGGGAAGACGTGTTCCGCCATGACCTGTGAAGGAGTTGGGCGGGGAACGTCTTTTTTGTTTTTACGTCAAATTTGCGCCATTGAATTGAATGCTTGTTGGTGATTAATGCGGGCCTGAAGTTGCAATAAATTTGAAATCATTAGCATTCAATTTGTCTCTCATAAGTTGGAGTGAATGCG
Source organism: Ambrosia artemisiifolia (assembly GCA_032199755.1). Taxonomy (NCBI): domain Eukaryota; kingdom Viridiplantae; phylum Streptophyta; class Magnoliopsida; order Asterales; family Asteraceae; genus Ambrosia; species Ambrosia artemisiifolia. The sequence goes on from CM063514.1 coordinate 34,317,072, forward strand.
CCTGGAAGTCGAATGATCAGTTTCTTCTGATGGAACCTTAAGGGTTGTTGACGTGTCAGGTCATCGTCTGTTGTGCCGATTGTTGGCTGTCACATCATTGGGGTGCAGTTACCAACCTTTCATCTGGTGTCAGGCGCGTGTGCCGTCACGCGCTCCACTTGTTGTCTTAGTGGTTGTGATTGTGCCACGTGTCGTAGAGCACGTGTGTTATGTCAGGCGCGTGAGCGTTCACGCGCTTGACACCTTTTAAAATCGTGACATCTGCTGACACGTGTCAATCATCCAGCGGAGTGACAGTGTGGATCACTTCCCAGTGTTAATCTGAGCCGTTTGATGGCGCATGTGACACATGCCGTCATCTTGGCTCTCCATTTTGAAAAAAGTGTGACGGTTGCTTCTTCCTTGTGGGTCCCATTGTCATAAATGCAGTGGGTATATAAGTCTCATGGAGATACCATGAACGGTTACACTTTCATTCTTGCCTTCATATTTCTCTCATCCTTCTCTCTATTCTCCGGCGAAAATCCCTTGGAGTTTCCGTTTAATCTTCAAAGATCTCTCTGATCTTGAAGATTCATTTTTGAAACTTCAAAGTTTAACTTCTTTCTTGCCCTGTTCTTTGTCATTTTACCATCTGTCCTCCGTTGCTTTTCTAGATATTACTAAACTTCAAACTTTTCTTTGAAGGTTCCGGCGAATCTTCAAATTTTCCGACCAAATTTCCAGATTCCGATAACTCTTTTTCTTTTATTCCAGTCAACATGTCTGACTTGTCTGTAAGTCAATCGCCCTCTGGTGAGGTTCTTGGGAAAGAACCGGCGGTGGAGGATGTGGAGGAGGAGGTTACAGTAGAGCATGGGAAGATTAAAGAAAGGAAACTGATGACCAACACATATTGTGTTTGGAGTCAGGATTCCTTTGATCAATTTTGCAAGATCTATGATATCTTGCCAGAGTGGGGCCAACTCTGCCGTCTCCGACGGACACCGTTCTCTCCGCGGAGAGTGGGAAGCTTGCCCTATATGAAGCCCATTTTACAAAGTGTGGGTTTCGCTTGCCATGTACCCGCTTCCAAGTGGACACACTGGTGGCATATGGCGTTGGGCCTACGCAACTGACCGCTTTTGGCCTGCTGCGGTTAGTGCATTTTGAGGCCTCTTGTCGCGCCCTAGACGTTGAACCCACTGTTGAACAGTTCAACGTCTTCTACTTCTTGGCGCGGGATGAAATGTGGTTTTCCTTCAAGCCCCGCCCGAGGGTGACGCCGATGGCCACCAATAACCCCAAGTCTTTACACTGGGCGAAGGAGAAGTTTTTCTTCGTGAAGAGGGGTGTCATCCCCGTGAGGCTGCCATGGAAGGTAATTGCTGATGGGCAGCGGGTGGCAGATATGGCCGTGCCGAAAGACTACAAGAAGCAGCCCTGGTTCACCACCCTTACCTCCAGCGCTACCAAGTTGGAGTTCAGGAATCTGACAGAGGGCATTTTCCTCCTTCTGGGGATGAGCCGTCTTGGTATTCGCGCGGGCAAGGAGTCCTACATTGCTCAAGAGGGTAAGTTATTTACTTCTCCCTCACTTGATTTTTGTATGGTATTTTACTAACTGTTTGCTATTGCAGGCGTGAGCAAATTTCAATTTTACGCTGCCCGCGAGGAGAAGGGCATCAAGTGGAGGCCAGTGGCGGAGGGTCAAGTTTCCTGCTTGGAGGAGTTTGTTGACTGCTTCTACTACCCAGACCTCACCAGCACGCCGCAGCCTTACTACACAACTGGTGAGTCTTGTGACCCTTTGCTCACTAGCCTTTTTGGCGACGACTCTACTGACTCTTCAGTAGAGATTGTTCCGCCTGTCAAGGCGTCTGCGGGGCGTGGACGTTGGAAACACGCTCCGCGGAAACATAAATACCCAATAAGACTTGTTTCCAGTTCTGACTCGGACTCTTCCGCTCGGTATGAGAGGTTGTCAAGGGGCGTCGTCGCAGAAAGGACGGGCCTCCTTCTGAGGACGAGGATGAAGATGATTTTTTCCAAGTTGGAGAAGAGGAAGAGGAGGCGTACGGCCAGCGCCACTGCTAGCAGCGCTGCTACCCAAAAAGAGGCGTCCCCAGTGCCTACTGGCGGGGAGGGGGTGAGGTTGTCACCCAAATCCCTGAGACAATTGCTGCCCCCAAGACGGCGCTTGAGGATGCTGGGAAGCAGAAAGCCACTTCTGTCACACCCTTAAATCCACTTGTGGAGTTTTACCGCGAGGCGCATGACAAACCAGGATCCAAGTCAATGATCACAATAAACAATACTAAATGAATTTCAAAAACATAGTTCAAAAATCTTAAACATCAGCGGAAGCTAAATATCGTTACATAACAAATTAAAACCAAATGTTCAATGTTCAAAAACCATGCGACTCTAACTAGACGCCGTGCAGACACGTGCGCCCTAGTTCCAGTTTGCTACCTTAGCGACCTGAGAAAACATGTAAGAGTTTACGTCAGCACAAAAATGCTGGTGAGTTTACAGGTTTGTAATCAAAGTTCCAAGTTCAACCTGTCCATACTATAACAATTGTAAACCAAGTACGCTAGCTAGGCGCATGTTCCATTACTACTACGATTGGAAAACCATTACTAACTCGCAAACCAGATGTTGTGCCCGAATAGTAAACCTGTTCCTGTTTGAGACAATATGCACCCGCCCGGCGCTCCATGCCGACGGGTGGGGTTGGTCACTCCCAATAGCGCTATTCACATTTCCCCGTTGTGCAAACCAGCACATTCATGGTTCCCCCCGGGACTTCCAAAGATCGTATAGTAAACCGTTTGAAAACCCATAGTATGACAGTTGTTACCAAATAGTTGTTTAACACATGTTTTCTTCCCCAAAAAGTGAAAACCAAGTAAAGTGGGGCCGTAAACTCACCTTAGGTTGCGTTACTTCAGATAACAGAATAAGTCAACAAGCTATGCTAGCCCCGTAAAGCGGCGACCTAACATATGACAGTTACAAGTACTTAGACTAATAACCCGTAGGTTAGTTAGTCCCTAGATGTCCAGACCATAACCAAGTTTGTTTGACAACACGTTTACTGTTAACATGACCAAATGTACAAGACTCGACATCCCATTGGTGACCCGAGGCTTCCCGTGTTACACTAGTATTCACAAACACATAATCATGCAGTCACACTTAACATACGTTAAAGCCCAGCAAGTTCTAGCACATAGTTCAATTAACACATCATTGACCCGAACACATGTTACCGAGTTATTAGACATGTTACGGTGTTCCTAGCATGTTCCTAGGTGTCAAATCGGGTCTCGGAATGCTAAAATACACTTACTGCAGTAGTTCAGGCGATTAGGAAAAGTCAACTAGCAATTACGTTGGTCAACAGGCAATTAGGAATGCTAATCGCCTATACAGTAGGAGATTAGGGTCATGTGGTATGCTAATTTTTGAGTTTGTAGGCGATCAGGGTCATGTGACATGCATTTCAGAACTTATCAGGCGATTAGGGTCATGCAGCATGCAAAAACACATAATAGTAGGCGATTAGCCCCTAATTGCCTAAGGGGTAGGCGATTAGCCCACTCTGGTAGGCGATTAGCCTGCTAATCGCCTATCCCTTAGGCGATTAGGTCTGCTAATCGCCACCTGCACATCAGTTTCGGTTTTTCGCGCGTTTAACACTCCAAACCAACCCTAGAACGTGTGTAAACCTCCAATATCAATTAAACAAGTATCCCAAACATGTTTAGATCAAAATACATCGTTTAACCTTGTTCTAGCAGCCCTGGATACAACCACGTTTCTAAAACATAACACAAGTATCATGTAATCATCACATTAACATGCATAAACATAACCTAATTAACAATCAATCAGATTACCACATCAAACCATCATCATAAATCAGTAACTACCCTAATATCATGTTAACAACCCTTCATGAATCTCAAAAATCCTATCTTTTAACTAAAACATACACATACAACATGCATAACATCTAGAATCCATACAATAACGATTATTAACGATTTACAGAAGACACAAGTGTTTATGAACAGGTCTGGACCATTAGGGATTCAATAAAAACGTTAGAAAAGATTGCATGGATGAAAACCACACCTTAAGATTATGATTGATTGATGAAATAGGCTTGAAATCAAGTTGTTTGATCCAAAATCGTGTTCCAGAGGTTGTGTGGGTGTTGGGACGAGTTGTGGGGCGACTAGGGTTGATGTTATGATGTTTAGGAGGTCAAGTATTGTATTTATAGTCGTTTTTAGTCGTAACCCACGTTGCAGGCGATTATGGTTCAGTTGCAGGCGATTAGGGTTGCTAATCGCCACCCCCTTAGGCGATTAGCCCCCTAATCGCCACCTGGGAAGGCTACTCGCCACCTGGAGGAGGCTAATCGCCTCCTAGATGCCTCCCTATAGGCGATTAGCTCACCCTAATCGCCTATAGGGTATGGTTCCAAGTATTTTGCGCGTTAAACCCCGTTTTAACATATGTTAACACATTTTCACATACCGACAAGTCACATAATGATTGTAAACACATAACACTTTCAAATAAACACATTTACACTCGTTCACCAATTCCCGGGACTCGAGACTTGCATGTTCCCTATGCTTTGACGATTCTCCGAATCGTCACCCCTTGTACACTTGGTTAAGGACTGACATCTAACGATCCTCTAGGCCAACATCTAATGATTCCCTAGACTCACATAACAGTTCCCGAACCATAACCCGACTCAACTAACCCAGTTAAGTACAGAATACGCGTGACTCGCTAAGGTAGACTTTAATCTAGACGACGTTGTTAACCTGAATTTGCCGGGTGTCACATCATCCCCACGTTAAAAGAATTTTCGTCCCGAAAATTATGCAAGTACCAAGAGTATGAACAAAAGAAACAGACAAAAGATAGAAACCAAGAGAGAGAATTACCCGAGTTGTCACATCATCCCCACGTTAAAAGGAATCTCGCCCCGAGATTCATTCCGTTGCAGTGGTGACATGTCTCGATTCGAATGCCTCTTTAGGAAAGAGATGAGGATACTTAGACTTCATCTGATCCTCGCGTTCCCAAGTGTATTCCGGTCCCCGGTTCGAGTTCCATCGAACCTTAACAATGCGAATCTTACTGTGACGTAGACTGCGAATCTTGTAATCAAGGATCTCGACAGGTTCCTCCACTATCCGAAGACGATCATCAACCTTGATCTCTTCTAATGGAACAATGAAAGACTCGTCAGTCAGACACTTCTTCAGGTTAGACACGTGGAAGACGTTGTGTACGTTACCGAGCTCCGTCGGTAAATCAAGTCGATATGCCACCGGTCCGATCCGTTCCAGGATCGTAAATGGACCGACATACCGCGGGTTAAGTTTGCCACGCTTCCCAAAGCGTATGACGCCCTTCCACGGTGAAACCTTTAGAAGTACTCTGTCACCAACTTGAAACTCCAATGGCTTACGGCGATGATCAGCATAGCTCTTCTGTCGGTCCCGTGCCGCTGCCAATCGGTTACGAATCTGTACGATTTTCTCAGAAGTTTCGTACACTAGTTCAGGCCCAGTGAGTTGACTCTCACCCACTTCAGCCCAACAAAGAGGAGACCGCCATTTCCGTCCGTATAATGCCTCGAACAGAGCTGCCTTGATGCTCGTGTGGTAACTGTTGTTGTAAGAGAATTCTACTAACGGTAAGTGAGCTTCCAAACCCTTGCCAAAATCGATCACACATGCCCGCAGCATGTCTTCTAGAGTTTGAATTGTACGTTCACTCTGACCGTCAGTTTGTGGATGGTAAGCTGTACTCATGTCTAACCGGGTACCCAAAGCCTTATGCAAAGACTTCCAGAAATGCGAAGTAAAATGGGAGTCACGATCCGAGATAATAGAAACTGGTACCCCATGCTTAGAGACAACTTCTTTCAAATATACACGAGCCAACCGATCCATGGTGTCGGTTTCCTTAATAGCGAGAAAATGGGCTGATTTTGTCAACCGATCAACAATCACCCATATCTTATCATTCCCACTCGGTGACTTGGGTAGTTGTGTGACAAAGTCCATCGTAATCCGTTCCCATTTCCACTCTGGAACTTTAGGTTGTTGCAATAGACCCGACGGTTTCTTGTATTCCACCTTGACCTTAGCACAGGTCAAGCACTTACTCACGTATGAGGCTATATCTGCCCTCATGTTTGGCCACCAGTACAGTGTTTTTAGATCCTGGTACATCTTGTCTGAACCAGGATGAATGGAATACCGAGATTTGTGAGCTTCATCAAGAACCAGCTCCCGAAGTCCCCCGAATAAAGGAACCCAGACGCGTTCTGCGAAGTAGCGCAGGCCATCAGGCCTTTGCTCGAGGTGTTTGTCGGCACCGTGCATAGTTTCAGCCTTAAGGTTTTCCTCCTTCAAGGCTTCTAACTGAGCAGAACGGAGTTGATCAGGCAGAGAGGAATGGATCGTGAGTTGCAACGCCCGAACGCGACGAGGGTTTGTCGATTCCTTCCTGCTCAGGGCGTCTGCCACAACATTCGCCTTGCCAGGATGGTACCTAATGGCACAGTCATAATCGCTCAGGAGTTCAACCCAACGGCGCTGTCGTATGTTCAGGTGTTGTTGGTCAAAAATGTGCTGGCGACTCTTGTGATCGGTGTAGATGGTGCATTTGGTACCGTACAAGTAATGCCTCCAAATTTTCAACGCGAACACCACCGCACCCAATTCCAAGTCATGGGTAGTGTAATTCCTCTCGTGCACCTTGAGTTGACGAGAAGCATACGTAATCACTTTCTCGCGTTGCATCAACACGCAACCGAGACCATGAATAGAAGCATCACAGTACACAACAAAATCATCAGTGCCTTCAGGCAAGGACAATATAGGAGCAGAACAAAGCTTAGTCTTCAGTTTTTGGAATGCTGACTCTTGTGGTTCACCCCAGTCGAATTTTCTATCCTTCTGAGTAAGAGTGGTGAGGGGTTGAGCGATCTTCGAGAACCCCTTAATGAAACGATGATAATAGCCCGCAAGACCTAGGAATTGCCGCACCTCAGTTGGCGTCTTTGGTGCTTCCCAGTCCTTGATCGCTTCGATCTTAGCTGGATCGACATGGATTCCCAGTTCATTGACTACATGCCCTAGGAATTGGACTTCGCGTAACCAAAAATCGCACTTCGAGAACTTGGCGTACAGCTGTTCTCGTCGTAAGAGTTCCAAAACTAACCGTAGATGTTCCCCATGTTCGGTCTCGTTCTTGGAATAGATTAGAATGTCATCAATAAACACGATAACGAACTTGTCAAGATACGGTTTACAAACGCGGTTCATCAAATCCATGAAAACCGCCGGTGCGTTAGTGAGACCAAAAGGCATGACCAAGAACTCGAAATGGCCATAACGTGTACGAAAGGCAGTCTTAGCAACATCAGCTTCCCTTACGCGCAACTGGTGATAACCGGATCTTAGATCAATCTTGGAATAGTAGCTAGAACCCTGGAGTTGGTCAAATAGGTCATCAATACGAGGAAGAGGATAACGATTCTTGATAGTCACCTTGTTCAATTCTCTATAGTCCACGCACAGTCGAAAACTGCCATCCTTCTTCTTAACAAACAAAATCGGGGCTCCCCAAGGGGAAGAACTAGGTCTGATGAAACCCTTATCCAAGAGTTCCTGTAACTGGTTAGACAATTCTTGCATCTCAGGAGGTGCAAGACGGTAGGGGGCCCGAGCAATAGGAGCAGCGCCAGGTACAAGATCAATACCGAACTCAACCTGACGATGGGGAGGAAGACCAGATAAATCATCAGGAAAGACATCAGAAAACTCACGTACAACCGGGATATCGTCGATTTTCTTCTCGCTGGTAGTGGAAACAGATAAAAGTGCCAGAACAGCCGAATAACCCTTCCGAAGATACTTAAGGGCTTTCATGCTAGAGATGAGACTTAGCGGAGCACCGCTCTTGTCCCCGTACACAGAAAGGAATTCTCCATCAGGGAGAGGAATCCGGATGACCTTGTCGTAACAAACGATCTCAGCGCGATACAGAGACAACCAATCCATGCCTATAACCACGTCAAAACTACCCAAAGGTACTGGCATAAGGTCGATAGGAAAAGACAAACCCGACAACTCTATGTGACACTCCCGAAGAATGCAAGTAGCTTCTATCTTCTTACCGTCCGCCAATTCTATAATATATTTAGCCTCTAGAGGTACAGGTACTACGTCTAGCAAACGACTAACTTCCACAGATATGAAACTCTTATCGGCACCAGAATCAAATAAAACACTAACAGAGCGATCGTTGAGAAGAAACGTACCAGTAACTGTGTCAGGGTCCTGTCTTGCCTCTGCAGTCCCAATAACGAAGGCGCGTGCATTCCTGTTTCCGCCCCCGTTGTTACCATTTCCATTCCCATTACCATTCCCGTTCCCTCCCTGTTTCAGCTTTGGGCACTCCTTCTTGTAATGCCCAGTTTCCCCACAGTGAAAACATCCCTGCTTGCCCGAAGTCCCCTAAGTAGCAGAAGTCGGAGTAGTAGTTGGGGCCTGAGTCGATGGAAGAGTCACCCTACAGTCTTTGGCAAAATGCCCCAACCTCTGACAGCGATGGCAACGATTATTGTCACAACCCCCTTGATGATGGCGTACACACTTATTGCACTTTGGTAACTTTCCCGCATAACCACCACTTGGCTTAGAACCCGACGAAGATGAACCCCCACTATCAAACCTTTTCCCCTGCTGAGTTGGTGCTGGAGTAGAACTCTTCACCTCATTTTCCCACTTACGCTTGTTGCTCTCAGGAGCCTTAACAGTTGAACCTTTGGCAGGCAAGATACCCTCACTCACCTTCAGGTTAGTCATCCTATGAGCAGATCGGACCACATCCGGGTAGGTAGGAAGATTCCCCGCGGCTACCAACCCTGCGATTTCTGGCACAAGACCCGAGATATAATGTTCAATCCTCCTATATTCCGGCACATGTAGATCAGGACAAAGTACGGCCAACTCGTTTCGCCTCACAGTATACTTCTCAATTTCCGATCCAGACATTTTGAGGTTCCACACCTCGTGTTCCAGCTTTTGAATCTCCTCCCTGGGACAGTACTCCCGCTTCAGTAGTTGCACAAAGTTCTCCCAAGGCATAGCATAAGCCTCCCCTATACCCATAGTCTGGGTGATATCGTTCCACCAGGTCAACGCAACATCCTGGAGTAACCCAGCAGAATACTTAACTCGATCCTCCGGGAGACAGTTACACATCAGGAAAACAGACTCCACTTTTTCTAACCACCTGAGCAAACCTACTGCACCCTCAGTACCCGAAAACTCATGGGGCTTGCAGTCCCGAAACATTTTGTAGGTGCACATGGGTGGTGGTGGTGGATTAACATGACCACCTGTAAAGAAACACGTAAGAAAACCACAGGAAATGTAAACAAAGTTCACCGATGAGACAGAAGTGGTTAGATCAACTTACCACCATTTTGCCCTAGCTGGAAGGCAGCCTGCAGCAAGTTATTCAAGTCATCCTGCGTGAGGTTCACACCCCCACGACCACCATTACCACGCCCACCAGCGCGGCCACCTCCACGTCCTCCTCGTGCTCCAGACATGATTCTGACAAAAAGGACGAGAAAATTTAGTTTCACAGCCAATGAAAATCACCAGCGTTCACAAGATCAAAGCTAGATCCAACCCAGGACTATCCATTCGAACCCAGAGCTCACTAGGGTTTTCATGCATTTCGGTTTATGATTTTGTGTGCACCCAAAATGATAAACCGCTCTACATGGTCCTCCAAGTGTTCTCCTAGTTCAAAGTTCAAATCACCGGACATAGACTCTTAGCTATACCCCGTAATACTACGGTAGTTCGTGACAAGGGTTTCGATTGGGGTAGAAAAGGGAGATGTCCGAGCCTTGGACCAATCTCAAGAGTATACAGTTAACCCCAATGTACCGCACTGTCTAGTAAGCAAGTAACCCAGCATGAGAGGATGGATGATGTAACACAGAAGGGTAAGATGATTTAGAGACACCCCGACAAGTCTATAAGTAACCCAGTATAAAGTTTAGTACCATGTGATCATCTAGTGTGTGCGACTCAGTTATAGACTAGACTCTACATGCAGTCCTAGTTCACTATAACCATTGGCTCTGATACCAATCTGTCACACCCTTAAATCCACTTGCGGAGTTTTACCGCGAGGCGCATGACAAACCAGGATCCAAGTCAATGATCACAATAAACAATACTAAATGAATTTCAAAAACATAGTTCAAAAATCTTAAACATCAGCGGAAGCTAAATATCGTTACATAACAAATTAAAACCAAATGTTCAATGTTCAAAAACCATGCGACTCTAACTAGACGCCGTGCAGACGCGTGCGCCCTAGTTCCAGTTTGCTACCTTAGCGACCTGAGAAAACATGTAAGAGTTTACGTCAGCACAAAAATGCTGGTGAGTTTACAGGTTTGTAATCAAAGTTCCAAGTTCAACCTGTCCATACTATAACAATTGTAAACCAAGTACGCTAGCTAGGCGCATGTTCCATTACTACTACGATTGGAAAACCATTACTAACTCGCAAACCAGATGTTGTGCCCGAATAGTAAACCTGTTCCTGTTTGAGACAATATGCACCCGCCCGGCGCTCCATGCCGACGGGTGGGGTTGGTCACTCCCAATAGCGCTATTCACATTTCCCCGTTGTGCAAACCAGCACATTCATGGTTCCCCCCGGGACTTCCAAAGATCGTATAGTAAACCGTTTGAAAACCCATAGTATGACAGTTGTTACCAAATAGTTGTTTAACACATGTTTTCTCCTCCAAAAAGTGAAAACCAAGTAAAGTGGGGCCGTAAACTCACCTTAGGTTGCGTTACTTCAGATAACAGAATAAGTCAACAAGCTATGCTAGCCCCGTAAAGCGGCGACCTAACATATGACAGTTACAAGTACTTAGACTAATAACCCGTAGGTTAGTTAGTCCCTAGATGTCCAGACCATAACCAAGTTTGTTTGACAACACGTTTACTGTTAACATGACCAAATGTACAAGACTCGACATCCCATTGGTGACCCGAGGCTTTTCGTGTTACACTAGTATTCACAAACACATAATCATGCAGTCACACTTAACATACGTTAAAGCCCAGCAAGTTCTAGCACATAGTTCAATTAACACATCATTGACCCGAACACATGTTACCGAGTTACTAGACATGTTACGGGGTTCCTAGCATGTTCCTAGGTGTCAAATCGGGTCTCGGAATGCTAAAATACACTTACTGCAGCAGTTCAGGCGATTAGGAAAAGTCAACTAGCAATTACGTTGGTCAACAGGCAATTAGGAATGCTAATCGCCTATACAGTAGGCGATTAGGGTCATGTGGTATGCTAATTTTTGAGTTTGTAGGCGATTAGGGTCATGTGACATGCATTTCAGAACTTATCAGGCGATTAGGGTCATGCAGCATGCAAAAACACATCATAGTAGGCGATTAGCCCCTAATTGCCTAAGGGGTAGGCGATTAGCCCACTCTGGTAGGCGATTAGCCTGCTAATCGCCTATCCCTTAGGCGATTAGGTCTGCTAATCGCCACCTGCACATCAGTTTCGGTTTTTCGCGCGTTTAACACTCCAAACCAACCCTAGAACGTGTGTAAACCTCCAATATCAATCAAACAAGTATCCCAAACATGTTTAGATCAAAATACATCGTTTAACCTTGTTCTAGCAGCCCTGGATACAACCACGTTTCTAAAACATAACACAAGTATCATGTAATCATCACATTAACATGCATAAACATAACCCAATGAACAATCAATCAGATTACCACATCAAACCATCATCATAAATCAGTAACTACCCTAATATCATGTTAACAACCCTTCATGAATCTCAAAAATCCTATCTTTTAATTAAAACATACACATACAACATGCATAACATCTAGAATCCATACAATAACGATTATTAACGATTTACAGAAGACACAAGTGTTTATGAACAGGTCTGGACCATTAGGGATTCAATAAAAACGTTAGAAAAGATTGCATGGATGAAAACCACACCTTAAGATTATGATTGATTGATGAAATAGGCTTGAAATCAAGTTGTTTGATCCAAAATCGTGTTCCAGAGGTTGTGTGGGTGTTGGGACGAGTTGTGGGGCGACTAGGGTTGATGTTATGATGTTTAGGAGGTCAAGTATTGTATTTATAGTCGTTTTTAGTCGTAACCCACGTTGCAGGCGATTATGGTTCAGTTGCAGGCGATTAGGGTTGCTAATCGCCACCCCTTAGGCGATTAGCCCCCTAATCGCCACCTGGGAAGGCTACTCGCCACCTGGAGGAGGCTAATCGCCTCCTAGATGCCTCCCTATAGGCGATTAGCTCACCCTAATCGCCTATAGGGTATGGTTCCAAGTATTTTGCGCGTTAAACCCCGTTTTAACATATGTTAACACATTTTCACATACCGACAAGTCACATAATGATTGTAAACACATAACACTTGCAAATAAACACATTTACACTCGTTCACCAATTCCCGGGACTCGAGACTTGCATGTTCCCTATGCTTTGACGATTCTCCGAATCGTCACCCCTTGTACACTTGGTTAAGGACTGACATCTAACGATCCTCAAGCCCAACATCTAATGATTCCCTAGACTCACATAACAGTTCCCGAACCATAACCCGACTCAACTAACCCAGTTAAGTACAGAATACGCGTGACTCGCTAAGGTAGACTTTAATCTAGACGACGTTGTTAACCTGAATTTGCCGGGTGTCACATCTTCTTCTGGTGGTGACCAAGGAGGGGTCGCGCCTGTGTTCTCTGTGGGCATTGGCGCTGCCCCAACTCGTCAGCCTCTATTCCAGAAGCTGATAAAGAAGAAGGCGCCTGGTAAGTTTTGCTTCATTGTTTTTTAATTCCTTTTCTCTCTGTTTTTCTTTCAATATTTTGTCTTTTGTTGCAGTTGCGCCCAAGATCGTCCCTACTCCTCCTCCTACGTCTCCATCTGCGGAGGCGGCTAGGATGGAAGAGGAGAGGTTATGGAAAGAGCAGGAGGAGGTGCAGAGGCAAGAAGCGCAAAGACAGGAGGTGGCCAATGAAGCCCGTCGGAGGGCTGAGGCCGAGAAGATAGCTGCTGCCAATGAAGCTAAACAAAAGGCTGAGGCAGAGAAGCAGGCTGAGGCGGAGCGTCTTCGTCTCCAAGAGCGACAATTCTTGGAGGAGAAGGCCCGCCAGTTGAAGAAGAGGGAGGCGAAGGAGCGCTCCGAAGTTGAGGCTCAGGAGGCAGCCCATGAAACTGATGGGTTTGAGAGGGCGCTCCTGGAGGCGGGCGTTGATGGTGCTGGGCAGAGCTCGCGTCAAACACGGCGCGAGTCTTCTAGGGTTGGGAGCAGAGAACCATCTGGGGCTTATGATGGTTCCTGCTGGACCGGTGGTGATGCCATCTGGCGCCCTCCCTGGGCGGTCAGGGAAAATTGATGTGCTAAAAGTAGTTTAATAAAAATAACTAAATTAAACCTAAAACTAGACACTAAGTAATACTCTAGACTCTCTAAAACTAAACTACTGACAGGCAAGTGAACCTATCGACTCTAGTATAGCTAAAGTAAGTCCGGATATCGAACCCACGAGACTCTAATGGAAAACGAAAACTAGACTCGATTACTTATCCTAAATATCTATTAAATTATTTTATTATTTTAAAGGGGGGTTTTTACTGAAAAATAAATTGCAATAAAATAAAAATTACCTAAGGTTAACTAAACTGAACTAAAGACGAGAACTTAACTGAGCTGAATTCAGATGATGACAAGACACTACCTAGACCAGACGCCTAACTATGCCTGATAAGCTTCTATGGTTATGGAACTGTTTGGAACCGGGATCTTAAAATACTAAACATCAAGAATAAACTAGACACCCTCGACCCTTCTCAAGGGGAAACCCTAGAATATTATTGTGCTGTTAAACTACCGGTTGGAGTACAAACCCTCACAGGTTATCTAACTCTTATGATCGAGTACCCGCTAGACAATCTACCTCACAACGCGAAAGCCTCACTACACTAGGTGCAAGGGGTAATTATTGAAGCCTAGATCTAACTTGATATGCAGGAATTGAAAGGGAAACTAGGCATATCTTCTCACAAAGCCTCTAACCTAGCAATCTAACAATCTAGACATACCAACAAGCCCTCACCTCACACCTGTTGAACTTGGAAGAATACCTAAAATCTTCTAACCACCAAATATCACTCCTATGGTAAACTCGCGACTATTGACCATAAACTAGTTGTTACACAAAGTCTGCAACCTAACTAGCACTCATACATGAAAGACATTCACAAAAGTGCAAGTGGAGTGAATAAGTGACAATCAAAAAATAATAAATACACACACACTAGATCTAGAGAAATCAAAATCTTTACTGAATCATAAATCCAAAACAAGTTCCAAAAACCATAGAAAACGCAAATCAAAACATAGTTATTCGTCTTAGTCTAGGTAGCTATAAGAGTTTAGCCACAAAACATCATCAAAACATAAACTAAAAGATTCATAATATCAATCAACATGAGTTTTGAATGAGAAAAACTAAGAAACAACTAAACCGAATGATTAACACCCGAGGAAGTCGATCCTTTAGCTTCTAATCTCGAACCTTGCCCTTTTCTTGCCTTGGAATCACCTTGAGCAGCTCTATTTTCGTCCAAAAGTGCAGAATGAAGCTTAAAATTACGATTTAGGGTTTTTAAATTCGACCTGGGCTTGAAAAAACACTATTTTGGGCTTTCTGACAGCCATCGTGTCACGCGACGGGATTCTGGGTAAGTGGTCGCGTGACACGACGCGTTCAAACTGACGGGGGCATGCAAGGGTAATTATCTCAACTTGGCATGGGTAAAATGGACTTTTTGCTGAATCTCGGAGGCGCCGCGTGACACGACGGGATGATTTTTTAAATTTTGTTTATTTTTATCTTCTCTTTTCACCTGCGACTCATCCGGGACCTCGTAAAGCACCGTTTATGCATAAATTTGCCTCTTTTGCTATCCGGATTCATGTGACACATAAAATACTAAATAGAAACTGAAAATATATATAAACGACACACACTGACTCGATAACGACGCAAAATATGTACAAATAACCGATGTATTTTGCAATACATCAAACATCCCCACACTTATCTTTTTTTCATCCCTGAAAAAGAATTATGCTATGGAATCACAGTTAGGTTTACATCCGGTTTCAAAACATAGGTTACTTAATTTATAATTTACTAACGTGTTGATTGCGATTGCAGGTATACTGATCCTCTTAAACCCAAACCGGTTTCCAAGCCCCCTTTTTATTTATGTTAAGTTCATGTTGATTATTCTATCTAGGCTCTCACTCCAAGGAAGCCACAGTTCCTCCTAATCCCGCCTCATGCTTATGAAGCTAAAGGAACGACCAATTGATCGTTTCCCAACCGTCTTATGTAAAAAGCCAAGAGAATTTAAAATCACTTTTTTTTTCATCTCAGCATACTTAACTCAGAGGGTGTGACCAATCCAAGTCGCTATCCCAGTGGCCAGGCACCATAAGCTTCAGCATTTTTTTTCCATCTCAGCATACTTAACTCAGAGGGTGTGGCCAATCCAAGTCGCTATCCCAGTGACCAGGCACCTTAAGCTTCAGCATTTTTGCTTTGATTTCTAATTTTTTTTAAGTGATTAGAAATTCTAACGGTTTTCTACTTATAACGGTGTTTCTTATACTATTTTTGGCGGTTTCGGTCTCCCCGTTTCTCCTAGATGAGAACCCACAAAATAGCCTAACATAACTAATTTATTACTTTTCAAAGGAAACCTTTCTACCGGCCGAGCCTACCCACATATCCCAAATCAGACACGTTTTCAATCATTTTAATCTCTTATTATACATACTATTTGAAAACCGGACACCTAACTTTACCTATCATCTTCCATATTTTATAATGCAAACTTCAAAATCAGGGACTTTTTTTTTCATTTTTTTCGCTTTTTTTTCCGACTCAAAATGACTCTATATACAAACTAAACGACAGTTTCCCATCCCCACACTTAAACTCTACATTGCTCTCAGTGTAGGAATAGAAAACGACTCAAAACAAAAAAAAAATTCCGAATACAAAAATAAAATATAAAAACAAAAAGACAAGGGCAAATTGGAAAGGACTTAGCTGGTTAATTTTTCTTTGTTTCGTAAGCTCCAAAACTCCAGTCCAATCCAGCTCGATCGTATAGCATTTCATTCGCGACCAGCTCTGACACAATGGTAAAATCTGGGCTTGCCTTGATAAATGTTAACAGCTCCGGAATCGCCCGAATGGAAATTGAGTACGGACGGTGCAATCCAAACCTGCAGAAACAAAGCAAAACAAAACCCGAGCATAATATCGACTCACAAAAAATAATTGACTCAACACAAAAATAAAAACCGACGACAAAGAAAAATAAAAAAAACTCATAAATAATTAATTTTTACAAACTCTACAAAGCCTCCCCACACTTAAACTTAATCAGGGGGCTTAACTTTTATCTGGACCCGATCCAACCCGTTTAATTCCACCCGGTCCTTACTAATTAACAAAAATATACTAGTGGAATTGAAAAATATTGTATCGAATGTAAACGGGTCGGGCCACCAATATTTAAATATACCTGGACTAAACTTGATTCTTGGCATGTAATGTGGGGACTTGTTGTCTCTACAACTCTTGACCCTCAACCTATGTCGGTCCATATGCCTCTTCGCCTTCTCCCGTGATTTTGTGTGATCAAGTGACACTGTATCTTCTAAAGTCTTCACAGGCCAGTAGTGGTGCTCTTCCTCTTCAACCACTTCTTCTTCAACTTCCTTTGGTGACTCTTTTATTTCCACAGTCGGTTACCCTTCCAATAATGCCTCTAAGATGTGGAGATCAACCGTTGGGTCAAAATCTCTGTCTATTTCTGGAATCGGCAAATCAACCAACTCGTCACCAAACTCTACCTCCCATGAAGGTTCATTACTTACCTCAGGGTGCGGCGGCGGTAATCTCTGCCTTCAGGGCTGAAATCTCCAAGTACTGTCGCCGCGCCCATGAGGCTGAAGCCAAAGTCCTTAAACTTGAAGAGGATGCGGCGGCGGAGAGGCGCAGGTGGTCAGAGTCTTGCAAGCGTACCAATGCAGAAACCATGCGCTTGAAGGAGACTCTGGCTGAGGCGCAGGAGGAAAGGCGGGCGGCGACCCGAAAGTTGGAGGAGAAGTGCAAGGCCCTCTCCGAGAGAACTGCTAAGTATGTGGAGAAGCGCAAGGAGCTCGAATCCAAGGATGCTGATCTTATTAAAGCTACCAAGCGCGTCTCCTTTTTAGAGCAGGAGAGGATCCAGATACTTCATGTCAAGGAGGATCTGGAGCAAGACCTTGACTCTTCGGAGCAGGCCCGTGTGGCAGCCGCCAAGGAGGCTGAGGCGGCGAGGCAATTGCTGGAGGAGGCTGTCTCCGCCCAGACTCAAATGCAAGATTCCATCTGTTGGCTGATGACTGATGGGATTACTGGGGTAAGCCTCTCTACTTTTCTTGTTGTTCGTTTTATCTTTTATACTTGATTTGCTAACAGTTTGTTTTCCTCCAGATCTTCAAGCGGTTTTGGCAGGAGCCCAAGCTGGGCGACCAAGTTGCTGCTATAGCCGCCACCGCCCAAGCTTATGGGTATGGCGAGGGCTATGAAGATGGTTTCTTGGCTACTCAAAATGGTGGGCGGCTTGAGGATGCGGAGCATTACGGGAAGCCCTTGAAGGACGAATATGAAGCGGAACTGGTCAAGTTTGAGAAGGTTGACTTTCCCATCCTTCAAGTGATTGCTGACTGTAATCGCAATGCGGACCTCCCTGCTGCCCTCAAGTACTTCATGGAAAGATCTGATGAGTTGGCGCGGGAGGCAGAGCGGAGGCGGCAGGAAGAGTAGCGTCATAAGGCCTCTAGCGAGGGCACTTCCAACATGAATGATGAATAGGCGCTCTCTTTGTAATTATTTGTAAATACTTGTAAATATTAAAGGGTTTTTAATTCCCTCGTATTAATGAAAATTTTGGGGTTTGTTTATATCATGTGTCTTTCTCGCTCTTAACTTCTGTTTGCTTATTTAACCAAGTCGTCACCCGGTGTGTAAGTAGAAGTTAGGGCGCGCGTCTGGCTAGACAGTCCGGCGTCTAAGTGTTAATACTTTTGCCTTGAAGACTGTAGCGGGGCGCGACTTGTGCCATAGGGTCCGAGCTAGGCGCATGAAAGCCTTGCCTAGAAGACCATTGACTGCGCTTTCGTGTAGCATGTGTTCCCCTTGTCCGACTTGTTTTTTCACAAGTCTAGATGACAAGGGTTTTCATGTACACGCGTGACGCGCGTCATCAGGTCCGGCAAGTAAACCTGTCATGAAGACCATAGTGTGCTGTGTTTTTGTGCAAGTTGTGCAAGTCTGACACGCTCGAGGCGCGTCTTGAAGACTTGCATTGCTTTAACAGTCAGCGGTTTTGGTCCGACATGAGTTTTGCCTAAGTCATGAAGATCCTGGCGCGGAAAAAACAAGTAGAAATACAGATATAGGAAATTATTTCATTGATAGGGACAGCATGTGTAGCCGTGTTACAAGTGTTTTACAAATAACAGCGTCGCAGTTGCGCGCCATTCCAAGATCGAGGGATAGGTGCACCATCTAGTCTCTCTAGCGTGTAAGCGCCTTTGCCGAGTACTTCTTGTATTTTAGTTTTCCAGCTTTTTCGGCGTTGGAAGCCTCGTTGTTGCGGAAAACATAGTCCCCGATCTTGAATGCGGATTCTTTGACGCGTTTGTTGTAGTAGCGTTCTAGTTGTGTCTTGTATTAGGCTTCTTTGATGGCGGCAAGATCGCGGCGTTCTTCTAGTAAGTCAAGGTTCAAGCGGAGTTCTTTGTCATTGTCTCTTGTTTCGGCCATTAAGACTCTTGCGGAAGGGCAGCCTATTTCTGCGGGAATGACCGCCTCGGTACCATATGTCAGACTGAATGGCGTTTCGCCATTACTAGTTTTTGTGAGGGTGTGGTAGGCCCACAAAACATGAGGGATTTCGTCTACCCACCCGGTTCTCTTGGTTCCGAGCCGTGCTTTGATGCCTTCTACTATTGTTCGATTGGCCCTTTCCACTTGACTGTTGCCTTGCGGGTGTGCGACTGATGTAAATATTTGGTGAACACCCATTTGAGCCAACCATTCTTGTAGGGATTGGTCCTCAAATTGTGTGCCATTGTCGCTTACCAGTTGCATTGGCAAGCCGAATCTACAGATAATGAACTCCCAAATGAATTTCTTGACATGCGCGCCGTCAATCTTGGCTTGAGGTTTTGCCTCGACCCACTTAGTGAAGTAGTCGATGGCGACGATTAAGTATTTTACATTGCCCGGAGCCGTCGGGAATGGGCCTACCAGATCGATGGCCCATTTCTGAAATGGCCAAGCCGCCGTGACAGGCACCAGGTTGTTCTTGGGGCGCAAGGTATTCGGGGCATGGCGTTGTTAACTGTCGCATTTGCGCTACTCATTGACCGCGTCTACATGCATGCCCGACCAGTAATACCCTGCGTTCATCAACTTCGCTACTACCATCCTTGGGCCTGCGTGCAGCCCGCATGTTTCCTCGTGTATATCTCTAAGGAGGAAGGAGGCGTCCGCAGAATCTACGCAGCACAGCAGTGGCCCTAGGTAGGAGCGGCGGTACAAGGTACCGTCTACGAGCTGATATTGTAAAGCCTTGTGTTGGATCTTCCGGGCCTCTGATTTGTCGTCAGGCAGGGTGCGTTTCCTGTTTGGATGACGTTGACTTGTCGCGGTGGAACATATAGTTTGTCTAGAACCTCGATTCGGACTTCCTTGGCCATATGTTCGAAGACCGTGGATGCAATTTTACTCAGCGCATCAGCCGGCTTGTTTTCACTGCGCCGGATGTGTTCGACCGTGCATGAGTCGAATCGGCGCATGAGTTGTTTGGCTTTTTCCAGGTATAGGGCCATGATTTCGTCCTTTGCATCGTATGATCCGTTGATCTGTCGCGCGACAAGTAACGAGTCCACGTGTGCCTCCACGTGTCTGGCCCCCATTTTTTCCACAATGCGGAGGCCTGCCAGCAACGCTTCGTATTCCGCCTCATTGTTTGTGCTTTTGAAGTCGAGGCGGATGGCGTATGTGAACTCGTGTTTATCTGGGCTGATGAGGCGCAACCCTGCGCCGGCGCCGTCGTCGTTGGAAGCCCCGTCTGTGTATAGAGACCATTTTTGCGACGGGTCTTGTGCCGACGCGGGTGATTCTGCCGCTTGGCATTCTTGAACCTTGTCTGCAGGTATCTCCGTGGCGAAGTCTGCGAGGACTTGGCCTTTAATTGCGGGCCGGGGTTTGTAACTGATCGTATGTTCCCCCAGCTCGATGGCCCACTTCGCCAGGCGGCCCGATAATTCGGGTTTGGCGAGTATGTCGTTTATCCGGTAGTCAGTGAGGACGTTTATCGGATGGCCTTGGAAGTACCTGCGCAGTCTTCGAGATGCGTGGACGAGAGCGAGAACCAGCTTCTCCATGATTGTGCACCTTGTTTCCGCGTCTAACAGCTTGCGGCTGATTTAGTAAATTGGTGTTTGCACGCCTTTGCGATCGACTATTAAGACCGCGCCTATTGCCCGCTCGGTGACGGACAAGTAGAGCGTAAGCGGCTCTTTCGGAAGAGGCGCTGTTAGCGTCGGAAGGTTCATTAAGCATTGCTTCATTGCTTGGAATGCTGATTCCGCCTCTGGGGTCCAGCGGAAATTACTCTTCTTCAAACAGTTCTTCAAAGTGTCCACGAACGGGAACGACTTTGAAGCGTAATTGGACAAGAATCGGTTGAGAGCGACGAGGCGGCCCATCAGTGTTTGTACCTCTTTGACGGAAGCGGGTGATGGCATTCTTTCGATGGCTTGTACTTTTTCTGGGTTGGCGCGGAAACCATCCCGCGTTACAATGACTCCCAGAAATTTGCCCTCTTCCATCCCGAATGAACATTTGCTCGGGTTCAATTTCATGCGTACTTTTCGTAGCTGATTGAACGTTTGTTGAATATCCTGGAGCATATCACTCTCTTCCTTGCTTTTGATTACAAGGTCATCGACGTACACTTCAAGTCGCATGCCGATTTCGTTGATGAAGGCCGTGTCCATTAGGCGCTGGTATGTGGCGCCCGCGTTTTTCAGGCCGAAGGGCATCTTGGTGTAGCAGAAGATGCCCGAGTCCGTGCGGAACGCTGTCTTGTCTTCATCCTCTTTGGCCATCTGGATCTGGTGGTATCCTTTATACACGTCCAAGAAACACTTGACCCGATAAGGGGCAAGAGAATCCACCTATAGATCGATTTCCGGCAGAGGATAGCAATCCTTTGGGCACGCCTTGTTGATATCCTTGTAATCGACGCACATGCGCCACCCTCTATTAGCTTTGGCGACCATGACCGGATTAGCCACCCAAGTTTGGTATCTGATGGGGCGAAGGATGCCCGCGTTGAGCAGCTCGGTGACCTGTTCGTTCATGGCCTTTGTTTTCTCCGGGCCCATACTTCGTTTCTTTTGCACTATTGGCTCTATGGAGCGGTAGACATTAAGTTTGTGCTCCGCTATTTCACGGGGGACACCGACCATGTCAGCCGGTTGCCACGCAAAGACGTCCATATTGCTGATTAAGAGTTGTTTCAGGTGATTGCATATGGTCTCGGAGATTTCATGGCCAATGACCACCGTTTGCTCCGGAAATTTAGGGTTGAGTACCCATTTTTCCGGCTCAGTGCGGGCGTTTGTCTTAACCATTTTTGGAGGTTTGGCGGTTTCGGTGACATGGCAGTCCTTATTGCCTCTGATGAAAGCGATGCCTGTCTTGGTTGGGAAGCCGACCATCGCGTGCGCCGTTGAAGCATTGGCGTTAAAGCGCGCGATGCCTTCCCGTCCTAAGAGTATATCATGATTGGAGGTGGTTGGCAAGACCATGAAGTCGCATACCTCCGTGCGCTCATGGGTGCCGTCAGACCACGTGACTGGCAGGGAGAGCATGCCCCGCGGCATGATGGTCTCGTGAATGAAACCAGAAATGGGCTCGTTGACTGGTACGAGCTTTGCTTTGTCTTCTTCGTCCAGTTGTTGAAAACATTGCTCGTACATGATGTCTGTGCTGCTGCCGCCATCCAAGAACATGTATCGCGTGCGGTAGTGTCCAAAAACGGCGGTTATGACAAGAGGGGCAGTAGAGGAAGCGCCACCCCTGACCCTTGGCATGAGGACGTCGGTCTCTTTCCATGAATCGTCAAGCGGTTGTGCACGGGTGCGCTTTCCGTGTGGTGTGTTTTTGCCACGCCTTGTCATATTGCAGTGGTGACGAGGAACCAATGTGGCTGCATGAGTGTTGAGGTCTCGGATTTTCTTCCGCGACCCCTCCGCTTCGTTATCCTCGCCTGCTTGGCCCTTGCCAGTGCGGTGGACATTCTTTACCAAGTGACCGAGCTGGCCAGACTTCAACGTGACCTCTATCTCCATCTTCAAACTGTAACAGTTGTCTGTGAGATGACCGAAGTCGTTGTGATACTCACAGAACTTGCTTCGGTCCACGTTCCTTCGTTTCCCAAGGGGATTGGGTTCTTTCAACGTGACCTGCTCAGTTTTCAGGACCTGAGATGGTGTCTTTGTTAGCGGGGTCCAGTCGTGATTTTTCTTGGAGTGCCCACGTTGGTCCCGCGATTGCTTTGGGCTGATAATTTGGCGGGCATCACCGGCTGGGGAGTACTTTCCTTCGTCGGCGGTGCCTGAGATGCGGCTCCAAACAGATTTATTTTTGTTTTTATTATTATTATTATGGTGTTGCGGTTGGAAGCCATGCATCTGGTTGAAAGACTTCTCGGAGGAGGCGTATATTTTGGCGGAGTGGACCAGTTCGTCCCAGGACTCCGGAATGCCATCTTTGCCTGTGAGGCACTTCATGAATCGAACGATGAAATCCTCAATTGACTCATGATCATGTCGGCGGCATAACAGAATATGCGCTTTGTCTTTTTTATGCTTGCGCAAGTGCGAGAAATGACTGCCGAATTTATCGGTGAGGTCATTAAAGTCCTTAACACTCCCCGCGGGGAGGTTATCGAACTAGACCTTGGCTGCGCCCGCCAAGGTTTGGGCGAACATGTGGCACCAGACCTGGACAGGTCAGTCAACCGACATTCCTGCGCACTCAAAGTCATGCACATGATCATCGGGGTCACGCAGGCCATCGTATCTACCGATGCTGCTAGGAAGCTTAGCCTTCCTTGGGATTTTTGTGGTTGCTATGTGAGCAACAAACTTTGATTTTTCGGCGAAAGCCTTTGGCATGAATGGCCTGACCAAGTTATCGTCCTCGTCATTGTGGCGCGAACGATGACTTTGTTTCTTTCCTTTATGGCTGGAGCCGCTACTGGATGATTCGTAGCCATCTGGCTCGTCTCGTGACTTGGCGTAGCCCCGAGCTCTGGCGTCTCCGCCGAGCTCCCCGCTACGACCATCACCTTGAACGGCCGAGTCTTTGTTTCTGTACCCCTTTTTCAGTGGGGTATCATAAGTGAGGGCTTTGCCCTTCTTTTTGGCTTGCTGCAAGAGTTTCCGCTGGTAGATCGCGGCGCTCTTGGTGTTCTGACGGAGGAGCCACTGTTCTGGGTCCTCCTCTGAGCTGGCACTACTGTTATCATCGGAGTCTACGTCACGAACCTCGAAAGCTGGTTTCTCGAGTCGTGAGGTGGGTTGTTTGACGACAGTCTGGGTGTTGTTTGGTTCTCCGGGGGTTGAGTGTCAACCTCTCCGGCCTGGTTCATGACAGAAATGTTAGGGTTGGGTTCAGCCATTGGTGGGTTTAAAAGATGAGTAAAAGAGTTGTTCTAACCGTTGGATGGCGCCAATGAAGAAACAATAAGTATCACGGTGGTTATTACTAATCACCGTGTGGTTTATACTTATGTTACGTCAGGTGTAATCCTTTACCCAAACCTCTAGGTTAAACCCATGTGAGAATAAGGGGTGAGAACGTGTATGAGTGCTAAGTAAATAGAAACACAAGATATAAGTGGTTCGGTCGGAGTATGACCTACGTCCACTGTAACTAGCCAAAATCTTCTTATTAATCGAGTACAAAGAATTACAAGAGAGTGTGCTAGGTAACAATAGAGAATTTTCGGATCCCTTTGCAAGGAGATGACTTCTTTATTTATAGGAGAACTCGTGGGCTTATTAGAGAAGCCCACGAGAAGTTATCCTTACTTGGGCCTGGTTAGAGCCCAAGTCCAAGTTTATCATGAAAAGGGCGGGAAAAGCAGGTGACTGTGAATGACGTCTTTCTGCAGCATGGTTGTTGCTCGAGGCGGACACGTGGCGAGCTCTGATTGGCGGACGACGGCCTTGTCCTAGCTACAGTCGTTGACCATGCCCCTGCCGTCTGTCACCAGCAGGGGATGTCTGCTGTCACTGTTGACGACGGCATGGTGGAAGCGTGGGCACAGTCATGTCGCCGTCCCTGTCAGTGGTGGTTGGACCACTCTTGCCACCTGTCGCCTTCTCATTGGCGCGTACTCTGTCAGAGATCCTTGTGAATCTTCCTTTTGTTATCTTCTGTACCTCGTACCAAAAGTGGTAAGGGAAGATGCCGCGCGTGGGCATACGCGCTTATCAGGTGTTGTTCGTTGCTTATCGCTTGGTAATCTTGCGCGCTACATTGCCTGTTAGCTTGGTAGCGCTGTAGAGGAAGCCTGGCGCCGGAGCCTGGCGCCAGGATTCCTATTTATGGGGATAGGGACGCTTCCTCCACCTGGATTAGGCTCCCTATCCCTTCAGACGTATATATTTTTTTTGGAGAGTAGACCATTTAAGCTATATGCGAAACTTTTAAATATCATTATGATAATGACGTATATATATATTTTTTTGGAGAATAGTGTTTCAGCAGTAAATCCTGTATTGCAAAGCGACCACTGCCCAGGATCGAATCCCATAGCACCACACGGGTTTCTCCTTTCAAACCCAAGCGGTTATTTTTTCGGTGTAGCACATGAGATTCGAACCTGAGACAAAACCTGGACAGGAACCCTTCAAGGAGGTAAACCATCCCACCTCAAACCAGCTGGGCTGGAGATCATTGGCATAATGACGTATATATTAGTTATCAGATTATATATAGAACATCAATCAAGGATTTCTTAACACCCACAAGTGTGAAGTATCAAAGGTTTTGTTTTCTGCATTCACACATGGAGATAGCCATTGCGTTAAAGTTTGTCATCATCACCACATTACTAATCGTCGTAGGTATGCCATATCTGTTCAATGATTATTCATTGTTTTTTAACATTCTTCAACGTATTATATTGTTTTATTTTAGGAATGTAATCCACCACTAATTTTTGTGTGTTTATATACATGGAAAAATACGATACATTTTTTTTGAACAACAAATAAATACGATCCATGGTTATTATTTGTATTTTTGAGAAATATTTTGTTGGGTAAGTTAATAATATATATCACTGACAGTGGTTGGAGTTAGAAGTAATTTGGATACGGATGCATATGTGGAAAGTTGCACTCAGAAATCTTGCATAACTGGAGGTCCTAATCCTAATGGAAGCACCATCTGTCCTCCTACCTCATGTAAAGTTAATCATGATTGTTTCCGATATTGTATTCCCAATCCAGAACCCTTTGTGAACGTGGTTCATGTTGTTGTTGGTAAATCAAGTGTTCGATCATCAATTATGATGATAAACTCTAATTAAGCTTTATTTACTTATCGTTAACTTTTTACTGATTATTTACAATTCATTTGAAACATGTCATTGAGAAAGAAAATATTGTTGAGTTGAATGCATATTTACCTGGTGAATGAAAAATAGCAATACAATAATGACATAACAAAACAAAACTTAAATACAAATTATTTTTATAATATGAACTAAAATCTAACTAAACAAAAGTACAAATCACATCATACAAAGATGTTCTACTGAGTTACATACTCTAAGACCATGTGTAGTGGGGGGCTTTATATATAAAGCCCCCCATCCTGATTGGTCCACGTGGCTGCTGAGTCAGCATGGAGAGAGAAACTGAAAAAGGGGTGTAGTGGTGAGGCTTTATATATAAAGCCCCTGAATCTGATTGGTCCACGTGGATTTTATTTTTTTTATTCTTTTAACTCAAAATAATTAAAATAAAAGGTAAATAAATATAAAAAAATTACAAATAATATTAAAAAACACACAACTAATATTAATTAAATTAAAAAAATACAAATAATATTAAAAAACACACAAACAAAAGGTAAATAAATATAAAAAAAATTACAAGTAATATTAATTTTCATCTCCGCTTTCATCGTACTCTTCTTCTTCTTCATCATCATCACCTTCCTCTTCACCTTCTTCTTCATCTTCGCCTCCACCTTCGCCTTCATTTGGAATATACCTAACCGACCACGCATGTTGGACCAAATCCGCCGTTAACTCGTCATGGGCTTCATGGTCACGAAGTGCATATGAGTTTTGTATTCTTTCTTCCTGATTGGCTTGCGGTAGATCCTGAACGGCTTCCGGTACATAATTTTGGCATATCGTTTTACCTTCATCTTCTAGTATCATATTATGCATGATTATACATGCATACATAGCATCTCGCAGCTTGTCTGTGGTCCATGCACGAGCAGGATTTCTTATGTAATGCCAACGCTGTTGAAGAACCCCAAAACATCTCTCTATGTCCTTCCGCGCCGCCTCTTGAACCTATTTGAAGTGTGCCCGTTTTTCATCGTACGGGTTACTAAAGGTCTTAGCGATAATGGTATACCTCGGATATATACCGTCAGCCAAATAGTACCCGTGTGGGTAGTAGTTTCCATTAGCGTAAAAACACGCCTTTGCCGCCCGGCCAGAAATGAAATCCTCAATAACAGGCGACCCCTCAAAAACGTTTAAGTCGTTGCATGAACCCGCAACGCCAAAGAAGGCCGACCAAACCCAAAGATCGACTGAACAAACCGCTTGAAGAATAATTGATGGTCCTTTCTGGTCACCACGTGTGAATTGACCTCGCCAAGCGGTTGGGCAATTATACCAACGCCAGTGACGACAATCAATGCTACCCAGCATTCCTGGTAACCCATGTTCATTGTTATGCACCTCGTAAATTTTCTGTAAGTCGTACCAAGTGGGCCTTCTAAGATACCGGGCTCCGTACAACTTTATTATTCCTAAAAAATTAAATACAAAAATATATAAAAAAGTTGATCTAACTATATATAAAAATATATAAAAAAAATTGATCTAACATTATAATAAAATATATAAAAAAGTGATGTACCTTGGCAAAAATACTCCAAAGAATCGTGTGTTGTTTTCTCGGCCATTTGTAAATACTCGTCGTTGATATCCGTCGAGTTGCCGTAAGCGAGTATACGCAGTGCCGAGGTGCACTTTTGAATAGACGTGAATCCCATATTCCCCCTAGCATCCGGTTTTTGTTGAAAGTAAGGGAACGCGTTCTCCAAATCTCCGGATATACGTAGAAATAAACGTTTGCTCATCCGGAAACGACGCCTAAACATCTTAGGGTCGGGGTAAGTCGGGTTTTCATCGAAGTAATCCTTCATCAATCGAGCATTTGCCGCAACCCGATCTCGTTCGTAATACTGCCTACTTTGTTTTGGTGTAGTGGTAGGCGCACTAGTTTGTTCCATATATCTCGACGCAAGCGCAAGCGCACTCGTAACCGCATCTTGCTCCAAGTCTTCGTCTGTCGAATCACCCTCGTCGGCTAGAAACTCTTTATAATATTCTCTCGCAACAGATGAGGACGCGGGGGAACCCATTTTTTTTTAACTAAATGTTGTATTTTGTGTTTTAAATATATGTGTTTTGTGTGTGTTTTTATAAATGTGTGATTGTGTAGTATATATATATATACAAAAAAAGAAAAAAAAAGAGCCGTTTGAAAATTAACGGTCATGTGACCGTTTGGATTGTCCACGTGGCTGCGTCCCATTGGCTGAAGCAATATGTATCCGGCGTTATGTATATGAAGCCCCCACCTATTTTTGATCCATAGCGCCGGGGTGTAGCGGTGTTCCCGGGCGCTATGGATTCAAAACCTGGGCAATAACGCCCCACTACACCCAGTCTAATAGACAAGAAATATGTATGTACTACTCTAAACATAAGAGGAGAATATCCGAGTGCTACCCTAAGCAACATAAGAGACTAACCACACCACAATATCACATGACATCAGTGTATATGATTCACATACCGATGTGTGTATGCTAGCTAGCTAGTGAATACATGATCTAAAATAAACTGCAACTGTCCTTAAAAAAAACCATGTCCTTATAAAAACAACAAGCCAAGGTAGAAAGACTCTAGAAAGCTACACACAAAAATACTCGTACTACTACTCAATACCCAAAACAATGTCCAATGGTACTGGAAATACACGGCCACTAAAGGCAGTCAGCAGCAACCGCCGCCGCTCATCGAAAAACGCCCTTGTTCCGATTACGGCAACACACTCTCTTTGTTGTTTGTTATAAGTTTTCATTTAAGTTTCTTATGGCAATTTGAAGATGGTAATGTTTAAATGTTACAAATCTGTAATATTTGATAACGGGTTTACTATATGCTTGTTGATGTACTTTAATTTAGTTTTTTCATCACATGTTAAAACCCTAGTTATAGTCTTGGCGTATGTTTATAATATTCAAGTTAAAATGTGGGCTTTTGGAATTTAGAAGGGTTTCTTTTATAATTTATAATTAACTTCTAACAAATATGTTAAGAAGGTTAACTGTTTGAACCCCCGCGTTGCGATGGGGGTGTAAAACTGTGCTAGATAGCTCCAATGCCTAGGGGTGTTCAAAAGCAGATTACCCGATTTTTGGATATCCAATTACCGGATATCTGAAAATTTTGGTTAGCGAATATTGACATCTGAATCTAAAATTTTGGATATCCATATGAATTAACAAGTGTGAACCGTGTTAACTCAAACAACATAACAGAAAAAAAGTAACACAGAAAATGTGAGAATGGATGGTCGATGGAGGAAGAAAGTAACAAAAAAACTTACGAGTGGAGACTAAAGACTGTAGAGTGGGAGAAAGAATAGTCGATGTAGGGCATGGTGGCTGGTGGTCATTATGGGAGACAAAAGGAGAGAGTGGAATGGATTGGAGATTGGGGGTAGCTGATGAAGTGTATTTGAGAAGGAGGCTGATGTTTCGGTTTAAGGTTGGAATGGATAGGAGATGGACGGTGTCTATTTGTGTAATATGATGTATGCAGTAGCGGATACAGAAATTTTTTGTACGGGGGGCACAATATGGATCGGTTAAAAAATGGGTAAAAAATGATGAAAAAATAACTTCATACATTATTTTAATGTAATAACGACATACCTCGATTACAATTGTCCTTAACGTGTTTTCATCTTTTGGAAACGCACAGTTACATTTTCAACTTTGGAGAGGCACAACAACACCGCCGGTGGACTTTGATTAGAGAACCCGAGAGGCATAGTGAGGGACTTCGCCACCGGTGAATTTTGATCAGATAAGCACAACGGAATTCTTCTTTACTCTATCAAGGATCACTTTCAACTCAAGAAAAACACTACGTCTTCCTCTTAATTCACCGATCAAAAATCCAAAAATTATATGTTAAACCAAACAAAGTAACATAATAATAAAAAAAGAACAGAAATGATTTACTAAAACAAAATATTACTAAAGATTAAAAAAAGGCAATAAATCTTTGTCATTAAAAAAAGAATATTTTTATACTTTTTAGGATAAAAAGTAGATAGGTAGAGTAGACATACTTTTCATTACATTATACACTTATTTTTTTGTCATCTACCTCAACCCATCTTCTTCAAAAACATGATAACCAGCTTTTGGCTGGAAAAAAACTCATACTTTTTCACCGGAATTTTTTTTTTATGCTATGGCTTCACTCTTTTTCTCTTTGCTTCAACTATTAAACATGAGGTGAAACTTTGACAAGGGTGATTGTTACATGTTCATAGGCTAGCATCATAGTGGTTTCGGGTTAGACCTACGGTGGGCACATGCCCACCCTTCCAAAGCTCTGAATCCGCCCCTGGATGTATGTGTATATCTATATATTAAACTTTCGGATAATTAGGATATTTTCAAAATTCACATCCGAATCTGAAATTTTGGATTATCCGATTTTCGTATATAAAATTTTTTCGGACACTTCATATACGGGTTGTCGGATATTTCGAATTCGGATTCGGATTTTTAACACCCCTTCTAATGCCAACAACACTGAAGTGCGGCGTATTAATGCGGAGAAATTAGACAGAAATGTAAAACATAAAAAAAGACTAACTTAGTCGATCTAAGACTCGCGTGTAATAACAGACCTGTCAAAGGGGGATCTAAAAACGTTAAACCACACAGTCCTGTTATTATTATTCTTCCTAACGGTGTGCATGTATCTGATTCTAATTTCATCGTACTACTACTCTTTTTTTTAACTGCAATTTTCCTTAAAAAACACTGTCCTTAAAAACCGCAAGCCAAGCTAGAAAGACTTCAGCAAGCTGCACACACAAAAATACTCGTACTACTACTCAATACCCAAAAAAATGTACCATAGTTACTAGAAATACTCCGCGACGGAAGGTAGGCAGCAACTACAACAACTCATAAGAAAACACCCTCGTTCTGATTACGGTAACACTCTCTCTTTGTTGTTTGTTACAAGTTTTCATCTTTAGTTTCTTGTGACAATTGGAAAATATTAATGTTTAAATGTTACAGATCTGTAATATTTGATAGTGGGTTTACTATATGCTTGTTGATGTACTTCAATTTAGTATTTTCGATACATATTTTAAAACCCTAGTTATAGTATTGACATATGTTTATTAAACTCAAGTTGAAATGTGGGCTTTTGGAATTTAGAAGTGTTTTCTTTGTATAATTTATAATTAACTTCTAACAAATATGTGAATAATGTTAACTGTTTGAAGCCCCTGCGTTACGACAGGGGTGTAAAATCGTGCTAAATAGCACCAATACCAACAACAAGTGTGGTGTAATGCAGAGAATTTATACCGGAACGTAAAATATAAAAAAAGAATAAGTAAGTCGATCTAAGACTCGCATGTTGTGACGGGCCTATCAAATAGGAAAAATAAACGAAAAAACGTTGAACCACACAGTCCTATTATTATTCTTTCCAACGGTCTACATGTATCTGACTCCAATTTTTGTTGAACTGCAACTGTCCTTAAAAAAATAGAAAGCCAAGCTAGAAAGACTCTTACAAGCTGCACACACAAACTACTAGTACTGCTACTCAACACCCAAAAAATGTTCGATCGGTACTGGAAATACTCCGCCATTGAAGGCTGGCAACCACCACTAATAGGAAAACCCCCTCGTTCTGATTTTTGTAACACTCTTTCTTTGTTGTTTGTTACAAGTCTTCATTTTTAGTTTCTTGTGGCAATTGAAAGATATAAATGTTTAAATGTTACATATCGATACCATTTGATAGTGGGTTTACTATATGCTTTTGATGTACTTTAATTTAGTGTTTTCGGCATATATTTTGAACACTATTTACAATATTGGCATATGTTTATGATATTCAAGTTAAAATGTGGGCTTTTGGAATTTAGAAGGGTTTCTTTTATAATTAATAATTAACTTCTAACAAATATGTTAATAATGTTAACGGGTTGAACCCCCCGTGTTGCGACGGGGGTGTGAAACTGTGATAAATAGTACCATTGCCTAGAGGTGTTCAAAATCGGAGTATCCGATTTGTGGATATCTGAAACTGGATATCCGAAAATTTTGGATAGTGAATATTACACATTCGAATCCAAATCCGAAATTTTGGATACCCGAAATTTCGAATTCAGAATTATGATAATCTAATCGATATCCGAATCATAAAAAACAAAAAAAAATCATTTCCTACTTATATTAGAACCAAACTTGCTTAGTCTAACTAGACCTGTACTCTTGAATCTAGGAAATATCATAACAAACAAATGTATAAAAAAAGTAGATAACAATTTTTTTGTATAATCAAGACTTGTACATACGAATCAAAAAGTGTGAACCATGTCAAATTAAGTAACATAACAGAAAAAAAGTAACATAAACAATTGAAGAAAGAAAGGTCGACGGAGGAACACAGTAACAAAAAAAACTTACGAGTGGAGACTAAAAATGGTAGAGTTGGAGAAAGAATGGTCGATGTAGGGTAGGGTGACTAGTGGTCATTGTGGGAAACGACAGGGTGGCTGGTAGCCCTGGTGGAAACGGCAAGAGAGGGTGGCCAATGGATTGGATATGGAGGGTAGCTAATGGCGTTTCTTAGAGAATTAAGGAGGCATATATTTAGGTTTAAGGTTGGAATGGATAGGAAATGAATGGTGTGTATTTATGTAATATAATGTGTGTGTGTGTATATATATTGAGCTTTTGGATTCGGATATCCGAAAATTTTCAAACTACCCATTTGAATCCGAAATTTCAGATTATCCGATTTTCAGATATCTATCCGAAATTTTGGATACGGGTTGTCGGATATTTTTTATTCGAATTTGAATTCAGATTCTAATTTTTTTAACACACTTACAAATACTAACACTAGAGTGCGGAGAAATTAGACAGAAATGTAAAACACAAAAAGAATAACTAAGTCGATCTAAGACTCGCGTGTCGCTACGGACCTGTTAAACGGGGAAAATAGACGTAAAAACGTTGAATCACACAATCCTATTATTATTCTTCCAAACGGTCCTCATGCATCTGATTCCATTTCATCGTACTATTACTACTCTTTTTTTTACTTCAACTATTCTTAAAAAAAATACATGTCCTTAAAAAAAACAGCAAGCCAAGCTAGAAAAACTCTAGCAAGTTGCACATGCAAAAATACTCGTACTACTACTCAATTCCCAAAACATTTCCGATCGGTACCGGAAGTACGCCGTCACTAAAGGCAGGCAACATCAGTCGCCACTCATCGAAAAACGTCCTCGTTCTGATTACGGTAACACTCTCCCTTTGTTGTTTGTTACAAGTTTTCATTTTTAGTTTCTTGTGACAATTGGAAAATATTAATATTTAAATGTTACAGATATGCAATATTTCATAGTGGGTGTACTATATGCTTGTTGATGTACTTTAATTTAATGTTTTTTGTACATATTTTAAAACGCTATTTACAGTAATGGCATATGCTTATGATATTCAAGTTAAAATGTGGGCTTTTGGAATTTGGAAGGGTTTCATTTATAATTTATAATTAACTTCTAACAATTATGTTTATAATGTTAACTGTTTGAACCACCCGCGTTGTGACGGTGGTGGAAAACTGGGCTAAATAGCAC
This sequence comes from Ambrosia artemisiifolia, assembly GCA_032199755.1. NCBI lineage: Eukaryota > Viridiplantae > Streptophyta > Magnoliopsida > Asterales > Asteraceae > Ambrosia > Ambrosia artemisiifolia. The sequence goes on from CM063514.1 coordinate 34,350,627, forward strand.
CAATGCCTAGGAGTGTTCAAAACCAGATTACCTGATTTTCGGATATCCAAAATTTCGGATAGTGAATATTGACATTCAAATCCGAATGCAAAATTTTGGATATCCAAATATCAGATACTCGAAATTTCGGATTTGGAATCGGATAATCAATCGGATATCTGAATCTTTAAAAAAAACAAAAAAAAGTCACTTCCTGCTTATATTAAAACCAAACCTACTTAATCCAGTTAAACCTGTATTCAAGAGTTATAACAAATAAATGTAAAAAAAATAGATACCAATATTTTTTTTTTGTGTAATCAAGACCTATACATAGGAATCAACAAGTATTAACGATTTCAAATTAAATAACTTAACAAAAATAAGTAACATAAAAAATGGGAGAAAGGATTGTCGATGGAGGAGCAAAGTAACAAAAAAAACTTACGAGTGGAGACTGGGAATTGTAGAGGGGGAGAAAGAATGGTCGATGTGGGGCAGGGTAGCTGGTGGTTGTTGTTGGAGAAGGCATGGTGGCTGGTCGCCGTGGTGGAAACGGCAGGAGAAGGTGGAATGGGTTGGAGATTGAGGGTAGCTGATGAAGTGTATTAGAGGAGGCAAATGTTTAGGTTTAAGGTTGGAATGGATAGGAGATGGATAGTGTGTATTTGTGTAATATAATGTGTGTGTATATATATATTTATTAAGTTTTCGGATTCAGATAAATCGGAGATCCGGAAATTTTCAAAATTCAATTTCGAATCCGAATCCTTTGGATTATTCGATTTTCGGATATCCAAAGTATCCCATATTTCGGTTACGGGTTGTCGGATATTTCGAATTTGAATTCAGATTTGGAATTTTTTAACACCCCTACCAATGCCACCAACACTGAAGTGCGGCGTATTAATGGGAAGAAATAAGACAGAAACGTAAAACATAAAAAAGAATAACTAAGTCGATATAAGACTCGCGTGTAACAACGGACCTATCAAACGGGGAAAATAGACGTAAAAACGTTGAACCACACAGTTTTATTATTATTCTTCCCTACGGTCTGCATTCATCTGATTCCAATTTCATCGTACTACTACTCTTTTTTTTAACTGCACACAGAAAAATAATCGTACTACTACTCAATACCCAAACATGTGCGATCAGTATAGGAAATACAACGCCACTAAAGGTAGGTGGCTGCATCAGCCACCACTCATTTGAAAATGCCCTCGTTCGGATTACGGTAACACTCTTTCTTTGTTATTTGTTACAAGTTTTCATTTTTAGTTTCTTGTGGCACTTGGAAGATATTAATGTTTAAATGTTGCGGATCTGTAATATTTGATTGTAGGTTTACTATATGCTTGTTAATGTACTTTAATTTAGTGTTTTTTTGTACATATTTTAAAACCCTAGTTACTATATTGACATATGTTTATGATATTCAAGTTAAAATGTGGGCTTTTGGAATTTAGAAGGGTTTTATTTTATAATTTATAATTAACTTCTAACAAATATGTTAATAATGTTAACTGTTTGAACCCTCCGCATAGTGACGAGGGTGTAAAACCGTGTTAAATAGGACCAATGCGAACGACACTGATATGCGGCATATTAATGTGGGGAAATTAGACCAAAACGTAAAATATAAAAAAATAACTAAGTCGATCTATGACTCGCGTGTTGCGATGGTCTTGTCAAACTGGTAAAATATAGATAAAATGTTGAAACAGACACGCACGTTGCACCGTGCTTAATCGCAAAATTTAGAACGAAACGCAAAACAAAAACTTTGGGAAAGAATGAAAAGTATTAGGTGTCAAAATTGAAAGTAAAAAAGTTGTGAGTTTAAATTGTAGAAGATGAAAAGGTTTGCGTTAAATGTAAAATATCATTTTTTTTAAAAGACACCCTAAACATGAGGTACAACACCTAGATGCACAAAAAAAGTTGTAAATTAATGTTTAGTAAATAAATTGGTTATTCATGTTTTTTCCTAGTTTTTTGTAGTCGGGTCGTTGTTTTTTGGTGTTTTGGAGTTTGTATCCTAGCTCCTTGCTGGCTCTTTATATTTATATATAAAGCGTTTCGCCGTTAAAAAAAAACATAGACTTAAAAGTAGTATGTTCATTAGTTTCTTTGTTGGAAGAGGGGGAAAATGCAGTTGGATGTTGTTTAGTATTATTGTTAGGGCGGTGACACGTGATATGTATGTCTATTTATCACATTTGATTTATTGTTTTAGCACTACCAAAGTCAGATACATGTTGCTTTGTATAAGAAATAGGTTATGCTATCTGCTGTGATATTAAGATTACAGTTTGATATTTGTAGTAACAATGGTATATCTTAGTTTCTTTAAGATTCTATAGACCAGTATTCGTAACCTTATATGACAGGAAATGGATTAACGTAACCACTAAAAATAAAATTCAAATAGAAAACGGATGAAAAAGAACGGATAGTTTTACGGTTTGTTTCAGACACATATTCACCGGCAAAACAAATGGTAAATATAGGATAGATCCAAGGCTCTTTTGTGATCCAGAAATCACCACACAAAAGAGTTCAAACCAAAGATACTGATACACCACTCCGGCTAAGAAATCAGTTATAAGAACATCGTCCAACTTGCCATGGTTGAACTAGCAATCTAGCATAGACACATTAATCCAACTCTCACATTCAAGAGATAAATCAACACAAGATATTCAATCATAAACTCACCAATCTCTTTCATCGACTAAAATCCAAAACATAGCACTACATCACGTCCTAAATTAGAGAGAAACTGAATTGATAAGGTACTACCTAGCAAGCTAGAGATACAACTAGGAAAGCATAGGAAATAAAATGCACGAAATTAAAAAGGATAAATTGCCACAACTTGGGGACATGGACAAACAAACACAACAATTAATTGAAGAAAACGTGTAACCCTGCTAATGGGTCGGATCATGATGGGTCTTTGGGTTCGCGTTTGGGTAAATATGTGACCCAATTAATCCTTTTGATGAACCGGATCTGATGTATAACATTATATATAGTATGAGGGACTTAATAGAGAGAATTTACATAAACATGCTATATTGTTAAAGAATCATCCAAATACAATTGAAGGGGTATGAGGTTATTTATAGGTGGTGAAGGGGTGTGATACCCATTGGTGAACCGACACAATGGTTCAGTAATAACCACCATAACTGCCACAACTTTAGGTTATATAACAATAATACTAATTACATACTAAACTTAGGATAAAACAAATATTATGTCTAACATTCTCCCTCCTAATTTTTAGTTATCCTTTCTTGCTTCATAGTAGGGTTACTATTCTTTTTCTTCATGAATGAGAATGGATTCTTGCTTGTTCTTTGCTTTGCTTTTTTCTTGCTTCACATTTGCCTTGTACTTTCTTCATCATTATTGTTGACATCTTATTAAATTTCACTTGCAATGTTGTCAATCGAGGCTGTTGCTTCTTTCCCAATTTATTTCTTGTCTGATTTGGGAAACGAATTCTACTTTCTTTCTGATTCGTAGCGTGTTTTTGATTTGATTCTTCATTAAATCATTTTTCGAATACTATTATGTTTTTTTAGAAACTCAATATGTTTCGGTTCTTGTTTACGAATCTTAATCCATAATCCACTAATTAGTTTTTGAAGATTTTTTATAAAATTAAATTGTTTTGTGTTCGATGAACAGATTAAAACGTTTCAGAAGCATTTTGTTTTTCTAAAAAAATTGGCGGGAAATGTTTTGTTCTTCCGAAACAGGGGATAAACATAAAGGTTTGATTTTTCTATAGGATTAAGAATTTCTTTGTATTCGATTAGTTCTAAACTTTAAAAAGGATGGGATGTAACCGTTAAAATGTGAATCAATAACGTTTAATCTTTCGCGTTTATTTTCTGTCTCGCCGGATCTTCGCCGGAATTTTATCGGTGTAAACCGTTTGACGGTTTTGCTCTTAATTAACGGTTACAACTTCAAGTATTGATCTTCCTATTCATTCTTTTTGAGTACCTGGATGATCTTGTTCAATTATTCCATTCGTTCTCTGGGCATAGGGATGATCTCTGTTTTTCAAAAAAAAAACAGGGATGATTCTGTTCGATGTTCTCTCTTCTTTTCACAGGGGATCGGTGAAAACCAATGCTCTGATACCAATTGGGGGATTTAATAGGGAGAATTTACAGAAACTTGCCGTATTATTAAAGAATCGTCCAAATACAAATGAAAGGGTATGGGGTTATTTATAGGTGGTGAAGGGGTGTGATACCCATTGGTGAACCGACACAATGGTTCAATAATAACCACCACAACTTTAGGTTATATAACAATAATACTAATTACATACTAAAATTAAGATAAAACAAATATTATGTCTAACATAGTATGCATGAAAACATTGGGGAATGCTTAAGGACACAGGGTTTGAATCTTTTTTATATATCTACATGTGAATGTCTTCCTATAAATGTTTGTGTAAGTCCAAGATCTTTTCTACCGGGTATCAAACAACACACAACCAAAGGCGGAAACAATGATTGTATGTAAAGAACAAAGAAGAAACTTTAAACAGAATGATTGTATTATCAAGTGCACACGGTTTCAAGAGAACCGTCTGGTACACAAAATCAAACACAACCGAATGACAAAACAATAGACTAGCAACCACAAAATAGTCTAGGAACCCCTTATTTATACTTACATAGGGGCGGTTCACATATAATGGGCCTAGAAGGCCGAATCCCATAACTAAACATATTCAAGCCCAAGACAAACGCAAACCTCTAATTACATGGCCTAACAATATCCCCATAGGTTTTTGTTGGCTTGGAGAGCTCACTGCTGCTTCTTGCTGCTTTTCTTTGACGCCCTTTTCTTCTTTTCTAATGCTTTCTTCCATTCTTCAGCTGGTTTTCCAACATATGGACCAAACAGTTTTGTATCCACTCTTCCTCTACGATCAGCTTCTAAACCCAACCTTGATATCTGAGCAATTGCACCTGTAAAGGATTTCGCACAAGCTTCATAATCTGGATCACATTGAATCTGATGTTTCACCAGAATTTGAATATCTTCAGAATGCAGGCTCATCAAATCTCTCACATCAAAAACTCTAAACTCATCGCTTTCACAAACAATCACTATAGATCGAGAGGTAGGATCATAAACCCAGAACTTCATGTCTTTCAAGCATCCTTTGTCCAATGGCCTAGATAATGTTATAGTCTTCATTTTGTCAGTAGGAGGCCATTGAACAGTCTTGAACGGTTTTCCCTTTGGTGTCAACACATCTTTATACTCAACCAGAAGTGAATTAGCATTCTTCATATCTCTGAAGTTCACCTTTGCTTGCTCCTGAATCTTCCTCTGAAAAGTGATCCCAATCCTATTTCTAGGATTTCTCACTTGATTAATGAATGGAGCTTTTGCAAGTTCAGTCAGATCAACTTTGGTCCAAGAGATAAATGCATCCGTAGAAGCGTAATACTCAACAGCTCCATTTCCTCGATGAACTACGAACACCACTTTATCATCATTGTATCTCCAACAGTTTATTCCTGCTCGATTTCCATACCTATCAAATCGATCCCTAGTAGTTGTCATGAACCTTTCGGGTTGTTCTTCCATAGGATCAATGGATGGTTCAGCTGTATTCTTTAAGACAAACGTACTTCCTGGACGACGATCTCGAACACGAGGAATCTGATCAGCATAATACTTTCTCATCTGTTTTTCATGCTCTTACATGCTCAGCAGGTGTCATAACCTTCTCCACGAATGAAGATGTCTCTGAGAACTCCTTTCCAAACTTATTTTCCAACTTCTGAGTCAAATTCAGCAGTCTGGCAGATACATCACCTAAACTTGACTCCAGCTCATTGATCTTTTGATTCTTCTCAGTGACGGTCTCCATCAGGCTTTCTACTTGAGCAATAAGCCATACATTGTCAGTCTCCAGCTTCAAAACTCTTGTCTGCAGTTTATGAACATCCACTTCAGCAAAGATATCTCCGTCACTATCAATTCCTTCATTACCAGCCTCTCTCTCTTCAGTTGTTAGAAATTCAACATCTACATTCTTTCCCTTTGCTTTATCAGCCAGATAAGCACTCTGAGCTCTTTGAAAAGCCTCTTCATCAAATAACACCTTGCTTGAATCAGGTGCACTGGAAGATCCTACACCTTCATTTATTCTTCCAGTAATAGGTGCTTTGCTCACGTACTGCGAAAATGATTCGGTTGCAGTGACCGGTACTACAGTGGAAGTATCTGTAACAACAGGGAGATCGGTGACCATAGCATCACCAGCAGCAGCAGAGATGGTTTTAGCGTCAGTAACAATATCAGCAGTAGTGGTCAATCTGGGATCTCTTTTACTTCTCTTTCTGGGTCGTAAGTCAGCATTCGGGTCTTCAACATCAACTGGTGTCTCAGCTATAACATTTGGTGGAGGATTCCTTTGTTCAGCTTCACGGACAGAGTTAAGTATACTTATGAGAACATCCACTAGAGGAACTGTAACTTCAACCTCAGTAGTTGCAGGAATTTCAGTAATGGTCTCTTCTTGATTCATTTCTTTCTCAGATTCAGGAACTTACGCGTTTTCAATGATAATGTTATCAATTTCATCATCATTCAAATCATCAAATTCTTCTTCATCATTTCTTTCAGTTTGGTTATCTTCTTTAATTACCTCCTCATCCTCACTCTCAACCTCAGTGAAATCTACCTTTACAGGAGGTGAATGTTGTTCAGCAAGTAGAGGTTCAACAATATGTACATCATGTTCCTCAGCAACTAGAACAGATGGAGGAGCTGGTGCTTCTTCAACAATTTCGCTAAACTTTCCAAACTTCACTAGCGGAAATCTTCCTTCAAAAATTTGCTTGGCATCTTTACGATTCTGTCTTATCAATCCAAAAACCTGGGAAGCCATGCATTTCCTATCATATGTTTCAACCGTCCTTTCCAGATTTGGATACTTGGATTCCAATATCATCTGCACAAATCTTGGAAACTTGTAAAAATACTTCTTGTTGAGGGTCTTTACGTTTACCAGCATATCTTCAAAAACACATTTGGAATAGTTGAAATTCCATCCCTCAATCAAGGCCACTACTCCAGATGCATACTTCATATTCATTTGATCCTGTCCACTTTTGTTACCTCCCAAACTAGCCAAAAACATATGAACTAACAACCTCCAGTAGCTCGGAAATAATTTCTTCAAGTACGGTGATGCAGACAAATCACCTTCATATCCCATTTTCTCCAGTACCGGAATAATTTTTTCTTTCGAAAAACTCACTGGATCACTTGGAGAATCACCAAATAGTAACACGTCTCGAACATCTTGTTCTAAAATAGCTACCTCAGTTCCTCGAACCTTTGAACGAATAGAGGTGTCTGTCTTTCGTGCAGCTGCGTTGTCCCAAAATTCAGTAATCCAGTCAGTAAGGACGACTGGATTTTCTCTCATAGCAAGTGCAACTCTGCATGTGTTGAGGCCCACGATCAAGGACTTGAACTCCTGCACGTGATCCTCGGGAGGGTCAGATAGATAGCACACCACATTATGATCCCTTTCGAACTTAGGTATGTGAGCAGCCATATCTGCACAAAACGAGTCAGATTAGACACCAAAACGCAAACAAGGAATTAAAACTACTAAAATAATTTAATGAGCCCCCTTTTGGATTTCAAAATCATAGCCAGGTCCATCTTGACATTCGTTCGAGAGCCATGTGGGCCTTTGGATCAAGAAAAAGCCCAAACAGAGGTGTGTTCGAGGTCCAAATTGAGTGCTCGAGTCTGATGGGAGTGTCCGAGGGCAAACTGGTCAAAAGACATGGGTGTCTAAGGGCACTCATGTAAATGACATGTGTGTTCGAGTGGAGAGGAGGTGTCCGAGGGCAGTTTGGTAAAAAACCCATGTGTGTCCGAGGGCAAATAGGTAAATAATCAGTGTGTTCGAGCAGGGGGAGGGCGTTCGAGGGTAGTTTGGTCAAACACCAGGGGTGTCCGAGGGCAAACTCGTCCAATCCATGTGTGTTCGAATGCTGAGAGGGTGTTGGAGGGCAGTTTGGTCCTTTTCTGAGTGTTCGAGGTCCTGAGTTCGAGCTCCTAGGCGCGTGAGACCCACGCGCCGCCGTCTAGACCATAAAACGCCCACGTTCATCTTCTTCGATGATCAATAATGATTCGAAACGTTCTTTTATACCTGCACATTCCTCAAAAACACTATTTCGAACACATTCAATCCAAAATCATTATCCAAAAACAATAACTTGGTGGTGGTGGTGGTTCATCGGTGATCGTTGTTTTGCCGAGAACGATCACCTCTCCACCAACAACGATGCAACTGTGAACAAGATTTTCCTTTTTAAACTTTTACCTTTTTTAGATTCTTGAGTTTTTTCCCTTTTGATTCGGATGAACAAAATAAAGATGTGTTTGTGTGTGTGAGAGAAAGAGATGAAGAAAGAAACACAATGACGAAATCTGTTTTTTGAAAGAAAAAAGAAACGAACAGCCGTCAATAGCTTTTTGTTCAAAAACAAGATTTTGTGTGGCCCACCAAACGTGTGGTGGGCCCAGCTCGGATTCCAAACTCATTTAAATATTTTTGAGGTGTATTTTTTAAAACGGGTCCAAGACAGATCGTGAACTGGTCGAGATAAAAAGATAAAAATAAAATCTAAATTGTAAACTATTTAAAATAAAAACTTCACACCATCTGTGCCTACGAGATCAAATCACTGAGTTTCAGGCCGAGCCACATATCAACACTTAACTACTTGAGTTTGTCTTAGCAATTGCCAGTATATTTGTCCACTTAAACTTATTTCCTTAGGCCTTCTTGTATAACGATCTGTGTTATTCTTTATCATGTTTTGGGTGTATTAATTACAAACACTCAAGCAAGTCACAATCAAATCCTAGAGTCGTAAGTGGTACACTCTATCATGCAAGTAGTTTCCCTACCACATATTTTTCACAGTATCTGTTCTAGAATTCTGAAACATTGACTGGGACTGGATTGAGAAAAGAAAAGAATAGATCGATGAGAGATTAAGTGTGATACACAAGTCAGATGATTTCTCAACTGACAAAGGCTTTGGGTTTTGGACTCTTGAGGGTCTCTTTTATGACGTCCTGACTGTGTCCAGGTCAGCATATATCCGGATGCAGCAGAGGGACAGCCAGGACATCTTTGGACACAAAGATCTCTTTTTGGTGGAAAAATTGATCTACAGCACGACGACGAAGAACTAGGTTAGCATATATCTGGATGCAGCAAAAGTTTTCGTTGCCTAGCATCTCTAGTTCTTTACTTAAACAAAACAGAGGAGATACACTAGTTTTTCAGAAAAGGTTTCAGACCTAGACCACAGTGTTGTGCTTCGGGACATCACACAAGCATTCAAATAGAAGTTGCACCTGGATCCAAGTGATATTCTTTACTGAGCTCGTATCTTATCTTTAAGTGCTTCACAAGATCAATTAGTTTTCCAGCCGTCGGAACGAAGCCTACTAGCATATCACACTAGAGCCAAACTATTTCGATACTCGTCTTACATGAGTCAGCCTTAATCCATATGTGAAAATTCATTTCATTTCTCGCATGAAAGTAAGAGAAAAAAAATGTATTTTGTATTTTTCTGGTTTTCTGAGGAAGATACACATCCCCCTAAACTTGTGCTTAAAATTGAAAATTTAAAGAGCAAATTTACATCCTAAAAACAAGAAATATATATATATATATATATATATATATATATATATATATATTTGTGACCAGTTCAGTCCTCAAAATGGACCATCTTGAGCAGGTCTAAAAGAGCTTCAAAACGAGCTCGATCAACCGGTTAGTAAAAAGATCTGCGACATTGTCGTCAGTGTGGATGTGTGTAGGAATAATTAAACCTTGGTTAAAAGAGTCTCGGATGAAATGTTCTTTTATAGCAATGTGCTTAACTTTTGAAAATTGAACTGGATTTTTAACAATTTGGATAGATGAATCATTATCACAATAGATGGGAGTAAGAGAGAAATCCAAACCGTAGTCCACCAATTGGTGTTGCATCCAGATCACCTGAGAACAGCATGCGGAAGCAGCAACATACTCAGCTTCCGCTGTTGAAACAAAGACTGTTTGTTGCTTTTTACATTGCCATGCAATAAGCCGATCTCCTAGAAATTGACACCCAGCAGAAGTAGATTTCCTGTCAATGTCACAACCTCCAAAATCGCTGTCAGAGAAAGCAATTAATTCAAAAGGAGAATCCTTAGGATACCAAAGACCGAATCTGGGTTTCCCCTTAAGGTATCTAAAGATTCTCTTGACAGCATTTAAATGAGAAGTTTTAGGATTAGCCTGATAGCGTGCGCACTGACACACAGCAAACATGATATCGGGTCTGCTTGCAGTAAGATACATCAGAGATCCAATCATTGAACTATACAATGTTTCTTCCACGGCTTCTCCCTCTAGATCCTGAGTCAGACCTGGTCTCTCAGACATTGGGGTGTTGGCTGGCTTTGCATCATTGAAGCTGAACTTTGCAAGAATGTCATCCACGTACTTTCCTTGATGAATCAGGATACCCTTGGAGTTTTGACTAACTTGCAGACCTAAGAAAAAGGTCATTTCACCTAGAGCATTCATTTCAAACTGCTTCTTCATCACCTCTTCAAATTCCTTGCACAGTGCATCATTAGTGGAACCAAAGATGATGTCGTCCACATAAACTTGCACCAGTATTCGATCGTCGTTCACCTTCTTGACGAATAAGGTCTGATCAATAACACCACGGGTGTATCCATTTGTGAGCAAGTGTTCAGTTAGGGTAGCATACCAAGCACGTGGGGCCTGGTGTAACCCATACAAAGCTTTGTCTAGTTTGTACACATGCTCTGGATATTGTTGGATTTGTGAAACCCGGTGGCTGACCAACATAAATCTCTTCTTTCACAGTTCCATAAAGAAATGTTGTCTTGACATCCATCTGATAGATAGTAAAACCCTTGAACGAGGCATAGGCTAGAAATATTCTGATGGCTTCCAACCTAGCAACTAGGGCATATACTTCATCATAGTCTAGCCTTTCAATTTGCCTGAACCCTTGCACAACCAATCTTGCTTTGTTTCTTACAATTACCCCACTGTCATCCCTTTTGTTTCGATAGACCCATCTTGTTCCAAGAGGACGTTTCCCTGAGGGCAACTTCACTAATTTCCAAACCTTTAGCTTCTCAAACTGGTTAAGTTCATCTTGCATTGCATCAACCCAACACGGTTCCTACATAGCCGCAGCAGTAGTCTTTGGTTCAATTTGTGAAATGAAGCACGAGTACAAACATTTGTTGATATCACCAGTCTGACTTCTTGTTAAGACACCAGCATCCACTGGACCAATGATATTTTCCAATGGATGATTTCGTTGAATATGTGTAGGGATAGCTCTGTCTGGAGCTGAGTGATTTTTAGGTAAGGGTGTGATATTGCCGGTTACAATCTCTTCCACGATGTCAGCATCAGATTCATCCTCAGCGCAGTGCTCCACCGTACATTCAACAGGTATAGGATCATAGAAAGCAGGTACTAAGGTATCAGGAGATAAATCTTTGTCATCTACCTGTCGCACCGGATCTAAGGTGGCAATAGAGGGTTCCTCAGAAACTGAATGTTGTTGTGTTGCTGTGATAGGCTCCGCGGCTTGATTATGTAGAACAGAAGAAGGTTGTTGTACCAGTGGGTCTTTTGAAAGTTTTGATGAAGACCCAGGTGTAACATCCACCTCTTCCTCTGCGTCATCAGCCAAGGAGGATGAGGTGCCACTAGCATAAATTGAAGGACCTGCAGAACCTATATTAACACCACTAAACACGTCATCAAAAATATGAAAAGACTGAAACAAAGTGTCATAATCAAACAACCAGTCCGGGCCCACTCTAGCATCCGTCTCATTCTCCTCGAGCCAGCGCACGTCGAACGACTCTACGATTTGCCTAGTTTGCTTGTTGTAGACCCTATATGCAGTCTTGCCAGCATACCCGACAAAATAGCAATCGTCAGCTTTCGCATCAAACTTTGGTGTTGCATCCAGATGCAACAAAGTGCACGGACAACCAAAAGCACGAAAATGCTTGACGGAGGGTTTTGCACCAAATAGCACTTCGTAGGGCGTTTTCATTCGAGCTTTGTTGACTAGAGCCCGGTTTTGCACATAGCAAGCCGTGTTCACAGCCTCTGCCCAGAAGAATGTCGGAAGCTGTGAGTCACATAGCATTGTACGAGCGGCTTCAATCAGAGTGCGATTTCTTCTTTCAGCGACTCCATTTTGCTGTGGCGTCCTTGTGGAGCTGAATTGTCGCGCAATCCCTTTCTGAGCACAGTAGTAGTTTAATTCTGCATTCTTAAATTCAGTCCCGTTGTCACAACGGATCCCTTTCACCTTCAAATTTGTCTAATTCTCCATCAACACAATGAACTGTTTAACTATTTCTGCAGTCTCACTTTTGTTAGCCAGAAAGAAAACCCAAGTAAACCGTGAGTAGTCATTAGTTATTAGTAAACAATAAGCTTTGCGAGAAATGCTGAGCACATTCACTGGGCCGAACAGGTCCATGTGAAGTAGCTGCAATAGAGAATCATTAGTGTTCCCCAATTTAGGATGATGGGGTTTTCGATGATGTTTTCCTCTGGCACATGCAACACATTTTTCAATTGTTATGAAATCCCGTACCGGCAAATCCCTTACCAATCCCAATTTAGCAACACGGTTCAAGTTTTTAGCGTTAGCGTGTCCAAGACGACGATGCCACAAAATGGCATTGTTTTGAGAAACTTTTGAAAAGAGACACGCAACATTTTCAGATGGAGGTTTGTTCATGTCTATGACATAAGCATTTCCTCGACGTTCAGATTTTAACATGTAAGACCCGCAAAACCGGTGTCAAACAGTTGGGTTAAAATTCTTAAATATGCAAAAACATGGCAAATTTTTTTCTTTTAAAAGAGTATGTATACGCAGCGGAAAATCATATAGAATAAAATTCTACAAAACACATGACAAATACTTATCCAATTGTAAATCAAATTTAAAATTTATCATGGGTAAACAAAAGTTGTCTTCCACTAGAAATGCCTTCAATTGCCAGGTAGCTTCTCGAATCGCCAAGCAGTCATCCATCCATCTCTTTATTAACCTGAAATCAATCTAACGTGTATGCAAAAGTCAGCTACGCTGAGTGAGTTCAAGTTTAATAAATTTATATAAACAAGTATTTTGTCAAAATAAGAATTAACAGAATACCTCAACCTCAGAGTTAACAATAAGCGCAATACGCTAATTTGTTTTTCCCTGAGCAAAACAAAAATAAAAGTCTAGGATAGGCATACTCTGCCTAATTACCGCAAGACTTCACTTACCAAATATAATAAGTGCATCTCGCTTTTCAACACAAAGAAGAATCCAGTCTATTTAAGCAAATTAAAGCTAGAGATTAAAGCAGGCATTTCCCACCTCTGTCATAGCTCAGTTTATAAAAAAACACATAACATAAACTATGTGACAACCATGACTCAAAACCAAGACCAGAAATCAGAGCAGGCATGTCCCACTTCCGTCATAGCTCAGTTCGACATACCAGGTAGCCATCAAACATAGTCTATTATATCTAATAAAAGGTATAACATAAACTAAGCAACAACCCTGGCACAAAACCAATACGATAGATCTAAGCAAGCATATCCCACTTCCATCGTAGTCCAGTTTATAAGGTCATGTAGTCGCCAAATCCAGTTTATGAAAATATATAAATATATAATGCATATACCTAAATAGGTAGCAAGTCAAAACAATACCTGATCTAACAAGTAAGGTTTTGAATACGTGGCCAAGACAGTAAGCGCATTCCGCTTATTAACTAAAAACTCAAGCTATACTTTAATCAAGACAACAGTCTATTCATATATATATATATATATATATATATATATATATATATATATATATATATATATATATATATATATATATATATATATAGGATTTGGTTCAAATGAGAACCTTTCCCCAAATTGAGAACTGAGAGAACCATTCTGGGCCACACATTTCTCTAAGGCAAAAAATTTTTTATTTTATTTTTTTATTTTTTATTTTTTTTTTTTTTTGCAAAAATCGCTGCTTTATATGTAAGAAATTTTTTTTTTTATTTTTTTTGTATTTTTTTTTCAGTATACACATGTGTATAATTGCATTATACACATATGTATAATGCAATATACACATATGTATAGCTGAAATATACACATATGTATAGCTGAAAAATGCTATATACACATATGTATAATTGCTATATACACATATGTATAATTGACATATACACATATGTATAAATGAAAAAAAATAAAAAAAAAATTTTTCCTTGCATAAAAATGTGCGATTAAAGCAAAAAAAAAAAAAAAAAAAAAAAAAAATTTTTTTTTTTTTTTTTGCCTTTATATGAAATGTGTGGTCCAGAATGGTTCTCTCAGTTCTCAAATAGAGATTGGTTCTCTTAGGATCCCTACCCTATATATATATATATATAGGGGATGGTTAAAATGGAAACCACAAAAATTTGAGAAAACCTTGTAAACCCATTTAGAGCCATTGATCAAAGTAGATCAATGGTGGAGATTTGAGGGTTAATATTATATTGAGAAAAAGGACAAAAAAGTAGGAGAGAGGGTATGAGAAGGGTAGATAGGTAATTGGCCTTTTCTTTCTTTCTCTCTCCATCAATCAATCATGTCTTTCTCTCTCATATTTTGTTCTTTACAAAAATCAGATGTTTTATAATTGAAAAAAAGTATTTTATTTAAATAAAGCATAATCAGATTTATAGCAATTGTTCCAGCATCAGTGCTGTTACGTACGTAAGAATCAGATTTATAGCAATTGTTCCAGCACCAGTGCAGAATCAAATTTATACCAATTGTTTCATATTAATTTAAACTAATGCTGATTTGTTAAGTATTTTATTAGACCATGTTATTTTTTCGTTTTATTTTACCAGCACCAGTAATGTTACGTATGTAATAAACGTATGGACGGTTGATATCATTTAAAAAAAATTATGGTTATTAGTTTTTTTTATTACACCCTGTTTTTTTAGGTTTTATTGTACGAGCAACAGAGTTGTTGCACACGTAACGAAAGGCCAATATGGTTTTTCTTTTTAATATTCACTATTTTTTAAAATAAAAAAAAACATAATATATAAATTTAAGATTAAGCTGACAACATGAAAAAATCTATTACAGTGCATCTGTTCTAGGTTTGTAACATATGTTAATAACCATCAGACGATATCATATTGCTAAAAGGTGGTGGTGCATTGCATTCCTATACAAAAACTTCCAATAACCATACTTCTCAAAAAAAAGTCATACATCATATTGTTAAGATTCATTAGCCAACATCATAGTGTAACCGGCAGCCTATTCGGGTGTGTAAATGACATCATGCAAATCATCCTCCGGTGTCATATAGTCTTCTGGTGGCGGATATTCTTCGGGAAAAACATAATCAAATGTCGCATTCCAATCGAAATCTTCGTCGCTTACAAACCCATCGTCCGCCTGCATTACGGGTATAACCGGTTAAAAACATATAGGTAACAAACCTATTCTCTGTTAAAAACATATAGGTAACAGAAAAAAACTCATATATGGGAAAAAAACCACAGACAAGGTGCAAAAAACACGAGTGTTACATGTGTAACAGGATTTTTTTTTTTCTGGAAACACAGACAAAATTTTGTAGTCTGCACCCATCATACATTTTTTACTGAATTACAAAACAACCTTTGACTGCAAAACAGATACGCTACACACGTAACAGCATACCTTAACACAGAAAAAAACACCCTAAGTAAATTCACAGAGATGATACGAACATATAGACGAGAAAAACACCCTAACTAAACACAGAAATGCTACGAACATACAACAGAAAAAGAAAAGTCATTCTGAAAACAAATAACAACACATTTTCTGTCTTTAGTTATAGATAAGCCTATATGAGAAAACACAAAAACAGACATGTTCTGTAAAAAAGACATAGGTAACATAAAAAAAAACTCATACATGAGAAAACAAAAAAAAAATACACAGATATGGTGCAAAAACACGAGTGTTACATGTGTAACAGGAAAAACACAGACAAAACTTTTGTATTCTGCAGTAAACATAGAACATAATGTGATATGCTAGAAAACATAGAACAGAATTTGACTGCAAAAAACAGATATGTTAAACATAGATTTCATCCCAACTTAGTGGTGCTGTTACATACGAAACAGACGCTAACATAGATTTCATCCCAATTCTTCCTCTATAATATGCAAAAAATCAAACCTGTATCTGTAAAAAAAATCGGTAACTAATTTATACCAACTTAGTTCTGTTGTTACATACGAAACCGATATTGAAGTTAAAATGCCTAAAAACCAATTTCTCAAATTTTTTGTACATACATAAATAGCAAAACATGTACAAATTAGTATCAAGCTTATACCGCTATTTATTAAATCGAACTCATATTAATGCTATTCAAATCCCTCGATATTAATAATATCCAAGCCGGTGAAACTAAACTCAAAATTTAGCTAACCCGACGTAGCTCGGCTAAAGTCTTAGATGCAAGTCAAGCCCAAATGAATCATCTCCCATTAAAGTCTCAAAGAAAACAATAGCTGAGCATGGCTTCAACAGCTTCATTTTAACTAATAACCAAAACTCAAGATTAATATTAAAGAAAACAATAGCCTGAGCATAACTAGTTTGACCATTAAAAAGTCAAAACTAATAACCAAAAGTCAAGATTAATATTAAAGAAATTAGAATATATGTAGATTACAAAATACAAATCATGACCAAAAACAAGAAAGTAACCCAGAAAACATGAAAAAAAAAATAAAAATAAAAAAAGTCGGTAGCTTCAAGCATACCCATTTAGAGTTTTTGTAGTCAAAAGGTTGATTACTTTAATATAGAACAGTTCAAATATCGTCCTCTACTTCAAGCATACCCATGGTTCCTTAATAGCTCAGATTTTCACACATCCTTAACCAAAACGGAGAGATGAAGGATAAAACTTATAAAAAAAAAAAAAAAAACCAACGGAAACAGACCGGATTGTTGCAGATCCCGAACGGAGAGATGACGATCGTCTGCAAACCCTTAACCAACGGAAACATACCGGTCACCACGACGGAGCTCCGGCTCCACTCTGAGTGATTGTTGCAGATCCCGAACGTTTTCATCTGTCGTCGCGATCCCCACAACGTTCAGATCCCCAACGTTCAGATACCCCCAACATATTCTCTGTTTCAGACACGAGAGACGATGAGAGATGAATATGAAGCAGAGGACGATGAGAGATGAATATGGGTCGTTATGTTATTGTCGACACTACGTGAATCTGACCTGGGTCTTATATACAAGCATTCGAGATATGAGAGAGATGGATTTTTCTTGGTGAGTATTTTTTTTAGAGAGATGGACAGAGGTGATGAGAGATGATAAGGGGAGAAATCAAAATTTTGAAAAAATGAGAGAGAGGGGGGAAGATATATAACTGTCACTTGATAGAGAGAGAAGAGAGAAATTACTGAAACACCCTTGGGTTAATAAAAAATAATTTGTTTTAATTGTTGATGTGGAACAATGTGAGCCACAAGATGGGTTTCCGGGAGTTTTCTCGTTTTAGAGGGTTTTCTCTATACCTTTAGCCTATATATATATATATATATATATATATATATATATATATATATATATATATATATATATATATATATATATAATAACACGTATAACACATTAGGCATAAACTATGTGACAACCATAGCAAAAACTATACCATAAATCAGAGTAGGCCTTTCCCACTTCTAATAACACATAAGACAAACTATGTGATAACCATGACAAAAACTATGCCGTAAATCAGAGTAGGCATATCCCACTTCTAATGACAAATTTAACTCAAACCATAAAATAACGCATTAGACGCATCCCGCCCACTTACGTTTTATACCAAAAAAATATGTAATTCGATCGTACACAAAAATATTTATAACTTTATAAAAATATTTTGTGACTTAATAAAAATAATAGTTTAGCATGCACGTCAGCCCAAAATATTTAGAAAATAATAACTAAAAGAGTGAGCACAAGAACTCACCGGTGGCAAAGCTTTCAACTCCGCAAGGCAACACTCTCGAACTATGTCCATATGCGAAACAATAAGCCAAACCGGATCCAAACCAAAACCCCATGCGCACGCACACCATATCCATGAAGAACTTCTATTCACACTTCCATCTTTAGATTCTTTTGCAGAAATGGTGGGTATTTCCAATATTTTTGTGTAAATGGTAGATGTCAGAAACAAGTTTTGGGATTTAGTATTCCCGCAATCTAAGATTGCGGGATAGGCTGAGATGGATTCCAACTAGGACGAGCTGTGCCATGGTGGATGGAAGTTGATATATTACGTGGCCAATCCCGCAATCTTAGATTGCGGGAATAGTGTTTAAAAATTCAGACTTGCAATCCTAGATTGCGGATGTTGGTCAGATAAATTGGCTACTTTCGTTTCCATTTCTTATATATGATACACCTCACTCGTTCATTTCATACACACTAATCGTTTCACACACTCAAACAGAAACAAACAAACTAAACAATAAATTCCATAATTTTCATGCGTTAGAGGCGATGGTTTTTTAGTGTTGTTGGATCCGTGTTACATTTGCACGTGTTAAATGGCTGTCTGGTCATTTAATTTGAAAAATATTAATGTTGGAGGGTCCAAAGGTTGTAGAAGAATCCATCTAGTGTTTGGTCATGACCCTCTTATTTTTGGATCGATGTTACATTTGCATGAAACTACTTGGATCGATGTTACATTTGCACGTATTATAACACGTGTAGAATGCAACATTGGTATTGTAGTTTATAAAATTAAATACCTGGCTTGCAATGGTGGTTCCAAGATCCCGTGTACCACCCCCAGGCATGCCAGTTACTTCTTTCTTCGGAGCAACCCTCCAAGCAAATCCTTAGGTTACGGAGGCGGTGGTGGGAGTTCCTCAGAAATGGCGCGCCAGCCTGTAGGATTATGGCGTGTAGTAAAGTTGGAATAGGTGTTCTCGGAAATTGAAGGTGGTCGACTCATCAAAGTCGATCATTTTCGCAGCAAATTTAATGGCGCTTGCGGGTTCTACACCTTCAGCGCAAGGCCCTCCGACGTCGAAGAAACACGCTCCGTCATTAGTGACGTTGGCGATATTGGATGCACCAGCTCCGGCTCGTACCTCAATCGTTGAGGGCATCTGACATAGTTACGTAGATACCCTTGACTTGGTACCCATGTACAGCAAATCGACGAACTTAAAGATGAAGCTATTAATTTGTAAAAATAGTTTGTAAATTTGTAGTTACGTATAGTTTGTAAAAATAGTTTGTAAATTTGTATAGTTTGTAAAAATAGTTACGTATAGTTTGTAAAAATAGTTTGTAAATTTGTAGTTTTTAACGTTTTGTCGGTCAAATTGTATTATTAATACCAATAAGTATTTAAATACGGTTTATTAATAAAATGTTTTGTCGGTATAACTGACAGTTCCGCAATCTAAGAATGCGGAATTTAATACTGTCCCGCAATCTGAGATTGCGGGAGTAGAGTAATCCGCAATCTGAGATTGCGGGAGTATAGAAAAATGCTTTCCCATTTCCACCTATAAAAGGGATATGTAATGTGATAGAACACACATCCCGCAACACGGTGCCTGTAGTATAAAAAATGGGGGATCGTACTGAGAAGGATGAAGAGGTTGGTGGGTATTTCTGTTCTCAACCAGTCCCTAAGAAATCAAAGTGGGCGGATGATATTTGGAGGCGTTTGAAGAGGCCGTCGTCATCCACGAAGGCTGGGTCGTCTACGCATATGGTGACCGAAAGGCAACCGGAAAAGGATCCTGAAAAAGATAGTGTTATAGTCCCCAAGGAAGATGAACCCAAGAATTGGTCCACAGATGCTTTAGAGTTTTACAACAACGGGGACTCCCCATATTGCTACACTCGTTTCATTACAAAAAAACTGGAAAGAAGTTTTTGGGGTGCCCTACTAGGGATGGAATCCGGCGGTCACCTGTCCTCTACTGTACATTTAACACAATATCAATTTATATTTGTTTTCATATGTTAACATAAGTAGACAGCATATTAATTTATATTGTTATTTCCTGTTTTGCAGCATGTTGAAGCATGGACTGTAAGATTAATGCGTGTTCGACAGTCGCTGCTCTTAAAGAACCCCAATTTAAAATGCCGATGGACGGTGTTACCTCCTGATTTTTATTACTACATGCAAGATGATAAATCTACTACCCCCCTTGATTTTGCTGGACGAAAGGACCCGTATCCTCCATTTTGGGAGGTTGACTGCATCTACCTTCCTTTGTGGATTGGCCAAACAGACTGGCTACTTGTCCGTATTGATATGCAAAGCATGGTGATTACTCAATACTGGACCGATAAAAGATGGAGAAATGGAAAGCATCGAGAGGTAAGGAACTACATGGAGATGCTACAGTTATATTTCAAATGGTTTCTAGAACGTATTCACTTTCGGTCAAACACGAGATACATAACGGAACGTGATATGTCCCTTGGTTTGGTTGAGACGGATGTCCCCCAAGATGAGGGTAACATTGCTAACACCGGGGTTCTTGTTTGTATGATGATGGAGAAACTAGTTAAAAAGAAATCGTTGATGATAGACCAACAAATCACCGTAGAAGAGGCTTGTGTTAACTACCGACGCCATATGGCTGATGAACTATACAAGTGTCGTTGTGATAAGTATTGGTGAGTTGTGTCTACTGTTTTGTAATATTTACCATGTGTTATAATAATTTTATCGTCGTGTCTATTTAATGTGTAGATGTCTTCCTAAAGATGTAAACCAACAATGCACGATATATATCACATCACGATAGTAATACGATAACATAAGAAGTTGATAACCACCGATAACATACAATATCAAAGCAACACAAAATAGTACTACCACAAACTAGCATAGATAAAACAGATCACAAGAAATCACATCACAAGAAATCACTGTTGGCGGAATTGGCAGCTCGTTTTGTTGTGCCCAGTCAACTTACAAATGCTACATTTAGGGCGTGCTCTTGGTTGGTCTTCATGCGTAACATCCATCTCGTTATGTATCCTCCTTTGCTTCAACCTCCCACGTTTGATGGTAATTTGTGACGGGTTACCACGAATTCTCCATGTTGTCGGGTCCCAATCTCTTTTATGACCGAGGGTGTAAAAATGCCCGCTGTACTGCAACCGATACATGGAAGTGTGGTAGCGAGGATCAACAAGGTCATGAATATTCTTACGTCGCATATGGCAAACAGCTATAGCATGCGAACAGGGCCTGCGTTCTATTTGCCACTTTCCACACGAGCAAGTTCTGTTACTGTACTCAACCGTATACTCGTTCCCTCCGTCATCATTGGGTTGCACACGAGACTCCACGAGGTACCTCTTATGGGAAGCATCATACAAACGTACATAGTGTTCTCTGGACTTAGCATCACGTTCGGAAATGACCGTCCATATCCGGGGGGGCAACATTGTTTCGCACCGTCTGGCAATTCGATAATGGATGTTGAATTGATCGACATCTCTGGTAAATGTAAACTGTATGGCTGCCTTTATAGGCATCATCCTTGCTTTCGACAACACATGGTTAAAACACTCAGACATGTTTGTTGTGAGGTTACCCCAGCGGCGATTTTCGTGGTCTCGCATCAGCGTCCACTTATGGAGGCCAATATCTCTCAAGTATCTCCACGCCTGTATCTTACTGTACTTCATCTGTCTGATGGCATACAGATACTTATAACGCTGGGAGGTGCTTCCGATTGTCCAGCAAAGCTTCTTCAACGCGGCGCTCTTGAACTTTGACCCGAGATTGCTTCTTATATGACGAAGACAATAACGATGGTAAGCATGTGGCTCCCTCCATCCTTCCAGTTCCTCCATTGCTCGAATGATTCCCACATGTCGGTCTGAAATAACACAAAGGGGACGGCTGGCAGTGTGATGTGATACATTCTCTCTAAACTGCTCCAAGAACCAACACCAGCTCTCAATTGTCTCTTCATCCACAATTGAATACGCCACCGGAAGAACGTAGTTATTTGCGTTTTTCGCCACCGCAATCAACATCTTACCCTTATACGTCCCCTTCAGATGAGTGCCGTCAATTGATATCACAGGCGCTGAATGCCTAAAGGCCTCAATTAGAGGGCCGAAAGCCCAGAAAACATACTTGAAGACCCTGCATTCGGCGGTGCTCCTCTCATGATGACGCCACTTCACAACGGTACCAGGATTTGTTGCGACTAACCTTTCCATGTAGGTAGGCAACTCATTGAAGTTGCTCTCCCAAGTACCATAGACATTCTCAATTGCTTTTCTCCGGGCGGTCCATGCCTTAGAGTACGTAACATCGATGTTCAACGTCTCCTTTACGTGGGTCATAATCTGTTTAACCGGGAAAGTTAAATCAGCCTTGACCCGTGCATGGATATGTAATGCAATATCTCTGGACCGTAGTGCCCTGTTGTTATTTCTTTCTACCGTTGAGTAGCATGTGTGCCTTGGACTCCATTTGTGCAAACGCCAGAAGGCTCCTTTATGTGGACGTGATGCAGCAGCAGCCCACATACATGAAGAGTTTTCGTTCCGGCATTTGACTCTAAATGTACCCGGTCTGCTTTCTACCACGCGTAACTCCCTGTTACATTCTACGTTCCAATACCGGATGGCTTTAATTACTTTCTCTTTATTTTCAAAGTAGATACCGACACGGATACTGTTTACCTTTCCATTCCAGATCTCCATCCTATCTTCATCATCGAAATCGGGTAGGCGATATGCTTCTAACCCTTCGTCTTGCTCGTCGACGTGTCTATTTATTGGGAAGGAAGGATCAATCCCTTCATGAAATTCAGCACCTGTTGGGGCTTGTAATGTCCCAGCTTCTCCTTCTTCTTCGGCGCTTGCTTCTGAATCAACGTCACTTGGTTGAAATTCAGTGTCTCTACTTGAATCCGACACATAACCTTGCAATGAACATTACTTATATCAGGATAAATCCAAATTATGTACTACGAATAACAGTATCAATACCTTGAGAGTCATCTGAAGGCACAATGCTATAATCGTTCTCGTTCTCATCATTGTTGTCATCACTGCTTTCATCATTGGCAACTCGTTCATGTTGCCCTTCATCATAGTCGACAGCATCATCCTCATCGTTATCATTGGCATCTAAATTAGCAACATACTCTTCGTTATAGTTATAATCAGTATAGTGGTGTTCTGGAACAGGTTGTCTATTTGAGCTTTCTGTGAGGCTGTTGTACATTGAAGAACCCAGTTCCAGATTGATTGACTGCATCTGCTGTTGCGTTGGAGTATGAAATGTCTCCTCACCACATGACACCGTGAACCGCCTTAAGAGATCCATAGCACTAGTTTCTGCTAATGGAACTAATGGGGTGTACTGAATGTGGATCACTGCCATATAGTGGTTTACGTTCGATGCTAGATAGAACATCATTTCCATACCCTCATTTCCTGTGATGTATGTAGCCTCAGAACACCCCTCGAAAGTGTAATACATTGTTAACCTAACATTGTATGAACACTTGTCTATTTGAGTAACGAGACAAACGCGATCGAGAAAATCCGAGTATGACATTCTATGGGTCATAATAAACGTAGTTGACTCTGTATTGTAGTCAACGGTAATGTCTGTATAGAATTTGTAAGTAATAGCACCACCCCAGTAAAGTTTAACAATGAAAGGGGAAAAGGTGTCCATTAAGGAGGTGAAGGAGGGTGAGCTTTGATTGTGGATTGGTTTTAACTGAGATTAATGAACGATATTTGTAGAATCTGTGGACTAGAGATAGAGAAATCCGCAATCTGAGATTGCGGGAGTACAGAAATCCGCAATCTGAGATTGCGGGAGTACAGAAATCCGCAATCTGAGATTGCGGGAGTACAGAAATCCGCAATCTGAGATTGCGGAATACAATTTCTACATAAGGAACCCCAGAAACCATATTTCGAGTTAACTCCACATTTAAATCTTCGTGTCAAACAATGGTTATTTGCAATTGTGGTTCCGACACAATTATTCGAGTTTCAAGGAGCACAAGAAACCCCGGCCGTAGGTATTATTGTTGCAATCGCAGACCACGAAATTGTGGCTTTGTATGTTGGGTGGAACCACCAAGGGGTGAACAGTTAAGAGCTAATCCGACTCCTAATCCGTTGAATTCCATCACCGAACAACTACAACATCTACACATACATTACCACTTTAATGATGCTCAACCTCATCGCCCATCACCGAATTACTCGAATGTGCGACCACATACCCAACAGGCAAGGGAGCCCCATTTAAACCACCCACCGTACCGTCACCCTCAACAAAGACATCAGGGGGGACCTTTTGTGCCAGGTGGTCGACAGACTCAGAATGATCAAGTTTCGGAAGTTGAAGACTACGCTTCAGAGGCTGATGAGTTTGGGGGTTATTAATTGTTGTTCATTTCTTACGTTTCCTTGCTTATGTGGTTTGTCAATGTCTTAACCGTATGTGGTGTGTTGTTTTGTTGTTTTATGTAACTTGTTTGTGTTTTCTTAATGTTGAAACTGGTTATGCGGTTTGTTGTTGTATGTAAGGTGTTTTCTTAGTGTTGAAACAGGCCCAGGGAGCCCTTTTCGGGCCCCTGTATCCGTCTCCCAGGCCGGGCTTTTCCGGACCCGGATCGCCGAACGTGGCGTCCTTGGGTGATATAACAGGGCCGTCGCTGGTTCAGGCGTTACGGGACTTTCCGTGACACGATCCCGGGCCTCACAAAAAGCCCCGGACCTCATTTTGTTAACTTAGTTTTTATTTGTCAATATAACAAATCCTTATATTATAAAAGCCGGATGAAAATATAAAGACAAATTAGTGTTGAAACAGGCCCAGGGAGCCCTTTTCGGGCCCCTGTATCCGTCTCCCGGGCCGGGCTTTACCGGACCCGGATCGCCGAACGTGGCGTCCTTGGGTGATATAACAGGGCCGTCGCTGGTTCAGGCGTTACGGGACTTTCCGTGACACGATCCCGGGCCTCACAAAAAGCCCCGGACATCATTTTGTCTCTCATGCATGCATTGATAATTAAATTGATGAGATGGTGTGTAAGAGTTGAAGACAAAAACAAGGAGAAGCAATCTCGCAATCTGAGATTGCGAGAGTCAACTGTAGCTGCTCGTCTTTTTCTGAATCCCGCAATCTAAGATTGCGGGTCTTCCACCTCATCCTCCAACTCAGCTCCTTCGTCCAACTCATCCTTGCTGCTCGTCCTAGTAGATGTCCACGTAACCTAATCCCGCAATCTAAGATTGCGGGAATACCATTCTCCTAAACTCATTTCTGACACATACCAATTACACAAAAAGTTTTAAAAAAAACTCTATTTTGGCAAAAAATTCTCCATCTTTAGGCATCAAACGCGCATTCCTAAGAACACCATCATCAGACTATGTACCAATGTACCACCCTATGCCACACATTTTTCCACTCAATATCCCACTAAGGTTAATAAATGTATCATGCATAGACATATTATGCATTCATCGCAAAGCATTACTCACATGATGATGATATCAACGCATGCACCAATCCAACCCCATGAGCCTAAAATCCACCTACCATGCAATCAACACTCATCTCCTTTATGTTTTGTAAGCACACATACACACCTCTTATTGTTCATGCGATTACTACACACACCCCTTCACTTAAAAATAACCAAACACCACACTTCTGCCATAGATCTCCATGAACACTCCTTCACCTTCATTCTTAATTAAGCAATGACATACAGAAACAAATGTATGATATATGCAGCCCCATGAAAATCAAGATCACCATCCTCCTCTGTTCACACCGAACGAGCCACACCAAACCATCTTCGTCAAAGCAGGCCGTCACCACCATCGCCATCACCGCACACCCCGTCACCTCCTCCGTCACCACCACGACTACAGTTACCCGCAACCACCACCATTCGTACAAAATAACCACCAGCTTCATCATCGCACAACTTAGATATAAAATGGAGCATCATATAGTTAATATACAAAGGTTGTTGGGTTGTTTTATTTCAAACAAATGACCGGCAACGACGATGGTTGCTCGGACTTAAGTAGCACGGTGGCGCCTGGAAGTGTTGTTTTTGTGCCGACATGCTTAGCGAAAGTGACCCGCGACGAAGAGAGTGGTTTCCAAGGGTGGCGCGTTCAACAATTGATAAGGGTTGTGAGTTAGAAGGTTGTATGGTGGTGGCTTGTGAAGGTGATGTCGGAATGGTTGCTCGCCATGTACAAGAATTTATTTGCCGTCCAAAAAAAAAATGTACGGTAGTAGGGTTTTAGAAAACATGTATTATAATATCAAAATTTTCACTAAGGTCCTTGAAGTTCGCTCATGTGTTAACTTGTTCCTAAAGTCACTATTCAGTCTTTAAACAATCACAAAATAAGCCCCTCTAATTCTTTAAACCAATATATAGGTATCGAATTCGTTTGTCTACCTATTTAAATAAAGGTGTACGACCAAAACCCGACATTGGATCCATTCAATAAACATTCGGATAATCGTTTCCTCTAAGTATTTATCTAACGAATTTTCGGGATGTTACATAACAACACCCATTCGTCTGGAATTATCACTCTAGGTTTCAGAATTAAACATCCTTTATTAGTGAAGTGAGTTGAGTAGCCATTATCACAAATCTGTGAAACGCTCAACAGGCTATGCTTCAACTCAGGAACATAATTTATGTTATTAAATTGAGGAGCACCATTTCTTACCGTTCCCCTTTGAGTTATTTGACCATTTTCGCCTCCCGCAAACGAGACAAATCCACCATTTAAATATTCCAAATCAGTGAGTTGGGATAAGTCACCAGTCATGTGCCTTGAACAGCCGCTATCAATGTACCAGAGTCGAATGATAGTCCTCCACAGCCGTTCCTGCACATGATGCGGGATCAGTTAGTTGTTGGTACCCAAGCCATAATCGTTTTGGGCACCCCATTTTTATCCATGTATTGGACTTCCATCCAATGCATGTTAGCAGTTGAGAAAGTATCACATAGATTAGATATATCATTAACAGAACAAGAAGATCCTATAGACGGGGAAGAATTTGAAATAGAAGTTTTTGGTTTCCGGTAGAATTTGCTTTTTGAAACCATCTTTTCTTTTGAATTAACCGATACCTTGGGAATTTCCATTTGTTTTTTAGGTATCCTACCCGATTGTTTGAGCCGCTTATTTCTATTCCAATCGCCATCAGAAGGCTTCACCTTGGATTTGTCATCCTTCATTGCCTTAGGTTTTACAACCTTCATTGGCTTGGGGTGATTATAGTTCCCTTTTGGAGCCTTCTGATGCTTCCAACTTGCGGAGTTTTTCAGATTATTTTCACAATTTCTGGCTATATGTCCTAGGATTCCACATGTGTAACATATCTGACGCTTCATAGGTGGATCCCCCTGAGATCTTGTAGGCTTTCCAGATTCATAAGATCTGTATATAGCTTGATACCTGTGTGATGCTGTTTTTGAATGCCTTTTTCCCTGGTTTGAAGAGTTCTATTTTTCATATTTTGGTAAAACATGTTTTGGTGGAAGATATTTCCCAGTCCCACCCGTACTTGTTTGTTTAACCAAAAGATTTTTTGTTGTATCACAAGCATTTGACAAAATAACAGAATCCGAATAATCAAACAAAGAGTTAGACGACGTGTCACAAGGTTTTATGCTCAAACAAACGAGCCCACACAAATATTTTTGTCTATAGCAGAAATTGATAAATTGTCTTTCTGAACTTTATTATTTAATGCAAGTGAATCAGAATCATCGACTTCATCCCCATCATCTACCCAATCATCAATAATTAAATTTTCTGCACAAGAATCAATCAGATTAGTAACATTCATTTCATTTGTAATATCAAAGCAATTTTTGACAGGAAAATTTTCAGCCACAGAAGAGGCAGGAGATTCTGAACTCTCTTTCTTTGAAACAGATGAATTTTGAACAGTTACAGACACAGAAACAGATTCATTCGATTCAGACATGTTCTTAGATGATTCAGTCGTTTCACATGACTGATAACTAGATTCGTTGGTCTCTACTGAATCTGTCTCTGAAATGGATTCAGGGTCATTCACTTTCGAATCATCTGAGTAACGTGGAAGGATAGCCGAATTATTTTCAGTGTTTGCCCTTTGCTTTAGACAAAGCTCTCTAATTTGTTTCATAAAATCAAACTCATAGGGCACACTAGATTCTGATTGAGTGATGGGTGCAATAACAGGTTCATCAACTTGTATTGATTCATGCAATGATGCATTTGACTCGGTTGAAATTGGGAACTCATCTTTGTTAACCTCAAAAACTCTATCAATTTCTTTATTTTTCTCAAAATTTAACGTCTCGGTTTGCTTTGAAGCATCTTGAGACTTGATAAAAGTTTTTGATGGAGCCTGCTCTTGCTTAGATTGTTGGTGTGTAGGCTTAGAGATTCTAATGGGGACCGACTTAGGTTTGGATATTTCAACTTGATCCCTTGATGGTCGACTGGTTGGCTCTTCTATTGGAGGACCGTATCCTTTAACAGGCAAAGCCAACAATTCTTCATCCGACATGGGAATTGAGGAATAATTTTCATTAAAGGGTGGTGGAATTTCCACAAATCCCAGACCTTTGTTCCTCACTTCCTTTGGTCTGAACTTTAAACTGAGTATTGATCCTTTTCTCGACTTTGTCACTAGAACAGTCGAATTTTTTAAAGTGACAATCAGCATTTTCAAATTTTGATTTTAAGTCGATCAATTCCGTAGTTAAGGTGTCAGACAGTCGTTTGAAGTGTAAGTATCGACATTTGTGATCGCTCACCTCGTGATGCAAGCGCTTGATATCGAGTTTTTGTTTTTCGACCATTTCTTTGTAGGAATTAAATTTCTTTTTAATGTTCCAAGTGGCCATTTTCTCGTATTCAAGCTGCTTGTATGCCGAGAGAGTTTCTTCTCTAAAGCCTTTAATTTTAAGTCTACACCTATTAGTACAACAAGATTCAGCTAAAATTTCAGAATGTACCTCAGCGGCAGATGGAACATAATCATCACCCATTTGTGCCATGAGTGCTTTGTAGACAGAATCTTCATCAATCTTCAATTTTTCCACTTGAGAAGCCCAATTCCATCCACCTTCTGATTGAGCAACCATAGCCTTGTTTGAATTTGAAGACGTAGATTCAGTGCGAGTAACAGATGCATAAGTTCCCGGAGTGGATGCAGAAGCAGTAATCCAGGAGCAGGAACGTCTACTTCTCTCTTTGGCTTGGTGCATTCACGAGCAAAGTGACCAGGTTCATCACAATTATAACAACACACTTTTGCTTTGTCCCACCCTATTTTCTTTGTTGGGTTCTCCCACACATTTCTCCCAGTCTTCTTCACAAACTTGTTTGCTCTATGCACCACCATTGCAATTTGCCAAGTCAAATTCATTTCTTCTATATCATCTTGATTCACATCATCTAAGTCACATGCTCCAACATCTTTTGAAGTAAGTTAACCTGCTAAAAAGGCGTTGTAGCAATTCATAAAACCAGCAAACAAACTTAAGTTGTTTTTAAGTTCTTTTGGAATTTTTACGGTTGACTGAGGTGCAGCAGCAGATGGTGGTGTTTGTGGTGATGCAGCAGATGAGGATCCGGAGATAACTGGATTGGTGGATGAGCTAGGTGCAAAAATTGGAGGGTACGAGGATCCACTGGCAGGAAATGAGTATAATGAAAGACGCTTGGGCTCTTGCTGAGATATAAGAGCATTACTAGGAGTAGCGATGATGGCATTGTTGTAGCTGGCAGTTTGAGTCAGATAACGTTGTCTGTCATCGAGGTCATACGACTTAATCAATGATATGGGTTCAGAGAGAGTAAGTCTTGCCAGATCTTTGGTTCTTTTTATCAATGTCACATTTGAGTCCCAACTCCTTGGTAAAGTGTTAAGCAGCTTCTTGTTCATAACAAAGTTGTCTACCACCATGTCATTTGCTTTCATCTCACTAACTAGTGCCACAAAGCGTTGAATCTGGGTTTCGAGTGATTCGCCGGGAATATGATTAAAAACATTAAACTTTTGGCTTAGCATTTCCTTTCTGCTTGCTTTCATTTCTTCATTCCCCTCATACAGATTCTCAAGAGCTTCCCATGGCTCCTTGGCAGTAGTAGCATCACGAACCCCAATCGACACCTGAGGTGAGAGTCCCTGATGAAGGTAAGCCATCACCCTTTGATCAAAATCAGCCTTTTCATGATCCTCATCATCATACATGGTCGTTGGTTTGATGGCAGTGACTCTAGTTAATTCGTTAACTACATATGTGATGACACAAGGACCATTTAGAATAGATCTTAGAGCCTTTGCATCTTTTATCTTCAATACTTGAATGAACCTGAATTTCCACTCAGAATAAGACATTCCAAGTTGAAGAACATGTATCTTCTGATGAGTGCCAATGACAGATTCCATGGCTTTGTCCACTTGTGCAGCTACTAACAACTGATCAGCATGTAGTCCATTCAAATTAGCCTGGTTAAAAATTTGGTCCATTTCTGAAAATAAAGCTTAAAATTATTAGTTAAAGTTAATGTAGCTTAAATTCAGTCCAAGATTGTTTAATGTCCAGTCCAAAGGTTGTCAAAGTCCAGTCCAAAATTGTTTTTCTAGTCCAGTCTAGTCTAGTCCAGTCGAACACAAGTGTGAGGGTCGGACATAGGTGTGTAGATCGAACACAGGTGTGA
The DNA here is from genome assembly GCA_032199755.1 of Ambrosia artemisiifolia. NCBI lineage: Eukaryota > Viridiplantae > Streptophyta > Magnoliopsida > Asterales > Asteraceae > Ambrosia > Ambrosia artemisiifolia. The sequence continues at coordinate 34,381,639 of CM063514.1, forward strand.
TACCAAACCGAGCCTTCGAAAGACTTTTTAGGCTCTGATACCAATTGTAAGTCCAAGATCTTCTCTACCGGGTATCAAACAACACACAACGAAAGGCGGAAACAATGATTGTATGTAAAGAACAAAGAAGAAACTTTAAACAGAATGATTGTATTATCAAGTGCACACGGTTTCAAGAGAACCGTCTGGTACATAAAATCAAACACAACCGAATGACAAAACAATAGACTAGCAACCTCAAAATAGTCTAGGAACCTCCTATTTATAGTTACATAGGGGCGGTTCACATATAATGGGCCTAGAAGGCCGAATCCCATAACTAAACATATTCAAGCCCAAGACAAACGCAAACCTCTAATTACATGGCCCAACAGTTTGTGTCAAAATTGATCTATTCCATATTTATATCTGCATAACCAAGCCAACTTATGCTTTCTTTGGTTTTATGTATACATTATAGTTTGTCTTTTGCTATACAGCTAATGACTAGTCACTGAAAAACTATTCTTGACTGATTATTGTATATTAATGGTTTAGAGGCTCAAAATTAAATTTGTTCTATTAGTGTGCTTGGTTTAAAGGAAGAGTGTGGAATTAAAAGTAGGTGGTAAGTAGATGTTAGTTAAGGTCTTATGATCAAGGGTTTTCTTAGTTAACCAAATCAGATTTTTAAGGACCAGAACTACAATAGATAATGTAAGTACTCTTTCAAGTTTCAATGCCCCTTCAGTTAAAACATAGTTTTTGTTAGCTCTTCTGTAGTGGTTTCACAAGCTAGTGATATTTTGGAATTTAAGCAGGCTTGATAAGTGAAGGTTTCTTATGCTTATGCATTATATGGTCTCTTAGATGATAACAATCATCCTTTATTTATTTTTATTTTCTAAAGAAAAACCTATTTTTTATTTTCAACTTTGAATGTTAGATGGTCATCATGGTATAGCCTCATTAGTTTTTTTTACTTGAAAGATACAAGCATATAGCTGTTTACGAGTGACTCCGTTATTGGCTACACAGGTAGTGCATTAATCTATATTGTCCTTTTAATATTCATAGAAGACTTAGCTAGTGATGATCCGACAATACAACTACCAAAGGTTCAAAGAGATATTATATGCAACAAGTTGAGCATACATGAACAATTAGAGTTTTTGAAGAGTCTAGTTAGCTTATCTATTAAGAGTGTATGTCTTGTGCTTTTAGATTTTCTATCTTAGCTCTTAAGGACTAAGGTACATGTATCTATCAATTTCTTTCTTGACTATTAATACTGTAAATCATATGTACTTCAATCTGTGGATCATATCCTGATCTGGTTTCCAAAATTGTTTGTACCTAGTTATCTTTTTGCTTATTTGGCTTGCTTGATAGATGTTCCTGGTGGTCGTGACTTGCCTGGCTATACTGCTCGTCAGGATGCGAGAGGAACTCAGCTGGTGGTTAAAGATTCTGTTATAATTGGTGCATCATATGACCGTTACCTACGTGGCACAATACATCTTTCTGCAGTGCCAACTGTATTTCATCAAGATAGCTTTATATACATATTTCTACTTACATGGTAATCTGTTATACTAGCACCAACTTCCACCATATAATGGGGCCGCCGAATCTGCTAGACTCATGGGCACGGGTCTTGGTGCTGGTTATTAGGAAGATCCTCTCATGATGGGTATGGGCATGGGCCGATTGGGGATTGTGGATTCTGCAATAGCAAATGCTCGAGAATCAGGGTTGTTAGGTGTGAGGCCTGATATTTCTTTGCCTCCCGATGCTAGCAATACCCTCTTTGTAGAGGGTTTGCCTCCAGATTGTTCATACAGAGAAGTGGCTCGTATCCTTTTGTTTTTTTCTTTTAGTTGCCACGTGACATTTTGTAATTTTTGGTTCCTTCACTTTAATTTGGCAGATATATTTCATCCTTTTGTGGACTACAAATAAGTTCGACTTGTTAGCAAGGAATCCTTATTTGTAAGAACAAATCTAGATGAAACACTTACTTTACGAATGTCGCCTGATAACTCGTTACTCACCACATTTTATCGTTTTGGGTAACTGTTGACTCAAATGATTGACGATCCCACATAACTCTTTAGACCATCCATAATAAGGATCACTAAAACCCCATCAAAACATGTCCAGTCAATTGCCACATCAGAAAATCGTCAATTCTTCAAAAACACTAAAAAGTCGTCCAATAAGGAAACTCAAAACCCCTTAAAAACATTGCCACATCATAAGACCTCTACCAATAATCATATCCCAATCCCCACTCGGCCCCACCTTTGCAAAAAGTTAGGTTTTTAGAGGTTTGTGGTCACAAACCTCTACTAAAAACTTGATCTAAAAATCACCCCCACAATAATACCTCTACCAAAAACCTGCAACTCATCACTAAAGCCTCCCTAAAAACCTCTATTGATGATGCTTTAGTAGAGTGTCGTGACTAATTCAATGGCTTTTTAGCATATACTTATGTCTGATCACTTCCATTATTTTACATGGGAGCAATACACTAAGATCTATTGTTTTCGGTTTTTTGCAGTCGAGTGGGGATCCTTTGGTACTCTGTTTTGTTGATTTTGAGAGTCCAGCTGAGGCAGCTACAGCTAAAGATGCGTTACAAGGTACATTTATCTTTTCTGTAAGGCCATGTTATTTACACAACACAAAAATTAGGTTTGCACAACCCTCTACGGGCTTCACGTAGATGATGTCAGTGCAATAAGTGAATCAACCCTCTACGGCCCGTATAGGCCTATACGGGTTGTAGAGGTGGTTGGTCATATTGCATTAAACCCTAAACGGCTCTTAATGGTCTCTACGGCCGTAGTAGCATATGAGATATGAGGACAATCAATGAACAGACTAACTTGCAGTGTGTCAGTCTGAAAAGCAACATATCTACGGCCCGTAAAGCCCTCTACAGGTCGTAGAAAAGATGGTTGTTGGGTACATTTAAACCCTCTACGGCCATATAGCCTCTTATGGGCGGTAGAGGTCCCCATATATTCCTCTTCCTTGGCTTCATTTCTCAGACGACAAAAACAAAAACAAAAACAAAACCAAAACCCAAAAATCCGATCTATACCAAGCTACCACGATGTCTTCGGGGCACCCCAGTGATGTTTCGGGTGAATGGGGGCACTCGTTTGACTTATCTTACGTCTCGGAAAGCATTTTCGGATTCGTAGTGGAACGTGGTGAGGAGGAGGTTAGATCCGTTTTTCACTATGGTGACCGGAAGGCGCTGCCCGATTTGAACCAGATGTCCAATTTAAACCAGGAGTACATAGAAGAACCAGAGTCATTTGATATGCCGCCAAGTCGTCCACAGTACGCATACGGGACTTATTATTCGCACGAGGAGGGTGATGGCAGCTTCAAGGATTCGGACATGGAGGGTGATGGCAAATTTAAGGATTTGCACGAGGAGGGAGATGGCAGCTTCAAGGATTTGCACAAGGAGGGTGATGGCAGCTTTAAGGATTCGCACGAGGAGGGTGACGGCAGCTTTAAGGATTCGCACGAGGAGGGTGATGGCAGCTTCAAGGATTCACACGAGGAAGGTGTTAAGGACTTCCATGGAGGTGATAACGGCCGCGACGAACCTGACGCGGATGTTTAGTTTGAAACAAGTCAGATGTGTTTATGTATTTACAATTGTTTATAATTTAGACCCGTGTATATTTAGCATTGTACATATTTAGACTTGTATATTTAGCCCCGTATGTAATTTGTTTTAGGGTTTGTGAGATTTGAACTTGTAAATATATTGTTCAAAAATAATATTTAGTTGTTATTTTTATGTTAAAAACTTAAACTGTTAACATTAAAATAATTTTTAGTTGCTGTTGAACTCATATATGTTTTGACTCGTATGAATTTTGACTAGATTCGTATATAAATTTTGCAAGTATTCGGGTCTCTTAAAGACTTTGTTTACTTCACCTGGCAGAATCCCTCGACAAATGCGATCGAGGATATTTTGTTTGTTCATCCCACCTCGCACATATTGTGGCGTGCGTTTCCGCATGTGCTGATGATTGATGCGACCTACAAAACGAATGAGCATAAACTTCCGTCTGTTCAAGTTGTGGGTATGACATCAACATCCAAGTCGTTTTGTGTCACTCATGCATTTATCTCTCGTGAAAAAAGGATAACTACCTATGGGTGCTACAGAGGCTCAAAGACTTGCTAGAAGATAGTATAGAGCCTCGTGCTATAATAACTTATTGTGAGAAAGCGTTGATGAATGAATGCGACATAGTATTCCCAGCAGCTTCGAAGTTGTTATGCAGGTAATACATATTATTATTATTATCATTATTATTACTATTATGCAGGTGGCACATTCAACGAAATATATTAAGGCACTGCAAACAAGCATTTGGAGATGAAGACTGAAAAATATTTGTGAAATCTTTTAAAAGCATGCATAGACACATTAACAATATCTTTGTTCTATTTTATACAGATGTTTTTGAATATTTAGAAAGGGTCTGGCTCAGTGACTATAAAGAAAGGTTTTTTTTCGGCATGGACAAACACAAACTACAACTTTAGTCAGTATACGACCAACAGAGCTGAGAGCCAGCATTCAAGGTTTAAGATGCACATTAAGGGGCGTAACAATTCATTCCACAAACTTGTGACGATTGTAGACGAAGTGGTAACATCACAACAGATAGCAATAAACCACTCGTTTGAAGAGAGTCTGTCAGTGAAAAAGGTGCACCATGACATACCGATTTTTGAGAACCTACTCGGTAAAATTTCCCATGCAGCGATCGTGTTGTTGCTAACTGAGTTAAAAAAATATAGAGAAGTTGAGGGAAAGAAGACAGAGTTAGCTTTTCACTAGTTGTGGGTTGCCGTTTGCATGTCGATTAGATTCGTATATAAATAATGGTAATACCATTACTTTACTAATTATTATTATTATTATTATTATTATTATTATTATTATTATTATTATTATTATTATTATTATTATTATTATTATTATTATTGAATACAGAAATAAGACTACAGTTTTCTGAAGTAGACGTCTTCTGGACACGACTGAATTATCAACCGGAAGTAGTTGGCGGGGAACGCGACCTTACTATTGCTATTGCTATTACTATTACTATTACTATTACTACTACTGTTTAATATAAAAGAAAAAATGATTTAATTATTACTTATTAGGAGAAAGAGAAATGAAAAAATTATGATACTATATATTACCACTACTACCACCTACTATCACTGCTACCACTGCTACAACTTGTTACCACTGCTACCACCTGCTACTACTACCACCACCTGCTATTACTACCACTACCACCACGTGCTAATACTACCACTACTACTACCACCACCTGCTATGACTACTAGTACTACTACCACCACCTGCTACTACTATCACTACCACCACCTGCTACCGCTATCACTATCACTACCACCACCTGCTATTACTATCGCCACCACCACCACCGCCACCATCACCACTGTTTAATATAAAAGAAAAACTGATTTAATTTATTACTTTTTAAGAGAAAGAGAAACGAAAAAATTTTGATAATATTATTATTTAATAGTATAGTAAAAATAAATATAAAGATAAATATATTAAAAATGGAAGAATTTGGTACTAACACGCGACATTCTTTGAAAAAATTATGATATAACATTATTATAGGGATATAAAACATTTTGGGCTCGATCATCAGTGATTTTATTATTAATTTTTTATTTTTATTTTCTTCCTTGTGTATAATATGTGTTTTTAACCTTTCTTTTTAATAATTTTAATGTATTCTAATAAAGTACCCTGTTACTTTTTTATATGAATACACAATTATGTTTAATCTTTTTTCTCTTGACATTCTAATATAAATATTGCTTAAAACAAAGTCATGTTTGAAATCAGGTACTTGTTTTAGTATCGTATGCTATATAGGGTGTCAATGTATACCTTTATGAATAGAACCGATATCGACGGAAACACTTGTACTGTTAGGATCTGAGTATTGGATTGTTTTGATTAACTATGAATTACGAATGAAGTATAAATGGAAAGTGCAGCGGAATAAAGAATAATCAAAACATAGAGAATAATTGTTATCAATCGAATGCTTTCATTAAACTGAAAGATTACAATAGTACAATTAAAGCTCCCCCTCAGCCTGATCACTCAGAGTTTGTTTGTCTAAAGAGAATGACGAGTGACAAATAGAACAGTACAAGTACTGTTCTATTTATAGACGAGTACAAACCTCTGATGATCACTTAGCTGACGTCACCTAGAAAGCGACCCCTAACTGACTAACAAACTACAACATCTGTTAAACAATAAACTACTGTTACATTGAAACTACTGATAGTAAAACTCTGTTAAACGAAAGCTCTGATGTCTTCTTATCATCTGTTGAACCAAAGTGCTGTTGGTTCAACAGACCTTTGTTCTTCAGACCTTTGATCAGCATTTGTTCTTTATCAGACTTTTGCTCTTCAGACTTTATCCATCAGACCTTTCATCAGCAGCAGTTGTCTTGTATCAGTTGTTAGGCAGCAGCAGTTTGGGAATCAGCAGTTCTTTGGAGGAAGCTTTAATGTAACAACTGTTCTTTATTCTTGATCAAACACTTAGAATGTTTTGGCTTTCAATCATCTGTTCTTCTCCAGGTCAGCAGACCCAACAATCTCCCCCTAGAACAGATGATGCCAAAACTCTGCTTTATTCTTGATCTTTATTCCTCATCAGACTTTCTCTAATTTGTCCTTTTAGTTGTAATTCAAAGTGTAGAGAGAAGAGGTCTTCAGCATCTCTATCCAGTGTCAAATTCAGAAGTGTCTGGAGATCTTCAGCACTTAGGCCAGGTGCCTCATCCATACTCAACTTCTGAATACTACCATTTGATCTGAGCAATGTCAATTCATGGGTCTCTTTATCAGACTTCCATTTTAGAATTTTAGAATCAGAGGAGTGACTGGGATGCATCTTTATTTTGGATGAGTTTGGTGATGGTGGCCTTCCAATGAGTTCTCTGAGCCTGTCTGAAACAGGATCAGAAAAGGATCTGATTTGATTCAAAATCCCCTCTTTCACATAAGTATCAGTGAACTGTCTTGTTTCTTCTTCAGTCATTTCTTTTTGCTTCTTAAATTGTCTTCTAGCAGCAATAGTAAGATCTGAAGTTTCCAGTAAACTGTCTAATGTAAAGGCCTGAGAGGGTTTCTTGGGAGCATCATCATACACTGGTTTTCTGGGAAGATCAGGATTGGTCTTTCTTTCTTGTTCAAGCTTCTTGTATGTTTCAATTAGCCTGATCTCTGACCATCTAGCAACAGATTTCATCTCTCCATACTTGGCTGCTACAAGCTCTTGTCTCATTCTTCTGAACTTCAAGGCTCTAGCTTCATCTCTCCCCTTTTTGAAATCAGGAGCAGAGGCCTTAGCAGGAGGATTCTTGGCCATGTTCTCTATTCTGATTAGTTCTTCCCTTAGAGCATGTGTGGTCCAGCCTGTAAATTGGTTCTTTGTTGCTTTATAAGGCTTGGATGCCAAGATCTGTTCCAGCAGTGAATCCCTCACTTCCATCTCCAAGTGTCTGCTGAGAGGCATGGTAGACATGGAGTTGCTCAGGGTCTTAGCATAATCTTCAATCCTTCTGAGTTTGCTAAGCTCTGCTGAATGGATGCCCTGAGCAGTCCTGTCATCCTTCCCTTTGCACTTCTCTTTGATGACAGCATCAGTCTGTTCACCCTTGTATTTGAGATATGTGTCCATGTTGAGTGGAACAGGGAAGCCTTTAAGAGATGGGAAGGATCTTTCTGATGGCTGATCAGTATTGTAGAAGGATTGAAGTTCCCCCTTGATTAGATCCAACTCAAGGGGATACTTCTCAGCCAATGGGGTGATGGTTGGTGGTGGTCTATGGGATCTGAATTGGGCAGTGTGTGGTGAGTAAGATGAGAGTGGAATGGCATTGACTGGTGTGGATGAGATTGGGGTGTTAGGTGGTGTGTTATGGATGTTTTCATCTTGTACAACAAAGGTGGATTTCCTTTTTCTGCTATACAAGATTTTGGGTGAAGGTGAGGATGAGGCAGTGGTTTGGGAAACATCTGTTGGTCCCTTTGTGGAACCAGCAGTTGTTTGGGTTTTGGGTTGTGTTGAAGTAGATTTGGCAGTGGTTTGTGTTGGAGTAGGTTTGGGAGTTGGTTGAGTTGTGATTGGTTTAGTTACTGGTTTGGGTTGAGCAGATGTTTTAGGTTCAGTGGTTTGGGTAGCAGAGGTTGTGGTAGCAGTGGTTTGTGGAGCAGTGGTTGTGGTAACAGGTGTTTGTACATCAGAAGTTTCAGCAGTTAGTTTGGAAGGTGGTTTTCTAGTGTGTTTGGCTGGCATCTTCTTTCTCTTTGAAGTGTTCACATCTTCCACTTCCTGCTGCTGTTCCTTTTTCTTTTGCACCAACATCTCTGCTTTTACCTCCAATGTGTCAGCCCTTTTTCTTTTATCTTGAGCAGCCTTTTCAGCTTTTTCATTAGCTGAAGTATCAACTTCTTTTGCCTTTGATGCTTTTGCTGGTTCAGAGACAGGGATCTGAACATTTGGTTGTTGAGTTTGTGGAGCTGATTTGGGTGACCCTGGTTTGTCAGCAGTTGGCTTCTTCCCTTTTTGTGAGGGTGGTGCACCAAATGGATCAAGTTTTGGTAGCCTATCTCTGCCACTCTCCCCCTTTTTGGCATCATCAGCAGTGAATTCATCATCATCTTCATCTCTGAGAATTGTGGTAGGGGCAGAGCCAGTGGTCTTCAGCAAATGGTCTTTGATCACCTTGATGTCAGCCTTTGTATCATTAAATCTGGCATCCACCATGTTTCTGATCAATGTCATGTAACTCTCTTGTGTCTGATCTGCTAATTTTCTGTGAGCTATGATGATGGGGGAAACAGATTTCCATAGCTCATTAGCAACATCAGCAGTGGATGGTTGACTTTTTGTAAAGTTATTCAATGTGTCCAATATTGACTTGACATCAGATTTGATGTCAGCAACAGAGGATTCAAGGTTTTGAACTTTAGCCGTCAATTCTTGAAGTTTTGACTCATCACCCAAGTTAATAGGTTCATCTGAGTCCCTACCAGAGGTAGTTTTAGCTGGTTCAGTTCTTGGAGGTGAGTCCATAGAATAAGAACCTGCTGCCCCTTTGTCTTGGTTCTGGGGACTTCCAACTGTTTTAGGAGACACAATTGTGTCTTCATCAGTTGTTGCCTTCAAGGAAGTCTTAACAATGGAACCACTGTCCTGCTGTGAGACAATGGTCTCTACAGCAGTAGTAGCTGCTTCTCTTGAAACCTCATCAGAAGTAACATTGACTTCTGGGAGTATAACCTCCTCTTCTGTTTGTGGGATAGCTGATTGACTTTCCTCAGCCCCAGTCACTGGTAGTGGCATACTCTCAGTGATAGGTGAAGGAGAGGAACTGGGGTTGTCCTGAGTTTTGTCAATAGCTTCAAACAGAGGTTGCATTGTTTGTGGGACATGTGGTGGTGATGTAGGTGGAGTGAGAAGCTGATTAGCCCTGGGAGATGGGCTTGTAAACATATGATCAAGTGACTCATATGCCTCAGTTTGAGGTTCCCTTTGGCTTACAACAAGATCCTTTTGTGAGGATGCTTGAGGAGTTTGCTTGGGTTGAGATATCTCCAACTGTTGTGAGGAAGTAACAACAGTGGTTTCATGTTGCTTTGGTGATGCAACAGGATTAGCTTCTGGTATCTCATCTTCCAGAAGTCCCTTTTTGGTTTTGGTGGTTGTTTTGGTGGATGGACGGTTTCTTTTGGTGGCTGGTGTGGGTTTCACAGCACTGGATGAAGTGCCATGATCACCAGGAGCAGTGGGCTCACCAACAGAGGTTTTAACAATAGTTGTTGTCTTTGTCCTCTTTGGTTGTGTTTTGGAAACTTTTTGTACTTTTAATACTTTTTCTTGGGTTGAAGAACCCAGCATTCTTGTAAAAGTTTCATCAGTTAAACTTTTCATTTTAAAAGACTCACCCTTTTGAAAATCCTTTTCAGGTAAAATCTTTTGTAGAATTACACTTAGAATTCTAGGGTAGAGCAGAAAAGCATTGTTTGAGCCAGATTTTATGGCTTTCACATTTGATACCAAGTCCAAAAACAATCCCTGAGATAGATTGAAGTCAGAATCTGACAACATAGCATATCCCAAGTATTGTATCCTCAATGGGATTTCATTGAAGGATGTAGTCTTGGCAGAGGCACAGAGGAGGAGGGTATGGAAGAAAAATTTCATGACTGGTGGGAAAAACTTTTTGTATAATGTTGAACCAGTCATTTGAGCATCATACCCTCTCTCTTGAAACTCAGTGTGAAGCTCTGTTTTTGGAAAAGTTTCCATACCTGACAAGTCGTTCAGTGAGAAGGTAGTGGATATGATTTGAGGGGTTATGGCGATACTGGTGGCTCCAATTTTTGAAATTATGGAAGTTGGCTTTTTGTCTTGGTATAAGACTTCAGCATTCACCCAGAATTCTTGGAGTGTTTCCAGGTATATGGGGGCATCAGCAATAAGAACATTTTTATATTTTGAGTTATTGATGATGTCAATAGTGGAATGGAATGGTGTGTTGTCTTCGGTTTTAACCAAATAAGGAAGGAAATTGTGAGTGGCTTTTGTTTGGAGTTCCATTTTAATGGATTTTGATTGTGAAAGTGATGAACTTTGATTGAGGGTTATGAGGAAGACGAGAGCGGTTTTTAGTATTTTGAATACAATGAGACAGTAAAACTGCTGTTGGGGGAAGGAACAGGGTTTTATAGGCTCTGGTTAAACTGCTGATGTGGTAAAACTCTGCTTTTGAGAGCAGACGTGGCAAACATCTGATGGTTGAAACATCTGGTGGCATACAGCTGTTTTGTTAAACCTCTGTTGCCAACCTCTGTTGTTTAACCAAAAGACTGATGAAAACAGTTGTTTTATCTGATCAGATGCTTGAAACAGATTTTTCAACCAACAGTGGTTGTTTTATCTGATCAGATGTTTGAAACAGATTTTTCAACTAACAGTGGTTTTAATAAAACAGTGGTTGTTTTATCTGAATCAGTGGTTTTAAAACAGATTTTTCAACCAAAGTGTTATTTTAGCAAAATTTGATTTTCTGAAAACATTTTAATGTTTTTATTGAAAACATTTTTGTTGTTTTTAATCCATGTTTAACATTCCAATTCGAGAGATCAGATTTGTGAAGGTAGATGTGTCTAAAGCTTTTGTCAGCACATCTGCCAACTGATCCTCTGTTGGAACATGGTGCAGAGAAATCAAACCTTTTTCATAGCTATCCCTGACAAAATGATGTCTGATATCTATGTGCTTAGTGGTGGAGTGGGAGACTGGATTTTTGATGATATTTTCAGCAGCTTGGCTATCCAACATGAGTGGAGTCCTTAGTGCAGTTATCCCAAAATCCAGTAGTTGATTTTGAAGCCACATAAGTTGGGCTGTACAGCTTGCAGCAGCAATGTATTCAGCTTCAGCAGTGGATGTTGAAACAGCTGCTTGCTTTTTGCTTTGCCAAGAAACTAAGGCATTCCCTAGAAACTGGCACCCTCCTGATGTGGACTTCCTTGTGGTATGGCAGCCAGCAAAATCACTATCTGAATAACCTGAAAGCTCAATGTTTCCATTAGCAGGATACCAGATACCAAGTGTGGGAGCACCTTTTAGGTATCTAAAGATCCTTTTCACAGCAATGAGGTTAGACTTTCTAGGAGAAGCCTGAGATCTAGCACACACACAGGTTGCAAACATAATGTCTGGCCTGGATGCTGTTAAGTACAATAAAGACCCAATCATGCATCTATAGTGTGTCTGATCAATCAGTTCATCCTTTTCATCATCAGTGAGTGGCTTGACAGTGCTCATGGGTGTACTACATGGCTTACAATCATTCATCTCAAATTTTGTCAACAAGTTTTTCACATACTTGTTTTGATGAATGAAAGTGCCATTTTGCAGTTGCTTTACTTGAAGACCAAGAAAGCACTGAAGTTCACCCATAGCACTCATTTCAAACTCTGCTGTCATGAGTTCCCTAAACTCCTCACACATTTTATTACATGTGGATCCAAAAATGATGTCATCCACATATATTTGAACAATCATTAAATCTTTTCCTTTCCATTTTAAAAACAAGGTTTTATCAATTTTACCTCTTGTGAAACCAATGGATAAGAGAAAAGTAGAGAGAGTTTCATACCAGGCTCTTGGTGCTTGTTTGAGTCCATACAATGCTTTGTTAAGCTTGTAGACATGATCAGGATGGAATGTGTCTTCAAAACCAGGTGGTTGGCATACATAAACCTCCTCCTGAATTTTGCCATATAGGAAGGCACACTTGATGTCCATCTGATACACCTTGATGTTGTGGTTGACAGCAAAGGCTAAGAAAAGTCTGATAGCTTCTAACCTTGCTACAGGGGCAAAGGTTTCATCATAGTCAATTCCCTCTTCTTGTCTGAAGCCTTGAACCACTAACCTGGCTTTGTTCTTGACAACTATACCCCTTTCATCAGTTTTATTTTTGAAGACCCACTTTGTGCCAATTGGACAAACATCCTTAGGCAGTGGTACAAGTTCCCATACTTGTTGTCTTTTGAACTGAAGGAGTTCTTCTTGCATGGCTTCTACCCAACTGTTGTCTTTCAGTGCCTCTTGGTACTTGACAGGTTGTGTAAGGGATAGAAAGCCTGCAAAAAGACAGATGTTTGAAGATTGGCTCCTTGTGAGCACACCTTCTCTGATGTTGCCAATGATTTGGTCTGGTGGATGAGCTCTTAGGTAGATTAGATCTCCCTGATATGGTATGATGGCATTTTGTGGTGAAGGACAGAGGTTTGGTGACTCTGTTGACATAACATCTGTTGGCATTTTTGAAGAGTCAACAGATGTTTGGAATGGAGGTGGAGGAATGGGTCCAAGTGGTGTAAGATTGGACTAACTTTTGTCAACAGATGATTGACTCTTGTCAACAGTGGATTGGCTGGGTGAATCAGTGGATTGAAGGTAAGACTGGCCAACAGTGGCTGACTCAGCTGTGACAGAGTTTTGACGGTTGTTTTGAACCACTGCTTCCTCTGATACAGGATAGACTTTGTAGTGGTCTGGAACCACAACATCTATTCTGGAACCACAAGATTGTGGAGTACCTGCAGGGTTAGTTTTGACAGCAATATCTTCAAATTTGAATTTATCTAAATCAAACAACTCAGCAGGGTTTGCTGGGATTTTCAAAGAAGAAAGCTCATTGAACTTCACATTCAGAGTTTCTTCTATTGTCTTGGTCCTAGTGTTGAACACTTTATAGGCCTTTGCAATAGAGGAATACCCCAGAAAATATCCACAATCCACTTTGGCTGCAAATTTTGAAATGGAATCTTTAAGATTTAAAATGAAACATGGGCAGCCAAAGATTTTGAAAAATGATATCAGTGGTTTGATTTTAAACAGAATTTCATAAGCAGTCTTTTGATGTCTAGGGTTGATTAAAACTCTGTTTTGAACATAGCAAGCAGTGTTTACAGCTTCTGCCCAAAAGGACAGTGGTAAACCAGAATCTGCTAGCATTGTTCTTACAGCCTCAATGAGAGTCCTGTTCTTCCTTTCAACCACCCCATTTTGCTCTGGTGTTCTTGGGATGCTGTACTGCCTTACAATCCCTTTTGACACACAGAAATCATCCAACTCCTTATTTTTAAACTCTGTTCCATTGTCACTTCTCAGGACTTTTACTGGCAAGTCATATTGTTTTTCAACTTTAGTGACAAAGTCCTTCAAGATACCTGCAGTCTCATCCTTAGAGTGTAAAAAGTAAGTCCATGTAAACCTAGAAAAATCATCAACTATGACAAGACAAAATCTTTTTCTTCTTAGACTCATGATTTTTACAGGGCCAAACAAGTCCATGTGCAACATTTGTAAACACTGACTAGTTTTGGACTCATCAATGGATTTGTAAGAGCTTTTATGTTGTTTACCTTTTAGACAGGAAACACAATGCTCATCACATTTGAATTCTTTTGATGGTAAACCTCTGACAAGGTTTTGTTTGGAGAGTGAGTTGATAGTTTTAAGGTTGGTGTGACCAAGTCTCCTATGCCACAATTCTGTCTCTTTGGTAGAGGCAGCTGAGAACAGACAGACATTTGCAGTAGGATTATCCTTCAACATATCAACTACATACACATTGCCACTTCTGTGAGCAACAAGTTGTGCTTTGCTCTCAGCAATGATGGTGTTAATCTTTTCTACAGCCTCAGGGCCAACAATCTTACAAGTTTGCTTAGTGAAGAATGACCCAAAGCCTTTGTCACTCATTTGTGATACACTAAGTAGATTAAATTTTAGATTGTCTATTAGATTAACATTTTCAAACTTAAGCCTCCCTGCTTTGACTGTACCAGAACCCAACACTTTACCTTTAGAATCATTACCAAAGGATATATCACCCCCTCCATGAGCAAGAAAGTCCAGAAGAAGGGCTCTACATCCAGTCATGTGCCTGGAGCCTCCACTATCTACATACCATAAAGTGTCTAAACAAGCAGAAGCTCCCTGCACATCAGTAAAGATTTTAGTTTTGGTGAGTGTCCAAAGCCAAATTGGCTTTGGATGGGTCCTTAGCTGTCTCAGCCTTAAGTTGAGGAGAATGATCAGTGGTTTGGACTAGTTTTTGAACTAGGTTCAATAGCTGCAGTTGACCATTTGCCAGTGCTTGTATGTCAACACTTGGTCCAGCAGATGTTTGATCATTTCCTATCAGTTGTTGAAAACCATGAGGGTGTCTGTTCACTTTTGGTTTTGAAGGCCTCTTGGGCTCTTCATAAACATGTGGCAGACGATGACAAGTGGGTTGTCCATATCCTCTTCGTAATCTGTTAACAGGTGGAGCATCTGTTACCTGAACTTCTCTGGGAGCAGAGTTTTTGTTCAGACTTTTGGTAACAGATGTTTGAACTGATTCAAAAGTCTGTTTGGGTTTTCCTTTTGAAGTACTAACCACTTGACTTTCCAGAGTTTTAGCCTTATACTCTTTTATTTTTTCATCAAAATTTTTGAGATATAGGCACTCTTTTGTTTTGTGATTCTTTTTCTTGCAGATTGAACATTCTTTAGATTTAGAATCATTTAAACTTGTTGTTTTGTTGATGTCATATGCTTTTAGAAGAAAACAGTTTTTGGTGACATGGTTCTTCTTTTCACAAAAATCACAAAACAAGTTGTTCTTGGCCTTCCCTTTTTCTTTCTTCTTTTCAACAGATGTTTCATCATCTGTTGGAAGATTTACTAGAGGGATCACTTTGGCCTGTGGTGCCATTTTACCATCAGAGGTTTTGAAGGTCATTGGTTTGAAATTTTCAAGGACTTCACACTCATCTGACCATGTTGGTTTGAATTGATATTTCTCAATTTCATCAAATGAGGGTGTACCTTCCAACTTTTCAAGAATGATTTTCTTGCCATTGGGTTCAGTAACCTTGATTTCTTGACCTTTTGAGTTTGTAGGGATGACCTCAACCAACTGTGGTTCCTTTTTGTCAGTGGTTTGTGAAACTTGATCAGTGGTTTGAAAACCAAACCCAAATTTCACATGACTTTTAGACTGTTGGTTGACAATCATCTCAAAACCCTTTGATGATTCCACCCATTTCTTACATTCAACTTGGGTGGACTCAAGCTCCTTCTTACAACTATGATATTTTGTTATCATAGTGTGAAGCTGGTCTTTGGTTATGCTTGCTTCATGTTTTAAGCTGCTGATTTCAGATTCTTTTTCAGATATTTTTGATTTTAACTCTTTTGTAAGTTTTTCAAACTGAATTTCAGAATCCAAAATTTTCTTTCTAAAGTTTTCATTCACCTCTTTTATCTTAGCAAATGCCACAATACATTTGTCTGAGCACAAGTCATTTAAGATTTGAGGAGATACCTTAGCAGCAGCCATCAAGGCACAGTTACACTGGCAGTCACAGTCATCACTACCCCAGGGGTCTGAGAGATTCACAACCTCCACTTCAGATTCTTCAGCTGAAACAATCTCACCAACAACACCATCAGTCACATTTTCAGACATAGACACCACTTCCTCAGAATCAGTCTCTTCAACAATTGTTTCTAGTGCCATAAAACAAAAATCCTTTTCAGTGTTAGCAACTAGAGCAATGTTGTCATCTGTTATCTCATCTGGTAGACTGCTCCAATCAACAAAGCCCTGAGTAAAGAAACTCTGTTGGCCTGGTTGACTGGTCTCTGCAGGAGCAGAGGGTGGAGTAACAGTCATTGGCACAGGTGCCTGAGCAACAGGTGTTTGGACATAGTGATACTGAGGAACAGTGGTTTGGACATAATGCACAGGAACAGTGGTTTGGGTCTGTGCAAAGTGAGCAGTGTTTTGCACATTAGGTACATTAGGGATGGTTTGATAAGTGTTGGTCTGTGGTCTTTGATTTGGATAGGTAATCATAGGAACTCCATTTTGACTCCTACACTCCCTAGCAAAATGACCCATTCTATGACACTTGTAACACTTTATCTTTGATTTATCCAACCCAACCTTTGACCCACCATGTAAACCTGGAAACCTTCTGCCAGTTTTCTTATAGAAGTTATTGGTTCTAATACTGAGCAGGGCAACCTGGTGTAAGATGTCCATTTCTTCTAGGTCCAAAGGGTCAATATATTGCAAGTCATTGTACACAAAAGATGAATTATCAGAAGCCTGGATATCACCACTGGCTGTGAAAGCACAGTTGTTTGGTGATGAGTAAGAATCATTATTAAAACCAGTTGTTATGTCAATGTAATGATCATAACTCTGATCCTTACTACTTCCAGAACCATCATCCTGACCCAACAGTGCAGTATTACCAAATACATAGTCATCTGACACTTTGCCAGAGTCCTGGAGCTTCTTTTTCTGGTTAAGCTCCCTTTCATAAGTCAGGAGCTTACCATGAAGCTGGGTCAGGGTTAGGTCTTTGAATCCGATAGAGTTTCTCATAACTATAGCTATAGTGTCCCATTTGTCCTGAAGTGATCTAAGAAACCTATGATTCAGTGTTGAATTAGGAAAAGTTAGACCAACCAGTTTAAGTTCACTAATTAGACAGTTAAACCTTTCAAACTGCTGTGTTAATGACTCCCTTTTTATGTGACTAAACGTTTCATATTGTTGGTTAAGTATTTCACGGTTGTTTTCAATCACATCATCAGTTCCCCCGAATTGCTCTTTAAGAGCATCCCACAGTTCTTTAGCACTATTGCAGTGCAAGAGACCGGCATAGATATCATTCGGCAGTGCCATGGCTACTATGCTGAAAGCCTTGGCATCTAGCTCGATTTTTTGAAAATCTTGCTCTGAGTAGTTCTCAACACTCTTTGGTACTTGGATCTTTGGATCCTCGGCACTCGGTACCATTGGAACATGTGGTCCAAATACTACCGATTTCCAGCACCCTGTGTTCTGTTGTGCTAACACATGAGCTACCCGACGCTGCCAGATGTTGTATTCTGACCTGACAAGCATCGGAGGCTTGTTGTGTGTGCCAGTGTTGTGTGGATCTTGATTAAGTGAAGTCATTCTCTTGGTTTTTCAAAAACAAAGTCTGTTTACTAACTGTTGAAACGATAATAAACTATTACTCTGTTTTAACCCGACAAAACAAACGATATCAATGATTATGAGCTGATCAGTGTATTAAATTGATTGATTAGATCAGATTTAATTGACCAAGCTCTGATACCAATTGTTAGGATCTGAGTATTGGATTGTTTTGATTAACTATGAATTACGAATGAAGTATAAATGGAAAGTGCAGCGGAATAAAGAATAATCAAAACATAGAGAATAATTGTTATCAATCGAATGCTTTCATTAAACTGAAAAATTACAATAGTACAATTAAAGCTCCCCCTCAGCCTGATCACTCAGAGTTTGTTTGTCTAAAGAGAATGACGAGTGACAAATAGAACAGTACAAGTACTGTTCTATTTATAGACGAGTACAAACCTCTGATGATCACTTAGCTGACGTCACCTAGAAAGCGACCCCTAACTGACTAACAAACTACAACATCTGTTAAACAATAAACTACTGTTACATTGAAACTACTGATAGTAAAACTCTGTTAAACTAAAGCTCTGATGTCTTCTTATCATCTGTTGAACCAAAGTGTTGTTGGTTCAACAGACCTTTGTTCTTCAGACCTTTGATCAGCATTTGTTCTTTATCAGACTTTTGCTCTTCAGACTTTATCCATCAGACCTTTCATCAGCAGCAGTTGTCTTGTATCAGTTGTTAGGCAGCAGCAGTTTGGGAATCAGCAGTTCTTTGGAGGAAGCTTTAATGTAACAACTGTTCTTTATTCTTGATCAAACACTTAGAATGTTTTGGCTTTCAATCATCTGTTCTTCTCCAGGTCAGCAGACCCAACATGTACGACATTGGTATTATAAAAAACAGTATCTGTATTCGTTATTAAGGTTTTGGATCGACATAAAAATGACAATTTTTTTGCTTATATTAGATGGATTTTGTGTAATGGGAGCATTGTAAATATACCTTTTCTAGTATACTAACGTATACCAAGCTAGTACCTTACCGGTTACGAACCGATATCAATTGAACGTCGGTGCCCATAGTTGTATTACTAGAATCGGTATTAGTATACGTTTAAATGGTTTTGAATCAATCTAACATGTGTTTCTATTCATATAATGTTTATAAAATTCCAAATAGAAGGAATGATCACCAGGAAATATTGGCCCGATGGCAAATTGGTCACAATGGGGACCCTTTTAGTTGTTTCGGTTAAGAAATAATTGAATTTTTTGCATAAATAGGCGTTTTACCAAACGGGTAAGTGTTTCTAGGTAGGGTGTGAGAAAAAAGCAAAAATAGGTATGTCACCAATCCAATTGGCGATATTGAATTAAAAAAATTTGATTGTTTCAAACCCATTTGGTGACATAGATTTTTAATTCTATGTATGAATCTAGATTGGCGACATTAAGAAAAAAAAATTAGAAATTATTTAAATGGTTTGGCGACACAGAATTAAAAAAATTTGATTGTTCAAACTATGTTGGCGACATTGAATTCAATTCTATGTATTTATATAGATTGGCGACATGGAATTAAAAAAAATTGATTGTTTAAAAACCGTTTGGCGACAATCAATTATTAATTGTAGGGTTTAGGAAGGTTGGCCGGATTGAATTGTTTTCAAATAATTGTACCACTGGCGCTAATTGGTTTCAAGACTCACATTTAAAATAATATCAAAATTCTACAATTTTTCAGCTATTTATAGGTTAGACCCCAAGCTAAAATGGGCACAACCAACCATCACTCTTAAAAACAACTTTTTTCTTAGAAAACTTGCTTCCCCCCAAAACATTCCAACCACAACCAATGGCTTCATTCTGTCCATACCTGGTTAGATTATACTGGGGTGGTCGTTTTTCATACGTTAACGGGGCTGTTCAATATGATGATTCTCTGGTAACAACTAGCTTTATCATGCGAGCGGAGATGTCATTTGAAGATCTAGTTGAAGTCGTATGCAGTCATATTAACATTAACAAAGAATCGGTTACTGTTCAACTACTGCTTGCTTTCACTTTCCAAGGGTCCTCTCAAATATCCAAGATCTTCAGCGATGATGGGGTTCGAATGATGGACTATCTGGCCGTAGAGGGACATGGCCATTTTGTTGCGGAGATCTACGTTGAATGGCAAGAAGCTCCTCCATTACAGCATATTAGTTTTACTAACTTGCTGCGTGACGTGGCCAACGTAAATGTTGATGCGCCCTTGGATTTTCACATTGATGCGGAATCAATCCAAGTTGCTACCGGCAACGACCAAAACGATGAGGTAGGTTCCCCTATGACGGATGAAGAAACCGTTGCGGTACCTCAATATGTTGCCGGTAACGAGCAGAACGACGGTTTCGACGAGTCCGGAAGCGGGGACTCTGAAGACACGGAAGATAGTCAACCCAAAGCACCCGTATCAGATCAAAGTTCCTCTGAAGACGAGGCCTCAGCCAGTCAGCCCCCCCCCCCCCCCGTGACCGAAGACACTGGCGGATTAGCTTTGCAGTTACTTCCACATCAACACAACGTTCCCGAAGATGATGTGGAGTTAAGTGATTACATGGTTCCGGATTACGAAGATGACGACTTTGTCTTATGGAACCCACGTATGAAAGATATCCGTGTTGGTATGTATTTCAAATCCAAAGATGAGGTTGACGGTGCAGTTAGACAGTGGAACGTTCGACGTGGTTGAGAGATGTTCGTAAAGGAAAGCAAAAAAAAATTATACAAGGTCGTATGTTACAGCAGAAGACCAAAAATTGTAAATCCTTTCGGTGGTGCTCGAAAGTGCGAGTGGCGTTGCACCGCAACCAAAAAGCCTGACGCCCATTATTGGAGAATTATTGTGTGGGGTCCCGAACACACATGCTATTCAACGGTGGTACGTAACAGCAACAAAAGTTTACGGTCGAAGGTTATCGCTACACACATCGTCCCACAAATTCGTGCAGACATTAAGTTTAAGGTAAAACAGATTCAAACGTATGTCAAGCAACATTTGAACGTTGATGTTACGTATTCTAAAGCGTGGCGAGCACGAAGAAAGGCAATAGAACTTATCTACAGTGACTGGGACAACAATTTTGAGGCGCTACCCACGTATATCACTCGGTTGCAGGATCGAAACCCAGGCACGGTTGTTTCTTTCTATAACCATCCACAGGGAGAGCAGTATTACCCCACATTTGAATATGTGTTTTGGGCCTTTGGACCCTCTATCCGTGCGTTTCATCGCTGCATGCCTGTCATCTCGGTTGACGGGACACATCTAAGAGGACCGTACCAAGGTAAGTTGTTGATTGCTGTAACAAAAAATGCCAACAACTACATCATGCATATGGCTTATGCTGCGGTTGACGAAGAGACCGTACATAGTTGGTGTTGGTTTTTCCAAAATCTTGAAGAATATGTCTCCCTTCGTAGCATGGGTCCATTGTGTGTTATATCCGATAGACACAACGGCATAATTAATGCAATGGAAAACCTTCCAGGCTGGATGGAACCCAACGCCTACCATCGTTATTGTCTTCGTCACATTAGAAGCAATTTCAGTGGGAGGTAGTGAGCCAGTTAGTCCCGGTTTTACCTTGCCGGTTTAACTTGTGCAACCTCTTATGCTCACTAGGCTGTATGCTGATAGGGTGCGGCACCTGTTGCACCATCCAAATTGTCTCATTACCCGTTGCGGATAATGATGTTCGACAATAGCCCAATATATCAATGGGCAGGTACTCATCCAGCTTTTCATACCACTTCTGCAGATTGGTGGCAGCTTTCCAATGATATCATTGTAAGGGGTCCAGATAAACTACAAAAAAAAAATATAGTTAGTTACAAAGAATTGAACAAAATAAATACGATGACCACAAAATAATTATGTGGCTCCGGTGTAACAATTGCAGTTGAGAACGATATGTTCTCAAGCAGTGTGACGGGGTTCCAGAGAAGTTGAGTTTCTGCTCTTGCCACCTATACAATGAACATGTGTCAATTTACAAAAACATGAGTACTATTATATTTTTCGTAATTTGCATAGTACTATAAGTTTGTTACTGTAAATTACCGAGCTGCCAACGGAACGGAATGATCAAAATTTACGTCTATCTTCGGGCCTATGCTTCGAAACCTTTCCAATTCCCAAAGTTGTAGAATGAAGGCTGGGCCAGAAAGGGCCGTTACATCGGGTGCTGTGGCATCACACAGGTTTCTATACAGACAGGCTAAAACTGCACTACCCCAACTGTACGATGAACATCTTCATAGATCATCTAAAAGTTTTAGACGGTGCAACGAAATTCTATTGTTGGCATGATCTGGAAGTATTGTGCAACCAATAAGATAAAATATTATCAAACGTGCACGGATAACGCACTCTTGGTTGCTTGCTTCAACTTCAGAAAATGGTTTCTCTAACTCGCTTATAATTGTAGGTGACTTAAGAGCTTTGCTAAGAAAATCATTTGGCTCGGGTGTAAAACCTAACAAAGTTTCACACATGTTGATGGCCAGCTGCTCTGTAATAGGAGTTTCCGGACCCGATACCACAACACCCTCTATCGGTAATCCCCACAACACGTTGATATCCTGTAGGGTGATGGTGGCTTCACCCACAGGTAGATGAAATGTGTGCGTTTCTGGCCTCCGCCGCTCAACCAACGCAGTTATCAGTGAGTGGTCCAGGTACCGATAACCACAGCTTAACACCCCACCAAGCCCGGCTTCTTGTATGATACTTTTTACCCGTTCATCTAGCGGGTTTTTAGCAAGAAATTTCCATAAACTTCTATCACCGCGTTTCACCATTAGGGGTTCGTTGTATTTTTCAGGATTTGTGAAAACACACAACGCACGGTGGTCGTTGTGTAGAAACAACACATTGTCTTCAAGAGGACCCGGGTGTAAGTTCTAATTCATTTTCAGATCACTGCTAAATATATCAAACTTTGAAAGATTTTGAGACTGAGATGATTGTCTGAACTTGAGTTTGCGACCTCCTCTATTGTACATATAACAAGCTCTTATCATCCATCTCATCCATCTTCCTGCAAATCCTCTATTCACGAAATGAAAGATTATTCACTGAAGGAAATCATGTCATACACACATAGCTGCATGTATAGCTGCATGTATAGTAGTAATAAAACAACCATCCAAATATAACCATGCAAGTGCTCGTGATCAATCTTTGTCACCAATCCATTTTTATAAAATGGAATAAAGACAAACAAATGCAAGACCCGTGACTTATTTTTTAATCAATGTCGCTATTTGGTTTTTAAACAATCAATTTTTTTTCTATGTCGCTAAACCGATTTTTTTTTAATCTTTGTCGCCAATCTAGATTGGGACATAGAATTTGCAATTCAATGTCGCAAACACAGTTTGAAACAATCATATTTTTTAATCTATGTCGCCAAATGGGTTTGAAACAATCAAATTTTTTTAATTCAATGTGGATTGGTGACATACCTATCACTACTAGAAAAATGACCTATCTTGACACACATTTAATGACACGCGAGAACTCATGACACGCAAAAGCGCGTGTCATTAAAAA
Organism: Ambrosia artemisiifolia; assembly: GCA_032199755.1. Lineage (NCBI taxonomy): Eukaryota > Viridiplantae > Streptophyta > Magnoliopsida > Asterales > Asteraceae > Ambrosia > Ambrosia artemisiifolia. Next base: position 34,404,870 of record CM063514.1, read on the forward strand.
GTCGTCGTATTTTAAAAAAAATGTTCAAACAATGACACTCTTTTTTGCGTGTCAACAATCTAATGCCAAGATTCTAAAAAACATGACAGTATAAGAATTGGGTGTCATGTTTAGTGTCAATATTTCACATTTTTTTCATTTCCCTCCCACACATAATTAATCTCGCGCCCTCTCTCTCTTCCTCTATTATTCCCAAAAACACTTCAGATCTTCTAAAAAAAACCCTCGTAAACCCTCTGCTAACAAAATCAAACCCTATCGCGTATTGTAACCCTCTGCTAACATAATCAGAAAATCGAACCTGTAATCTGTAACTTCAGAAGCCATCATCGCTGACACGATAGGGTTTGATTTTGTGGATGTCGTACTTTGTGGATGCCGTACTTTGTTGTTGCCGTCCTCGATCTCTAACTCTAAGATCATTCTTTTCTTTCACTGGTTTTGAAGATGTTGTCAAGGTAAGAGTTCTATGTGATTTATTATTTGATGAAATATTCATTATCTTTTGTTATTTATTCTAGCAAATTAGATGATCTCTTATTTCACTTTCATTCCACTTTAACATTGTTTAGATTTTGTTTATACACTGCAATTATGTAGTAATATTATCTTTATTCTATTTGCTATTTTTCGTCAGATTGTGTGGCCTTCCTCTTCCAAATCTCAAAAACACTCCAGGGACTTGAAGTTACTGTCAATCGCATCCATTGTTGTTAATTTCGGTAAAAAACCTAAGCAGGTACTGTCTTCATTCAGTTCATGCATTGTTGTTAATTTCAGTAACTTGCTTTGATTTCGCATCCATGTTAAATCGATAGGGGCAATTTTATATGTCTATTAGGTGTTTGATGAAATGCACCAGTGGGTTTCTTTGTTTGTCTTCTCTTATCATGTTTAGGGTTTTAATTAAATTGTTGAATTTGGTTGTAAATTTTGGTGTAGATTGATGATCGGAATGTTGGGATTCGACTGTTTAAGTGGTTGCTTATTGTTGGCATCAACTTGATGATAGTTTGTTCATATAATACCTTGTAATTGCACCTTTATAATGGTTCCACATGTGTTAAAGACGTGGAATGGGCCCCCGCCATCTTCATCTTCCCCTTTTTCTCTTTCTGTCAATAAAAATTAACGCCCCTGCCAAGATATCGACTACTAAAGGTATGTATTTTTTTTTACCCTCATCGTGAATTCGTTGTTGGATCTAGGTTTTCTTTGTCTTCTTCGCTATATTTTTGTTGGGATTAGTTTTTTGGTTTGTAGAGACAGTAACCGATGGTGTTGGGGTTGAGTTTTTTTTTTGTAGGGCAACGATGGTGTTGGGTGAGGAAGACGGTTGTGGTTACGGTTGTAGGTGGACCGTTGTTAGCTGGGGATGACGAGAGGTGGTCGACGACCTATGATGGCGGTGTTGGTTGTGGCGTCGTTGTTACCAGGTTCGATTCCAGAACCCTAGCTGGCAACTGGTGTGGCCGGAGTTGGTTTACGAGTGGCAGGTAGACATGCCGATGGTTGTATGTGCCTCTACGATGTGAACATAATGAATGCTAAATGGGTATGTGACAGGTATTGCATTGTTGTTTTTTTACATCTTTGTAAGTCAGTTGGTACAGGTTGTGGTTGACTGCCTTCTCCATGTTCTTAGCTGTTCAAGTGTAGCTATGGGCAATGATGACATTTTTGTCTAATAAGTATGGCATCCGCTATTGGTTTTAACATCGCAACCGGTTAATGTGTGCCATAGTATGTTTGTCATGTGCTTTTTTTCTTGGTCTTAGCGGTTTGGGATTGCCAAAGGCAATTGTGCGATAGCTGAATTATATTTGAAATATGGGTGTTGTTAGTGTACATTAGGAACTCATCATGAACTACTTCTATGATTATTAGAGGTTAGTATGACTATGAATTTCCTTTTGAGTTATCTATTGAGAATACAACAAGACAATTTGACAAATAATTGGCTGGTTCTTTATTGTTCAAAAAGATAATTTATAGAGGTTGAAATGCTTATGAGGGATGAATTTTCTATCAAGCTTAAACAAGCCAATTTAGCAATTAATATGTTGACTTTTGCTCAACTTCGTTCATAAAAAGAAGATTCTTTTAAACCTTTTTTTTTGCTTACTTGCAAAAAATGTATGATACAGGATAGCAAATTTCAGATATGCTGAGTTGCGGTTCAACATTCAACACTGCAAATCTTAATAAACTTCGATGGACGCATAGTTATATTTATAATCTTAAATATGATGATTTGGTGTTTTTAGTTACATTATATGTATATAGATAAAGTTAATAAATGCAATAAACAGCAACAACAGTTCATAATATAACATATTTTGGGTTTTTTTTTTCATTTTATTTTATAGGTTCATCTTCTCTCTCGACGGGTCATAACGGGACCATAGAGAACCATATGTTTGTTTGCTCCGGTGAGAACAGAGTAACAAATACATTGACTTGACCCATAATGAGTGATTGGAGGTAGATAGTTACATGCCATCCTTGCCAATTCTCAGTTGAGCACTATTGGATAGCTTGACATGAAATCATGGTAGTAACTTGGCTAACTCAACTCTTAAACTGTTTGACTTTCCGCGGCGAAGCGCGGGATTAATAACTAGTTTAGGATTATGATGTGTTACACCATTTAAGCAGGTAACCTATTCCTATGTACAGTAACCTGCTCGAGGCAAGCAATTTGAGCAATCTCAAACAAGCACATGCCCCTCCTGCCCCTCCAATAACTGATTTACATCATATCAGGTGTGTGCTTGATTTTTTATATGTTTTACCTTATATGCTTGATTTAAGTTCTTAAGCAAAGATATTACGTTGAGCATCAAACATATGCTTTGAGAGACATAGATATACTTGGAAAAATGGGCATGTCAGGTAGAATGACAGGTCATAATGGATTCGGGTGAAAACTAATTACTTATAAAAAGTGTTGTTTTATTGTCTGAATAAGTATTGCTCTATGGTTCGGATTAAGGTTGTAAAAAATAAAGGTTTATCTAACATGTTACCCATTTGAACACATTCTAGATTTACATAACTTTTAGGTTGCATGTTTCGACTCGTTATGTCAATCTTGCTGCCTATTTTGACCTGTTCTTTATTATATGTGTAATGTTCATGACTTTTTTATAGTGCATTTACAGGTTTAGGCATGCAATTACTAAATCCCACATCATCAAGTATTGTGTTGCAGAACACTTATAGATATGATGGTTCACTACATTGGGGCTTTAGTACTTTTGATTTCTCCTGATCATGTATTTATATGGTATTGATGAAAATCTGAAATTTTTATTGTTTTTATTAAAATTTTTTTTTTGAATTCAGGTTTATAATATTCTTTATTATGAAGTGTTATGACATCGCTTTGTCTGAATTACAATGTCTAAACTTTAAAAGTTGTTTTTCACCATGTAAACAAGGAAGAGGTATGTACAGAATCTTTAATAATTCATCTATAGGTTGGGTTCTAAATTTTGTTAATTTGCAGCATGTAATACACAATATTAGGTTAACTATGTTATTAATGAAAAGAAGTCACTGGTACTTTGGATTTTAATTACAATGAACTTTCTTTTAAGTTATATCCAAAGACCAATTTATTGAGTTATTACATTTATACGATTCTTGTTTAACCTTTTCATTAATTAGCAAGAATTTCCATTAACAGGTTCGAACTCATTTCGCGAGGCCAAACTGGAAGAAAGTTTTCTCCAAAACTTGTAAAAACATGCTGGTGCCAGAATCACATATCCTCATAAGGTAAGATATCTACCTGTCTCTACCATATTCAATATATTCATCTCTGTATGTACAACATGTTCTTTGGCTTTTTAACATGTGTTCCCTTTAATCAATTCAGTATCATTACACCATCATCTATTATGTTCATTATATCAGCTAAATTATAATTTCCTTTTAGAGCAGGCTTATAATAGTCCTAAACCTTATAGTATAAGAATTTTTGCTACTGCAGGGGAAGGATACGGACCAGAATGAGGTGAATAAGATACGGTAGGCGGTCAAAACAGGCATCAGTTACTGCGGCAGGCTCTACAACTACAAGAAAGATGGAACCCCCTACTGGAATCTACTCACCATCACTCCTATCAAAGATGATAACGGTCAAGTTATGTCGCAACCTTCATTTTCATGTGATCCGTATGTTTAGGTATAGACTAACATAATGTATTGACACAATATTTTTGTAACCGTTAATACTTGTGGTAGGATTCGATAAATGCTTATATTGTAAAAAGATTTTTTGGTGGTATATATAATAAATGCAGTTTTATTATGTAATTTATTGATTTTGTAATTATAAATTTAAATATAAATCCAGGGATATTAGTCATTTTGCAGAATTTTTTTTTAGGTAAAAAAAAAACCATGACACGCAAAATGAGTGTCACAAAGGTGTGTCAAGAATGTATGTCATTAAAGAGTGTTATTAAAGAGTGTCATTAAAGCGTGTCATAAATGCGTGTCAAAAAAGCGTGTCATGAACGCGTGTCATTGAAAGATGACACGCGCTTGCGTGTCATAAAAATTTAATGACATGTTCTTCCTTGACACTTTGCTGTGTGTCATACACACCCTTTTATGACGCGCAATGCGTGTCAAGATAGGGGTATTTTTCTGGAAGTGTATTTTTGCTTTTTCCTCACACCCTACCTAGAAACACTTACCCATTTGGTAAAACGCCTATTTATGCAAAAAATTCCTATTTATCAGCTGGACGTAAATAACGCCTTCTTGCATGGGGATTCAGATGGAGAAGTCTACATGTAGATTCCTTAAGCTTTTCATAAGAATGAGTCTACAAGCTAAAGAAGTTCTTATACAGACTGAAGGAAGCTTCTCAAAAATAGTACCAAAAGTTCATTGTTACTGTGGTCAGGATCGGTTTTAAACAAACAAAAGTCGACCATTCATTGTTTAATTTAAAATGGTGATACATACATAAGGATTAACATCAAATACACAGTGAAAGAAAAATAGGAAGTCATAGGAATGGTATCAAACGGCATTGGAACCGTCTCATTGAACCCTACGATCTTAGTTTTTAGGTTTTCTATTTTGTAGGTTTTTAGCTTGTAGTTTTTAGAATTTTTGTTATATCATTGTGTCTTTTATGTTGGATTATGCCTTTTTTTTCATCATCATGTCATTTTTATGATTCATTGTGTCTTATTTCTTTGGCATTGTGTTATATTTATTGCCATTGTGTTATATTTCGTGATTTCTTGTGTTTTTAGTACTCTTCTCACCCTTCTCATTTTTTATACACTATGTAGGATAATCTGACCCACATACGTAATTGCTCTCCTATATATATGGCCACTGTCATACTAGAGGGAAATGGTTTTAACAAGATTTAACAAGTCAAAGTTTGTTTTCTATAAGAACGGGAGTTATATGATCATGGAACTCAAATAAGCAACAAATGATGGCATTCTCCAATCTCCTCTACCGAAGTTGAATATGTTGCAACCAACGCAGCATCCTAAGTAGATACATATTAAACCGTAAACATTTTCAGCCAAGTTAAATCATACAGATTTTGTGAAATATATACATACCATTACACACACACACATAGAGATATTAAAAGATTAAAATCTTTCCTAATGCATAACACGGACTGCAATCTGAAATATGGCCCATGAAACAAAAAAGATCTAAGGCCACTTTCCGTCCATTTCCAAACCAATAGTAAGATCGGGTGCTCATAACTCTCCATTCAATCAAGTTGGCACCAAGCGACTTTTACAAGAAGATGAATGTATAGCAGTACCCATAACTAGAGGCAGCTTGTGAATCCACGTAATCCCAAAACAGCACCAGCAACATATGAACAAGAAGATGCCGCTGGACGTTTACCATATTTGAGGTTAACATCCTTCAGTCGGATTCCACTACATGGCTTCCCTTTGGTACAATCGAACTTCACTGCCACTCGTGTGGCTGATGTCCCATGTACATCTTCATACACGACGTTGCTGATCTTTACTCCCGCCACGTGATTGGGGCATTTTTGATTGTTTGGGCAGTAATTCGCATCTATTATGATTGGGTTTTGCACGTTCACCATTGTTGAATGCTGGAATAAAACATTTTTCACAAACCCGTTGCTACGCCTTGCCCATGTTTTGATCCTGACGCCATTTTGAGTACCTATAAATGTTGTGGTTTTTACCGTTACATTCTGGACACCGGGTTCTTGCAAGTCCCACCCTAGACTCCCAATGCTGCATGCACGAGTTAAGTACATCAATAGGTAGTTCACATATGTAAATAATTCAAAAGAACTGAAAAAAATAGTCTCGGTGAATAATATTTTCTATGTATTGAATAACTGAATCAGATCCTTAATGAAAATGATAACGTTAACGAACTAATGATAATTAAAAGATCAATAACTATTATAATATTCAGATTATATCTAGAATAACATAACTAAAACAAACATGAAGAGATATGATATTTAAAATAATAATACCAAACAATATTAAAATGCCATGTTATCAAGTGTACCTTATGCCATGACCTGGGCCACATGCCACCTTCTCTATCCAAATATTTGAGTTTCCTGGCCCTATTGAGATGCAATCATCTCCTGTGGAGATCTTAGAATTCAAGATGGTCACACCAGTTGATGATGTTAAGTGGATTCCGTCTGTGTTTGGACTCTGCCCGGGTGCCACAATGCTCACTCCTTGTAGTTTAGCATTGTTGCATGCATAGAGTAGAATGTGAAACATTTGGCTGTTTAATGACCTCAAGTTACTTATCACTATGTTTTGGGAATGGTAGATTCCAAGTGACTGCAACACAAACATATATATACATAATTTCATTATAATATCACAAAAGAATGTAAACTACAAAAAATGGCATTACAAAATAATTATGGTCATACCGTAGCTCCTTTAGGACATGTCTTTCGAGATGATTTGCAAGCCCATAGAGGAGAGCCTTGGGCATCAAGGGTGCCACCAGAGATGGTAACATGGTTAACCCTATGGAACTTAATCCAGACTTCCATGTTACCAATTGCATTGTAACTAGAGGGAGCCACCAAGGTACCATCTATCTTGAATGTAATGGCTTTGCTCTTACATGCCTGGCCAGCAAATGTAACCGCGGATGCAATCAAATACCTGCCGCGTGGCACATAAATGATGGCCGGATTAGTGGAAGCACAAGCCAAGTTCCATGCTTTTAGGAATGCATTTTTTGAGTCTGACCGGCCGTTAATTTTGGCTCCTAAACTGACGACATTGTAGGTACTTATAACTTTGGCTGATGAATAGTGAAACACTAGAAATAACAAGACTGGGATGACTAATGCGATACGCTTAAAGAACATGATGGATCTCTCTTTGTATGTACTTTCGTTGGATTAAAGAGTTAATGTAGATTGTGTAATGAAGACCTCTTGATTTTGTTATTTATAGGAGCTAATAAAGTATAAGATGCATGTATAAAAGCGCACAATAAGGGTTTGCATTAGTGGTAATGATTGATAAGAAATCCGTATAGATCGATAGAGATACGTACCGATCAAATGTCAAATGTATGGTAACATGCAGAAAATGATTGATATTTGTAAGTTTTAATTCATTTGCATGTTAAAACATTTATTTAAAGTCACATGGGCAAGGCAATGCATATGAACGTACGCACATGGTTTAATGGAATGTCAACCATAATGAAGTATCTCATCAAATGTATTCTCATTGTTGTAACAGAGAAAATAATCAAGGATACTTTAATATATGTTAGTTGAAAAACTACTAATGGATTTTGTATGCTTACAGACTAGTGATGATTCTAGTGAGGTTAACCTTAACTAATTATTAAGAAATATTTAGCATTATATCATAGATATCATTGTTACCGATAGGTTATTGTTGTTGAAGAAGGTAATTCAATCAAGTGACTGTTGGTACACGTGTGCATGTGTGTGCATGGATGATTTGAACGTTTGCATGAATAAGTCAAGCTTCAAAGTTTGTTCAGTTTTTTCCTTTAATATTCCTAGTCTTTTGTTATTCCTGATTTCCAGTATTAGTTTGTTAGTTTCTGATTTAGTCATTGTTACCGTTTGATTGTAAGCCTATATAAGGCCTTGTTTCTCATTGAATAAGAATCATCCATTCTAAGCATTTCTTTCTTGATTATTATCTTGGTTGCTCTAACAGTTGGTATCAGAGCCAACCAGGTTCTAATCATTCTCATTTCCTCTCTCGCACTACTTTCTTTCTTTCACTCTCAATGGCTAATACTAATTCCGGTGTAATCAATCCTATTATTCCCACATTCAAAGGCGATGGTTATGAGTTCTGGGAAATTCGAATGAAGACTATTCTCATGTCACAAGACCTATGGGATTTTGTTGAAAATGGTTTCAATGATGCTGATGCTGATAGAACCAGACTCAGAGAACACAAAAGGAAGGATGCAAAAGCACTAATTCTTATTCAATCTGACGTCCATGATGAGCTTTTCTCTCGTATTTCAAGAGCTACAACATCAAAGCAAGCATGGACACTCCTACAAAATGAGTATGAAGGAGATTCCAAAGTCCAGATGGTAAAGTTACAAGGGCTCCGTAGAGATTTTGAAACTATGCATATGAAGGAGGGAGAACAGGTTGGAGATTACTTGTCAAAAGTCATGAAGATTGTCAGTCAACAAAGAGCCTATGGTGAAATTATTACTGATCAGAAAGTTGTGGAGAAGGTCCTGAGAAGTTTGCCTGTGAAATGGGATCATGTTGTAGCAGCCATTAAGGAGTCTAAGGATCTCAGTGTGCTTACACACTACAAGAAAATGAAGCTAATGCAACCCCGGTAAAATGTTGCATTAGGCCTTGAAAAGGTTGCATTAGGCTTAATGCAACCTTTTATCAAAGGTTGCGTTAGGCGAAGTTGCATTAGATGTAATGCAACCTTTTTATTAGCAAATGCAACCCTTTTAAAATGAGTTGCATTTACTATTTGATTGCAACCTTTTTAGTATGCAACCTTTTTACATTCTAATGCAACTTTTTTTATACTTATACACAACCTTTATTACATTCTAATGCAACTTTTTTAATACTTATACGCAACCTTTATTACGGTTTTAGTTACAAATATGCAACCTTTTCTACACTCAAATGCAACTTTTATCATGTATTTAGCATAAAAATGCAACCTTTTTTTCCAAATAAATGCCACATTTTTTATAATTTTTAGTGACAATGGAACATGTTTACATTCAAATGCAACTTTGTTTTAATCACCACAGTAGCTATAAATATGCATTTGTATCTAAGCTAAGCTATAACAATAGTAACATAGATAGCATAAATAATGTATTGTACATTCATAAATAAAGTTACTCGATTATTTACAGCATATTCAAACTAAAGTAAATTTTCTTCAAAGATCTTGAATAGGGGATTGTGCAACCTCTTCTAGTCTCCCTTGTTCGACTAGACTGTTCAAACTTTCGAGTAAGAATAATTCCCCAACAAACACTCTCAAAGATGAAGGTGTCGCTAACCAAGTGAAATAAGCACTGCGAATAAAAAGATGATGATGTTAGTCCTACATTATCAACTTATAATTAAAAAAAGGTGTCATAATAAACGCCTCATACTAACAACAAAGACAAATGTATTCTTTTGTATGTATCATAATCAACAAACACAGCAAAAAAAAATCAAAACATAGAAGGATACAGTACAATAACCTCAATAGCAACTTCAATCAGATAAGAATAATCATTTTGCCATAAGTGATTCACCTGAAACAATAATATATAATTGATTTACTGGAACTTCACAATAAATACTTAAAAAAACTGATAATAAGTCCAACCTGCACACTAAGAAAATAAGCTTAATACATAGTAACAGATTCAAAATCTCCTTAATGGGGTCACTTGATTGTGATTTTTGACTCAAATATGTTTTGTCCCAAGTTTACATTCATAAGAGTTCAACAAAATAAACATTACATACCCCATGTGATTCAACCTTAGCAAGTCCAAGCTTATTCACCAAAAAACATAAACCTTGTTCTCCTTATTGAATCCTCTTCGAGACCCATTCATGGGTTGTTTATCTCCTTCATAGTAAAATATTAACATTCACGAAGTTAGATAACATCACATAATGCCTGATGAAACAAATTAGTTGTAAATAATGTCGCATTATATACATATTCGTCTCTATCTAGAATATAATTCACTCACCTTTTCCTGTAGGTTGCTTCACTCTTCAACTCTTTACCCAAACTTCGAATTTTGGGTTACTTGCCATCACATGCCCCTAATATGATCACAACCATCTTGCACACGCTAGTTCTCTCTGTGACTAAAAGTCCCCATATGCATAGCAAGGTTTGTAACTTTGTATATAGATAATGATACCTGGTTATCATTCCATGGAGTGTCAACCAAATGGTAACTCTGTATTTCTTGCCTTTTATGAAAACAACTAACAAATTTATTTGATAGCAGCCTGTTAGCAAATTTTAAAAACTAGCGGGATTACACCAGCGCACTCAGATGGGCGGGAATTAGGTTGGTTTTTTGTGCACTATAAAAGACAGTCATAACATGCGTAATAGTATATCGACATGAATACTAGTTTGACCGGTTACATGAAAAAGGTTTGAAATTGTTGCTTCTAATATTCAGATGTTCTTGACAAATTGTGATAACAGGAGATTATAAATCAAACATAAAGTTTCAGAAAGTATCTTTGGATTTCTACCTTCAACTCCATATTGCTTTAATACGATAGTAGTTTTACAATATCTCAATTCATACACACTTGACATAACATGTTAACATAATATAATAAGTATGTAATTTGCTTCAGCAGTACACCATAGTTGAATTTGACCAGTGAGTGGGAAAACATGATGCCTAATCAACTTATATGATGAAAAAAAGCACATATATGGACATGTAACATAATAATCAAATTGATATATACTATGATAGGAGTTTAATATTTTTTTTTTGTAAATTAAAATATAAAAAATAATGACTACAATGGAGTTGGACAGTTGGTTCAAGAATACAGCAATATCATGATCAAAGTAGGAATTAGAAAAACAAACATGAAGCCTATAAAACATATCAAACAAAACCTATAAACTATCGATTTCTCTTTAAACCAAGAAAGTCAATGGAGTAGATGAAAGACTTGTTCTAATACCTGAAAATGAATGCAATTATGAAGGTGAAAGCAGGTGTTTAGTTGTTCAAAGCCAGGGGCTTTATGGTTCAAGAAGTTAAAGAATTTCCTATACATAGTTCAAACCACATTGAATAAACATAAATCCAAATATATTCCTGTAAACAAAGGCACAAAACTTGAAGATTTTCTAGCGGAAGCGATTTTGGTATTTGGTTTGGTTTATTGGTTTGGCCTTGCGGCCGAGGGCCGCTTTGGTCTCTAGCTTGCGACTCTCAAACCGACTTGTGGATTGTATAAGAAATATAGAGATAGAACAATTGTTATGAGATTGATAATAATATTTTGGTACTTTCAAATGAGGAGATAACATCCTCCTTATATACAAGAATGAAAATACATAAAATAAGAAATGAGCTAATATAAAGGCACAAAATAAGGTGCTAGTCTTGAGGCACAAATCTTGGAGGCACAAATCTTGGGCATGATGGAAGGCATGATGGAGGAAAACAAAGAGAGAAAAACATGGAGATAAATTATCTCCAATACTCCCCTTCAAGTTGGAGCGTGAATGTTACGAACGCCCAACTTGCCAGGTAATATTTCGTTCTTTTCGAACACTCCCCTCAAGTTGGAGTGTTTACTTTTCTTGCGGATTCAAAGATTTGGAATCCAATTTTTCTTGCGAGATCAAATGTCCCGACTTTCCTTTTTTGCAGGTTCAAAGGACCCGACTTTCTTTTTCTTGCGAGTTTAAAAAAACCCGACTTTTCTTTTGCGGGTTCAAGGAACCCGACTTTTCTTTTTGCGAGTTCAAAAGGACTCAACTTTTCTTCTTGCGAGTTTGAAAAACTCGACTTTTCTTCTTGCGGGTTTAAAAGGACCCGACTTTTCTTTTCGTGGGTTCAACAAACCCAAATTTTCTTCTCGCGAGTTCAAAAGAACCCGACTTTTCTTTTCTTGCGAGTTCAAAAGAACTCGACTTTTTTTTGCGAGCTATGAAAACTCAACTTTTTTGCGAGTTCAAAGAACTCGACTTTTCTTCTCGCGAGTTTAAAAACCCGACTTTTCTTTTTCTTGGTCTTCAATTTTCTCCATCTTGCTTTCGCCCGTCACATCCTCCCTTTTTATTATTATTATTATTATTATTATTATTTTTTTTTTTCTTTAATCATATCTTTTGAAAAAGTAGATTTTTTTCGTAACTCAAGACTTGCCCCTTTTTTTGTGTTTTAACTATAAAATAAAGATCCAAAAGTAACACCCCCCAAACCAATCCAATCCAATCCAATCCAATTCCATTCCATGCCCTCACTGCTTCCCTCTCCCTTTCCTTGTTGTAGATGCAGATCTAGAAGAAGGTTACTTTATAAGAAGGCTTGAACTTAATCAGCTTACCTTCAGCAACAGAATTTTTCAACTGAGTTAACGACTTCTTAAATATCTTCGGTAGATTCTGCTCCTTCTCCCCAATCCGCCATTTCTATTCTTTTTTTTTTTATAAATACAAGAATATTCCTGTTCTCCTACCGAGGGTGTTCGGATTTCTTGTGGTGGTTGACGGGTATATTGTAGGCGTGGTCAGAGGAAAGAGTAGGAGTCGAGAAGTGGTGGTAGGGAGGCCACGGGTTAGGTAGTGGTTCCAATGAAAAGGTTTGTTTGATTTGGTATTTTGAGTTTGGGAAGCAGTGGGTTGTTTTTTTTTTATTTTGGGTTTTGGTCGAGCGGTATTAGAACCTGCTCTGATACCATGAAGATTTTCTAGCGGAAGCGATTTTGGTATTTGGTTTGGTTTATTGGTTTGGCCTTGCGGCCGAGGGCCGCTTTGGTCTCTAGCTTGCGACTCTCAAACCGACTTGTGGATTGTATAAGAAATATAGAGATAGAACAATTGTTATGAGATTGATAATAATATTTTGGTACTTTCAAATGAGGAGATAACATCCTCCTTATATACAAGAATGAAAATACATAAAATAAGAAATGAGCTAATATAAAGGCACAAAATAAGGTGCTAGTCTTGAGGCACAAATCTTGGAGGCACAAATCTTGGGCATGATGGAAGGCATGATGGAGGAAAACAAGGAGAGAAAAACATGGAGATAAATTATCTCCAATAAAACTAATGTTAAAAGGAATATAACAATAACTAGAAAAATCCTCACCTTCAAGAATAATCGTGGTAGAGGATTCGAGAATTATAGTAGAGAACCACTCTTGCTTGCCCTCATCCACATGTCTCGTATATTAGATGAAACGATATTAGACAGGTGGGCCGACTTAGGGTTAAGTGGGGGAATAGAGGTTGAGATCGATGAACTAGAGACCTAAAATTTAGGATAGGGGAGTGAGAAACTGAGAATTAATTTAGAGGGAAACCAAATTGGGGAGGGAGTTTAAACTTTTTTGGGCGGGGAAAACAAAACTAATTGATGACAATTTTACATAGTTACAAGACTCTCTCCAATGCATCCTTAACCATCAGACTGTCCGTTGTGACCCGCGAACCACAAACTTGTCCACGTGGATAGCGAGCACCACGACACCCCCACGTGATTGCCTGCGCGAGCGACCGTACGTGAGCCAGCTTGCGTCCGTTAGCGGGCTGGCAACAGTTTAGTGTAATGTTTTTTTAGTGTAATGTTTTTTTAGTGTAATGTTTTTTTAATGTAATTTTTTTAGTAATGGAATGTATTTTTCTTTTTATTTAATCTTAATGTTTTATAAAAAAAATGTGGTAAATATTTAAATATATTTGGTAAAAAAACACCCGCTCACCTTGACCCACAACACGACCAATCAATCAACCGCCGGCCGCAAGCCAGTGACATGTAAGCGTCGACGTGACAAAATATTATTTGATAGATCCACCACTCACCTCTACCCACAACATATAGTCTCATGCCCTTCCTAGCCCTTACCATTGGAGCAATTGTGCCCTTTGAGGCCCTTAGTAATGGTGTACTTACTTATGGATGAGAGTTTGTATTAGCGAGAGCCGATGTCGAGTAGCTCACGAGTGCCTTGGCTTGTCCACACCCCTAATCATACTTGTCGTTAATGGTTTTACGTCAGGTTTTAATGAGTCATGTTATACAACAATGGGGATCGAATAATATATGACACATGTCTTAATGGACCATATATGGGCATGTTATACATGATAATTCATTTTGAACCATTGTCAACTTCATTGTGTCGTTTCATGTCCTAAAGGGTTACATACGTTTTAATTTGTCATGCTAGACCATAATATGCAATAATAGATCTTACATGTCTTACATTGTTATTATTATTTTAGGCCATAAAGGGTTAAATCAGGTTGTAGTGAGTCATGTTAATCGTAATGGGCCATAATATATCACCCATGTCTTAATAAACCATATTAGACCTTAATAGTCACTAGGGCTCTTAGTAAACCATGCTTAGCATTAGTGTTGTCATATTGGGCCTTAAACGGTTATATTGGCCTATTGGGTTGTAGTGAGTCATGTCAAACCATAGTTGTCAATAAGAGATCACACATGTTTTATTGGACTTTATTAGATTTTCATAGTTATGATAACTCTTAACGACTCATACCATATTGTAATTGGCGATAACATATGTTACATGTCTTAAACAGACCCATATTGACCTTAATTGACCATTATGGGCTTTACTAGGTCTTAATGGGTTATACCGAGTTACAGCGAGTCGTATTATATCGTGACGATAATAACATATCATACAATGTAAATGGATCATAGACTCATAGTGAGCCTTGATAGCCCTTGATGTTGCATGAAAGGATTTGTTATGTCATAATAAGCCTTAGCATGTTATACTGGGTCACAATGATTCATATTATATCATCATTGACCATAGTTGACCATAACTGAAAGTCATAGACTAATATAGTCATATTGACCCTAACGAGTCATCATTGACACAAATTAACCAATGATGACCCTAGTGACTATCACTAATCATAGTGTAGTCCCAAAATGCTAGATCTTAAGTGTGCACTAGATTGTTATCAACTAGAAACACCTATTTGTTAGGTGTTTTAGTTGATTAATCTATGAAAACTAAAAGAACTAGATGAATATTGTAAGAACCGACACACAAGAAACATAAAGACACGATTCCATTAAAGATTCAGCTTCAAACAACCATGGAATGATACAAGTTCGCACTACTATAAACTAAGTTCGCACCTTTACTACTTGTGCTCTCAAAGATACATTCAAAACCCTAACCCTAGCTGCACAAATGAGCTACTATTTATAGGGGAATGCTGAAGACTGCGAACTTAACATTAAGTTCGCAGCCGCCATCATTTAAGTGCGCAGACTAGGGTTTGTGCACTACAACTATGCATTAACTACATATTTAACCCTCCAACTTTAACAAACAACTAAACATGGTTAAACCTGGTAACTGTGGTCTCAAATTAACCCAACAATACTCCCCCTAGACCACAGCTACCAGTGCTACACAATCAATCTATCTCAACATCACTCAACTCCCCCTCTTCTCTTGCTTGACGTGCCGGGAGTGCCTGAACTATGCTTTCTTCAATGATTGGTTCTTCAGGTGGTGGCTCTTGAATGAACAACTCAGCTAGATCTACAGTTGTTTGATCTTGCTGAGTCTCTGGAGCTGTGCTTGGAGAGACTGGTGGTACTTGTGAAGGCTCGGGTTCAAGATCAACTGTTGCTTGAGAAGCTTTTGTTTGAACCTCTGGAGTGGCTTCAGCTTCTGATTTCTTTGCAGCAGCAGCAGCAACTGCAGCAGCTAGCGCTCTGTCATCTTTCGCTTTGTCAGCTGCGTTGATCTTCGCCACCAGATCGATTAGCTCTTGCTTTCGCTTCAGTGCTCTTTCCACAGCCCGTCTAAACAAAACAGCTTCCTCAAATAACGCATTTCCAGCACCAACATTTATCTGATTAGCAAAGAGAGTAGTTAGATCAGATGGATTTAGAGCAAACACGTCCACTGGATCAACTATTCTCAATGCTTCTGTGTTATCTCTCAGCTTAATCACGGCTTCACCGGTTCTGCTATCATAAAACCACTTCTTGAAGTCTGCCAGAAGCACAGGAAGCTCAGGACGAATGGGAACCCTAGTGACGACATCTGGAGGGTCTATCACATAAGTTATCATTCCCCGTCCGGTTGCAGGATCAATTCTTTTCTTCGACATCCTTCGCCTTGGCTTTTGTGGCTTCCATTCTTTGAAATCACGTGCACATTCATCTTCAATATACACAGACACCATGTTAGCATTGGAATCTCCAGAATGGTTTAGAAACGGTGTTCTGCACATCTCTCGAATGTCCCATCTTGGAAGGGACTTCAAGTTTGGTCTTCCCTTGAAATACTGAATGACGCCTCCCCTTCGCTTCACAAAGAAAAGACGCTTAAACCCATCATATCCCCAGCAGATAACTCTTTCCTGATGAGAAGCACGAGTGTGGTGAATAGTCTGGTGCAGTGCAGGAATGGTGATTGGCCTTCTTGGAAACCAACTAGCTTTCTCAGGATCCAATACATACCCATCATCCATTTCATACACAGTCTTTTCCCCCGCACCAATTTCTACAAACGTTTCAGGCATCTCGTCTTCGCTTATCTCATCTACATCGCTCTCTTCCTCCTTTCTCTCTTTCTCCTTTTCTTCTTCCATAAATTTTCCGAAATCAAAGACCTCATCAAATGTCAACTTTGGAGTATCGGAACCCTGAGTCTTTAACTCCTGAAGCATATCAAACATCTTCATCTGGACCTCAGTCTGAAACTTAATCAAATAGCGCTGATCTTTGACCACCTTTTCAAGACTTCGGTTCTTATGCTTCAACTTCTTCAGCTTCTTTCTCAACTCCAGATTATTATAGATTTGATTCTTTAGCATACAGATTTCCTTGGCTGCATTCTTTCCCACCTCCTTGGATAACTTCTCATACAATTCCTGATGCACCGGTTTTTGACGAGATGCACCAGGAACAGAAGATGATGGTACTGATTGTTTCTTTGCTGGTGGCTTGGGAATGGGTGGTCTGTCAGAGGAAGGGCCAGGCCTAGCAGTAGAGGGCCCTGGCCTGGCAGTGGAAGGCCCAGGTTGACCCTCCACACCAAACATCTGTTCCAGAATAGCTTCATTCTCCTCATCTTCTTCAGTCATAACCCTTGGCCTCTCAGACTCGGGCAACTGTTCTCTTCTTCTTCTTCTCTCTGCCTTTGCACGTTCAGCATTCAGTCTGGCAGCTTCAGCCATTTCGAGTTCTTCGGGAGTCAACGATTCTCTCCCTTCTTGTAGTAAACCAGTAGGCCTGTTTCTTTTGGTCGGCCTCTGAGGAACTGGATCAGATGCTGCCCTTTTACCAACAGATCTTTCACGGGCAACTTCTTCAGCAGTGTGCTGAGGAACAGTAGAAGCAGGTACAGTAGGAGCAGGTTCAGTAGAAGCTGGTTCAGTAGGTTCAGGTTCAGTTGCAGATGGTTGTTGAGTTCTAGCAGTATATTGTCGTCTTCTCTTCATCTCACTAAAAAGCTTCATGACAACTGGATAGCGTTGAGCAGAGTACATGCTTTCCAGCATCGGTTCCCAATCCGGTGTGTTGCATTCAGTAAAGAACCGTGCACCCTTGGCAAAACCATATTTATCACCAGGAGGCAGATCCTCATGCTGCGAGTTAATCATCATCTGAACAAACCGCGGATACATCGTCCATTTCTTCTTTGTGTCTTGGGCATTCCTCACCATACACTCAAATACCAAACCCGACAGATTAAAAGGCTCATTCTTGCAGATCTTAATCATGGCTGTTGCCCAGTCGGGACTGAGTGCATTATAACCCCCTTTTCGGTGACATAAAGACATCAGGAATACATGACATATAAGCTTCCAGTCTCTGGTTAACTGACTCTTCTTGATATCACCTCTGGCATCGAAGTCTCCTTTGTATCCAAAGTTTAAGAACTCTTGATGGATCACAGTCTTCGGTAAAGAACTGACAGTTTCTGGTCGATCCTGAAATCTTAGAACCTGTCTCACTGTGTCCTCTGTGATGATAACTGCCTTGTTTCTGACTGTGGCTTTGATTCTCTTGACTCGAGCCACTGTTTCCACTCTTGCAGATCTCCAGAAGTCTTCGATGTGAGAACTGTAGACTTCAACTTGCTGCTCAACTGCATATCCGATCCTGCTTCTCCTGATCCAAGCAACTACGTCCCGAAACTTTGAATCGTCAGTTTCCAGAATGATCGCCTGGTTGTGCATTCCACGAGGATCCCATTCAAGAGCCATCTGTTTTGGACACGTGAACGAAAATTAAGTTAGAATTTTGATTTTGAATTTTGACTAATGACAGACATTTCGTTTTCTTTGACTGACGACGTACTTAGACTAGGTTTGGTTTCAAGTTGGTTTTACGTGTGTTATTTATTTTATGGATTAGATTTTAACGTGCATATGATTTGTTTCGTTTTCCAAATTAATAGTCATTTAAGTCCAGTTACGGTTTACAGATGAATCAGTCCGGTTACGTAGTCCAGTCAAATGTCCTGAAAGGTCAAGTCAATGGTCAAACTTTGGTCCAAAATCAAGTTCACACATTAAGTTCGCAGCCCAAATCAGGACTGAGCACCAGCTGCTTGGTACGCAGTCACCAGGTCAGGCTTGTGACCTAAGTGCGCAGTCTGGTACTCGGGCATGGTAACGGCTTGGGAGGTGTGATCTGGTCTGCGTACTAGACTAGTACGCAGCCACCTAAACCTTCGTTTAGGATTTTAAGTCCACACTCAAGTTCGCAGTCAATTAGGGTTTTTCATTCTTGATTCATATGAAGCAAGTGCGCATTCATATGAACCAAGTGCGCAGTTCTTCAAGTTTTTAAGTGCGCAGTTCTAGAAAACCCTAAACATCAACTGATTTTCTCATTGTTTCA
This sequence comes from Ambrosia artemisiifolia, assembly GCA_032199755.1. NCBI lineage: Eukaryota > Viridiplantae > Streptophyta > Magnoliopsida > Asterales > Asteraceae > Ambrosia > Ambrosia artemisiifolia. The sequence continues at coordinate 34,424,022 of CM063514.1, forward strand.
CCCTCAAATCCTGTTATACACAAAGAAGACTGGTTAGATTCACATGAAATACCTTTAACACAAACAAAAACACGATAAGAAACTAGATGAAATGGATTGAAGACGGTGGTGCTTCGTTGAAACAGTGGTGGTTAATGGTGGTTTTTTGAAAAAGAAAGGAAGAACACGGCGGTGGAGGTGGCTGAGATAAGTTTAGGGTTTGAAGAATTAGATAAAAAGTTAAATTGTGAAAAGTAACTGTGTATTTATAGCAACAGTAATTGGGCCGCGTACTTGACATTTAAGTGCGCAGGCCCATGAGCCCAGTCAAGTACGCGAGCCCAGTAAGAACTTTAAAGACAGCCTTTAAGTACGCAGGCCCAATTAGGAATTTTAAAGAAGGCTTTTATGTGCGCAGGCCCACAATCAACAAAATAGCCTTTTTAACCAAAGATTTGAGTTTAGAGATCAACCGTTTCTCACCTTTTGCATCAAGATCATACTAGTCATACCTGCCAGACCACGTTTCAACTTTCCGTTGGATAGCTGCAGCCCAAGAAAAACTGTCGGTATATTTGTCCACTTAAATCCATGCCTCTCGTCTTTCAACAAGCTTTATATGATGATCTTTATCATGTTTTGGTAATATTGACGACATGTTAATGGACCCCACTTGTGCCAGGTGTAAGCCTACCAATCCTCAAGGTTTATTGAGATATAATGATGAGAGCTTCAGGTCTATGTTTCCATAAGCAGAGAAGATGATCATTATGTCAATCAGATGATGAGAGCTTCAGGTCTATGTTCCCATAACAAAGAAGATGATCATCTGATTGCTTTTTGAGCTATCTATATGTTTGCACGTCACTAACATTGCGTGTCTTTTGTTGCTCATTTTGATTTTAATAGCCCCGCTTTGGTAGCTTGCACTCTTAGGTGTCTTTTGATTGCTTATGCACAAAATTTTCTGTGTCTTTTGATCTCTCAACCTGTGTATGACCGGACTCAGCTTGTGCAAGCCTGAAGCACAGTGGGAATCCAGCACCTCGTGTAGACTTTTAGTTTGTCATCTTTTAGCAGTCTACTCAATTCCAGGCTGAATCTACCGACATGTCGTTGCTTGAAGCCACAACGTCCTCTGGGTCCTATTCACATGCTGACAAATATGATTAGTTCCTATCATTTCTTGATTGTTTTTGAAAAAGTTTTTAAAACTTGCAAATTCAGGGATCTACCGGTTTATTTCTCCCCCAAAAATCTTTATTTTATTTTAAAACATAAGATTTTTCTAAAATTTATTCATAAAGTAAATTTTTTTTTTTTTTTTTTTTTTTTTTTTTTTTTTTTTTAATCATTCGAAGTTGATCATTTCTAACCAAGTCACCAACTGACGAAAACGGGTTTTGTCGAAAGCTTTGGTAAAGATATCTGCCTTTTGATCAGCAGTATCGATAGGCAACACCTGTATGTACCCCTTGTCGTGCGCATCGCGAATTGAATGAATCCGAATTTCAATATGTTTTGTTTTTGAATGATCAATTGGATTCTTCACGATGTCACGACAGGCATCATTATCAATGTAGATAGGAGTTCTCATGATATTCAAACCGTAATCCAACAGCTGATTTTGGATCCACAACACTTGACAGCAACAACTGGATGCGGCTGTGTACTCAGCTTGAGCAGTAGATATCGACACAGTGGTCTGCTTCTTGCTTTGCCATGACACGAGCCGGTTCCCCAGAAATTGACAGCCACCAGAGACAGACTTTCGATCAATCCTGCAACCTGCATGATCACTATCAGAGTACGCAATTAGGTCAAAATTGTCACTCTTAGGATACCATAAACCAAGTTTTGGTGTTCCTTTGAGGTAGCGGAAGATTCTTTTGACTGCAGTCTCATGAGATTGCTTTGGATTTGACTGAAAGCGGGCACAGCATCCAACTGCCCACATGATGTCCGGTCTGCTAGCTGTAAGATACATCAAGGAACCAATCATAGAACGGTAGGTGTGCGGGTTCACAGAAGGTCCTTCAAGATCTGGTACAAGTGTTGTTTGAGCTGCAAAAGGAGTGTTGGACGGTTTGCAATCCGACAGGTTGTACTTTGCCAGAATGTCTCTTGTGTATTTAGCTTGATGAATGAGAATACCGTCTTCCTTTTGTTGGACTTCAAGACCTAAGAAAAATGATAGTTCTCCCATCATGCTCATTTCAAATTGAGACTTCATGATGCTTTCAAATTCCCTGCACAAATTTTCGTCAGTTGAACCAAAGATAATGTCATCAACATAAATCTGAACAAGGATAGAATGTTTGTTGACTTCTTTGGTGAACAAGGTCATGTCGATCTTCCCTCTCGTGTATCCATTTTGTAACAGATATGAAGACAAGGTCTCATACCAAGCTCTAGGAGCTTGATGGAGACCATAGAGAGCCTTGTCTAGCTTGTAGTATCTGTTTGGATGATGAGGGTCTTCGAATCCGGGCGGTTGGCACACATAGACTTCTTCTTTGATCTTCCCATACAAGAAAGCACTCTTCACGTCCATCTGAAAAACTTTAAAGTTTCGATATGAAGCATATGCCAAGAAGATGCGTATGGCTTCAAGTCGAGCGACTGGAGCGAAGACTTCCTCATAATCAATCCCCTCCTGCTGACGAAATCCTTGAACAACCAGACGAGCTTTGTTCTTGATTACCACGCCACGTTCATCCATCTTATTGCGAAAGACCCATCTTGTCCCAATAGGATACTTTCCTTCAGGCAGATCAACGAGCTCCCACACTTTGAGCTTTCTGAACTGAAATAGTTCTTCCTGCATGGCCTCAACCCAGCTTGCATCTCTCACTGCATCTTCAATGCTGAAGGGAACGGTTTGAGATAGGAAAGCTGAGAGAGCGGTGTTGAGCTTGTCTGTCTGATTTCTGGTAAGAACACCCTCACTGATTGGTCCAATGACATTTTCAATTGGATGGTTCTTAGAAGATTTGAATCCTATATTTTCTTCTTCTTGCACTTGAAGAGGAAGGTTCGAAAGATGATCTCCAGGTGTAGAAGAACTGGATGGATCATTTACAGACTGCTGATTTGAATGTGTTCCTTCAGCATTTGACGTGCTTTCAGGAGTGTTAGAGGTTTCAGCAGTAGTATCACCATTATTAAGTTGAGGAACAATAGGATCAGCAACCAGAGGAGAAAAACGGGTGGTAAACGGTGCGACTTCATCATCAGAAGAGTAGAGAATATTTCCAAACGGAGAAGAGCTTGTGGCTTGATTTTCAGGAGCTGGTTCTGCATGAGCTTGCTGTTCAGGAATGACAAAGTGATTGAACACAACATCCACATCAAAGAACCAGTCAGGACCGGTTCCAACGTTGGTGGAGTTGGATTCTTGCCAGTCAACATAAAAGGATTCCAGAACCATCTTGGTGCGTTTGTTGTATACCCGATAAGCTTTTTGACTAGACGAGTATCCAACAAAGAAACATTCGTCTCCAACAGCATCAAACTTCATGATATTCTCAAAGTTGTTTAGAAGAGTGCAAGAACATCCAAACGGCCTGAAATAATCAATGAGAGGTTTTCTTTTGAAAAGCAATTCATAAGCTGTTTTCCCACGAGGCTTGACAATCAAGACCCTGTTAAGAACATAACAGGCGGTATTCACAGCTTCTGCCCAGAAGATGATCGGTAACTTAGAGTCAATGAGCATGGTTCTGGCAGCTTCAATCAGCGTACGATTCTTCCTTTCAGCCACTCCATTTTGCTGAGGAGTCCTTGTAGCACTATATTGGAGATGAATTCCTTTCCCGCTGCAGAATGACACAAAGGTTTGGTTCTTGAATTCTGTTCCATGATCACTTCTGATTGACTTGACTTTTAACTTGATGATATTCTCGATCAAGGGAACGAACAGCATCAAGGTCTCAGCAGCCTCACTCTTGAATTCCAGAAAGTACACCCATGTGAAGCGAGAGTAGTCATCTGTAATCACCAAACAGTAAGACTTTTTACCCAAGCTCTTTACACTGATAGGACCGAAAAGATCCATATGTAATAATTGAAGAGGTGAGTCAATTGAGTTCACTGTTTTGGACTTGTGCGATTTCTTATGTTGTTTACCTTTGGCACATGCTAAACATTTTTCAGAAAAGGGGAATTCCTTAGAAGGAAGACCTCTGACTAGATTAAGTTTAGAAAGTTTGTTTATGTTTTTAAAGTTAACATGACCTAATCGCCTGTGCCATAACAGTGACTCTGACTCGGATGCCTTTGACAGTAGACAAGTCATTGGTTGTTCAGACTTGGCATCCCTCATGTTTATCACATAAGTATTGTTTTGTCTGGGGGCTTTTAGCATGATCATGTCAGTGGATGGTTTAAATCCTGGCTTTAGGAAGATGCATTCCATGTCGTTAAACAACACTGAGATTCCTTTGTCACAGACTTGTGATACACTCAAAAGATTGTAGCACAGTTCTGGAACATAGTTGACGTCTTCAAGTGTTAGTGCGTCAGAGACTACATCTCCTATGCCAACGATCTTTCCACCCTTCTCATTCCCAGCAAACGCTACAAACTCTCCATCAATGAACCGATAGTTCTTGAGGAGTTCTTTCAATCCTGTCATGTGTCTTGAAGCGCCGCTGTCGACATGCCATAGATATCTCATGAGAGCTATCAGCCACTTTTGTAATTTATTCTGCACATACAAAAACAAAAGAGAAACAAAGCTAAACTAAAGAAAATCTATGTACAGTGGAAATTCTGCCTGAAACTTAAGTAACTTTGGGGATCCAAGTTTGTTTAAGTTTTGATCTGTCATGGTTTTCTCCCAAAGTTGACTCTTGTTTCTTCCAAATTTGTGTATTTTTAACAAAACTTTTTACGGTTTCTTGAAGATTTTTTAATTGATCCGAAAAAGAGTTTTGTGTTTTGACGTCTTTTTGTGATTTAGGTTTTATGTGACAGTTCTTGACCACGTGACCCTCTTTTCCACATCTGAAGCATTTAGAATGCTTAGGCTTGATCTTAGGAGAAGATCTGGACGATGATGGTTGTGATGTTCTTTTCTTGATCTTAGTTGATCCTGAGCTTTCGGTTGAGCTTGATTCTTCCCTGTTGCTACTTGATTCTTCATTGAAGTCCTGATTAGTTAAGCTGCAGCTGCTCTCTGTATCACTCAGTGATTCTTCAGAACTTGAGGTACCTGTTTCACTTTGTGATTCTTCAGAACCTGATACATCTGTGGATGAGGGGATAAATTCTGGGATTTCCTCAGTGAGAAATTTCCCAAACCTGTTACGCTTAAGTTCTGGCACAAACACAGATGGTTTGACCACATGATTATCATCAGAGAATGCAGCATTAAGATCAACACACACAGGAATAGCATTGTCAACACAAACATTAGATCGTTTGATAGGAGACTTCCTATCATCGGGAGCCATAGCCCCTTTCAAATCAAGTTTACAGTCATCCAGCCTAGTTAAACTATTACAGTCATCCATCCTAGGCAAACTATTACAGTCATCAGATTTAGTTAAAGTTTTACATTCATCCAAAATAAAATTGTTTTTCGAATTTTCATTGTTCCAGATAAACCAATTCACTGTTGAGTAATTGGCACCCGGATGTCCTAAACCCACTGTCTGGCCACCACAACACACATCATCCTCCACCTGAGCCTGTTGGGTCACATCTGCAGTACTTTTACTTATGTTAGTATTTGACTCAGATTCATCACATTTATTTTCAAAAAGGTCATTTTTTGGATGAGGTGATGGAATGGGTATGTATTCACTTTGGCTCAAGGGTAAGAATAGAGATCTTTCGATTCCATTTTTATCCTTATACCCAATTCCATCCTTTACGAATGATTGTCTTCCACATTCGATTATATCAGCTTGAGCCCGTTTGCTCACATTCCATTCATCCATTTCTCTTAAGACTCGTCTGTTGTGTGATAAACAGTATGCGACAGCTGTAACACACCTAGGTGAGCACAGTTTAGATTTAATTTCTAAAGGAATATTTACCATGTCCCTTTCCTCAGCTTTCTTAGAGGAACTCTTCACCTCCTCAGCGACCTTCTCAGATGAAGTCTTCTCAGCAATCAGCGCCTCCTCTCTCTTCTCATCATTCACCTTCTCATCAGTCAACACACTCTTCAACCCAGCATACTTCTGCATTTCCCCTTTTAGAACCTCAGCAGACGATCCTTCAACAGAGTTTGCACCGCTTGAAGATTTGGTGCAGATTGTGGCCATCAGGGCTTTGTTAACTTCAACCTCAGCAGCGGCAGCCTCTTCTCCCCAGTCGAAGTCTTCAACAACCAAGGCCTTTTGTGGCTCCTTATCATTTCCTTCATTGCCATCGGTTATGGCCACCAACCTCTTTGCAGGCTTAATTTCAGCTTGGTTCAGTGTGGGGCATTCGTACTTGAAATGCCCGAGGACCTTGCAGTTGTAGCACCTGATCTTGGACTTATCAAACCCAGCCTTTCCCATACCAACTCTTCTCCCGGTTCTATCTTGGAAACGCTTCACTCGCAAAGTGATCATAGCCATCTGCCATTTCAGATCCATCTCTTCCATGTCATCCGGGTCAACCTGATACATATCCTCTGGGGACATCATGTCATTTTTAATCTCTCCAGTCTTCAACGCTTCAAAACTACTCATGAAAGAGTTGAACAGTTCCACATGTTCAGCAGCCAGTTTAGCAGCCTGTGGAGTTAGAGTCTTTGCAGCCCTTTCAGGATACATTGGAGCTTTCCCAGAACTTGAACTACCCATCCCTGCAGAATCAACATACGAATGCAACGAACTTGAACTCATATCACCGATTGGGGCCATCAAGGCCAGATTCTTCATAGCACCACTGGAAGTCACCTTCGGGACAGTCTGATTCATTTCTCTTTTAGTGATGTCCATCTCAAATGATTTCAGAGTGTTAATGAGATCTGCCAAAGTAGACTGAGCATCCAGGTAGTCCTTTTTGATCAACATACACTGGACACTCCACTCCTTTGGGAGAGAATCGAGCAGCTTCTTGATAGAGTTGCGGTTGTTCACAGGAATACCCGCTTTCTTCATCTTGGTCAGCAAATTCATGAACCTGTCAATGTGTGAAGACAGGCTCTCACCCCGGATACTTCCAAACATATCGTACTCCTTCTGAATCATATCTTGTTTGTTTTGCCTCATCTCAGCATTGCCTTCATAATACTCACTCAGAGCAAACCACAGATCGTGCGCTGATCCGTATTCTTCAAACATGTTATAAACGTCATTTGACAAAGCCATGGTGAGAGCACCGTAGGCCTTGTGATCTCTCTGCAGCAGTTGTTTGTCGAGATCAGTGTATGTGGTGGGATCAGTGTTGAACACTTCACCAGCATCAGTGGTTCTGGTGGGAATGTGAGGTCCGAGCTGGACTGAGTTCCACTGGGTGTGATCGTTGACGAAGTAGAAAGCTTTCATTCTGTTCTTCCAAGTGCCATAATCTTCTGCACCCATCAACTTGGGAATACGTGTTATAGTACCAGTTTCAAGTTCAGCTTGAGTTATGGGGTTAACTTGGAATGAGTTGTTACCAGACATGATTTATGATTGATTTTAGGTTGATTTTAGATTGATTTTAGGGTTGTGATTGAATTGATTATCAAGTTATAGTCCAAAGTCCTTGAAAAGTTCAAACAGTCCTCTAGTACGCAGTTAAGTACGCACTTCAGCTTAAGTTCACAGTTAGCACAAGTTCGCAGTCTAAGTTCGCAGTTCTTGGAAACCTGAAACAGATAAACAGCAAAGATAAGTCCCTGATTCTCCTGATAGGTACGCAGTTCCTGAAGCACACACACTTTGGCTTAAGTTCGCAGTTCAGTCAAGTCAGAGCAGCACAAGTACTCAGTCTTGACTGATCAGCCTGCGCACTTGTACAAGTACGCAGACACTTAAACTCTCGTTTAAGATTTAAGTTCGCAGTAACCCTAGCCAAGTGCTCAGAAAATGCACCTTTTCAGTAAGTTCGCACACCAACTAGAGATTTCAGATAAGTATGCAGAAACCCTAGTTGTGGTGCCAGGAGAGAGAAAGCTATAAAGCCTTGTGTAAATTTAAGTGCTCACACAGACACAAGTGCACACACTTTTGGATTAAGTGCGCAGCTGTGGCTGTTAATAAGTGCACACCTTGAAATATCAAGTATGCAACTTATGAGCTAAGTACTCACTTTTGAAACAAGTACTCACAAGCAAGAAACAAGTTCACACTTATGAGACAAGTACGCAGAAATAAGTTCTCAATGCTTGAAACAAGTACTCAGTTTTTGAGACAAGTACTCACAGGCAAGAAATAAGTACTCAAAATCAAGAAATAAGTTCGCAAATTTTGAGATAAGTTCGCACTCAAGTACGCAGATTCGGCTGTTTATATTTTAAACTTACCAGAAACTAATCCAAGAGATTTTCAATTGTTTTGAAGCTCTTGAATGATGTTTCTACTGAAAATAATAACTTTTAAACACCTTAGAAACACTTTTCACGAGATTTAAAGGCAAAACAATGAAGATATTCAAACTTTGATAAACACTAAACTTTTGAAAAACTTGAAAGTAAAAACTAACAAGGAGGGTTTTGATATCTTTAGATAGATACAATCTCGAGCACAGAGGCTCTGATACCAAATTGTAGTCCCAAAATGCTAGATCTTAAGTGTGCACTAGATTGTTATCAACTAGAAACACCTATTTGTTAGGTGTTTTAGTTGATTAATCTATGAAAACTAAAAGAACTAGATGAATATTGTAAGAACCGACACACAAGAAACATAAAGACACGATTCCATTAAAGATTCAGCTTCAAACAACCATGGAATGATACAAGTTCGCACTACTATAAACTAAGTTCGCACCTTTACTACTTGTGCTCTCAAAGATACATTCAAAACCCTAACCCTAGCTGCACAAATGAGCTACTATTTATAGGGGAATGCTGAAGACTGCGAACTTAACATTAAGTTCGCAGCCGCCATCATTTAAGTGCGCAGACTAGGGTTTGTGCACTACAACTATGCATTAACTACATATTTAACCCTCCAACTTTAACAAACAACTAAACATGGTTAAACCTGGTAACTGTGGTCTCAAATTAACCCAACACATAGTTGACCATCATTAACCATAACTGACCATCACTAATTGTAGGTGATAATCATGGTGATTCATGATGAAACTAGGGATGGAAACGAGTCGAGCTCGACTAGACTAGATGTACTCATGTTTGGTTGGACGGGCGGAAAACATGTTTGTGTGGGCCTCACCATGTTTTCTCCCTTGGAGGTCTTCGGGAAATTGGGTTTGTGTCAAGGCAAACGGTTTTGAAGATGAGGTCAAAGAAGGTTGTCAAGCATGAAATAGCCAGCATTGAGAATCAACCTGTGTTTGTGCCTTTTGCACGCATTCGATACATTTGGATCCCTCGGTTTAGAAAATGAGCCCGAGCTTCGATTATCAAGTTCGAGCCGGATCGTGAGCCTAATTTGGCCCACTAATTATATATTTTTAATTAAAAAATTAAATATATATCTAAATAATAATTACTATTTATAAATTACAAAAAATAGCTAAGTTATACAAAATAATAATATTTATAATTAATATAATTAATAAATAAATAATAAACAAGCTGAGCCCGAGTTTTAAAAACAAAATTCGAATCGAGCCAGGCTTGAGCTCAAGCTTTCATAACATAAACGAGCTCGGGCTCGACTCGGCTCGACTCGCTTGCACCTCTAGAAAATTCCCTTTCAAAAGCTTGAAAAACAAAACTCAAGTCGAACCGAGCTTAAGCTCGAACTTTCATAACATAAACGAGCTTGGGCTTGGCTTGTCTTGCCTTCAGAAAATTCTCATCAAATTTCCATCCACAACTTTATCAATTTTAGGAATCATTACTTCCCTCTACTTCTCAAAATTCCCTCCAAACTAATTCATATTCCCGCTAACTCCCCAATCCTAAAACTATCTCTTTCTCAAAGACTTGTTATTATTTCATTATTTTCCCTTTGATCTTAATTCTTAATCATGACTACAGGCATCACCCCTTGAACTCCTTCGACTACAGGCACAACCAATCAACCACTCGAGTCATGTTCCGATCGACTTCGGTCTCATGTAAGTGTATATGCGGGCTGATTAAACTCATATTAGGTAATCACATGATCCTGATGTCATTCGATTAGCTTACTGGCAAGATGACCTAATAATTCCTTTAACTTGTTGACAAGTTGATCTAATTAAATGTCCATGTATGCAGGTTCGTTAGATTTATTTCTCTAATGCATTAGGCGTTTAGGAGTTGGATTATAATTAATATTATACATATTCAAATAGGTTTTTGTTTTTTGCTACTGTTTTATACATTAGTATGTAATAGTAGATAGTATTTGTATACTTCTAAATAGTGAATGATGATGAACTGCAAACTAACATTTGCATTTGCTAAAATGCAAACGAATTACAAATTAGAACTTAGAACTGATATCAATATGTCAACGAACAAGATTAAAACAACCAAATTTAAGTACCATTTTGTAAAAAATAGCAAGTGCTGGACCAAAAAAAATTAAGCACAAAATAAGAGACATTGTACAAAATAAGCTAGAGGAGCCAGTTATGATTATAACCCATTTAAGCATTTACTTAAAATGAGTTCTATGGTTTATCTCTAGGGGGTTAAATAAAAATATAACTAAAAGAGGAATGAAACAAATGGGTCGATGGGTCAGACAGGATGAAAATGACCCAATTGTAATTTTTTTTAATGTTCGTTGCTGCGTAAAACATTCGATATACAACTAATAAATTATTTAGTCTTTGTAATCATATTTAATGTTAAAACTGTTTACAAAAACGGACAAAAACGTTTGTGGGTCAACCCAACTTGACTAATTACACATTCTGTTTAGAGCCACCCAAAGTGTCTAACTTTTTCATCTTCTTATTCTAACAAGACCCAAGCTGGACATTTCCCTTGTGGGTCGCAGTGGAAAAGCTTTGCCACATCAGCACCAAGCTTACGACAAATCTTATTGTTACATTACGGTATTGGACAACATATTTCTATGGTATTAGTTGGTGGAATCAGAGGCGGATGTACATTTCACTTATGGTGGGCATGTGCCCACCCTCCAAACTCCAGCCCTTACATGTTGATATTATTAATATGTGCATGTTTTCTCATCCAATTTCCAAGCCACGGTACAACATCTTTAGTTATTTCCAAAATTTAGTAGTGGAAGCATGGCTACGTGTGTTTTAGTTTTAAATAGGAATGAAAATTTTATGAATTATCTCATGTTCTATTTATTTTTTTCTAAAATCTTGTAAGGTGCATAACTAGTTTTTTGGTCAATTAATATATTCTTTTTGGTTTTCTTTTTTTCAAGTGTGAATTGGTTTTATTTTTTCGAACTGTTTTCTCATCGTATTATTAAGTAAATAAGTATGAATGGCTTTACAATATTAATAGGTGGATACTCGTTTTATCTATGCCATTTTGACCCGACTTGTTTTAACCCACTCTCTTATAACCTAATCAATTTGTGCCCCCCGTAAAAAAAAATCCTAGATCCGCCACTGGGTGGAATGGTATCTTTATTCTATCTTGCATACAAAATAGACCTGTATATACAACATCATAATTAGAATTCTATACAATTATATCTGCAAAATCTCTTTGACTTTTGTGACTCAAAGTTAATGAAATTGAATAGATTCAAAATTTCCCATATAGCCTTTTGTTCATATTCTGGGTGATATCACACTTCTGATCTGGATTGTCTAAGGCAATGATTATATAACAAGTTCATTATCAAGGCATCCAAAAATTTGACACTAAAAAACCCAATTGGGTGACAAGGGCGCCAAACTTCCATAAGTCCCCGACTTGTATATTGACAATTCTGGGCCTTCAGATAATTGCAAACAATCTTATAAACACCACCATATTAATTCCAGCTGAACACACATATTGAACAGGCTGCACAAAAACAAGTTAACATTGTATATATATCGACCTTTGGTGAATATCCCATATATCAGCACCTTATCAATCATAACATAAGCATACAACAAATAAGTTAAGTGTGTGCGTGAGCACACATATTAATGCAAATAATTTGGATGTAGTCTTTTAAAATAAGAGTCCATTTAACTTTTAATAATGCAACCTATTAAAATAAGAGTTGCATTTTAATTTTCACAATGCAACCTTTCAATGAAAAAAGTTGCATTTCTTAGTAAAATACGCAACTTTTAAATAAAAAGGTTGCATATTCAATATAATTTTGCAACTTTTTATAGAAAGGGTTGCATTATATCTTCTAAAGCAACCTTTATGTTCAACTATGTTGCATTAGAGTCAAATGCAACTCATTTGAAAAAAGTTGCTTCTAAAAAGTTGCATTAGACCTATTTTGTAGTAGTGACATTTGATCAGTTGATGGGATCACTGCAGTCCCATGAAGCTAGAGTCGATAGAGGTGGAGAAAATGTGGCTGAAGAACAAGTGTTGCAAGCCAAAGAAGATGACACTAATCTCTTTATGAGAGGAAGAGGACGTGGTCCTTTCAGGAGTAGAGGACGTGGTAGAGGAAGAGGAACTGGCAGGGGTAAGGGAAGTATTCAGTGTTATAACTGTAATAAGTTTGGCCATGTTAACAGGGATTGTTGGTCTGAAGCACAAGCATCACCTGCTATTGGAGATGATAATGAAGATGAAGAAGGGCAACTGTTTATGGCTGTACAAGATGATGATGAGCAGCATGCATTAATGGCTTCCAAGACTAAAGGTAAGCCATCCACTATCTGGTTTCTTGATAGTGGATGCTCAAACCATATGACTGGCCAGCTCTCCTTGTTTAAAAGGGTAGATAAAACTTCCACCATGTCAGTTAGAATGGGCAATGGCAAGACAATTAATGTTCAAGGTAAGGGACCCATTAAGTTAGAAGTTGCAGGAGGCAAGTTCAAGGCCTTAGCAGATGTGCAGTATTCTCCTGATCTTGGATATAATCTGCTAAGTGTTGGGCAGTTAATGAAGACAGGACACAGGCTGGTATTTGATGATGGTGCCTGCATAGTTACCAAGAAGGAAACAGGTGAAAAGGTACGCATGATTCCTGTTGCTAATAACAATACATTTCCACTTGATGTTTCTAATGCAAATAATGTTGTATTTGCCACAATTGTGGATGAATCATATGTATGGCATTTAGGATTTGGCCATCTAAATGAAAGAAGTTTGCACAGTTTGAGCACCAAACAGTTAGTGTATGGGTTACCAAAAATTAGAAACTGGAATGTTTGTGAAGGGCGTGTTAGTGGAAAAATGTCAAGGGGTCCTTTCCTGTCACAAGGAACTAGAGCAGTTGAGGTACTTGATCTTATACATGCTGATGTGTGTGGACCAATGTCCACAAAATCATTGGGAGGTAGTAGATATTTTCTGTTGTTTACTGATGATGTGAGCAGAATGACTTGGGTGTATTTTCTGCAAGAAAAGAGTGAAGTTTATGAGAAGTTCAAGTTGTTCAAAGCCAAAGTAGAAACTGAAGCAGGCAAGAAGATCAAGGCTTTCAGAACTGATAGAGGGGGTGAATTTTGTTCAAAAGAGTTTATGTCATTTTGTGAACAAGAAGGTATAAGGGGGGGACTTAACACCTCCTTATACACCTGAACACAATGGGGTTTCTGAGAGGAAGAACAGAACTGTGGTGGAAATGGCTCTTAGCATGTTGCATGAAAAGAACTTGAGTAATGTTTTCTGGGGTGAAGCAGTTGCTACGGCTGTTTATCTCCGGAATTTGTCATCAACCAAGGCACTAGATGAGGCAACTCCATTTCATGTATGGTACAATCACATCCCCTCAGTTCATCATTTGAAAGTATTTGGTTGTGTTGCATACAGCTTGATCCCTAAACATAAAAGAAGAAAGATGGAACAAAAGGCTTGCAGATGTATCTTTATTGGTTATTCATCTCAGTCCAAAGCATACAAATTGTATGATCCAGTTAAAAGAAGAGTCATCACTAGCAGGAATGTGGTATTTGATGAACAAGCAAAGTGGAGTGATAAGAAAGATGATAAGTTCTCCCTTCCAACTGAATTTGTTAATGTTTGGGAAGAAGAAGAGAGTGAAAACAACAACAATGAATCTATTGAAGGCAATAACAATGTGGAGACTGTTTCCCAAGAAGATTCCCAAGCAAGTGAAGATGCATCTAGTGGCAGCAGCAGTAGTGGAAACACTAAGACAAGGTCACTTAATCAGTTGTATCAGGAGACTGTGCCATTAAGCAATGATCAAGTACAAGAGTTGTATGAATGTCAACTGGTTCTTTCCTGTCCGGAACCCAAGACCTATGAAGAAGCTGCACAAAATCCACACTGGAATGCAACTATGAAGCAAGAATTGCAGGCTTTGGAAGAGCACAAGACTTGTTGACTTACCACATGGTCAACAAGCTATTGGGCTTAAATGGGTATTCAAAGTTAAGCTGGATGCCAGTGGAGAGATTAAGAAATACAAGGCTCGAATTGTTGCAAAAGGATATGCTCAAGAATATGGCATCAATTATGAGGAAACATTTGCTCCCGTGGCCAGGTTTGAAGCTATTCGTGTGATTTTATCTTTGGCTGCACAACAAGGATGGAGTATCCTTCAATTAGATGTTAAATCTGCATTCTTAAATGGGTCACTACAAGAAGAAGTGTATGTGTCACAGCTACCTGGTTTTGAAGTTGAAGGGAATGAGCACAAAGTTTACAGGCTTCATAAGGCCCTTTATGGCCTTAAGCAGTCACCTAAAGCCTGGTATGATTGTATTAATTCTTATTTACAGTGCAATTCATACTTAAGATTAACATGTGAGCCAACAGTATTTGTTAAGAGATCTGTGAAAGGTGAGGTAATTATCATTTGCATTTATGTTGATGATATTATCTACACAATCTCTTCACAATCTTTGTTAGAAGAATTCAAGGCAAACATGATCAGTGAATTTGACATGACTGATCTTGGAAAGTTGTCATACTTTATGGGATAAGAAATTCATAAAACCAAGAAAGGTGTATTTGTTTCTCAAAAGAAGTTTGCAATTGAGTTATTAAAGAAATTTGGTGTGTGGAGATGCAAAGGGGCAGTAACACCAATGAACAAAGGAGAGAAACTACAAGGAGGTGAAGGTGCTGAGGCTGATGGTACTAAGTTCAGAAGTTTGGTGGGAGGTCTGTTGGATTTGACCCACTCTAGACCTGAGTTGGCATTTTCAGTAGGTTTTATCACAAGATATATGCAATCTCCTACTGTTAAACACTATGGAATAGCAAAAAGGATCCTGAGATATGTTGCAGCTACACTTGAGTATGGGATTTGGTATGAAAGAGGTCTGGATGTAAAGCTAATTGGATTTTCTGATAGTGATTGGGCAACTTCCTTGGATGATAGGAAGAGCATCTCAGCATATGTATTCTCTGTTGGAAGTAGTGTGGTATCTTGGAGTTCAAGAAAGAAGCAGATTGTGGCCCTCTCATCTACTGAAGCTGAATATATTTCAGCAAATGGAGCAGCCTGCCAAGCAGTATGGATGAGGCAGTTACTCAGTGAACTTGGATACAAGCAAGAGAAGCCTACTGAGATCTATTGTGACAGTGTGGCTGCAATCTTCTTGTCAAAGAATGCTCCATTGCACAGCCGAAGCAAACACATAAACATAAACATCAAGTTCCACTACATTAAAAGTCTTGTTGAAACAAAGCAGATTGTGTTGAAGGCATGTAAGACTCAAGAACAGATTGCTGATATGTTTACTAAGCCTCTGGGTCAAGATCAGTTCAAGTACTTAAGAGAAGCTCTAGGAGTTCAAATGATTGAATTAAAGGAGGGTGTTGAAGAAGGTAATTCAATCAAGTGACTGTTGGTACACGTGTGCATGTGTGTGCATGGATGATTCGAACGTTTGCATGAATAAGTCAAGCTTCAAAGTTTGTTCAGTTTTTTCCTCTAATATTCCTAGTCTTTTGTTATTCCTTATTTCCAGTATTAGTTTGTTAGTTTCTGATTTAGTCATTGTTACCGTTCGATTGTAAGCCTATATAAGGCCTTGTTTCTCATTGAATAAGAATAATCCATTCTAAGCATTTCTTTCTTGATTATTATCTTGGTTGCTCTAACAGTTGGTATCAGAGCCAACCAGGTTCTAATCATTCTCATTTCCTCTCTCGCACTACTTTCTTTCTTTCACTCTCAATGGCTAATACTAATTCCGGTGTAATCAATCCTATTCTTCCCACATTCAAAGGCGATGGTTATGATAAACAATGAATTCAACCTATGATTAATATAATTATTTTACAAGCATGTAAAGGGATCTCAGTTATCATAAACAATGAATTCAACCTATGATTTAATTCATGAAAACAGATTACGAACTTGAATACCAAAAGACACACGGCCCACCACGAATTTAACTCGCAACATTCTCGAACAAAAGTATCTTAGGTGACCATGACATTGATGTTAGAGTAACACAGTTTGAAAACCCACACGATAAGATATTTGTTAAATTATGTGGTAGTTCCTGTATTGAGTTATTATATATTGTGGGCTTAAGTTGTTATGAGCATATTGTTTATTGAATTGGGTTAACTTTTCTGATGAGATTATTGGGCTAATAAATGTAACGAGTTATTATATAAAACATGGCCCAAAGCCCATGTATTGTGACAGGTGTTCGTGATATGTTTCAGCCGTTGGATTGTTTAAATCTTAACCGTTGGATAAGCATCTCAGCAGAAGGTTCGAGAGCTGAGTATTGTTATTTTTCATCTTTCTCTCTCTTATCCTTCAGTCTTGTTATTTTTTGTTATTCATTCTCGTTGGGTCTTGTATCATCTAGGGTTTGTACCCTTTGTCTGTTCATCAGTTTGTAAGTATTTTTTTGTATTGTTTCATCGTTGTGATTTGCTGATCTTAACAATCAGCAGGTCTCATTCAGACTTTGTATTCTTCATATTGATTTCAGTGATTTACTAAAATCTAGGGTTTGGTAGGGTACTTTTCTGGTTTGGGTTAATAAGAGATTTTGTTAACTTTTTGTCGGTATATCTTTTGTTTGCATGTTGATGCTGATGTATGAGTATTATTATGGTTGGTATTGTTGATCAGTAGTAAGATCTATAAATTTATACATGGTATCAGAGCCCTAGGCTCCTGGTTCTGTGTTTTTTGAGGCTTCCGCTGTCTATATTATCTTGATCGTCTTGTTGTCTTTTGTCTGAGTCCAAATTAGGGTTTCGATCTTCATTAATAAATCTTGACCTTATTGTATAATAGTAGATCTGATCTATTTTGATCTTGTCTATTATTTGTAGCCTGGTATTATTTGTAGATCTAGGGTTTGGTTAACTGTTGTTGGCATTGGCTCTGGATCTTGGATCTGGTAGGTGTTTTGGACTGGAAAGTTGTGCAACCTGTAAGTTCTTCGTGTTAATTTCTATTAGTTAGTATTTTTCTTATTGTTGTTGGCTTGCTGCTTGGAGCCTCTGTAAGTTCTCTAATCTCTAGTTCTAGAGTCTAGGCGTCCTGACCGGGTTAGGGTGGACCGGTATTTGATTGTCTTATGTCTGATTGTTTTGTCTATGTATTTGGTCTTGATTGTCTGTGATTGGTGACTGTGTATGATTATGTGTGACTCTTTGTATTGGTTGGTTGAAAGTTTACTATATACATTGATATACATATACCTAGCTAATAAAAGGACTCCTGTGTAAAGATCTGGGTAGGCACCCTTGAGTGATGAACCCACTATCTGAACACTAACACAGCTTCTTCCTTTTAGGTTTTTTTATTGTGATTACTTGTCTTTGTTAGCTATTGCTAACTGTCTGGTCTTATTTGTTGTATCTGTGATTTCTTGATCTGTTTGATTTGTTATTATAATGGGTGATGCAACTGGTGGAGGTTGTGGTGTTCTCACCAACCCTGCTGGTGGTAGTGGACCTACAGAGAATAAACTACCTTAATTAGCAAATTAGATATTGGTGATCCTCTATATATTCACCCAAGTGACACTAGTACTTTGTCTATCATTAGTATCAAACTAAAAGGAACAGAAAACTATTAGTGCCATAGTGCTTGTGAGTTAGGTGTTTGATATAAGTGAATCAATGTGTGCGCTTAGTGTATGTATAGGGCCGATCCATAATGATCAAATGTTGATGGATGGGGTGAACATGATAGGCCGAAAGCTTAGAAGCTTATTTGAACAAGATAACTTACTTAGTGTGAGCTTAAGATGAGGCAATGTCTAGTGCTTTTGGCTTCCTTCTCCTCGGCTTGGGGTTAGTCTTGGCCGGCTTATGTGGAGTGTTTTAGAGAGTGTTTTGGTTGCATAAGATCAAGAGAAAGAGAGGTGTGGTGTGAGGTATTGAGTGGATTGAAGGGGTTTTTATATAGGAAGTTCAAGAGAGTGGTGACAAAACTATTTGGGTGTCCTCCAAATGTTGCGGCCGTGATTTTTGTTAAGGGAAATGTTGCAAAATTTAGTGTAAGTGGTGAGTTGTATGCTTTTTGTCATAAACATGGGTGGGTTGACTTGATCAAGGTGATGAGGCATTCTTGTCCTTAACTAAATTGATGTAAGTGACTCCCCAAGTCTAGTCGATTATCCGCTACTGCACATCATTGGTTTCTTGATCAATCACTATCACATTTTTGTTAAGGGTGTTTGGCCGAGATCTTATGGTGAAATAAGATGGATAGTGACTTCACAATGTCATGCTTTGTCCTTACTTGTGGAAGTTGATTGATCATAGGATCTTAGTTGTTAACTTGAAAGCTTCTTGGTGTGTGGGAAAGGGGCTACGGCCGAGAATCAAGGAGACGAAGGGGTGAGGAAGGGAAGGATCAATAGTAAGATATGATAAGTGTAGGTGTTAGGCTTCCATTTTAGTGAAAAGGGAATGTTTGTCTCTAGTCATGTGTGTATGCATTAGTGTTTGTCTTATCCCACAACCAATCATGTTCTAGTAATTGGAGCTAATCCTATGGTTTGTGCACTAGTTGGCCGATTGTAACATGATATACATACATATAGGTATTGTATTCCATGTGGAAAGAATGGTTAACTTTGGCTTTATGCCTTGTCTTGTGTAAGTGGTGATCTCATGTATTAGTGTATTTGCTTGCATCATGCTTTAGTGTGGAAATACCCATAGCCGAAGTCTTAGGGTCGTGTATAGGCCTCACTAGGTGTAATGATGATAGTTTAAGTCTCTAGAGTATTAATTGCAAGACAATTCATGTGTTCATGGATGTTTTCATGTTAAATAGTAGGGTATTTTATGAATTTAATGTGGGTACATGAAGTAGTCGGGGACTTAGTGATGGTGTGATCATTTATTCATGTTCTCAATTCGCATACTCTTGTTGTGAGGTAAGAGTACATGAAAGCCTTCTTGGTCCATAACATGTGTTAGTGAAAGCTTATCATGTGTTAGGATGAAATGACCTTATTACATTTTTGATGGGTGAGTGTTCGGGTGTTGTATGCATAAACCAAAGTTCTTGATTGAGTTTTTCTGTATACCTCATGCTTCACTAGACTGGGGGGTATCATTTAAGCAAAATGTGTAAAAATGCACATATAATGACAATAATGAAAGAAAAGCGTACGGATGTTGACCTTGTTAGTTGACTGTTGTCACAAGTGATGATTGTATGTTTAACTGTATAGATGTAGGAGACTATGATAATGATATGCAAGTTAAACATCCAAATGGAACTTGTGCTAAAGTAACTAAGATTGGTAATGTCAAATTAGCAGAAGGTGTTGTTTTAAAGGATGTTTTTTTGGTTCCTGGTTATTGTGTGAATCTAATGTCTGTTCATAAACTAGAAAAAGATAATAAACTTTTTGTATTATTTGATGAACATAAATGTTTTGTCCAGGATTCCAACTCCAAGAGAATCCTAGGGAATGGTAGACAAAGTGATGGCTTGTATTTTGTTGGTGAAAATGTGAGTAGCAATAATGTTTATTTCAATAAAGTTAATGATAAGAATTTACGGCATAGTAGGTTGGGGCATCTATCTAATCAAGTCTTAGCCATTTTAAAAGATGATTTAGGTGTAAGTAAAACGGATTCAAAACTTTTTGAAATCTGTCATAAAGCAAAACAGGTTAGGGTTTCTTTTCCCATCAGTGAACACAAAACTAAAACCATAGGAGAAATTGTACATTTAGATGTCTATGGTCCTTACAAAGTAATTAGTAGGGAAGGATATAAATATTTTCTAATTGTGGTTGATGATTTTATAAGAAAAGTCTGGTGTTATATGATGAAAGGAAAAGGAGAGGTTTTTGAAAACTTAGTTGCCTTTTATGAGTTCTTAAAAACACAATTTAAAACAAGTGTACAAATTTTTAGAAGTGATAATGGCACTGAGTTTGTAAACAAACAAATGGAGTTTTTTTGTGTTTCTGAAAGTATAATTCATCAAACATCTTGTGTTTATACACCACAACGGAATGGTGTGGTGGAAAGGAAACACAGACATCTTTTAAATATGGCTAGAGCTTTACTTTTTCAAAGTGGATTGCCTCTTAGGTTTTGGTCGGATTGTATATTAATTGCCACCTATTTGATTAACTGGGTACCTTCATCTGTTCTGTCTGGTAAAAGTCCTTATGAGGTAATGTTTGGGTTCCCCTCACACTCAGTCATCTTAGGAACTCTGGGTGTCTCTGTTTTAACACTGTCATGAATGAGTCTGATAAGTTGTCCAGTAGGGCAGAAAAATGTGTTTTAATTGTATATTCAAACTTTAAAAGGGTTTATAAATTGTGGTGTCTTGAAACTAAAAAAGTTTAATATTCCAGATATGTAAGGTTTTATGAGGATATATATCCTTTTAAACAAAAAGTTTTACAAAACTAGGATTCTAGTAATGATAGTAATGGTCTTACAACTTTAAATTTATTTGACAGTGTTGAAATAGATGAGACTCAAAATTCTAATATGACTGAGAACCTTCCCAATGATGAAAGGTGAACCACAAGTACTCATATAGATCCCACTAGTCAGCAATCAGGACCTTCTCCCAGGGCTGTTGGGGGGTGTTAGACCATCTTCCTGATGGTCAACAGCCTAGTAGTCCATCTTGTAGAAGTCCTGATGTGGCGGTCCAGGATGTGGGAACTATAAATGACGACTCTGAACCATCTGAGGGAAGTATAAGAAGGTCTATTAGAGTGTCTAATATGCCTAGGAAATTTAGTGATTACATTGTAGCAGGTAAAGTTAAATATGGTCTTGAAAAGGTAGTTAACTACTCAAAGTTGTCTAGTGACAACTTATGTTTTGTATCAGTCTTAAACAAAGGTGTTGAACCTGCTTCTTACCAAGAAGCTGCCAAAGACCCTAGGTAGGTTGAGGCAATGAAGTGTGAAATGGAAGCATTACACAAAAACAACACCTGGACTTTGACTGATTTACCTATGGGAAGAAAACCCATTGGTTGTGAGTGGGTATATAAAATTAAATACAAGTCAAATGGTGAGGTTGAGAGATATAAAGCTAGACTAGTTGCTAAGGGATATAACCAGAGGGAAGGACTAGATTTTGGAGAGATATTTTCTTCAGTTGTAAAAATGGTCACTGTTAGGTGTGTTCTAAGTATTGCTGTTCAAAATAATTGGCCATTATTTCAGTTAGATATAAGCAATTCTTTTTTGTATAGGTCAATAACTAAAGATGATTACATGTCCTTACCAGAAGGTTATTATTCAAAAAATGAAACAAATGTTTGCAAATTAGTCAAGTCTTTATATGGTTTGAAATAGGCCCTAAGAAAATGGAATGAGAAATTAAATAATGTTTTGTTAAAAATGGGTTTTGTTCAAAGTGTGTGTGACCACTCTTTGTTTGTAAGTCTGATAATAAAGTGTTTATTGTCTTACTTGTATATGTTGATGACATTGTCATAACAGGAAACTATGATTCTGAAATTAACATTGTTAAAAGTATTCTTAGATCCAATTTCAAATGAAGGATATAGGAAAATTAAAATATTTCTTAGGCATAGAGGTATTGTATTCTAATAAAGAAATTGTCCTATCTTAAAGGAAATACTGTCGTGAACTCTTAAGTGAGTTTGGTTACCTAGGTTGTAAACCAGTTAACACACCTATTGAACAAAGTTATATAGTTTTTGGTAAGCATAAGAAAAAAGAAATTGTTTTAGATAATATCACTGGTTTTCAAAAACTAATACGTAAATTGATCTATTTGTCTTTAAACAGACTTGATATTAGCTATGTTGTGCAGTTTCTTAGTCAATTTATGCATAAACCAACACAATTTCATCTTCAAGTAGCTTTAAGGCTACTTAGGTACTTGAAATTGTGTCCAGGAAAAGGAATATTGTTTCAAAAATTTGACCAGTTTGGTCTTACTGCCTATATTGATGCTAACTGGGCAAAATATATTGTTACTAGGAAATCTATCACTAGTTACTCTGTCTTTTTAGGTAATTCACTTGTTTCTTGGAAAAGCAAGAAACAGAGCACAGTCTCAAGGTCTTCAGCTGAGGGTGAATGCCGAGCTCTGTGCTCAGCCACTTGTGAAGTTATTTGGCTTAAAAATCTTATAAGTGAGTTGAAAGTAAAGATAAAATTGCCATTTGACATGTTTAGTCATAGTAAGGCTGCAATATCAATTGCAGCCAATCCTGTCTTCCATGATCAAACCAAACATTTTGAAATTGATCTCCATTTCATCAGGGAGAAAATTTCAAATGGTATTGTGCGTGCATCCAAGATTGATTTCAGCAACTTCTAGCAACCAAGTTGTCGATAACTTTACAAAAGGTTTAGATATCAAACAACACAGTTTTTTGTGTTAAAAAACTTGGAATGTTGGATATGTTCAATACTTGAACTAAGGGGGCATGTTAAATTATGCGGTAGTTCATGTATTATGCTATTATATGTTGTGAGCTTAAGTTGTTATGAGCATATTGTTTATTGGGCTAACATTTCTGATGAGATTATTAGGCTAATAAATGTAACGAGTTATTATATAAAACTTGGCCCAAAGCCCATGTATCGTGATAGGTGTTCGTGATATGTTTCAGCTGTTGGATTGCTTTAATCTTAACCGTTGGATAAGCATCTCAGCAGAAGGTTCGAGAGCTGAGTATAAAAGCTTCGTCTTTCTCTCTCTTATCATTCAGTCTTGTTATTTTTTGTTATTCATTCTTCTGAGTCTTATATCATCTAGGGTTTTTACCCTATGTCTGTTCATCAATTTTTAAGTGTTTCTTTGTATGGTGTCATTGTTGTGATCTGTTGATCATAATGTAGAGGATGAATTTGACACGAAAACAGGATTATATGATCATACAAGTTACCAAACCAGGTGCGGAAACCCTAGCTTAGAACAAACTGATGTAAACTCAATCAAAACACAATCAAAGTCATTTTAAAAGCTTTTCATAGATTAACTCTTTCAAATACTTGGTTACAAATCAACTACAGTTAATCTAGCACACTTCTAAACTCTCTCAACACTCTCTGGAACACACCTCAAAAACACACACACTAAATGACTCGCTTAAACTTACAAAAACACGAAATCTATATATAGGACCTGCACGTTCGCCCCTTTTCACTGGTCGAACGTGGGTCATTTCCACATTCGCCCACATGGAGTGGTCGAATGTGACTTCTTGTTAGTCTAGTTCCAGATTCGTCCATCTATCTTCTACCTTCGTCCTTTGTCTTTTTCACCTTCGCCCTTCTTATCTCCCTTCGCCCCTTAGCCCACTTCTAACACATGTTAACATATCTAATCACTAGTCGCAAAACGCATCTACAAACTCCCCCTCGACTATTGATTAGATCGTTTTCTGTCTTCATCCATGGCTTTGTTCAGCAACTTGATTCTGAGCTGTTTCTTTTGCTCTGTCGTCATCTCAGGCTCTAATTTTCTCTTTACCGGCTTTGACACATTTGCCATCTTCACCTTCTTGCCAAGCTTTCCTTCCAGATTACTACCAGCATTAATGTCATAAGCAAAGCAAACACCAACAACCTGTGTGTATTTCTTTGCTTGATCTGCATCGTTCGGCTCATGATGAATCGGATTATAAAAGAGCATGATGATGTCTTCGAAGGTGCAATTGATCAACCACATAGGATCAAATACATGAACATGCTTGTATTTGTCCTTTCCATCTCTCAACACAATCACCGCTTCCGCCTTCCTCCAATCATAATACCAGAAAATGAAGTCAGCACTGAAGTGTTGAGGCATAGGCATCAAAGGTATCTTTCTCATTACTTCAGGTGCCTTATAAATCAAGGTAACCCGTTTCAACTTGGTTCTGGGATCAATATCCCTGTGAACTTTCCTCCTGGGATATTGTGGTTTGAATCTGTTCCACTTAGTTCTACTTTCCCAAACCAATTTGTCTGCACACCAACCGACATGTGAATTATTCACTGAAGCACCCGACATTTGGAATCTGCAAAGATCTCTAACCGCCCAGTACGGTAGAGTCAGCAAGTCAATGAATCTGTAAAAGTACAAGATTCCAGATTCCCACTTAGCAGCTAAACACTTCAGCCTGCCTAAGTATGTCCACCCAAGAGCTCTGCCTCTGAACTTCGCATTATGAAACCTATAAAAGTTTCCTTGAGCTTCAGGCTTCGGTCGGTTTTCATCCATGAGTCTTAATTTCTTCAAATACTCCTTCAATTCATCAGTCTTATTTGAAGATTCTGGCAAATCAGCTCCAAGTACTTTCTCTACAAACTCAGCACTCCTCTTCTTTGCCTTTCTTTTTGCAGACGTATTAGGAATCTCAGTAAAATCAGGAAACACCAAGTCTTCATCAGTTTGTCTGAAGTACTGTGGATATTCCTCATGAGTGATATCCTCTATTTCAACTTCTTCAAATTCAGGGGTGTCTTTGTCATCAGAGTGACTTCCAATATCCTTTTCAGGAATATGTGGAATCGACTCATCAACAATGAACTCTTCAAACGTTTTCCCTACCCTCTGTGCAAGCCCATCTAAAATCTCCTTTGCCACAGATGCAGGTACTTCCCCTTCTTCCAAATCAGGATCGTTATATTCCAATTCATATCGCATGTCATCAGTTTGGAATATTTCAGCAAAACGACCTGTGAACTCAATGGTCCATTCTCTTCTTTCTAACATGTCCTTGTATACTTGTTTAGCATCGTCAGACAAGGACCTCACCTTCTCATTCCAAAACACACTCTCATCAGAATCAACATTCTCACTCTTCTTCTTTGAACTTGACTCACCTGTGTCTTTCTTCTTCTTTGAAGGTGGTCTCTTTTCGAATGTAAACTTAGAAGTATCATCTCCTCCATCATTATTATCACTACTACTACTCTCATCCTCCTTTTGACTTCCCGAACCTTCAGCATCATCATCATCATCATTATCATCATCTCCATCATCACTCTTTTCCGATTCTTCATCCTCATCATCCTCATCTTCCTCTTTGTCAGATTCAGATGGTTCAAAGTCAACCTGTTCAACTTCTTTCTCTTTATCTTCCTCACCCTCTTTCAGCTTGGGTGCAACATTGTACAGATTATCAATCAGCTCACTAAGGCGTTTGTTTTCAGCCTTCAATTCTTTATTGTCTTCTTTAATCGCCTTGTATCTGTTCTTGTTTCTTAGACACTTTCCCTCAAGCTTCTTATTCTTAGCTTCTAGCTTCTTCACTTTCTCGTCTATCTCATCTTGATTAGACTTAGAAGCTACTACAATCTGAAGCATTTTCTCTTCATTTTGCTTGAACTTGGCAATCTCAGCTTGCTGAGCCACTAACATCTTCATCATGTCGTCCATCCTTTTATTCACCTGCTTCATCACTTCGTCATCCATAGTGACTTTCTTTGACTTGGACTTTGACTTTGATGGCTCAATCTCAGTTTCTTTTCCTTTCTGAGGCTGTGTAAACATGTTAAGAACATTATCCAGTGCTATATTGAATTGATCCACTGGTAATTTTGTTGCCTCCACAGTCTTTTGTTTCTTAGTGGCTGTTGAAGATTGTTTTGATGATGTACCAGCTTCAGGTAATCTCTTTCCTCTCAAAAGTAGGTTTAATTCTTTCTCTCTAAGTTGCTTTGTACTTGTTTTCTTGGCCATGGTTTTGTGTTTGGGCTTGGGCAAGTTAACTACTACAGTTTCACCTTCATTCAACTCGTCCAAATTCACAGTTAGCCCTTCATCTTCAGCACCAACAGACTGCTTGCTCTTCTTAGCTTCTTCAATCGATCTGTTAAATGATTCAGACTCACCAACCAAAGTGGCCTTTTGTTTGGTAGTCCGGACATTTTCAGCATCCGAATCCCATTGTTCTTCAGTCTCAGTCTCTTCTGAATCAACAGACTCTTCATCTACCAAACTAGTACCCTTCTTTGCAGTAGATTTCTTCCTCACAGCTTGTTGTTTTGAACTCCCCTGCTCAGTCTTTCCTTTGCCCTTCCCTTTGGCTCCAGGATTGACTACTTGTCTTTTTCTCTTTGTACTTGCATCAGCATAGACCAACGGATCATCATTGTCACTATCACTATCAGGATGCCTCGCTGTATTCTTTCCAGGATCCATGTAATCCTCTCTAGCCAAGGCTCCAAACAACCTCCTGAAAGGTGGTCTCTCATTATCAGGCACACCTTTATAACCTTTCATTCTTGCCAAGGTTCTAATGTTCATATGATCCATAGCAAGTATCTGTGTTGGATCCTTCTTCAGGTTTGGATATTTGTGATCAAAGATCATCATCAGAAATCTAGGATGAAGCATAAAGTATTTCTTCTTCAAACCCTTCAGCATTTCCAGCATGTGATCTAAAATCATCCCAGCAACGTTAAATGGTTTGTTGAGAGTCAACGCAACCATTAACGAGCTCAAACTCTTCCTCATTACGTCATATCCTCCACTAACGCATCCAAACACATGTATAATGACATGAGCAAAATACTTAAACTGCACTCCCAGTTTCCCTTTGTACATAGAACCATCAGTGATCGGTCCTTTGTATTTCATCCTTAGGAAACAGGCTTTCTGCTCAGTCCATGACAATTCCCTTGGATCTTCACTGGTTTCAAACTTGATCTGGAGAGCTTCTCTGATATCAGCTTCAGTGATAAACATCTCCATCCCTTGAATCTTGCTCTTTATGATCGTCTGATTGTCAAAGTAATCATACTTCGCGTTGTTGTAAAAGTCCTCAACTATATCCTTGTAGATGATAGTTGGTGTAGCCAACGCATAAACTACTCTGCATCTCTTCAGAAACTTGATAATGTCTGTGAACTCCACATTCTTCTCCACATCTCCCAGATACGCGCAACAGTTGTGATTCTTCTCAAACGGCCATTTATTACCGCTTGAAGATTCACCTTCTTGTATAGTTTCTGGAACAGGATCAGTAACTGCAGTCTCAACAGGAATATCTATATTTGCTTGTTCCTCAGCCATCTGAAACATAGAATCAAAATAAACGTCAAAACACGAAATCGTCAAAAACTTAAAAATTTTAGGATTTGAAAAATCACATTCGCCCAAAATTCTGGTCGAATGTAAACTTTTGTGGTCGAATGTGCAATTTATTGGCCTAATGTGAAATGGTGTTGATTAAAAATTTACATTCGTCCATTTTGAATCACTTTCGTCCAGTTCTGTTTCAAATTCGTCCATTCGATGGACCGAATGTAAAAACATGTTCATCCCAAAATTTGAAAATTTTTAAAACCTGTTTTTAACACCTTATTTTGATTAAAACTCATTCTAACATGGCCGATTAGCCCTCGTGTACTATCAATTGTCCCTGATTTTCATTTTATATCAGTTTTTAATAAGAATTAGGGTTGTTATTTATTTAATCAATCAATCAACGACTGAAACAATGTTATAGCCTAATTCCTTTAATCCTCTCCCCCTAAAACTGATATGGAATGAATATCTATCAACATTGATTATTAACAAACACTGGAAATACAAGAACCCTAAAACCCTAAGTGCGATAAGAAAACAAACGATTCTGACTTCAATCCTTGGTCATTACCTGTAAAAGTTATATGGAAATGATCAGTATGATCTAGGGAATAAAACGCACAAGCAAGAGATTCAAAATCAACAAGGGTCTGTTACGAAGAAAAATTTTGAAAAATTTGAATGAAGGGTCGAACCTGTGATTGGAATATTTATAGAGGCTACGTTCGCCCGTTGGATATGGACGAATGTGGGAATATTCCACATTCGCCCCAACTTAATGGCACGAATGTGAAACTTGTACACCCGAATGTGAATTATAAAAAAACATCCACATTCGCCCGTTTATCCTAGCCCGAATGTAAAAAATTTTCCACCTTCGACCCATTTAAGGGGCGAATGTAAAATGGAAAATTCTGAAAATTTTGCCAAATCACGAATTCGAATCCCGTTCAACATTTTTCAATCCGTTAAGCTTCCAAAACACAAATTTTCACTTTTAGAATGATACAAAGCCCAGATGGTGTTGTCAAATCTCAGAAATTGACTATCAAGCATCCCCGGTTATCAAAAAAACTAAAGCAGAAATGCAAAAATTTTGGATTTTTCTGAAATTTTATCAAAACACACCTAAAATCTTTTTGGATTTTGTATCTTTTTGACAATAAAAGTAAATTGCAATAAAATAAAATGCATCAAAGTAAATGAAAGCAGTAATCATTTTGTGAAATCTGGTCAGAGGATCATATCAGTTTTCTGAGAAATCTGATCACAGCGTTGATCTTTTATTTAATATTATCATTAGAAACAGTATGTGATACGGAAATTGCTGATATTGTGGTCCACGGAAGCTCACATGCAGACAATTACGCAATGCTTTAAAATGATACGAGTTAGGTGTATTAGACTAACACGATGTGGTGCCCACACACACGACATACTCCCGTATCAAGTAATTGCACAAAGCTTCGTCGTAACGCGTGATTATGCCAGAGTTATCCGTAAAAGTTACAAAGTATATAGCACAGAGGTGTACAGGTCAGCAATTGAATGCAGCAAAGTAACATGTGCGTATACACTAGGTTGAGGCTGATATTAATCACTGATTTGCATCAAATGATCAATACGATGTAATAATGATCTATGATCAATTAAAACATAAAGTTCCTCAATTCGGTAACTTCCGGTTTTGGTAATTAAGCTCTTTTAGCAAATATTCTGATAAAACTAGGTCCGTAAATCAATACGACAAAAGTTTATCAGAATATCCCGGATAACCATAACATAACGACCCGAAACCTCAGATTTTGGCAATCCTATCAAACGAAATTACGGTACTAAGACCATATGCCCATGAGGTGTTCAGCCACGAACGCGTAGTTCGTTATGTTTGTATCACTAATGCACGCAATATTTAGTCTACGAAGCCTATCAGCATATCACACGTAGTCAACACACGCCTCATAAACTATACAATTCTTTAGCCTGTGTCAGATCCCCACTGATGTACTATCATTTCCTCTGTTTTACCAGGAAATCATTTTTGATTTTCTAATTTTTAGGTCTTTTTGAATTTTATAATGTTTTTGGTTTTTCTGATAAAATGGCTCCCCCTAAAATAAAGAACATATTTTTGGGATTTTTGATTTTTCTGAAAAATAAAAACAAAAATTTGAAAGAAACAATCCACTCGAAAGCATCAACTTCTTTGAGGATTAAACACTCCCCTCGAAAGCATCAACTTCTTTGAGGATTACGATAGTAAAGAGAAATTCCCAATTAGCAAAGAGAAATTCCCAATTAGCAAAATATAAAAACTAAAAACTAAAAAGCGATAAACCGAGGTGCCGATTAGTCCTGTTTTTCCTTTATATTGTTTACTTTTAAAAGATATTCAAAGCGTGAACGGTCAAAAGCTTTAGTAAACAGATCTGCACGTTGGTAGTCAGTATGTATTTTGATCATATCGATCAATTCCTTAGCGTAACAATCACGGATAAAATGATATTTGATCCGGATGTGTTTCGCTTTAGAATGATTTTCCGAATTTTTAGTTAAAGCAATTGCGGCTTCGTTGTCACAGTAAATAGGAGTTTTTAGAAACTGCAAACCGTAATCCACCATTTGTTGTTGAATCCAGAGTACTTGCGAACAGCAACTCGAGGCTGCAATGTACTCGGCTTCACAGGTAGATTGTGCTACGGAAGTCTGTTTCTTGCATTGCCAGGTGATTAACCTGCTCCCGAAAAACTGGCAACCAGCTGTAGTAGATTTGCTATCTTTGTCACAGCCGCCCCAATCTGCATCACTAAAAGATATGAAATCAAAATTA
The DNA here is from genome assembly GCA_032199755.1 of Ambrosia artemisiifolia. Taxonomy (NCBI): domain Eukaryota; kingdom Viridiplantae; phylum Streptophyta; class Magnoliopsida; order Asterales; family Asteraceae; genus Ambrosia; species Ambrosia artemisiifolia. The sequence continues at coordinate 34,454,444 of CM063514.1, forward strand.
TCATCATTAGGGTACCAAAGTCCTTTTGAGGGACAACCCTTCAGATATCGAAGGATACGCTTGACCGCCGTCAGATGACTTTGTTTCGGCTTCGATTGATAACGGGCACAGAGACACGTTGCGTACATAATATCTGGTCGAGACGCCGTCAAATACATCAGAGATCCGATGATTGCTCTGTATGTAAAAGGATCCGTCAGCTCCCCCTTAGCGTCCACTCCAATCCCGTGATTGGGTTGAATCGGGGTATCCATCGGCTTTGAGTCCTCCATCTGGAACCGGCTCAAGATGTCGGAGACATATTTCGTCTGGTGAATGAAGATCCCGTCGGGTCTTTGGTCCACCTGCAAGCCTAGGAAAAACTGCATCTCCCCCATTGCGCTCATTTCGAACTTTTCCTGCATGACAGTTTCGAACTCCCTGCATAAAAGCTCGTTAGTTGAACCAAATATTATATCATCTACGTATATCTGTACTAGAAGCAAGTCATCTCCCGTCTTTTTCGTAAAGAGGGTGCAATCAACGAGGCCGCGCTTAAATCCTTTGGAGATGAGGTATGTACTTAGCTCCTCGTACCACTGTCTCGGAGCTTGGTGCAACCCATAAAGAGCTTTGTTCAGCACGTAGACCTTATCCCGGTGGATTGGGTCTTCAAAGCCTGGTGGCTGCCCTACATACACCTCTTCCTTGACTTTCCCGTACAGAAATGCGCTTTTCACGTCCATTTGATAAACTTTGAATTTCTTATAAGAAGCAAACGCGAGGAACATCCTAATAGCTTCGATTCGTGCTACCGGTGCATAGATTTCGTTATAATCAATCCCTTCGATTTGATGGAAACCCTGCACGACCAATCTGGCTTTGTTACGAACAATTACCCCACGATCATCCTTCTTACACTTAAACACCCATTTGGTGCCGATCTTCTTCCTATCCGGCGGCAAATCCGTGAGCGTCCAAACTCCCAATTTCTGGAATTGTAATAACTCCTCCTGCATAGCTTCCACCCAGGCATCATCCTTCAAAGCATCCTTGTAAGTCCTTGGCTCTACCTGCGACACATAACACGCAAACGACCAATCATTTTGACTACCAGATTGTTGAATTTTGGCATATAAAGCTAAAGCACCAAAACTCTCTGGCGAATTAATGCTTTTAAGCTGCCCTCTGGTCATAACACTGCTTCCAGGATCACCGATAACTTGCTCCAGCGGGTGACTACGATGAATCCGAGATTCCGGATAATCAGGTACTTGCACTCCCGTCTGAACAGTCAAGTTCTCTACAGCATCCAGATCATGACCCGTATTTGATGATGAAGCCACATCTGAATTTGGAGTTGGGTTCACTGGCGGTGCCTCTGGTTCTTCAGCTTGATCAAGAATAGCTTCTTCAAATTGTTCATCTTCAGATTCTGAAGTGTCTAATGAAGTTGAAGCCTCTTGAAATATTTCTTCCTCTTGTATAGGAGCATTGGTATCATTAGAAGCTGGTAGGGGGTTCACGGTGATCGGACGCACCAACGGTGAGGTTGTTGCATTTTCACACTCGTAAAGTAGTCGAATAACAGCTTCTTCAACCAAGCTATCTAGATTGAATGATTCAAAGAAATCTTTGTAATCAAACATCCAATCAGGACCCGTGCCTTGAATATTTTGAGTATATCGTTGAACGTCCACGTTAGCCCAGTCTTCCACACGACGAGTTCGCTTGTTGTATACCCGTTTGAGAGGGGTTGCATATCCAACAAAGTAACCCTCCTCGGCTTTAGGACTAAACTTTTCGCTTGGATTCAACATAGTGCAAGGCGCCCCAAAAGGTTCTAGATACTCTAAGTTCGGCTTTCTTCGGTGTAACAGCTCATAAGATGTTTTACCAAACTTCTTCACTGTTAAAACCCGATTTAATGTGTAATTAGCTGCATAAATCGCTTCATTCCAAAACATTACTGGAAGATTTGAATCAGCAAGCATTGTTCTAGCCGCTTCAATTAGAGTCCTATTCTTTCGTTCAGCAACACCGTTCTGTTGAGGGGTGTACGGAGCCGAATATTCATGATGTATTCCTTTGTTTTCACAAAGTTCATCCATCTTGGCATTTTTGAACTCCGTCCCATTGTCACTCCGAATTCTCTTTATCTTCACATTGTAGAGATTCTCCAATCGAGTGAACAGAACTTTTAGATTGATAAAAGTGTCGCTTTTATTCTGCAAACACATCACCCATGAAAATCTTGAGTAATCGTCAGTGACGACTAAACAATAAAGCTCTCCGAGATGACTTTTGCGCTTGACCGGTCCGAAAAGATCCATGTGCAGTCGCTCAAGTGGCATCTCAATAGAGTTAACCTTTTTCACTTTGTGGGACTGTTTGTGTTGCTTCCCCTTTTTACAACTCACACACTTGTCATTCAGATGGAAATGTTTCACGTTTACTCCATCGACAAGTCCATTTCTCACAAATTGATTCATTTTCTTCAGATGAATGTGCCCCATTCTTCGGTGCCACATTATCGATTCTTTCTCTGTCGCCTTGGACAAAAAGCATGTTATCTGCCCCTGTGTTGTCATCGCCTTGGACATATCAAGAATGTATAGATTGTTGACGCGAGGTGCCTTCAACATTATCCACTCTTTAGGAATTGTAAAGCCCGGTTTCAGAATATAGCAGGATTTGTCATCAAAATGCACAGTAAATTGTTTGTCACATATTTGACTGACACTCAACAGATTATAGTCTATCTGCTTCACATACGAGATCCGCTCGAAACTCACTATCCCATTGCTCACACTTCCTTCCATTGTGATATATCCACCTTTGTTTCCTGCGAAAGCTACATACCCTCCATTGATGTTCTTCACGTCGAACAGCAACGCAAGATCCCCTGTCATGTGGCCTGAAGCTCCACTATCAACAATCCAAAGACTGCTAATAGGGCCAGCTGAAGCTCCCTGCACACAAAAAGTAAATCAGTTAGTTCTTTCGGGGGACCCAAGCCTGAGTCTTGGGTCTTTGAACATCAGGTTTCAAAGTAACAATTTCACAATCATTTTGAACAACTTTTTGATCAATCTTTTTCTGATTGTTCAAAACAGTTTCCTTTCTCTCATTAACCCTTGAAGTTGAGGCTCCTGGAGTACCATTGGGTGTCCAAGATTGTTCAGACCTTTTCAGGATACGAATCTGAGACTTTGGGTTCTCAGTCGTTTTCTGAACATTGTTAGCAAATGTAACTTTCTTGGTAACCTTATCTGATTTAACAGACTTAGGTCCAACATTTGATTTGACAATTGGTTTTGGTGAAACCTTTTGCCTATCAACTGTTGCGTTCACCACAGGCTTTCTCCATGAGTGTTCCATAGCAATCCGATTCCTTCTATCATAGTGCATTGGACGAGTGTTCCTCATTTGAAAATTGTTATGATTATAAAATGGTTGTGGTTGTTGAGGAACAACTCTCCTATGTGGTGGCACATAATGATCAATCGGTTTTCTCATGGAATTCCTCACTTCCACCTCGTGCCTCTTATGCCTTACATATGGGCACTGAGCAAGTAAATGCCCTCGTTCCCCACATTTAAAGCACGCACGGTACTCTTCAAAAACATTCGGAGCATTTGGTTGAGCAAATGATCTAACAGGATATTGATCATTGTACTGTTGCTTCCTTAAACTCTCAGGGAGTGGCCCTTTTGAGTAAGTAGGCTCATTAAAACCATTAGCTCTGTTTTTGGGTTTAACAAACTCTGTGACATGGACCTTTGGTTCTTGAGGAACATCCAAATACAACTTCTTTAATAAAGCTGGTGGAATCTCATTTGTTCTCTCATGTTTTGGGAACCAAATAGTACTTTCTTGCCAAATCTTGTCAATTTTAGCATAGTTAACATCTTTAATTGGAAAGTCCTCGTCAGAGATGATCTTATCGGATCCTTCCATCCGATAAAACACCTTGACAGGTTTGTCACATTGTTCGTTTTTATCATTCTTTTCAAGATCTTTCTTAACCACATTAAGATCTTTCTTCACCACATTCTTTTCAGACTTATTCACATGATGAACACTTCTCATCGGAACAATTTGAGATGATGAAACTGGTTCATTTGTAATGATGTGATTTTCTTTTGGAATTTCACATGCATTAACAGTTCGGTTACAACCAGTATCATCACTTTCTGAGTCTGAATCTACACTCTCAGCAGTAACACCCTCATCATTGATCCCCAAAATCGGTCTAACATCGGAATTTGGATCACCAATACTTGAAGTATTAGATTCATTTTCCGATGCTGAATCAGATTTTACCGAACTCTCCGGTGTCACTTGGTGACAATTATGGTTTTCAAAAAGAACCGGAGATGGTACAGACCGATAATTGGTTGTTTTATCATCAATGATATGGTCTACCACATAAGCAATATGCTTATAACTTTCCAGCTTTTTGTTTACTTTCTCAGCAAAGCATTTGATGGCTGCCATTTCCAACTTGGTGTTTTCAATTTCATTGATATAGTTGTTTATTGCCAATTGTTTTAAAGACAAAGTGTTTTTCAAGTCAGAAATGTCCTTTTTGTAGCCATCTAATACTTTGTTAAAAGCATTCAACTCTTTGCGAGTAGATTGACTGTTCATGATAGCACTATCACGTTGAACACGGAGTTGTTTAATCTCCTCAGTCAATCTATCACATGTACCACAATATTTTTCACTTGTATTATCAGTACTACATGCAGAACTTACAGGTTTTGGCGGATCAGTCATGGCCATTAATGCGAAATGAGCTTCCTTTCCTGCAAAGAATCTGGAGTAATCAATCTTTGTGAAAGCGTCATCTGCAATGCACGACTTCCTTGTCATCAGAAAATCTGCTTCTGCAAGCAACTGATCGATATCTTCATCAAGAGAATTAACACTTGCTTCCGTATCCGATTCACTGTCTGAATCAGAATAAACCGATTCACACTCCTCGGGAATATCAGAAACAGTATCAATCACAACTCCAGAATTTGTCTCTTCAGTCTCAACTTCAACATCAACCTCAGCATTAACCTTAACAGGTTCAGTGTCCTCATCCATCTCTGCCTCAGATTCATCACTTTCAACCTCAGTTTCTTCCTTCTCCTCCATCGTCACTGAATCTTCAATATCAACTTGATATGCAACACAAGCCACATTGCCCCCAGTAGTGATTTCCTCAACACCTATCTGAATACTCGACCAGTCAAACCTCTCATCTTGTTGAGTCACCAATGCTTGATTGGTATTCTGTTGTTCATTTGGTGTAGTGATTGGTATGACTGTTCGGTTAGTATTGTTTGGTGTTTGGGTTTGTGTCTGGTTTGGTGTGTTTGGTTGTCTATTTTGGTTGTTATTAAAGTTGTTTTGACGATTTTGGTAGTTGTTGTTGTTGTTTTGAGAAGAAACTTGGTTTTGGTTTTGTTGTTGACGGTTTTGATAGGTGGCATTGAATGGATTCCTATTGCCTTGTTTTGGTGGTTGAGTGCATTCTCTTTTAAAGTGACCTTTTCCTCCACAGTTAAAACAAGTCACTTTCTCCTTATTGAACCCGTAGGTTGTGTTAGGAGAAGTCCCCAAGTCTGTTCTACCTGTCTTCTCAATAAACTCCGTTGCTCTTCGCATTATGCTTGCAAAGGCCCATTGAATATCAATGAGTTCCATCTCCTCCTTGTCAATCTGTGCATAGTCTTCATTGGTCAAGTTGTTATTCCCAATTTGACTAGCAACTAATCCATTGTAGGATGAGACCATTGCAGAGACTAATGCAATGTGTTGCTGAGCAACTTCAACTGTCACATTACCAAGGTTAGATGTCTCCAAAACCACTGTTTGTTGGTTAGGTTGGTTCAATGGTTGTTGTTGAGATTGGCTAGCAGTGTAGAAAGCTGCTTGTTGCTTTGGGGAGAATGGTGGAATGTATGAATATTGGTATGGTACTTGTGGTTGTGGTTGTGATAAAGATGAAGTTTGTTGATGGTAGTTAATGGTAGGTGATTCCACAACATTGGATATACATGCAACATGTGGTGTAACTAGCCCTCCTGAGCTTGTACTTGCTGGAACTGAAGGTCCTCCAAAGTATAAGTTTGGATTCTGAGGAATCTGTGCTCTCCTAGCCTTCCTCTTCTCTTCCAATTCTTTGTTTTCCAGCTTCTCAATGAACTCCTGAAGAGACCAGTATTGATAAGCATCCTTCTCCTTCAGAACATCCACATGCTGATCCCAGTTTGGTGGTAATGCATCTGCAAACTTGTCCACCTGCTTTGCCATAGGAATCTGTATACCATAGCTAGACAATTCAGATATCAAATGATTATATCTAGGAGTTAGTTCTTTCAAAGTTTCATTTCCAACATAAGAAAAATTCTCAAACTCCTTTATAAGTTCTTCCGTCCTCAAACTTCGAGTCTTCTCATTTCCATCATGCTTCCTTTTAAGCATATCCCATAGTGCCTTAGAAGTTGTGCAAGTCCCAAATTGATGCAAAAGATCATTTGTGATTGCCTGTGTCAATTGGGAAAACGCCTTCTTTTCCACAGCAAACTTCTTTTTCTCATCCTCAGCCATGCTCTCCAATGGCACTGGTTCACCTGTGTTCTCCAAAACTGGTGGTGTGTAACCTTTAGCAATCATATTCCATGCTTCAGCACCTTCCACTCCCATGCCTTCCAAATGTATCTTGAACTTTTTCTGCCACTGATTGTATTCTTGAATCTCCATGAGCTTCGGTGGCCGAGTCCCGCTACCTGAAGACAAATCATTAATCAGTGTGGAAATAGCATTTGTAGTTTGAGTGTTTACCACCGCAGCTGCTACTCCCCAGTAGTCAGACTGTGGTGCTGGAGGTGCACTTTGAGTCATGTAGTTAACCGGCTGCGAAGACTGTGTGCTCGTCTTCTGTGCTGCCACTGTCCATGGGTCCATCACCTGCTGTTGTGGTTGTGTAGTTGCTGGTGTAGGAGTAGTTTGAAAACGCCACATGATCACGAACTTCGAGAAATTCAACACTTAGAAAAATTTTCAAAAACTAGCTCTTAGGTTCGCCCAAAAAGGATTCAGGTTCGTCCCTTTCTGACTCAGATTCGCCCAGAAATACTTCCCCGAATGTAAAATCTCACCAAAAAGTAAAAACACACTGACACTTTTCACGTTCGCCCAAATCTACTACAGGTTCGCCCGTTCTGATTCTACGTTCGTACCCCCGATCAGCCGAATGTGAAAAATGATACCCGAATGTGAAAAATTCAACTGAAAAATTCTACGTTCGCCCAGAAATCCCTAGGTTCGCCCAAAATCTCACTCACCTTCGACCAAAAACTCACACCTTCGACCAGAACACTCCAGGTTCGCCCATTTTGACTTTTGAAAAACGGTTACACTTTGAAAAACGGTTATTTTGATCTCTGATTTTCAAAAGTTTGTGAATTTGAATGATCTTGATTAGGTTTTGCTTCGGAGATGATTTGGAACAACTTTAATACTTGGAATTTTGAATTTTATCCACAAAATCAACTCTAATTCTTTCAAAAACACTCAAAAACCATTTTTATGTAAAAACAGATGTGAATTGATGAAAATAATGTCCAAATCAGCTCTGAGTTTATCAATTTGTTGTTGTATGATCCTCTATGCTCTGATACCACTTTGTAGAGGATGAATTTGACACGAAAACAGGATTATATGATCATACAAGTTACTAAACCAGGTGCGGAAACCCTAGCTTAGAACAAACTGATGTAAACTCAATCAAAACACAATCAAAGTCATTTTAAAAGCTTTTCATAGATTAACTCTTTCAAATACTTGGTTACAAATCAACTACAGTTAATCTAGCACACTTCTAAACTCTCTCAACACTCTCTGGAACACACCTCAAAAACACACACACTAAATGACTCGCTTAAACTTACAAAAACACGAAATCTATATATAGGACCTGCACGTTCGCCCCTTTTCACTGGTCGAACGTGGGTCATTTCCACATTCGCCCACATGGAGTGGACGAATGTGACTTCTTGTTAGTCTAGTTCCAGATTCGTCCATCTATCTTCTACCTTCGTCCTTTGTCTTTTTCACCTTCGCCCTTCTTATCTCCCTTCGCCCCTTAGCCCACTTCTAACACATGTTAACATATCTAATCACTAGTCGCAAAACGCATCTACACATAACAATCAGCAGATCTCATTCAGACTTTGTATTCTTCATATTGATTTCAGTGATTTACTGAAATCTAGGGTTTAGTTGGGTACTTTTCTGGTTTGAGTTAATAAGAGATTTTGGTCACCTTTTGTCGCTATATCTCTTATTTGTGTGTTGAATTTGATGTATGAGTATTATTATGGTTGGTATTTTTGTTCATTAGTTAGATCTATAAATTTCTACAATATTGATATCGCTTTAAGAGAAAATTATAAAAATGTACATATGGTTGACCAAAAGTTTTCCAAAATAAACAAAACTTTTCATTTTTTTCAAATTAAACCAGCAATCACATTGCGACACGTAACCCCTAGCCTAGCTTTTAGTCGGTACAATTAGGCACTGACTTTTAAGATTTTCAGAAGTGAAGTGCCCCTAGCCAACTAAGCGGGCTTAGCCGTAACACATAGTCGGCACGAGTAACAAGGCACATGTTAGTAAAAGCTACTCTGACAAAATAATTTTATGAAGTGTTGGCTAACTTAGCCATTAATATAGGTGTCGAAAGAGAAGTACCTTTGTGGTGGATCCCACTTCTTAAAATCCTAAAATTCAGTGTCCAAAAGGCTGACTAAGGTTTTGTGTCGCACTCTGATGACCTGTTCAGTTTTGAAAAGTTGAAAAGTTTTGTCTATTTTAAAATACTTTTGATCCAGTGTGTCTATTCTTATAATTTTCCTAGCTTTAAAACGTTATCTTTGATATGTGTCCTTTTGCTTCGACACTTGATTCCTGAATTCAAAATTTGTTTCATCTCCATTGTACTACATGCCTATTTCGATATGATTGCAAGTTTCCATTATGAAAATACTTTCAAAATTATAGTGCTTGAAAACTGTTCTGTTATGAAACAAATCATGTAAATCTTGCTTTACAAATTTAGGAGGTTGCATGTTACAAGCTTACAAGTTTAAAAGTCTACATGTTTACATATTTAGGAGTGAGAAACCAGAAAATTAGATTTTCATCAAATTTAACAATCAAACTACCCATTTTGAGAAATATTTTTAAAACTACTCATGTGACACCCGGCAAACTCCGGTTATTAACTTTTGAAAACTCAGTAAGTCTACCTTAGCGAGTCGTGCATACATTACACATGACAGGGTCAGTCGAGTCGAGTCGTGCATCATTGGGGTTTTAACACACACAAGTCTCGAGTCCCGGGAATTGGTGAACGAGTGTGAACGTGTTTGTTTTCATGAAATGTGTGTTTATAATCATTATGTGACTTGTCGGTATGCGAAAACGTGTTTATATATGTTAAAATAGGTTTAACGCGCCAAAAACCCAGACACAGGGGCTGCAGGCGATTAGGCCATCAGGATCAGCCCTAATCGCCTATAAGGGGGCGAGTAGGGGGACCCTAAGGGCGATTGGGGGCTAATCACTAGTAGTTACTAGCGATTAGCAGCCCTAATCGCCTATAACCTCTGCGTAATCGCCTGACCTGTATGTGATGACTAGAAACGCCTATAAATACCACCCTTGACCTCTAAAACACCATTTGTGCAACCCTAGCCGTCCCATAACCTATCCAAACACACAAACACCCTCTGGAACTCGTTTTTACATCAAAACACACATTTCCAAGCTTTACACATCAATTTCCTATAAATCTAAGGTGTGTTCTTCATCCCCAAACCTTTGTATGATTATGTTTTGTTCCCTAAAGGTCCAGACCTGATTTCTAAACGTTTTTGTCTTTGAAAATTGATATACGTTAAAATATACATATTTAAATCCCCGATAAAACTCCCAAATTACGCGTTTTCGACCATAATTGCACGAATTCGGTACTTAACCGCTTCATATGTTTATTGCAGGTCCTAAACGACTTCCCACGAGCAAAGTCGAAGAAACCAGGCGAAAAGTGGACAAGACGGAAAGTTTCTGCAAAAATCCGCTAAGTCTGGAAATGGTACACGGCCGTGCACCATAGCTGCACGCCCGTGCAGGCTTACTTAGCTCGGGCACAGAAGGTTGCACTGCCAGTGCACAAGCTGGTGCGCATCAGGATTCTCGAGCACCTTGATCAGCACGGCCGTGCAACAGCCCGTGCTCCCTGGAATTCTCGAGTGCACTGCCAGTGCACCAGGCAGTGCACTCCAAGCACTCGGCCACCACAGACCTGCACGCCCGTGCACCCTAGGTGCACGGCTGTGCCAAAAATCAAGATATTTCCAGAGACGACCCAGCCACTTGCCCACTTGCACGTCAAATCAGATTGATAAAGTGCACGGCCGTGCACTTTATGCGCACGGCCGTGCCAAAAATCAAAACTTCTATAAAAACAGAGCATAACCCACTGATCAAATATTGGGTATTTTGGAGGCGATTCTGGGCGATTTTCTGGACTGTCGGACTGCTGCAAAGCCGAAGAACAAGCTCGGGAACTCATCCGGATCATCTATCTTCATCCAATCCTTCACATTCAAGTTTTATTGGTTTGATCTTTTAAGCTTTTATCGATTCAAATCTGTTATTTAGAACTTGTTTGTGTTGTTTATGTATTACATTAGCTTCTAGTATTCGTATTTAGTAATCTTTAGTAGAAAAAACGATCCTTAGTATGTAATCATGTTTTGTAAGAATTTGGCGTTTTTCATGTTTAGATCTTGATGATCATAGTGCAACCTTGTTTCGTTGTTGTTGGATTGATAGTTGTGGTTGGATGACTTTTGCGATTATCGAATGTGTTAGGCGGATAAATGTTGAAAAACCGTCCGTTTAATCGTCCGGTAGTAGACTAGTTAACTTGTTAAATAGTTTACACCATGAAACTGTAACCGGGTATTGGTTTGGTTAAAGTCGCCTGAATAACGATTATGAATGTCTACCGGCACGTAAAAGAGTTTTAAAAGCTTAATGGTGTTGTTACCAATCTTTGACACGGTTGATTATCTTTGTTAGTTATTTTGGTGAAAATGGCGATCTTAGTAGATCTATGTTCAAAGTTGGTAAAATGGAATAGGTTGTGAAATGCTCTACTTTATGCTAGTCTAGGTGGTCGTATTGTGTATTCGATATTGCTTTCCTGAATTAGTGAGGTTAGAATACTCTTAACAGATGACTAACTTATCTTTAGAAGATCTGCATAAGATAATATCAGCTGCTCGCTAATGAACGACTTGAAGTGGTTAACGTGTGTATTCGTGTTAGCTTTCTGTATAGTTGTCATGTTAGGATACCCGAAAGGGAAACTAACTGTCGGAAAATGGGAATGTTGATCACGCCTTTATTTCTATTTATATATATAGATGACATGCTAGGATTGGCGTATTATAGTTTATATAGTTATATTTTCTATTTGGAGTCTTAGTTACGTATTTACATATGTTAGAATTTAAACAAACTCACTTATCTTTTCCTACTGGTAACTCGGTGATAGAGTCTTAGTACAATTGCTCCGCACGCGTCCATGGATCGATACTTGGTTCTTATCTGTACTTACTACATATATGACAGGGTACACTTGCCCTATTGTGTGTGTTTTAATATTAAGGTCGAAACCATTTTTATAAATATTAAAGCAAAACGTGTGTTAAAATCCATTGTAAAATATGTATAGTTACGCACACGTCAAGTTTTTGGCGCCGTTGCTGGGGATGCCGAGTCAACTTTTTACCGGTGTACATACTTGTGAATACTTGTTTATACTTCTTTGATTTGTTATTTCGTTCATTTATTTGCATATATGATTTATTGAATGCTTATTTGATTTATTTGTCTGTTGATATTTTGGATTGATTCTAAGTTGGTTTATAGGTTAGTATATAGATTCGTTCATTTGTCTGCTTATAGGATCGTTTGATTTGATTATTCGTTCATTAGGATGTTGATAGATTTAATTGATTGAATGTTGGATTGATTGGTTTGTCTATAAATTTGATTAGTTCGTTATTTGATTGATTTGATTTATTTGTTCGTATTTGAACTGATTATTAGTTTCATTCGTTGTATAGTTTTAGGCTTAGTTTGTTTATTTCTGTTCATTCTATTGATTCTATTTGTTTTTATTTGATTTTCTCGAGTTTACTGCTTTCCTTTGTTTTCATATGAATTTATGGATTCTTTATTTTATTTACTTATTTTTCTGTCTTTTTTTCGCCTTTTGGGTTTGTCATATATTCGCCTGCTGCAACTGTATCATTCTTATTTACAGGTTGATGTCCGCAAACCCCGGGCCTTCTGGTGATCTTTCTGACGAGGAGCGGAGGCGTGTCTTGAGGAGAAGCGAGCGGATTAGACTTCATAAATTGCGTCTTGTTTTTGATATTCTTATTTCTGCCCCTAGAATCGAGGTCCCAGTTGAGGAGGCGAGGCACGATCTGGCCGACGACGGGTCGGACGCCGGAAGCGACATTATCATGGCGGATGACGACATTCCGCTGAATGATAGTGGTCGTCCGGCTATTTTGGCGGACCATTTCGAGATCAAATCTAGTATCGTGAATATGATACAAAACTCGGTGCAATTCGGTGGACTGGAACACGAGGATCCAGGCCGACATATTGCTGCATTCTTGGAGGTTTTAGCCACCTTTAAGATGCAAGGCATCTCCGATGATGCTATACGTTTGAGACTCTTCCCATTCTCATTGCGGGACAAAGCCCGGACTTGGCTTCTGTCACAACCCGCAGGGTCGATCACGACTTGGGCAGAGTTGTCACAACAGTTCATGCAGCAATATTTTCCTCCTGAAAAGACACAGAAACTGAGGAATCGCATCATGACTTTTCGTCAGGATGACGATGAATCATTGTACACAGCCTGGGAAAGGTTTAAAGACCTACTCTTGAGTTGCCCGCACCATGAGCTTTCGAAAAGGCATTTGGTGCAAACTTTTTATCAGGGACTCGGGTATTCGTCTCAGGAACGCCTTGATGTATACGCTGGAGGAGACATCGGAACAAAGTCTCCTAGGGAAGCGTGGAGCATTATTGAGAAGGCGTCCCTAAAATCTAAATCCCGGCAGAATGATAGATCTAGATCTTCATCTGCCAAGGCTGGTGTGCATGCCGTGGATAACTATACGGCGATTTCGGCACAGATAGCGGCTCTGGCTGCGAGGTTCGATAACTCTCAGCAACACGTAGCGCAGTCCGATTGTTTGTGTGAGCAGTGCGGGGTATCTCACGAGCCTGGCTCGTGTGCTCAGGGGGTGATGTATACAGGCTATGAGGAAGTGGACTATATGGGCAATCAGACAAGACCCCAGAATAACCCCTACAGTAACACTTATAATCCGGGTTGGAGAAATCACCCGAACTTCGGGTGGAGATCTGGTTCCTCTAACCAGAACCCGCTCGGATATCAGCAGAGGGCCCCCGCACCACAATCCTCCCAACAGCCTTACCAGTCCAACCAACAGCCCTAGCAGTCCAACCAACAGCCCTACCAGTCCAACCAACAGCCTTACCAGTCTCGTGGTCAATCGTCCCAGCAGAGACCGAACCAATACCAGAGTCAGGGCGCCGGGAGCAGCTCCTAGCAGCACGCCCCTCATGGTATGTCTAAGCTGGAGGAGATGATGTCGCAGCTCCTTACCAACACCTCTGAAACCTATCAGCTCGTTGAGCAGCGCTACAAGCAGCACGAGGAGCGCTTTACGAATTATGAGGGAGAGATGAGGAGCCAAAAGGCGTCGATGCAGGCCATAGAGAACCAGGTAGGCCAGATGGCGAAGATGATGTCTGAGAGACAGCAGGGTGGTCTTCCAGGCAACACTGAGTCGAATCCGAGGGGGCATGTGAATGCGATAATGACGAGGAGTGGTAAAACCACGGGACCTGACACATCGGGCTCACCACCGATCACTGAGACGGTCCAGACTGAGTCTTCGGACGAGGTGCACGCTAGGCGAGTCCCAGCAAGTACAGCACAGATACCGAAGCCAGTCACAGATTACACTCCTCCTGTTCCATACCCTAGCAGACTTAGGAAACAGAAGGACGAGGCCCAATACGGGAAATTCCTTGAGCTGTTCAAACAGCTACACATAAACATCCCGTTTGTGGAAGCCTTGGCCCAGATGCCTAAGTATGCTAAATTTCTGAAGGACATCCTCACAAACAAGCAAAAACTTGAGGACCTGTCCTGTGTGCTCTTGAATGAAAACTGCTCTGCAATCCTGCAGAATAGACTGCCCATGAAGATGGGAGATCCAGGTAGTTTCACCATTCCTTGTCTGATAGGGAACATGTCTGTCAGTAATGCACTGGCGGATTTGGGTGCGAGCATTAACCTTATGCCTTATAAGGTTTTTGAGAAACTAGATCTGGGTGAGCCTTCACCCACCAGGATGAGTATTCGTCTTGCGGATCGTTCGATCAAATATCCTTGGGGGTTTGTTGAGAATATGCTTGTCAAGATTGACAAATTTGTATTCCCGGTGGATTTTGTCATCCTTGATATGGATGAGGACTCTAAAGTGCCTCTGGTCCTCGGACGTCCTTTCCTTATCACGGCCAGGACGATTGTTGACGTGGCTGCCGCCCAAATCACACTCCGGGTGAATGATGAGCATGTGACTTTTGATGTTCAGCGGTCGATGCGTCATCCCGAGAGTCAGGACGACACACTATACTATCTTGATATAGTAGACCAGTATGTCAGTTCTCACTTTCGAGGCACGATAGATGAGAATGATTCGGGCACACATCTGTTGTGTGGGAACTTAGATGGCATTATGAAGGAGGGCCATAGAGTTGAGCAGCCGGTCTACCAGATCGGTGATGATAGTTCCCAGAGCCCGGATCGTTTCGTAGAGATTGAGCATGAGGAGAGCGATAAGTCGAAGCCGTCTGTTGAAGATCCACCATCTTTGGAGCTGAAAGAGCTCCCACCGCATCTGGAGTATGCATTTCTGGACGAGGAGGGTCGTCTGCCTGTTATCATTTCATCTTCTTTATCTGCAGTTGAAAAGAGCGAGTTATTGAGAGTTTTGAAACTTCATAAGCGGGCAATTGCCTGGAAGATCATGGACATCAAGGGGATTAATCCCTCATTCTGTACTCATAAAATCTTGATGGAGGATGTCCACAAGCCTTGTGCGCAGCACCAAAGGCGTCTGAACCCGAACTTGCAAGAGGTTGTTAAATCCGAGGTGATTAAATTGCTTGATGCTGGATTGATATATCCCATCTCGGATTCTGTTTGGGTTAGTCCTGTGCACGTCGTGCCCAAGAAGGGTGGCATGACGGTGGTCACGAATGATAGGAATGAGTTGATTCCTACGAGGACCGTCACGGGGTGGAGAGTTTGCATTGACTATCGCAAGCTCAATGACGCCACCCGCAAGGATCACTTCCCGCTTCCATTCATCGATCAGATGTTGGGACGACTGTCGGGGAAGTTGTATTATTGTTTCCTTGATGGTTTCTCGGGGTATTTCCAGATCCCTATCGATCCTGTGGACCAGGATAAGACGACCTTCACATGCCCTTTTGGCACATTTGCCTACAGGCGTATGCCATTTGGGCTATGCAATGCACCGGCTACCTTCCAGCGTTGCATGATTGCTATATTTCATGACATGATCGAGGACTCCATGGAGGTGTTCATGGATGATTTTTCAGTCTTCGGGAGTTCCTTCGATCAGTGTCTGGGAAATCTGGAGCGGATGCTTCAGAGGTGCGAGGAGACCAGTCTTGTGCTAAACTGGGAAAAATGCCACTTCATGGTGAAGGAAGGAATAGTCCTAGGGCATAAGGTCTCCCAGAATGGGTTGGAGGTTGATCCTGCCAAAGTAGATATCATTTCTAGGCTCCCTCCGCCCTCCTCTGTTAGAGCGATCCGCAGCTTTCTGGGTCATGCGGGATTTTACAGGCGATTCATCAAAGACTTTTCAAAAATCGCCCGTCCGATGACCCGTCTGTTGGAGAAGGATGCACCGTTTGTGTTTGGTGCAGAGTGTTTGAAAGCCTTCGGGCTTTTAAAGTGTTTACTTGTGGAGGCCCCTATATTGGTAGCACCCGACTGGGAGATGCCATTTGAGATCATGTGCGACGCGAGCGACTTCGCGATAGGGGCGGTCTTGGGACAGCGGAAGGACAAGCATTTCCACCCGATCTACTACGCTAGTAAGACTCTTCATGATGCTCAGGAGCATTACACCACGACTGAAAAGGAGCTTCTAGCGGTAGTGTTTGCATTCGACAAGTTTAGATCATATTTGGTGCTGTCGAGGACCATTGTCTATACGGACCATGCAGCGATCCGATACCTTTTTAGCAAACAGGACGCGAAACCGCGCCTGATTAGGTGGATCCTGTTGCTGCAAGAGTTCGATATAGAGATTCAGGACAAGAAAGGTGCCCTGAATGTTGCGGCTGATCATTTGTCCAGACTCGAGCATGATGATGCCGAGAACTGCGCGTGGGATACCATTAATGACAATTTTCCCCACGAGTTCTTGATGAGCGTCGAGTCGGTGGAAGATGTATCACCCTGGTTCGCGGATTTTGCGAACTACCTCGCGTGCGGGATCCTTATCAAAGGATTAACGCACCAGCAAAAGAGGAAGTTCTTTGCGGACCTCAAGCATTACTTCTGGGATGACCCATTCTTGTTCCGGATCGGGGTGGATCAGCTGATTCGCCGTTGCGTTTTCGGGGTAGAGGCGGCGCAGATCTTGCGCGATTGTCACGAAGGGCCCACTGGAGGTCACCATGGAGCTAATTACACTGCGAAAAAGGTGTTAGACTCCGGGTTTTACTGGCCCACACTCTTTTGTGACTCTCAGATACTGGTTGGTGCATGTGATTCGTGCCAAACGGCGACGAACATATCGGCACGTGACCAAATGCCGCAGAATCCCATCCAGGTCTGTGAGGTCTTTGACATTTGGGGCATTGACTTCATGGGGCCATTCCCCTCCTCACGGGGCAACAGATATATACTCGTGGCAGTGGATTACGTATCAAAGTGGGCCGAGGCGCAAGCCTTACCCACAAATGATGCCCGAGTTGTTGTGAGGTTTGTTAGGAGCTTGTTCGCGCGGTTTGGTGCCCCGAAGGCACTAATTAGTGACCGTGGCACGCATTTCTGCAATGCGCAGCTTGATCGCGCATTAGCACGTTATCCACCCCGTATTATCCACAGACAAGTGGACAGATGGAGGTCACAAACCGTGGGTTGAAGCGAATCCTTGAGCGGTCGGTTAATCAAAAACGCAAGGATTGGGCTGACAAGCTTGATGACGCGCTGTGGGCCTTTAGAACTGCCTACAAGACGCCTATTGGGACGACTCCCTTTCGGCTGGTCTATGGGAAAGCGTGTCATCTTCTTGTCGAGTTAGAACATAGGGCATTCTTGTCTCTTAAAACAGCGAATTTGGATCTTAAGACCGGCGGTGAGACCCGTTTCTTACAGATTCACGAGCTAGAGGAGCTTAGGCAGCAAGCCTATGAAAGCTCGATGTTATATAAAGAGCGCACAAAGAGGTTGCATGACAGTCGCCTGAAACGCCGAGAAGATTTTCAGGTAGGCGACTTGGTCCTGCTTTATAACTCGCGCCTGCGTCTCTTTCCAGGGAAGTTGAAATCCCGGTGGACAGGACCGTACACTGTCAAGGAGGTATATCCTTACGGGACTGTCTCGATTGAGAATTCAGAGGGATTGACTTTCAAAGTCAACGGTCATCGCCTTAAAGTATATATTGACGGACCGGTTGACCAATCCGTAGAGGAAATCGATCTCTACGCCCCACGCACTTCATAAAGTGTGGGGAAGTGAGTCTTGCTAGCGACTCGATAATAAAACTAGCGCGGCGTGTATGGGCGCGCCAAAAGGGTAAATATGTAATTAGTGTAATTATTTATTGTTTTTCTTAGTTTAACTTTGTTTCCAGTATTGTGCAGGTTCGTACCGGTTGTGAACAAAGCGGGAAGGATGCCATGAAGCGCGAACAGTCGACAAACAGGTTTAAATTGTTAAAAATGATGTTTTCGGACAGTTCGGGGGTGCTGTGCAGCTGCAGGCTGCAAATTATGCAAGTCTGCAGACTGTGCACGGCCGTGCCAAAATGGTGCACGGCCGTGCAGACCTGGCTGATCAGCATGACTGATCAGCACCCGAGTGCAAGACCAAGTGCAGCAGATGTGCACGGCCGTGCAGCCTAGGCGCACGACCGTGCGGGCCTACAGGCCCAGCCCAGAAATGGACTATATAAGCATCTTAAACTTTCAAAACCCTAAATTTTGTCACTCCCCAACTGCACCCCCATTCCAATCAGCCGAAACACCTTCGAAAATCATCATTCTTTGCTAAATCTTTCGCTCTTCTCCTTCCAATCAACAAAGGTATGATCCCCTTCATAACATTGCACTTGTTTTATGCTTTTTTAGTGTAGATCCGTTTGTATTTTGATTTTAGGGCAAGATTTGTGGGTTTTCTTCATAAAGTTTAACAAACCCACAATCTTGTTTAATTTTAGTTTTAATTAGTGTAGTGTTTGGTGATTGTTGGTAAAGTCGTGCACTTCCAGGCCCAAATCATGGTTACTTTGAGTTTTCATGAAAGAAAAAATAGATTTGGGTGTTTTTAAAGAAAAATTTTTGAAAAACTGGAACCCGTGCACGGCCGTGCACCAGACCTGCACGACCGTGCATGGTCAGGTGCACCAGCTCGTGCACTGGCTGTGCAGCTCAGAATCACGAGTTCCACAGCCTTGCACGGCCATGCGTCCCAGGTGCACGACCGTGCGTGCCGAGAAAATGAGCTGCACTGCCAGTGCACCAGGCAGTGCAGCCCCTGACCTGACAAACGACCAAGCCTGCACGGCCGTGCAGCCAAGGCGCACGGCCGTGCATCAGTAACAGAATCAGGTCAGAATGCGCGTAGGTCCATTTTGGACATCCGGGACCTCCGTTTTTTGTGTACTAACAGTTTTGTCTATGTTTTTGCATGCAGATGAACCACAACCACCCCTACCTCGGGTTCGATAACCGCGACAAAAAAGAGGCACCGTGCATCGACAAGTTCCTCAAGCTTTGGGACCGACGAAATTCTTTTGGTACTCCTATCCGTCTAAATCTAGACTTGCTGACCACGCTCAAACAGCGTGAAAGATACGAGGGGTTCGTCTCGCCAAATATGGCGAAACTGCTGAGCATTAATCAGCCGGTCTATAAGGAGATCATCATTGAGTTCTTAGAATCCTTTAAATATAAAAAACCGAAAGAAGGGGTGTATAAGGACTTCCACGACAAAGACATCCGGTTCAGGCTATGCGGGAATTGGTATCATTGGTCGGTAGCGCGACTGGGGAGAAGATTGGGGATCTACGAGCACTTAGAAACCCAATCTGAAGACTTCTGTGGGATCCACGGCTTCGCCGACCTTGACGAGTGGGCTGCATTTTGGGATTCGATTTCCGATGGCACACCTTACAATCCGAGGTCTGCCAAGGCAACTCGGATCAGGGACCCGCTTCTCCGCCTCATGCACCATGTTTTCAGCCACACCATATGTGGCCGAAAGGACAGTTCTGGGAACTGTCCCACTCCTGATCTCATATTTTTGTACCACTTTTATGAGGGTGCCCAGATAAACTTAGCCGCACGGATGGCTGAGTTCTTCCTGAATGCCGGGGGCACGAAGGAAGGGAGTGAGATTCATGGCGGGGAGTACGTCACCCAGATCGCCGAGGCATTGGGGTTATTGACTGACGAGGTTAGGGGGACATTGACACTGGCTACTAATGGGGTTATGTTGGACCTTCGATCGCTCAGGGCGCAGAACCTGATATATGACACAGATGATGGTCCACGACTTATCAGCCAGGGGATTGTGTGGGACCCAGTTCCAGAGGAGGTGGACGAGGAAGACGAGGAGATGCAGGATCAGAACGCAGGTGGCGGTGGTGACCAGCACCACTCACCTGAGCACCAGCACCACTCACCTGAGCACCAGCACCACTCACCTCAGCACCAGCACCAGCACCAGTACCAGGACCAGCAGTGGCCTCCAGGCATCCCCACATACCCGGAGTTCTATCAGCGGTTCCAGACGATGGAACTGAACATGGGTAACATTGTTGCACAGCAGGGAGAGATTAGGCAGGACCAGCAGTTGATGCGGTCCACCATGGATAGAGTGCAGCAGGATGTGAGGCACAGTTTCGAGTACTTGTTTGCTGGGCTTGAGCAGGCGCACCCGGGTTATTTCAGCAACCCGCCCCTGTTCCCTTACCGTGCTCCTGGCGACCAGCCAGGAAGTTCCAGTCAGCACGCCACGGACGATCCCCCACAGTAGCCACTTCATGCATGCTTTGTTAGTACTTTATTTATTTATGCTTTCAGTATTTGCTTTTCGGGTCTGCGTACCCTAGACATTTTAGTATTTATGTTTGAACTATTTCTTGTCTTTAGTATTTCAGTATTTTAGTTTATTTTGTGGATGTGGATGAATCGATTTGATGAGTTTGTTTGTGTCGAGAATGTTGATTGTGCAGGTACCTGGCGAGCACCGTTATCGGAGCTCATGCTGTCCGTTTACCCGGACGTTTCTTCGACACTAGGGGAGTATTATTCTCCTTTTTCCCACTATAGATAGCTAATTCATAAACGCTTTCTATTGTCACATTGGGGACAATGTGAAGTTCAAGTGTGGGGAGGGATTATATCTTGATGTTTGTCCTCTTGTATATATATATATAACAAAAAAAAAACCTCTTTAGTACATATATGTATATATATATATATATATATATTTTCATACAAGCCTAACTAATTTTTGATAAAGATAACTTGAGGCGCGACAAACAGATGAGATACGAGCATGTTAGATTCGTACATTTGCACCCATTTCCTTCCGGTTACGTGAGCATATGAGCCTTAAAGTATATTATTATTTCTTTGACATGCTTTCGAGTGAGCCGGATGTTTTGTGTAATTTAGAACTTGTCATTAGCATACTTGTTTAGATCAGAAACGTGTGAGACTGTACGAACATGATTGAGGCATTTAGGATAACCTTTTGATTTAAGCCTTTTCTTTTCGTTTTATCTGTTTTCCCGCACCCAAACATTATCCCCTAGTTAACCATGTTGAACCTAATCCCGTGTTTTTTCTTGTTTACCACACCATTTCACCACTTAACCAAATTTAGCCTTTTTCTTTTAAACCTGTTGTGTTAAAACTCGGTTTAGGTTAATGTTTAACTAGTTTCCTGTGTTGTAAATAGTTCGTGTTCGGGTTTATATGTTTAGAACCCATATGTTGTTTATATTTCAGTTATATCATAAAAAAAATTCAGAAAATTCCAGAAAAATAAAACACCCTAAAATAGGGTGAATTAGCAGTGATCGAGCAGTTTTCAGAGCTATAAAGTTAGAAGTTATATATGTTTAGCTCGATTTAAATAAAAATCGCTTATATTCGCGTGTATTTGTATAGTTGAGTTTCTTTCTGTTTAGTTAGACTTAACCGCCGAGTTTTAGCCGTTTCGTCACTGTAAATATCCATTCCACACCCTTACCCCTGCCTGACATTACAACCCTCATAAGACCTCTTGATTTGTGCTTTTTCACACGTTAGTTGGTGAAGATTAGATCTTTTGACAAGCTTATGATATTGCACGATTCATTGTCTTGGCAATGGAGCGATTTACACATACACATTACACGTATGTTTCATAAATAAAACCGAGTGTGTGTGAACATTGTGAGTCGTGTACGGGTTTCCGTGCTTGGAGATCAGAAGCGAGTCGTTGCTTTTTAGTTATCTTATCACGTGTTTATATATCTTTGTTGGCTTGTCTATTATCGTCTGTACAGGTTATATTTTGACTTTATTGCCACTTGGCGAGTTTTTCGTTTATTTCTGTTTTGATGTTTGCTTGAGGACAAGCAAAGTTCAAGTGTGGGTAGGTTTGATATACGTTAAAATATACATATTTAAATCCCCGATTAAACTCCCAAATTACGCGTTTTCGACCATAATTGCACGAATTCGGTACTTAACCGCTTCATATGTTTATTGCAGGTCCTAAACGACGTCCCACGAGCAAAGTCGAAGAAACCGGGCGAAAAGCGGACAAGACGGAAAGTTTCTGCAAAAATCAGCTAAGTTTGGAAATGGTGCACGGCCGTGCACCATAGCTGCACGCCCGTGCAGGCTTACTTAGCTCGGGCACAGAAGGTTGCACTGCCAGTGCACAAGCTGGTGCACATCAGGATTCTCGAGCACCTTGATCAGCACGGCCGTGCAACAGCCCGTGCTCCCTGGAATTCTCGAGTGCACTGCCAGTGCACCAGGCAGTGCACTCCAAGCACTCGGCCACCACAGACCTGCACGCCCGTGCACCCTAGGTGCACGGCCGTGCCAAAAATCAAGATATTTCCAGAGACGACCCAGCCACTTGCCCACTTGCACGTCAAATCAGATTGATAAAGTGCACGGCCGTGCACTTTATGCGCACGGCCGTGCCAAAAATCAAAACTTCTATAAAAACAGAGCATAACCCACTGATCAAATATTGGGTATTTTGGAGGCGATTCTGGGCGATTTTCTGGACTGTCGGACTGCTGCAAAGCCGAAGAACAAGCTCGGGAACTCATCCGGATCATCTATCTTCATCTAATCATTCACATTCAAGTTTTATTGGTTTGATCTTTTAAGCTTTTATCGATTCAAATCTGTTATTTAGAACTTGTTTGTGTTGTTTATGTATTACATTAGCTTCTAGTATTCGTATTTAGTAATCTTTAGTAGAAAAAACGATCCTTAGTATGTAATCATGTTTTGTAAGAATTTGGCGTTTTTCATGTTTAGATCTTGATGATTATAGTGCAACCTTGTTTCGTTGTTGTTGGATTGATAGTTGTGGTTGGATGACTTTTGCGATTATCGAATGTGTTAGGCGGATAAATGTTGAAAAACCGTCCGTTTAATCGTCCGGTAGTAGACTAGTTAACTTGTTAAATAGTTTACACCATGAAACTGTAACCGGGTATTGGTTTGGTTAAAGTCGCCTGAATAACGATTATGAATGTCTACCGGCACGTAAAAGAGTTTTAAAAGCTTAATTGTGTTGTTACCAATCTTTGACACGGTTGATTATCTTTGTTAATTATTTTGGTGAAAATGGCGATCTTAGTAGATCTGTGTTCAAAGTTGGTAAAATGGAATAGGTTGTGAAATGCTCTACTTTATGCTAGTCTAGGTGGTCGTATTGTGTATTCGATATTGCTTTCCTGAATTAGTGAGGTTAGAATACTCTTAACAGATGACTAACTTATCTTTAGAAGATCTGCATGAGATAATATCAGTTGCTCGCTAATGAACGACTTGAAGTGGTTAACGTGTGTATTCGTGTTAGCTTTCTGTATAGTTGTCATGTTAGGATACCCGAAAGGGAAACTAACTGTCGGAAAATGGGAATGTTGATCACGCCTTTATTTCTATTTATATATATAGATGACATGCTAGGATTGGCGTATTATAGTTTATATAGTTATATTTTCTATTTGGAGTCTTAGTTACGTATTTACATATGTTAGAATTTAAACAAACTCACTTATCTTTTCCTACTGGTAAGTCGGTGATAGAGTCTTAGTACAATTGCTCCGCGCGCGTCCATGGATCGATACTTGGTTCTTATCTGTACTTACTACATATATGACAAGGTACACTTGCCCTATTGTGTGTGTTTTAATATTAAGGTCGAAACCATTTTTATAAATATTAAAGCAAAACGTGTGTTAAAATCCATTGTAAAATATGTATAGTTACGCACACGTCAAAAATCCATTAAAAACAGTTTCTAAATAAACCCTAGCCATTGTGCATGTTATATGTATTATATTCTTAAAAGATAGGGTTTTATTGATGAAAAATGATTGTTCATGTGTTATTAAGGTGTTTATAGCTTGTATGAGTTAGTATGATGATGTCCTAGGAGTTTGGATGGTTTTGGTTGTGTATTGTTGATATTTGGTATTTTGACCCATTTGAATAGTTTGAATGATTAAGGATGATATGAGGTGTTTTGTTAGTCATATGATGTTAGGGTTTGCTTTAGAATGATGCTAGAACAGTAGGATAATATCGGACAACGTTGTTACGTGATGAAATCTGGATATTTGCTATTTAGGGCAAGTTTTTGCATGTTGATGTGATATTTACATGTTAAACTTACTATTTTGGGAAACGCTCGCATTCGAGACTGTTAGAATGATGATAACTTAGGGGTTTTGCTTGAAATATGTTTGTTAATGTATTATGATTGATATTTGGTGTTTCCACACGTTCCGGATCTGATTTGGAGGGTTAGACGCGCGAAAAAGGCAGAACAGAACAGCATAAGCGATTAGGGGTTCTCAGTCGCCTATGCTATAGGCGATTGGCCCCCAATCACCTGATCTATAGGCGATTAGGGAGCCTAATCGCCCTCCCACCTAGCAATTACAATGCTAATCGCCTGTTGACTTTACTAATCACTAGTTGACATTTCCTAATCGTATGTGCTGCTGTTGTAAGTGTACTTTGACATCCCGAGCCCCCATTTGACACCTAGGAACATGCTAGAAACCCCGTAACATGCCTAGTAACATAGTAACACGTGCTCGGACGTATTTGTGCGTTATTTGAACTATATGTTAGACTTGTTGAATTTTAACACGTGTTAAGTATTGGTTGCATGAGTTGTATGTTTTAGTGTATGAGATGAACACGTGGGATGTCGGGTCACCAATGGGATGTCGAGTCTTGTCTCATGTAGTCTGGTTGTCAGTCAAACGCATTTTTCAAACACATAATGGTCATGGACTGGACATTAGGGACTAATGAACCCAACGGGTTATTAGTCTAACTTTACACACATCTTATGATAGGTCGCCACTAGTTGGGGCTATCATATCACATAACGGTTTACTCATTAACAGAAGACGCAACCTAAGGTGAGTTCACGGCCCCACATTTTACGGTTTTTGTTTTCGGGGGAGAAACATGCTTAAACTCTTTTATTACACATTTTCATGTTATACTATGGCTAACATCTTATTACTATACGGTTCATCTAAGTCCCTTAGAAACCACTAACATGGGGATATGGCGGGGAAATGTGGATAGCGCTATTGGGAACTGACAAGCCCCACTCGACGGCTGGAGGTCGGGCGGGTGCATATTGTCTCTAAGCACACAAGGCCTACCGGCGATGACGGTAGTCCGTAAATAAGGGTTACACAGTTACATAGTAACAACACAGTCAGCAATGGTTTCACCCGTAGTAGTAATATCACATAACGCCTAGCTAGCGTTCTCATAAGCATAGTAGTAACAACAACGGTAACGGTTTTCAAGGATTGTTTTAAACGTTTAAATAAAACCTGTGAACTCACCAGCATTATATGTTGACTTTTTTAGCATGTTTTCTCAGGTCTCTAAGGTAGCAGCGGTCAGCTAGGCGCACGGAGTCGCACTGGAGTCGTACTCGCGTCTAGGATCATTTATGCATGTTTTGGATTGTCAAACTCTTAAACTTATGTTTCCATTTATGCATGACTTTTGTAAACTTTAATGCTTCCGCACTTTCATCAGTTGGTTTTAAATCTTATGCATGATTTTATTTACGTATGTTTTTACATTTAGACGTCGTTTATTGTGACCGTTGACTTGGATTCTGGTGTGTCATACGCCTCGCGGTAGAACTCCGCAAGTGGAAATTTGAGGGTGTGATAACTCATTTTAGTAAATAAGTTTCTAGAAAAAAAACACTAGAAAAAATAATCATTATATTTTATTAGTGGGAAAAGTCTGTGATTCCTCTTTGTTTTTCCTTCTTGTACCTCAAGTTAGCAAATCATCGGAGCAAGAGCTTGAAGATGCTCGAGTATTTTAAAATATTTTTATACCATTAAATGGATTTTTAGATTATTGCATTTGAGATTAATTCACTAAACATTATTCATAACCTATATTAAGATCAAGTCGTAAATCTAGGGTCATTTTAGAGGGTGTTTGGGGTTGAGTTTTGAAATGGATTTTTAGATTATTGTGTTTTGAAAACACAAATAATCAGTTTATAGTGTTTGGGAAATGTTTATAAAAATAGATTATTTTCGTTTTAAAGGTTACCAAAACCCAATAATCTAAAAGCAACTCCATCCCTATTGCAGCAAAATGCATAATCTGTTTTCAAAACGCAATCCCAAACACCCTTTTAATTAAACTTTAAGGTTCAAAGAGGCATATTTACTAAAATTAATGGCTTACTTTGAAATTATTTACTCATTTGATCACAAAATAGAAGGTTGAGGATTTATGTATGGTACATATGCTCACAAAAAGTGTCCAATCAGTTTATAACAGTGAGTCTTTTTACTAATAAAAAACGGCCAAAATTGAATTGTTTCACCTTTGATGGTGGTTTAGCAGGTGGGCGTTCGCCCACAATTCTTCTACATTAAATTGGCCTCTATAAGTGACACGTTAATCCTAGTCAGATCCCGTTTACACAGTCCCTTGGTAGATGGGCTATGAAACAAATATGGTAGTTGTTGGGATTTGTATATGGGTTTTAAAAATTTTAGTCAACGGAAGCGTAAATGTATATAGCAATTTAAAACCATTTGTATATCTCACACCAAGGATCCATTTGCAAGTAACATAAGAAATCATAAACAACCATAGGGTGTTAGAATCTTACAACCTATGTTGTAGCAAAGTAGTAGAACGAGTTTTTGCATGGATGATAGGATTGGGGGTTTCCCCATAAAGGTAGCAAAAAAAACTAGTCTGGAAACCGAAACGGTTCGGAATCCAAACACAGGCTTGAAGAGAAACATGTCCCCAAACCTATAGAAACAGCAAGTTCAGATTGGATCTCCTCCCTAAACCGTCACACCAAACTAAATCAGTTTTAGATCCAAACGGGTGCTAAAAACTGGTTAATTTCAAACCCACTTTGACTGTTACATTGGATTTAGCATGTTTATTAACGTATATATGACTGTTTCTAGTTGTTGTTTACACTCAAGATCGCCACTGTGTCATCCTAACTTAGTCTATATTAGTAGTGGAGGTACATGGTTGATCACAACACTCAAAAAGCAAAAGTACTTACAAAAAGGCAAACGGTTTTGTTGTGCCGAGGGGAAACATGCGTGCGGGACGTCATGGGGGTAACTTCTTTGGTTGGTTAAAGGGAAAATGGTTTTGTAGCTGGAAAAGCATCGAGAAAAACGGAATCAAAGAAAGTGGATAAGCATGCTAAAGCTTGTGCAGAAAACCAACATGTGTTTGTGAAACATTGATGTACAATTTTAACAAAGTTCACGATCTTTTTGCAAAGTTCATGCTTCAAGAAATTGTGTTATTCTCCCACTTTAGCAACCCTTGTTTGACGAAGATTCAAGACACCTTCAAACCTCATTACAAACGCATAAGTTGTCAACCCTTCGACGTTATTGTATTAAATGGTGGAAACAAGTAAAAAATGATTTAATTGCATTTTATGAAAATTTATAAATTGTGAACTGATGTTTGGTCAGCAACACATAGTTCACCGGAATCGTAGATTTGTGTCACCACCTATTGGGGTGATCCCACTTCATTGAAAGTAATGAAGCGTACGATTGCTTTAGACTTATCTGCATATCTACACACCGGTGATAATTTATTTCAACTTTTTGTTTATTTGATATCAAGTTTTAAATTAGATTAAAAAAATTTATTTTCATTTTCATTTGGTAATGCCTACAACACAAGCATCGTTGAAATATTAAAAATAAAATGTAGACTGATTTGTACGACGTTTTTCTTCAAACTGGGTATGTGTTGCACCTATTATTAATTTAAGGTCTAAGACGGTTCATGTGTTCATTGAATATTGAACAATTCAAATGTGTTTTTTGACTAATGCTACGTGATGTTTTGAAACAAAATAGGCAAGACACGCAAAATACCAAAAACTGTTTCAAGATACATAATCCACTTATTGATTACAAAATATACGTTGGACATGGCCTGGAAGAATGTGGCATGCAAGGTTGTCGTCCTAGTAATTTTTCAGGTTTAAAACTTGACAAAAACGATGACGCGCCTCAAATAGATGCTAGTCAGTATAGAAGACTTGTAGGTTGACGTGTTTACCTTCAAGCCACTCCGCCTAGCGTTGCTTTTTCTGTTAATATTTTGATCCAGTTTGTAGTTGATCCTAGACAACCCCAATTAGAGGAAGCGAACCGTGTATTGCGTCACCTCAAAAGTCAAAAGTACACCAGGCTAAGACTATATAGTGTGGAGACAAACTCCCCCAAATGCCACATAAGCGCCACATCATTTTTCCCCTTCCCTCCCCCAAACCAAGGAAATGGTTCCCCCTCCTTCCCCCTTCCCCCTTCCTTTACAAAAAATAATAATAGAAAAACAATAACCAATCAAATGGTTCGGTGTGATCGGTGATAAGTCCCCGAAATCCCCGAAAAACAATCGGGGGGCGGTGTTGACGCAAGGTGCCGAAGCCAGCTCATGTCCCCGAGCTATCTCCCCGAGAGCATACCCAGCAGTCTAAGGAAACTTGTTTCCAAAAGAAGGAGGCACAGGCCTTTTTAGTTACTGTTTATTTGACCAGTGAGGTTGTCTTATTTCCAGAAAGTCTTGAACGTGTTATTTATTATTTTTTTGGGGGCTCGATTTCTTGGGAGTTAAAGAAACAGTATGTCGTATCTCAATCGTCATCCGAAACAAGATATCGGTATATGGATCCATGGTTACTAATTTTTTTTGGATGAGATGGTTATTGAAGGAGGTAAATGGTATCCTAAAGGTGCCAACGCCTTTGTTTTGTGATAACTAAGTCAAACAACATATTGCTAATAATCTCGTGTTTTATGAACACCCAAAATACGTTGAAATGTAATGTTACTTTGCGTGTGAATGAGTGAAGTCTATGGAAATTCAACCAATGAATAACTACACTAAGGGGCTGATTGGTTGATTAAGTGCTGAATCATTAAGATGGTTTGAATGGTTAAGAGGCTCTGAATGATTAAGAGCTGAATTATTCAGAATCCCTTATTATCTTAATGGTTCAGCACTTAATCATTCCATTCAGATGCTGAAACAAACAGTCTGAATGCTGAATGATTCAAACCTGAATGGTTAAGAGGCTGGTTAAGAGGCTACCAAACAACCCTAAGTCCTAGATTGTGGATGTATTCACAAAGGCATTAGGTGGTTGGTAGCTTCGCATATTACTTGACAAGTTGATGTATTAACCCTATATTTGATTGCTTTCACTTCATGATATTAGCCTTAGGTGGAATATATTTATTTTCCTTTTTTTTCTTTGGCTTAATATACGGTGTACCTGTCCATGTATTGAATATAAAAAAAACGTTGAATGCTCAATTCAACAATGCATGCAAATGCATGACCAGTGCACATAGCTCACTTCCATGCTCTCAAACGCGTCATCAGGTATATTAAAGGTTCAATGACAATGGGTCTATATATGCATTACAGCCAGTATCTTTTCTAGTCTCCTACATTGGGGCTACCTTGACACACGTTGGTCTACCTTCGATTATTGTCTTTTATCTCGGTGATAATATTATCTCATGGTCTTCTAAATGTCAAGGAAAACCACAATTTTATTGGACGTTATCATAATATAAGCTAGATTCCATACATCCCAATTCAATAAAACACAAACCGGTTCAAGTGCAAGACAAGTCACACCGATCCATATACACGAAACGGTTCAACATCAAAGACACAATGCTTTGGGTTTCAAACACGTCGCTTAGTTTAAACATCATATGTATATATAGTTCACGTTTGTATCATTTGACAGTTATCAAGTTTCTTTATCATAAAACAAGATACAAAACACACTTGTATATTCTTACGATTAAATCAATAAACATCATTGTTCTTTATCAGTTTTTGTTATCAATTTGCGTTTATCTTTCGTAAATCGGCCAACAAACTGGTATCAAAGCCAAGGAAACGAAGAATCATTCAAACATAATCATCAAATTCGGTTGCAGTGTTCGAGCGAAAAACAGAGGATCAATTTAAATCATTCAAAGAGGGTGAAAAGAATCGATAAAGTCACAAGAGGATTTACACCTATTACTTCAACAGAAATTCTTATCAAATTACAAGAAGAAACTGTCTGTAAATCCCTCGATCTCTATTTAGTTTTTATATTTTTTCCCTCGTAGAACAGAGCATAATTATAATTAGAACATTAGTATTCGGCTTGTGATTATTCAACAATTATCAAATATACAAGAATCGCATACTGATAGTTCTATAGAAATTAAGTTATAGTGTGGAAAACATATTTTAGGAATCTCCCAGTTTGTCTCTATTTGTTCTTCGGTTTCCTTTTACACGGGAAGATAATCAAAGAAAGGAAACATTAAAATTATTATTATACAAAAGTTTGACCCTACAAAAGTCAAAGAGTGAATTTTTAGTTAGAAGTTCGAAATTATTAAAAGGTTTATACCCGTCCAAATTGATTTCCTTTTCTCAACAAATAAAATCACATTTTATTTGAGGTAAAGAGATTATGACAACACAACGAGAAGTACAAACTCAAATTCTAAAATTATTGAGATAAAATTATTACCATTGACACATTCAAATGAAAGTGCTCCTAGAGTACGTCCTAAGATTTGTGGAGTGTGGTAGAGGATGGTGTTAGGGAATTACCCAACGACGCAAGTGAGGCTTTACGAAAAGAACATAAAGAACAAAATAAGAAAGATAAGAAGGCACTTCATTATTTATTCCAAGCATCGACTGAAACAATATTTGAAAGAATTGCAAATGCAAAATCATCTAAGGAAGCATGGGAAATACTATACAAATCATATCATGGAGAGCGTCGTGTAAAAACAGTAAAATTACAAACCCTTAGATGCGAATTTGATACTCTAAGAATGCTAGAAATAGAAACAATAGAATGATATTTTGATAGGGTTACCACAATAGTTAACCAATTAAGGATGAATGAAGAGGAGTTAAGTGATAAGCGAGTAGTTGAGAAAATATTGCGTAGTATAACCAGAAAATATGAATCTGTAGTAGTAGTTGTAGAAGAGTCCAAAGATTTAGAAAATTTATCAATTGAAGAACTTATGGGAATACTACAATCCCATGAATTAAGACTTAAACAATATGACACACACGTCATGGATCAAGCCTTCCAAGTACAAAGCGGGACTCAAGTAAGAAATAAAGGAGGAAATAGATATTATAACAGCTATAGAGGAAGAGGAGGTAGATCAGGGCGATATGGACCCATAGTATGTTACAATTGTCAAGGGTTAGGTCATATAGCTAGAAAGTGTCCACATAAGGAAGAAAATGAGAAAGATGAATCCGCAATGGTGTGTAAAGAAGAATGTAAATCAGAACAAGATAGCATGTTCATGATATTTAACATGGAAGAGAATAAGGATACAAATTGTTGGTACTTAGACAGCGGATGTAGTAATCATATGACAGGAAGTAGGAACATATTTATCACATTTAATGATCAAGATAGACGAGAAGTTAGAACAGGTGATGATAAGAGACTACAAGTATTAGGAAGCGGCGAAGTATGCATAAGAGTAAACGATAAGATAAACAAGATACCAGATGTATTTTATGTAGAAGGACTAAGGCATAATCTTCTTAGTGTGGGACAATTACTGCGGAAGGGATATAATGTACTTTTTGGAAAAGGAATGTGCACCATAAAAAATCATGAAGGGAAGACAATCACAAAAACACCTATGACTCAAAATAAGATGTTTCCCCTATACCCAAATCAAGACTTGCCTAAAGTACTGTACACATCCACAAAAACCAGTTCTAATTTATGGCATCAAAGATATGGTCACATCAACTATGAAACATTGATTGAAATGGAACACAAACACGCAGTGAAAGGTTTACCTAAGATATATAAGACAGAAAGTGTATGTGAAGGTTGTGCTTTAGAAAAACATGCAAGAAAACCATTTAGTAAACAAGCAAAATGGAGAGCAAAAAATCCTTTGCAACTTGTTCACTCAAATATATGTGGACCAATGAGAACGAAGACAATAGGAGGATGCAGATACTTCATTACTTTTATTGATGATTTTACAAGGAAAACTTGGATATACTTCCTCAAAGAAAAATCACAAGCGCTACATTTCTTCAAAATATTTAAAGCCTTAACAGAAAATCAATCAGACAAAAGAATCAAATATCTTAGGACTGACAGAGGTGGAGAATATTGTGGAAATGCCTTTCAAGAATATTTACAAGAACATGGAATACATCATCAACTGACCACAAGTTACACACCACAACAAAACGGAGTTGCCGAACGTAAAAATAGAACCATAATGGAATTAAGTAGGAGCATGTTGAAAACAAAGAAACTTCCGAATGAGTATAGGGGAGAAGCTATAAGTTGCACAACATATCTCTTAAATTGAACAACTTCTAAGAGTGTCAGTGATAAAACTCCTGAAGAAGCATGGACTGGAATCAAACCTGATGTGTCAAATTTACGAATATTTGGTTGTCTTGCCTATGCACACATCCCAGAATAAAAACGGGGTAAACTTGATGATAAAACAGAAAGGGCAAACTTTGTTGGATACAGTGAGAATAGTAAAGCCTATAAATTATACAATCCAATTACAAGAAAGACCTTAGTCAGCCGAGATGTCATATTTGATGAGAACAAAACTTGGGAGGAAAATGAAGATGAAGATGTCATAACTTTAGATGACAATGAAAACACAGAAAGTAGTGAGAACAATACACACGATCAGACATCAAGGAATGAAGAATACTCACCCATACACAATGCATCTGAAAATGAGAGGCATGAAGAGCAAGAAATACAAATTGAGGATGAAAATCTGGATGCTACAACATCCAGTCAAAGTCCACCTTTAAAAATTCGTACACTAGCCGATATTCATAGTAGAACCCAACCAATGAGTAGTCCAGAAATACGAGATTTATATCAAAGACATCAAGAAGCTGCAAACTTTGCATTTTACACTGACTCAGATCCGATTTATTTTGATAAAGCAAGGATGAGAAATGGAAGGAAGCAATGAAGAGGGAAATAGAATCTATACAAAAGAATGAAACCTGAGAGTTGGTTGATTTACCAAAAGATCAAAAACCCATAGGAGTAAAATGGATATACAAGACCAAATACGATGAACATGGAAATATAGATAAATACAAAGCTTGTCTGGTAGTAAAGGGTTATAAACAAAAATATGGGATAGATTATCAAGAAGTTTTTGCACAAGTAATTCGTTTTGAGACTGTAAGACTAGTACTTGCCTCAGCAGCTCAATGTAAATAGTATCTACATCAAATGGATGTGAAAACTGCATTTCTGAATAGAGAATTAAAAGAGAAGGTGTATATAGAACAGCCTCTGGGATTTATAGAGAAGGGAAATTAAAATAAGGTATGTCTTCTAAAGAAATCACTGTATGGTTTGAAACAAGCACCACGAGCATGGTATAGTCGAATCAGTCAATATTTTGAACAACATAACTTCAAAAGATGCACATTTGAACATAC
Source organism: Ambrosia artemisiifolia (assembly GCA_032199755.1). Classification (NCBI taxonomy): domain Eukaryota; kingdom Viridiplantae; phylum Streptophyta; class Magnoliopsida; order Asterales; family Asteraceae; genus Ambrosia; species Ambrosia artemisiifolia. Next base: position 34,488,212 of record CM063514.1, read on the forward strand.
CTTATTCTTAAAGAAAACAAGGACATCGGGACTAGTAGTATGCCTATATGTAGATGATTTAATTATAGCTAGTGACTGCATGGAGGAAATTACCTCATTCAAGGAATCCATGAAAAGGGAATTTGAGATGGAAAACATGGGAAAACTACATTATTTCTTAGGAATGGAAGTTACTTGTTGTTTTGGTCAAAAATTACTAAGGAAAAATATTTTTTCTTCCAAATTAGAAAATGTGAGGTAGAGTGCTATAAGTATTAAACAAGTTTGTAGTCTAGTTATATTCTGAAAATGGTGTGTTAGGATGTTAAAGAAACAAATATATGACAACTATGCTCGGGATGGCAAAGGTGAACATCGGAATGGACAGTTATATCCTGAGGATGTAACTGTTGACGGTTTGACAAAGTAGGTTAAGATCAACGAATGTAAACGTAATGCAACAAAAGAACAACACTCGATGTACGAGGAAAGCCCTTGATCAGTTGTAGATCGCCGGCAAAACCTCGGGAGGAGACTAGGCCCCTGCCTTGTTTGTTAATATTAATGTGGTAAAAAGAATTACAACTTTGGAAGAATGATTGGACGAGTGATCTAAGATTACAATGATTTGTGAGTGTTCTAAGTAGCAGAGTGTGTGTGTAGTTCTAGCAAAAGATAATGTCTCCTATACTCGTCAATCATCCCCATTTATATAGTACATGAAAGTAAATAGAGAATCCCGTATGATCCGTTGTGTAGTTAAGTTCCTTCAAGTCTTCAGGTGACCGTTTGTAACAGTTTTATTCCTGGTTCTTCGCTGATAATTAATGCATATCGGTTACACTTTGACTCCATCCTCGATCTTGGACCTTGGTTTGCAAGAGTTATTCTTCTATCTTTGACTTCTTTGACTGGGTACTATAATATAGACGTTGGAGAGTACTTTTATATCCATATTATAACTTAGTTGTACCTGCAATCATATATAAAAAAGGTAATTCATTAGTCCATCCTCAGGATGTGCACATGTTGAAATATAGTTACATCTTGAAGCTAGTTAAGCCTTTCAGCATCCTGAGGATGCTACATTAGGGATATGAGGTAAAATCATCCTGAGGATTTTCACCACCAACACATGTGATCAAGAAACTATAAGAATTTCCCAAACCAAGTATGCAAAAGATATACTTGAAAGATTTCGAATGGCAGATAGTAATAAAGCCTCAACCCCAATGGAAAATGGACTAAAGTTAATCAAGAACAGTAGCGATGAAAATGTTGACCCAAGTCTATATCGTAGTTTAGTTGGAAGTCTCATGTATTTAACAAATACAAGACCCGACATAATGTTTGCAGTCAGCAAAATCAGCAGATTCATGGATCAACCAAAGAAATCTCATTAGGAAGCAGGAAAACACATACTGAGATATATAAAGGGCACTTCAGAATATGGGATAGTGTACACAAGAAACACATTTGAATTAAAAGGCTACAGTGATAGTGATTATGCAAGAAATATAGAAGATAGTAAAAGCACGTCAGGATATATATTCAATATAGGATCAGAAGCAATTTCATGGCAATCAAAGAAACAAAATGTGGTAGCACTATCATCAACAGAAACAGAATACATTGCTCTATCACTTACTGGATGTCAAGCTCTATAGCTCAAAGGAATATTAAAAGAATTAGAGTTTGACTCAAATAAAGCAATCACCTTATATTGTGACAACAAATCTACCATCAATCTCACAAAGGATCCAGTTTTTCACGGGAAAAGCAAACATATCAGAGTAAAATATCACTTTATAAGAGATATAATCAAAACTGAAGATGTGGAGATAAAGTTCTGTAAAACCAAAGATCAAGTAGCGGATATCTTCACCAAGGCACTACAACCAAAGGACTTCACAAGGCTACGTAATATGTTGAATGTAATACCAATCTAGCTTAAGGGAGGGTATTGGACGTTATCATAATATAAGCTAGATTCCATGCATCCCGGTTCAATAAAACACAAACCGGTTCAAGTGCAAGACAAGTCACACCGATCCATATACACGAAACGGTTCAACATCAAAGACACAATGCTTCGGGTTTCAAACACGTCGCTTAGTTTAAACATCATATGTATATATAGTTCACGTTTGTATCATTTGATAGTTATCAAGTTTCTTTATCATAAACCAAGATACAAAACACACTTGTATATTCTTACGATTGAATCAATAAACATCATTGTTCTTTATCAGTTTTTGTTATCAATTTGCGTTTATCTTTCGCAAATCGGCCAACAAATTTGCCAATCATGTTTTGAAGTAGGCTACCGGAGGTTAGCAATTCAGTTGCTAAAATAGGTTGGATACATTACCTTTTTCTCGAGCAAGGATGGCCACATATGCGCACGTCTACTGTCTATAGTGATAATGTTAGTGTTGTGTGCATGATAGGTAATTCCATTCAGCAACCACACACTAAACACATTCAAATAGACTTTCACTTTGTTCCCGTAAAAAGGTTCGACGGGCAAAATCAAGGTTTTGCATGCCCCATTCTATTATCAGCTAGTCGTTATCTACACAAAAGACTTACCACATTTTTTATTTAACGAGCTCATATCCAGTCTAAGCATCCGTCATCCTCGTCCATTGACTAAGGGGCTATATTAAACTAGGCACTTATAGTTGTAATTGTACTTATGAGATAGCCTATGATGGTCAAGTGTAAACAAGATGTGTGTGTATGTGGTATCAATGAGAAGAGATCGATGATTGAGCCATTACTTTCTATCAGTTGTTTGATACTTGGAATCTATTTCGGATAGCACTAATGTCATTTTCGTAAGTTTTTTTTCTCATCCACGTTATTTTAAATCTTGGCCATTTGGAACACATTTGATTTATGCACATATTTCATGAACTTGATTCCTCTTGCGTTTGAATTTTTAACTTGACTTAAAAACATGAAAGTGTATACATACAAAGTCCTTTTCATGTAAAATTGTTATTTTCGAATCTAAGATCGAACATTTCTCGATCTTTAAATTTGTTTATTCTCATACTTCAATGTAACTACTTTCTCAACTATGTCACAAATTTCATGCAATCTATGTTTTATATTTGTACATAGTCACAAATCATCTTGTTACACTTGTATTTTCTCAATTGCAAAACTTTTTGGTATCTTCCACGCAATCACTGAATGCCTGCTACATTTTAGTACATATCTGCAAAACTACAAAATTTCAACCCACATACTACTAGGCTATATGCTCACACTGCACGCCCACATTAGCAATGAATTTTATTTACCACTTATTGTATCTACAATCAAATTGTTACACAAGCATACTCATACAACTCGTTTACTCTCATTTTATGCAAATACGCGATTTACACGATTCATGCCATTCAGTCTCAACTACATGCTATACTTGTATATATATTTCTACAAGTGCATAATTCATACATATACTTTCTATTACGTGAGCAAGTCCCTGCTATATTTTCTCATTATTTTATACTTACAAAAGTTAGACTTTTGTGATTTCATATACTCAATCTAAGTGTTACGCGATTCGATCTTTTCACACATACTTCGTTCTATACCATGCTCAACGAACATACCAATTGATAGCACGAACGAAGTCAGTGCTCATGTTGAAGTATTTTCCTTCAATGACTTGGGTCAAAGTACTCCTTTAACTCGAGGGAGCGGTGTAGTTCTCTAAGCCTATCAATATGGGTGTTTAGAGCACAGCGGTCTGAATAGTATTTGACAGGTTATCATAAAGGCGAACCCGAGAGGGGAAGGAACTAACTGTGTCTTATAATTACATAGTACTTTTACTCAACGCATTATTAGTTTCCACAATACACGTTAGTTCCTTGTGTCATTTATGTTAGTGTCATGGAAAAGCATAGCACCCTAATGTAAGGTAAATAAATGATTGCGGTCCAGAACGTAATCATGGGTTTACACGTACATTGAGTTGGTGTGTGATTCTACTTAGGCTATTGGTAGACGATCAGTACGAGTCCAAAATATCGATAGTGTGGTGGGTTAGCTGCGGTGCACCCACATTCTCACAAAAACATCCACATTTTTGGGTTATTTAATAATCCTGTTTGATGTATCAATTTCTTTGTAGCTTTGGGCCCACCAATTAAGACATTGTGAAATAGGCTAAACTCCTCTTAATGATCTCTTTTAATAGGACCGTTGCCCAACGGCTAGAATTTCAGTTATTCAAAAAACCTTGTTGCACATGCTATATTTCGTTTTCCTGACACTTTCACTGGACTTCTCACACAGAACATGATTTTAGCATACCTTCACGTTCTCTGTTTATTTGGGGATCTTGTTGCATGTACCCTCTAAAGAAATTTCGGCTTGAAACTTCCTAAAGTAAGGGAGACTGCAACACCCGTACTTTCTACCTTCACTTTATGCTCATTTTAAGCCTTCTCCTTACCCAAACTTTTACTTTATAAAACCTCGTTTATGAAAATTTTGTTTTGGTTTTAAAAAACTACTTTAACTTCACCAGATCATGACTTCTTCATTTTTCTTCACCACTAAACATTACTTACCCCCTTCTTTTACGACACTTTGCTTTTTACGAAAACCTCCACTCGAAAGGAATTTCGAGACGAAATTCTCTAAAGTAGGGGAGACTGTGACATATGTCCCCTTCATCTATCATTATTGTATAACTTTAGTCCTTTATGAATTCGTATTTTACCATTTCAAGTCCTTGTATTTGGAAGCTTGTATTCAATAATAAGAAGATCGCAAATTTATACCTCTTCATCATTTCAATCGTCGTTTCCTTTTATTGTATGTTTAATCTGAAACCGTATCCAAAAGCTTGCTTCCAAATAAAAGCTTACATTTATATAAATACTAACGAGGTGCCCTCGCGTTGCGGCGGGTAACAACATTTAGATTGGTTAGGTTAAACAATAATCAATTGACCAAAATCTTTGTCTTGGTGTGTGGTATAATCATTAGCGGGGCTTGACTGCATTTTCGGTCAAATCAGAGGGGCATACTAGATATATAAAAAATATTCGAAATTTTTAGGTAAAAAAATACACTACGAACAACACGGGGGGGGGGGGGGTCGTGGCCCCAAAGAAGTTCTGCCAGATCAGGTCAGTCAGGTCTGACCAAGACCCGTCCTACACACCCAGCGACAGAAACAACGAATTAACAGCTCAAACGCGCGTCAGTCTTCAATCAGATCCCGCAATCCACTCGTTTTGATCTCATCTACCTTCCATAGTTAAACATTTGATTCATTTACGTGCTTAAAATCATTAACTTGAGGATTCTTTCGACTTTTATAACTTTCTATTACAACCCGATTCAAAACTGTATAAATACACGTTTTCGATTCAATTAAACCCACCCCCAACACCTAAAAGTGCTGAAAATCATATCCCACATATCACCTCTCACTTACAAACACTCAATCTCTCGAATTCATGTGCTTTGGATCTTGGATTTGTCTCAAAATTCCTCCAACATCCGATATGTTTTAACCTAAATTACTATGTTCTTTAGGGTCAGTTTTTAGTAGAAAATAAAGGCCCTGTGCTTTTTTTATTATAACTCATTTAATTATTATAAATATCAAAACGACCCCTAAATTTTTATAAAAATTACCACTATGAACTCCAAAATTTATAAATGTAATTTCACTTACCAAAAAAGTGATTATTCGTTATTTTTAATGTTTTTTTATATATTTAAATCATATTAAATCCATTTTGCATCATTTTAACACTAAAAAAATTGGGGAATAATTTTCAACCGTATAACACTTTGTGGAACTTTATTTTTTGTAAAAAAGGAACTTTTACATATTTCAACTATTTAATTTCATTTAATTAATTATTTTCAATTAAAATTATATTTAAACGAAAACAATATAGAAAATTATTTTTCACTAATAAAAAGTGTTAACTTTTGTTATTAAATAAATATAATATTCTTACACTTTATTTGTATTCAATTCCCTAATTATTGCATTTTTTTTATGTTAATAAATCATGTTTTAAATAGAAACATATCAAAACTTATGAGCTTTAAAATTCTAAAATTATTTCAATATCTCATAATAAAAATGACTTATGATTTTATAGTTATTTGATTTAATTACTTTTTTCCATTTATTTCTACTTTTATTTCATGTTTTATTATACAAAGAATTATTAAAATTCAAGTCGTTTCATTAATTACGCATTTAGTTATCTTACATGTTTTCATAATTTTAATTAATTGTTAAAAGATAATTGAGCTTATAAAATTTTCTCTAAACATTAAAATTTATTCAAAACCAATTATAGTTCAATTCAAAAATCCTAGAATCCCCAATTCTAGTCTAGAAACCCTAAATGCCTAATCCTAGATGCCATAGACTTTAAGCTCAATTCCCTTACAAATGCAATTCATGTTTAAACGGAATATTTAAAAATGCAACTCATATACGTTCCTTGCGTGTTTACCTTATGTTTGTTCGTGTATACTTATACCTTGTCGAAATCACTAACTCATGTTGAGCCGAACATAACAATGAGTAGTACTATGATTCATATCCATTGTTTGACTTCTTTTGAGAAAGCCTTGGTCATTGTTATTTGATACTTGATACTTGACACTTCATTCTTGATTCTTGATTCTTATAGGTTTGATTTTGAACATTTGTACAACTTAGTTACATAATAGCAAATAGTATAACACATGAATTTCAAACTCTTTTGAATCTATTATATACGTATTCAAATGGGATATGCTCATCAATACAATTTATTTGTATTGACAAAAATATTATTTTCTTACATGTGTCAGGTCAATTTGAGATGCACCCTTTAAGCTTTTGGATTTAGAGTATAGATTTGGATTTTTTTTTTTATACTTTTGTTTAGATTTAATAAGTTTTATTTAGACACTTTATATCATTTGTATTTTGATCTCAAATTAATAAATTATTCAACTCAATGGATCATTATTTACACTTTAGTACCATAAGCTATTGAACAATCGTCACTATCGTGCACCCTGATGATTCCGTCATCGGTTGGGGTGTTACATGAAGGTAATTAGGTATTTCGTTTTTTTTTTTCTTCAATTGTTCCACTCTATTTGATAATTTAAGTTTTTACCCTATCTGATACAATTTTAATTCACACAATTTTGTCCCATTTGATAATTTTAAACTTTGCCCTAAACAATCATTCGCTTCTCAAAACAATTATTTCTTAGGGCCTAAAAGAAGTTTTTTCGGCTAGTACAAAGCACTTAAATCTTCAAGACCAACTCTGCAATAACCAAGTTCCATGCTTTTAGCTAGGAAAGCATTGTTTGAGCCTAAGCAGCCATTAGCTTTTGCTCCAAAACTGAAGACGTTGTATGTTATAAGTTTTGCTAACGAGTATATTGTAACAACAGAAAAAATACAAGAATGGAAAAACTAATGTGATATGTTTAAGCAACATGATGGATTTCGTACATTAAGCAGCTAACTTGGCTTGTATAATGTAGAGGCATTAGTGAGGTATACAAGCGCACAATAAGGGCTTGCATTAGTGGTAATGATTGATAAGAAGAAGTTCCTATGGATAGGGGTTCGTACTGATTATAATGGATGGTAACATGCAGGGAATAATAATCAACTAACATTAACAATTTAACATATATCCTTATAAATTTATAAAATCCTTTTAAGAAGTCTCTGAATATTCAAATGCTTATAAGTGTCCTTTCATTTGAATGTTAATTATAGTCCGTAGATGTTATTTATTTACTTAATTAAAGTCACATGGTCATATGAACGTACGCACATGGTTGAGTGGAATGTCAAACCATGATAAAGTATTGTCATCGAATTTATCTCACTCTTGTAAACGATGATATATAATCAAGGATGTTTACGCTCTATTACGGAATGTTGTATGATTAATTTAATTAACAATAGTTAGAATTCTCTCGTTCAAATGATAGTAATCATTTTAGATGGATAGATAGGTAATTTTAAATTAAAACTAAGATGACATACCAAAATTACACTATATTAATTTGTGTTATAAAAATTACACTATATTAATTTGTAAACTTATTTGAACATTAATGATGGTATAAATGTAATTTTGGCATCTTTTAGGGTCTATTAATCACCCTTCTCTCTCTTATATGCATTGACTAGATTATACCCCGGGAACATCCCGGGGTTGAAAAATCTAATATGACATATTTATTTTACATATGAAATAGAATGATGCGCTTTATAGTTACATGCATGAAAGCTTCGGGTAGCAGCTAACCTAAAACAATTAAAAATATATCTCCAATGTTAACGCCTAACCTTAAACAATGTATAACTCTAATATTAATATCTAACTTAAAACAATGTATAACTCCAATGCTAACGCATGTTGAAAATAGAATTCATATTTAATGATTTGAACATAATTAGTGATTTGCTTATACATGATTAATGATTTACCTGAATACTTTGTGTTTTTTTTCCTGTTTGAACAAAACCCAACAAAAAATAGTCGTTTTTTTCTCCGTTTTTTATATAGCACTATGGTACTCTTTGGAAAGATAATAAAACGCTCGTTAATTTGGTGTAATTGTTTTCTTTAAAAAATCTAGTATATAAAAGATATTAACGTTTAAAGATTATGGGAGGAAACATAAGAGAGAAAAATCTAATTTTGTTTTAAAATTATTTTTTTCCTAAAATATCTCATTACCACATGGGATGACATATGGCACACTCAAGGAGGAGAATACCTCTTTGAGTGTCATGTCATTAAAATGGCTTTGGTTTATTATATGTATAGATATTATCGTTTAAAACACGCGTCCTCCTCTATGCTTCCCACGGTTTCTCCTGGTTACACGCGTACACAAACTCTCTTTCTCACTCTACATTGTAATCTCTCAACACATTCATATTAATATCTACGTTTTGATAATATAAAATTAATCGGGTCTAATGCCGTCTATTTTCCTTTGTCCTTATGACAAAAGCATTTTTTTATGTTTTGATATAAGTTTTATATAAAACCGGGCCGACTCAGTACGTATATTATATTTTGACTTTTTACTTATCTTAAAATACAATTTGGTATTCTTTAACATTCATTTCACGTTACACGTAATATTGTAGCTCTTAGATTTTTGTTTTAAATTCATTTTGATGTTCTTTCCCGCAACAACGCGCGAGGAATTTTACTAGTCATATAAAACAAAGTCAAATTATGCGTTAGCATAATATATGTAATATATTATTGTTACCGGTATATTATAATCATGTAAAGGGGTCTCACTTGTCATAAACTGTGAATCGAAGTTTACAGCTAAATTCATGGATACTGGCAAGGAACTTGAATACCGAAACACACAATTCACCACGAAATAATTGTACCTCGTTAATCTCGAACAAAAGTATCTTAGGTTACCATGATATTCAATTTGTTAGAATAACTCAAGTCTGAATCTATAAAATTTAGGTACAAAGAGTCTAAAACCCTTTACCCTTTTCTTTCATACAGATGTTTCCCACATTTAAAATTTGTTTCATCTTCTTTTATACTATGTGCCCAACCATTTGGACGTGATTGCAATCCGTTTTCTAGATCGAGTGCAAAAGATCGTTTACAATAATTCCATTGACCTCAAGAAACCAAGGTTTTATTTTTAGCATGATAGGTTTTGCAATTCAAAAGGGATAGCAGCGCAGCTTATTACCCGTTTACTTGTCATTCTCCTATAATTTGTTATGATTCCTGTTAATAATAATATATTATTATTTGTTTATGTATAAATTACATAAACAGCCATAATCAGGTCAGTTGATACATGGTCTCTCACTACACAAGCTAGAAAACAAACATAAGAGCATGTGGGTACATTTTGGGATTCATATTATGGTGGAAACATACTTTTATTACATGTGGTAATGTATGGGCATTTTGGTCTAGATAGATAGTAATCTCCATACACGACGCTAGTGAGTAGAAAATATCTAGAATGTAATATAATGTACTAGATTATACCCCGGGAACGTCCCGGGGTTGAGAAATCTAATATGACATATTAATTTTACATATGAAATAATTTACAATTACATGCAAGAAAGCTTCGGGTAACACCTAACCTAAAACAATTAAAAATGTATCTCTAATGTTAACGCCTAACCTTATACAATGTATAGCTCTAATATTAATATCTAACCAAAAACAATGTATAACTCTGAATAAAACCCCACAAAAAATAGTCGTTTTTTCTCCGTTTTTTATATATAGCACTATGGTATTCGTTGGAAAGATAATAAAACGCTCGTTAATTTGGTGTAATTTTTTTCTTTGAAACATCTCTTATACAAAAGATATTAACGTTTAAAAGTTATGAGAGGAAACATAATAGAGAAAAATCCAATTTTATTTTTAAATATTTTTTTCCTAAAATATCTCAATGCCACATGGGATGACACATGGCACACTCAAGGAGGAGAATGCCTCTTTGAGTGCCATGTCATTAAAATGGCTTTGGTTTATTATATGTATAGATTTTATTAGTATATAATTAATCAACGCATGACATTTAACAAAACTAGGGATGGCAATGGGTCGGGTTTGGGACGGGTTCAGGTAATCCCAACCCCATACACGATTAGGTATTTTGTCCCAAACCCGTCCCAAAACCCGTCGGGTTTGTGTCGGGTAATTACCCATCGGGTATCGGGTATACCCACGGGTTTCGGGTAAACCCATTAAATTTAAAATCTTACCCATTGGGTATATCAAACCAAAAACCCGTCGGGTATCTATTGGATAACTACTAACCAATTACATTTAGCTTTATTAAATATATATATATATATATATATATATATATATATTACAATGTATAAATATAAAATACTTAAATCATATAAAAACACTTGAAGCTATAGATAACAAATAGTACACACTAATTTTTGGGAATTTTTAGCATAATATGGCAATTTAGATGGACAATTAGATATATTATGCATACATATTTAAAAAGATATATAAGAAATTATATTGGGTATTTAATCGGGTAAACGGATATACCTTATCGGGTAATCGGGTCGGGTAAACGGGTATATCATCAAATCCCAAACCCGTCCCAAACCCGCGAAAAAAATAAAAATTAATCCCATACCCGGACCCATACCCGATTACCCGAACCCAAACCCGTCCCAAATGTGTCGGGTTTCGGGTTTACCCATTGGGTTCGGGTTTGATTGCCATCCCTAAACAAAACTTACCTTCTTATGACCTAGCATGATTTCGTATAACCTAAACTAGCTCACTAACACACTGAAAGGCCCACTAGTGTAGGATCATCATATGCATGTCATATATCACCAAAAAACTTGTTATGACCATTGACCAATATGGCTTTATATTACCTAAACCAACCAGCTAACACGTGACGGGTTTTATTATTGTACCAATCGTCATACATATGCAATTAAACACCAAATAACTTGTTTTTACCTATTTTGGCATTGTATAACTTGAATAAACTCACTAATGCGTGACAAGGCTCATAGTGTACTAAAGATCATATTTTATTATTTAACACCAAAATAGAGTTAAATGCCAAAATGGCCCCTGTGGTTTGACCCAATTTGCCACTTTGGTCACTTTTTTGAATTTTTTGCCAAAACCACCCCTCATGTTTCGAAAAGTGCCAAAATGAACCATATTTAACTGAGTTTCTAACTGAGAATGGAAAGTCAGTTAAGTATCAGGGGCATTTTCGTCCTTTCACTCTGTACTTCATCTTCTCCATATAAATGGCCCCTGTGTTCTTCTTCCCCCTCTATTTCATCTTCAACAACTCCACCTTCAACATTATTACTCCAATTCAATTAAAGTTTTACTAAACTATAGTAACTAACCCTTCGATTACCATATTCAATCAGAATATCAAAACCAAATCTAGATTCCAAATCAGATATACATCACCAATTATTATAATACACAAACAGTCAAACACATACACAAACTTAAACTTAAACTTACGTTTACAGAAACCGTTGTCGCCATGATCCCAAACGTTTCAATTCAGTCACACAAGAAAGTTGCAAGACCAAAGTTTATTTTGCACAAATAGAACCAAAGACTTCCAGTTCGTGAAGAATAGACTACCAAATTAACCTCCTAATAGAGTAACAACAAAAAAAAAGTTAACGCAGCTAATACAAAATATCATCAAGTAGAACAGAGTATGTGAATACAAGAAGACGACAATAATTGAAATAGATCCTGCATAACTTTCTTCATCTAGTCAATGTACCCCCAAAGATCCAAACTTTAACAAAAGAATGGTAAAGTCATGAATCAAAATTTTAAAAAGGAAAGAGAAGCAGCCTCCATAGAATCAATACATTATCCAGTTTTCTGCAGAGATGGTGACCGGAGTTGCAGAGTCGTCGGAGACAACAACCTGTTCATCATCACCACTCCTAAACAAGAGGTAACCTTCTCCGTCATCATTCATCATCATAATCCCTAACTCCTCCTCCGCCTCCGGCGGTGCTCCGGCAGCCAAACCCTACAACCACACCACCACCTACCACACTCCACTCGATTATTATCATGGGGAGAGAGAGACGTAGAGATCGAAAAGAGAGAGGAAGGGACAGCGACGGTGGCGGCAGCGGTTGGGATCTAGGGTTCCTGTTCAGATTTGGGTGGTGTACGGTGGAGATTGTGGTGGTGTTATCAGACGGCGGCGGCGGAGGGTTTGGCTTCTGATTTGGCTTCATGGCGGCGGAGGGTATGGGTTCTGATACATATGTATGTGTGTGGAGGTGGTTCGTGGGGATCGGTGGCCGGAGCTTCGCCGGAGGTGGAGGAGACCACCGGTCTCCTTCTCTCTCTAGTTCACCCTCTCTTTCTCTCTCTACCATGTGTGTCTGTAGAAGTATGTGTGGGTGTTGTTTTTATAAGACAAAAGGGTGTGGTAGTGTTGGAGAAGATGAAGTTCAGATGGGTTAAAAGGGGTTTTAAAACGTTTAGAGATGAAATGACAAAAATGCCCCTGATACTTAACTGACTTTCCATTCTCAGTTAGAAACTCAGTTAAATATGGTTCATTTTGGCACTTTTCGAAACATGAGGGGTGGTTTTGGCAAAAAATTCAAAAAAGTGACCAAAGTGGCAAATTGGGTCAAACCACAGGGGCCATTTTGGCATTTAACTCCACCAAAATAAAATAACTTGTTATGACCTTGTATCTCTATGTGTAACCTAAACCAACACATTACAAGGCTTGTTAAGGCCTATCAGTGTACAGATCCTCATCATACATGTATAACCTAAATTACGAAAATGAATTGTGGTGACGTAATAAATAGCCTTAATTCGGACTGGTCCAACCAGACGTAAATAGAGCCTTAATTTGGACTGGGTTGTTGCCTATGAGGCTGCCTACGAGTGCTAACCCATTAACCATCCCACCAGAAACCCGAACTAAATATATATATATATATAGGGAAAGTATATGGAGGAAACCCTCCTTATTTGGTAAACTCTGGAAACTCTGACTTCCCAACATTTTTTTTTTGAAAAAAATAGGGTATGTAATATACATTTTTTTAAGCATTTTGAGCCAAAAAAATCGAAAAAGCGCCGAACGGTTTTTTTTTTTTAAATAAAAAACGTCTACTGTTTACATATAGTTAACACATTGTTAACACCTGTTATTAGCGCTTAACATGTGTTAGTCAAAATTTTATTATTTTTTTTTTAAAAAAAATACTCGGCGCTTTTTTAATTTTTTTGGCCCAAAATGCTTAAAATCATGTATATTACTTGCCCTATTTTTTTCAAAAAAAAAATATTGGGAAGTCAGAGTTTCCAGAGTTTACCAAATAAGGAGGGTTTTCTCTAGAACCATTCCCTATATATATATATATATATATATAGGGAAGGGATAATTTAAAAACCCTCCTCACTTAAGAAAACCAAGAAAACCCCTCTTATCACCATTGATCATGTTGATCAAATGGTTGTGATTAACTCATTACTTTATTTAAAAAAGCAAGAAATAAAAGGTGCATGTATTTAATAAAAAAATACAAAAGGGTATTATGGTAAAAAAAACACCTTCTTTCTTACTTTTTCAATATTCTATCTCCTCTCTCCTTACTTCTCTCTCATCTCTCCTCTCTCCTCTCTCTACAATCAGCCATTCACTTTCCCAATAAAAACCTATGTTTTTTTTCTTATGAACAAAACCCTCATTCAATTTTCGAAATAAAAACCTATGTTTTTTTCTGTTGAATTTTACAAAGTTCACATAGTATGATATATCAAAATAAAAAACATATGCTTTTTTGGAATTCTATAAATGTTTATAACCTAAAAAACAGATGTTATTAGTTTTAACAAATTTACAAATGTTATAAAAGTGACAAGTATCATCTAAAAATACATGTAACAAAAAAATAAACATTTACATGTGTGGGAAGATGAATAAAAAATATAAACATGTTACAACAAAAGAAACATGTGAAAAACTTCATTTCCAATCTCCTCAGCCAAAATGTCAAGCAAAAATGTTATTTTTGTCATCAAATATATGAAACAACAAAACAACAAATTATAAATTTATAACCAAAACATAAAAACGTATGATAAATTATAACCCAAACAATAAAAACATATGTTTTTAAATGAAAAACAAAGCTTTAAACGACAAAAAAAAAAACAAAATAACCCACTGTTCTTCGACACCCACGGTTCCGACTGAGCATTATCACCGTCCGTAATGTCTCCCTACTTCCAAAGTACTTAACAAATGTATCTACACACAAACAAAATACATCAAATCGTAACACAAAACTTACAACAAAATAGCACTTTTTTAGTTAACGTGAAAAAAAACACATTAAACAAAATATATCTTACAAACTAGATTCATGTTATCCTAAGTCACCATCGTTGGATGTAATGTTAAAAACCATGACCTACAAAACAAAATTATTTGTTAAAAAGAGTTAGAATTATAATGCTCACTTGATAAAAACTTGAGCTCAATATTCAGACCTTGTTTATTTTACAACAAACAAAATAGTTAGAATGAATTGCACATCTTTGGTGATTTAAAAAAAATCTTACAAACTAGATTCATTTTCTCCTAAGTCGTATATTCCGATGTTGTGAAGATTTTAACCATGACCCACAAATAACAAAAAAAAAAATCTTACAAACAATTATGGATCTATAATGATGTCGTCGATGTAGTCATGCACACAATAACCACTTTCTTCCCTTCTTCGATGGTCTCATGACCCATAAATAAGTTTTTAGATCGGCCATCACTTGTTGCAGATCTTGTTCATATTTGTCCCCTTTTAGATCGTCATCTTCGTTATGGTTCAGATCCGTCTGTTTGGGGGTTGGTTGTACGTTGGAGTAATGGTACGGTGACGATGGCAGAGGAGAATGGTGGTTAACAACCGTGATGGTGGTGATGACGCCGATGATTGTTGGTGGTGGAGGTTTAGTTTTGTAACAAGATCTGGGATTAACAGAGGGAGTTTGAGATTTTCATTAGGTGTTGTTTCTTAGAAAGATAGAGAGGGAGAGAGACAAAGATCAATAGTTTAATAAAAGACAGGAAACAAAAAAATACCCAAACTAACCTTCTAATCAAATTTCAAAGTTTCTTACGTGGCTTAATGGGAGCCACATGAATGGGTTTTTTGAGTTTCATCATCTCAAGATGGTTTGCAAATTATAATTACCCTATATATATATATATATATATATATAATGGGTTCTGGATGGACATTAAAGTCATTTCATATTCATCTATATGGGCAAAATTGTAATTTCATTAAATTAACAAGACACATTTAATACAACAATTAAATAACTTTGAAGTCAAATAAATTATGATAATAATTCAACGGATATATGACAATAAATTCAAAGGATGTATATATGATAATAATTGGGTAAAGTTTACCAAATCAGACATGCCACCACTTCTCGAGTCGAAAGCATTAAGACCATTGTTCCTATCTTGCAGGTGCAGCACCTCAGGTCGTCATTCCCAATTCATTCGGTTTCGGTAAGCTTCACAACTTATGCTAACTTAATCCATTTTTTGGTCTTGCAAGTTGTTATGGGTTAACCGGGATGGGAATTTGTTCGATCATTCCTGCATATAAAAAGGTTAAATAAAAGAGAAAAAGAGTTGATATTTGTTGTTTAGTGTGTGTATGGTGTGAGTAATGTTGATTTGTGTATTTCATGTGTGTGTATTGCATGTATATGTGTGTTGTGGAGTAAATTATTGAGAGTAAAAAAAATAAGGAGTAAGATAGTGTAGATGAGTAGTGGTGCTTAAAGTTACAAATCTATACTACTATATAATGGGTTCAGGATTGGCACATTAGTCATTTCAAATTCAATTACATGGAAAAAATTGTAATTTCACTTTGGTAAGACAAAATTAATGCCACAATTAAATGCTTAGTTAATTGATTAACTATTAAATTCACTTCATGTATGATACTAATTTGAGTTGAGAAAGTATACGGTATAAAGCCCCTTAAAATAAGAAGCGTAAGAAGCCACCAGAGATTGACACTTGTCAATTTAACCTAACCACAGTTAAACCACAATTAAACCTATTTTTCCTCTTCCTGTTCTAGACCTAACCCATATCATTTTGAAACAAACCGATCGTTCGAGATCTGACCACCACCACCACCATCACCGCCACCACCATCACCACCACCACCACCACCACCACCATCACCACTACCACAACCACCACCAAACCTGCAGTAACAACAGCACCACCAGGGGAATTAATTAAGAACGAGGATACCAGCAGCATGAACAGTTTCATACCAATTAGTTTTTCATTGCTTCTGAAACTATTTCTTCTTCTACTGATCCCTCTCGTTAATATCGACGGATGGTGAACCCTGGCTGTTGCTGCTTTCTTTTTCATGAGATGGGTGCATTTTGTTTTCAAGGAAGTGGAGTGGGTGAGAGGTGCGTTTGTTTCCAAGAAGGAGTGCGTTTGTTTTTTAAGGCCATTTTTGTGGATTGTGAAGAGTGCGTTTGTTTTATTTTGTTTTTCAAGTTCAAGGTGATGATAAGGTGCGTTTAAATAGTAAAGGGTGCGTTTGAATTTTGATAAGTGCGTCTGAAATTTGATGAGTGCGTCTGAAAATTTTTTATTAGTGCGTCTGTAAATTTGTGAGTGCGTCTGAAAATTTTTTATTAGTGCGTCTGTAAATTTGTGAGTGCGTCTGAAAATTTGATGAGTGCGTCTGTTTTTCACCAACTTCATCTTCTTCATCTGCAACTTTTTTTTACCTATTTTTTATGTTTAATCATCCTTAATGAAACAAAATTCAGAGTATTCGACAACTATTACAATTTCATAATTGTTCATATGATTAGTTTAATCCTCTGTTTTTTATTATTTTTAGATCAAATACTAATCTTACGTTTTTTTCGTTTATTGTAATCGATTTCTTTTGTTTTTGAATTGTGTAATCATTCTAAACATGAATCGATTTGAAAACGATGAAAAATCAGTGTTCAATTAGTTTTGTTGTTACGATCTGGAATCGATCAGTTAAAATTAGACGGTTTTTTCCTGTTTTACCCTTGGTTAGTTTAACCCAAGTATGATTAGGGTTTTAATCTGCATCCTTAATCTAATGGTCCAGATTGCTTCTTACGCTTCTTATTTTAAGAGGCTTTATACAATATCTCTTCCCATTTGAGTTTATACAATTTTTCATATTTTTAAGTATTACCCATGACAATTTGACTTAACTAGATTAAGTTGTGGAGCACCATCAAATCAAGTAAAATCAGTTTTCATCATCCTCTTAAAAGATAAGAAACATAGGTGCTATGAATTTTAAAGGCTTTCATTGTGGTTGGAGATAACATTTGTATATGGTGTTTCTATGTATAATATTTCAAGTAAAACGTAGATAATTTCTTTTATCTGTTTCGCATCCTATGTAGCATAATAAATCTATATAAACAAACTATCAACATGGGAGACACTTCTTTTACCCTCCTGCATATCTTAACCATGTGAAAAGGATATGACAATTATTATAATTCACTCAATACAATTATTACAATTCACTCAACACAATTATTACAATTGAATCTTGTGTAACCGATAGGAAAAAATTGAGCTTTAAACCCAACACTCACACCACCAAGCAACCTTCGTACCTCTTCGCTCTTTCTTTTTTCTCTATGTTTTTGGACCGAAATCCAGCAAGACGAACCCCACCATAACAACCTGCGACTACACCTCATGTGACAACCGACAAAAATCCAGGTACCGCCTGTACAATATAATAACTATTAAAATAATATCAAAAATTGTGTGTTAGACTTAATTGGTGATAGTTAGAGTCTTTAGAAATGCAATAGCAAAGTCCAAACATTTTAAAGATTTATTGGGAATCTTAGGAATTTTCGTATCGCGAAGTGATAAATTACCCATATTGAACATGGGTGACGATCCGAATAACTTTAAAAAGTCTAGTTTTGACCCGTATACTTGGTTTGGCATGGAATAATATTTTAAGGATGAAAATATTATTAAAACCACTAAACACTACGATTGATAGTTTTTAAATCACTTTGGTCTAAATATTGCGCGTTTTAGAGTTTTAATGCAAGTACGAGACCCGGTACAGTAGGGAAACCTCTAATATAATCAAATTAGCTAAAATTGGATATTTTTAGTTGGGAAATATTATTATTAGCCAAATGGATAAAAACCTTAATTATTTAATACAAGAAGGTTTTTATAAAATGTGAGGTGGGTATATTATATTTATAAGTTTTATAAGAAAAATATAAGCACCCAACCCCTCCCCCTACCAGCCCACCCCCCACATATTATTAATATTATAAAACATCTCTAATCATTAATATTAAAACCCCTACATCTCATTTAATCACCAACACTTCAGTTTATCTCTAACACCTTCAAATACACACAAAGCCTATCCAACTTCCTTCTTCTTCTTCCTTTGGGCCTAAAAAATCATCATCATCATCATCCATACTCCTTTTTTTTGTTAAATCTTTACAAAATGACTATGGATTGTTGAGTTATTTGGTACATTGGGTCATGATTTGGAAGCAAAAATCCAAGATTCTTAGAGAGAGAAACACCAAAACCCACCATTTTTACAAGAGTTCTTCAAGGGTAAGTGTCTTGAACTAAAACTTGTAAAAATATTTTATTATTTTCGGTTTTGATAGAGTTTTTCACCAAACAAGATGGGTTTTTGCAAGAGGCTTTATAAAAACAAGTAATGGGAATGAGAGAATGGAAAAGACATGGATATGTGTATGTGTATGTACATATGTGTGTCGTGTGCGTATATATGTGTGTGTGTGTGTGTGTGTGTGTGAGTCGTGTGTGTGTGCGGAGTTGATTATTTTTTTCATTGGATGATTGTTTATGCTTAGATCCTTTGATTTTGATATCATGCAAGAGGGTTTTCTTAATGCTTTAGGATCTAATATAAAATGATTTTTGTATGTTTGGGATGGTCTAGTAAAATGGTATAGGGATGTGATTATTATAATGTGGCTTGTTTGATTTGTATGTTCATATTTGTGCATTGTTTGATGATGAGTTTTGGATTATTTTAGACTTTTTTTAGTTCTGATCAAGATAACGTTTTGAGAGTTTTCATATGCTTAAAATAGTGTAAAATAATTTTGAATAGGATCGACACGCTTGGGAGACCTTGCATGCACGATCAAAACGTGTTTTTCGGCTTAAAACGCCAAAATACGAGCTTTTGAAATGGATATTCGAAAACTTATTTAGAACAGGTTTTTATGACTTATTTTGATGTAAAATAAAGTGTGATAAAGTGTTCATAAAAGACCTAGGGTAAAAATCTAAATATAATTGCAAAAGATGCGCAAAAACGCATGTTTTTGACAAGTTTTACGTGTTTAGGACACTTATTTTCAGGTCTGATGTAAAACAGCTTGTTTAGTGTCAAAAGGGGTATTAAAGTCATTATTTAGGGTATATAATATGTTTACCATAGTAACGGATGTTTACAGTGCAAAACTATGTGATAAAAGCCGCTGAAATGTGATTTTTAAGGTGCTTAACGGTTAGGTATTGTGGCTGATTTAAAACAGCAAATTTGGTCCTGTTTTATGGTTTATATTCAGGTCCTAAGGTCCAAGTTAAGTTTATATGATGTCCATAGGTAAACATGAGGCATTCGAAACTTGTTTAATACGAAAATTGCTAGAATAGGTCTTATTGTGCGTTCCAATGGTATGTTAGTAAGTATTAGTAATTTGGGAAGATCATGTGATGATTGACATGTAAGTTAATTTCTTCGGAATATTACCATGAAGCTTAGGCGGTCTATGTGTAAATTGTGTTACTAAGAATGGCCGCGTTTCGATAAGAGCAGCTTTATGTGAAACACGAGTCTTGATTTAGTAACTATGTAAGGCTATGTGCTACGTGTATGTATTTGATTTCAATGAATTGATAGGTCTACTATGGCAAGTTATGTGGCATTTAACTTGGATTGATATATGTGTAAACACATAATTGTGAACCTAAGGGTTGAGTATTTGATACACAATATGCATGTACGTGAGGTCTAAAACTTAACCAAATCGTCAAGGTCACCAATGGGTCAATAAGGTAAGGGTTAATGGAAATTCAAATCTTTTTGGTTAAACTAAGTCGGGGAAGTTTGGTGAATAACTTGATTAGACTTAGAATGGTTGCTAAAGTCTTATGGATTATAGGGTGCAGTTAAGTAAAGGATTGTGGTTTGGACTAGAAGATTGTGTGATTTGATACGCTTGAGGTGAGTTTCACGGCCCCTTATCTTTTTAAATGTTTTTGAACATTTTAATATTGGGGGATTAACATGCTTGTATGATGAGTAAGACTAGAATTTGTAGAACATTTGATGGCCTTGGGTAGGTGCACGACGTGTGCGTTCGACGCCTTGTTAGTCCCTTCAGGCGGACACTTCCCTGCATTTCTTAATCATTAGCTCTTGGACTAGAGTCGTAGTTTATGTTAGTAGATCTATTGGGTTGATGCCCCTTCCCTGACCAGTGGAGTAGGTCTTATGGGAAAACATATTCTTAAAAGTTCCTCTAGGAGGTCAAACCTTGGGAAGAAAAGTTGTGGTTTGATTAAGAGCCTTAGGTTAGCTCTTCGACTAGAGCCGTAGTTTATGTTAGTAGATCTATCGGGGTTGTCACACCACGCCGACGGCGGAAACACGTGGCGCAACGCTCGAAAAGTATATCAAAGTCAAGATTAACACAAACAATAATTAATTAGAAAAGATCATATTATTAAGACGTCGTAAGATGTTTTCGTTGTCCAAAACGTACACATCCACACAAGATCAATTTAAACAAAAGGGTTTTTCGACTATATTCCGAACCAACGGAAAATAAAAGTAAAACCCCCAAAAGACCGACGTCCCCGTTTCCCCCGCACTAGCCATTCCT
The DNA here is from genome assembly GCA_032199755.1 of Ambrosia artemisiifolia. Lineage (NCBI taxonomy): Eukaryota > Viridiplantae > Streptophyta > Magnoliopsida > Asterales > Asteraceae > Ambrosia > Ambrosia artemisiifolia. The sequence continues at coordinate 34,509,772 of CM063514.1, forward strand.
TTCAGCAGCCTAATTACCTGAAAGATATGTTTAAAAGACACGTCAATATATACATATTGGTGAGTTCACAGGTTTTAATTTCACAAGCAAAACATTGCAATACCGGCATGTAACAGAAATATAATATAAGTAGTGTCATATATGTGGAGTAGCTAGCTCCTACATGACGATGGCGACTACCTCCCGGGCCCATAACCAAACCAAGACTATACAACAGATTGCCCCGCGAGTTGCTTCTTGGACAACAACTCAGTTCAGAATACATGCACCTCTTGTCTTTACCGGGTTGACGCTATCAACCAGAGGTGGGCCTTGTCAGGCACCGATAGTACTACCCAGATATCCCTTTGGTTTCATTTCACTGAATTAATGGTTACAGTAAACAGCGAGGTCTTACCCCAAGTGGTTTCCAGTTACCCAGGTACCCATCGTGCTAAATATTATATTCCACATGTTACAGCAATTTAACAAAACATATCTTTCCCCCAAAAACGTAAAAACAGTTTAAAATGGGGCCGTGAAACTCACCTCAAACTCAGCGTGCACAAATACCAGAGAATAGCATATATCCAAGGTCAAATACCTACAGGCGTTCTTAGACGTATAAGTCACTAAGCCTATCATGTGTGTTTTACCGGCAAGTTGTACACCCAACTCCCAACAACACAATTGTTATACAATTCCCCGTTTAAAACATGTGTCTAGGTCCGTTGGTGATGGATTACCCCCGTTATAAGTTTCACTTAACTTATGTTTAATAAACATATCAACATTATCCTTGAAGTTAGTTAGGTTCGTCGCCGCGAACTAAGATCATTTCCCGATTTTATCACATCATGATCTTATTATTTAATATATGTGTTTTCAATATATTTACTAACTCGGATAAACTTATCTCCGACTCGACTCACTTTACCGCATAACTACTTTCCCATTAAGTAGTTATACTAGGATCTTGTCGATCGAGATTTCATTTTCCAACACTCGCCTCGACTCACTTTACCGTATATTTATTTTCCCATTAAATAAATATACTAGGATCTTGTCGATTTGATATTCCCGCGACTCGACTCACTGTTCCATATATTTATTTTCCCATTCAAATAAATATACTAAGATCTTGTCGATTCGACTTTTCGTTTTATAACTTTCGACTCGACTCACTGTTCCATATATTTATTTTCCCATTCAAATAAATATACTGAGGTCTTGTCGATTCGATTTTATATTTTTAACGCCCGACTCGACTCACCGCACCGCATATTTACTTTCCCATTAAGTAAATATACTAGGATCTCGTCGATTCGGTATACATATATATATATATGTATTTTCCTCGTTAAATCCATACGTTCGTTTAACGTTTAATCGTTAGATTATTTACGTTACTTTTCTCCCACGAATATTTTTCAACACTTAGGAAAGTGTTATATATATATTTTTCACCCATGATAGTTCATATATTTTATCTCATAAAATATATATTTCCTTGACGTAATACATACTCGTATCTCGTACGATATATATATTCTTGTCCGTTTTACATCTTTGTCCGATAACTTGTTGTGTTAAAACGCATTTATGTCCGAACGTTCAACTTATATATTTTCGCTCCACGAATAATATAAGTTACGTATATATATATTTTTTTGTAGGAATAAATACTTCACGTCGAATATTATTTTCCTATTTCCGAAAATATATATGTATTTAGTTATTCGTACCCAATTTCCGACAATATGATTTACTCGAAATTAATCACTATTAATTTCACCATATTCTTACTTGGAAATTTATAGAATAATTTTTGTATCTTTCCAAAACCAAGACTTAGTCGTTTTAACTCCAAAACGCTCCAACATTTTTATACTCCCATAAATATAAAAATGTTCATTTTTATAAAACTTTACTAAGTCTTTAAAATTACCAATTTTTGTAATAAAAACTCTAGTTTTTATTTTTCCCACATCTTTGGTAATTTATATTTTTATAAAATCCCATTTTATAAAAATATCAAAATACAATATTTTGTAAGTCTTGCAAATCATTTTTCATTAATCACCCTTGACTATCCAAGTTTACATTTTTAACACCAAACTTTTAAAAGTTACATTTTCATCCTTAATCTTCCAAAAGTGACCATTTTCTACTAAATTTAGTAATCTTGCTTATGTCCACTTTGTCATGAAAGATTATTATTATGATCTAATCTTGTCCATAGTCTATAATAACTTATTTAAGGATAATAATAAGTGTACTTTGTGTATTAAGTCCATTTTGCTCAAAATGTTAACATTAAGTTGTTTCTTATATCATGTAAACTTCATATTTCAACATTTTTCACAAGATCAACATGTTATTAAGCTTTAGATAGTTATTTTAAGATGATCAACACCACTTTTAAGTGTATGCAAGTTACATTAACAATCTATGCTTTGATCATCATTTTAAACATGAATATGTTACTTTTATGAACTCAAAACATCATCATCCACCATCAACATTCCACGGTTCCCACACACACTCTTAAACATCCATTTTAACTTGATAAAACATATTATATCTTATGTTAAAAACCTTGTTAAACATTTGTATACAACTTGCTTTAAAAACATCAAAACATAGACTTTTAAAAGCAAGATCAAGAGGGAAAAATACTTACAACTAGCACAAGGCTAGGGAAGACAAAATCACTTGTTTTGGAGGAGGTTTAGTGTGTTCTTCCAAGGGGTTAAGCTCCTAGCTTGATAACACACAATTAGGGTTTGGGAATGGATGATTTTAGGATGGATTTTAGTGTTTAAAGTTTGAAAATGGATTGTTTCTTGGCTCTAGAAACCCACGGCTCCCATGAGGAAGAAGAGAAGAGGATTGTGTGATGAATGAAGATATTTTCACATGTGTTAGATTATATAAAAAAAATCCAAAGATTACATTATCTATTATAATATTACAACACCATACCTCAAATCTACCATCTTTGCAAGACAAAGATTTGAGGCATGGCTTGGGTATGGGCCGGTTCTAATGGGGGATTTTGTGGGGCCCAAGTGCCTCACAATATCTCCCATTTTTCCCAAAGTTGTACCGCGTATTTTTCGTGTTTCGTTCGGGTTTTTATTCACGAGTCATCCGGACATTAAAAATGCCTCTAATAACCCTTAAACATAGCCTAGTTTAAGTGTTGGTTAGTTATTTAGGCTTTGAATGGGTGAAATTATAATTTACACGCGTATCGGGTGCGACACGCGCACTTTATTCGTTACCGGGAGATTTGCATTTAGCGTTTTCGTTTATGGTTTTGGAGTTCCAAAACACATAATATTTCATGAAAGTACCCTTTATTTTATATCCTGGGTGTCCGGGATAATTTTGTTTATTGAATTTTACCGGGTAATCACCAACGTCCGTTCCAACACAAGTTAATTTGCACGCGATTCCGCCGTGCTTCAAATTAAATACATGCATTCCTATGCATCTTATGGGGAATTTGCTATTCTCTAAATGCCAAATTAATATAATTAATTCGAAATTGCACGTAATTAAGTTAATCACTCATAATTAATTTGTACGGAATTACCTCATTTTTGCCGTTTGTTACATTCTCCCCCCGTTAAGAGAATTCCGTCCCGGAATTCAGTTCAAGTCCCTCGGTACTGGGGTCTTCTTGAAGAGGTCAGGATATTTCTGCTTCATATGATCCAATCTTTCCCACGTGAACTCCGGTCCACGTTTGGCATTCCAACGTACTTTGACCAACCTGATCTTACTACGCCTAAGCTTCTGAACCTTCCAATCAGTCACCTCGATTGGTTCTTCGACAAAGTGAAGCTTATCGTCGATGTGGATCTCGTCCGCAGGTATAATCAGGGTCTCGTCGGATAAACACTTTTTCAAGTTCGATACATGGAATGTATCGTGTATTCCGCTAAGCTCTTGTGGCAATTTGAGCTTATAGGCCACCGGGCCTACCCTTGCCAAAATTTCGAAAGGACCAACACACCAGGGATTCAATTTCCCCCGCTTCCCAAAGCGTGCAACACCTTTCCAAGGTGAGACTTTAAGCAGAACTTTATCACCGACTTGGAATTCCAAAGGCTTACGCCTCATATCCGCATAACTTTTCTGTCGATCACGAGCCGCTTTCAAGCGCTCCTTGATCAGAAAAATCTTATCAGTAGTTTCTTGAACAATCTCGGGTCCCGTAAGCTGTTTCTCTCCGACTTCAGCCCAACATAGCGGAGATCGACACTTACGCCCGTATAATGCTTCAAATGGTGCAGCCTGGATGCTCGTATGGTAGCTATTATTGTATGAGAATTCCACGAGTGGCAGGTGCGTGTCCCAATTACCACCGAAATCAATTGCACATGCTCGCAACATATCCTCCAAGGTTTGGATGGTTCGTTCACTTTGACCATCGGTTTGGGGGTGATAAGCAGTACTCATATCCAAACGAGTACCTAGAGCAGCATGCAAGCTTTGCCAAAACCTAGAGGTAGAATGGCTATCACGGTCTGAAATTATAGAGACAGGCACACCATGCTTCGACACCACTTCCTTAATATACAATTGGGCCAATTTTTCCGTTTTATCCGTCCCGCGGATTGGAAGGAAGTGTGCCGACTTCGTCAAACGATCCACGATTACCCAGATTGTATCATGGCCACTCGATGTCCTGGGCAATTTAGTAATAAAATCCATGGAAATTTGTTCCCATTTCCACTCTGGAATTTCTGGTTGCTGAAGCAAACTAGATGGCCTTTGGTGCTCGGCTTTAACCTTGGAACACGTTAAACAACGCGCAACATAAGCCGCTATATCTCTCTTGAAATTCGGCCACCAATAATGTTCCTTTAAATCATGGAACATCTTATCCGCCCCGGGATGAACCGAATATCGAGAACTGTGAGCTTCAGCCAAAACTAGCTCACGTATACCACCATACAGAGGTACCCAGACTCTATTCATAAAGTACAAATTCTGATCCGTCTTAGAGTCCAGCGAGTCCAGCATGCCTCGTAGTCTCTCCTTTCTGAAATTCTCGGGCTTAAGCGCATTACTTTGGGCCTCACGAATCCGATCCGTCAAATTCGTGTGAATAGTCAGACCCAAAGATCGAACCCGCAACGGCTTAACCCGTTCCTTGCGACTTAAGGCATCCGCTACGACGTTCGCCTTTCCGGGATGGTATTTTATTTCACAATCATAATCATTCAATAATTCCACCCATCTCCGTTGTCGCATATTCAAATCCTTTTGGTCAAAAATGTGTTGCAAACTCTTATGATCAGTGAAGATCTTGCACTTAGTGCCATAGAGATAATGCCTCCAAATTTTGAGAGCGAACACCACTACACCCAATTCCAAATCGTGTGTAGTGTAGTTTTTCTCATGAATTTTCAATTGCCTGGAAGCATATGCAATCACTTTGTTCCGTTGCATCAACACGCAACCCAACCCTTGATGCGATGCATCACAATAGACTACGAAGTCTTCAGTACCATCAGGAAGTGATAAGATAGGCGCTTCACATAGCTTATCCTTCAGTAACTGGAACGCCGACTCTTGCTTTTCCGTCCACTCGAACTTTTTATCCTTTTGGGTTAACAGGGTCAAAGACTGCGCTATCTTGGAAAAATTCTTAATGAATCTCCTATAGTAACCCGCAAGTCCAAGAAATTGTCGAACTTCAGTCGGAGTTTTAGGCACTTCCCAATTCTTGATTGCCTCGATCTTGGCAGGATCAACGTGTATACCTTTTTCATTTACCACATGGCCTAAGAAATGAACTTCTCTAATCCAGAATTCACACTTAGAGAACTTGGCATACAACTTCTCCTTACGTAATAACTCCAAAATCAAACGAAGGTGATCTTTGTGTTCTTCCTTGGTGCGAGAATAGATCAAAATATCATCAATGAACACGATTACGAATTTGTCCAAGTAGGGCTTGCACACACGATTCATCAAATCCATGAAAACTGCTGGAGCGTTGGTCAATCCGAACGGCATCACCAAGAACTCATAATGACCATAGCGAGTACGAAAAGCAGTTTTCGGTACATCCTCCTCTTGGATACGAAGTTGATGATAGCCAGACCTTAAATCAATCTTGGAGTAATAACTAGATCCTTGGAGTTGATCAAACAAGTCATCGATCCTGGGAAGGGGATAACGATTCTTGATGGTCAATTTGTTCAACTCACGATAATCTATGCACATACGAAAGGTACCATCCTTTTTCACGAACAAGACTGGAGCTCCCCAAGGTGAGAAACTCGGTCTTATAAAACCTTTATCCAACAATTCTTGCAATTGATTGGACAGTTCTTGCATCTCTGATGGAGCTAAGCGATACGGCGATCGTGCTACAGGAGCGGCTCCAGGAACAAGGTCAATACGAAATTCGACTTGTCGAGGGGGTGGCAACCCCGGCAAATCTTCAGGGAATACATCAGGAAAATCTTTCACAATCGGGATACTCTCGAGTTTCTGTTCGTCAGCCTTTTTATCTACCACATGTGCCAAGAACGCAACCTGACCCTTCCGCAAGCACTTCCGGGCCTTCATGCAAGTAATAATTCTCAATGGCGTCCCACGCCTTTCCCCTTGAATCGAAAGAATTTCACCATTCGCAAGAGGGATTTGAATTATTTTATCATTACAGACAACAATGGCGCTCTGTGTAGATAACCAATCCATGCCCACGACTACTTACTTTCCAATTCCACCGGGCATACCTGTAATGATTCTCATGGTCTCACGTGTGTCGCATGTTTCTTGTGCACTGGCCAGGTGTACAGTCCACATGTTACCCACGTGCCTTCATGTAATCATTACCTTATGCCTGGGGTCTGGTTTTCAGCTTCGTGCCACATTTCAATTTCCTTCTATGTTTTACCGTCCCTGAGGATTTTCCTCCCTCCCCGGTATAAATAGTCAATTTTCGCGTACCTGGGATTGTCCCATCTTATCTACAACTTCCGCGATCTATCTTGGATCGTGTCCTTAAGACCTCTTCATTATCCACAAAAGTTCACCTTAACATAAACGCCACAATTAGTTTTTAACATGTCATGTGAGTTAATAGTAAATTCTACCTTCGGGTCATGATCGAGCCTTGGATTGTACGGGTCATTTCCTTCAGGAGCACACAAGTTTGAGTTCGAGTACATACTTCCTTGTACTAGATTTCACTCAAACCAGGGCTCTGATACCAACTTGTAACACCCTAATCTGTTTACAGAAAAACTCGCAGCGGAAAAATACCAACCGAAAAATTCATTTATAAAACAATCATAATTTTTTAGGAAACCGGTTCTACTAAGGGATTTGGTGTTACATCTTAAGTTATTTCTTAATACATTCAACAGGACTCAACTCTATTGGTTAGGTATCCGTGACCACGTACAATCCGCCTCCTCGCTCGATCTCCATCCTTCCCTTGAAGAAGTTAGGTAACCCAGACAACCTGCATCCACCACATAACCAGTACGTTAGTTCAATGAGTGACCTCATGTAATCTACTCATAACGGGAAGTAGCATCCCACAATCCTCTGTGATCCTGTCTGTAATCCTTCTCTCAAGTTCGGGTGGGTTACCCCGATCCGAACCTCCATGTCTCTTGCAATCGTATTTACATAACTGCATCTCATATCATTCTCATAACAAAGGATATTAACCTCGCAATATATATACATGTATATCCAAGGATATAATCCCCTACATGCAAATTCTACAATACATACAAGTATAAACTCCCACATGTATTTCTATAATACGTACAATACATACGAGCCTAAAACTCCCACATGTGTTACTACAATACATACAATACGTGCAAGTATAACTCCCACATGTATTGCTACAAAACATACAATACATACAAGTATAACTCCCACGTATAATACTACAATTCATACAAGCATACACCTCCACCTACAATACCATAATACATACTAGCATAAACTCCTATATATGATACCACAATACACACAAGTGTAAACTCCCATATGTATTACTACAATTCACACAAGCATAAACTTCCACATGTAACACTACAATGCATACAAGCATACAATTCATTTGCATAATTCTACAATACATACGAGTATACAACTTCCAGCTACAATACCACCATACATACAATTATACAAGTCCTTCGTATGATTCTACAATCCAAACAAGCATACAATGTCCACTTACGATACCACCATACATACAAGTATACTACTTCTACCTATATAATGCTATCATACATACAAGTAACTCTCTTCCTCTAACCCGAGCATGAGAACACATATGTACATCTCATCTACAATACTACATAATCATGGTAATCTACTTACCGTATTTAATGCCATCGGATAATGCATCAATTAAACTACACGCACTCGTACCATTCCGTACTACGATCATGTTTACAAAACCACACTACTATTACATGCTACACCCTTACAAGGCCCCTCACGAGGTCCAACGATGCTAATTGGTGCGTTAAACGCAATTACGGGTCGCGCACCTAAGCAAAACATCATCAAATAATAGAAAAATAACATTTTTCCCAGGGGCCACCGTAAGGTACGGTGCCACCGTACCTTACGGTGGGCTTCAAAACCCCAACGGTGGGAATACACTGCCTTACGGTGGGAATTTGGGTGCAGAGGCTACCGTAAGGTACGGTGCCACCGTACCTTACGGTGGAGTCTGCATCTTTCCCATTTTGCTTCTTCTTCCCATCCTTTCTTGACCCATCCGAGCCAATTCATTCAAAGCCACGTTTATTCCATTATAACTCCAATTCAAGCCTCAACCTCGTTATTTAGGTACCATCATCTCACGGTCCTCGTACTACTATGAAACACATAAACATCTTAAGATTCATTATCCTAAGTGGAATAAGAACCACTTACCTTATGTCCTCCAAGTTGATGCTTGCTACTTGCCTCCACTTGACCCATTAGCCACTTGTGCTTGAGCCCATGTTGCCTACGCATTCATGTCATCATTCCCACCATTCCGTTAGTATACACAACTACGCATACTATCAATCGTCTTACACTTATTCGTTCCCACGACTACCATTGGTCAACTACTAATATGCATATCACATGATTAACTACCACATTGTTTATCAATCAAGCAATCCAACATATCATCAAGTATGTCAACTAGATATTCTAACATATACCACATGATTTTCCTCAATCCACAATCATATTAGCAAACATAACCATGTTAGTCATCCATTGTTGACTTTTCAGAAAGTCAACTTCCAACTATACAAACTTCCTACTTAGGACGTATGTCCATATTGATGATTAGATCACATAAAACACACCATAAACATCACATTCCTATCTCATTAACATGCAAGATTATTCATCATTCCAACCATAGTATTTAAGCATTAGTGGACACACTACTAATGCATACTTCCTACCAAAACATACAATCAACTAGTTCACACATGAACTCTTTCAAAGACACAATCTTTATGTTAACCTACCATCAAGCTTATCTACTATCACCTTACTTCACATTTGTCAAGACTTGCCTACAAATTCACACATTGTATTAGTCTAGACATTTCATCAAACACTTGGTGTGCATACAACATTCTAAGCTCAATGTACAAGCTCCTAATACACACATTCCACCAAATGAGTAATCACCTTCAATCACAACCAAAATTTCCCCACATGCTTGTCATCTACTACACATTATTCTTACAATTACATGATTTCACAACTAATTTACTAAGAATGGTCTTGGATTACCCCAAGACCAATACCCACTTCCAACATAGGTGTAAAACAACCTAATTAGCACATAAATCAAGCATAGCTTTATGTAGTATCACAAATTATGGATCCTTTAGTGTCTATCAACCTCTAGACACCTTCATCCATCCTTGATTCACGTTTTCACATGAACCCTAGATTTTCACCACATTCAAAAACAAACATAACCTCATAATAAGCCAAATTAAAGGTACCTTGATGTATGTAAACCTTAGATGACCCATAATTAGCTTCATGCATCATCTCCTCTTCTTCTTTCTCTTGATTTGGGGTAGAAGCACACCCACACACACATACACACACACAAGGCACAAGAATCTCCTGAATTGTGTGTGTGTGTGTCGTACATATCAACCCACCACAAGTGGGTTTTTGGGTTTTTCACAATTCCAACCCTTCATGTTTGACACCCATCCAATTTTGACTAAAACCTTGTTATATTTCCATTTACTTGTGCACCTACTAACTTAAATGCTTAGTTATTTCACCCCATACCATAACACACTAAAACATGCTACTAAAGTTATAAATTCGGGTTTTGGGGCGTTACAAGTCTACCCCCCTTAAAGAAGGTTTCGTCCCCGAAACCTTTTTTTTATTACTACCCTACTAGGTAGTCTCTACTTACTTACTTACCTTGTTGCTTCATTCAAAGTTTCATACCACATCACAAGCCCACATTTACCACTTTAATCGTGACTAGACCTAATTATATGTCCACACTTTCTAATATTAACACCAGTCTTCTTGCAATTATCAAGTATACCAACTACTACTACCTAGCTACTGCTTCACCTTCCCTTATTCATACTCAACTTGAGAGTCCGACATCATCCTATAGCCCCTACGGGACAAATATATTTATCATACTCACCCCAGCCCTTCCTGGTGGGTTTTAGAGTCCTTCTATTCATACATATTTGGTTGTTAGTTCATTTCGCACACTATCTACTGTAGACACGTATGTCCTTTGCTTAACAACACCGAGTCCAATGCTAAGACTCATTTATTTTCTTGACCTTTAAAGGTCAAACATTTCAAGCTACAACATTCGTAAGATATCATACATTCCTACGGGGGCACTATTCGTCATATCAATTTCCTACTTGACAATCATAAACAACCGAATTCACTAACCTTCCTTTTGGAATGTTAATCCGATCATCTCATCGTTAACTACCGTATGTTATTACCCATCCTTCCACATCAAGGTCCTCCCAACCTTGCCCCATTAGGGTTCTCCTACCTATCATACATGATTTCCACCCTAAGAATCGTTAAGGTCCTCCCAACCCTTATGACCCGCTAAGGTCTTTCCATCCAATTTGACCCACGAGGGTACTTCCACAATTTTGACCCACCATGGTCATTCTACCATCCTAACCCATAAGGGTATTTCTACAAATTTTGACCCATCCAGGTCATTCTACCATTTTAACCCATAAGGGTATTTCTACAAATTTTGACCCCTCCCGGTCATTCGACCATTTTAACCCATAAGGGTATTTCTACAAATTTTGACCCATCCCGGTCATTCGACCATTTTAACCCATAAGGGTATTTCTACAAATTTTGACCCATCCCGGTCATTCTACCATTTTAACCCCTAATGGCTTTTCCACCATTTGACCTTTCAAGGTCAATTCTACTATTTAACCCATAAGGGCTTTTCCACCATTTGACCTTTTAAGATCAATTCTACTGTTTTAACCCATAAGGGCTTTTCCACCATTTGACCTTTTTAAGATCAATTCTACTGTTTTACCCCATAAGGGCTTTTCCACCATTTGACCTTTTAAGGTCAATTCTACTATTTAACCCATAAGGGCTTTTCCACCATTTGACCTTTTAAGATCAATTCTACTGTTTTAACCCATAAGGGTAATTCTACCACTTGACCCATTAAGGTCATTCACCACTTTAACCCACAAAGGGTATTTCTATTGTTTTGATTTGATCCGTACTTGTTTACGGACTCAAACTTTTCATTCCAACTACTCACCCACCCGACTACTTACTTTCCAATTCCACCGGGCATACCTGTAATGATTCTCATGGTCTCACGTGTGTCGCATGTTTCTTGTGCACTGGCCAGGTGTACAGTCCACATGTTACCCACGTGCCTTCATGTAATCATCACCTTATGCCTGGGGTCTGGTTTTCAGCTTCGTGCCACATTTCAATTTCCTTCTATGTTTTACCGTCCCTGAGGATTTTCCTCCCCCCCCCGGTATAAATAGTCAATTTTCGCGTACCTGGGATTGTCCCATCTTATCTACAACTTCCGCGATCTATCTTGGATCGTGTCCTTAAGACCTCTTCATTATCCACAAAAGTTCACCTTAACATAAACGCCACAATTAGTTTTTAACATGTCATGTGAGTTAATAGTAAATTCTACCTTCGGGTCATGATCGAGCCTTGGATTGTACGGGTCATTTCCTTCAGGAGCACACAAGTTTGAGTTCGAGTACATACTTCCTTGTACTAGATTTCACTCAAACCAGGGCTCTGATACCAACTTGTAACACCCTAATCTGTTTACAGAAAAACTCGCAGCGGAAAAATACCAACCGAAAAATTCATTTATAAAACAATCATAATTGTTTAGGAAACCGGTTCTACTAAGGGATTTGGTGTTACATCTTAAGTTATTTCTTAATACATTCAACAGGACTCAACTCTATTGGTTAGGTATCCGTGACCACGTACAATCCGCCTCCTCGCTCGATCTCCATCCTTCCCTTGAAGAAGTTAGGTAACCCAGACAACCTGCATCCACCACATAACCAGTACGTTAGTTCAATGAGTGACCTCATGTAATCTACTCATAACGGGAAGTAGCATCCCACAATCCTCTGTGATCCTGTCTGTAATCCTTCTCTCAAGTTCGGGTGGGTTACCCCGATCCGAACCTCCATGTCTCTTGCAATCGTATTTACATAACTGCATCTCATATCATTCTCATAACAAAGGATATTAACCTCGCAATATATATACATGTATATCCAAGGATATAATCCCCTACATGCAAATTCTACAATACATACAAGTATAAACTCCCACATGTATTTCTATAATACGTACAATACATACGAGCCTAAAACTCCCACATGTGTTACTACAATACATACAATACGTGCAAGTATAACTCCCACATGTATTGCTACAAAACATACAATACATACAAGTATAACTCCCACGTATAATACTACAATTCATACAAGCATACACCTCCACCTACAATACCATAATACATACTAGCATAAACTCCTATATATGATACCACAATACACACAAGTGTAAACTCCCATATGTATTACTACAATTCACACAAGCATAAACTTCCACATGTAACACTACAATGCATACAAGCATACAATTCATTTGCATAATTCTACAATACATACGAGTATACAACTTCCAGCTACAATACCACCATACATACAATTATACAAGTCCTTCGTATGATTCTACAATCCAAACAAGCATACAATGTCCACTTACGATACCACCATACATACAAGTATACTACTTCTACCTATATAATGCTATCATACATACAAGTAACTCTCTTCCTCTAACCCGAGCATGAGAACACATATGTACATCTCATCTACAATACTACATAATCATGGTAATCTACTTACCGTATTTAATGCCATCGGATAATGCATCAATTAAACTACACGCACTCGTACCATTCCGTACTACGATCATGTTTACAAAACCACACTACTATTACATGCTACACCCTTACAAGGCCCCTCACGAGGTCCAACGATGCTAATTGGTGCGTTAAACGCAATTACGGGTCGCGCACCTAAGCAAAACATCATCAAATAATAGAAAAATAACATTTTTCCCAGGGGCCACCGTAAGGTACGGTGCCACCGTACCTTACGGTGGGCTTCAAAACCCCAACGGTGGGAATACACTGCCTTACGGTGGGAATTTGGGTGCAGAGGCTACCGTAAGGTGCGGTGCCACCGTACCTTACGGTGGAGTCTGCATCTTTCCCATTTTGCTTCTTCTTCCCATCCTTTCTTGACCCATCCGAGCCAATTCATTCAAAGCCACGTTTATTCCATTATAACTCCAATTCAAGCCTCAACCTCGTTATTTAGGTACCATCATCTCACGGTCCTCGTACTACTATGAAACACATAAACATCTTAAGATTCATTATCCTAAGTGGAATAAGAACCACTTACCTTATGTCCTCCAAGTTGATGCTTGCTACTTGCCTCCACTTGACCCATTAGCCACTTGTGCTTGAGCCCATGTTGCCTACGCATTCATGTCATCATTCCCACCATTCCGTTAGTATACACAACTACGCATACTATCAATCGTCTTACACTTATTCGTTCCCACGACTACCATTGGTCAACTACTAATATGCATATCACATGATTAACTACCACATTGTTTATCAATCAAGCAATCCAACATATCATCAAGTATGTCAACTAGATATTCTAACATATACCACATGATTTTCCTCAATCCACAATCATATTAGCAAACATAACCATGTTAGTCATCCATTGTTGACTTTTCAGAAAGTCAACTTCCAACTATACAAACTTCCTACTTAGGACGTATGTCCATATTGATGATTAGATCACATAAAACACACCATAAACATCACATTCCTATCTCATTAACATGCAAGATTATTCATCATTCCAACCATAGTATTTAAGCATTAGTGGACACACTACTAATGCATACTTCCTACCAAAACATACAATCAACTAGTTCACACATGAACTCTTTCAAAGACACAATCTTTATGTTAACCTACCATCAAGCATATCTACTATCACCTTACTTCACATTTGTCAAGACTTGCCTACAAATTCACACATTGTATTAGTCTAGACATTTCATCAAACACTTGGTGTGCATACAACATTCTAAGCTCAATGTACAAGCTCCTAATACACACATTCTACCAAATGAGTAATCACCTTCAATCACAACCAAAATTTCCCCACATGCTTGTCATCTACTACACATTATTCTTACAATTACATGATTTCACAACTAATTTACTAAGAATGGTCTTGGATTACCCCAAGACCAATACCCACTTCCAACATAGGTGTAAAACAACCTAATTAGCACATAAATCAAGCATAGCTTTATGTAGTATCATAAATTATGGATCCTTTAGTGTCTATCAACCTCTAGACACCTTCATCCATCCTTGATTCACGTTTTCACATGAACCCTAGATTTTCACCACATTCAAAAACAAACATAACCTCATAATAAGCCAAATTAAAGGTACCTTGATGTATGTAAACCTTAGATGACCCATAATTAGCTTCATGCATCATCTCCTCTTCTTCTTTCTCTTGATTTGGGGTAGAAGCACACCCACACACACATACACACACACAAGGCACAAGAATCTCCTGAATTGTGTGTGTGTGTGTCGTACATATCAACCCACCACAAGTGGGTTTTTGGGTTTTTCACAATTCCAACCCTTCATGTTTGACACCCATCCAATTTTGACTAAAACCTTGTTATATTTCCATTTACTTGTGCACCTACTAACTTAAATGCTTAGTTATTTCACCCCATACCATAACACACTAAAACATGCTACTAAAGTTATAAATTCGGGTTTTGGGGCGTTACAACTTTTAAGTGTATGCAAGTTACATTAACAATCTATGCTTTGATCATCATTTTAAACATGAATATGTTACTTTTATGAACTCAAAACATCATCATCCACCATCAACATTCCACGGTTCCCACACACACTCTTAAACATCCATTTTAACTTGATAAAACATATTATATCTTATGTTAAAAACCTTGTTAAACATTTGTATACAACTTGCTTTAAAAACATCAAAACATAGACTTTTAAAAGCAAGATCAAGAGGGAAAAATACTTACAACTAGCACAAGGCTAGGGAAGACAAAATCACTTGTTTTGGAGGAGGTTTAGTGTGTTCTTCCAAGGGGTTAAGCTCCTAGCTTGATAACACACAATTAGGGTTTGGGAATGGATGATTTTAGGATGGATTTTAGTGTTTAAAGTTTGAAAATGGATTGTTTCTTGGCTCTAGAAACCCACGGCTCCCATGAGGAAGAAGAGAAGAGGATTGTGTGATGAATGAAGATCTTTTCACATGTGTTAGATTATATAAAAAAAATCCAAAGATTACATTATCTATTATAATATTACAACACCATACCTCAAATCTACCATCTTTGCAAGACAAAGATTTGAGGCATGGCTTGGGTATGGGCCGGTTCTAATGGGGGATTTTGTGGGGCCCAAGTGCCTCACAATATCTCCCATTTTTCCCAAAGTTGTACCGCGTATTTTTCGTGTTTCGTTCGGGTTTTTATTCACGAGTCATCCGGACATTAAAAATGCCTCTAATAACCCTTAAACATAGCCTAGTTTAAGTGTTGGTTAGTTATTTAGGCTTTGATTGGGTGAAATTATAATTTACACGCGTATCGGGTGCGACACGCGCACTTTATTCGTTACCGGGAGATTTGCATTTAGCGTTTTCGTTTATGGTTTTGGAGTTCCAAAACACATAATATTTCATGAAAGTACCCTTTATTTTATATCCTGGGTGTCCGGGATAATTTTGTTTATTGAATTTTACCGGGTAATCACCAACGTCCGTTCCAACACAAGTTAATTTGCACGCGATTCCGCCGTGCTTCAAATTAAATACATGCATTCCTATGCATCTTATGGGGAATTTGCTATTCTCTAAATGCCAAATTAATATAATTAATTCGAAATTGCACGTAATTAAGTTAATCACTCATAATTAATTTGTACGGAATTACCTCATTTTTGCCGTTTGTTACAGGGGTTGACGCCCCTTCCCTGACCAGTGAAGTGGGTCTTATGGGAAAGCATATTCTCACAAAAACTTATTTTCCTACAGGAACCCTACCCTATATATATATATATATATATATATATACTAGTATGTTACCAGCCGCGCGTTGCGGCGGCATCATAACGTACGATAACTCGAATTTATATAATCGAAACGCATAATAAGTCGAAGTTATACCAACTCGAATCCATACAAAATTTACATTTAGAAAATAACAACAATATAATTGTTTAATTTAAAGATAATAAAACCATCAACGTCATCAATCAAGTGTCATAAAATTCTATGAGTGAGGGGTTAACGTATATTTTAGTTTTTGTTTTAATTACAAAAGGAGAAACAATTTTGTTTCTGTTAATACTTTATAAAAAAAACTAAATATAAAAAGAGCCGATGGAAACTTTGTATAATGATTATGTTTATATATAATAACAACTTAAAATATACAAATTTAACTAAATCCATAAATTGCACGTAATGAATATCCTTATTTATAATTTTACAAAATCAACAATGTAAAAGCTCTTCAGAGCATCACGTTTTACTATTTTAACTCAAATATTCAAATCAAATTTATATTTGCTTCACGTTTGTCCTTTTGTATTTTAAAACATCATCTTCATCTCTTTCTAGTTTCTATTTACCCTCTCCTTTACCAAGGAAAAGTCACCGTCACCACCACCGGAATGAACCCCCACTCTATGGCACATTTGTCATCCTACTGGTCGTCATCCTCCGGCGAAGGACACCGGCAAAAAATCACAATATGAGAAACGACTTCTCCGCAACCCACCACCAGGCCACCATCGCTAAAGATCTGTGAACCACCGTTTTCTCCGACCTGCTCGTTTTCTGTTTTAGAGCTGCTTGTTTTCTGTTTTAGAACCGATCTATCAAATCAAGCACAACAGGTACTTTCTTGCCAGTGATAGTCGGAGAAGACCACTGGTCGGGTCGTTGACGAGGAAGAAGGGTGTCGGGTGTGGTTATAGTTGGAGCCAAAGAAGATTATTATGGTTGTAGTTGGAGTCGGGTTGTTTGGTTGACGAGGAAGAAACCCGATGACCCAAAAACACTTACAGTTGCTGAAAGTATGAATTGTCTTTTATTTTCTTAAAGATATTTGATTGAATGTATTTGGGTCTTTAACTTTTTGATATGTTGATGGCCACCAGAAGGTGCTTCACTGTAATGAATTAAATACAAATAAGATGCTATAAAAAAGGATTAATTCTATATTCTGGAATAGATTGATTTTCAATATTTGAAATATTATTAACCCACAAATTAGTCCTTATTGTATTAAAAAATTAATAATAAAAAAGAATATTGTGGCATCACAAACAGTGAGCTTTGTTCATTCTAGAATTGGCATATCGAGAGAAGTAGAAACTTATAGTATCATTGTGATAGTAAGCTATGTCTCTTTAGGTCAAAAGTAAGTAAGAATTAAAATAGTGATAATTTGTTTTGTTTCTATACATGGATCCGAGTTTTTTGGTGTTAAGATTCTTGTTATAAACTTGTCTTTCGATTAATTTGAAATTTGTGATTGGATGTTGCAGCTGCAACTGAGAAGAAAGGTTCAAAGAGCACTCTTGATAGAGATAAGTAGGTTGATGATAAATCTCTTTTAGGCGGTTTTCGTAGACATTTGTTTGGTTTTGTTTATGTTAGATTGGATGTTAAAAAGATCATATTTTTTGAATTGGGTAAATGTGTTTTTATTGCATATTTTTTTTGTTTAAGGTCTGTTAGTTCTGAATTAGGAGCTGAATCTATCCCAATTAACATGTGTTAGGGTTTAATTAACATGTGTTAAATAGCAAATGGGTTTTATTTTCTTGGTATACTTTTAATTTGTTTCTAATAGTTTAATTACCTTTTTTTTTTGTTTCTTGGGTCATGTGTTTTTATTGCATAATATACCTTGGTATATCACTAATTTTTTTTTCAAATATAACTTGACTATTTATATCTTTTCATAAAAATGTATGTATTTGTATATATTAAAGTAAGGTTTGATTTTGGTGAAGGTTTTGAATATTTGTATTGGTGCTTACTGATGTGTCAGGGTTCAATTAACACATGTTAGTGATTCTAGCACATGTTTGTATTGGTGCCTACTGATGAATCTATCCCAATTGACATGTGTTAGGGTTCAATTAACATGTGTTAGTGATACTAAAAAGGTTGTATATGGTGCCTACTGATGAATTTATTCCAGTTGACATTTTGTTAGGGTTCAATTAACATGTGTCACTGATGCTAACACCTGTTAGTATATGCCCAAATAACACGTGTTAGGGTTCAATTAACATGTATATATGTTTATTCTGTGTGAAGCTTTTGATATTTTTGTATTTGTGCTTACTAATGTGTCAGGGTTTAATTATTACGTGTTAGTGATGCTAACACATGTTTGTATTGGTGACTACTGATGAATCTATACCAATTGACATGTGTTAGTGATGCTAACACATGTAGTATATGCCCAACTAACACCCAGATTGACCCAGTTAATATTTGCTAGTTACAAATGTTTAATTATTAAAAATAATTAATGCAGAAGGTTCTATGAACAACCACCGGAATTCAAGCCCGCTACTCCGCACAAGGATCGGCTAAAGATGGAGTGCTAAGGAAACGAGGTGAAAGATAAGGAAAAAGGTCGACACCAGATACTGTAATGGGTACTCTCTATTTTAGTTTTTTTTCTATAATTTTTAGTTGTTTTTTTCAAATCTTTTTTGTGTTTGTTTTTGGGATTTGGCATAATTGGTCTATTTGATTTACGTGGGTTATGTATTTTGAATCTAGATAGATAATATATGTTAACAAAAGGTATAACATATGTTAACATGTGGGCTTACACATTAATTAACCTTTTTTTTGCATACGCTATTATTATTAATATGAATGTTGAACCCAAAACTAGTTATTTCAAAAAGTAAACTTATGTGGGTTTTGTAATTTGAATCCATGTTTATAACATATGTTAACAAATGGTAGATAACATATGTTAACACATGGATAACACACGTTAACATGTGGGGGTGAGGCAACATTTTTGGTGCCAAATCAATTTTCATGATTTAAATTGATGACTTGTTTTTTTATGTGAACAGCTTTTTTATGCCAAAGCAAAAGAGGGTTATTAAGGGTTGAATCATGAAGCCGAAGATGCCTGATAAGGAATGAAGCATAACGTTGAAGACGACTATTAAAGAATGAAGCATAATTTTAAGTTTCATGTGTTTTTGTTAGTTTATAATTGTTTTGTATCATCTTTTTAATTGTTTAGATTTATATGAAATTAATTGGTTACACTCAATGTTGATTGCAATAAATTTTTGTATATATGTGTTCTTTTATGTTGTTATACTAGTCCAAAATTAACGTGATAATTATTTGAACCAATTACACGTGTTAGTGATGTGTATGAAAGGAGTTTGTTTAAAGAGACCAACTAACATGTGTAAAAGGGCTGGTTTGGCATACATTATTAATAAATATAGATCTTTAAATTAATATGTAAAAGTAGTTGTAGAGAGAAAAGTAGGAGAAAGGAGGTAGAGAGAGAAAAGTTGGAGAGAGAATATGAAAAGATGGAGAGAGAAGGTGACAAGATGGATGGATAGAGAAGGTGAACCCATTTACCCTTTTACCCTTTTTGTACTTTATGAGTAGTGTTTTAATAACAAGGTGGGACCAAAAGTGGGACCATGAATCACAACCATTGATCATGCTTGATCAATGGTTGTGGTAAGGTTTATAGAGTTTCCTCAAATATTTGAGGTTTTCTCTAGAACCTTACCCTATATATATATATATATATATATATATATATATATAGGCTAAGTATCCTGAAAAAACCCACTTGAGTTGTGCAAACTCTAGAAACCCAATAAGAGGCTCACATGGTTCCACGTCTCCTTATTTACAACAAGTATCATGGGTAATTTTGGAATATCACATAACCTTTGTCAGTCTATGATCTGTGATTTTGCAGGAAGAAAAAGAAATTTTAAAAATTCAAAGAATCTTTCTACTAAACATCTCATATCTCTCCATCTCTATTTCTCTTTTTCTTTTTCTTCTCATTCATTTTCTCCCTTAATATCAAAGACAACAAGACTCGGAGTGTACGATGGTGGTTAGTCAGAGTGTATCGTGGTGAGTCTGGTAGTCGTCGGAACGGTGGTGCTTGGTACGATGTGGGTTGTACTTCTAGATCCGGGCAACCACCACAACAACCCAGATTCAAGTGACTATAGGAAGAGAGTGGTTTTAGTGATGCCGGTGGTGGGTTGTTGTGGTTATTGTAGAAGAGAGCTGGATCTAAGACATAGTCATCGGAATTTCTTCAAGTGTGTTCCATGAAAGAAGATGATGGGAATAAGCTCTATAAAGGTGTATGTACATAATACATGTTCTGCAAAAAAATGTAGTTTAGTTTCATTTTATTATATGCTTTTTAACATATATGAATTTGGATTTTTAAATACGGTTTACATCAATTTTCTTTGTTTTAAACTTGTCAATTTTAGTTCTAAGACATACACCGTAAGTTTTTATTTTTATTATTTTATAAACTAACAGTATATAATAATGATACTTATTCTTTGGTATCTTACATATAATATCATTATTTAAAATCATAAATCTTAATTATCTTGATGTATCTTTATAATTTGTGGTTTTTTAATTTAAAAAAATTAAATACATTAAAAATCAAACTGTATTTGTGTAGTTACATATCTAACATACGAGTTACAAACGTGGCATTTTTCAGGTACAAAAATAAAATTTGTATCCCAACAACATCGTCACAAAGTTTTTATCTTTCATATGAGTAAAAGATAAAGAGATTGAAGATCCCGGGCACATCAAGACGTCCATTATTTACTGTAATCTTGTTAGATTATTGTTATTATTTAAGTTATTTTCTTGGTAGTATCATGTAACATGTTTTTATTAAGGATTTTTTTGTTGTTACATATTTTTTCTATTTCTGTAACTTTTTTTCTTCAGTTACATTTGTTGATTTTAGCATCCTTTTATATGTAACATAGTAACATATCTTCCATCAGTTGCATGTTATAATGTAACATTTGTCTACAGCTACATTTTTTGACTTCAACATCTTTTTGTAGTCAAAATATTACGATGTTGTATTTTGTAACATTTTCTTAGCAGTTCTGTTTGTTAACTTCACCATACTTTTATATATAAAATATTCTTATGCAGTTACATTAAAGAATCTAATCTAGAAAAAGATTACGAAAAATATTAGAGAGGAGGAGCAAGAAAATTTTGTTTGTTGCATGTTAAAAAAACATGAGAGGGAATGTTATGAGTGAGAATGGAAAGTAAAAGCTACGTACTTTTGTCAGAGAGAAGAGAGAGAGAGAGACAAATTGTTACTTATTCTTCCACATATACCCTTTATCTCAAATGTAATAATATTTAAAAAGAAAAGGTGGGTGGGTTTAATCTCACCCATTAGATCAAAGTAGTTCAATAATATCAAAGGCTATAATAGAGTTTCTTGAGTTTTCACAACTCAAGAGGGTTTTTAAATTAACCCAATCCTATATATATATATATATAAAAGGGTGTCTTAGTAATAGTAGGCTAGTAGCTAAGACACGCCTTTTTTAAATTATTATATTTTGCAAAATTACAAGAACTAGTGTCATACTCGCGCGCGCTTCGCTGCGCAAACATGATTCTAAACAAACATGACAGTGTATTGTCACTCTGATGTTGCCCCACGGGCACGTATGTAACCCGGTAAGAGTAAATATGAGTGTGAAAAAAAGCACCATTCGTGTTGCGACAGAAGTACTTGGTTTCAATGACGTGGCGCAGAGATACTCTGTTTCCACTGCACTGGTAGTAATCCTAGTACCTACACATTCATTTATAGATAATAGATTTTCCATAAAACAAAGTTTTTATAATGATGTTTTGAAATTTATAAATTGAAAGTGAAATGATGTGCAATGTGCATGTAGTAGTGACGATGAGATCTCATTCACCCATAAGTTAATATTTTATTCACAGTTGTCCTCTATTAACTTTTTAGTTAATTAATATTAAAGTAATATATACATGAGGTTCTTTCACCTCATATTCTCTATATTCTATCTCTCTATATTCTCTCTCTACAGTACAGTCACCATCAAAACAATCGTCATGACCATCGGAATGTACCACCCGTTTACCACGCAACCCTTAGAAAGTATTCGTTTCGTAAGTTACTTTTTTTTTCTTTATATCACCAACCAAAAAAACAGGTTTTCACACCTCTAAACATGGTTTCTTTGGCTATACATTCACCATCACCGCCATACCAACTGCCACCGGAACCGATACCGCCATACACCCTTGCTCCTTCCCTAACCATCGGCACCACCACTGGCCGCTTCCATTTTAGAGATAGGAAAAGGAATTCCGATGAGCCGTCATCCATTCATGTTTCCCTGTGCAAAAAACACAACACACTGACCACCAAGTACTAACCCTTCGGCCACCATAATTCATCGTAAAGAACCTCGCCGGCGTCGCCTCCTCCACAACGATCCAACTCCAGCTTTCTCTTTCTCTCTGTAGTTATCTAGATCTGTTCTAAACAGAGACATGCATGCCGGATCCAAGCGAAGGCCAGGCTTATAAACCGATCTAAAGTACGTCTCCTTGAATCGTCGGAAACAGCCGTCACAGCCGTAGCCGACAGCCGTCGTCTGCATCATCTCCGGCTGAAACCAAGGCCGACATCACTAAGAAATAAGGGAAGCGTTGGCACCGACATTGGCCGAAGATAGCGACTTTCAGCCGAAGATGATGGCAACTTCGTAATCAGCTTGTAAACATAAGGTTTTTTATTGTACTGTAGAGCTACAGTAGCTTCTGTGAGTGAGGCGAAAGTTGGTAAATGATATATATACAATGTCATCCAAGTAATTTTTTGTTATTTTTAGCATATGGTTTTTGTTTATATCCCGGATCTTTAATAAATTTATCATTCGGTCCATTAAGTTTGGTAATGACATGTTAAGCAGCCCAACTTAAATATTGTTTTCTTTTTTGTCGGTTTTTTTCCTCAGCGTAATAGTTTTCTAAATTCCATATACACCGTCATAAGTAGGTTAATGTTGATGCCGTGATGAACTAAACCAATATATCGCCATAATATGGTTTTTTATCGTCCCGTAACGATTGTTTATTTTTATCTACAATGTTTTCTTATTTTTTATATAACTAAACTTTTAGCATTGACACTTGCATCCCTTTTTACGTGCTTATTTTGACTCTCTCGGTAATGAGTCTGGTCAAATATAATATGTTTTCGTGTTTATATTTATGTGTGTTTTATGTTGGTGTGCGTTGTGACGTAAATTTTGTTTGGAAACGAGTCAGGTAAAATACTTAACAGTATAAATTCGAGTTATTTTAAGTTTCAACGCCGTCGTAAGGCGTGGCGAATCAAAATACTAGTCAGGATATTATTTCTTACCCACTTATTTAGATGATATTAGACAGTTAATGTTTGTCTATTTGATACTTGTACTAATTTGCGGTTAGAAGTAACAAATAAGAACATGAAATTACCTTTATTGTGACATAAAGCATTTAATGATCTTTGTCAAAATGCAATTAAGAAGAAATCTTGGTACCATTGGGGTTGGTGGCTCATTGGCAAGGCAAAGCCTTTTAGTACATTTAAAATGTAAGGTCTTGGATTCAAGTCTCACAATAAACAAGAAATTCGCCTTTTTAACGGGGAGAAATCTTGGTTATACTAACCTTATTTGTAAATGTGCTCATTACAGGTTTGGAAAGAAGTTAGTGAAGAAAAATCGTTGGTTGAATGGCAAATAATGTATGCAAATTATACATTGATTAACATCTTACCAATCAATTGTATTTCAGTTTGATTTCTATATGGCATTATGTGAAAGATTGATGAATAATTAATATCTTGCGGTGTTTCCAAGGGGCATGTCACACTGTCAATGGGGTGTGGAGCGGCACGAAGAGGCTAGGCGTTAGCCTAGTAACGCTTGAAGGGGTGGAGGGATGAGGCGTGGATGGGAGTTAGGGTACGCTTGAAGGGGTGGAGGGATGAGGCGTGGATGGGAGTTAGGGGTTTTGGTCTGCGTCGTTCCGATGTGAGTGTGGTAACACCATGGGGCATGAATCTGCTACACACGTAATATTATTCATTTTTCATAAACCTACTACAAGTATGGTTGTAACAATCCCACCTAACCTCTTATTAATCTTCGATTAATCGTTAGTAGGAGGTTCACCGAGTAAACATCGATTAATCGCAGTCGGTGGTTGTCCAGCTATTCCAGCCAAAATTTATAAATTTCTGTCAAATTCTGACTAAAACCTGTAAAGTAGTGATTTAGTCATGTCTACTTAAGACAACTACATATAAAATCACAATCTGATTAATCATGATTAATTCCGGTTAATCACTAGTCGGTACCTCACCGACAGACTAGATTAGTTACAAGACATTTATGTCTCGATACTTTTATGGAACTTTGAGTTCAGTCTCTAAAAAGAATCATTGACGCATAATATTTCCATCATTGTTATTATTTTAACACTATAAAAAAAATTTATGGTTGCTGCAAAATCATTACGTTAACATATTGTTTACAACATACTAATTTGAAAGACTTAAACAAAACAGCGCATCTAGTGTAGTGGTATCATAGTACCCTCCCACGGTACTGACCGGGGTTCGATTCCCCGGATGCGCATCTGTTTGCTTGTTTTTTTCTTTCACTCAGGGAGTCAAAACGTGCAACTTTTTTTGTATTCATTTCTTGTGAAAACTAAAATTGTTAAGTAATTAATGTAACTTGGAACTAGAAGAAATGAAATATGTGATTTGGTTTAAAAAAAAAAATTATTTTCATGGTTGTAAAAATCCCACCTAAGTGTCGATTACTCGGTGAGTCATCTCCGAGTACTCCCCGACTATGGTCAAGTACTCGCAACTCCTCAGTCAACCGAGTTAGCATCGCCTAGCGACTTTTACAACCTTGATTATTTTAGAAAAATAAGAAAACAATTTTGAATAGTAGTACAATCCGAAGTCCAAACTTTTGCTTTCGTTCTCATTAGGAGAGGGGGTTAGTTCTTAGTTAAAAGTAACAAGCGTCATCTAAGGGGCAATCAGATCGTAAATTGAGTTAAACTTTGTTAAAATTTAAACAAACTAATCGTTGCCCAACTGACCCGTAAGCGTAAATTTTCATTGCACTTGTGTTTACTTCCAGACACCGTAAAGTCTAGTTCCAAAAAACTAACTATAAATCTTCCATGTATTTAACAAATTAGTCGTCATCTAAGTGGCAACGAGATCGTAAATTGAAAAGTTAAACTACTCAATGTCCTAAAAACCAACTGTAAATATTTCATGTATTTAAAAGGAATATGAAAGAGGTGACAAACATGAATCTGAGAATTGTAGATTGCTGATGTAAATATCTGATGTATCACCACTTGTTTGTAGTTGCGCATTGTACAGATGTTACAGCAGAATGTACAACAGCCTCAAAGAATAAGAAATAAAACGAGAAGAAAAATATATTGGGGTGAGAGAGGCTCGAACTCTCGACCTCAGGATAACTCAGAAGCTATGAGACCTACGCGCTAGCCAACTGCGCCACCACCCCTTTGTTGCTCTCCTCTTTCATTTAAGATACTAATACGTCTAAGCTATAAAACATTGAAACTTGATGCTCATTTCTCTTTTATGGTTTTGACATAACATGCCAATCAGTTTACGTTAACAAATAAAGCATGTTTTTTTTTCTTAATAAACTGTTTATATGGCCGAACTCGCCAACCCAACTCAAACACGACCCATTTAGCTAAACGTGTTCACGAATTTAGCGTCGTGTTTAATTGTGTAGTTGTGTCAATTTCGCACACCTAACAAAAACAGTAACAGTAGCATTGTGAACAAAGTGATTTCTATTGATATGTTTACATTATCCGCGTATTGACAGACGATTGGAAAACGATAAAAGAACTTACATATATCAACAGTCAAGACTTATCGTCATGTATAACTAACTATTCAATACCCGAGATGTCAGGGCAACAAAACTATCAGCATGTTTATGTTTCCATTTTGTAAACATTTCAACCCGCTTAATCCCGAAACGAGTGAGATGCGTAAGAAAGAAAGGCAAGCTCATTCACGGGACTCTTCGATAGGAACACTTGAGTAGGTTATTGTTTGATTCTCGGTTTCCACACCATTCCGTTTGTATTTGGTCCATGATATTTTCCATACTTGCAACAAACTTATCCTGTAAAATAGAATGATATCATCAAATGTGCCTGGCTCTGTGTGTGTCTGTGTGTGTGTGTGTGAGAGAGAGAGAGAGAGGGCAACTAAGATTTGCATCTGTTTTGGTCATTTAGCATTTTTATTTATGTACTGCTTATATCGTAAAAAGAGATGAATATGTGTTTGTGCTAGGCAGGTCCCCCTTTGTTTCACGGACAAAGAAATAGAGACAGGACCCACATGACAACTAGTTCAACTTATGTTTTATCTTTATCGGGTCAAATAGAACACAAAAATATATTTTCAAGGGAAATTGATGAGTATAAAAAGCTTCAGGACTAGACATCTTAAAACACCTTTTAAAACCATTTTGGCTATTTTCCTGATCAATGTTATGAAAACAAATTAGAGAGATGATGCAAAAGTCAAAGTCAAACACAAAAGATATGATCCAGTCTAAAAGAAATTTTCAAACCGTAAAACCTATTGAATAACATGAATTCGAAGAAATGCACCTTAAGTTCAAATGGAAATCTTGTATACAAAAAACTATACCTCTCGGCAACGATATCCCTCTTTGCAAGCATTAGTGTTAAGAATACAGGAACCATTGCAGCGCATAGATGCTTGAGAGTGTGTCCACTAACTATATGATTAGTCCATTCATAGATTGGATCATCAATGGCTTCTTCGACCTTAGCTAGAAGATAAAATCCTGAAAACAGTGTATTGAAACTTAACATTCCAGATAGTGTTGGGTTATTTTCAAGCAGAGCCAGAGGTGTCAATTTCGACCCATTTATTCATATATTTGTAGATTCAGATACGTTATACCACTAACGAGTAAAATAATATGTAAATAGGTAAAAAGAAACAGGTTACATGGGTTGAAAGTTGCAAACAGTGTACTTTATTGCATTAAAATGATATTATATCTGAAATATAAGTAGTTTTTGTGATCAGATTTGACAAATGTATATAAAATTAACTTTTTGGGAGTGTGATTTGGGTCAACCACTCAACCTGATACAATGCATATAGACAAATACAAAAGGTTACCTGCTTTGACCGTTACCCAATCCGCCCATTTGGCCACGTCTACTTTCAAGTTTATGCAAAAGACAGAAAACTATATCAAACCTGCAGCCCATAGCCAATATGATGAATGTGTATACATTGGAGGTAGCATGATGGCCATCAAAGGAATGGCAATGCAAGGTACAAACTGAACCAAGGCGTATGGTCGGAGATCATCAAAAAACCTAAAACGGAAGAGAACTTTCAGTGATTACCAATTTCTTAATAGATCTCTTTGCAATTTGCAAAAATAGTAGGAAACCCAAGTTAAATATTTTAAATAGAGGTGGCAATTTCGACCCATCAACATCGATTTGAGCTGCCTACGTGCATATTATCTATAAAACTATAAAAGGTCAAATGGGTTAAGCTAAAAATTTAACTGATATAAAAACAGACCAACTGGGTTAAGCTAAGAATTTAAATGTCCGTACTCCATAGCCCGTTGACTGATATAAAATTTAACTGATATAAGGCCCATTTATTTAACGAGCATGAGCTTTGCATGCAGAGGCCGTTTAGGCTCGTTCTCGTATGCCTAAACAAGCAGAGTAGGATTTAAATTATTTAGCAGCCATGTATAATTTAAGCCATCCCAAAATCATTCATTAGGCCCACGTGTCCATAAGACCCTTGTAAGTTTAAAGACTACTTACTCTAAACCTTTTATGGTCTACGGGCTACAGAGTACGGACAATTGGTCGATGCATTCACCTTCATCGCTAGATTTACTCTTTCAAGTGTAATATATATCATCACTTATAGTGTTTAGTAAAAGGGTGTCATTGTTATTTTCGCAGTAACACTGATTTTAGTATCAAATATCGATTTTTCTTTTGTTCATCGTATAGTTCAAATCGAGAAAGAGATGCAACTTTTAAGATTTGACATCTCAATATTTTAGATACACAAGGAAACTAATAAAGGTTTGGTTTACTAATATCAAGTTGGAACATTATCCACCAATTGTCATTCATTTTGTTTGTTTATACTTTTTTATAGGTACGACTCAAAGTTAGGTTCCTATCACTTGTCAATCTTAGAAACTACAATCAATTTGGTGGAGATAAGGTGGTATCTGAAACGTTTTGCTTTTTTTTTCTATTGCTACATAATACATGATATATAACTAGTGTTGGTGGAGATAAGGTGGTATCGGAAACGTTTTGCTTTTTTTTTCTATTGCCACACAATACATGATCTATGACTAGTGTTCAAGTTATGGCTTTCTTCTACCTTCTACTTTATGAGTTTCTTTGGGTGGTTGATAGTATAGGGACACACTAGTCGTACGGCGTATCGACTCCAAAAGAATGTTAAAAGGCAGAGCTAAAAATAAATAACGAGCTTAAAAAGTATTGTTAAAGAGCCGAGCTTTAGCTCGATTAAGTTCATCAAAAACTCGAGCTGAGCCCAAGCTCAAGCTTTGTAAATTCTAACAAGCTGAGCTCGGTCCCAACAATGTATCATGAATCGAGCTTGAGTGGAAAATTATATGCCCAAGCCGAGCTCGAGGTAGAAAATTCTAACAAGCCAAGCTCAAGTATAATTAAGCTCGGGGTGGGCTAGTTTAGTTTACACACCTATATACAAGCCACTAATTGTAATTTGTATTCTCTAACCCAATGGTTTATCCTTATTATAACCGTCATTTATATTTTTTATCAAAAAAATTCAATTGTCATTTTACTGGAAGGCTTTACTTTTATCTCAAGGCCCCTATGTAATTCCCTTACTTACAATTGTTGGTTTCGTTAGCTTCATGTCAATATAATCACACAAATATGACCCATAAAATGGAAATGAGATATGGAAGCAAATCATATCCTGGTAAAAGAAATAAAGACTATCAAGGATGCAGAAGTCGCTAGGCGCTAGGCAGGCGGTGAGGTCCAGCCTAGGGACTAGTCGGGACTAGGCGAAAATTAGGCGGAATTAGGCGTTTTGGTATTTTATACGTATTTTATATATATATACACAAATTTAGGTGTTTTTTGAAAATATGTTTAGATATATACACATAATACTAAGAAATACTTAGAAATTTAATAAAAAATTAAAAAAAATAAAAAAAAATAAAAAATACCACCGCATAGGACCGCCTAGGCCCGCCTAGGCTCCGCCTAATCCCCATTTCGCCTAATTCATCGCCTAGGGTCAAATTCCGATTTTTTGTTCCGCCTAGCGCCTAGGCGCCGCCTAGGCGGCCGCCTAGGCCGCCTTCTGCAACCTTGAAGACTATACATACCTCCAGTACAAAATGCTTACTGCACCAGCCAAAAGCAATGGAATTATGGAGTATGTTCCCTTTTGCTCGTCGATTCTTTCAATGATAAATATTGCAATAATAGAAGTGAAGGAAATGGTCATCTGGATTCATTAAAATCATGTCCATAATACTATAATAGCAGCATGTAAATTGAACTGTAACAAATATACTGAATGATGATACTTACAGGCAAACGATCCCAAACAAGGCGAGCATCATTCGGTTCAAGATGATAGTACGAGGATCCAAAGCCAACAGCAGCCACACCAATGTAAAAGAATGTCCAACCACAAAGCTCACCTTTCAGACTGTAAGAATATGAATAAATTACTATTGGTGACAAAACTTGTAGATTCCCAATATAACTTACATTCACAAGCATACCTCAACTTGAAGAAATTTTTATAATAGCAAAGTACGAGCCCTATGACACCAATAATGAAGAAAGGCACATTTGAAATGACATTCAGAGCATTAGGTATACCTGAAAGTAGAAGCCAATAAGTGAAAAATGAACTGATTAATGGTATATTAAATGAAAATATGTGCATCAGCCATCATGCAAGCAACTAAACTATCACTGTAGAACTTTTAGTAACTTACCAGCACTATTATCATTTTTACATTCAACCATAGATTCGTTTGCAGAATGATACGTCCCAAAGAGACACAATTATAAGAATCCCATGTCAAACATAAAAACTATAGCACACTATATTATTCCCTTTCCTCAGAATTATTTAATATTTATGGGTGTCAAACATATGATTTCCAACTTTAATACGGATAAAGAAATGTGCAAAGTACATTCAACTTGAATTAATACATAAAAAAACTCCTTTGTAAAACACACACGTGCACAAAAAGCAATTTTAGAACTAGGTTTGACGTTACAAATCAAAGTGCAGGTCTTCTAAATTCTATGATATCCAGCAGTCCGTTGAATCAACAACTGATTTATACTACTTCTCAACACATTCAGCAAATCATAACAATAGAATGCATCAACATGAAATTTTCCCTAGGTAGCCTGAATGAGCCAAAAATGCTATTTATAGAGTGGATAACATAAAAAATACCTAACCTAAAGAACTCATGTTAACGTCTAAAATCGGTTGGCAGCGGAAGATTAATAAACGAATTCGAACAATAACAAACTTATGAAACAACAATTGAATATGAATTCAAGAACAATGAATACTCAATGAAAAGAAACCGAAGAGAAATATGTGGATTGTATTAGGATAAAACAATCTTGGTAAAGAATAATTATGTCCTACTAATCCTATATATACATTTTTGAGACACTTGACAGTTATTTTCCCAACGGCTATGTCAAATGATTTTCATAACTGCCACCGGTTGATTATTTTCCCTCCAAACTAACAACCATAACCGTCAAGGACAATTGACAGATGGTCTTTTCATCATATGTGGTCTTGTATTATGTCTTCAATCTTTCAGTTGTTTGTTGGTGTGTCTCAAACTTTCTGCTCCGAGTATATCTTCACATTGCAGCATTGTTTTCCTTGACCCATTTGCAGCTTATTATACATAAACTAACTATGATACATTATACTAAGACTTATGTTAAACTACATACACACACATAATACATAAACATTATGTCCATCATCTACTTATTACAATACGCACATAAATATTAAGTTCATAGTTTATAATATCCAATAAAATCTACTTCTTCTCAATACTACCATCAAAACCATTACAGCATACAACTAAACTAAAGAACTCATGTTCACCTATATGTATGCCCTAGGTAGCCTGAATGAGTTCAATTAACAACTTATACGGTGAAGAACCTCAAAACACCTAACTAAATTCTACTTCTTTCCATGGTTTAAAAATCACAACTATCCCCCGATTAATAGCTAGTCAGAGGTTCACCAATTAATATTCATCCAATCAGCCCATTAATTGCTAGTAGGTCAACAGTGGTCAAAACCTGTTCTAATCAGCCAAAAATTGGTGGCAGTGAAGAACATAAAAATACCTAACCTAAAAAACTAATCCCAATTCACAATTAATCCCTATTAATCCCGAATAATCGCTAGTCGGTACCCCACCGGCCGACTAGCACCTAGCTATTCTTACAACTTTCCAACACTATCATCAAAATCATACCAGCATACAATTAAACCTATGTAGGTTGAATGAGTTGAATTCACTATTTATACAGTGAAGAACATAAAAATACCTAACCTAAAAAACTCATGTTAACAACTAAACTCCATTATTTCTACTTATTTCCAATACGATCAGCAAAATATTAACAGCATACAGTTAATAATAAATTAATAATAATAATAATAATAATAAAAACAAAAAAAAAAACTAATGTTAACCGACATATTTATCAGAATCCATTACTTCAAAGTTAAAAAAAAACAAGTTAAAAAGTAATTTACCGAAGAATTGACGCTGATCAGCAAAATCGTGGTACTCTTGATCTTGAGGAATTGAGGGAGTAACAAACATGAGGACTACGAAGCATACTATCGCTACTATCCATACTGTTACAGTTCGATTAGACATAAGTACTGCCACGTGTATGTGTTTGTGGTTGAGGATAGATTATGACGTCAGCAGAGGGTTTGGAAGGGTGTGTTGTTTAATCGCTGGAGAGATGGTTGTCGGGGATGGAGATTCGATGGTGATGTTTAGAGGGTGTTTGGGATTGCTTATTTAACTCTAAAAATGCTTTTGTTTTTTTTTTTAACAACCAACACCAACCTTTATTTCATCACAAATAACCAAAACAGTAGATTAAAGTAGCAAGGAACTACCCAGTACACCAACAAACAAAACAAAATAACTTTTACAATCAACAATTACAAGTAACCTTCTTTTGTTTCGTGAGAAGTCTATTTCCTCGAAAGCACACCATTTCGACATATCAATTCCCAAGACTTTCGAACGCTTTGTCATCCACCAAAAGGTATTTTCTTTAATCTCGTCCACCATTCTAGTTACCGGCGTGTTCTCGTTGTTGAAGACTTTTGCATTTCTAGCCAACCAAATTCGCCAAATTGTCATGAGGATTATCGCATATATTGCACTCTTCCATTTTTTTGACCCTTGCATATTATGTTCCCATTCCATAAGCTGACTTAAAGTCTCAACCTGGTTTGGAATCCGAATTTTGACCCATTTGCATACATGCCACCTACATAATTTAGCCCAGAAGCATCCCACCAGCACATGGTCTATTGTCTCGGCTTCGTCTTCACATCTCTTACATACGTCTGACCCAAGAATCATGCCCCTAAGCGCCAACCGATCTGCTGTTGGAATACCACCTTGAATCGCCCTCTAAACAAAACAATTTACCTTCGGCACTACCACTTTGCTCCATTTAAAACCAGAGTTAGTATCTTGACCCATAGCAGCCTCCGAGAGATCCTTCCTGACTTGTTTTACTGAGAATTCAACTGATTTGTCACCCGTCTTCCAGAACCATTCGTCTTTCTCTGGCTGCAGCCATAGGCTGTCCAGACTGATCTGCAGCCGGTTCCATTCATCCAGCTCCGCAACAGATGACGGTTGCTGAACCCATTCCCAGCCCCAGTTTATTGTGTTCCCAACCCGAGTATAGTTATCGATAACCTTTGCCTTTTTCCTTCTGCACAAAGCATATAAACCCGAGAAAAGATCTTTCAACTTACCACCCGGAACCCAATTGTCCCCCCAAAATGACGTTTTACTCCCATCCTTTAACGAACAACCAAAATGCTGCTGTAACTCCAATCCTTTCTTCGCAAAGTCTTTATCAAGGCCTGCAATAGTGTTCCAAACCCCTCCCGCTACCTTTTTGTGTGGAAGAAATGATAACTCTTTTGCACCCCCATGTATCGCATCAATCATTTGTACCCAAAGTTGCCCCGGTGAATCCTTGTACCTCCACCACCACTTTGCCATTAAACCCATATTCATGTCGTCAAGATTCCCCACCCCTAGACCACCCGCCCTTTTTGGTCTAACACTTTTATCCCAAGCCACCCATCGAATTTTTCGTATATTTGAGTTACCTCCCCACATAAATCGTCTTCGTATACCTTCTATAGTCTTCAAAACAGCCGATGGTGCTCTGAAAATCAAAAAATAATATACCGGTAGTCCGCTCAATACCGCCTTTACAAGCACTAGTCTACCTGCGAAAGACAATGTTCTCGCTTTCCATGTTGATAGCTTAGAATATACACGGTTTATAACTTCTTTCCAGCTCCCAACCCTTTTCATGGATCCCCCAATCGGAAGCCCAAGATAAGTGAATGGAAACCCCCCACGTTTGCACCCCAAGCAGCCTGCCAGCCTTTCGATCTCTTCGTCGCCAACCCCGGTTCCAAATAAATGACTTTTCTGGATATTCACTTTCAAACCTGACGCAATCTGGAGACACTTGAGCAGCCTATTCAAGTTTAACACATTCGAATCCGACCAAGTTCCCATAAAAATGGCGTCATCCGCATAGAATAAATGTGTTAATTCCGAGCCATTGTGTGGAAGCTTGACACCCGAGAACAAACCACCCGCCACCGTCTTGGACACCATCACATGTAGTGCTTCCATAACTATAGTAAATGGAAAAGGCGACAGCGGGTCGCCTTGTCTCAAGCCCCTTTTAAGTGGAAATTCAATCGTTGGAACACCATTGATCAAAACCGATGCCTTTCCGGTAAATAGTATGCCCATTATCCAATTCTTCCATACCGAGGGGAAGCCCATGTTGTGCATCACGTTAATAAGAAACTTCCATGATACACAATCGTAAGCCTTTTCAAAATCGGCTTTGAATAACATTACTTGTCTTTTTGCTTTTTTCGCCCAACATAGTACCTCACTAACTATTAAAGGCCCGTCGAATATGTGTCGGCCCTTTATGAATGCCGATTTTTGTTTAAAAGTGCTTATTGGCTTATAATTTTTTCAAAATTTGTTTTTCAAAAAGTGTTTGGTTAAAAGTGATTATTAGCTTATAATTTTTTCAAAATGAGTTTTTCAAAAAGTGTTTGGAATTGCTTTTAGGATGAGAAAATTCAATAAGTTAATAAGTTGTTTTTTAAAAAATGTTTGGCTTAGCTTATTCACGTAAAATAACAAAAATGGACATTTTCATATATTTAAAATCATTTACTACTTTTTACATATAGCATTATAATACTTAACATGTTTTTTTTAAAAATAGAATTATAAAAATACATAATATAATTTACTTTTTCAAATTTATACAAAACTAATATGACATGTAATGTAATGTTTTTCAAGAAAATATCAATGTCAGACATATATTATAGCAGCTTTGCATTTGATAATATATTTTCCATTATTTTATGTATTTATGAATTAAATATTATAAATCAAGTAGAACTGTAGAAACAAAGCCAATGACCTCCAGCCCAGCTGGGGAGAGGTGGGAAGGTTTACCTCTTTGGAGGGTTCCCGCCCGGGCTTGGTCTTGAGTTCGAATCCTGCACACCACGAAAAAATTCCCTGTAACGGTTTGAGATAACTTCAAAGTGGACACCGGTGCGTGGGTAGTGATTCGAACTCGGGTCGAGGGGTTGTCTGTCGATTGGTTTCACCGCTGAAGTACACCTTCCAAAAAAAAGTAGAAACAAAAAACACAGAAGAGTTAAAACAGAGGTTATTAAATTCTACATGTCAACATGATTTGCCATAAATTAAAAGAGAGGTCATTGCATAAAAAGACTAAAAAGAGTTGAGGTTATTAAATATTAAACAATCCGAAACTTCAAACAAAAATTTTAAAAATCGTACCAGTTGTTTGGAGCAGAGGGTCGGCCGTCAGATGAGGGGTCAGAGTACCAGGTTGAAGGTGTAGGAGGTTTGACGCCAATTGTTTTACGTTTGCCGCTCAATGACGATAATACTTTAATAACCTAATAAAGAATTAAAGGGTGGGTAAATTGGTAATTTATTAATCAAAAAGCCAAAAGCAGTTTTAAAAGCCAGGATTTTGTGGCTTTGTTTGGGATTGAGTTTCATACCAACTTATTGACTTATTAGCTTTTTGAAAAAGCTAATAAGTCAATAAGCTGTTTGTGTAACCCAAAAGCACTTTCTGTTTTGACTTTTGGCTTTTAGCTTTTTAAGGGTGGAAAAGCTGTTTTGAAAAGTTAGAAATCCTAGCTTTTGGCTTTTGACTTTTGGAAAAAATTACAAATTTATCACCCATACAACCAATATTCACAATAAGTTAAGCGAAACACTTAAAAAAATAACAATCTATTGACTTTTTTACGTTTCCCATCCCAAAAGCTAATCCAAACACTTTTTTTAAAACTCCTTTTCAAAAAGTCATAAACCAATAAGCACTTTTGACCAAAAGCACTTTTGCATTTCCAAACTCAATCCCAAACACCCTCTTAAAAAATAGTTTTTTAACTCATGCCAAAAAGTCAAAACAAAAAGCACTTTTATCAATCCCAAACATCTTATTAACTTATAGGCTTTTTGAAAAAGTTAATAAGTCAATAAGTTGTTTCCCACCTCAATCCCAAACACCCTCTTAATATCAGGTTTGACTGCCCTCTTAAATGTGAGGGGGTGAATGTGTCGGTTTTTTTTTATTTATTTCTGGACTGAGACTGTAATTTAGTATAATAGTATTATATGGTTATCATATGAACACCCTATACTTTTTGTTTGTTTCATTTTACGTTCCTACCATTTACAATGGTACACTGTGATAAGGTTGGAGTGAGGTAGGGATTAGTATTTGCTACTAGGTATTGGCATTGAACCGGTATCGTATCATATCAATCATTTTCGATATTGGTACCTTGTTTTTTGCTTTTTGGGGTAGGTATTTTCAATACGGTACTGCCATTTTGGTTGATTTACATTCGAATACTGATATCCTACTGTACCGATTATACCGATACCTCTTATTGTCGTTTTTTCGGGACCTGTCCAAAAATCTTGGGGTTTGGAGCTTGCTAGGATCTAGCTTGGAAAAAGCTCGCTCGATATGGCTCAATTAGAAAGCAAGCCTACCTCGCCTCGGCTCGGTTTAGCTCGGATTATTTCACTTTTAATATATATATTTTTATATACATGTGATGGTGTGGGATAAAATAGAAAGTATTGCTTACGTGAGAAAGCTAAGAAGCAATAATGGAGTGACAAGTGGCAAGAAGAAAAACCATAGCGAGGGACATTTTTAGTCAATTTTATATCATCTTAAATTTCATCTCATCATCTCTAATTCTCTTTTCATGTATTCCAACAACCCATTTTCAAAACCACACACCACCATATCACAACTAACACCATCACCACCACCACGTATACAACTATCTTAACCATCCATTGTCCAATCTAGTGGCTAGAATGACTTCTTAGACTTCTCTCGCTTACATTACTTCCTATTATGTCCTAAACTTGATTCAGACCTACTATTTATGTCACGTCCCAACCAATGCCGGAAACATCGGGGTGCAACGTGGTGATTATTCAAAAGCTAAAGGTACTAAATTGAAATATCATTAATCAACCTTTTAAATTTGTCTTACATTACATGGAAATAAACACATTGTCAAACAACGGAAACAAATACATAAGATTTAATTTATTGATCACGTCTTGGCAAAAGTAACTTAAGCATTTTCTGTAAACATGTGTAAAGTAAAGGTCAACAAAATAAATTGTTAGCGAGCATACAAGTTTACAATGTGTAAGTATCAAATGTTTGAAGTGTATAATCCACATGTCAAAGTACCATTATGAAATTATGTAACATGCATTGTATACAATTTGGCAAACTCAAACCTTCACGTGACAAAAATGTAGTATCGCAATACCAAGTTGAATGTAAAGTATACTTAACATGACCATGACTATTCCTCTCACTAGGGCATGACTAGACGGTTGTCAACCTATAGTGCTATACATGTTAAGGTCGGCTTGTACAGTGTTAATGAACTTACAAGGTACAAATGTAACAAGTATGTGAACATAAGCATAATGTATTTATAAACATGTATATGGATTTGTAGTTGTAAAAATGTAAAGTGCATGTAGTTGTGCATGTTTTGTATAGGCACATGTTTACACCCAAAAGTGTATAAAACGAAAAAGGGACATGTATACTCGCAGTTTTTCAAGTAGGAATACGTAAGCTTTTGTGAGCTGGAAGCCAAGATAAATCCCGAGGAATTTAACCTGAATGTCCAAGTAAAGTATATAAGTTTAGAGGATCTTAAGAGTCTAGGTTTTTAGGATGATGATACTTCATGTATTATAATGAAAATATGGAGAAAAGTTGGGTTTAAAATGAAAATCTAGGATAATCTTGGAAAAAGGAAATCTAAGAAGACTATGTAGTTTAAAAGATATTAAAAACACTTAAAATACATTATTTTTAGTTTGAAATAAATGGGGTAATCTTGAAACTCACTCTTATAGTCAAAACTATGGAAACTCTAACTTTACGAGCTTTTTTTTTTATGAAAATTTTAAGGTATGTAATATACATAATTTTGAGCATTTTGAGCCAAAAAATCAAAAAAGCGCCGAGTGTTTTTTTTTTAAAAATCGGGTAACACATGTTATTTTCGCTTAACATATGTTACTCAAAAACTTATTTTTTTAAGTGCTCAGAGCTTTTTTGATTTTTTTGGCTCAAAATGCTTAAAATTATGGATATTACATGCCCTAAAATTTCCATTAAAAAAACTTAGGATGTCAGAGTTTTCACTATAAGAGTGGGTTTTCACAGGATCCTAACCATATATATATATATATATATATAGGTAGAGGATCCTGTAGGAAAATTGGTTTGTGTGGGAAGTGTAGGAAGGATTAAGAATTGACATGTAGCCATCATGTTTTTGATTTTGGAATGATGTTTTGGGTTGTTTTGGCTTGAAAAACACTTAACACAACAATATACAAAAATTTAAAACACAATCCAATGTATTATAGTCATTAAATTTAAATTCCAGATAAAACACCCTAATAATTACTTAAAACACTCTGCTAAAGTGTTATTGACATAGTGTTTTAAGTTTTAAGCCTAAAATACATTGTTTTCGGTTATTAATTGTTATGTTTGTTGTTTTTCTAAGCAAAACAATCCAAAACATCATGAATACGTCCAAAAAAATGATGCATGCATATCAATTTTTAATCCTTCCTACACTTCTCACACAAACCAATTTTCCTACAGGAACCCTACCCTATATATATATAGATATATATATATATATATATATCAAAGATATGGTAAAGTGAGTCGAGTCGGAAGATAAAACGAAATATTAATACAAGTTAGTAAATATATATTGAGATATATATTCAAATGTTAAGATCATGACGTGTGAGAAAATAGGCAATGATCGAGGTTTGCGGCGATGAACCAGACTAACGTGGAAATTAATATTAACGGTTATAATATATATAAGTTAGGTTAAACTTATAACGGGGACGATGCATCTCCCAACGGGCCTAAGACTATGGTATATTCTTAATTAAACGGAAATATAAAAGTGGTGTTAGGGATTGGAGAAAGCAACTTGCCGGCAATACACACACTTTAAGACTGGTGTCTTATTTAATTAAGACACGTGTAGGTGGTCTTTCATTGGATTCGGCTAGCTATTTTCCTACTATGTCATACACATTTTTTTTAACAACCAAAAGCAACATTCATTCAAACACCAAAAATAAATAAGTTATCTGTACATAGCCCATTTAGCCAAAGGTTACTTGGGCGAATCACCCAAAACGACTACCTACTAACAGACACATAACATAATATTCTCCATAATTCAACCGAAATCAATATCGGAAAATTCATTCCACCTAGCTATATCGACGCTTGGGATCTTCGATCTTTTCATCACCCACCAATAGGATTCTTCTTTTATCTCCTAAATGACCTTAGTCGTGCTTGTGTTAATAACGTTGAAGACCTTGTTGTTTCTTCGCAGCCAAATTCTCCAAATCGTCAACAGAAAAATAGCATACATAACCTTCTTCTTTTTCTTACTCCCACCCAATAAATCACA
Source organism: Ambrosia artemisiifolia (assembly GCA_032199755.1). Lineage (NCBI taxonomy): Eukaryota > Viridiplantae > Streptophyta > Magnoliopsida > Asterales > Asteraceae > Ambrosia > Ambrosia artemisiifolia. The sequence goes on from CM063514.1 coordinate 34,550,200, forward strand.
ATACTCCAGCAAATTGAGAAATCGAGGCATACCAAGGAGGATCCGGAGTTTTCAAGCAAAAACACACATTCCACCAAACCGTTCTAGCCCACAAACAACATGCAAACAAATGATTATTAGTCTCGATAGACGATCCGCATATCTTGCATCATCCGTCCCCCAAAACAACCCCTCTAAACGCCAACGCCTCCGAAGTTGGGACTTTGTTAGCAATCGCTCTCCACACAAAACAATTCACCTTTGGAACCACAATTTTGCTCCACTTGAATACATTATTATTCGGCTGCTCCTGCACGTACAAGGATCGCCTAACCTGTTGAACGAACATATCAACGTTCGACCTGTTCACAAGCCAGAACCACCTGTCCTGGCCACCCCGAACATTCTGCTGCAGTAATACAGCTTGTAGCTGCAAAGACGCCTGCAAATCAATATCAGAATCCAGCCCCCTTAACCCGACCAAGTCCCATGTAACATTGTCAACCACCTGTATATAACATTCAGCCACTTTTGCCTTTTTTTTTACGTGTACATGCCTGGAATAAACTTGGGAACTCATCACACATCCAAAAAGAGCCACACCAAAAATCAGTCCAGAAATACACGTTCGTACCCTCCCCGATTTCACATTTTATCCGAGTCTTTAAATATACCCCCATGCACAAGAAATCTTTTTCAACCGCTGCAATCTCTTTCCAAACCCCAAAACCAGCATGAGCATAAGGAATCACCCCCGACCCTCTACTTCGACCATGAATTGCGTATATTACTTTAACCCACAGCTGCTCCGAAGTCTTGTATCTCCACCACCATTTAGACAATAATGGCATGTTCATGTCTTTAATATTTCCCACCCCTAAGCCACCCACTGCTCGTTTTAACCACCCTATCCCACGCCACCCACTGGATCGTTTTTATTGACCCATTGCCACCCCATAGAAACCTACTCCTAATACCTTCCAAAGTTTTAATGACCCAAGCCGGAGCTTTGAAAAGTGAAGGATAATAATTTGGAAGTACACCCAATATCGATTTAATTAGTACCACCCTCCCTGCAAATGATAAATTCCTAGCTTTCCAACTCGACAGCTTCGTATTAAACTTATCAATCACCAACTTCCAACTCCCAACCTTCTTCATATTCGCACCAACCATGAGGCCCAAATGTGAAAATGGGAGGTTCCCTTTCCTACAACCAAGTACCGTTGCCATGTGATCAATTACTACCTCTTCCACATTGATACCAAATAAGTTGCTTTTCCTCAAATTCACTTTGAGTCCCGACGCCAAGAGAAAAACATCTAAGGGTCCTATTGAGATTCCTGATATTATCTTCCGTCCAATTCCCCATGAAAAGTGCATCGTCTACGTAGAATAGATGAGACGTCACCGGCCCCCCATTTGGAAGCACAACTCCAGAAAATGTCCCTGAATCAGTTGCTTTGACCATCATCACATGGAGCGCTTCCATCACAAGCGTAAAAAGGAAAGGAGACAATGGGTCTCCTTGTCTAATATCACGCTTCAATTGAAACTCGTCAGTAGCAGCACCATTAATTAGAACCGAGGTTAACTAGCAAACAACAAACCCATGATCCATGTCTTCCATTTTGTTGGGAATCCCATGTTGCGCATTGTATTTACAAGGAACTTCCACGAGACGCAATCATACGCCTTTTCGAAATCTGCCTTAAACATTAGAATTTTAGCTTTTGTTCTCTTTGCCCACCCTACAATCTCATTAGCAATCAGAGGTCCGTCAAATATATTTCTACCCTTCAAAAATGTTGATTGTTCATGTGATATAATACTCCCGATAATCTTTTTAAGACGTACCGCCAACACCTTTGATATTATCTTCCCGATAACCCCAATGAGTGATATAGGCCTAAATTGCAACAACTATCCATCCATCCATCTCAATATCCCCTTCAAAACATCCCGCAACAAGTTTCCCAAGTTCCCGTTTCTACACCCGAGTTCGTACAGGAAACCCAACCGCAAGATGTTGGTTAAATTATTGGGTAAAAAAGTAAAAGTAAAAAAAGAAGTCACAGAAAGAAAACCGAGGAGGAGAAGAAAGCCGTTGAACGGGCCCCTAAAACATGGGTTGATGTGGAAAAACCGCTTTAGTGAAAGCTTGGATATTCATATCCGAGAACCCGTAAATAGGTAACAATCAAAACAAAAAATGAGTTTTGGAATAGAATAAATCGCTACCATTTTTTCCTATTGTTTTCTTATAAACGTTACACATATTTTTCTAACTTGTTTTTTTTTAAATAGGTAACAATCAAAACAAAAATGAGTTTTGGAATAGAATAAACAAAATTTTCCACTAAGTGATGACACAAGAGACTTACCAAGTTACCAGACCAATGATAGTCTCTGATCAAAGTAGGCTGAAATAGATATTGACATGATGTCCTATAACGGCTGCTACAACAACACCAAGAATTCATCAAGAAGTGGTGAAACCGAAGACGACTACTTGTCGAAGGCACTTATTGCATTTCAATAAACATAACCACGCTTTCAAATTTATGCATTGTTGGAAAGTGACGCGACACTCAACCAAATGAGCGATTTCTTCCTGATAAAAACAAGCTCATCTTCTCGTTCACTTACAAGTGATGCTCATAACGAGACTAACCTAAGCGACGATTATGTCGAGGTTGAAGCAGCCCGCCCCTCGTTCAAAGAAGAAGACACCAAAATCATCTAGTGAGGATGTCGATTGTTACGAACAGTTATAGCAACATCGCCTTAAAAAAAACACTAAAGGGTCAGCTATTCAACTCCAAACATGTAAAAGGACCCAACATGTAACAACACCACACAATCCTCTACCCCTCTTATTATTATTCCCACACCCCACTCCCCAACCAATCTCCTCTTTTTACAGAACCCAAAACCCGCCGTCACAACCACCAAAACCCTCGAAGGAAGCTCACCAACAAACAATGTCTCAATCATTAGAGCTTCTTCTAATCCAATTCCTAATGCCAGACAACGACGCACGTCGTCAAGCAGAAGACCAAATCAAGCGTCTAGCCAAGGATCCACAGGTGGTTCCAGCACTCATTCACCATCTTCGAACCGCTAAAACCCCTAACGTCCGTCAACTAGCCGCCGTCCTTCTCCGTAAGAAGATCACCGGTCACTGGGCCAAACTGCCGCCTAACCTCCGTCAGCTTGTTAAACAATCACTCATTGAAAGCATCACTTTGGAACACAGGTTGTTAATTTGATGTTAGCTTCTGCCATTTTGTTATTAATTTGTCCGGTTTGCGGTTCCTGACATGTTTAAGACACGATAAAAAGTACATTATGTAATTTTTAAAAAGTAATTAAAATTAGGAGGCACGATAAGATATATTCGGTTAGTTGTGTTTGTGGTTTTGAATTTTGATTGGTTCGAAGTTGAATTATAATTTCGTGAAGGTGAAGTCTGGTAAAGTTAGTTTGTGGAAAGTGAGACGTTTGTTTGAAGTGCACGCATCAATTGGTACTTTTGATTCTTTGGAGAGGACTTTAGGGATGAGATTGTTACCGTACCCGTAGCGGTATTGAATATATTGGTTCAGTACGGGTACCAACTACCAAATAGGTAAAATCAGAACGGGTACCAAAAATAACATAGCACGAAGTAAATCGTAATATCAAAATCATTCGTGCATACCATTCGGTATCAGTACTGTTTTTTACCGGTATCCATACTGATACCGAATACTGAAATCAATAAAGCTTGGTACCGATGCCCTGATACCTTTACTGGATACCCAAAATTGGTACACTCTATGATTATTATTGGATAGGTTTTTAATAGAAAATGTATGATTCTGACTGAAGAAATGAAGGACAGTATGGATATTGCTAAAATATTGGGAGGTTTATTTAGGAAGGTTTTAGTGCGAGGAGAAGGAGAAGAAACATAAATCCTTAAATTATTAATGGTTCATGTTTTTTTTTATTTTGCCAACATGTTTTCTTGACGTTTAAACTTTTGCTTATACATGTGTTAGGTTGTATAAATGAACTAAAATTTTAAATATATTTTTTTAAATTTCAAGATAGATGAATAAACATGGCATTTCAGCAATTTCTTATATTTTTAAAATTTTTAAGATTAAAAAAATGAATTATATATCTTGTTCTGCATGTTTTCGCCTTAATTTGTCTTCTGAATTTATCCCTCCCCTATTCAAGTATTGTGTAAAAGGTATAAAATGACAATCAGGATAACTGATTTGAAAATTGAAGTCATTCAAACATGGAAGTCTAGTTTTTGTTATGCTGCTGTTAAATATCATATTGGTCATGCCGTCATGGACACCTTGTAGTTTTGTTTTGAAGCACCGTTTAGGTTCAAAGATATTCACGATTTCACTTAATGGCCTCATTTTGACCTTAAAGTGACATCAAGGGTCGTACTAAAATGTAATGCCTTTTTTGTGATTCTTTTATTACACATATATATGATTATATGTTATTCGTTATCCCTTTATGAGTTTATGCAGTAAATGCGTTTGACTATGTTGGGTTTTAAGTTTTCTCATTAACAAAGTAAGAGTAGTTGGTCTTGACGGATATCTTTTTTTTTTCAGTCCACCTGTGAGGAGAGCTAGTGCAAATGTGGTGAGTATTATTGCAAAGTATGCAGTTCCTGGTGGAGAATGGCCAGATCTACTGCCATTTTTGTTTCAGTGCAGTCAGAGTCCACAAGAAGACCATAGAGAGGTGCTTTGTCTCTTGGTTTTTGAATGTTAATATGTTTTACAAATTTTGATATACCGTTATTGTTTTTAATAGCGTTACCCACTGCTCTTAATCTGCGTGCTCTTCTGTAACATGCGTATTCATGTGTTCACCAATACATGTACTACAAGACTACAAGAATCATAATCTTTCACATGTTTATAGAAGACGTAGGTTTAACCCATTTAGCAAGAAAATGAACAATTAGCTAATTAGTGTTAATGAACAGAAATGTGAGAAATATTTGCCTAAGATTTCGTGAAGTTCCTATTTTGTTTGATGCTTTAAGCTTCCAATATCTTTTGCTTCAGCTGCCTTTTTCCCTCTCCGTTGCTTTATGTATTTAAATGGAATAATAATTGTATCTTTTTATGATATTAGGTGGCATTGATATTGTTCAGCTCCTTAACCGAGACAATTGGGGATTCATTTCGACCATATTTTGCCGATTTACAAGCACTTCTTCTCAAGTGTCTACAGGATGAGACCAGCAACACTGTTAGAGTTGCTGCCCTGAAGTAATTTTTTTTTAACCTAAACTTGTAATGAGAATACACATGTGCACTCACTACATGTTATAATTTGGTTAACTGTAAACAATTTACGATTTTAGTGCTAATATAATCTATATGTTAACAGGGCGGTTGGCTCTTTTATTGAGTTCACTCATGATGCTGCTGAAGTGGTATGTTTATTTGATCCCTCTACCACATGTTATATTTGTCTTTGTTTTAAATGCCCCACACAATTACAGAAATTGTTGTATTGGCATTTGGCACCTAAGGCTGTACATCTTGCTTTTAACATGACTTGTAATAATTACTTAACCTTTTTTCAAGTGTTCTATATAATGACCCAAAAATAGTTACTTAAGGTTGTTGCCCTTTTTAATTGACTAGGTAAAACTCTCTATTAGAAGTTGTTATACACTAAAATATTGATTCTGTATTTCTAAAGATACATCACAATCATATACATACAGATTAAATTTCGGGAATTTATTCCTAGCATCTTAAATGTTTCAAGACAATGCATTGCCTCCGGTGACGAAGATGTTGCAATAATTGCTTTTGAGATATTTGATGAGTTGATTGAGTCTCCAGCACCACTTCTTGGAGATTCAGTCAAAGCTATCGTCCATTTCTCTCTTGAGGTTTGCTCAAGTCCAAATTTGGAATCCAGCACACGACATCAGGTTAAACTTCATATCCCCTAATGATACCTTTTCCCCATGCTTTGCTGTTAATAGTTATAATGTATCAGGCTATTCAAATCATTTCGTGGCTCGCAAAGTACAAATCTAGTTCACTTAAGAAGCATTCATTGATCATCCCAATCCTACAAGTTCTGTGCCCCCTGCTAACAGAGTCGGCCAGTAGGGAAGAAGGCGATGATGATCTGGCACCAGATCGTGCTGCTGCAGAAGTTCTTGATACTATGTCGTTAAAGTTGCCAAAACATGTGTTTCCACCTGTTTTTGAATTTGCTTCTTTGAGCAGTCAAAGTGTTGACCCGAAGTTTCGGGAAGCTTCAGTCACAGTTTTGGGTGTAATTTCAGAGGGTTGTTTGGAGTTGATGAAAGAGAAGCTTGGGCCTGTTCTTCATATAGTTTTAGGCGGTTTAAGAGATCCTGAACAGGTTGTAAGAGGAGCTTCCTCTTTTGCGTTAGGTCAATTTGCTGAGTACCTGCAACCCGAGATTATTTCCCATTATGAAAGTGTTCTACCTTGTATATTGAATGCCATAGAAGATTCATCTGATGATGTCAAGGTATATACATAAAGTCATCGGTTCTTAATAGGCTGATTTGTATAAAAAGGTGAACAACTTTGTTTAACTGTTTTTTTCCCTAAAAAACATTAAAACCTTCAGAAATTTGATGGCAACCCCAAAACGTTACTTGTATATTAATTTTCTGGAACCTGATTTCATGCTAACAATCAAACTGGTTGACTGAATAAAGTTTCAAAGTTGAGAGGCTTTTATTGGGCCAACAAAGCTGGTTACCCAAAATATAAGTTGATTTCATTTTTTTTTTCAATTTGTTCTAGTTTGATGAATATATTATATTTCGTATTTTTATTGGAAGAAACTCGAATTTCTTTGCAGGAGAAGTCATACTATGCATTGGCTGCCTTTTGTGAGAACATGGGTGAAGAAATTCTCCCTTTTCTTGATTCTCTGATGGGAAAATTATTTGCGGCTTTGCAAACAAGCAAGCGTATGTTGCAAGAAACATGCATGGTAATGACACAACATGTATTATATATGGATTATTTTATAACATCAGTAAACTTCTCATATTTTATTTAAACCATATCATCAGTAAGCTTCTCATAACTTATCCTTACTTTTTTTTGTAGTCTGCAATTGGTTCAGTTGCATCTGCTGCGGAACAAGCATTTCTTCCATATGCTGAACGGGTTTTGGAATTGATGAAAAATTTCATGGTTCTTACAAGTGACGAGGACCTTCGTTCACGAGCTAGGGCTACAGAGCTGGTGGGAATAGTTGCCATGGTTGTTGGAAGGGCAAGGATGGAACCAATTTTACCGCCTTTCATTGAAGCTGCAATTTCTGTAATACTTGTCATTCTTTTCTCTATTTAAAGCTGAAGGTGGAAATTGGGCAGGCTGGGCTGGTTGGAAGTTGGTCAAAATGGGTTAATTTTGTACTGTAACAATATTTTCAATTATTTTATTAATAGTTAGCTTCTCAAATACGATTAAGAAATAAAATTCTTTTATGGTAATCATTTTTTAAATAAAAGTGATTTAGGAGGTTTCATGTGTTAAAATTATTTTTTTTCGATCTGTTTAAACTGTCTTCTACCCACCCTTTTTGGCTATTTATTTAGCCATTTGATCTGAAACATAATGCCAGTTGAAGCATCATAAGTCAATATTCTATTCAGGGATATGGGCTAGAGTATAGTGAACTTCGCGAGTATACTCATGGATTTTTCAGCAATGTAGCAGAAATTTTGGATGAAGGAATGGTTCAGGTATGTGTATGTTTTACTTCGGGGGTTTAGGTTGTGTGCTGGCAAAACTGACATTTGGTTTAATTTAGTGGAGTATTATTATTGTTTGTAACAGTATCTACCTCATGTTGTGCCTTTGGCGTTTGCTTCGTGTAATCTTGATGATGGTTCTGCTGTTGATATTGATGATTCTGATGATGATAATGAGAATGTAAATGGATTTGGTGGAGTATCATCTGATGATGAAGCTCATGATGAACCAAGGATGAGAAATATCAGTATAAGAACTGGGGTTTTAGACGAGAAAGCGGCTGCAACTCAAGCCCTTGGTCTATTTGCTCTACATACAAAGAGTGCTTATGCTCCGTATCCTTTATGGCTTTATGCTTGTATATGTTCTGCTTTTGTTTTTTTGGTGAAAATCAAGTAGCACCCAAAGTTGTAGTTCTTTAATGATCTCAAGCTATTTGGAAGAGTCGTTAAGGATTATGGTGAAGCATTCCAGCTATTTCCATGAAGATGTTCGACTTCAGGCCATTACTGGCTTGAAAAGTAAGTAATAAATAATTCATGTCAAGTATGCATGTTTCCCATGGTACATCCATGTATGTAACATGCACCATTTGAAATCATACGTATTACGTAGATTCTTTTTGGTTATATGTACCGTTCATTCAAGCTCTAAAAGTTCATTTGATTTTGGATGGCAGATATATTGATAGCCGCACATGCAGTCTTCCAAGTTCAAAATGTAAGTGTACACTAGTCCGTTATTTAGAATTCATTGTGGTTAATTTGTGCTATTTTGTATGTACATAGAAGAGCAGTGTATTCTCTTTATCAATACACCATATGTGTAAAGGCCTTATAGTATGTCATGTCTGGAAACCTTGTTTTTCTACTCACATCATCAAAACATCAACTAATTACTGATAAGAGGAGGCTAATGGGTGGGTTCGGTAATGGGTCAATTTAGGTTTGGGTTAACTTAGTAATTTGTTAAATATTATTTTTAAAACTGAAACCATTTTAGCTAAATTTTTTAATTTGACCCATCTGAGATGAAGTATAATCGAAAACGACCCACTTTTTCTAATAAATGGGCCGAAACTGGCATCTCTAGTCACCCAACTTGTATATAGTGATTGTTTGCCCTGTTTTGCAGGATGGAGCATCCAAGGCAAGAGAAATCTTTGGTAAGTTGATGACTTATTAATGTGGAAAATACAGTGTCACTGGTTAAATGTTCAATATCTAGATGTTTACTCAGTCCTTGATTGTTTCACAATAATTTGAAATTCAGATTCTGTGATGAACATTTATATCAAGACAATGAACGAAGATGATGACAAGGAAGTGGTTGCTCAAGCTTGCATGAGTGTAGCAGATATCATTAAAGACTTCGGATATGCTGCTGTTGAACCTTGTAAGGATATTTTTGGTTTTGTTCTCTTTGGGACTTGCTAATGTTTCATGATATTTTTCTGGTGTAAACTAACTTGTCAAATGCACTCAATACTCAATGTGGTTGAAATTCAGATATGCCCCGGCTTGTAGAGTCCACTCTAGTATTACTTAAACAGGAGTCAGTCTGTCAACAAATAGAATCAGACAGTGATATTGATGATGATGACACTGAGCATGATGAAGTGCTTATGGATGCTGTATCAGACCTCCTTCCTGCATTTGCCAAAGCCATGGGCTCCCACTTTGCACCAATCTTTGCAACTTTGTTTGATCCGTTAATGAAATTTGCGGTGAGTTTACTCAGACTTATGGCGTAGAAGTTTTGCGTTATTTAATTTTTAACTTTTCGTAAAGGTAGCAATATCAACCCATTTATTTGCGATGTATAACATCTCTAATCGGTTATACAGCTAAAAGATTTAATTAAAATGGATATGGGTTTGAATGGGTCAAACGGGTTGAATGCCAATTAAAGTGTTGCAATAAACTTCCAAAACGCTTTATCAGAAATATTAGATAATTATCTTTATAATACAGCTTTTGTTACTTTAAATCATTAAGTGTGTGTAACTGTGTGTGTGTGTATATTTTTTAAAATATAGACAATATTAGAATTGTCGGTCAGCTCAACCTGTTTTAACCTGCTTAAGGCTTACACATTTTGACTCGAACCCCTTTAACCTGTTGACCAACTCACCGAGTTGCCACATGTTAACTTTCTGTAACTCTTGTCAAATGATGGTCCTGCAGAAAGGTTCACGCCCAGCACAAGATCGGACAATGGTGGTTGCATGCCTCGCGGAAGTTGCCCAGGACATGGGTGCTCCAATTGCTGCCTATGTTGATGTACTTCCTTGTGATATGATTGCATATTCGTTTCACGTGGCAATCTTTTTTATTGCACTTGATTCTATCAAATATTGATTATGGGTTATTTAATCATGTTTTAGGCAATTATGCCCTTGGTACTTAAAGAATTAGGTTCATCATCTGAAACTAATAGGAGAAATGCTGCCTTTTGTGTCGGAGAGTTGTGCAAAAATGGTGGCGCCTCCAGTCTCAAGTATTTTTCTACTTTCATATGCTTTAGTTTTTACCTTTTGATTTACTTCTATGATGTTTGGTTTCTGATCCGAGGCAGTGATTTTGACCCATTTTCTTATGAATGGGTCTGTTTGGCTTTATATCTAATGTCTCCATCGGGTAATGGAAAAAGTTGTCTCTAAAGTAAACTAATGGGTTGAATGGGTCAAAGGGGCCGGAAAGCTTTTCTAATGCTTAAAGACTCCTAAATAGTTTTACCCAAAATTAGAAATATATAAACTGATGGTTTTTTCTTACTTGACACCAAAATGGCAAATATATATTTAAAATATTGAACTTTTAATGAATAATTTTGGGGTCAACCAACCTAACCCAGAATGTTTCAGCTGGTACAAGAAATTGCATGCTTTTTATGACCCATCTATTTTACCACTTCTACTTTCTGCTGGACTCCACTTACAATTCTTGGTGCTTTTTTCCTGCCATTGTGTTCGTTGAAAATTGATTTTGACATGATGAAATGATTTTGCCTTTAAAATATAAATCAGATATTTTGGTGATGTGTTACGTGGTCTTTATCCGTTGTTTGGAGAATCCGAGCCAGATGATGCAGTAAAGGATAATGCTGCTGGTGCCGTTGCAAGGATGATCATGGCTCACCAGGATTCCGTCCCATTAAATCAGGTTCATATTCTTGATGTTGTTTTGAAAAGGTGTCACGAATGTAAAATCTGGAGGTTTCACGCACTGAATCTGGTTCATAATCTTTATATTTTGCATCTCCAGGTCCTCCCTGTTTTTGTGAAGGGTCTTCCCTTAAAGGAAGATCATGAGGAATCCATGCCAGTTTATAGCTGCATTTGTAATCTTGTTCTATCATCCAACCCTCAGGTACGTGTTTTAAAATTTAATTTTTCAGCCACTTAATTTAAAAAAAATAAAATTAATTGGAGGTTGCAGTTTTAATTCTTTTCTATAAAAGGGTCTAGTTAGGTTTTGTTGGCTGATAATGTGTGATGGGTCAAAATTTATAGATAAGTGGCCAAACATGAAACGGGTCATGTACTCATATATATGGAACAGCAATCAATTTTCTGATTGAAGTGAACCACTTGTCTGATTCGATTTCCACTTATTCTCGTGTTGACTCCTAGCAATCAACTGGTCTTAATACATGCACCCGTTTGTGCGTGAGGTGATATTGAAATCGCCTCAGGGTTTTGAGTCTGCGCCTCACACACGTGTTAAATTTGGTGGCATGTGTAAACAACCAACAGGTTGAAGAAATTATGAATTGTTCACTTGATTAAAAGACATGTAAAAGAGACGACAGAGATGCAGCTTCTCACTGTACATAAAGCTAATTTGGCTGTACATACTACATAGAGCAGCACTTTGTGTACGTGAAGCTCCAGCCTCAGCTTTCACGACCAAAACGCTTTATAGCACGTCATGCTTTTTAAAATCAAGGCTCACCTTGTCATACAAATAATATTCTTTTATTTTCAAAAATCATTTATATTTAATCTTTGGTTTGACTTGGTTTGAACTATTCGTGTATCTAATTTCTTAATCTTCTTGTTAACAGATTGCTCCTCTAGTTCCGGATTTGGTTAACGTTTTTGCACAAGTAGCTGCATCACCACTTGAAACACCTGAAGTGAAAGTGCAGATAGGAAGGGCTTTCGCTCATTTGTTATCAATTTATGGTCAACAGATGCAACCCCTCTTGGGTAGTCTCTCACCTGCTCACGCTAACGCTTTGGCTGCCATTGCACCAAAGAGTTGACGGTAATCAAGCTCAAGAACATGTTCAACTGCAACTTTACACACGGTTCTCTTCTCAAACGGGAATCATTTGCAACATTATTCTTTATTGAAGTTTCAGCTTGCCAGAACGACTCGTTTTTTCAGTCAGGTTTGTTACTTACAATTAACTCATTCATCATCATCATCATCATCATCATACTCAGTTAATCCCACCTATAGCAAAGCTAAGGTAGGGTCTGAGGAGGGTAAGATGTAGACAGCCTTACCTCTACCCCTAAGAATAGAGAGGCTGCTTCCAGTGAGACCCCCGGCTCGATGTGGTTTGGTATCAAGCCTTGGACATAAGGCACAGAACACTTAGCAATCGGGACAAACCCGATCAGTGCATGTACCCCTTTGTCTTTTGGCTATCCACGCCACCACATGATGCATGATTAACCGTCCGTCGTTTTTAACTATAAAAAATAAATGAATTTCTCCCAATCCAAACCCATTTTGATATATGTTTATCTTGCCAACTCTACATGGTAAGCAGCTGTTCATTCAAATTAAATAGAAGTTAATTAATGTACCTTAAGGCTCTTATCACGTCACATGGTTACGTTACTAAGATTCATACTACATTATGATCATTTCAGGTCTTTGTTTTTGTTGATCAACCGTCTCCAGTTTTCCCCAATGGAGCTACAGATATTTCTTTCCTTTTTGATTCGGTAATTGTTTGTTCATTATTATTAATTTACATATGGTTGTGTTCATATAGTGAAATACACTCAGGTGTGTATGATGGTTTTAGGGTTTTATTTTATACCAAGTGTGAGGGAAGGTTTGGTCCGAGTATTTCTGTATTTTAATCATTTTTTGGGTTTGTTGTGAAGTCTTGAGTGAATGACAAGTGCTTTATTTAATAGTTACCTTCTGTTCTTGTGCTGTATATTCGTTCAAAGCTTATGGGTTTTTGTTTTTATTTGTGCGAATGTATGCATAAGAGATCTTTGGATGGAAATATATATTCCTTTTTATTTGTTGCGCCTATGCGACTTCTTGTTAGATGCGCTTCAAAACATGATGTTTATGCGTTGATCAAAACAGGTCGGGTACCTAGGTGCTTTTATAATCTAGGGGCGTCACAACTTACAAACTTGCGTATCGTACCATTTATAAACACGCGTCTTACAAATTTGTTACCGCTCAATTAGAAGTGTTTTTCCCTCTAAAACTGGGGCATGCTAATATTTTATAACAGAAGAGAACTGCTTCTGTCGTTCTTTAAATCACGCTTGGCTCTCATTCCGCTAGATCACTAGGTTATTAGCATAATTTTATAAATCTTATTATTTTTATTTAACGGGGGCAATTTGTTTATATTTTGGAGGTTCATAGTTCCTTAAAGTGAACGGTCACTGTACAGATTATTCTGTTTGTTTATGGCTCAGTGAAAACAAACTATTGTGTACATGCAGGCATGCACAATGTACAACCAGTCAAAACATTTAAAAATTTAAAACAAATTCTTCTTGAACGAAAACAAATAATTTGTTATTTTAGTTATGAGGGATGCATGTAATTTGCATGTATAACCCTAAATATGTAGGTGAAAATATGAAACAATTAAAACTTAAAACATGTTACTAAATGTTGGGTCTGCTGACCTGGAGAAGAACAGATGATTGAAAGCCAAAATATACTAAGTGTTGGTCAAGAATAAATAACAGAGTTTACAAGAAAGCTTCCTCCAAAGAACTGCTGATTCCCAAACTACTGATGCTCAAACAACTGATACAAGACAACTGCTGCTGATGAAAGGTCTGATGGATAAAGTCTGAAGAGCAAAAGTCTGATAAAGAACAAGTGCTGATCAAAGATCTGAAGAACAAAGGTCTGTTGAACCAACAGCACTTTGGTTCAACAGATGATAAGAAGACATCAGAGTTTTTAGCTTAACAGAGTTTTCCTTCAGTAGTTTCAATGTAACAGTAGTTTATTGTTTAACAGATGTTGTAGTTTGTTAGTCAGTTAGGGGTCGCTTTCTAGGTGACGTCAGCTAAGTGATCATCAGAGGTTTGTACTTGTCTATAAATAGAACAGTACTTGTACTGTTCTATTGGTCACTCGTCATTCTCTCTAGACAAACAAACTCTGAGTGATCAGGCTGAGGGGGAGTTATAATTGTACCTTTGTAATCTTTCAACTTTAATGAAAGCATTCGATTGATAACAATTATTCTCTATGTTTTGATTATTCTTTATTCCGCTGCACTTTCCATTTATACTTCATTCATATTTCATAGTTAATCAAAACAGTCCAATACTCAGATCCTAACAATTGGTATCAGAGCTAGATGCCAAGGCTTTCAGCATAGTAGCCATGGCACTGCCGAATGATATCTATGCCGGTCTCTTGCACTGTAATAGTGCTAAAGAACTGTGGGATGCTCTTAAAGAGCAATTCGGGGGAACTGATGATGTGATTGAAAACAACCGTGAAATACTTAACCAACAATATGAAACGTTTAGTCACATAAAAGGGGAGTCATTAACACAACAGTTTGAAAGGTTTAACTGTCTAATTAGTGAACTTAAACTGGTTGGTCTAACTTTTCCCAATTCAACACTGAATCATAGGTTTCTTAGATCACTTCAGGACAAATGGGACACTATAGCTATTGTTATGAGAAACTCTATCGGATTCAAAGACCTAACCCTGACCCAGCTTCATGGTAAGCTCCTGACTTATGAAAGGGAGCTTAACCAGAAAAAAGAAGCTTCAGGACTCTGGCAAAGTGTCAGATGACTATGTATTTGGTAATACTGCACTGTTGGGTCAGGATGATGGTTCTGGAAGTAGTAAGGATCAGAGTTATGATCATTACATTGACATAACAACTGGTTTCAATAATGATTCTTACTCATCACCAAACAACTGTGCCTTCACAGCTAGTGGTGATATCCAGGCTTCTGATAATTCATCTTTTGTGTACAATGACTTGCAATACATTGACCCTTTGGACCTAGAAGAAATGGACATCTTACATCAGGTTGCCTTGCTCAGTATTAGAACCAATAACTTCTATAAGAAAACTGGCAGGAGGTACCCAGGTTTACATGGTGGGTCAAAGGTTGGGTTGGATAAATCAAAGATAAAGTGTTACAAATGTCATAGAATGGGTCATTTTGCTAGGGAGTGTAGGAGTCAAAATGGAGTTCCTATGATCACCTATCCAAATCAAAGACCACAGACCAACACTTATCAAACCATCCCTAATGTACCTAATGTGCAAAACACTGCTCACTTTGCACAGACCCAAACCACTGTTCCTGTGCATTATGTCCAAACCACTGTTCCTCAGTATCACTATGTCCAAACACCTGTTGCTCAGGCCCCTGTGCCAATGACTGTTTCTCCACCCTCTGCTCCTGCAGAGACCAGTCAACCAGGTCAACAGAGTTTCTTTACTCAAGGCTTTGTTGATTGGAGCAGTCTACCAGATGAGATAACAGATGACAACATTGCTCTAGTTGCTAATACTGAAAAGGATTTTTGTTTTATGGCACTAGAAACAATTGTTGAAGAAACTGATTCTGATGTAGTGGTGTCTATGTCTGAAAATGTGACTGATGGTGTTGTTGGTGAGATTGTTTCAGCTGAAGAATCTGAAGTGGAGGTTGTGAATCTATCAGACCCCTGGGGTAGTGATGACTGTGACTGCCAGTGTAACTGTGCCTTGATGGCTGCTGCTAAGGTATCTCCTCAAATCTTAAATGACTTGTGCTCAGACAAATGTATTGTAGCATTTGCTAAGATAAAAGAGGTGAATGAAAACTTTAGAAAGAAAATTTTGGATTCTGAAATTCAGGTTGAAAAATTAACAAAAGAGTTAAAATCAAAAATATCTGAAAAAGAGTCTGAAATCAGCAGTCTAAAACATGAAGCAAGCATAACCAAAGACCAGCTTCAGACTATGATAACAAAATATCATAGTTGTAAGAAGGAGCTTGAGTCCACCCAAGTTGAATGTAAGAAATGGGTGGAATCATCAAAGGGTTTTGAGATGATTGTCAACCAACAATCTAAAAGTCATGTGAAATTTGGGTTTGGTTTTAAAACCACTGATCAAGTTTCACAAACCACTGACAAAAAGGAACCACAGTTGGTTGAGGTCATCCCTACAAACTCAAAAGGTCAAGAAATCAAGGTTACTGAACCCAATGGCAAGAAAATCATTCTTGAAAAGTTGGAAGGTACACCCTCATTTGATGAAATTGAGAAATATCAATTCAAACCAACATGGTCAGATGAGTGTGAAGTCCTTGAAAATTTCAAACCGATGACCTTCAAAACCTCTGATGGTAAAATGGCACCACAGGCCAAAGTAATCCCTCTAGTAAGTCTTCCAACAGATGATGAAACATCTGTTGAAAAGAAGAAAGAAAAAGGGAAAGCCAAGAACAACTTGTTTTGTGATTTTTGTGAAAAGAAGAACCATGTCACCAAAAACTGTTTTCTTCTAAAAGCATATGACATCAACAAAACAACAAGTTTAAATGATTCAAAATCTAAAGAATGTTCAATCTGCAAGAAAAAGAATCACAAAACAAAAGAGTGCTTATATCTCAAAAATTTTGATGAAAAGATAAAAGAGTATAAGGCTAAAACTCTGGAGAGTCAAGTTGTGAGTACTTCAAAAGGAAAATCCAAACAGACTTTTGAATCAATCCAAACATCTGTTACCCAAAGTCTGAACAAAAACTCTGCTCCCAGAGAGGTTCAGGTAACAGATGCTCCACCTGTTAACAGATTACCAAGAGGATATGGACAACCCACTTGTCATCGTCTGCCACATGTTTATGATGAGCCCAAGAGGCCTTCAAAACCAAAAGTGAACAGACATCCTCATGGTTTTCAGCAACTGATAGGAAATGATCAAACATCTGCTGGACCAAGTGTTGACATACAAGCACTGGCAAATGGTCAACTGCAGCTGTTGAATCTAGTTCAAAAGCTAGTCCAAACCACTGATCATTCTTCTCAACTTAAGGCTGAGACAGCTAAGGACCCATCCAAAGCCAATTTGGCTTTGGACACTCACCAAAACTAAAATCCTTACTGATGTGCAGGGAGCTTCTGCTTGTTTAGACAGTTTATGGTATGTAGATAGTGGAGGCTCCAGGCACATGACTGGATGTAGAGCCCTTCTTCTGGACTTTCTTGCTCATGGAGGGGGTGATATATCCTTTGGTAATGATTCTAAAGGTAAAGTGTTGGGTTCTGGTACTGTCAAAGCAGGGAGGCTTAAGTTTGAAAATGTTAATCTAATAGACAATCTAAAATTTAATCTACTTAGTGTATCACAAATGAGTGACAAAGGCTTTGGGTCATTCTTCACTAAGCAAACTTGTAAGATTGTTGGCCCAGAGGCTGTAGAAAAGATTAACACCATCATTGCTGAGAGCAAAGCACAACTTGTTGCTCACAGAAGTGGCAATGTGTATGTGGTTGATATGTTGAAGGATAATCCTACTGCAAATGTCTGTCTGTTCTCAGCTGCCTCTACCAAAGAGACAGAATTGTGGCATAGGAGACTTGGTCACACCAACCTTCAAACTATCAACTCACTCTCCAAACAAAACCTTGTCAGAGGTTTACCATCAAAAGAATTCAAATGTGATGAGCATTGTGTTTCCTGTTTAAAAGGTAAACAACATAAAAGCTCTTACAAATCCATTGATGAGTCCAAAACCAGTCAGTGTTTACAAATGTTGCACATGGATTTGTTTGGCCCTGTAAAAATCATGAGTCTAAGAAGAAAAAGATTTTGTCTTGTCATAGTTGATGATTTTTCTAGGTTTACATGGACTTACTTTTTACACTCTAAGGATGAGACTGCAGGTATCTTGAAGGACTTTGTCACCAAAGTTGAAAAACAATATGACTTGCCAGTAAAAGTCTTTAGGAGTGACAATGGAACAGAGTTTAAAAATAAAGAGTTAGATGATTTCTGTGTGTCTAAAGGGATTGTAAGGCAGTACAGTATCCCAAGAACACCAGAGCAGAATGGGGTGGTTGAAAGGAAGAACAGGACTCTCATTGAGGCTGCAAGAACAATGCTAGCAGATTCTGGTTTACCTCTGTCCTTTTGGGCAGAAGCTGTAAACACTGCTTGTTATGTTCAAAACAGAGTTTTAATCAACCCTAGACATCAAAAGACTGCTTATGAAATTCTGTTTAAAATCAAACCACTGATATCATTTTTCAAAGTCTTTGGCTGCCCATGTTTCATTTTAAATCTTAAAGATTCCATTTCAAAATTTGCAGCCAAAGTGGATTGTGGATATTTTCTGGGGTATTCTTCCATTGCAAAGGCCTATAAAGTGTTTAACACAAGGACTAAAACAATAGAAGAAACTCTGAATGTAAAGTTCAATGAACTTTCTTCTTTAAAAATCCCAGCAAACCCTGCTGAGTTGTTTGATTTAGATAAATTCAAATTTGAAGATATTGCTGTCAAAACTAACCCTGCAGGTACTCCACAATCTTCACAACAAGATTACAGAATAGATGTTGTGGTTCCAGACCACTACAAAGTCTATCCTGCTTCAGAGGAAGCAGTGGTTCAAAACAACTGTCAAAACTCTGTCACAGCTGAGTCAGCCACTGTTGGCCAGTCCTATCTTCAATCCACTGATTCACCTAGCCAATCCACTGTTCAATCATCTGTTGACAAGAGTCAATCATCTGTTGACAAAAGTCAGTCCAATCTTACACCACTTGGACCCATTCCTCCACCTCCATTTCAAACATCTGTTGCCTCTTCAGAAGTGCCAACAGATGTTATGTCAACAGAGTCTCCAAACCTCTGTCCTTCACCACAAAATGCCATCATACCATATCAGGGAGATTTAATCTACCTAAGAGCTCATCCACCAGATCAAATCATTGGCAACATCAGAGAAGGTGTGCTCACAAGGAGCCAATCTTCAAACATCTGTCTTTTTGCAGGCTTTCTATCCCTTACACAACCTATCAAGTACCAAGAGGCACTGAAAGACAACAGTTGGGTAGAAGCCATGCAAGAAGAACTCCTTCAGTTTAAAAGACAACAAGTATGGGAACTTGTACCACTGCCTAAGGATGTCTGTCCTATTGGCACAAAGTGGGTCTTCAAAAACAAAACTGATGAAAGGGGTATAGTTGTCAAGAACAAAGCCAGGCTAGTGGTTCAAGGCTTCAGACAAGAAGAGGGTATTGACTATGATGAAACCTTTGCCCCTGTAGCAAGGCTAGAAGCAATCAGACTTTTCTTAGCCTTTGCTGTCAACCACAACATCAAGGTGTTTCAGATGGACATCAAGTGTGCCTTCCTATATGGCAAAATTCAGGAGGAGGTCTATGTATGTCAACCACCTGGTTTTGAAGACACATTCCATCCTGATCATGTCTACAAGCTTAACAAAGCATTGTATGGACTCAAACAAGCACCAAGAGCCTGGTATGAAACTCTCTCTACTTTTCTCTTATCCATTGGTTTCACTAGAGGTAAAATTGACAAAACCTTGTTTTTAAAATGGAAAGGAAAAGATTTAATGATTGTTCAAATATATGTGGATGACATCATTTTTGGATCCACATGTAATAAAATGTGTGAGGAGTTTAGGGAACTCATGACAGCAGAGTTTGAAATGAGTGCTATGGGTGAACTTCAGTGCTTTCTTGGTCTCCAAGTAAAGCAACTGCAAAATGGTACTTTCATTCATCAAAACAAGTATGTGAAAAACTTGTTAACAAAATTTGAGATGAATGATTGTAAGCCATGTAGTACACCCATGAGCACTGTCAAGCCACTCACTGATGATGAAAAGGATGAACTTGTTGATCAGACACACTATAGATGCATGATTGGGTCTTTATTGTACTTAACAGCATCCAGGCCAGACATTATGTTTGCAACCTGTGTGTGTGCTAGATCTCAGGCTTCTCCTAGAAAGTCTAACCTTATTGCTGTGAAAAGGATCTTCAGATACCTAAAAGGTGCTCCCACACTTGGTATCTGGTATCCTGCTAATGGAAACATTGAGCTTTCAGGTTATTCAGATAGTGATTTTGCTGGCTGCCATACCACAAGGAAGTCCACATCAGGCGGGTGCCAGTTTCTAGGGAATGCCTTAGTCTCTTGGCAAAGCAAAAAGCAAGCAGCTGTTTCAACATCCACTGCTGAAGCTGAATACATTGCTGCTGCAAGCTGTACAGCCCAACTTATGTGGCTTCAAAATCAACTACTGGACTTTGGGATAACTGCACTAAGGACTCCACTCATGTTGGATAGCCAAGCTGCTGAAAATATCATCAAAAATCCAGTCTCTCACTCAACCACCAAGCACATAGATATCAGACATCACTTTGTCAGGGATAGCTATGAAAAAGGTTTGATTTCTCTGCACCATGTTCCAACAGAGGATCAGTTGGCAGATTTGCTGACAAAAGCTTTAGACACATCTACCTTCACAAATCTGATCTCTCGAATTGGAATGTTAAACATGGATTAAAAACAACAGAAATGTTTTCAATAAAAACATTAAAATGTTTTCAGAAAATCAAATTTTGCTAAAATAACACTTTGGTTGAAAAATCTGTTTTAAAACCACTGATTCAGATAAAACAACCACTGTTTTATTAAAACCACTGTTAGTTGAAAAATCTGTTTCAAAACATCTGATCAGGTAAAACAACCACTGTTGGTTGAAAAATCTGTTTCAAACATCTGATCAGATAAAACAACTGTTTTCATCAGTCTTTTGGTTAAACAACAGAGGTTGGCAACAGAGGTTTAACAAAACAGCTGTCTGCCACCAGATGTTTCAACCATCAGATGTTTGCCACGTCTGCTCTCTAAAGCAGAGTTTTTGCCACATCAGCGGTTTCACCAGAGCCTATAAAACCCTGTTCTTTTCCCCCAACAGCAGTTTTACTGTCTCATTGTATTCAAAATACTAATAACCGCTCTCGTCTTCCTCATAACCCTCAAACAAAGTTCATCGCTTTCATAATCAAAATCCATTAAAATGGAACTTCAAACAAAAGCCACTCACAATTTCCTTCCATATTTGGTTAAAACCGAAGATAACACACCATTCCATTCTACCATTGACATCATCAATAACTCAAAATATAAAAATGTTCTTATTGCTGATGCCCTCATTTACCTGGAAACACTCCACGAATTCTGGGCAACTGCTGAGGTTTTATACCAAGACAAAAAGCCTACGTCCATAATTTCAAAAATTGGAGCCACCAGTATTGCCATAACCCCTGAGATCATCTCCACTACCTTCTCACTAAACGACTTGTCAGGTATGGAAACTTTTCCAAAAACAGAGCTTCACACTGAGTTTCAAGAGAGGGGGTATGATGCTCAAATGACTGGTTCCACACTATACAAAAAGTTTTTCCCACCAGTCATGAAATTTTTCTTGCATACCCTCCTCCTCTGTGCCTCTGCCAAGACTACATCCTTCAATGAAATCCCATTGAGGATACAATACTTGGGATATGCTATGTTGTCAGACTCTGACTTCAACCTATCTCAGGGATTGTTTTCAGACTTGGTATCAAATGTGAAAGCCATAAAATCTGGCTCAAACAATGCTTTTCTGCTCTACCCTAGAATTCTAAGTGTAATTCTACAAAAGCTTTTACCTGAAAAGGATTTTCAAAAGGGAGAGTCATTTAAAATGAAAAGTCTAACTGATGAAACTTTTACAAGAATGCTGGGTTCTTCAACCCAAGAAAAGGCACCAAAAGTTCAAAAAGTTTCCAAAACACAACCAAAGAGGACAAAGACAACAACTGTTGTTGAAACCTCTGTTGGTGAGCCCACTGCTCCTGGTGATCATGGCACTTCATCCAGTGCCGTGAAACCCACACCAGCCACCAAAAGAAAACGTCCATCCACCAAAACAACCACCAAAACCAAAAAGGGACTTCTGGAAGATGAGATACCAGAAGCTAACCCTGTTGCATCACCAAAGCAACATGAAACCACTGTTGTTACTTCCTCACAACAGTTGGAGATATCTCAACCCAAGCAAACTCCTCAAGATTCCTCACAAAAGGAACTTGTTGTAAGCCAAAGGGAACCTCAAACTGAGGCTTATGAGTCACTTGATCATATGTTTACAAGCCCATCTCCCAGGGCTAATCAGCTTCTTACTCCACCTACATCACCACCACATGTCCCACAAACAATGCAACCCCTGTTTGAGGCTATTGATAAAACTCAGGACAACCCCAGTTCCTCTCTTTCACCTATCACTGAGAGTATGCCACTACCAGTGACTGGGGCTGAGGAAAATCAATCAGCCATCCCACAAACAGATGAGGAGGTTATACTCCCAGAAGTCCATGTTACTTCTGATGAGGTTTCAAGAGAAGCAGCTACTACTGCTGTAGAGACCATTGTCTCACAGCAGGACAGTAGTTACATTGCTAAGACTTCCTTGAAGGCAACAACTGCTGAAGACACAATTGTGTCTCCAAAAACAGTTGGAAGTCCCCAGAACCAAGACAAAGGGGCAGCAGGTTCTTATTCTATGGACTCACCTCCTAGGACTGAACCAGCTAAAACTACCTCTGGTAGGGACTCAGATGATCATATTAATTTGGGTGATGAGTCAAAACTTCAAGAATTGACGGCTAAAGTTCAAAACCTTGAATCCTCTGTTGCTGACATCAAATCTGATGTCAAGTCAATATTGGAGACATTGAATAACTTTGCAAAAAGTCAACCATCAACTGCTGATGTTGCTAATGAGCTATGGAAATCTGTTTCCCCCATCATCATAGCTCATCGAAAATTAGCAGATCAGACACAGGAAACCTACATGACTTTGATCAGAAACATGGTTGATGCTAGATTCAATGATACAAAGGCTGACATCAAGGTGATCAAAGACCACTTGCTGAAGACCACTGGCTCTGCCCCTACCACAATTCTCAGAGATGAAGATGATGATGAATTCACTGCTGATGATGCCAAAAAGGGGGAGAGTGGCAGAGATAGGCTACCAAAACTTAATCCATTTGGTGAACCACCCTCACAAAAAGGGAAGAAGCCAACTGCTGACAAACCAGGGTCACCCAAATCAGCTCCACAGTCACAACAACCAAATGTTCAGATCCCTGTCTCTGAATCAGCTCCAGCATCAAAGGCAAAAGAAGTTGACACTTCAGCTAATGAAAAAGCTGAAAAGGCTGCTCAAGACAAAATAAAAAGGGCTGACACATTGGAAGTAAAGGCAGAGAGGTTGGTACAGCTGAAAAAGGAACAGCAGCAGGAAGTGGAAGATGTGAACACTTCAAAGAGAAAGAAAATGCCAGCCAAACACATTAGAAAACCACCTTCCAAATTAACTGCTGAAACCTCTGCTGAACAAACACCTGTTATCACAACCACTGCTCCACAAACCACTGCCACCACAACCTCTGTTATCCAAACCACTGCACCTAAAACAACTAAAACTACAACCACTGCTAAAACATCTGCACAACCCAAACCAGTAACCAAACCAGTCACTAAACCAACCACAACTCAACCAACTCCCAAACCTACTCCAACACAAACCACTGCCAAACCTACTTCAACACAACCCAAAACCCAAACAACTGCTGGTTCCACAAAAGGACCAACAGATGTTTCTCAATCCACTGCTACATCCTCACCTTCACCCAAAATCTTGTATAGCAGAAAAAGGAAATCCACCTTTGTTATACAAGATGAAAACATCCACAACACACCACCTAACACCCCAATCTCATCCACACCAGTCAATGCCATTCCACTCACATCTTACTCACCACACACTGCTGAATTCAGATCACACAGACCACCACCAACCATCACCCCATTGGCTGAGAAGTATCCCCTTGAGTTGGATTTAATCAAGGGGGAACTTCAATCCTTCTATAATACTGATCAGCCATCAGAAAGATCCTTCCCATCTCTTAAAGGTTTCCCTGTTCCACCCAACATAGACACATATCTCAAATACAAGGGTGAACAGGCTGATGCTGTCATCAAAGAGAAGTGCAAAGGGAAGGATGACAGGACTGCTCAGGGCATCCATTCAGCAGAGCTTAGCAAACTCAGAAGGATTGAAGATTTTGCTAAGACCCTGAGCAACTCCATGTCAACCATGCCTCTCAGCAGACACTTGGAGATGGAAGTAAGGGATTCACTGCTGGAACAGATCTTGGCATCCAAGCCTTATAAAGCAACAAAGAACCAATTTACAGGCTGGACCACACATGCTCTAAGAGAAGAACTAATCAGAATAGAGAACATGGCCAAGAATCCTCCTGCTAAGGTCTCTGCTCCTGATTTCAAAAAGGGGAGAGATGAAGCTAGAGCCTTGAAATTCAGAAGAATGAGACAAGAGCTTGTAGCAGCTAAGTATGGAGAGATGAAGTCTGTTGCCAGATGGTCAGAGATCAGGCTAATTGAAACATACAAAAAGCTTGAACAAGAAAGAAAGACCAATCCTGATCTTCCAAGAAAACCAGTGTATGATGATGCTCCCAAGAAACCCTCTCAGGCCTTTACATTAGACAGTTTACTGGAAACTTCAGATCTTACCATTGCTGCTAGAAGACAATTCAAGAAGCAAAAAGAAATGACTGAAGAAGAAACAAGACAGTTCACTGATACTTATGTGAAAGAGGGGATCTTGAATCAAGTCAGATCTTTTTCTGATCCTGTGTCAGACAGGCTCAGAGAACTCATTGCAAGGCCACCATCACCAAACTCATCCAAAATAAAGATGCATCCCAGTCACTCCTCTGATTCTAAAATTCTAAAATGGAAGTCTGATAAAGAGACCCATGAATTGACATTGCTCAGATCAGATGGTAGTATTCAGAAGCTGAGTATGGATGAGGCACCTGGCCTAAGTGCTGAAGATCTCCAGACACTTCTAAATTTGACACTGGATAGAGATGCTGAAGACCTCTTCTCTCTACACTTTGAATTGCAACTAAAAGGGCAAATTAGAGAAAGTCTGATGAGGAATAAAGATCAAGAATAAAGCAGAGTTTTGGCATCATCTGTTCTAGGGGGAGATTGTTGGGTCTGCTGACCTGGAGAAGAACAGATGATTGAAAGCCAAAATATACTAAGTGTTGGTCAAGAATAAATAACAGAGTTTACAAGAAAGCTTCCTCCAAAGAACTGCTGATTCCCAAACTGCTGATGCTCAAACAACTGATACAAGACAACTGCTGCTGATGAAAGGTCTGATGGATAAAGTCTGAAGAGCAAAAGTCTGATAAAGAACAAGTGCTGATCAAAGATCTGAAGAACAAAGGTCTGTTGAACCAACAGCACTTTGGTTCAACAGATGATAAGAAGACATCAGAGTTTTTAGCTTAACAGAGTTTTCCTTCAGTAGTTTCAATGTAACAGTAGTTTATTGTTTAACAGATGTTGTAGTTTGTTAGTCAGTTAGGGGTCGCTTTCTAGGTGACGTCAGCTAAGTGATCATCAGAGGTTTGTACTTGTCTATAAATAGAACAGTACTTGTACTGTTCTATTGGTCACTCGTCATTCTCTCTAGACAAACAAACTCTGAGTGATCAGGCTGAGGGGGAGTTATAATTGTACCTTTGTAATCTTTCAACTTTAATGAAAGCATTCGATTGATAACAATTATTCTCTATGTTTTGATTATTCTTTATTCCGCTGCACTTTCCATTTATACTTCATTCATATTTCATAGTTAATCAAAACAGTCCAATACTCAGATCCTAACACTAAAACTAATAAAAATGAACTCATTGACATATATACATGTTTTATCTAAGGGGTTGTTTGTTTACTTTTTAATGGTCCTGATAATGTAGCGTGTTCATTGGGCCAAGCCCAATTAGCCAAAATCATTATGTAACATATTGGGTCAAGCTCAAGTCTAACAAACAAGCCCACTAGGGTTTTCACGCATCTCCCTCTATAAATAAAGGGGTAAACCCTCACAACAAATCAGATTGGTCTTAACATCAGACCTCTCACACTCTTTCTCTCTCTCTCACTCTAAATACTCTCTCTAGAGTTAATCTCTTTAACAATACTTTCAGCAGCAGCAGGCCGAAGCCTTGAAGCCTTCGAGCATGCAAGCTGCTGCCATACATTATTAGAAACTTACAACCATGCTGATTCCACAACCAAGCCGGCTCCCACAGTCTCTATGTGTGGAATCACACTCTATTACTCGCAGGTCTCAAGCCTTAATCGGCTTAAGTGGAAAGTCCTTAGTTGTAACTTGGATCAAGAGTTCCTTTATTCAAGATCATACTCTATGTTTGATCTTTTCTTAACTTAACACATCAATAAACTAATAACATTAACATTCTGACTTTGAGTCCATCTCAAATCAAAATAACAACAATTAAAACACAAAAACTCTTGAATCTCCCATCTACGTTTACAACGTAGAGGGACTCCACGACCTGCGTTTGGTGAACTGAATCTCTTTACCCCTTTTAACGAGTTTTTTCATGCTGCAGGTTCAACCCTTTAAGCAACAGACGATGTCAGAAGCTTGACGACCTTGGAACGTTCAGACGCTCTCCGGATCAATATTTGTTGTAGCAACATGTCCCATTCAAAGCCTACCTCTGAATTAGTAAGAGGTAGGGCTGTTTGGCTCACTAATATAAAGCCTATGAATGGTTTAATAGGCCTCTTAACCATTTCAGTTATAAAACAACGATCTATGAAAAAATAGACCTAGTTACTGTCTTTCGTTCCCTTTTCTTCTCCTCGCCACCCACGCACACCACCACTATTCTCTGCTCGATCTTTATTACTTAATCGTTCCTGCCAATCAAGTACGATTTCTGCTTTTATTTTGGCTCCCTCATTGATTTTAGTTCCTTCTAGGGTTCAAACGGTTAGCGTTAATTGTAACTGGTTGAAAGTTTAGATCGAAGGCTAAACAGTTTTGACTAGTCGGCTGGATTGATTATTGGGAACTTATGCTTTCATGGCTTGTAATGTATACTTGATATATCGAACTTCATGAGTTGTTCATAGTTTGGGCATATATGGTCTTGGATTCAAAATTATGCATATTTATATTTCTTGATTGGTAGATTAGTCTTCATATAATTTGTAGATACAAACAAGTGTCATATTATCATTTGAACTAAATAGCATTATAATTTCTTTGCTCTAGAAAAAAATGGATTTGATGCACATTTTCTTTACCTAGTTAGACTATGTCGCCAAAAGGAAAAATATAAAATAAAAAAGGAAATGGGAGAGTTTGATAGTAAAATAGTTTTCCATAAGTTTTTTTGAATTGCTTTTTTTTTTGTTTTGTTTTTTTTTGTTGGTGAGTTGATAGTGATAAATACTTAAATTCAATAATTGAATGGCTGTTAAAAAAAATCAATAATTGAATGCATTTCTAGGGGCACAAAACTAATGTTTTCAGAATCGGATCGGGCATTGAATCGGCCTCCTTACCGGTTCACTGGACCGGTCGGACTGGATGTAAGAACCGGATGGTGTCGTAAAAATAATAGGCTAAAATTTGAAAAAAATATAAAAAAAACCGGTTCAACCCCTCAAAAACGCCTCTAAGAAGCTTGAACACATGGTCTAAATGATCTTTTGGTCTACATTTAAGATTATACTTCATTTGCAGCGAAATTGCCTCATACATTATAATTGTTATGATGGTTATAATAATGGATGCTTTATGTCTTTGATGATGCATGGCTAAATTGGTATAGTAATGAATGCTTTGTCTTTGATGATACATGGCTAAATTGGTATAATAATGAATGCTTTATGTCTTTGATGATGCATGGCTTGTAGTAGAGCTTAGTTTCACATGCCATAGAAATCAAACACTAAAGTGGTCTATCATAGTTTTACACCATCTACCTAGTGGCCCTAATAGCATGTTGTATAAAACATTCATGACTATTGAAATGGAAACATCCACAATTTTTAGGTCCGTACTAATCCAGGATGTTATTGGGTAAATCTTCATTGTGTTCAAAATAATGGTTTTCATTTGAGTTGTTAAAGCTATGAACCCACCAATATTTATATTAACGATTTTAAGCATGCCTTCCAGGTAACTAAAGTATACTTATTTGAATGAGGCAAAGATAGGGCATGGAACGTTAAGTTGTTTTTTGTTTTTTTTTTTGTTTTTTTTTTTGGGGGGGGGGGGGGGTGGAGACGGGAGCGGGGTTGGTACTTTTATTTTTCTTGGCGAAAGAATATAGTTTTACAATCTCTTTGTTTTAAAATTACATTTTGGGATACGTAGACTTTTAAAACCTTAACATCAATATTATGGATTTTAAATATATAAGTCTTTGTGTGACCTTATATTGTGAATACCTTTCCTGCCGCACCTCGCGTTTACACTGTCCGCGGGGTGTAACATTAGGCTATGGGGTACCGTCTCATTCTCTCCTATTCGCTAACGCAGCGCCACCTCCTCACTTTCTTCAACCTCATCCCTCTCCCCTATCAAGGGGTACGGTAGGCTTCCTTCCCCCCTCCCATTTTGTTTTTGTTTTTTAGTTCTATTTGTTTACATTTATTTTATTAAACTATAAAATAAAAAATAAATTTAAAAAAGGAATCAAAGTCGAAAGAAAAAAAATTAAAATGAAAAAGAAATACAAATTAAAATGAAAAAATAAATTCCAAATTAAAAAGCTACATTTCCATGCACCTTCAAACACTCATCGGCCTTGTCGACATCAGTATCGATATGAAAGTTATTTAACTATTTATTGTTGCCCCTCATCAACCAACACAACATTCTCGTTAATGTCATTTGAATTGTATTCGCATATCGCCCGGCCTTCGTCTTTGATAATCAAGTTATCTAATAACGCATAAGCATACATGACGTATCTGAAGTTTTTGGTGTCCACGCATACGTTGGGTGTTGGATAATATGCCATAGTTGATTTAAGACACCAAATAACCGTTCCACATCTTTTCTTCCCGCTTCTTGGCATTCTGCAAATTTCTTTCTTTTATTATCAGTGGCATTTGGTATGGTTTTAACAATTACAGAGTAATAGGGTTATATACGTCGGCAAGATAATACCCGTGCTTGCATTCCACCTCGGAAACATCAAACAAAGAATCAGGTCTCGTACCTTGTATTATGTTATTGAAAACATCCGATCTTGCTAGAATGTTTAAGTCATTTTTTTCACCAGGAACTAAAAAAAAGGCATGCCAAATCTATAGATCTTGTGAACATACAACTTGTAGCATTATTGTGGGATGTCCTTATCACCTCACGTAGATTGCACCCTCCATGCATTAGGGCAATTACGCCGTGGCTAATGCATACAATCAATACTGCCAAGCATGCCAGGAAATCCACCTCGTTCTTTATGGGCTGCATACAGTTTTTCGTTGTCCTTTTTTTTGTTGGTTTGCGCAATTACTTCTTGCTATATAGCTTCACTACACCTTTGGAAAATTGATACAAGCATTCCCGTGATGTTCTATTAGACATCCTCAAATAATCATTCCATGAATCACTAGCAGTGTCGTATGCCATTTGACGAATCGCCGATATGCAGCTTTGTAATGTAGTAAAATCCCCTTTACCCCTAGCATCGTATCGTAATGTGAAGAATGAGTCCTAATTAGCCAAATTGCCGCCAATACGTAGGAATAATCGACGGCTCATTCGATACCGAAGTCTAAATTGTTCGTTGGTGTACACAGGGTTTTCAGCAAAATATCGGCCGTTAAACGTTCATGTACACCTTTAAACAATTAGATAAATTTTATTTTTAATAAACTACCATAAAAATAACAAACAACCAAAATAAACACTATAAATAAAGCTTAAACAAATAATAAGTTGACAACAAAAACAAATTAGTATACTTTCTCAATCTCAATTTTGTTGCGCGCTTTGGTTGTGACGTTTCTTCGTTTGCTTTGACCTCCAAAATTATTTGTGTCGCCTCCATATCCGCGTTAAGACAAGTTTATGATTTCCTCGAAGACGATGAAGAACTCATGATATACAAACGTACATGCTATTGGTAATATTATATTAGGAGTTTAATATGTTTTGGCTCTAGGTATCGACTATGGATTACAAATCCTTTGAACCGTTTGAGATAAAAATACACACCATAATGACAATGTTGTTTTTTGTTAACTCAAACAGTTATTTATAAAAAAAACTTAAAAAATGGTTGTTCTAGCCCAAGCCCATTTTGATATCTGTTAAATAATGCCTAAAACCAGACCAACAACACTCCTTAAAACGCAGTTAGCGAAAATAAAAAATGTAACAAGAAGCATTTTGATGATAGAATACAAGTATAACTTTTTTAGCATTAAGTTAGAAATCTATCGAGTATAATCAAGTAGAAGATGCACTTTTAAGAAATCTATAGGTTTCCCGCTAAGTGAAAAAACTATATTATGGGGATCCTTTTCACCGGCAAGGCCTCTGTTCTCCTGAACGGCTTCCCTACAATTGAACTCCCACTTAGGCGGGAATTGAGACACGGATCCCTTGACTCCATTTCTATTCACAGTTGCTATAGAGGCATTACATGTCATGATGGTTAAAGCGGTGGAAACAAGGATATAGTTATCAAATTGCCAAGTGATGGTCCGTGTCTCTCACATTTATTCTACGCGGATGGTGCATTGTTTAGAGAGGAGTGGACATGAGAGAATAACATTAAGAACCTTAATTGGATTCTTAGGTGTTTTTAAATAAGAACTACTTGTATGGGATAAGGGTTGAATGTTAGTGGGTGCTAATGTGAACCTAGTTGGGAATTGGAAGGCTATTAGTGATAATTTGAACGCCAAACTATCATCTTGGAAAGCTAGAAATCTATGATCATTTGCAGGAAGGGTCATGCTTATTAAGGCGATGTTAGGAGTATTTCCTAATTTTTACGTGTCATTATTTAAAGCTCTTATTGGGGTAATCAAGAATCTGGAAGGAATTCACAGAAGGTTTCTAGGCGGATTGGGGGTCGGGGGTATTAGAGAAATAAATTTGGGCATATTGACAAAATGGTGGTGGAGGTATAAGTCGTTTGGGGAACAACATTGGGCCAGAATTATCAACTCAATCCATGGGGGTAATTGAAAGCAAAATTTTATTCCAAGGAAAAAACAGTCTACTGGTGTGTGGAAGGTAATTTTTAGATATGTTATGAAAGCCAATTGTTAGATATGTTATGGAAGCCAATTGTTAGATATGTGATGAAAGCCAATTAATGTAATAACTGCAAAGCCAAATGCTACATACATAACATACCATGTAATTGAAGAAATGTTGTGATATCCCTAATTTCTTAACTAAAATTAATTCAAGCCTATTTTTAAACAACACAGGGTATGTTTGGCAATGAACTTTTAAGAGTTTTATAAAATTTAAGCTTCAAGCTTTTAAGAAAAAAAGCTTATACTCAATAAAAAACTTTGGTTGAAAGAGCATGAAGCTTTTAGGTTAGGAGAAAAAGCTCTATATTGAAAAGCTATTAGTACTAGTGTTTTAGAAAAAACTCCTACTAGTTACAAGCTTTTAATGAGTAAATGACACCAATGCCCATTCTATCATAAAAAAACATGTATACAAGCTTTTAGTTAATGCCCAATTTGGTCAGTTTATACATTTTATTAAAAGTTGCATCAATTTTGTCAAACATCAAAATATATTTAAAAAGTTACAGCTATCAACTACCTGTTCTCAGCCACCAGCTAGTTTTACCAAACATTCCTATAATTCAACCTAGAAATGACAACTAACAGCCATAGTTAAGCATCATTATCCGTACATAAACATTTTGATAAGTAGTATTAGTATATTATGAGACTGACTGTAATGGAGCGCTATGTACAGTATTATCTTCATTTTCGCGCATCCTACACCATTACGTAGGGGCGCGAATTGTTAAAAAATGGTTGGGGCGTTTTATTTTTAACGCCGGAATGCAAATTCTTCCCCCAATAGTATGTTGCCACGTCACCCCTTTGTTTGAATATTGTTTCAATGGGTTAAAAAATGGGCATTAATTTTTTTCTCCCCCCACTACACCCCATTTCATTTTAAAGCCTCATGCTGATTCAGCTGTCACATGGACCAATCAGGATGGGGGCCTTAAATTTTTCCCCCTTCCACTACACATGGTCTGAAGCATGAAAATTCATTGTAAATTGTCATAATGATGTGTTTTATAGGTAAAAAATATTTTAACTCTTACTTGTTAAAAGGAAAACTTAGAAAATACAATAAAGATTCAACTCTAATAATTTATTCTCATAATTCGCCATGTTATCTTTAATTAAATAAATATCGTGATTATAATAGGCTTTGGTTATTAGCAAACCCTCTTAAATAGAGTTAATAGCCAAAATCGTCCCTGAGGTTTGGTCACTTTGGCCACTTCAGTCCAAAACCTAAACCTTTTAAATCTGGGTCCGTAGGCTTTTCATTTTTTGCCACATTCGTCCCTGACACTAACCCAATTAAATTATCTCGTTAAGTTGAGGGGCTTTTTTGACTTTGTACATAGGAAATCGAGGGCATTTTAGACATTTTATATACTTTATTTATTTTAAATTTTTATTTCTATTATCAGCTTTTAAATACAAAAAAAAAGAAAAAAAAACAATAAACACACACACAACTCTGGAGAGAGAGAGAGAGAGAGAGAGAGAGAGAGAGAGAGAGAGAGAGAGAGAGAGAGAGAGAGAGAGAGAGAGAGAGGGGGGGGGGGGGGGGGAGAAACCGGTGCCTCCACCACCACCTCCACCACCACCTGACGTCTTGACACGGCGGTGTACCACAGAACCCGACGGGTTAGGCTTTCGATTGAGTGATTGGGTTAAGTGTGGGTTAGGGTTACGATTGGGTTGTGCAGGTTCAAGGCGGTGGAGGTGATGGCTGTACAAGGAGACGGGTCTGTTGCTGCTGCTGCTTAGTTGTTGGTTTGTAGCAGAAGAACAGTGTCACCGGACCAGAAAAGGGGAGGAGGAGGGTTGTGCAGGTTCAAGGCGGTGGAGGTGATGGTTTGTAGCAGAAGAACAGTGTCACCGGACCAGAAAAGAGGAGGAGGAGGGTTGCTACTTACCGGAGAGGAGAAGTCGGCGGCGGTGGCGCCAGTCACCGGAGAGGGGCTCCGGTTGCTGCTGCTGCTTGGTTGCTGACACACACGAGTGGGTCTGTTGGAGTTGATTTTGAGCGCAGGAGGTTTTGTTGAGTGTTGAAGGTTGTGTGAGGGTGAAGGTTAGAGGCTATGGTGGTGGTGGTGGTGGTAGTGGTGGTGTGTGATGGTGGCAGGTTTAGAGTAGAAGAAGGTGGGGGAGGTGGGTCCCACTTGTTAATAAAAATATTAAAAAATAAAAGGGTAAGCAAAAAGTCAGAAATACCCCCCAACTTAACGTTAATATTTAACTGGGTTAGTGTCAGGGACGAATGTGGCAAAAAATGAAAAGCCTACGAACCCAGATTTAAAAGGTTTGGGTTTTGGACTGAAGTGGCAAAAGTGACCAAACCTCAGGGACGATGTTGGCTATTAACACCCTGCATGACCTATACGCCATGTATAACTCGACCTATACGCTGTGTATAGAGTTATACATGGCGTATAGGTTCAATGATTAGATTAAGGGAATGTTTAGTGTCATAATATGAATTGACTAACCATATACGCTGCACGCTGTATGGTCTTCGGGAATTGTGATATCACCCATCTACATGCGGCGTATAGAGAGCAAATGATTGGCATTTAATGAGGTTGTAAACCCTATAAGTAACCTATATGCATATAGGGTTATACAGGACGTATAGAAAGTGTGCAAACAATTTTAAGGGTGTGTCATTCTCATCAACCTAATAACATAAGTAACCTTTCTATTCCAAAACGTGGATAAATAAAAAGTCATCGTGAAATAGTAACTTTGAGTCGAAAAGTAGCCAACTCTACTTATAAAAATATTTTTTTAATTATATTTTACTAGAACAAAATTTGTTTATGATATCATAGAGATTGCAATCTAATTAATTATTCTTTTAACTCGCTGTCAACTTAATGTGATTCCTAGCTATTGTAATCTTGTGATTATTATAACAATGTCCCAATATTTACCTACATAGTCTGTTTTATTATATAAGTAGCTAACCCCATTGGACTTGTGAATCAATGGAGACGAAAATGGTGGTGCAGAAGGCCGATCTAACGGCATTTGAGGGTGATAGCGGTGGATATTACGTATGGTCAAACGAAAAAACGCCATTGCTAAGTGACTCAAAACTGGCTGCTGGGAAACTCCTCCTCCACCCTCTCGGTTTTGCTCTTCCTCACTATGCTGATTGCAACAAAATTGGTTTTGTTCTTGAAGGTACTAATTTTACTTCATGACATAGAAAGAAAAGGTTATTGTGACGCTAATAAACCTATATAAAGCTGGTAATATTACACTACTAGAAAATTGGGTCGTATGTAACCCAAGTTTTCGTTGGAGATATGTAGGAAATTGAAATTTTTGTGACATTTCAAACCAACTTGATTTTGTCCAAGAAAGGTTTGTGCGAAACGTTTTTAGATAAATTTACAACCAATATAATTTCCGACAAAAATATAGCAAGTATTTTGTCGCTAAATTAGGGTTTTCGATTGTTTTGGAATTTCGTCCGAAATGGCTCGGCTCTTTTCTTGCGGAGGGTGCTGTGTTAGTCGACCCAACATGTATTATATTATTTTATCTATAACGTATATTACTGTTTTCCTATTGACCTTCGAGATTTTTAAACGTCGAACCTGGACATATATTATATTACTTTATAACAAATCAATCTATACCTGATTCATTTGAAAAACAAAGTGAAAAAAATATGTTTCAATGGTGTTAAAATTTAGTTAAGTACGGGTAATAATTCCGACCCACTCTTTTCGTCATAAATATTTGTAGAAATTTGCTCCTTTTCTTGCGGTGTAACTTAGGGCAAACCTACTACATATGGTGTGGGGCCAATCGAACACACAATTTTTATTTTATCTGCAACTTAACATATAACTAGTTTTATACCCGCCGCGCGTTGCTACGGCGGGGGCGAACGTGTTACTGTATTGTACGTTGCGTGGTTGCAGCCTATCAATGACGTCCAACACAAAGGGCATCGGTAGCTTGAGAACGCTAATATGTGTATTTGTAGAAAACGTGGAAAACAATTATAGATCACCGATCACACGAAGGTGAGAGGGTGTGAGAGGGTTCAGACTCGACAACTGCTACCGTGTCATACGTTGCGTGGTTGCATCATATCGATGCCATCACACACAACGGACAACAGAAGGCTGTTTAATCAGTTGTAATCATCACCATACCATGCGACAATTGCTAACGCGAATGACGCCTCTCACGCTACAAAAAGGCGCAGACGTTGAAGCGGAATAGCACATCAGCCAGTTGCGTTGTCCGCGGACTCGCATTTAAGTTAGCGAAAAGATATACTGAATAAATACGCTTCAAAACCCTTCGTCGTCACCTAACAAATGCTAATCGGATAAGATTCACTTAGTGATAGAACCAAATATTAAGATAACATCAACCTTTTCAAAAACATCTAGCTGTTAGATAAATTAATGAAATAATTGCTAAATTAATGATAATTGCTTTTTGCATTCACCATGCTTTGCATTGAATGCCATGGTCCTTCCCTCAAATCAAAGACAACTTTTGGTAAAATGAAATAGGGGAGGGCAGAATTCAATTGAAAAGGTGTAAAAGGGATGGCTGAAAGTTGTCGTCTTTCATTTGGTTGTAAACTTGAAGTGCTTCTTTTCCATAACCGTGCATGGCATAAGTCCATAACCCACGATCAAAGTGTTCCAGGAGCTAACATCAACTTACTCAACAGGTATTTCTTTGAACATTCTTAGCGCTGTATCCAAATCTGCACATTTCGCATACATGTCCATAATCGCATTCCATAATGTTTGGTTGATATCTTTTTTGTTTTGCATTAAAAAATCATGGATTTTAACAGCATGCTGTCGGGAAGCCAGATACGAACACGCTGAAACAACGATTAACGCCGTCACTTCATTAACATTAACATCCGACATTTTCATTCGTTCAAAAAGAGCAAGAGCTTCACTCGCCAGTCCATTTTGAACATAGCAAGTAAGCATAGAATTCCAAGTAATAACATTTCTTTCTTTCATTCGTTCAAATATCCTTTCCGCAACTTCAACCTCCCCACATTTACCATACATTGCCATAACCGAATTAACAACCGGTACTTCAATTCATGAAACAAAGCGTTTCCAATGGCATATCCATGAACAACCCGACCTCTCTTCGCATTGCCCAACTGACCAACAGCAGATGCAACAGTCACAGCAACAACCCAATCCATCCCAAACCCCTCTCACCCTTCTCAGTCAGTTCATAAGTCGTGATCATTGCAGTCCAACACACAATATCCCTCTTAGACATTTTATCAAACACTTGGCGTGCGTCATCAATGAACCTACAACACTAATCACATGTATTCTCTACTCACCATTCATAACTATACAAACAAACAAAAAATTCTTTTTGCAACTTGCATTAGCTGTTGCTTCAAACTTCAAACCAAGCAGCAGGTAACTACAACTCTTCTAACCTAAACAAAACCCAAAGTAAAAATTGTTATACCAAACCTAAAAAAAGGCATCAACTAACAAAATAGACGTAACATTGCATCCCTTCCAATATAATTACACAAAAACCTACTATCATGTAGCATAGCTAAACAAACGATGAACAACATCCTTTCCAATATAGCTACCATATATCGGTGCTGGACGGAAAATCGATTACGGTTTGGAGGTTTACCTTAGCCGAGCAGGACGTCATCGTGAAAACAATGGAAGCGGAAGCGGAGGAGGAGAAGCGGTTGTCGGTAGTTATTGTTTGGTTGCCGGGACGTCTTCACCGGAGAAGATCAGAGGGGATGACCAGAGAAGGTTTGGGTTTGTTAACAGCGAAGGAGAGGGGGTCGGTTGGTGGGGGCTGTCGTCGCCGGCGGTGCGGAACGGACGCAGCCGACGATTCTAGAGGAGAGAGAACATTGAATGATTGAAATATATATGCTCTCAGTCCTGCTTCACGTGTTGTACGTCGTCAAAACCGTGCTTCGCATACTTGTATTAAGCGAAACAGTAAACGGCACTCTCACGAAATTTTACTATTTGTATATATATATAATAGTGTTTTCCTATCGACCCTCAATGTAATTATACCGAAAAGATTAACATCAACAATTATAACACCTTAGGCAAATCCTATTGGGAATAGAGCGACCCGCTCGGGTCAAATCCGACTCGAGCCGTTTATCTGTTGTAATATAAAATCCTATTTTATAATATATTATTTTAGCACAAAATAATATTAATTACATTTATCAATAATCAAATGGGCAGTGTGTTAGTACCCAAACAATATATTGTTCAAACCGAATACGCAATCACAATCCAGTGATACAAATACAAATCAAGAACAAATAATATAATCAAAACCATAGGGTTATTAGAAAACTACCTTTGACGAGACATCGAGATATCGCACAATGGATCTACGAATGCCACGCTAGTTAGCAAAATCACCAAAACTTCAAATCTCTAAGAACACCAAGAACACTAGTGTAGATCTCTATCAACACGAACACCCAAATACACGAACACGCGAAACAAGACAACTCGAAAACCACACGAGACCCGAAACCACAACACGCAAACCGAGGCAAAACCGATGCCTTGGTTGCGCGTGTATAAAGGGACGAAAGAGAGAGGGTGGCGCGCGGGTTAGGACGCGTGGAGGTGAGGGCGGTGCGTGTGGTGATGTTGGTAGGGGTTGGGTGGCCAAATGGTGATGGTGTGTCGAGGTGGTGGTGATGACGTAAGGTGGAGGTGATGGTTGTTGTGATGATGTTTTGTTGATTAATTCTCTTAATCACAAAGGTGGCTAGGGTTTTTGATAAAACATCATTAGGCACAAGGTTTTGAAGAATAAGATGATTAAATACTAATCATCATTTTCTTTTTAGTCCATACTCCATAGTCGTTTTCTTGCTCCTAAAGTAGTTTCCTTTTTAATAATTAACAATTAATTAACTAATCGTCCACCACTAGTTTATAATTAACACTCTTAATTACAAATTTTTACGTCTTATGTTTTATTATCAAATAATAAACATAATATTTTTATCTAACAGCTTAAATAATAATCACCACATTTAACCAATTTATATTATGTATTAATATTATTTAACTCATTAAATAATAATCCTCATAATATATATAGTATAAGTATCAATGAGAAACCCCCATAAACTGGAAAACTCTGGAAAATCTAAATTCTCGAGCTTTTTAGGGCCTGAAAATTTTAGGGCATGTAATATACATGATTTTAGGCATTTTGAGCAAAAAAAAAAAAAAAAATTCAAAAAAATGCCGAATACTTTTTTTTTTTTAAAAAACAAATTAATTTTTCGGGTAACACATGTTAAGCGAAATTAACATGTGTTAACAATGTGTTACCACAAAACTTATTTATTTTTTTTAAAAAAAAAGTACTAAGCGCTTTTTTGATTTTTTTGGCTCAAAAAGTACTCTTGAATGGATAACCCATTAGGGGTATACAATATTGGTGGCACGGGGGGCCTAATGTAATATTTCAAACGCTAAACACGAAGTTCTTTGAACTTACTTAGAAAATTATAAGATAAATTTGTACATGTTTTTTTTATTTCGCGATCGTTTGATTAAGGTTTTCAATGGTGAAAAAAAAAATATGAGTTTGAACATATGTACATTCTTGAACTTCGACACCGGAGATTCTTGAACATATGTAGAAAAGATCAATATATATACATATTTCAATTAAAAAACAAAGTGGAAAAAAATATGCGTTTGAATTCAACCAAGTATTCCAGTTATTACTTTTAAACGGTTATTGACCTACCTCAAAAACTTTATATTAACTCTTGGTTCTACCTTAAAGACAAAATATAAATATTTATGTAATCCGTCTCGACTCAAATATATCGTGACCGTATATATTTGCTTCTCTCCACGTATAATTGCACGCTTTAGGGATGAGTTTAGTGTCGAATTCGATTTCACTGTGTTTTTAGGTAGTAACGAAATTCGGGTGTTACAATTGTTATCCCCTTCTACCAGTTAGAGTTATCGTAACTTATGTTACTATTTCGTCGTCGTCCTTTTCGCTATCTAGCAGCGGCGCCTAGTTGCATCACTATTCATATTAAATTTTAATAAAGTAATTTCAACATGGATGTATAGGTGCTATCACAGTTGGGTTGGTGCCACCAAATAGTCCAGAAGAAACGGTTTTGTTGATAAAAAAAGGGGATGCAGTTCCACTTATAGCAGGGGTTGTTTCATGGTGGTTTAATGGTGGTGACACCGACGCAGTCATTGTATTCTTGGGTGATAGTAGCAAAGCCCTGATCCCTGGCCAATTCACATACTTTTTTGTGGCTGGAGTTCTGGGAATTCTAGCAGGATTTCGGCGTGATTTTGTTGGTAAAACCTTTGGTCTGGACGAAACGGAATCAGAAAATGTTGTAAACAGCCAACAAGGTGCATTGCTTGTTAAACTTGATCAAGGAATTAAGTTTCCAGAACCAAGTAAACACACCAAAAATAAGTTATACACTACCATTGATGATCCGTCGGGTGCGGTTGTTGTGAAAGGTGGTGGATTTATCAATTACTTGACAGAAAAGAAGTTGCCAATGCTAAGTGAGATTGGTCTAAGTGCAAAGTTTGTGAAGTTGGAGGGCAATGCTATGTTGGCACCAAGTTATGTAGCCGATGGATCAGTCCAGATATGTTATGTCGGTAAGGGCAGTGGTCGGATTAAGGTTGTGGGTAGTGAAGGAAAGCCTGCATTGGACAGTAAAGTCGAAGAAGGTGACTTATTTATTGTTCCTCAGTTCTTTGGTCTTGCAGGGATTGCAGATGATTGTGGAATGGAAGTTTTCTCTGTCGTAACTTCTTCAAAGTAAGTGGATCATATAAAACAATTGAGTCTTTGAAAAATTGAAACTTATTTGTTCCTAATGTCTAGTTTTACTTATTTTGTAGACCTGTTTTTGGACAACTAGCCGGAAATACATCAGTGTGGAAGGCATTGGCTCCTGTGGTTTTACAGGCGACTTTGAATGTTACTTCAGAATTCGAACAACTTTTCAAGTCGAAGAATTCAGAAAGTATCACAATTGTCCCTCCAAGTACATAGGTTTTGGGGGACAAGAGCAACGTCGAATAAAACCTACTA
Source organism: Ambrosia artemisiifolia (assembly GCA_032199755.1). Classification (NCBI taxonomy): domain Eukaryota; kingdom Viridiplantae; phylum Streptophyta; class Magnoliopsida; order Asterales; family Asteraceae; genus Ambrosia; species Ambrosia artemisiifolia. The sequence goes on from CM063514.1 coordinate 34,590,591, forward strand.
TGTATTTGTCTTTGATATTTTATGACTATACAATAAGCTGAGTGGTTGTGCTTATGTTGCTTCTATATTTATTTATGTGACTCGTTTGTAATCAATTATGTAAAACCGACAATACACCGTATGATATATTAATATATGTGATTTGTTTTTATTTTGTTAACTATAGTATCAAGGGAAAATGGGTTAGTTTCGCGATTATAGTCTATTGATATACTAGTTTGATGGTTTTGCGATGCATCACCTCATCAAATAAAGAGATAAGTTTATCTAACAGGGTGAATCGAATTGGAAGCCATCATGTCACATAAGAACACCAGCCTTCTCATATATCTTCTCATATTTTAGATGCGTAAATTGGGTGTCACTCTTTAAAAGGTCAAGATATTAAGTCTTGTGTTTGGCAATGGTGTAGAATTAAAATTAGAAGTAGAATAGAATCTAGATATTTTTTTTATAACTAACAAATTTATATTATACCAAGACAAAACAAGTTACATTTAGATGGTGGGTAAGCGGGAAACAAGCTGCGCCGCTATCCCCTTTTGAATCGCAAAGCGTATCCTGCTAAACACAAACCATTGGTTCTTAGGGCTCTGCAAGTCACTGTGGACCACCTTTTGCACTCGTTTCAGAAACCGTACTGTCTCAGGAGCTAGAGATCCAAATGTGTCAAAAGCAAACGGCAGGAACACATGTTGATTCTCTAAACTGGCTGCTTCGTGCTTAGCAACCTTCTTAGCTTCTGCCCTCAAAACTGTCTGCCCCGGTGCAAAACCGCTATCTTGATTACTTTAGAAAAAAAAATTAACGAACAAATTTAAGCACTAAATAGTTTAACAATAGACAATATCCAAAAGTGAAGTATATGATGACATGTTAAAAGCTGTCTTAGACTAAAAATAAAAAAATAAAAAATTCTTGAATGTTATGTATCACAGAGTGATCATCCACATGCTTAACTCCCTTTCTTCATTACTATTATATTAATGTAGAGGCCTATAAATAGAGCCACTGTATCTTACATTGAGACATCATAAGAAAACATTTCCCCCATTCTCTCATTACTTTATATATATTGCTAATAGGTTATAGTTGATATACAACATATTATCAGCACGACTTGCGTTATAGAGTTAAATCATATTATTGTATGTGTTGTTGCTTTTCACGACGAAAGACGAGTGCTCTCAAGCGAAATTATATATTTGCCATATAAAGTAAGGTAAGTATCTTAAATGTTCTGGAAGTGATTAAAGGATACATCCTAACTTGATACCATTTAGTATTTAAAATCGATGCATCGTCTAAATGGTTATCAAGTTTGCAACCTGAAGTTTGCTTGATTTATGGCTTAGCTAATAAGATAGCAAGCATATTATTCTAGATTGACATATTTAATAAATTCCCAAGATAATAATGATCATTGGAATAAGTGTTAAACTTCATATAGCTTATGTTCATACACATATTGCTTTCATTGAGATGATCACTAAAACGTCTACTATTGATTGCAATGTCAATGATCATGAATGCAAAAGTTCATGTTTACATTTGATTTTACATGCAGTAACATTTATTTACATCAAGTCAATACATGGTAATAGTTTCTCCCCATTATAGTTGGTTTTTGGTCAGGAACCAAATATTGCCCATCTAAGATTTTTGTTGTGCGACATATATTGAAATTGATCCACCACGACGCACGGAGGTGGGACCTTAAAAGGTGATTGGGAATATATGATGATTTATAAAGCCTTAAACAAGAGATTTATTTACATCTCAATTAATTGATATCCATCTCAATGGATTAACATTTCCAACATCAGGGGGGAGATAAAAGGCAGTTGGAAATAGAAATGAGTTAGAATGAAATATCATTGATCATCGTACTAAACAATGTGAACCAAAAGTTCAAAGGATAATTCATTCACAGAGATTAGCAAATTAATTACCAAACACATTAACTGACCTAAATATAATGAATAGCTAATCAAGTCACATATACCAACTGCTAATGCTCCATTTAAAATGAGCGTCCGAGAAGGACAATCATATGTTGGCAATAAGCCTATTGCACGCCTGAAGCGTGGTAGACTAGTCGATTTCAAAGAATAAAAATCTTCGAGAAACTAGAGCACGTAACAAAGATGGTCAAGTCGAGATTATAGTCAAAAGGTCTCCTGAAGAGATATTAGACATTATGGTTCCAGAAGAACCTCATGTACCTAAAAATAAAGAGATCTCATTATATAGTATCATGTCTACGAAATGTATGGAATCGGAATAAAATCAACGTCGTTATAAATTTTATGTAATGTAGCGCTTAAAATGAGGATCAAGATTTAAGATCTGCCTATGAATGAATACAAAGAAATGATTGGCCAAAATGGAAAGACGTAAATACGGCAGAGTTGAATTCTCTATTGAAAAGAAAAGTTTTGGACCAGTAGTCCATACAACAAAATTTGTAAAGCATATAGATACGAAAAGGTCTTTTATGCGAATCAACATTTGAAAAGAAAATGATACAAGGTTAAATTGGTGGCATAAGAATTTCGCAAGGACCCATAATTGATTATGAGGAGACGCATTCTCCAGTAGTGGATACAATGATTTTTCATTATGTTATTACTCTGGTAATGCAAAGAGAGAATTGAAATGCGTCTAATAAATATCATGATTTACTTGACACTGAAAGTTTACATGAAAATACCTGATGAAGGAGTTAATGTGTCAAAATCTTGTAACGTAAGTTCTCGAGAACGTATGATCAGAATAAATAGATTCAATTATGAATACGTTATGTTTGTTATATGATTGAATTAAATATAAGTGGAACTCCTCATGAGTATCCTAAAGCAACTGAGTGCTTAAAAGGTGATATGAACATCGTAGGATGTAATTATTGTGCACTAATACACCATAGGTAATAAAATGAACCTGGTGATTATGATACTTCAATGTATACGAACAGTACAATATATATTGGAAAAGTAGATGTTATTGTTTTTTCTAATTGAAGAGTGAATGCACTTGCGTAATTGGTCAAGAGGGAAAAGTCCTTGATGGATTGATGATGCCTGCAGCATTGATATCAATACCTTAATAAGTATTATGTAAAGGTAATATAATATGTATGGACTAAAATAAGGGGGTTGAGTGTTGTAAAACTCATGAGATATCCCGATAAAGAGCAACATAAGTTTGATTGTATTATCTAGCTTTTATCAAAAGTTCTCTCTTAAAAGTTCACTCGCAGTTTACAGTGATAATGCCTGAGCATTATCGAGAGACTCTGTAGAACTCTTAAAAGGGGGATTTTTGAAAGTCCTTCACATAGTGCACTTGTTGCTTGACCTACAATTTGAGTATATGTGTGATATGTTTACCAATCCATCAAAGTATATCTTGAAAAGAGGGTGGGGAATTTTACAATGGACATAGCTCATAATTAAAATGTATTAAAGATCGTCAAATTGCTTGATATGCAAAATTATTTGAATGAGAATTCTACACGAAATGGAAGTGAAACAATTGGTGATGAGTTCTTTGAATATGATATGGAAAAAGATATGCTAAATTATGAGGTTTAAGTGGCAAAACTCTTGAAGAGTGTGCTTACATACATGGAAGCAAGTCCATGACCGATTGTAAATGCAAGAGGCATAGAAACTAAAAGCACGTGAAATATGTTATATGAAGTTAACAATTTCTATGTACGAACTAAAATAGTCGAGCCAAACATAGTATAATCAACTGGGTAGTTATCTCGAAGAAAAGAGATATGAGTATGAGGTACTCGATCATGTGTTTTATCAATTCAACAATATCATGTTTATAAAAATTATAAGATATGTTGATGATATCATTATCTCGTGAAGATATGGTACGCAAGTTGAGCATTTATTTAAGGATATTCTTATATATCAATCAAACTACATTCAAAAGATGTTGGACATTTTAATATGTCAAAGTCCATCTCTAAAAAGTTTGATATTGTTAAATCATTTGGTATAAAACAAAGTATTCTTATCATAAATATTATTAGTCTATAAGTACCATATTTAAATGGAGTTGATACAATATTTCTTGCTAGTTATACATAACTTGATATATCATTAATTTCTTGAGTATATTAATAAGATGTAATTTATTTTTAGTGAGTAGACATTGAAATGGGTTAAAACAAATATATGGATGGACGGTATGAAAGATATGAGGTTGTATTTTACTAACCTGTAAAAAAAAAGGTTTGGTTAGTCTTATTGATGCAAGGAATGTAAAACAACACGGCCGTTGATCTTATACGAGAGGAGGCACTAGAAGTCTGACATGAAGACTTTGTTTAAAGAATTACACACATGAGAGCACGGACTAGAAGACTAAAATTAATATCATGCATCAAAGAAGAAAGACCCAAGCATATTTTACCAAAGTTATTTTCTACACATAATTTATAAAAGAATGGTGCTATTGTAGTCCAACAAATTCATTCTAGCAAAAAATTGGCAGACTTGTTTACTAAATTCGACTTCAACATTCACGGGATCGAAGTGTCAACTCAAGGAGCTTAAATCATCAGGGGGAGAATAATACACGCTGCACTCCTTTTCCCTTAGCTATGGTTTTATCCCACTGGGTTTTCCTAGCAAAGGTTTTTAATGAGGCATCATCACTAAGCGTATTTCATCATGTGGATAGTCAAGGGGGAGTGTTATGAATTACATTAATAGAGTGACCATCCACATGCTTAACTCCCTTTCTTCATTACTATTATATTAATGTAGAGGCCTATAAATAGAGCCATTGTATCTTACATTGAGACATCAATAAGAAAACATTTCCCTCATTCTCTCATTACTTTATATATATTGCTAATAGGTTATAGTTGATATACAACATTGAAAAACCTAGTTTCTATCAAAGTAAAATTAGTATTATATTGGACCTTCAGTGATAGAAAGTAATTAAAGTATTAAATTTGATTAAAATAACAAAGAGTGAATTTCTTTTTGAGTCCATTGTTAGTTGCTTTTAACTACTTGAGTACAACATTTTCATTTTTAACATTATGGAATCCTAGTGTTTAAAGTTTGTTATGATTTGAGTCCTAAAATCTAACTCCATCCAACTAATCCGTTAACTCACCCTCACGTGTAATACATGTGAGGGTAATTTAGTCAATTCAACCTTTTCTTTTCTCAATCTCTTTTAAACCCACACGCTGTTCCATTATACAGTCATAACCACAAACTTAATCCTTAAAATAAACACTAATGACTACACAATCAAACGTTCAAGCATGATAGATTTCACATTGTGGTCTCTTCGTGGTGCAGTGCATTTTGATCCGTATGACGAATATGGTAACTGTGACACCCGTCAATTTCCCAGGTCGAATCTGTACACTTACTAGCCGAGTCTTTATTTTTATTTGTCATTAGACATAATTTTATAGTCGTGTCCTCCAAAAGTCTAGAAAAGCCCATTTATGCCATTAGTGATCACTGGCTTCGCATGATTAACTTATCAACATGAACGTTGGTGGACTATTATTTAATAAATCAATTTAAGTGACAATGTAAAAGTGTATATATGTTCGCTTTTAGCTTAGATTATTAATGAGAAAACAACATGATAATCAACAAGACAATATTCAATAAACTTAGAAAGTTTTGAATACACATGTATGTATACATATAATTAGTTCAAAAAAAATATATAACTAAAACCCAAAAACTACATACATGCATAAGTGTGTATACACACACACGCATGTATTATACTAGGGAATCTAGCAAGTTAATCATCAAATCCTAAGTTTACATCTATCATTAATCAAATCAATAACACCTTTCTCTAATAAGGAAATTAACTTTAACAAACCTTAATCCAATACAAGTTCGACTTGCCACAATAAACCTCTTACAATCTTAAAGAAATTGGCCCACATTCTCTAAGAAATAATCATCTCAAGTCATGTCATTTAGATATGTAATTTCACTAAAGTGGCAATTTATTTTAATCAACCGTTACCCCATGCAAATTGATTAACCATAACTAGCCACCATCAAATCCCAAACATACATGCATGCGCGTATATGTATTGGAATGGAGAATTCAAGAAACATGCTTCCTCATGTCATGGAAACCTCCCATCAAAACAAGACTTAACCATTCACCAATTTGGAAATCAACTTTACAAAGTATCCAATCCATATAAATTGACCATCTCTTTTAATCCCAAACCCTTCCAAAATCGGTCACCATATCCCAAAGGAGATCCATCTCTAATCATCTCAATTAAGCCATGATATTACACCAAAGTAGCAACAACTTTTAAGCCACATTAATCTATAATGTTCAACTAACTACAATTAGGTCCTCATGATCCTTCAAATTGGCTCACACATCACCAAACTCAACAAATCATTAATCACATCTCAAAACCATAAAGTTTCACTAGAATAGTAACAATCTTTTAATCCACCATAACCCATAAGGTTTGACTAACTACAAATAACCCCTCATTTTGCTTCTCTATTTTCGACTCAAAGTAAAGAGAAAAGGGGAACCATCAATCATCAACAAAGCTAGATGTTTCACTAATATGGTAATTAACTTTGATCACCTCAACCCCAAGAAAAGTTGACCATCCTTAAAAACTATACCTTCCTAATCTCTCTCCCTGCTTCTAGTCGATATATATGGGAAAGCAAAGGATCAAGTCTCTTTTGTCTTCTACCATCACTAGCTTAGTGTTTTCTAACTACCAAGACTCTCTTACTCCCTCCTACCTCACGGCTAACTACCAAGACCACCTACCACCCACTTTCGAATCAAGAACCACCATCTCCAAGGAGATTAGAAGCTTGATCATGACTTGGACACTCAGAAATATCTTTTCTTTCTCGGCTCATGCGACACTAGTCTAGCTAGAGGTATAATCTAACTCAACTTTCTTTCATTTCCATACATTAGACTAATTAATAAAGTTCACCCAAGTTAAAATCTCACCACCAAAGTTTTAAAAACAAACTCTCATGTCTAAAGATACAAGAATACAATAAAACATTACAATTAAGCTTGATTATTGTGTAAATGTGTGTGTATGTAAATGAGAGTGTGAGGTGAATGTGTATAAATAGATAAGTGTGTGTGCGACTGCGGTATATATATATATGTGTATATATATATATGTATGTATGTAAATGAGAGTGTGATGTAAATGTGTATAAATAGCTAAGTGTATGTGTGTGCGTATGCCGTATTATATATATATATATATATATATATATATATATATATATATATGAATATGTGTGTATGTCGTAATATATACATGTAAGCGTGTATGTGTGTGAATACCGTATTATACATATATGTGTGCATGGTATGTGTGTGAGGTATATGTATATATGTATGTGTTGCGTGTGTAGTGTATGAATGTGTATCCATGTGTGATGTGTATGCGTAGGCGTGTATAGATAGTTAAATTATAGATGTGTGTGTTACCTATCCATAGGTGTAAATGAGCGAATATGTGTAAGGTGGTATGTATGTATGCATGTATGAGATATGAATTTTAACTATCATCTGCAAACGTATATTTATGGAATATTGATGAATATAATGATGAAAATATACACATATAATATGGAAAATAGGGACTTGGATATAATAAATCTAAGAATCATGACAAGTTAAACCATACCTTTTTCCAAGGATAAACATATTTAAACACTTTCATGAAATCAACGACGGTTCATTTTATTCACGATTTTTTCTAAGAAACAAGAATATTTAAAAACGATTTCTATGAGTTAGGTGAAGAACTTACGCGATAAAACCATCGAGTTTAGACCTAAGATGTCTTTTGTACATAGAAAACATGTAGGTCAGATGTTTAGTGTTTCAGGCTTTACTTTGCTAGCTTTTGCACGGACTTGAGGTGAGTTTCACGGCCCCTGTTTACTGTTTTCATATTTGGGGAAAAGCATGCAATATTTATTATGTTTACAGTGATTTCTTTTAGACCTTATGTGTGCATGAGACAATATGTTTAGAGATCTCATAAAGCCCTCGTGTTATTTCATATATTGTAACCATTAGCTATGGACTTAGCCATGGAACACTTGAATAGATCTATTGGGTTGTCATCCCCACTCTTGGTTAGTCGCTATAACTCGGATACAAACGATAAAAGAGTGCTAGTATTTCACATATGATGATACATTGTCTTTATTGTATGATGTGCGAGGCACAACTCGTCAAAGTTTGGTTATGGACTCATGTTGGTCACATTTTGTCATTTTCTTAGCGCTAGGCATTGATTTAGTCAATCACGGATTTCATTAACTTTACATTTTACAATGTTTTAAACCTGTGAACTCACCAACTTTATGTTGACAAATTTTTATGCATGTTTTTCAGGTAATTAATTTTCATGGACGGAACTTGGGGTATTTTAAAGCTTGCATCATGGGATACCATCTTTTCCGGGATTTTCTGTTTAATTCTCACCTACGTGGGATTTAAATATGAAATCTTGGATTTTAAACAATACATTTTGGGTGATGTAAACATTTAACAATTTGGTATCTAAACTTACATTTTTAATTTAGATTTTTTTCTTGAATATTGTGCTTGAACACCTTTCATGTTACATCTCGTGATTTTGCCTTGGCGGGGTGTGACACTAAGTGGCTGATTTCATATTTCTTAACCTAAATCCTGAAATTCTATACTAAACTAAATTCCACATTTTTTTGTTGATTTTAGTTGGTGAGCTAACATTGTTTAGCATCCAAGTTCTTCATGGAGGTGAGTTTGTGGAAAAACCTGTTCAATGATATGCAAATGGTAAAACAAACTATTTTGATAGGATAAACGCATATGAGTTTTTAGTGATGGAGTTTAATGCCATATTTAAGATGTTACATTATCAGATGATGAAGTTGTTTACCATCACTATAAGATTCCTAATAAAAGTTTGGAAGACGGTATTAGAGCCCTTGGGACTGATCAATTCATTGACATGTGTTAATATGTTCGTAGGATACAACTGATTGAGGTGTATGTTGAGCATTGGATTACAAAACTGGACACACATTCTTGTCACCAAAAGCTAGTTTAGTTGTAATTGAGGAGATTGATGATGTTGGACCACCATCTATAGGTAATGTTAATCCCAGATCAAAACCTAGACCTTGTTCAAGTAGAAGACAACTTGCACTCCCATGGTTAGATGTTGAGGATGTTAATGCTGCTAGTTTAGATGGAGATTGTCAAAATGGTACATATAAGGAAGTAGTAGATAATGATGTTAATGTTGATGGTGCAGAATATGGTGATGACCATGATGGTACATAATATGGTAATGATGTTAATGTTGATGGTAATGAATCCCAAAGTGATGATAAGTTAGTCTTTACTGATGAAGATGATTATGAAGATCCAGATTATAGAATGGACCATTAGGTATTGAAGAATCTGATGAGGATGATATGGTGCAAAATGGTAATAAGCATAAGAAGTGTAATGATAATGCAAACCAAGTTGATGATGATTACATAGTTGACAAGGACAATGAGATTCAAGAATATGAACCAGACATGGAATCTTTTAAACTAGAAATTGGAACTGAATATGATAATGATGAAGAACAATTTGATGGCACAAAAATTGATCTGGAAGATTTTGATAGTCCAGATGATGATGAAAATGACCCTCCACTAAATAAAGGTTTGAAGAAATTAAGAAAGAAGCACAAGGGGCTAAAGGGTGTGAGTGTTCCATTCTATTTAGGTCAGTGTTTTAGAGACAAGGAAGAAATAAAATTGTTAGTGAAGAAGCATGCTTTAGAGAGTAAAAGGTAGCTTGTGATAAGGAACAATGATAAAAGCAGATTTCGTGTGGTATGTCATGGAATAAATCCAGATTTAAATAGTATGCAAGGGCAAATTGGGAACTTAAGTGAATTTTGTGGGCCGACCAAAAAGCAGGGGATCGAATCTTCAAACAGTGGGTCAAAAACATTAAATAAACCAACTAACACCACCAAAAGCAACAACACCAAGATAAGGTTCCCAAAACCCACATGTCATTGGGTCTAGCATGTATCCAAAGCTAAACCTACTTCCCCTTGGTGTGTTAAAACATTCTTTGATAATCATAACTGTCTTCAAACACGACAAGTTAGACTAATACTGTAAGTACTGTTGCAAGAGAAGCGGAACTGATCTTAGATGGGAACCCTACAATTCCATTGTCATCCCTTCAAGATCAATTACAGAAAAAAAAATCAGATGCATAGCAGCTTACAAAAGACATTTAGGGCAAAGGTTATGGCTATTAATAAGATGGAAGATGATTTCAAAGACCCAGTATTCAATGTTAAGGGATTATTGTGAAGAGTTACTAAGGTCCAACCCTGGTACAACTGTAAAAATTAACGTTGAATGAGAGTTTAACCCGACCACTCCAACAAGGCAATTCAAAAGAATATACATCTATTTAGGTGCATTGAAAGCATGATTCAAATTTTTAGGTAGGAATCTTTTAGGGTTAGATATGTGTTTTATGAAGGGTCCATTCCCTGGACAAGTTCTAATGGATGTACGTATTGATGGAAACAATGACATATATCCTGTTGCATACTCTATAGTAAAGGCTGAGACCACCAAATCATGGAGTTAGATCTTGGAGAATTTTGGAGATGGTCTAGATCTTGGTGTTGAATCTTATTTCACTTTTATCAATGAAAGACAAAAGGTAAGTGTTATGCAATAAATTGTTATATAGGTTAAGAAAATTGCTATTAATTGTTACTAAGATGTTTATATTATATGGTCTAATACCCGCACTATCAAAGGTGTTTCCCCTTACTAAGCATAGGTATTATTTGAGACACATCGATAAAAACATGAAGCCAACATGGAGAGACAATTTGTTTTAAGAAATGTTATGGGATTGTGCTTGTGCAACTACAATACCACAATTCAATAGGAATATGCAGGCTATAAAAATGGTAGATGTTAAGCTTTATGAGTGGTTATCAAACACTCCACCTAAAAGTTGGGCTAGGTCACATTTCACTAATATGTGGTTGATGTCGTGGGGTTTTAGCAAAACCTAAACTTCTTTTCTTTAAAACGGCCAAGTCCCGGAGGATGTGCCAAAAGATTTGGTGAAAAGAAAATTAAGTTGGAAAACAGTGGTACGATTTCAAGTTTTAAATTTATAAACTAAAACAATAGTTGCTCAACGTTCTAGACCCTACACAACAGGCAAGTGTATCTATCGTGAGTAGTATAGAAATGTGCAAGTAGCGAGTATTGAATCCAAGGACACGATTTTTACTACTCAGCTTCCTAAAAATTACTAAAAGAGTTCTTTAAATTGCAAGAAGAACAGTAGAAGAGAGATGTAAACTGTGAGAGAAATCAATAACAAAACAAAGGTGTTGCTTCGGGGTCAGATGGAGCCTGGTATGAATAAATAGTAGACTTTTATTAAAGTGGTGTGTTTAAGTTGCGCACTTGTGCTTAACTTTGACTTGCATTAACACATTCTCTAGAGGTGACTGTTTTCGCATAAATGTATAAACGACTTGTGTTCTTAAGGTTTTTATGAGGGTCTCCCAAACTGGGTAGCTCACCTCTCAACAATGAAAAGAAAGTAACTCGAGACTGTGTCGACCCAACCCCGAATTACCCACTCCCCAGTGCTGCGATATAAACATCTAACTATTTTAAACTTTTATGAATAACGTGCCGGTGGCCGGAGCATTACCGAACAAATTACCACTTAATATCATAGAGGAGTCATGACTAACCAGAACACGTGCATCCTATACTTGATTTAATTAATTTATCAAAAAGTGAGTGGTCTATTACTAATTGTGTGGCAATATAGTAATGAAAGAAAATAAAGACCATTTTCTTTCAACACGGGTTCACCAATCCTTGATTTGCGCCAAAGCTTTCACATGGACAATGAAGCCAAGAAGCACAATCTAGTCTTGGCTTATCACCCGGACCGAGTATAAAGACCGTACCGACCCTAAATGAGATCTTGATAGTAGAGGATTAAGCCACTAAGTGTGTGTATTTCTACCCACAAATGGGTAATCACTACTCGCGGGATTAGGTTATCTCACAAGTGCATGGGTTATTACACACCATGGGTACACTCATGAGTCCTCCCACTTCCTATCAAGACACCCACAAGACCAAAGACTAAGTGATTTATTAATTAACTCATTAAAAAAAGTTTAGAATAACAAGAATTATTAAGAACACAAAACACCACTTTTAAATAAAAGATAAACTATCTAATTCATACCAAGTTTCCATCATCATCCAAGCAATACCAACAAAAATCTATCCTAGCATGGTTGATACAACAAGCTCACAAAGTTGGGTTTGTGTACAAGACATGGTGAAGGATTGTATGAAGATTTCTAGTGGTTTGGTGATTTCAGGTTGTTTCTCTCTTGAATGTGGTGTTTATGGAGTTATCCCAGGCTTCAAAGGACACCTACAATCCTCAAAGAGGGCAGGAACTTCATGGAGAAGTGTTGGTTTTCGAAGTGGGAAGGGATGCCCAAAATGTGGAGTGGAGGCCTCTATTTATAGGCAAATCAGACCAAGCACGGCCGTGCTTAGGGGTGTGGCACGCCCATGCTCAACAGCAGGTACTATTGCAGAGTCCTTTCGCGCATTATTCCCCTGCAGGCATTGCACGCCCGTGCCATGGGTGTGGGCACGCCCGTGCTAGCTGGTACAAATAACCATCTTGTCAGTTTGGTTGGGTGCAAGCCTTGGAGAACACGTTTCAAGGAGCACGACCGTGCACATTGATGTGGCACGCCCGTGCTGTGCCTAAAAGCTGACTTTTGGTCTTTGTTGACTTGGAAATGTTGACTTGTTGACCCGGGACAGTTGCAAGACCGTGCACGGCCGTGCTGCAGCTGGCAGAGCTTCAAATATTCAATTCTTTGTCTGTTAGTGCTATTTTATGCCGTTTTTCACTTCTTTTCACCTCCTGACCTCTGATCCTTCAATTATCAACAAAAAGACATAAATCATGACAAAGCCGAGATAAAAGGCCGACTTTGAGTGTAAGATAAGTGAGAATATGTGTGGAAAACATGTCAATTTCTCGGCACATCAATACACCACACACTTGAGCTTTTGCTTATTCTCAAGCAAATTGAACCTTAGGCAATTTTTCTTGTGATAAAAACTGTAAGTTTAACTCGATGTGCCGAGCTCAACTTACCTCCTAAGAGTCTCGCTTAATAAACTCTCGGGATTTCGGGCTTGGTTTGTGGTAAGACTACTTAAAACAATTCCTAAGGCGTCCCTTTTTCCTTTTTACTCACTTCTCTCATTCACTCGAGTTTTATTTGAGGGTGAACACTCAAATTCCACCTAATGGAAGACACGAATCATAGGCTTGTATGCAAATCGAAACTCCACCACTTTTGTTGAAGTGATGCGTGTGAATCAAAAGGACTTTTGAAGGGTTAGTTTAGTGAGGTAATGGAAGATAGGGTTGGAATGGAGTCTACCACCATGACTAACTTCAGGTTCTGTGCTTGAGGTGTTTGCTGGAATCTTGCTGATCTTCTAAGTTGGCTTTGTTGTTCTTTCCTTGGACTTCATAGCTCGACTGTGGCCTAATCTCATGAATCGTTTGATGCGAGGGCTGCCTAATAGCCTCCCTCCACTAGGCTGGGTTGACTACCTGGTCTCTTTAGAAAGTTTCGCAAAACTTTTCTTTTGAAGCTCTCTTGATTCCTTAAGCTCCGAAACATCTTTATTCACACATTTTTTTTACGAGTATAACAGGTTACACTTGATGTTTGCCGGATGATTATTGAAACTTGGTATGCTCTTTTGATGGCTTTCTCTTGTAGCCTTTTCATGATCAAGATTTTGGATTCTTGATGTGCGGCTTATGCTTCAAAGTCCCAAAATTGCCAAAGAGCTTTCTCAACACCTCAACACTTCCTTGGTTTCGTCATGACGGGGGCTAAATGGATGAAACGAAATGAAAAGGCTAAGGCTCAAGGATGGGTGGCTAGGGGAGGGGAAAATATATGGAAGGCCAATGGTAACGGAACGGGTAAGTCCTAAATGCCTAGATCATTTTCACACACTCACCTCTGATGTGGTATTGTAATGCATAAGTCACGCAATTTCTAATCGTGTCATGCCAAAGGGGAATATCTCTCAAAACAAATTAACAAGCATGTGTAGTATATATAGGTAATGGTATGCTCGATAAGGCTCAATAGTACTCACATGTAGGGGTAGGGGTTATTTAAGGAATCGGGAACACCTTAGATGGCTCTTTTGACTACCAACAACCTCCCTAATCTCCCACAAAATCGTTGGGCGGACTCAAAGGGTTTGAAAATATTTTTGTTTCCAAAAACACTTAAAAACTTTGCCTTCTTAGTTACGGTTTGCCGACTGCTTTGAGATGTTTTAAAGTTTGCAAAAATTTTAAACACCTAACACTTAATTCTTTTACACACTTTTTAAATTATTATTTGTGATACGTGTGCTCAAAGAAAATAAGCGGGCATGTCAAAAAGAACAAGTATCTCCCCTTTTTGTTATCCAACGGTTCGCGTGCGGTCGATCCCCGCAGCTATCTCAACACGAATGCTTCCTTAAGAGAAATCACTTGGCACGATTTCAACAATTTATTAGTAACGAAAATAAAAGCTAAATAAAATAAAAGACAAGCTACTGGTCCTAATGCCGAGAGGGCATACCTGGGTGATAGAAAGTATCAAGAGTGAACGATCATACCTGATGGTTCTTGACCAACTCTTCTACCGTATGCACCAACCTCTCAACTTATTCCTTCTAAGCTACTGATCCGGGCTGCCGCCATGGTAGCGCCACATTTTACTTCTTTGGCTGGACAAAACGCGTGATGCTCAGACTGCTTCTTTCCTTGCCTCTAGGAAATTGATGGTGTTTATCTTTCGTCCATTTATTTTTCTTCCTCCATTCCTCTGACGGCTGTCCCAGTACTCGTCTATCCACTTGGTGTTGTCAAGCCCTACTGTGAATTCTTCTGGTGGTGTTATTGCTGCACCTTTGGTTTTCTTCAATTGATAATCTAATTGTTTATCAATGAAGTTGGCCACGTCAAATGGGTCGTCAGACACATATTCTTTTCCACTGGCTATGTAGTGCAGTTTATGGTTCCCAACTCGAAGCGTAAGAATCCCGTCACTCATATCTATAGTAGCTCAAGCGGTAGCTAGAAACAGTCGACCGAGAATAATAGGAACATTACTCTCGCCCATGTTGAGGATGACAAAGTCGACAGGGAAGACGATTTTTCCTACTTTGATAAGCAGGTTTTCGACAACCCCCTCTGGTTTAAGGGTGAGCAAGAAGCGGTTCCGAACCGCGAAAACCATGAAACCGACCACCGCTAGAACCGAACCGAATTAATGTTATCGGTTCAAGTTCTCATATTTTGGCAAAATCGGTTCGCGGTTCGGTTCCGGTTAAAACCGACAGGTACAGTTAAGAACCGTTAGAACCGTTTAATTTGAATTAAAGTAAATATTTAAAGATTGCATGTTGTTGTTGTCTTGGTCTTCAATTATTCAATTTTCTTCTCCAAAGTCACATTCCAACTCCAATCATCATACGAGTTTTTCTCTTCCAATCTTAAGTCAGGTTTGTTTTTTTTCTTCTTCCTCTATTACAATACTTATCTTTGATTACTCATTTACTGATTTACTCTATTCCATCATCGTATTTATGCACTCTATTTTTCTTTCGCATCAAACCCGAGTTTAATATTTTAACAGAGTGGATCATACAAAAAATGTTTCGGGTGATAAGAATGATGAAAACGAAAACACTAATGAAACGAAAACCAGGAATCAAAAAAGTGACAACAAGAAAAATGAAGCTCATAGGTGATTGGTGAATGTTGGAAACATTTTGATGAATTTTATGATGAGGATGGCAATTGAAAGGGAAGATGCAGATACTATGAAAAAGAATTGAATGTTGCAATTGATGTTTTGGTTGGTTTAATTGTTAGTTTTAGGATTTTGATGACAACCGGTTCCGGCCTAGAACCGTTTCATGAGAACCGTTTCACCCGGCTCGGAGCCGAACCGTTTAGTAATTATCGGTTCCGGTTCTCATATTTTGGAATAAACGTTTCCCGGGTCGGTCCGGTTCGGTTCGGTCCGGTTCTGAACCGTTGCACAGCCCTACTTAGGTTTCTTTATAGTACCATCTGTCAACTCGATCATAGCTATCAAAGGTCGTGGGTTGCCTAAGTTGAGTTGCTTGTAGAGATAAGTGGGCATAACGTTCACACTTGCACCAAGATCAGCTAAGGCATAATTCGTAGGCAAGTTACCTATAGAGCATGGTAGAGAAAACTTCCCTGGGTCGGTAAGCTTTGGTGGGAGACTTTGCTGGAGCAGTGCTCCGCACTCCAGTGCGTTACCCTTGGTTGCTGCCTCGAGGTTTCTTTTGTTGCTCAAGAAGTCTTTCAGGAATTTTGAATATTTGGGCATTTGCTAGATGACTTCTATAAAAGGGAAGTTGACATGGATTTGACTTAGGAGTTTAGTGAACTTCTAGTACTGCTCGTCCGTCTTTTGTCTCATCAAACGTCTGGGATAAGGTATGTTAGGTCGATATTCCCTCCGTACCGTCTTTGCTGGTGCTTCTTGTGGTGGAGCAACTGGAGGATTATGGTTGGGAATAGTTATGGTTGGAGCGGGTTCAATTGTGGGTGGGTTGGGTGGTGCAACTTCTCCATCGGCAGGTACCGCTGGTTCGGGATAAACGCGGATGCTTCGAAGAGTAATGGCACTCACATTGGCCTTCGGGTTGGTTTCAGTGTTGCTTGGAAGGCTTCAAATGGGTCTTTCTACTAGCGACTTGGCCATTACGCCCAATTGTACTTCCAGGTTCCCGATGGTAGACTCGAGTCCTTGAAGATTCTTGTCAGAGTTGTTGAACTTCTCGTCCATTCATGCTGCTGATCGGGCTTCGAGTTTTGCGAGTCTTTCATCCACAGATGGATAACCGTTGTTTTGAGGGCGCTGCTGGTTGTTTTGTTGACTGAATCCGGGTGGTTGCATGGTGTTGTTGTTGTTTTTCCACCCGAAGTTTGTATGATCACGCCAGCCAGGATTATAGGTATTGGTGTAAGGATTGTTTGGCGGGCGGTTTGTACCAATGAAGTCAACTTGTTCCACGGTGGCCTGAGGAAGATTCTCGTCTTGCGGCTGCAACTCTGCTGCGGTGATGGCGTTGACTTGTGCCTTGCTCAGTTGGTTGAGTCGAGTTGATAGCGCCTCAATTTGAGCTTGGAACAAAGTGGTGGAATCGATCTGATAGAGGCCGGTCTTTGATGGCCGACTTCGAGGGCTGTACCACTGATAACTGTTGACTGCAATTTCTTCAATGAGATCATAAGCTTCCTGCGGTCTCTTGTTCCCGAAAATTCCTCCTGCGGTCGCGTCAAGTGTCTGCCTTGCTTGGTTTGTCAACCCATTGTAGAAGGATGAAACTTGTAACCAAATTTCGAGTCCATGATGGGGGCATTTCCTCAGTGTAACATTTGTACTTCTTATATTTTCAATTCTAGTCCTTGTATTCTTGTGTTTTTCCATTTTACCCCCTTGTAATCCCGAGCTTATGATCAATGGAAAATATTTTGTCAATTGCATTTATTTATAACCTATGTTACATATTCTATAAAACTCTAACATTATACTCTACGCTTAAAAACGGAATTCTAATCCTTTGTTCATCCCAAATATCCCTCAAACACTCTCAAATTCTCAAGGTTTTCTCAAAGAACTTCCTGATTCACAACAGTAAGTTCTTGAGCTTAAACCTCTATCTTTCCTATTGTTTTTCTTCTTCTTTTCTACCCAAAACTCCTTGGAGAAACCTCTTGGACCTATCCCTTGCTTCTCCATAGAAGTATATCATGGATAGAGCACCAAAAAGATGCCTCAAAGGTGTTTAGTTTTCATTGTTCTTTATGTTCTAGGATCCTTGTTGTAGAGAATACCAACCAAGTCCACCAACAATCCAATGTTAGATTGATTTGTGCTATGGTTATGGTTGACAAAGGAGAGCCAAGGCTCATCCAAACAAGTCAACATACTCTACTTAAACCTCCTAGTTATATTATGTATTATTATAAGTGTACTTTCAATCTTTTATTCTTATACTCTAATAACAACTTCTTGGAAGGTTTGTGGTTACACCCTACCTTACCAACTCTTTTGACCCTTCTTGTGATATGGATTAATCCACACTAGAAAGGGGAAATCCCTTGTCCAAGACCCAAGTTTATTCCATAAGCGAAGAGGTCACGACATGAATATATTCTATTGGATTCACATTTCTAACCTTCATACCATTCGAATTATCTTATGATAATTTCGTGCTTGGTCTAACATCAAACTCATGACCATCCGAATTGCCCTAAAGGCAATTTGTGCTTTGGTTTGCCTAAAAGGCTTGCTTGACTCTCTTGAATCTATATCTAAAACTCGAACCTAAGACTCCTTCATTCTAAATTCTAGTTAATCGGAGCTAAGGACCTATTCTTCCAAGACCCATCTTTGGGAATCTTGTTAACGCACCCTAAGGTGAGTTCATACTTGTCCCCTTTTCTTTTATCACTTTAGGACTTAACATGTATCATTATGCAAATACACTAGATGATTTCATATTCACATGCTCAATCTACCAAATATGCTTGTATGCTATTGTCATGCTAAAATTCTAAGATACAAATGCCCTAGCATAATTCATTAACTATTTTTAGCCCAACTTAACATGTATAGCGCTATAGGAGTAGCACACCGCCCCCTTTATGGGTCATTGTTAAGTTTTAACGACCTAACACGCTAGTGTTAGGTAAACGTAGTGGGACACTTGGGATTGATTTATGCCTTTTGTATGATTCTATGTATGCAAAGCTATAGCATGATGATTTGAGTATAACATTTTAAATACCATGTACGTAAACCAAAACTAGTATGCTCACCAATGCTTTATGTGTTGACGGATATTCTTGATGTTGTACTTCTTTTTATTTGAGACAATTTGTATTTCCCATTTTAGACTTATTTATGCAATGAATGAAATTTATCTTTAAATTATTTGTCACAATTCTAGTGTCATGAAGTCTTTGAACAATCTATCACAAGTCGCGCCTTGATGTATTCCGCTATCGGTTGGGGTGTGACAGATTGGTGTTAGAGCCATGACTATAGGGAATTAGGAAAAATTACCATGTTTGACCTAGACTATAGTTAGGAACCTTATTGACCATTCTTTATAATGCTAAGTATACTTGTTCTCCCTAAATTACTTCTACTCCATTCTTTTGGTCTATAAAATTACCTTCCTTATGGTGGATTTTTCTACACTCGAAGACGCTCTTTATACTACAAATAAAAGGAAATCACCGAAATAGGCGTGAAACCCTAACTTTGGTGACAACTTTCAATCCACGTTATTCTTTTTGTGTTTTTGAAACTACACCAAGATAGGCGTGAATTCCTTACCTTGGTGGAAATTTCACAACTTCTCGTGCTAGTGGAAACTTACCAATTGAGTATTGGAATTAATTTTCCTACCTCGTTGGACAAGTGCAAAAACCACACTCAAGAAACGATACCGCTAAGATAGGAGTGAAATCCACAACTTAGCGATTAGTTTCAATCCTTGATTTTTTTTCTTTTCGATCTCGCCAAAGTCTCAAATTTACTAATGACAAGGAACATGTAGTAACCGGAAGGGTGAATACCGTTAACTGAAAGTTTCAGCGAGAGTATTTCCACCTATTAGGCCAAAGCATGTTTCTAATCTCAAAGGTAAATTCGAATCACTTTGGTTAGTCTTAGTTACGTTCCGGAACACTCCAATTGTTTTTTTTAAAACAAGCCTCTCTTTTTATGTTAATACTACTTTTAATGTTGTTTTCATGCTATATTTTTGTTATATATTTGATTTACTTACTCGCTTACGATCTCAAGACTCGCATTTCAAGCTACTCTTGCAATCTCCAAACAATACTAATAATCGCAAACCAACATAAATCAAAAATCCTTTATGTTAACTAAGTGCACTATACTTGCTTATACTTATGTGTTATGCTTTATGAACAATGTGAAACTTCATGCTACTTGAACTACTTGACATTATGTGTTTTATATTCTAAATACAGTGCTAAAAACGAAACAAAATGCAATCTTTATACAAACAAACCATTGATCAAAGCTCATAATCCTTTTGTTTATTCTTTAGATGTCTTCCATGTCAAACCGAATGAACTCAAGGCAAAGCACCAATAAGAAAATGCTATCTTTCATGGCCAAGAAAATGGCCAAGGTCATACCCGATGTGGTTAGTAAGATCCAAGCCTCCGCAAGCCCACATGGTTCTGTTGACTCAAAAGCTGAATCCTCCAAAACTACCTCCTTCACCCTTAAGCAATTTAACCTACATCGACCTGACTCTTTCACGGGAAACGATGGTGCTACCGCTATGCTCGAATGGTTCGACCACATCGAGCTAGTTTTCATCAATAGCGAATGCCCCGAGGATCTCCGCACTCATCATGCCACTAGTGTCTTCAAATCAAGGGCACTCGAGTGGTGGAAAAGCGAGAGAGCCACCCGTGGAAACGAAGTCGCTTTAGCTCTACCATGGGAGGAATTCAAGCAACTCACGATTGAGGAGTTCTGCCCCGCTCAAGAGATTGAGTGACTTGAAGAAGAGTTTTGGAAGCGCAAGCAAAATAGTGGTGACAACCCCTCCTATACCAATCGTTTCAAGCAACTCCTTGTCCTTGTACCTCACCAATTCAACACCACTAAAAGAGTCACAGCTAAGTATCTCAAAGGCCTCCCAACGAGTGTTCGTGACATCGTTGAAGGAGCCGAACCAACAACCCTAAAAAAAGCCATCCGTTTAGCTTCCAAAATCTCCAATAACCAAGTGAAAGATGGAACCTTAACTATCCCAAGCACCATCAAAATCGTCAACCAAACCACCACTATTCCCACCGAGAGGCCAAAGGAAACCAAAACCCCATCGGCCAACAGCAATAACCGAAAACGCAAGTCTCGAAACCAAAACTATGCCGTTACCACTCCATCAACCGAAGCTCAAGCCCCAGCTCCTCTTAACCAAGTGCCTGCCAAGAAACCTTACACCGGACCATTTCCAAAGTGTAGAACATGCCAATTTCACCACCCAACACTCACTGCTTGTCGCCTTTGCACAAACTGTAACCGCTATGGACACTTTGTCCAAAATTTCAAGGTTGGCCCTAGAACCAAAAACAACTAACCCTAAACAGCCAACCAACCTCCTCTAGCCATCGGAAATGGCCGTGTGATGACTCAAAGAATTAACATATAAAACAGGCATAAACAGTCCCAAAATGGGTCACAATTAGGCTTACATTAGTTATAATTGATGCTTAATTCGTTCCTATTTGATTATCTTAGGAAACTGGAGCTCCAAGACAGAAACAGAGGATTTCCAGGTAAAAACATGCAAAAACTATAGATTCCTGAAGATACCAAACTTCAAGCCTGTTCCCTGTATGTTCAGAAGACAAATCCGGGGCTTAACCAATGCTAAAATCAGTCCCGGAATGACTTTGCACGCCCACGCTCACCTGCACGAAGGCCCTGCACGCGAAAAGACAACGCAGGAAACTTGGAGGGCAAGAAAACAAAGACTGAAGAACATGCACAGCCGTGCCATTTCATGGTGCACGTCTGTGCCAGACATATCAGGACAGACAGACTCTGCCATGCAGCAACAGTACATACGTATAACTGCAAGCAAGCCCTCGACACTATGATGCACGCCTGTGCAAGCCCTGGGAGGCCTATAAATAGCAAGCTACCCCTCACCATTTGTTCATCCCTTCTTGTGCTTTCTTAGGCCGAACTCCAAGCTTCTTCCAGAGATCTTGGGGTCTTGTGGGAGGCCTTCTGGCCATCCTAACATCCCTCAATGGTTAGGCTTCATCCTACCTTGATCGGTCTAGCCAAGAAGAGGATCGTAGAGTAGTTATGTAATAATATCAAGGGTCGTGAGAATCAAGAGAGCTACATAGCACTTGAAGATGAAGAGCTTGTCTATGAGCAGCCATGTTCTTGTGTTGATCATGTCATATGGTTGAATCTTTCTATTATCATGAACCCACTTGATTTGTAGATTTTTATTATTAGTAGAAGTAGTAGTTTATTTTTAGTTATTTGTGGTGTCCTCTTCTTCTAATCCTTATTTGTTTATCTTTGTGACAGGTTGCTTTGATGATAACTTGAACCTAAAATCAATAATTAACTTACTAGGAGAACTCATGAGTGTACCCGTAGTATGTCAAAACCCACGCACTTGTGCGCCCATCCGAAAACATAATAATTGATTACCTTAACCAATAACTAGAGGTTTAATCAGCTTCTGGTAGTCCCGACTAGATCTAAGGCAAGGAACCGGTAGTGAGACAAATCCCTCGGGCTTCTGATATCCGAACTGGGTTCTAAGCAATGGCTTCTAAAGTGGACCAGATCTGAGTGACACATTTCTGGTTCATACCAGATGACTGAGTGATCTTCTTGACACTGGGAGGATTCCCTGCGGGCGCACCAGTGATCATTTGTATCATACGCCTTTAGGATTATGTTCCACCTTTGTAAAGTATTTCATTCAATTCGGGAGGCTAAGGGTTGGGTAATTAAGTTATCATTAATGCAACCAACTTAATATTTAATTGATCACTAAATGTTAAGGTCACAATAAAGATAAATAGATAATGGATTCATTATCTAGTTCTTGTTAGTACAACGCCGTTAACCAATGGGGGGACGGTCTCCGGATACCAATTGTAAGAGAGATCCATCGACCTAGTTCGTTAACCAATGGGGATTCGTTGTTGGCCTACTCGGGAAGACCCTAAGGCGAGACCCTTCGGTACGGAACGCGAGAGCTAAGACGAGGTGTACGGTGTTCTAGGTCGGAAGTGAAGCCTCCGCTTTAAGAAGAAGACGAAATAGAAGACCAGATACTTGACCGCGGTTTGAGGAGCCCGCTATACGCGAGGCCCTGGCGGAGACCCCAGGTGGACGCACGCTGGAGAGGTTCAGCATTCTACGCAAGTAGTAGCCTCCGCTTCTCTATAAAAGAGTCAACATTTCAAGATTCCTCTCGTCTTCCTCACAAAACTAACTAACTTAAATTATTAATTCTAATAATAAACTTAACTATTAAATCAATGGCCCCGAGATATGCATAATTTTATCTTTTCTTTTCTAAAACCAAAACCTTTGTCAAAACTATTTTTAAAGAACCCCTCCGTTTTATTTTTCTTTTAAAACCCGATCAGTGATTTGATTTAATGTTGAGTAGGGGAAAGTGTGATCCTTGGGGATAGGATACTCAATACTTACCAAGAAACTATACTATGCACGTTAGGTTCTCTGCCTATGTGTTGGTTTTAGTTTCAAAAGTGAATATTGTTTACTTTATAAATTTAAAACTTTGTAAAATCGGTTTAGTAAAAATCAGTCGTTTATCCCAAACCAAAGTTTCAGAATTAAAACATCAAAGTTTTTGGCACCGGAAAATGATATCTTTTATTTTGCAAAAACCACACACATAACCGTGCATGTTTCAGGTGTGGTGATCCTAACCATTTTGCTCCTTAATGTACTCGCAACAACCCAGCTCAGGCTCAAAATCAACCACCACGGGGTCGCGCTTTCAACCTCATTGCGGCCCAAGCTCAAAATGAAAATGATGTTGTGAACGGTACGTTCCTTGTTAATGGATCTTATGCTTCTGTACTCTTTGATACTGGTGAGGTTAAGAGTTTTGTCTCTCTAGAATTTGAACCTCTACTTGCTTGTGCACTATCTAAATTATCGGAACCTTTCACTGTTGAAGTTGCAAATGGTGAACCCGTCTCTATTGACTTCATTGTCAAAAACTGCACTTTAAACCTTAATGATCACGCTTTCAAAATAGATCTAAATCCAATGCAATTGGGAAGCTTTGACATCATAGTAGGCATGGATTGGCTTGCAAAACATCGTGCCGAAGTTGTTTGTTTAGAAATATTTATCCATATACCACTTCCTAGCGGTGACACTTTACAAATCTATGGTGAGAAACCCTCAAAAGGACTCAAGCTCATGTCTTGTACCAAAGCTCGAAAGTATCTCCGAAAGGAATATGTTGCATTTTTGGCTCATGTGGTAACAACCGAAGACAAGGAAAATGGCATAAAGGATATACCTGTCGTTTGTGACTTTCCCGAAGTCTTTCCCAAAGATCTACCCGGTCTTCCTCCCACTCGTTCTGTTGAATTTCGTATTGATCTCATACCCGGTGCTACACCCGTTGCAAAAGCCCCATATCGTCTTGCACCTTCCGAAATGCAAGAACTTGCTAGTCAACTCCAAGAATTGCTCGAAAAAGGCTTCATAAGTCCGAGTACTTCTCCATGGGGTGCTCCTGTTTTGTTTGTTAAAAAGGACGGATCTTTTCATATGTGTATCGATTATCGTGAGCTTAACAAGCTTACTATAAAAAATTGATACCCTCTTCCACGCATTGATGATCTCTTTGACCAGCTCCAAGGAGCTACTTGTTTCTCAAAAATTAATCTTTGTTCGGGATACCATCAACTCCAAATCCACGAGGAAGATATTCCAAAAACCGCCTTTTGCACGAGATATGGTCACTACGAGTTCATGGTGATGCCTTTTGGTTTAACCAATGCACCTGCAGTGTTCATGGACCTAATGAATCGTGTGTGTAAACCTTATTTGGATCGTTTTGTGATTGTGTTTATTGATGACATTTTGATCTATTCCAAATCCGAAGCCGACCATAAACAACATCTCCGTTTGATTTTAGAACTCTTACAAGCCGAACGACTTCATGCCAAGTTCTCTAAATGTGAATTTTGGTTAAAAGAAGTTCAATTCCTTAGGCACATTGTAAATGAAAAAGGTATTCATGTTGATCCTGCCAAAATCGAAGCTGTCAAGAATTGGATTGCACCAAAATCTCCTACCGAAGTACGTTCTTTTCTAGGATTGGCGGGATACTACCGTCGATTCATCTCCAACTTCTCCAAAATTGCTACACCTCTCACTGCTTTGACACAAAAGTCCAAACCTTTTATTTGGGGTCCTAAACAAGAAGAAGCCTTTCAAACCCTCAAGAACATGCTTTGTGATGCTCCTATTCTAGCTCTTCCCGGGGGGAATGATGATTTCGTGGTTTATTGTGATGCATCGAATCAAGGTCTTGGTTGCGTTCTTATGCAACGAGGCAAAGTCATCGCCTATGCATCAAGGCAACTCAAAATCCACGAGAAAAACTACACCACCCACGATCTCGAACTTGGTGCCGTTGTTTTTGCCCTAAAAATCTGGAGACACTATCTTTATGGTACAAAATGTGTTGTTTTTATCGACCACAAAAGCCTCCAACACATTTTCAATCAAAAAGATCTTAACATGCGACAACGACGATGGGTCGAATTGTTAAACGACTATGACTGCGAAATTCGCTATCATTCTAGTAAAGCGAACGTAGTAGCTGATGCTCTTAGTCGAAAGGGTCACGCAGTTCTGTGCAACATCCGAGAAACCGACCGTCTTCGTAGCTCTCAGTTTCAAAATGATATCTTTAATCGTATTCGAGATGCTCAGCATACATCGGTCAATGAAAATACTCTATACGAAGAAATGTCTTGTGGTGCCGAGTTACACTTAGAGTCCAAGGAAAATGGAATTCTTTATTATCTTGATCGTATTTGGATTCCCAATCGTGATGACCTTCGAACTCTTGTAATGAATGAAGCACACAAATCTCGATACTCCATTCATCCCAGTGCAGATAAAATGTATCAAGATCTCCGTCGCAATTATTGGTGGCCCGGTATGAAAAAGGACATTGCTCTCTTTGTGTCCAAATGTCTCACTTGCTCCAAAGTAAAAGTCGAGCACGGATTTCATTACCAAGCTCCCCCGAACATCGGGTTTGCTCGAACAACCCGAGGTCCCCATGTGGAAATGGGAAAGCATTGCTATGGATTTCATTACCAAGCTCCCCCAAACATCATCCGGTCATGATAGCATTTGGGTGATAATTGATCGTTTAACCAAGTCAGCTCACTTCCTTCCCATTCTTGAAGATTACAAAGTTGAAAAGCTAGCCCATATCTACACCAAGGAAATCATTTGTCGTCATGGTATTCCTCTTTATATCATCTCAGACCGTGATGGTCGATTTACCTCCCGTCTTTGGGAAACATTTCAAGCTGCAATGGGAACTCAACATAATCTTAGCACAACTTTTCATCCTCAATCTGATGGTCAAACTGAACGTACAATCCAGACTCTCGAGGATATGCTTAGATCTTGTGTAATCAATTTCGGTGAAAATTGGGATGCACATCTACCATTGATCGAGTCCTCGTACAATAATAGTTACCATACGAGCATCCAAATGGCTCCATTCGAAGCTCTCTATGGCCGAAAGTGTCATTCTCCTATATGTTGGCACGAGATTAGTGAAGCAAAAATCACTGGTCCCGAAATCATCCAAGAAACGACCAACAAAATCATTCAGATCCGTGATAATGTCTTAGCTGCTCGAAGCTGTCAGAAAAGCTATGATGACAAGCGGCAAAAACCCCTTGAATTCAATATTGGTGATCAAGTACTCCTCAAGGTATCTCCTTGGAAAGGAGTAGTCAGGTTTGGAAAGAAAGGAAAGTTGGCTCCACGTTATGTTGGACCATTCAAGATCATTGAGCGAATTGGGAAAGTAGCTTACAAGCTCGAGTTACCCCAAGAACTCAATAATGTTCATCCCACCTTTCATGTTTCAAATTTGAAGAAATGCTTAGCAAAAGGGAACATACATATCCCTCTAGACGACATACGAATCGACGAGACCATGCATTTCGTCGAGAAACCAGTGGAAATTACGGATCGTGAAGTCAAACAACTCAAGCAAAAACGTATTCCTCTAGTCAAAGTTCGTTAAGAATGGACCCGAATTCACTTGGGAACATGAAGAGCAAATGAATAAAAAGTACCCACGTCTTTTCAGTCAAGCCACTTGAATAAATTTCGGGACAAAATTTCCTAAAGTAGGGGAGACTGTAACCTTTGTACTTCTTGTATTTTCAATTCTAGTCCTTGTATTCTTTTGTTTTTCCATTTTACCCCCTTGTAATCCCGAGCTTATGACCAATGGAAAATATTTTGTCAATTGCATTCATTTATAAACTATGTTACATATTCTATAAAACTCTAACATTATACTTTACGCTTAAAAACGGAATTCTAATGCTAAACCGAAGCATAAACGAACCCATACAAGTTGGAAATCAAGCCCAACTCAAAAACATGTCAAAATGGCCCTAAACAATAAGTTTTAACCCAAAAAGATGATAAAAATCAAGTCTTTTGGGCCTAGCCCATTAAAAAACGAAGTTGGGCCATTTACCCACCCGGCCGAAGAGTATGGAGGGTTTCTATTTTGGCCCGCGGACCGCAGCGTGTCTTCAAAACAGCAGCAACCAGATCAGCTACTGATCAGTTCGTAAATCACCCAAACTACCACCTAACTCACTCCCAACCACCCTAATTACTCCCTTAATTACCCAACCACCTTAACTCACTTATAAATACACCTCCTCCCCACTCCTTAATCCTTTGTTCATCCCAAATATCCCTCAAACACTCTCAAATTCTCAAGGTTTTCTCAAAGAACTTCCTGATTCACAACAGTAAGTTCTTGAGCTTAAACCTCTATCTTTCCTTCTGTTTTTCTTCTTCTTTTCTACCCAAAACTCCTTGGAGAAACCTCTAGGACCTATCCCTTGCTTCTTCACAGAAGTATATCATGGATAGAGCACCAAAAAGAGGCCTCAAAGGTGTTTAGTTTTCATTGTTCTTTATGTTCTAGGATCCTTGTTGTAGAGAATACCAACCAAGTCCACCAACAATCCAATGTTGGATGGATTTGTGCTATG
This sequence comes from Ambrosia artemisiifolia, assembly GCA_032199755.1. NCBI lineage: Eukaryota > Viridiplantae > Streptophyta > Magnoliopsida > Asterales > Asteraceae > Ambrosia > Ambrosia artemisiifolia. The sequence continues at coordinate 34,618,704 of CM063514.1, forward strand.
GTTATGGTTGACAAAGGAGAGCCAAGGCTCATCCAAACAAGTCACCATACTCTACTTAAACCTCCTAGTTATATTATGTATTATTATAAGTGTACTTTCAATCTTTTATTCGTATACTCTAATAACTACTTCTTGGAAGGTTTGTGCTTACACCCTACCTTACCAACTCTCTTGACCCTTCTTGTGATATGGATTAATCCACATTAGAAAGGGGAAATCCCTTGTCCAAGACCCACGTTTATTCCATAAGCGAAGAGGTCACGACATGAACATATTCTAATGGATTCATATTTTTAACCTTCATACCATCCGAATTATCTTATGAAAATTTTATGCTTGGTCTAACTTCAAACTCATGACCATCCGAATTGCCCTAAAGGCAATTTGTGCTTTGGTTTGCCTAAAAGGCTTGCTTGACTCTCTTAAATCTAAATCTAAAACTCGAACCTAAGACTCCTTCATTCTAAATTCTAGTTAATCGGAGCTAAGGACCTATTCTTCCAAGACCCATCTTTGGGAATCTTATTAACGCACCCTAAGGTGAGTTCATACTTGTCCCCTTTTCTTTTATCACTTTGGGACTCAACATGTATCATTATGCAAATACACTAAATGCTTTCATATTCACATGCTCAATCTATCAAACATGCTTGTATGCTATTGTCATGCTAAATTTCTAAGATACAAATGCCCTAGCATAATTCATTAACTATTTTTAGCCCACCTTAATATGTATAGCGCTATAGGAGTAGCACACCGCCCCCTTTATGGGTCATTGTTGTTATTCTTGATGTTTTACTTCTTTTTATTTGACACAATTTGTATTTCCCATTTTAGACTTATTTACGCAATGAATGAAATTTATCTTTAAATTATTTGTCACAAATCTAGTGTCATGAAGTCTTTGAACAATCTATCACAACTCGCGCCTAAATGTATTCTGCCATCGGTTGGGGTGTGACACTTAGCATATCCTTGAACCTCTCCCAATCCTCGTAGAGTGACTCTCCTTCTTCATGGCAAAAGGTGGTGATGTCATTTCTTAGCTTTGCGGTTTTGGCTGGGGGAAAGTATTTTGAGAGAAACTTTTGGGCAAGGTTGGCCCAGGTGATAATGGACCCTGCGGGTTGCGAGTTTAGCCATGCTTCGGCACGGTCCTTTAGTGAAAAAGGAAACATGCAAAGTCGGATTGCGTCTGGAGTGACGTTATGCAACTTAAAAGTATCACAAATTTCGAGGAAATTTGCGATATGAGCATGGGGATCTTCATCGGGTAGAACATGAAAAGTGCAGTTTTGTTGTATCATGTGGATGACATGGGACTTAATTTCGAAATGGTCGGCATCAACGGCGGGTCTAGCAATGCTAGGTCCCAAAGCATTGATGGAAGGTCTAGCAAAGTCGGAGATGGTTCTATAAACTTGTGCCATTTTGAATTTTTGTTCTTTTCTTCTAGCTCTAAAATATCTTTCGGGTTCTTCAACAGGAGGTATGAGATTCGGCGACGGACGCAAGTTCATACACTACTCGAGTACCTTTGAGAAATTTTTTTAATGAAAACACTACGAAAAATAAAAGTAGTTTTTAAGAAAACCTTTTCCTAAAATAGTCGTGTCCTCGGCACTTGCACCAAAAACTTGATGTCGTGGGGTTTTAGCAAAACTCAAACTTCTTTTCTTTAAAACGGCCAAGACCCGGAGGAGGTGCCAAAAGATTTGATGAAAAGGAAATTAAGTTGGAAATCAGTGGTAGGATTCCATGTTTTAAATTTATAAACTAAAACGATAATTGCTCAATGTTCTAGACCCCACACAACAGGCAAGTGTACCTATCGTGAGTAGTATAGAAATGTGCAAGTACCGAGTATCGAATCCAATGACACGATTTTTACTACTCAGCTTCCTAAAAATTACTAAAAGAGTTTTTTAAATTAAAAGAAGAAAAGTAGAATAGAGATGTAAACTGTGAGAGAATCAATAACAAAATAAAGGTGTTGCTTCGGGATCAGATGGAGCCTGGTATGAATAAATAGTAGACTTTTATTAAAGTGGTGTGTTTAAGTTGCGCACTTGTGCTTAACTTTGACTTGCATTAGCACATTCTCTAGAGGTGATTGTTTTCGCATAACTGTATAAACGACTTGTGTTCTTAAGGTTTATATGAGGGTCTCCCAAACCGGGTAGCTCACCTCTCAACAATGAAAAGAAAGTGACTCGAGACTGTGTCGACCTAACCCTGAATTACCCACTCCCCAGTGTTGCGATATAGACATCTAACTATTTTAAACTTTTATGAATAACTTGTCAGTGGCCGGAGCATGACCGAACAAATTACCACTTAATATTATAGAGGAGTCGTGACTAACCAGAACACGTGCATCCTATACTTGATTTAATTAATTTATCAAAAAGTGAGTGGTCTATTACTAATATTGTGGCAATATAGTAATGAAAGAAAATAAAGACCGATTTCTTGCAACAAGGGTTCACCAATCCTTGACTTGTGCCAAAGCTTTCACATGGACAATGAAGCCAAGTCGCACAATCAAGTCTTGGCTTATCACCAGGACCGGGTATAAAGACCGTACCGACCCTAAATGAGATCTTGATAGTAGAGGATTAAGCCACTAAGTGTGTGTATTTATACCCACAAATGGGCTAATCACTACTCACGGGATTAGGTTAGCTCACAAGTGCATGGGTTGTTACACACCATGGGTACAGTCATGAGTCCACCCACTTCCTATCAAGACACCCACAAGACCAAAGACTAAGTGATTTATTAATTAACTCATTAAACAAAGTTTAGAATAGCAAGAATTATTAAGAACACAACACCACTTTTAAATGAAAGATAAACTATCTAATTCATACCAAGTTTCCATCATCACCCTAGCAACACCAACAGAAATCCATCCTAGCATGGTTGATACAACAAGCTCACAAAATTGGGTTTGTGTACAAGACATGGTGAAGGATTGTTTGAAGATTTCTAGTAGTTTTGGTGATTTTAGGTTGTTTCTCTCTTGAATGTGGTGTTTATGGAGTGATCCCAGGCTCCAAAGGACACCTACAATCCTCAAAGAGGGCAGAAACTTCGTGGAAAAGTGTTGGTTTTCGAAGTGGGAAGGGATGCCCAAAATGTGCAATGGAGGCCTCTATTTATAGGCAAATCAGACCAAGCACGTCCGTGCTTAGGGGTGTGGTACGCCCATGCTCGACAGCAGGTACTGTTGCTGAGTCCTTTCGCGCAGAATTTTCCCCCTGAAGGCATTGCACGCCCGTGCTAGCTCGTACAGATAACCGTCTTGTCAGTTTGGTTGGTTGCAAGCCTTGGAGAACACGTTTCAAAGAGCACGGCCATGCACAATGATGTGGCACGCCCGTGCTGTGCCTGAAAGCTGACTTTTGGCCTTTGTTGACTTGGAAATGTTGACTTGTTGACCCGGGACAGTTGCACGACCTTGCACGGCCGTGCTGCAGCTGGCAGAGCTTCAAAGTCTTCAATTCATCATCTGTTAGTGCCGTTTTATGCCGTTTTCTCTTCTTTTCACCTCCTGACCTTTGATCCCGCAATTATCAACAAAAGGAGATAAATCATGACAAAGCCGAGATAAAAGCATGACTTTGAGTGTAAGATAGGTGAGAATATGTATGGAAAACATGTCAATGAGCACGTTTCGGACCTCCTGACCTCTGATTCTGGACTTTCGGACTCTGTTTGACGCGTTTCAGTTCGTTTAATTGATCGGATGTGTCTTCTGGAAACCACCAACGGGCACGGGCTTGATATATGAGTTTGATTAGCTTAAAATCAGATTCAAAATCTGGTTAATGCTCAAAGAAGTCAACCTTTGCTGACTCCTAGAAGTCTTGAAGACCAAATGTCTTTTGCAAGATACTTGAAACAAGGTATGGATATGGAGAACATGGAATGAGATGATTTCGTACAAGATTCCGATACCAAAAACACTCCAATGTTGGTAGCGCAGAGCTTAGCGGGAAGATTGAAATTTTGAATGATGTTCGACAATTTTTATATGGGTTTTATTTGTCGGGATATGATTTCGTACAAAGATCTATAACTGAATAGTTATTTTGTAATATTCCTGATCGTTACAGAAGTACAACGATCATCTCGATGAAGAGGAATAATCTCTCGAAACTTATCGCGGGAAGCAAAGGATAACGAAGATGAATGTTGTTTCTATCACACAGGAAAGTCGAAGGTGAATTAATTTTTTAATCAATTAAGACAACTAGACCACTGTTCAGTTATGGATTTTTCGATCAGAAAATACATTCTCAAACAATTCCAAACAACTGTTCATGCAAGCAAGTAAATTTCAGTTGTTGGACATTATGTGAGAATGCATAGTACAAAATTCTTTTGACAAACGTCTGGCTGACCTTTCCATAAAATGCGAGCTCGACATAAGACACTTCAATTTGATTATTTCGGCCAGACAGAACATGTTTACAAAGTCGTAGAACATGGGCAACGTACGAAAATCATTACATCCACACATTTCGTCAACACAAGATTTGTCATCAGAGTTTCCAACCACTAATACCATACAATGACCACCATTACCATCCTTCTAAACTATCCCCCATCCTCTACCACCAAGAAGCGCTGGCCATGTGGGATATGAAAACTATGAACCATTTTACCATGATAACAGAGTGAAGCAAAAGAATGAAAAGATTCCTTCATGGAGAATTCCAATGGAAGTTGCTATAATAGTTAAACAAAAGATGAAATGGGTGGATCATTCGTTAATTTAATGAGATTTGGTGTTGGACATTGTTAGGATCTGAGTTCTGGTTGTTTTGATTTGTTTGATTAAGTATGGATAAATGAATGAAGTATAAATGGAAAGTGCAGCGGAATAAACTATAAATCAAAACATAGAGAATAATTGTTTTAACCGAAAGCTTTCATTAATCGAAAGGTTACAATTGTACAATTAAACTCCCCCTCAGCCTGATCACTCAGAGAATGTTTGTCTGAAAGAGAATGACGAGTGATAAATAGAACAGTACAAGTACTGTTCTATTTGTAGATAGACTCGAACCTCTGATGTTCAGTTGCTGACGTCACCTAGATAGTGACCTCTAACTGACTAACAACTTCTAACATCTGCTAAGTTATATCTACTGTTACATTGAAACTACTGATAATACAAAACTCTGTAAACTAAAACTCTGATGTCTTCTATCATCTGTTGAACCAAAGTGCTGTTGGTTCAACAGACCTTTGTTCTTCAGTTCTTTGATCAGCAGTTGTTCTTCATCAGACTTTTATCCTTCAGACCTTGTTCATCAGACCTTTCATCAACAGCAGTTATCTCTAACAGTTGATTCAAGCAGCAGCAGTTAGGGATCAACATACCTTTGGAAGAAGCTTTATTGTAACAACTGTTTTTATTCAAGGATCAACACTTAGTATATTTTGACTTTTCAATCATCTGTTCTTCTCCAGGTCAGCAGACCCAACAATCTCCCCCTAGAACAGATGATGCCAAAACTCTGCTTTATTCTTGATCTTTATTTCTCATCAGACTTTCTCTTATTTGGCCTTTAAGTTGTAATTCAAAGCTTAGAGAGAAGAGGTCTTCAGCATCTCTTTCCAGTGTCAAATTCAAAAGGGTCTGGAGATCTTCAGCACTTAGGCCAGGTGCATCATCCATACTTAACTTCTGAACACTACCATCTGATCTGAGCAATGTCAATTCATGGGTGTCTTTGTCATACTTCCATTTTAGAATTTTAGAATCAGAGGAGTGACTGGGATGCATCTTTATTCTTGATGAGTTAGGTGATGGAGGCCTGCCAATGAGTTCTCTGAACTTCTCTGTGACAGGATCAGAGAAGTATCTGATCTGGTTGATGAGACCCTCTTTTACAAAAGTATCAGTAAACTGTTTTTGTTCCTCTTCTGTCATTTCCTTCTGCTTCTTGAATTGTCTTCTAGCAGCAATGGAAAGATCAGAGGTTTCCAGCAAACTGTCAAGTGTAAAGGCCTGTAGAGGTCTCTTTGGTGCATCATCATAGACAGGTTTTCTTGGTAGGTTAGGGTTGGTCTTTATTTCTTCTTCCAATTTCTTGTAAGTTTCAATCAATCTGATCTCAGACCATCTAGCAACAGATCTCATCTCTCCATACTTGGAAGCTACAAGCTCTTGTCTCATTCTTTTGAACTTCAAAGCTCTAGCTTGATCTCTCCCTTTACTGAAATCAGGGGCAGAGGCCTTTGTAGGAGGATTCTTGGCCATGCTCTCAATTCTTATAAGTTCTTCTCTGAGAGCATGTGTGGTCCAGCCTGTGAATTGATTTTTGGTTGCTTTGTAAGGCTTGGTGGCCAAGATCTTTTCTAGTAATGAATCCCTAACCTCCATTTCCAAATCTCTGCTGAGAGGCATGGAAGACATGGAATTGCTCAGGGTCTTAGCAAAGTCTTCAATCCTTCTTACTTTGCTAAGCTCTGCTGAATGGATGCCCTGAGCAGTCCTGTCATCCTTCCCTTTACATTTCACCTTGATGACAGCATCAGCCTGTTCACTCTTGTATTTTAAATAAGTGTCAATGTTGAGAGGAACAGGGAAGCCTTTAAGAGAAGGGAAGGTTCTATCTGATGGCTGATAAGTATTATAGAAGGATTGAAGTTCCCCCTTGATTAAATCCAACTCAAGATGATACTTCTCAGCCAATGGTGTAATGGTTGGTGGTGGTCTATGGGATCTGAATTGTGATGTGTGAGGTGAGAATGATGAAAGTGGAATGGCATTGACTGGTGTGGATTGTGTGATTGGGGTGTTAGGTGGTGTGGTGTGAATGTTTTCATCTTGTATAACAAAGGTGGATTTCCTTTTTCTGCTATACAAGATTTTTGGTGATGGTGAGGATGTGGCAGTGGTTTGGTTAACATCTGTTGGTCCTTTTGTAGAACCAGCAGTTGTTTGGGTTTTTGGTTGTGTTGTGGTAGGTTTGGTTGTTGTTTGTGTAATGGCTGGTTTTGTGATTGGTTTAGTGGTTGATGATGTGGTGATTGGTTTGGTTGTTGTTTTGGTTGGAACAGATGTTTTGGTAGCAGTGGTTTTGGTTTCAGTGGTTTGGGTAGCAGAGGTTGTGGTGGCAGTGGTTTTGGGAGCAGTGGTTGTGGCAACAGGTGTTTCAGCAGCAGAGGTTTCAGCAGATAGCTTGGATGGTGGTTTCCTTGTATGTTTGGCTGGCATTTTCTTTCTTTTAGAGGAACTCACATCTTCCACTTCTTGTTGTTGTTCCTTTTTAAGCTGCACCAACAACTCTGCTTTAGCTTCCAAAGTGTCAGCCCTTTTCATTTTGTCTTGAGCAGCTTTATCAGCCTTTTCATTGGCAGAGGTATCAACTTCCTTTGCCTTGGTTGTTTGAGCTGGTTCACCAACAGGGGTTTGAACACTTGGTTGCTGTGATTGTGGTGCTGATTTTGGAGACTCTGGTTTGTCAGCAGCTGGCTTACCCTTTTGAGAGGGTGGTGCACCAAATGGATTTAACTTTGGTAGCCTATCTCTGCCACTCTCCCCCTTTTTGGCATCATCAGTAGTGAATTCATTGTCATGTTCATCTCTGAGAATGGTGGTAGGGGCAGAGCCAGTAGTCTTCAGCAGATGTTCCTTGATCACCTTGATGTCAGCCTTTGTGTCATTGAACCTGGCATCCACCATGTTTCTGATCAATGTCATGTAGGTTTCTTGTGTCTGATCTGCCAATTTTCTGTGAGCTATGATGATGGGGGAAACAGATTTCCATAGCTCATTGGCAATATCAGAGGTGGATGGTTGACTCTTTGTAAAGTTGCCCAATGTTTCCAAAATTGACTTGACATCAGTTTTGATGTCAGCAACAGAGGATTCAAGGTTTTGAACTTTATCCGTCAATTCTTGGAGTTTTGATTCATCACCTAAGTTAATAGGATCATCTGAATCCCTACCAGAGGTAGTTTTAGCTGGTTCAGTCCTAGGAGGTGAGTCCATGGAATGAGAACCTGCTGCCCCTTTTTCTTGGTACTGGGGACTTCCAACTGATTTTGGGAACACAATGGTGGCCTCATCAGTTGTTGCCTTCAAGGAAGTCTTATCTATGGAACCACTGTCCTGTTGTGAGACAATGGTCTCAACAGCAGTAGTGGCTGCTTCTCTTGAAACCTCACCAGAAGTTACATTGACCTCTGGGAGTATAACCTCCTCTTCTGTTTGTGGGATAGCAGATTGACTTTTCTCAGCCCCAGTCACTTGTGGAGGTATACTCTCTGTGACAGGTGAAGGAGAGGAACTGGGGTTGTCCTGAGTTTTGTCAATAGCTTCAAACAGTGGTTGCATGGTTTGTGGGACATGTGGTGGTGATGTGGGTGGAGTAAGAAGCTGATTAGCCCTGGGAGATGGACTTGTAAACATATGGTCAAGTGACTGATATGCCTCAGTATGAGGTTCCCTTTGGCTTACAACAAGATCCTTTTGTGAGGATTCTTGGGGAGTTTGTCTAGGTTGAGATATCTCCAACTGTTGTGAGGAAGTGACAACAGTGGTTTCATGTTGCTTTGGTGATGCAACAGGGTTAGCTTCTGGTATCTCATCTTCCAGAAGTCCCTTTTTGGGTTGAGAGGTTGTTTTGGAGGATGAACGTTTTCTTTTGGTGGCTGGTGTGGGTTTCACAGCACTGGATGAAGTGCCATGATCACCAGGAGCAGTGGGCTCACCAACAGAAGTTTCAACAACAGTTGTTGTTTTTGTCCTCTTTGGTTGTGTTTTGGAAACTTTTGTCACTTTTGACACTTTTTCTTGGGTTGAAGAACCCAGCATTCTAGTGAAAGTTTCATCTGTTAAACTTTTCATTTTAAAGGACTCTCCCTTTTGAAAATCATTTTCTGGTAAAATCTTTTGTAGAATTACACTTAGGATTCTAGGGTAGAGTAGAAAAGCATTATTTGAGCCAGATTTTATGGCTTTCACATTTGAGACCAAGTCCAAAAACAATCCCTGAGACAGATTGAAGTCAGAGTCTGACAACATTGCATATCCCAAGTATTGAATCCTCAATGGGATTTCATTGAAGGATGTGGTCTTGGCTGAGGCACAGAGAAGAAGGGTATGGAAGAAAAATTTCATGACTGGAGGAAAAAACTTTTTATATAAGGTTGATCCAGTCATCTGTGCATCATACCCTCTTTCCTGGAACTCAGTGTGAAGCTCTGTTTTAGGAAAAGATTCCATACCTGACAAGTCATTCAGTGAGAAGGTAGTGGATATGATTTCAGGGGTTATGGCGATACTGGTGGCTCCAATTTTTGAAATTATGGAAGTGGGCTTTTTGTCTTGATACAAGACTTCAGCACTTGCCCAGAATTCTTGGAGTGTTTCAAGGTAAATGGGAGCATCAGCGATGAGGATGTTTTTGTATTTTGAGTTGTTTATTATGTCGATTGTGGAATGAAATGGAGTGTTATCTTCGGTTTTAACCAAATATGGAAGGAAATTATGGGTGGCTTTTGTTTGAAGATCCATTTTAATGGATTTTGATTATGAAAGTACTGAACTTGGATGGAGGGTTTTGAGGAAGACGAAGGCGGTTTTTAGTATTTTGAATACAATGAGACAGTAAAACTGCTGTTGGGGGAAAAGCAGGGTTTTATAGGCTCTGGTGAAACCGCTGATTTGGCAAAACTCTGCTTTTGAGAGCAGACGTGGCAAACATCTGATGGTTGAAACATCTGGTGGCATACAGCTGTTTTGTTAAACATCTGTTGCCAACCTCTGTTGTTTAACCAAAAGACTGATGAAAAACAGTTGTTTTATCTGATCAGATGTTTGAAACAGATTTTTCAACCAACAGTGGTTTGAATGAAACAGTGGTTGTTTTATCTGATCAGTAGTTTTAAAAACAGATTTTTCAACCAAAGTGTCATTTTAAGCAAAGTTTGATTTTTCTGAAAACATTTTAATGTTTTTATTGAAAACATTTTTGTTGTTTTAATCCATGTTTAACATTCCAATTCGAGAGATCAGATTTGTGAAGGTAGATGTGTCTAAAGCTTTTGTCAACACATCTGCCAACTGATCCTCTGTTGGAACATGGTGCAGAGAAATCAAACCTTTTTCATAGCTATCTCTGACAAAATGATGTCTGATATCTATGTGCTTGGTGGTTGAATGAGAGACTGGATTCTTGATGATATTTTCAGCAGCTTGGCTATCCAACATGAGTGGAGTCCTTAGTGCAGTTATCCCAAAATCCAGTAGTTGATTTTGAAGCCACATGAGTTGGGCTGTACAGCTTGCAGCAGCAATGTATTCAGCCTCAGCTGTGGATGTTGAAACAGCTGCTTGCTTTTTGCTTTGCCATGAGACTAAGGCATTCCCTAGAAATTGGCACCCTCCAGAGGTGGACTTCCTTGTGGTGTGGCAGCCAGCAAAATCACTATCTGAATAACCTGAAAGCTCAATGTTTCCATTAGCAGGATACCAGATACCAAGTGTACGTGGGAGCACCTTTTAGGTATCTGAATATCCTTTTCACAGCAATAAGGTTAGACTTTCTAGGTGAAGCCTGGGATCTTGCACACACACAGGTTGCAAACATAATGTCTGGCCTGGATGCTGTTAAGTACAATAAAGACCCAATCATGCATCTATAGTGTGTTTGATCGACCAGTTCATCCTTGTCATCAATAGTGAGTGACTTGACTGTGCTCATGGGTGCACTACATGGCTTACAGTCATTCATCTCAAATTTTGTTAACAAGTTTTTCACATATTTGTTTTGATGAATGAATGTGCCATTTTGCAGTTGCTTTACTTGGAGACCAAGAAAGCACTGAAGTTCACCCATAGCACTCATTTCAAACTCTGCTGTCATGAGTTCCCTAAACTCCTCACACATTTTATTACATGTGGATCCAAAAATGATGTCATCCACATATATTTGAACAATCATTAAATCTTTTCCTTTCCATTTTAAAAACAAGGTTTTATCAATTTTACCTCTTGTGAAACCAATGGATAAGAGAAATGTGGAGAGAGTTTCATACCAGGCTCTTGGTGCTTGTTTCAGTCCATACAATGCTTTGTTAAGCTTGTAGACATGATCAGGATGGAATGTGTCTTCAAAACCAGGTGGTTGACATACATAGACCTCCTCCTGAATTTTGCCATAAAGGAAGGCACACTTGATGTCCATCTGATACACCTTGATGTTGTGGTTGACAGCAAAGGCTAGGAATAGTCTGATAGCTTCTAACCTTGCTACAGGGGCAAAGGTTTCATCATAGTCAATTCCTTCTTCTTGTCTGAAGCCTTGAACCACTAACCTGGCCTTATTCTTGACAACTATACCCCTTTCATCAGTTTTGTTTTTGAAGACCCACTTTGTGCAAATTGGACAGACATCCTTAGGCAGTGGTACAAGTTCCCATACTTGTTGTCTTTTAAACTGAAGGAGTTCTTCTTGCATGGCTTCCACCCAACTGTTGTCTTTTAGTGCCTCTTGGTACTTGACAGGTTGTGAAAGGGATAGAAAACCTGCAAAAAGACAGATATTTGAAGATTGGCTCCTTGTGAGCACACCTTCTCTGATGTTGCCAATGATTTGATCTGGTGGATGAGCTCTTAGGTAGATTAGATCTCCCTGATATGGTATGATGGCATTTTGTGGTGAAGGACAGAGGTTTGGAGACTCTGTTGACATAACATCTGTTGGCACTTTTGAAGAGTCAACAGATGTTTGAAATGGAGGTGGAGGAATGGGTCCAAGTGGTGTAAAGGTGGACTGACTTTTGTCAACAGTTGTTTGACTATAGTCAACAGATGATTGACTTTTGTCAACAAATGATTGAGCAGTGGATTGGCTGGGTGAATCAGTGGTTTGAAGATAGGACTGGCCAACAGTGGCTGACTCAGCTGTGACAGAGTTTTGACAGTTGTTTTGAACTACTGCTTCCTCTGATGCAGGATAGACTTTGTAGTGATCTGGAATCACAACATCTATTCTGTAGTCTTGTTGTGGAGATTGTGGAGTACCTGCAGGGTTAGTTTTGACAGTAATATCTTCAAATTTGAATTTATCCAAATCAAATAACTCAGCAGGGTTTGCTGGGATTTTTAAAGATGAAAGTTCATTGAATTTCACATTCAGAGTTTCTTCTATTGTCTTGGTCCTTGTGTTAAACACTTTATAGGCCTTGGCAGTAGAAGAATACCCCAGAAAATATCCACAATCTACTTTGGCTGCAAATTTTGAAATGGAATCTTTAAGATTTAAAATGAAACATGGGCAGCCAAAGACTTTGAAAAATGATATCAGTGGTTTGATTTTGAAAAGAATTTCATAAGCAGTCTTTTGATGTCTAGGGTTGATTAAAACTCTATTTTGAACATAGCAAGCAGTGTTTACAGCTTCTGCCCAAAAGGACAAAGGCAAACCAGAATCTGCTAGCATTGTTCTTGCAGCCTCAATGAGAGTCCTGTTCTTCCTTTCAACCACCCCATTCTGTTCTGGTGTTCTTGGGATACTGTACTGCCTTACAATCCCTTTTGACACACAGAAATCATCCAACTCCTTATTTTTAAACTCTGTTCCATTGTCACTTCTAAAGACTTTTACTGGCAAGTCATATTGTTTTTCAACTTTGGAGACAAAGTCCTTCAAAATACCTGCAGTCTCATCCTTAGAGTGTAAAAAGTAAGTCCATGTAAACCTAGAAAAATCATTAACTATGACAAGACAAAATCTTTTTCTTCTTAGACTCATGATTTTTACAGGGCCAAACAAGTCCATGTGCAACAATTGTAAACACTGACTAGTTTTGGACTCATCAATTGATTTGTAAGAGCTTTTATGTTGTTTTCCTTTTAGACAGGAAACACAATGCTCATCACATTTAAATTCTTTTGATGGCAAACCTCTGACAAGGTTTTGTTTGGAGAGTGAGTTGATAGTTTGAAGGTTGATGTGACCAAGTCTCCTATGCCACAATTCTGTCTCTTTGGTAGAGGCAGCAGAGAACAGACAGACATTTGCCATAGGATTATCCTTCAACATATCAACTACATACACATTGCCACTTCTATGAGCAACAAGTTGTGCTTTGCTCTCAGCAATGATGGTGTTAATCTTTTCAACAGCCTCTGGGCCAACAATCTTACATGTTTGCTTAGTGAAGAATGACCCAAAGCCTTTGTCACTCATTTGAGACACACTAAGTAGATTAAATTTTAGATTGTCTATCAGATTAACATTTTCAAACTTAAGCCTCCCTGCTTTGACAATACCAGAACCCAACACTTTACCTTTAGAATCATTACCAAAGGATATATCACCCCCTCCATGTGCAAGAAAGTCCAGAAGAAGGGCTCTACATCCAGTCATGTGCCTGGAGCCTCCACTATCTACATACCATAAACTGTCTAAACAAGCAGAAGCTCCCTGCACATCAGTAAAGATTTTAGTTTTGGTGAGTGTCCAAAGCCAAATTGGCTTTGGATGGGTCCTTAGCTGTCTCAGCCTTAAGTTGAGGAGAATGATCAGTGGTTTGAACTAGCTTTTGAACTAGATTCAACAGCTGCAATTGACCATTTGCCAGTGCTTGAATGTCAACACTTGGTCTAGCAGATGTTTGATCATTTCCTATCAGATGCTGAAAACCATGAGGATGTCTGTTCACTTTTGGTTTTGAAGGCCTTTTGGGCTCTTCATAAACATGTGGCAGACGATGACAAGTGGGTTGTCCATATCCTCTTGGTAATCTGTTAGTTGGTGGAACATCTGTTACCTGAACATCTCTGGGAGCAGAGTTTTTGTTCAGACTTTTGGTAACAGCTGTTTGGACAGGTTCAAAAGTCTGTTTGGGTTTTCCTTTTGGAGTACTCACCACTTGACTTTCAAGAGTTTTAGCCTTATACTCTTTTATCTTTTCATCAAAATTTTTGAGATATAAGCACTCTTTTGTTTTATGATTCTTTTTCTTGCAGATTGAACATTCATTTGTTTTAGAATCATTTAAACTTGTTGTTTTGTTGATGTCATATGCTTTTAGAAGAAAACAGTTTTTGGTGACATGGTTCTTCTTTTCACAAAAATCACAAAACAAGTTATTTTTGGCTTTCCCTTTTTCTTTCTTCTTTTCAACAGATGTTTGATCATCTGTTGGAAGATCTATCAGAGGGATTACTTTGGCCTGTGGTGCCATTTTACCATCAGGGGTTTTGAAGGTCATTGGTTTGAAATTTTCAAGGACTTCACACTCATCTGACCATGTTGGTTTGAATTGATATTTCTCAATTTCATCAAATGAGGGTGTACCTTCCAACTTTTCAAGAATGATTTTCTTGCCATTGGGTTCAGTAACCTTGATTTCTTGACCTATTGAATTGGTAGGGATGACTTCAACCAACTGAGGTTCCTTTTTGTCAGTGGTTTGTGAACTTTGGTCAGTGGTTTGAAAACCAAACCCAAATTTCACATGACTTTTAGATTGTTGGTTGACAATCATCTCAAAACCTTTTGATGATTCCACCCATTTCTGACATTCAACTTGGGTGGACTCAAGCTCCTTTTTACAACTATGATATTTTGTTATCATAGTCTGAAGCTGGTCTTTGGTAATGCTTGCTTCATGTTTTAAACTGCTGATTTCAGACTCCTTTTCAGTTATTTTTGATTTTAACTCTTTAGTGAGTTTTTCAAACTGAATTTCATAATCCAAAATTTTCTTTCTAAAGTTTTCATTCACCTCTTTTATCTTAGCAAATGCCACAATACATTTGTCTAAGCACAAGTCATTTAAGATTTGAGGAGATACCTTAGCAGCAGCCATCAAGGCACGGTTACACTGGCAGTCACAATCATCACTACCCCAGGGGTCTGAGAGATTCACAACCTCCACATTAGATTCTTCAGCTGATACAACTTCACCAACAACACCATCAGTCACATTTTCAGACAAAGACACCACATCCTCAGAATCAGTCTCTTCAACAATTGTTTCTAGTGCCATAAAACAAAAATCATTTTTAGAGTTGGCAACTAAAGCAATGTTGTCATCTGTTATCTCATCTGGTAGACTGCTCCAATCAACAAAGCCCTGAGTAAAGAAACTCTGTTGACTTGGTTGACTGGTCTCTGCAGGAGCAGAGGGAGGAGCAGCAGTCATTGGCACAGGTGCCTGAGTAACAGGTGTTTGGACATAATGATACTGAGGAACAGTGGTTTGGACATAGTGCACAGGAACAGTGGTTTGGGTTTGTGCAAAGTGAGCAGTGTTTTGCACATTAGGTACATTAGGGATGGTTTGATAAGTGTTGGTCTGTGGTCTTTGGTTTGGATAGGTAATCATAGGAACTCCATTTTGACTCCTACATTCCCTAGCAAAGTGACCCATTCTATGACACTTGTAACACTTTATCTTTGATTTATCCAACCCCACCTTTGACCCACCATGTAAACCTGGGTACCTCCTGCCAGTTTTCTTATAGAAGTTATTGGTTCTAATACTGAGCAGGGCAACCTGATGTAAGATGTCCATTTCTTCTAAGTCCAGAGGGTCAATATATTGCAGGTCATTGTACACAAAAGATGAATTATCAGAAGCCTGGATATCACCACTAGCTGTGAAAGCATAGTTGTTTGGTGATGAGTAAGAATCATTGTTAAAACCAGTGGTTATGTCAATGTAATGATCATAACTCTGATCCTTACTACTTCCAGAACCTTCATCCTGACCCAACAGTGCAGTATTCCCAAATACATAGTCATCTGACACTTTGCCAGAGTCCTGGAGCTTCTTTTTCTGGTTAAGCTCCCTTTCATAAGTCAGGAGCTTACCATGAAGCTGGGTCAGGGTCATGTCTTTGAATCCAATAGAGTTTCTCATGACTATAGCTATAGTGTCCCATTTGTCTTGAAGTGATCTAAGAAACCTATGATTCAGTGTTGAATTAGGAAAAGTTAGACCAACCAGTTTAAGTTCACTAATTAGACAGTTAAACCTTTCAAACTGTTGTGTTAACGACTCCCCTTTTATGTGACTAAACGTTTCATATTGTTGGTTAAGTATTTCACGGTTGTTTTCAATCACATCATCAGTTCCCCCGAATTGCTCTTTAAGAGCATCCCACAGTTCTTTAGCACTATTGCAGTGCAAGAGACCGACATAGATATCATTCTGCAGTGCCATGGCTACTATGCTGAAAGCCTTGGCATCTAGCTCGATTTTTTAAAAATCTTGCTCTGAGTAGTTCTCAACACTCTTTGGTACTTAGATCTTTGGATCCTCGGCACTCGGTACCATTGGAACATGTGGTCCAAATACTACCGATTTCCAGCACCCTGTGTTCTGTTGTGCTAACACATGAGCCACCCGACGCTGCCAGATGTTGTATTCTGACCTGACAAGCATCGGAGGCTTGTTGTGTGTGCCAGTGTTGTGTGGATCTTGATTGAGTGAAGTCATTCTCTTGGTTTTTCAAAAACAAAGTCTGTTTACTAACTGTTGAAATGAAAATAAACTATTACTCTGTTTTAACCCGACAAACAAACGATATCAATGATTATGAGCTGATCTGTGTATTAAATTGATTGATTAGATCAGATTTAATTGACCAAGCTCTGATACCAATTGTTAGGATCTGAGTTCTGGTTGTTTTGATTTGTTTGATTAAGTATGGATAAATGAATGAAGTATAAATGGAAAGTGCAGCGGAATAAACTATAAATCAAAACATAGAGAATAATTGTTTTAACCGAAAGCTTTCATTAATCGAAAGGTTACAATTGTACAATTAAACTCCCCCTCAGCCTGATCACTCAGAGAATGTTTGTCTGAAAGAGAATGACGAGTGATAAATAGAACAGTACAAGTACTGTTCTATTTATAGACAGACTCGAACCTCTGATGTTCAGTTGCTGACGTCACCTAGATAGTGACCTCTAACTGACTAACAACTTCTAACATCTGCTAAGTTATGTCTACTGTTACATTGAAACTACTGATAATACAAAACTCTGTGAACTAAAACTCTGATGTCTTCTATCATCTGTTGAACCAAAGTGCTGTTGGTTCAACAGACCTTTGTTCTTCAGTTCTTTGATCAGCAGTTGTTCTTCATCAGACTTTTATCCTTCAGACCTTGTTCATCAGACCTTTCATCAACAGCAGTTATCTCTAACAGTTGATTCAAGCAGCAGCAGTTAGGGATCAACAGACCTTTGGAAGAAGCTTTATTGTAACAACTGTTTTTATTCAAGGATCAACACTTAGTATATTTTGGCTTTTCAATCATCTGTTCTTCTCCAGGTCAGCAGACCCAACAGACATTGTTGGTTTTACAGTTTGGATCACGTTGGTTTTACTAGTTAATTTCTCATTTGAGAGTCGGGTATTAGTTCAATTACAAAGGAGTATGGAAAGTAATTGTTAGAGACACTAAGGTGGTGTATGTTTTTCTCCCAGAAGCACTTCTGACATCTTTTGTCTGCGCCGCGCAGACGCGGGCAGACGTTTGGGGCAGGCAGACTGTTTGTTTTTCGGAAGACATTTCACTCCAAAAGCTCTTCCTGACCTCTTCTTGGTGCAGACTTGGACCAAAGTCTTCTAAGGTCTTCAAAGGTCTTCTCCTCTTCTCTTCTCCTCACCCACCACCACCACCACCACCACCACCCACTACCACCACCACCACCACCACCACCACCACCACCACCGTCACCCACCCACCACCACCACCGTCCATCACCACCACCACCCACCACCACCCACCACCGTCCACCACCACTACCACAACCCACCACCACCATCACCCACCACCACCACGGTCCACCACCACCACCACCCACCACGGTCCATCACCACCACCACCCACCACCGTCCACCACCCACCACCACCATCACCACCGTCCACCACCACCACCACCCACCACCGTCCACCACCACTACCACCACCACCTACCACCGTCCACCCACCACCACTACCACCACCCACCACCATCCACCACCACCCACCACCACCACCCACCACCATGGTCCACACCACCACGGTCCACCCACCACCACTACCATCTACCACCAGACTGCTGTAAAAACTCAGTTTATTTAAATTTAATTTTATTTCAGCATCATGCAAACGTTAACAAACAAACAGTCTTCTTCTTGCAGACTGCAGACCTTTGGTCTACCTCTTCTCCTGCAGATGTCTGCAGATGTGGTCCGCAGACTGCAGGCCTTTTCCTGCAGAAAAAACAAACAGCACCCAAGTCCCTCACAATGTCTTGTTAACTTCTCCCTTTTCTGTAAATACTTATATTTTCCCTTCTGTGTTGATAGTTTGTTGTTGTTTCTTTTTTCTGACTAAAACTTGACTTTAGGTAAGAACATTGTGGATGACGATGATGATAACTTCTCTTCAGATTCTGATTCCATCGAATCTAGTCTTCAAGGTACCTCTTCATTTTAACGAATTCACTGTTTTTATTACACTTCAGTTCCTAACAAATGTTCAGTTATGGATGTATACATTCTTCCACATGGTTAATCATCTATACATTCCATGGGTTTCTGTCCAATGCAAGGATCTTCGAATGCGGTATGCGCATTAAATTTCATTAAATAAAAGTTTCTTTATTTATTTATTACTTGCAGCGATTTATTTATTCTTACTCTTGATAGCCATGTAAAGTTGAGTAGAAGAAAATAAACAATGGTGGTGTTGTGTCTGCGTACGATTTTGTTTTCCTTCACATTTCTCCATCCTATTAAATTGGAATTGGAATTGAAATTGGATTGGAATCATTGGAATTGGAATTGGATTTGGAATGAAGTTAGTAATATGGGAGGGAAGGAGGGAAAGATTGTTTTAGTTTTGGTCTTATGGAGGGAAATGTTTTAAGCTTTCCGCGCTACTAAAGGGAATAGGCCGAATCCGTTTGGGAATTCAAGGCCGAGGGAAGAAGTATTTGCGGAGAAATGATTGGATTGGAAGAAAGCGGATTTGGAGCTTCAACCGAAGAGAATGAGTAGTCGACCGACGAGTCCGCATTCAAATAGTAGTTCGGTTGAGGTGTTGGGTACGCTGTAGGGAGTGGACAAACCGAGGCCTAAGGTGAATCCGTTTGGTGATGCTAAACTTAGAGAGCTTTTGCTTCAGGAGAAAGGTGTGGATTATCGGAAGATTGATTTAGAGTCGGAACGACAACATCTTGGCCTCTCCAAATTTGTAACACACAAAAATTAAACTAACACTAAGTGTCTCGCTGTGGCCATAGCGAGGCGCTTATGATATCTTTTTCAGCCTAAGCGCCTCGTATTGGCCATAGCGAGGCGCTTCATTATACAATTGCAGTATGATTGGACACAAAAGCTGACGAGTCGTTAAAAAGTTAACCCAAGCGCCTTGCTATGGCCATAGCAAGACGCTTTAGGGGAGTAAAAATAGAAGCCATGGGGTTTTATTATCACCACCCTTTTGCTATTGACAAAGAAGTAGGTTTTGGTTGGATCAATATCAAATTTACTAAAACAATCCTATCTTTTTTAAAATGTATTTAATGACATCCTTTGATTTGGGAAATTAAAGAAATGTAACTTAGACTAATTTATTTACGACATTTCAAGAGAGATAAATTTCAAAGTTTACATCAAAATATTTAAATTAATGGATTGAAAAAAACGATTTTTCATCAAATGGATGTAATTGTATAATAACGGTGATAAGAAAAATGGAGGATTTATCTAGAAAATAAACATTTTACTCATGATTTATGTGAGCGTTGAAGTCTTGAACTTATCACCGGTAACATGTTTTATATAAGCTTAAAACAAAGCCACACACTAATGTTATCGTTGTTGTGCAATTACGTTGGTAATTATGTTTGCTTGACATGCTGGAAAGTTACGGGACAACGCCTCCGGACAATATACTAGTTTCAAATATATGATAACCGTTACGAGTCGATTTCGATAAAATAAATTATTGCGAAATGAACTCATTTTATCCTGAGACACGTGTTCCTTCACCAACTAACTCATTCTAAATATGCAATTATTACCGGGTTCATACACTATTCAATGTAGCTAACAAAAACAAACTACATAATAGTATTATATAACGTCTAGTCGCTTTTATTTCGATTGTTTACAAACAGGTCACGCAAACATACATAGTTATCCAAGCACCACCTTCACGGCTTATTAAATGTTTACATCATATTAAAGACACATACTAGGAAGGTTTTATTTTTCGGTTCTTACTCCTGAAAACTTATGTACTTGGAGGGACAATTAAGATGTTTTTGGAATTCTTCGACTTGAAAAGTTGTGCGGACTCTGGAGTAATATTTAAAGTCGCTTGTAAAACCACTGGAGATAATGCGTTCCATATTGATGTATTTCCAGCTAGTTGTCCACTAACAAAGCTACAAAATAAGTAAAATAAAATTATATATTAGACAAGTAAAACTCAATTTACTAGTAAAAAAATCCAAAATTTTTTTATATATACTACTCACTTCGAAGAAGTTATTATAGAGAAAAGTTCCATTCCACAACTATCTGCAATACCCGAACTAGCAAAGAACGGAGGAACAATGAAAAAGTCACCTTCTTCAACTTTACAGTCCAATGCAGGCTTTCCTTCACTACCCACAATCTTAAGCCAACAACTTCCCTTACAAACATAACCTATATCGACTGATCCATCAGCTACATAACTTGGTGCCAACATAGCATTGCCCTCCAACTTCACAAACTTTGCACTTAGACCAATCTCACTTAGCATTGGCAACTTCTTTTCTGTCATGTAATTGATAAATCCACCACCTTTCACAGCAGCCGTACCCGGTGGATCATCAATGGTGCTGTATAACTTATCTTTGGTGTGTTTACTTGGTTCGGGAAATTTAATTCCATGATCAAGTTTAAGAAGTAATGAACCTTGTTGGCTGTTTACTATACATTGTGATTCCTTTTGGTCCAAACCAAAGGTTTTACCAACAAAATCGGTTCCAAATCCAGCTAGAAGTCCTAGAACTCCAGACGTTAAAAAGTATGTGAATTGGCCAGGGACTAGGGCTTTGCTGCTGTCACTCAAGAAGAGAACGACGGCATCGGTGTCGCCTGCGTTAAACCACCATGAAACTAGTCCTGCTGAAATTGGAATTGCATCCCCTTTTTTTTTTTTTTTTTTTTTTTTTTTTTTTAAGGAATAATTGTCATTTTGATTAAAACAAAATACGAAAGTTACATCATGATAGACGGTAGACGGGCAACAAGCTGCGTATTGGGTGTCACCAACCCAACTGTAACGGTACCTGTACATCCATGTTGAAGCAAATGCAAATACACACGGTCATATGCTTTGTGTAAAATATTTATACAGTTGTAATATTTGTGTTTTTATAACCCCGGAATAAATTCAAAGGTAGAGTAAAGAAAGGAGTTAATAGTTAAGAAAAGAAGATAAAGATGAATTTTATTTTACTTTAACGTTATTTATATGTTGTCTTTTGAGTCAGGTTAGCATAGAATAATTGATGGTTATGGTAATCATATTTGTAACGAATCAAGTTTAAGGTGGGCGGGGTGGTCATTACGGTGGGTTTTATCACACCTAATAAAATTGTGTAACCTCAATTTTTATCATTTCATCACATCCACCACTAAATACATTGGGTGGTATATCATACCATCACACCTCATCTCCAAACAAACACCCTTTTATTTACTTCTCTCACTACAGTTATGATTGTCACCAAATTCTGGCCTCACGCCCGTTGTGGTTTGGTGGGGGTGGTGGTCGTGATGGTCACGGCCATCACGGACCACCCTGCCCACCCTAATATGACTGAACAATGAGACTATGAGAATAGGTAGTTGTAGGCACATTGATGTTATTCATTCGTACTTACACTACTAGAAAATTGGCTATTTGCTACAAAAGTTTTCCTACGGAAAAAATGCGTCACAAATTTTGACAAAGTTGCTACGCATTTATGACGACAAAAAAACTCTAATTTTTTTTAACAAATTTGCTACACAATAGAGACAAATACTTAGGAATTTGCATAGGAAATGTCGTAGGAAATGCGTCGCAAATTTCCTACACCATATATTCGTAGGAAATTCGTTGAAAATTGCATAGGAAATGTGTAGTAAATGGTTTCCGACGTGGTTTTTTCCAACATCGAGATTTCGTTGTAAATGCGTAACAAATTAACAAAATCTTGATTTGCTACGCATTTACAACGAAATCTTGATGTTGTAAAAAACCTCGTCGGAAACCATTTACTACACATTTACTACGTAATTTTCAACGCATTTCCTACGAATATATGGTGTAGGAAATTTGTGACGCACTTCCTACGCCATTTCCTATGCAAATTCCTAAGTATTTGTCTCTATTGTGTAGCAAATTTGTTAAAAAAAATTAGAGTTTTTTTGTCGTCTCAAATGCGTAGCAACTTTGTCAAAATTTGTGACACATTTTTTTCGTAGGAAAATTTTTGTAGCAAATAGCCAATTTTTTAGTAGTGTTATTTCGATCCCGGGATTCAACTTACAACATAATAGAAGGCTAATCTTGACCAGTATTTTAAAATAATATATAAAACAAAAAGAGAATTGGATTTTAAACATTAACTCATCTGTATTTAAAAAATTCCTACAGGAGTCTTAACTTTCGACTTATTGGCCGGCAATGGACTTTTTAACTTTCAAAGTCTTTCAGTTTTTAAAATAGATTAGTTTTCAGTAATCAAAAGTTTATCGCCGGCCAATACTTTAAAAGTTGAGACTCTTGTGGCGAATTTATTAAGTACATATTATTGTTGCCACTGAGGCTATGGCCCAGTGGTGTGGGGTGATTAAGGTGTATAAAGGGTCGAGGGTTCGATCCCCCACATAGGAGAATAATTAAGGTGAAAGAAAAAGGGGACAGTAATTAGCCGTTAAATAAAAGTAAATTATTAATACATGAATTTGTGGTTTACGACCCACTAGTTTATTTACTAATTACTATCTTTTAAACGAAAAGAATATATCACGATTAAGGGCTGAGCTAACCGACCTAATACTGTGCTGGTTCAACTAGTGTTATACAGTAATTAAGCTTTACGATTTTATATTTTTAGTATATAATCTTTATAATTTTGCATGAGACGCATTCCAAGTTGTGTTGCAAAGAGCGTCACAAATCAGAATAACCTTATTCGTGTGTATCATGAAGTAAAAGTACCTTCAAGAACAAAGCAAATTTTGTTGGAATCAGCATAGTGAGGAAGAGCAAAGCCAAGAGGGTGGAGAAGAAGTTTTCCGGCACCCAACTTAAAGTCACTTAGCAATGGTATTTTTGCGTTTGACCATACGTAATATCCACCACCATCACCCTCAAATACCGTTTGATCAACCTTCTCCACAACCAGTTTATTCTCCATCTTATTACCAAAAACAAATGTAGAGAAACTACCCTTCTGGATGATTAACAAGGCTAATGGGGTTTGCTATTTATAGACTTATAGTGACTATTACTTGTACGAGTCATCATTGTGACATTATTTTTTTCTGGATCGATTTTTAGTTACGTATTCTTCCATGCTTTGATTTCCTGAAAATAGTTAGGTCTTCTACCCCATAATGATTAAGTTTGGCAATGACTCATTGACTAGTTTTTTGAAAAGAGGTCAAAAACTATTTCTCCAAGTCATAAAAAACTTTATTTTTAAGGCTTGGCGGTGTGGAAACGCCCCCACCACCCCGTCCCACCTTTTTTGCCTCCATCCCCGTCAGCCCCCACCCCCGTCTTCGTCTCCCCCTTCCTCCTAGAGACGCGCGAGACAAACCAATAGCTGAAGAGAGAGAGAGAAATCCCACCAATCACAAATTTAATATTATTACTTTTATTTATTTTTAATGCATTTATTATTATTAATAATAAATGGGGGCTCTCATGTCTCCACACCCCACCCATGTCCTAAACAAAATCAAACATTGATTATCTGAAGCTGCAATAACCAGTCTTTACCCGAATGATAAGTAGGATAATGTCAATTATATATTAATGAGGGGGTTTTAGTAGTTCTTTTCTCACCTGGTGCTGGTACTCACTGATATTATCTCTTACAGAACTTAGGAGCTCAGCGTGCTCTGTCATCGAGCTTGTATTTCCTTTGATTCATCTGAATTCCAAAAGAAAAGTAATGGGAAGCAAAAGCCAATTATAAAAACAAAATAATACCAGAACATCAACAGATGTATATTTCCATGTACTATATTTTGTTCAAAGGTGATCTATTCTACATACCATTCCAACTAATTTAGTAATTCCATAAATATTTTTCTTAACATTATATTATTGCTTCATTCGAAGTAGCCTCAATAGAGTCAAAAAACTTAAATGTGTCACCATGATCAGATAAACTTTCTAAAATATTTATAAGTTCTCCATCTGTTTAGTGGCTGGAATACACCACAATACGCTTATGGACCATACAATCTAGTATCCCAGTCCACAATTCACCTAAAAAACCTAACATACACCGTTTATGTTAATCAATTTTTCAAACAACATAACAACACAACCATGACACCATCCAATACACAAAAAATTGAAACAATACCATACAACTCATACCAAATCCACATTTAACAACACAAATAAACCAGCTCAGTGGTAGAAATTGATCATTCGAAATAAATAAAAGTGTCAAACTCATCACTTTAAGTAAACATGTCAAACTCATCAATTTTAATGAACAGGTCGAGATATTAATGTTTTAGTCAACAGTAAAAAATGTTGTTTTTAGTAAACAGGTCAAAAAAATTTAATCAATATTATTCTTTCTCTGATTTACATCAATGGAAACCTATATACTTTGAGAGACAATTGTGATGCTTTCTGAATTCTTCAATATGAAAAGTTATTCGGATTTTTGAGTAACATTTAAGCAACTTATCAAACATGTGGTAGGCATCATACCAGTCAAGCATAGAGTAAAATCACTTAATGCATAGTTCAACAAAATCACACCATCAAACTATATTTCAAAATGAATTCCACCCAACATGCATTTTTACATATTTGTTAGAGACCATTTAACAATATAAAATCATCAACCACACTTTATTTCTTCCATTACATATTACATAGATTCTAACATTCATTCTTCAAACCTTCACAAGAAGCTAATCATTCAATTTCTTCAACTAGGTTAATCATTCTGGCTAAGTTTTCCATGCAATAGTACAAAATAAACATGCTAATAAATAAGTATTAGGGATTTGGGGCGTTATCTTTAACAATTTCAAGCTCTAAATACGAAAATAGAATAAAAAGAATAGTTGATTTAAATAATTTCAACTATTAACGATTGCCCGTCACCAGCCTTATCATCAAAAATCACTTCTAGCGGTCCTATATTTTTCACACATGAGTCTCATACTAATTACAAGTTAACTTAATTAGTTTTTGCAGATGTGTACTGCTTATGTGGCAAGAAAGTCAAAGTTTTGATGACGTGGACTGCTTATGTGGCAAAAAGTAAAAGTTTTAATGATGTGGACTGCTTATGTGACAATGTTTTGATGACGGAAGCTGCTTATGTCGCTGTCCACACAAAAACTGACTGAGTTAACTTTTAGTTATTATGGAACCACTGAATGAAAATATGTTAAAACATAAGTCTGTCTGGAGCGATATTTTAAGGTGAAAATGATGACGGCCAATAACCGATAGTTTGAATCGAATATTCCAAAAAAATAATAACAAAAGAAAAAAAAAGCCAAAAAACATAAACGTTTATCATTATTTATAGACTTTTACTTTTACGTTTACACATGTAAATGGTCCCTATAGGAAACAACAATCCACTAAACAACAAGATGTTAGATTTTTACATGAAAATGTCAGTTTATATACATGAACATGTCACTTTTATAAATACATTGTTAGACAACTGCTAATTTGTTTGTTTCTAGTAACACGAGAAAAGAAAATCTGGTTTAAATAACGTTGTAAAATAAATAAAATGTGTCATTTAGAACCCATGGAAAATTATATTGTTATTTTGAGTAATACAATTAAAATAAATGATAGAATTTTTCTATGAAAAGTTTATTTTAAACTGCAATTTATTAAATTGTTTTTTTTAATGTATCAAGATGCTCTTTATTTTATTTTTCCTTTCGGTGCTCAATACTAATAAATTTTTCGGTCTAAAAGGCGAAAAATCACACTGCAAAGAAAAAATACAGGGGGTCGGGGCACCTCCGACCCCAAGTAAGCTGCACCATTGCCGGAGCTTATTTATAGTCGAACAAAAATTTAAGAGGTACACCTTATTCGCCTTCTCTTAATTGTGTTGTATGACGAATTCAATATACTTTATATATTATATAAACATCTAAAAAATTCAGTCTCCGGAGAGAACGGGTCCTAAGAGTTCTCTCTCCTCTCCCACCCGGAGCTGACATTGGCTTTACATGTCATTTTTTATCCTGTGATACAACTTAAACTCCATTTATTGTAGCATCAGAACTTCCGTTTGGCGGACGGAACCAACAACAATACCAATCAATGCCAAGCCAATAGCTAAGTCAATGCCTTAACTGAATTGATTCATTACCCAAGACCAAACCCTATTCCATACGCAAGACCTACACCAAACCATCACAAAAGTTTTAGAGTGTGATCTGATCGTTGGTAACGTGCAAACCCGGATATGTTTTGCTAACGTTATAGATATCCATGTGGGGATGGATTACAGATAAGTTTCACAATCTTATTGGCCATGAACCATATCGGTCCATTAAACACATTTGTAAAAAACTTTGACATGAAAAATAAGATCTCAAAGTTTTAGAGTGTGATGTAGGCAAACTTATATCTACTTCATAGAAATAGAGAAGTTGCTTCTAGTTAAGCCTCGGCTCCATAGTAGCTTTGCATCAAGCGTTGGACATAAGACATATATCACTCAGAAACCAGGAGAAGCCTGATTGGTGCATGTACCCTTGTCTTTAGGCTATTAATGTCACCATATGATACATGATTAACCTTCCGTCGTTTTTAGCATTGGTTTAAGTGATTCGAAAAATAATGTTAAATTAGTGCAATTTTACAATTGACCCCGAGGGTCAACACACGTATACATTACATGTTCACAACACGACGTTTTAGTGGCAAGAGAGAATGGTCTTTTCTTTTAGGATAGGGACTACTTTCTGCCTAAGTATACCATTGCAGGTGAGGTTGACATTGCTAGAACGGGGATATCGTACTATCAACGTATTTATCCCTAGGTATGCAATCAATTTTATGCAACACTTATTATACCTTAATAAACTAACTGATCTTTGTTGACTGTTGTAGTTGTTGGACTGTTTAGCATAGTTGGAGAATATGAGGAAGGAGTGAATGGTTTCAATGATACGAAAAGTCCAATAGGGGTGGATGGGGTGGTCTGTGATGGCCACTCCGTGATGGCTGTGATGCCCACGAACATCGCCCATCCTATTGTGTGATGTCCGTGATAAGGCTGTTTGTTGTGGTATTGGTGAGGACTTCGGTGAGGGTGATGCAGCATGTTTACCGAACGGTAACACGGCCCCTACCGACTAAACTCAGTGAAAACGGGGAATTTTCCCCGTTCTCCCATATTGAAGGATAATATTATTATATGTTTATTTTTCTTTATATATATATATATACCCACACATATATATCTTTCACTTGGAAACCAGAGAAATTAGAGATGATGAGGATGAAGAAGAAAAAGGCGGCAGGTATTGGTGGTTGACGGTGGGAGAGGCGGAGGTCCGAGCTCCTACTTTTTCCTGGTTGACAGCTAACGGTGTCTGGTACTCCCATTGGAGAACGTTACCGAAGCAAGGATGAAGGTGTGTGTCTGGTTTTAGAGAGAGATATGAGGGTGTGTGTCTGGTTTTAGAGAGAGATATGAGGGTGTGTGTGGTTTTAGAGAGAGAGATGGGTGTGTGTATGGTGTTTTTCTTGTGTCTCCGTGTGTGAGTTGTTGGGTCTTTGTGTGTGAGTGTGGTTTTAATGAAAGTTTTTTTAACACTTGAAAAATGGAGGAAATAAAAAAAAATAATAAAAAAATAGAAGGGGGAAAGGGAATGGGGAAATGACGCGATCTTTATGTAGAATTTGAGGGAGTTGGGGGAGATATACACCACACCATATAGCCCAACATCATTGTGTGATGGCCATCACTTTCCAAAAGTTGGCTGCCTGTCCCATCTCTCTTTTAATTTATATGGGTTTTTAATAGGGTGACACAATATTGTTGGGTGTGATGAAATGTGAAGACCATCCCATGCAATTAGTGATGAATATGATAAAGTGTGATGAAAATGAGTTGACACAATATTATTGGGTATGATTGTATGATAGTGTGATAGAATCACCAACCACTCTGTCCACCCTAAGAAATGCAAAAGATGCGGAGAGAGCATGTTTTTATGTTGTGGTTTGTTTTCATACGACGTTTATTTTATTTTTTATTTTTTTTATTTGTCTTTCATATTTGTAAAATTATGGTTTTAAGTTTATTTTTTTAACTTATTTTTTTAGCTTTATCTACAATACATATTTCTTGAGTATTGTAGCCACCTTTAACTACGCGAACCAACTCATTTGAAAAAATACAATAATTATTGGAACCATACACCATTTAATACAATAAACCATATTAGTATCATACGACATATAGGTCAGGTGTTATTTCTTGACTTATTGAATGCTTACAACATATCAAAACAAATACTAGGACTGTTTTATTTAGGAGTTCTAGCTCACGTAAACCTATATACTTCGAGGGACAATTTTGCTTCGCTTAGGAGCGAGGCGCATTTGATTCGCTTAGGAGCGAGGCATTTGACTCGCTTAGGCGCGTAGGTTCCTAGGCGAATAAGCACCAAGACAAATGGGCACTTAAGCGTGTGCTTCGCTTAGGCGCATAGACTATTCGCCTCGGCGCATAGACGCTTATTCGCTAAGGCGCTAAGGCATTTGAATTTTTTTATCTCTATGATTGTAATGAAGTAAATATAGCACAATCCTATAACCAACTAATTTGATTTTTTGATCTATATAAATAACAAAAGTAAATGAAGATGTTCCATCTTACAAGGACTTTTGATTATTTTGTTTGTTGTACGAGTTTCAGTTGAAGGAGGAGCAGTGTGTGTATGGAAGTGAAAAAGAGGGAGATGAAAACCTTGAGGTAGATAGTGATGAGGATTTCAGTGATGATGGCAAAGAACATATGCATGAAGAGGTACATCATGATTCTGTTTTCGATACTGATTCCAAAACGTAAACAGTGTTAATTAAACTTTCATCCAATTGAAAAGAAAAGTATCAATTATGAAACACAACTAAATCATTGCATAGCATACATAAAGTTGCTTCATGTACCCCAACAAAGTTGACAACTTTGACCCATTAACCTCAAATTGGTTTGGTTTGGGCAAATGAAATAGTATAAAGACCAAATAAGCCCAAACCCTTATTGGTCAGAACCAATCCTTAAAAATGATTATTGTGTTGATGCAAGCATTATAAAAGATGTTTGGAACCTACTTGGAAATTCCATCAAGTTATAGTATCACCCCAATAATATGATTTAATAACAAAGAGCCCCTTGGCTAATGGTTATTGGCTTAATAATGTCAATTCATAATTTTACACTTAGATATTTTTACTAAATAGTATGTTAGGCAAAGTCAAACAGTTTAAACGATGCAAAGGCCAAAGAGTAACTGTTGGGATCAACATGTATAAATAGACAGTTGGATTGCATATCCTCTCTAAGCATATGCTTCCCAAACAATGAGCAACTCTAATCATTCGACACGCAGCGGAACCTCTTCGGTTTACCACGGTGTCCGCAAGCGGAAATGGGGCAAATGGGTGTCCGGGTTCTGTTTTAATTTTTAACAAATGGGTTATATAACTATTGCTATTGTTCTGTTCTTAGCATAACTTCATTTTTGGGGTCTTATCTTTTGTTTGTTATAGAGATTTCACATCTAATTTGATTAGAACATTTTCGTACCATGCCAATATTTTGCAATTATCAAGTGACTAATGATTTGGTCTCAGGTATGAGAATGGGTATAAATAAGATTTTGGTACAACTGTACAAGAGTTTGTATATGCTGGTCACTATTGTTTCCTTTTTTTGCGCCACTAGCGTTTGGTTTGCTGCTGCAGTATGTGAATAAGTCAAAGTTCTAACCTAAACCAAAGATAACAGGCAAGTGCTATTACATTGCAAAGTAAAATCCCTAGGAATATGTATTTTGCTTTAGATATGTTGCTGATGTGAAATAGTAAGTTGATACAATTTGAACTAGATGTTTGATTTGTTGTTTTTGATGGTGGTGTAATTGTGTTGCTTAGTGTTTGTTTTAAATGGTTCAGGATAAAGTAGGAAAAGGTGGTCGAAATGGAAGTTATGGCTGAGTTCCTTCGACGCAGTTTGTTGGGGTTGGAAGAGACTACCAGGGAGCCAAATCTGATGGCCCGGATGTAAGTTGCTTTCCGCTGCCATTATTACCGTTGTTCTGTTCTTGGCATTGACAGACACTTAACTTATTATCCAATGGAGAAAGGGAAAAACATTTTTTTAACATTGCAAGTTATCACCTGTTGTAGCTAATTTATAGACATGTTTTTAATGTTGCAACTTTTAAGGCTGAGTGGAACCCAATTTTCAGTCGCGCAACGCGTGACGGTTAAATGGCGGATTCAGAAGAGAATAAGTAGCAAAATGGTCGTATCACATGGGTTGGATAATTAGTTTGGTTCTCTCTATTAGTTAACAAGTAATTAATACATTAAATTTGAACAAGCATTATACTTGAGTTCAAGCAATTTTATTCGCACCTAATGCGCCAAATGAATGGAGTTGTGTAATTTTCCTGATTCCGCACATGTTGTGAATATGCAGGAGAATCAGCATGGCCGCTTTAAGCTCGAGGACGGTCCCTCACCTTGCAAATGCGATACACGCTGCAGTCACTACCGTCGTTTAAATTGATAAGTGCTTATTACTTTTATCTATCATTTATATTCTTTCTATATGTTACTAAATTATTTTACTCTGTACGCACCTAAATTATCATTAACAATGTCATATATATTTGATAAAAGCTTTAGAAGAATAAACAATGTTTTTACCAGGAAAAAAGCCTTAAAAAAGTTTATAGAATACTTCGGTTGACCGCGCCGCAACGCGCGCGACTGATTAAAAAACTTAATTGTATAATATGTACTTAATATGAACCTTGATAAACCCATCATTTTAAGCTTTAATATAGTTGATTATGGTTCTTGATTTACTGCTTTTTGTTTGCAGTTTCTCGCCAAAACCACCCAAGAGAATGCAAAGCTACCACCCTTAGATAAAAGCTCACATATCTTTAGGCATTCACGTGTACAATCATATAGCCCAATGGTGTTAAAATCTCTTTTTTGAATCTATTATTAAATTTGTTATTACAGAGGACTCTATATCTTATTTACTGTCAACATGACTAGAAATATGCAAGATGGTCAAATTAGTAAGTTTTTAGTGCCTATTTTCCCTCTTCATTTATTACTTGGAGAGAGATAGGGGAGTATGCTTCTCGAGCTTCACCATGTTTCTAACTAGATGATACAGCCATGTTTCTAACTAGATGATACCTCGCCGCAACGCGGCGACGAGAATACCACTAGTTTGTAAAATTATGGTCTTAAGTTTAATTTTTTTAACTTATTTTTTTTAGCTTTATCCACAATACATATTTCTTGAGTATTGTAGCCACCTTTAACTACGCGAACTAACTCATTTTAAAAAATACAATAATTATTGGAACCATACACCATTTAATACAATAAAGCATATTAGTATCATACGACATATATATAGGTGTTATTTCTTGACTTATTGAATGCTTACAACATATCAAAACAAATACTAGGACTGTTTTATTTAGGAGTTCTAGCTCATGTAAACCTATATACTTCGAGGGACAATTGTGATGCTTTCTGAATTCTTCGATTTAAGAAGTTGTTCGGATTTTGGAGTAACATTCAAAGTCGCCTGCAAAACCACCGGAGATAATGCCTTCCATACTGAAGTATTTCCAGCTAGTTGTCCAAAAACAGGTCTACAAAATAAGTAAAATGACATATTAACCAAATAAAATTCAATTTGTTAGAAAAAAGAAGGTTCATATTTTAAAAAAAAAAAGACTCACTTAGAAGAAGTTATTACAGATAAAATTTCCATTCCACAATCATCTGCAATCTCTCCAAGAGCAAAGAACTGTGGAACAATAAACAAGTCACCTTCTTCAACTTTACTGTCCAATGCAGGCTTTCCTTCACTACCCACAACCTTTACTCGCCCACTTCCCTTACTAACATAACATATCTCGACCGATCCATCTGCTACATAACTTGGTGCCAACACAGCATTGCCTTCCATCTTCACAAACTTTGCACTTAGACCAATCTTGCTGAGCATTGGCAACTTCTTTTCTGTCAAGTAATTGACATATCCACCACGTTTCACAACAACAGCACCCGATGGATATTCAATGTTGGCGTATAACTTATCTTTGGTATTATTACTTGGTTTTGGAAACTCGATTCCATGATCAAGTTTAACAAGCAATGCACCTTGTTGGCTTTTCACAATATTTTGGGATTCCTTTTGGTCCAGACCAAAGGTTTTTCCAACGAAATCGGATTGAAATCCAGCTAGAATTCCAAGGACTCCAGCCACAAAAAAGTATGTGAATTGGCCAGGAACCAGGGCTTTACTACTGTCACCCAAGAATACGATGAGTGCATCGGTGTCGCCACCATTAAACCACCATGAAATCACACTAGCTGAAAGTGGAATCACATCCCCTTTTTTAACCAATAAAACCTTTTCTTCTGGACTATTTGGTGTCACCAAACCAACGGTAACGGTACCTATACATCCATATTGAATGACTCATATTATTATTTTATTGTATGTATTAGTTGATGTGAACAGCCATGTGAATTGTGAAATGTGATGCAAGGAATTACACGTGAATGAGAAGCATTTTTTGTTGGAGACAAAATTAATCTGTCTACTAGTGGTTACAATATATTTTATTTTAAAAATACTCAAGATGCATTATAGGTTTTATTACTAAAAAATGTGCAAGTTATAACAAATTTTATCTTCGTATTTTTGCATGGCATATCTTATTCAATATTTTGAGTCAACTTTGATGCATACAACCTTTTCATCTCTGCCATGAAGTAAAGTAATAAAAGTACCTTCAAGAGCAAAGCAAAAGCTTATTCATGTGTATCAAGAAACAAAAGTACCTTGAAGAACAAAGCCAATTTTGTTGGAATCGGCATAGTGAGGAAGAGCAAAGCCATGAGGGTGGAGGAGAAGTTTTCCGGCAGCCAGTTTTGAGTGGGTTAACAATGGTGTTTTTGCGTTTGACCATACGTAATATCCACCACTATCTCCCTCAAATGCTGTTTGATCGGCCTTCTCCACAGCCATTTTCGACTCCATCCTATTAATGAAAAGAAATATGTGTTGAGAGAGAGAGAGAGAGAGAGAGAGAGAGAGAGAGAGAGAGAGTCTTGAATGATTCACAAGGCCAATAGTGTTGGCTATTTATAGAATAAAGTCCTTACACAAGTTAATAACTTGGACATTAATTATTCTAAAGCTAGGTTTAACTAAATTTATCCCTTCAAATGCTAATTACAATTATAAGACTGTTCGGTATGCACCCGGGGAGAGAGCCCGGGGTGCTGATTTGTCTTCGGGGAACTCGGGGAACACCGCCCCTCCCGTAAAGTTTCCGGGGAAGAAGGGGAAAATCCACCGCAGGCACCGGATGTTGTGATTGGCTTATTTTATTATTATTTTTTTTTTAATCAAACTTTAATACTCCCTCCGTCCCACTTCAAATGTCCCACTTCCAAAAACACACATTTTAAGAAATTTTTTGTTTGTATGTGGTAAAATGACAATAATGTCCTCAAAAGTGGTGATTGTGTTTTGTCTTTTATGGGCAAAACTGGAAATTACATTTCCATTTTTGGAAAGGGACATTTAATTTGGGACAAACAAAAAAGGAAATGAGGACATTTAAAGTGGGACGGAGAGAGTAATAAAAAAGAAGGGGGAAGAAGGGGAATACCATTTCCAAACTTTAGGGGAGGAGAAGGGGGAAATGACGTGGCGCTGACGTGGCATTTGGGGGGGAGTTGGGGGAAGGGGGGCACACCATATAGTCTAACAATTAGTATTTACAATAAATGGCAATTTTACTAGTCAATTAGAAGGGGGGGGGGGGGGGGTGGGGGTTAAAAATAACCAAAAATCCCTTAAAACCAAATAAACCAATCTGAATTTTGAATTCGGTTTTTAGTTTGGTTCTTGACCGTATCCAAATTGTCAATTCACATTTCGAACCGACTATCGGTTCCACAAGTTTTGCTTATTCAGATAACCAAACTGAGTTCAAATGTATAACCGCTTTAAGTAGATAACCGAACTAAATAAATTGGTTTAGTCGGTTAATTTATTTGAATTCACTTCTAGTAGACACTTGTGAATTCAGATAGGTTCGGTTATCAGTAAGTGACAAAAATCTCAAAATCCAAATAAAT
Source organism: Ambrosia artemisiifolia (assembly GCA_032199755.1). Lineage (NCBI taxonomy): Eukaryota > Viridiplantae > Streptophyta > Magnoliopsida > Asterales > Asteraceae > Ambrosia > Ambrosia artemisiifolia. Next base: position 34,653,403 of record CM063514.1, read on the forward strand.
CGTTCCAAACAAATTGTGTAAAACGATATCCAATCTAATCCGATGAACACACTATAGTAAACGAAATTCGCGCGATGTGGTGAGAGTGTTAAAAGTTATAAGGCTCAATTTCAACGACTAGTAGATTAGTATTTCCTCCCGGAAAAAAACCCATTGAAACATTGATATAAATATGGCCGTCACAATAGAAAATTTGGAATTTTATAAGGGGGAAGGGGCACAAGCCTCGTGGAGTCCCATGCCCACTAGTCACATAGTGCCACGTCATTTTAACCTCAAACTAGCCTAAAGTAGCCTAAACACCGGAAACGCCAAGCCAAGGACCCTACCAATTTACCATACCCACCAATCGCACACACCCTATGAGATGGTCCCCACAAAAAAAAACCCCACCTTTTCTTCTCTTTCATCGGCTTGTTTCTGTAGCCAAGTGTTTCAGGATAAGCCCCAAATCGAAGCCAAACAACTAGGGGCAATGTAGCCCCATGGCTAGTGAAGCCCTATGCCAAAGCCCTATGGTACCACGTCCCCTCTAAAGGTGCCAAATTACAAAAGAAGTGGTGAGAGCGTGTAACACCTAGTGTAGCGTATCACAAGTCAATTTTGATATAAATTCCAAATCACATCTATAAATATTAATTATTGTGGACCAGCAAATTTGGTGGAACAAATACGGTACAAGTCACAAAATTGAAATTGTATTTGGATTCTACTTATTGAAACACAAAAACAATAATGAAAAGAAAACAAAGAAATTTATATCTTTTAATTTAACTCGGTTCGTAACCAGCGTGCACGTTGCGCCATGCTAAGTCTATCGTTCTCCCATTCTATTCGTGACCCTTTGCCAAACTCGTCTACGCCTAACAACAAACAAAATGCATACGACCATATATCGAGTAAAGTTCATGACTCGGTAGCAACATAATATAGGTTTATAGTTATTGAAAGATGTAACGTTTAAGAAGTACTTGCCTTTCAATATATGATCTTAGAACGTGTAACCAAACAATTTGATAATGACAATAGTCTATATAGAGATTTATACTACAATACTACAGTTCTAATACATGGTAGATAATACAAATCCCAGCAACAAAAACCTTAAGTCAACATATATGGATATAAAAGAAGCTAACTCTATGCAGTAGATAAACATATGTGAAGACCCAGTGGCGAATATGCAACAACTGAAAAACTTGACCTGTTCAAAGTTAAAAGCACAATATAAATTTATAATTTGAGTTAGAAATATGATTTAACACTTGGCATAATGAGGATCAGAGAGTGCATCCGGCGGAAATCACTGTCGCTGCAGTGGAGGTTCTAGGTAATCATCCTCCATAAACGCCATGCCAATGTGAGATCTTCAATCGAATTTGAATCACATAAACAAATTCATCATATCCTCATGCACTACAGATTCATACCGTCATCACAAATAAGAGAATGATAACTATGGCTAAAAAAACCAAGATAGGGTATTATTTTACAAACGCTAGCAATGGGTCAAGTATTTATCACAAACATAAGATAATGAATCCTCACACTTGTGATCACCATCGTCGCCATAGACGGAATAGATTAGGCGTCGGCAACACATCTCAAATGAACCCAAATCATTATCATCGACAAACGAAATACAACATCGTCAGGAAAACAAAATAGATTAGTCGTTGGCAATAACGCGTGTATAATGTCTCAGACGAACCTAAGTCGTCATCATCAACAAACGAAAGACATTGTCATTAACTGTCCAACACTGTCATCCCCAAATCCATCACAAAGGTAGTAAAATCATCTAAATAATGGCTATTACGAACTTCAAATAAGAGGTCCCTTGCATTTGGTACATCTACCAAAACAAAAAGTTTCTGATGACCCTCAGTAGAGTTGTGTCCATAACATCAACTTCCTTGATGCTTCCTTTGAATCTGTATACTAAAGAAATTATAACACCAGAATCTAATTTAACAAAAAAAATTGGTCATCTCATAACCAAATAAAAGAGTTTAATCTCAAAAGAACTTACACTCCCTCTTATCCTTATTAATACAACACCACATTATTAACACCAATTGCTCACTACTTCAAAAGTGCATATTTGTTTTAAGAAGAATAAATTACAAATATTAACATTAGTTTTAAGACAAAACATGTAGGACTTTTTAGGCAAACAGTTGTTTCACTACATGAAAAGTTATTTCACTACAAAAAAATAGGATTAGTGGAATATGAAGCCTTATATTACTTTCTATATTCAATTCAGTAGTCACTTTGGATTAATATATCTTATTATATGTATAAAGGCAACTTCAATAAACAATTCATATATAGCATTTAACAATGGAAAATAATCACTCTTACCTGTGCTTGCATTGATTTGATTCTATCAACTTGCCAGCACCAAAAATTCAGGCTCTTCTAAAAAATTTATGATCATGCAAATCATTCAACAACATTAATTCCACAAACAACGTTTAATTGTACCAGAATTATAAAAAACCCCAATTGGTCATAATAACTCTAATAAAGTACCTCAAAAATCCCTACCGCAAGATTTTTTATAGTTTTGCTTAAAACATTAGTTTGTTGCAACTTCTTTTCCAATGTTTATGTGATTTTGGAAAGTTGAAAATGGCTTTCCGTACATCTAAAACTCAAATGAAAGTCACATCTTTTTACCTCTAAGATGAGCTACGGCTCACCATACAACACAAGAAATATCCAACAAACATTATCTTCAAACCACAGATCGGACACCATCATAATGGCCGTAACGAAGAGTAGAGGCGACGTGGGCGTCGATGTCCGACAAATCGGTCACCATCGCCACCATCTAGCACCGACATCATAGCCCACACAAAGTAAACGTAGCGTGGGGTGGGGTGGGGTTGGGATGAGGGTTGCTGGTTGCATGGGGATGACTGGACAGGGACGAACGACGGTCAACGACAAGGATGGCGTGGAAGAGAGCTGGGGTGGAGGGGCAGGTCTACAACATTGCCCTCATTACAAGAATACTCCATAAAGAAACGAAAATTACAACTCTGACATCACTGTTCATGAAAGTTTAGAAATTAATATATAGGATAATTATCAAATATAGATGTATAGGATTCGTTTCTAATGAGAACTGGGTTAAGTTGTGAGAACCGTAAGAACTCCGACGTAAAATGGGAATTTTAAAAATATTACACACTGATGTAAAAATAGCTAAATAAGAAATATATAAAAAATGAAAAAAAAATTACGATGTCCTTACACTGGTGTGACAAAAGTGACGTAAATGTCTACCTCGATGTAATATTTGATTATGGTTTAACCACAACCATACATTCATTTTACAATTAATTAAATGTGTGGCTAAGAAGTAAGTTTCTATAGTTCTCACAACTCAACTTCATTCTCATTTTAACCCATCCCTAGAGGTATAATTGTATCTTTAAAAAAGTTAACTGCAAATTATACAATTGGTGGATATAGATTATCTTGGTTCTCAAATATTTTAATAGTTATCACATTATCCTATATCTATGTGTATATATGTACACTAGATCATAGAGGCTTTTCGGGATAGACAAATCTAATATGAAGTGATAAAATTTGTGTTATGATGTAACATAAAAATTAATGTACTACAACATTAGAAAACAACAATTTTAATATTGTATATAAGAATGAACAGGTAAATTAAAAAATATACGTTTGGATGACGAGCAGAGGCAGAAGCAACCATTGGAGTGCGTGATCACCACTACAAACTCAAGCAATTGCAACCAAAATTTGTTACCGAAAAACACGGTAGCAAATTTTAAAACTTACGGTAGCTAAGCGGTAGCAAGGGTTATAAATTTTGCCACCATATTTCTTCAGTAGCAAATTGGTTAAAGAAAACGTATTCAAAATAGTATTATATGACTTACTGCATTACTACATATATTAAATAATAAGAAGACTATAAAGGCAACAAATAATATTATCAGTACATAACCCTACATCACCATAGTAGCCTTCCTCAATCTTCCCCAATCGTCATTCGTCACTATAACTGTCACACCCCGCTAAGACGGAAATGCGAGGTGCAACTTCGAATGATTTCCAAGCACAAAGGTCACACGAGCATTAATTAAAATAAAGCAGGAACTTCCATTAAACAACCAAATTGTTCAAACACAACGTTAATTGTTTAAAATTAAAACCATTGAATTTAAATGTCTATGGTTAAAACAACAACACAATAGTTCAAAAGGAGGTATCCCACAATTGCTCGCAAGCGACCTTCACAAGTTCCATTATCCATGCTAATTTCTGGAAAAACATGCATTTAAGGAAATATAGGTCAACACAAAGTTGGTGAGTTCACCGGTTTTCTATATGATGGATATGTAATCCAAAACCGACTAAATCATTGCATAGCTTGGGCAATAATTAATATGTGATCTGACATGAGCCCATAACCAAACCTTGACATGTTGTGCCTTGCCCATTGTATACTAAAGACAATGAATAATGTGAAATACAAGCACTCTTTTGATATCTGTCATCCGGTCAGAGCGACTGACCAAGAGTGGGGGTGTCAACCCAATAGATCTATTCCGGTGTTTCATGGCTAAGTCCATAGCTAATGGTTATGGTATGATGTATGACACGAGGTCTTAATGGATCCTGAACCTTACTGTCTCATGTTCCCATAATAGTCATGATTGCAGTTGAAAATTGTACGCATGTTTTTCCCCCGGAAAAATGTAAAAACTGTAAAAAAGGGGCTGTGAAATACTCACTTCCTGTCTGGATGCTAGACTGAACTAAATCTAATGCAGTGTATCTGGTCTGGGATGCCCTAAGTTCATTTAAAGGCATCTTAAGTCTATGTTTGGTTCTAACTTTCATGCAATTTTTCACCCGACTCGAACACCTATGGACTGGGTGTTTCTGTACCACTTTCCATGTGTGTTACACACTATATGTGTCAGAAAATGTTTGTTTTTGTCATTATTGTGACTATGTTTAGTCTGTTTTTGGTAAAACAAGTGGCTTCGCTTAGTTAATGTTACCGAGTGTTACTTACGCCTCAGTTATGTAAGTCTAGGATGAGATATGGGCATATCTTGTGGAAATTTTGTATAAAATTGACACATTTACGTATTTTGCTCATGCACATACCCGCATTGTAGTGTTCTATCATGGGTTTCCAAGAAAATTTTTGTGTTAAGCTTGTTAACACATGTTTTTAGTGTCTTTAACACATGTTTATAAAACAAGCCTTAGTATATGTTATGAACTAAGTGAAATCAACTTGTTTTTGGGTTGGCCTCGCCCTTATATACTCACGCATACATACATATGTATGTGTGGGTATACGCGTATGTCCATACATGCATCGTAGGAGGTATATAACCGTATATATGGGTGTGTGTATCATTAAGTGAAAATATTGGATTTTAATCATAAACTTAGGTGTTTAAGTTATTTTTCACTCGACTAGCAACGACCTTATGGTGTGTGCGCGTGGGGCGCCTTCGGGTGGACACTACATGTTGCCGAATTATTGTAACAAGAAGGAAATAGCTTGGTTAGTACCTTATGTGTTGTAGCCGATGTAAACAAAACAAAAAAATAAACTAACTCCCACAATGAAATTCCTAAGTGCTTGTTAGTAACTTGTAACTCTTAAATGATGATGATGATCGATCGCACCAAGCTTCTTGGGTGGGTATGCCTTCGGCCAAGGGGTTTCAAGAGGGGAAGGAGATGTTTTCAAGTGTGAGTGTGAATTGTGTTATTGTGGTTTGATCACAAAGGTTCAAATGCCTCTATATATAGCCGAGAATAGGGAAGGTAACTAAAGGTTCATTGGTACACAATTGTAGAAGGTCAACACATGCTTTCTTGGCATGCATTTCACTAGAAGCCTTATAAGTGAAAAGAGTTGACTTGGGGGTTTTGGTTTGACATGTAGGGGATAGATAGCGGCCGAAATCTTAAGGGGAAGGGGCATTTCTTTTGTGGCAAGGTTGACAAGGTGATATGGCTCATGTGCTTTATGTTTTGCCACATTAGTATAAGCACTTGACTAGTGTTTTTGGTTGTTGTGTGCACACCTCTTGGGAGCCAAAAACAATGAGACAAAGGGAGGTTTTTGTGGCTACTCAACTTGGCTTGGAGGTTGTGAGGGCTTGTGTTTATTCCATGTTTGTGTAAGGATTCAAGGTTGATAGCTTGGAAGGATAAGAATGGTGACATGGTTATGAATGTATGTGTGTCGTGTATATGTATACATATGTAAGGAATGAGAGTTGTTTCTACCAAGGTTATACTCACATGCTTCTAATTAATCTTGGAACTTGAAATCTGGGTGTTAGGGTAGTCATCCAAGCATGGTTTTGTGTGATAGGTTGCTAGAGTTCTAATTTGGTGTAATGATAGCTTGGAACTTGGTGAGCATGTCGTGGGGTATGTATGTATGTGTAGGATGAGATATTCAAGCAATGGTAATGTATATGTGTGTGTGTGTGTGTGATCATGGATATACATATGTACATGGGAATGGACTCTTTGTTGATTACAAGCATTTATACACACATGTATGTGCATTCGCATACATATATGCATAATTATATGTCTTAAACTTTTCTTATCATCCACTTGTCTATGTGTGTCCATGTGAATGTGTAGATGTATTTCAAAAGGTGTCTATGTACACATGTTAGATGGGAATCTAATCATCCTTGCAATTTGTATGGATCTCCTATAATCAGTCATGAATTATCTGACTAAAGAGGACTTTGTGTTAAATAGTGTGTCTACTGTTAGACTGTATGCCTCGGGATTGACTCGTCGGAACCCTGTATGGCCCAACTATGATGAAATAAATGACATGTAACGCTATGCACACTGTATACATGTAGTTAAGTGTACGGATATGACCTGTGATTTCGACGGGTGTCACATTCTCCCCCTGTTAGAGGAATTTCGTTCGCGAAATTTTCAGTGTTGGTCATCTGAACTGGTGGTCTCCTGGAAGAGATGTGGGGTACTTGCGTTTCATTTGATCTTCACGCTCCCACGTGAACTCGGGTCCGCGTTTAGAATTCCATTGTACTTTGAATAACTTGACCTGACTGCGACGAAGTTTTTGAACCTTCCAATCTGTTATCTCGAGTGGCTCCTCTATGAAATGGAGTTGTTTGTCGATGTGGATTTCCTCTGGAGGTATAACCAATGACTCATCAACAAGACACTTCTTGAGGTTCGAAACATGAAACGTGTCGTGAACACTACTGGACCTATGTATATGGGATTGAGCTTCCCATGTTTTCCAAACCTGGGCACTTCTTTCCATGGAGATACTTTGATTAAAACTCTATCACCCACTTGAAAATCTAAGGCTTTATGCCTCTGGTCTGCATAACTCTTCTGTCTGTCTCTGGCAGCTTTCAATCTATCCCTGATCTGGAAGATATTGTCAGTTGTCTCCTGGATGAGTTTAGGACCTGTCAGATGCTTGTCCCCTACTTCAGCCCAACACACGGGCTATTGACACTTGCGTCTGTCCAACGCTTCGAAAGGGGCAACTTTGATGCTGGTGTGGTAATTGTTATTGTAGGAAAATTCAATGAACGGAAAACGCGTATCCCAATTTTCTCCAAAATCAATTACACACGCACGGAGCATGTCTTCCAGCGTCTGGATGGTTCTCTCGCTTTGTCCATCTGTCTGAGGATGGTAAGCGGTGCTCATGTCCAACCGGGAACCAAGAGCTTCTTGCAACGACTGCCAAAATCTCAAAGTGAAGCGACTATCTCGATTAGAGATTATGGAAGTAGGCACGCCATGCCTTGATACAATCTCATTGATGTATAATCGGGAAAGTTTCTCCGTTTTGTCCGTTTCTTTGATCGGCAAGAAATGCGCAGACTTTGTTAAACGATCGACAATTACCCAAATCGCATCATCACCACGAGATGTTTTTGGAAACTTGGTGATGAAGTCCATAGAGATTTGCTCCCATTTCCAAACAAGAATCTCTGGTTGGTGAAGTATACCTGACAGCTTCTGGTACTCTGCCTTGACCTTTGAACACGTTAAGCAACGTTTGACATAGGCCGCAATACAATTCTTAATGTTAGGCCACCAATAGAACTCCTTGAGGTCCTTATACATCTTATTTGCACCAGGGTGTATTGAGTACTTGGACTTATGTGCTTCATCCAAAACCAGTCACGCAAACCTCCATACAAAGGAACCCATATTCTATTCAAGAAATATTTTGTCCCGTTAGGCTTTGTCTCCAGCTGACTAACCTGACTGTATAGAGTTTCTTGTCCAATATTACTATCCTTAAGAGCTTCTTGCTGATCTTGGCGAATACGAGCAATGAGATCGGTATGAATGGTCATGCCTAACACACGAACACGCAACGTTTTGGCACGTTCCTTTCGGCTTAATGCGTTTGCTACAAAATTTGCCTTCCCTGGATGGTACTTAATCTCACAGTCGTAATCGATGAGCAGCTCAACCCATCGTCTCTGACGCATGTTCAGATCCTTCTGGACAAAGATATGTTGTAAGCTCTTATGGTCAGTAAAGACTGTACACTTAGTCCCATAGAGGTAGTGTCTCCATATCCTGAGTGCGAATACTACTGCACCCAACTCCAGATCATGGGTTGTGTAGTTTCGTTCATGCACCTTGAGTTGACGAGAGGCATAGGCAATGACCTTGTCTCTCTGCATCAAGACACAACCAAGACCTTGGTGAGACGCATCGCAATAGACCACAAAATCTTCTGTTCCCTCTGGCAATGAGAGAATCGGTGTGCTGCATAGATTGAGCTTCAAAAGCTGAAAAGCTGATTTTTGCTGGTCTCCCAATTCGAATTTGTTGTCTTTCTGAGTCAAAACTGTTAGGATTGGGCTATCTTTGAATAATTCTCGATGAATCGCTGATAGTAGCCAGCTAACCCTAGAAATTGGCAAACTTCTGTTGGGGTACGGGGTCTAGGCCAGTCTTTGATCGACTCTACCTTGGCTAGATCAACATGTATACCCTTCTCGTTCACTACATGACCGAGGAAATGAACTTCACGAATCCAGAATTCGTATTTGGACAACTTGGCATACAACTTGTCCTCCCTAAGTAGATTCAGAATCACTCTCAAATGCCGTTCCATGCTCTTCTTGAGTTCGTAAATAAATCAGAATGTCGTCGATGAATACGATCACGAACATGTCAAGGTAAGGTTTACACACCCTGTTCATCAAATCCATGAACACTGCTGGTGCATTTGTCAAACCGAATGGCATAACCAGAAACACGAAATGGCCATACCGCGTCCTGAAAGCAGTCTTAGGTGTGTCCTTTCGTGAATACGTAACTGGTGATAGCCTGATCTGAGGTCGATCTTAGAGTAGAAACTGGAGTCTTGCAACTGATCGAATAGATCATCTATTCTGGGAAGAGGGTAACGGTTCTTCACCGTAAGCTTTTTCAACTCTCTGTAGTCGATGCACATGCGAAATGATCCATCCTTCTTCTTGACGAATAGAACTGGAGCTCCCCAGGGTGACGAGATTGGTCGAATGAATCCCTTGTCAAGCAACTCTTGTAGCTGGTTGAACAGTTCTTGCATCTCGGACGGAGCCAAGTGGTAAGGTGAACGGGCTACAGGAGCAGCTCTGGGAATGTGGTCGATACGAAACTCGACTTTCCTCGGGGGTGGCAATCCTGGCAGATCTTCGGGAAAAACCTTTGAAAAATTACTCACGACAGGGATGTCTTCGATTCTATTCTCCTCTGTCTTCTTCTTGCTCGCAAGTGCTAAGAATGCAAAATGACCTTTCCACAAGCACTTCTGGGCCTTCATGCAAGACACCAACCGCAATGGAGTCTTCCTGCACTACCCCTGTATGGATACAACCTCTCCATTGGACAAGAGAACTCGAACCACTTTCGCGAAACAGATGACCTCGGCGCGGTTCTTCAACAACCAATCCATACCAACCACAACGTCGAAACTTCCCAACTTGATCGGCAGAAGATCGGTACTAAACTCATGATCTCCCAACTTCAACGCATAATCCTTAACTACTTCCTCGGACCTAATTGTCTTACCATTGGCCAATTCTATCGAGTAATGTGTATGTAACTTATTTGACTCTAATCCGAGGGTCCGTTTAAAGTCAGTTGACACAAAGCTTAGATCGGCACCGGTATCAAATAGTACAGAAGCAGTATGATTGTTTACGAGGAATGTACCCATGACTACATTAGGATCCTCGCGTGCGTCATCAGCACCCATGACAAAAGCCCTGCCACAAGCTTGACCCTTCAGCTTGGGGCAGTCTTTCTTGAAATGGTCGGTAGCTCCACACTCAAAATATCCCGGTTTACCGTCAGAACTCACAACTGCTTTGGCTCAGCACTACACTGTGGGATGTCCCATCCACTTGAACTTCTCGCATTTGATACTGTCACACGTCCCGACATGATGGTACTTGCACTTGTTGCAGAGTGGGTGGGGCCCGTTGTATGTCCTGCGTCGCCCTGCTGTGCCCGAACCGCCACTAGAATCGGCGCGGTTCGCTTCATGTTGCGTGATAGCCTGTGAAATTAACCTTGCTAGGTCCGCTGAGGTGGTCGGAAAAGCTTTTTCCTCAGAAGTTGATCGGGTAGTTCTTTTAGGAGGCATGTTCATATAATACACAGGATTAAAAGAATGAGACACATATTACTGTATAATATTGTCAACATATGCACCAACAAGCAACTATACAATCAACACAACGACAAGCAAGATCATAAGAACACGGCACAAACACAACAACAATATAGGAATCAAAACATCGGACTTTCCATAGCAAGTTTAACAGACTTGTGATAATTTTGTTTATGAATACAAAATAAAATGGCACACTGCCATGCAAGTTTTCTAAACTACTACCAAAAAGTACAACATAAGATATCCTACGGGGATGATGGTGGGAAAGCAGCAGACAAGGCTGCAACAGCGACAAAAGTACAATATAAGATATCCTACGGGGATGAGGATGGGAAAGCAGCAGACAAGGCTGCAACAGCGACAGTCATCCTGGCCTCAAGGTCGTCTACTCTCGCCTCTAACTCAGCAACACGCTCCTTGGCTGCAGTGCGTCCCTGATCCGCCTCGTAAACACGGGTACCCAACTCTGCCAGTCGTTAGAGGATAGGATCCCGGGTATGACCCGTCAGATAGAGATCATCCTCAATCTCCCGAACTCCCCCCCCCCCGCAACACCCCAGTCTCTGTGTCGTGACGCCCAACCACGTCACGCACAGAGTAGAGGGTGTGGTGCACATGAGCTCGCTCAAAGCCGGTGGGTAATGGAGTGTCAGAGGGAGGTTGTGATGGACCACCATCAGTATCCTTGTCAGAGTAGGTTAGGAATCGATCCATAGTCAGCAAGTAAGTCCTCTTAAGAGCCTGGGATGTGTGGAGAAGTTTCCTTCTGGGTGGCTCTGGGTCCTCTGGAGCTGGAGGCTGGGGATCGGCTAGTGCTGGAGGCTCAGGGTCAACCTAGGCAGGAGCCTCAGCTGGAGCGATAGGAGCCGGTGCAGGGAGCACTCCTTTCCGAGGGGTGTACATCATACGCGTCCCACTCGGACACGAGCGATATGGTCGAAAGGATGGCACCCGGGGCTCTGGCTGCGGTGGGGGTGCATCCTTCTCCTGTGCCTCACCAGCAGGCACGACCTCCTCATCATTTGATACGGCATGATCGACATGCATGTGATCGTCCTCAGTGTCTGAATCACTAGAATCAGGCTCATAAACCTGCTGAAGGTCGTCGACTGGAGGGATGTCTGGTACAATCTCCTCCTCAGAATCCGAGAGAATGATAGGGTCGTCATGGTGTGCCATGATCCTGGAAATCAATGAACACACGTCTGTGTCAGTAATCATGTGGTGTACTTAGTATAGCTACTAATGTGTGAAATGTGTAACTGGCATGGAACTTGCGTAGCGCGTAGGGATAAGTGTTGTGTTTCTTTCTTTGGAAAACATTTCGAAAACAATCTTTGTTTAGATTATAGTTTGACTCAAAAGAATCTCATTTCACTATAACCTCGTGCTCTGATACCAATCTGTCACACCTCACCAAGGCGGAAATGCGAGGTGCGACTTCGAATGATTTCCAAGTACAAAGGTGACACGAGCATTAATTAAAATAAAGCAAGAACTTCCATTAAACAACCAAATTGTTCAAACATAACGTTAATTGTTTAAAATTAAAACCATTGTGTTGGATCAGTGGCTTAGTTTATGAACACTTATGTGTATTAGATTTATGTATGAGTTAATAAGCAGCGGAATAACAAGTGTTCAAAGGTTTAAAAGATCACTTTTAAGAGGAGTTATTACTCCCCCTTGACTGAATAATAAATGAGAAACAATAAAACAGTTCAAGTATAAAGCAGTAAGACAGTTTATGTTTCTCAGATGTGAAATGGAGTTATAAGTTCAAAGCCCGAAGGATTTTAATTTAGATCAAAGATATTACACAAAATCACACGTCATAAATAGATGAACAAACTCATCTATTTATAGACCAATGTACTAAACCATTGTCTGAAGTAATCTAAGATATTTAACAAAGATATTATGCTAAGATAGGCTTACAACAGCCTGTACATTGAAACTTGAAATCTAGACTTTAACAAAACAATATTATAATCAAACTGCTGATCTTCAGTCGGTTAGAAGCTTCTGAATACAAAGTGCTGATGAGTGACAAACTGCTGATGAGTAGTTTGTCTTCAGTAGTTCTTCAGTGAAATGTCTGGTTAGACTTCAGAACTTCTGATGAGTTACTCTTCAGTACTTTGCATATTTGTTCTTCAGTACTTCTTCATTCTTCTTCAGCAGTTCTTCCTATACTTAAGCAGAATATGATTTGGACTAAGGTTATCAAAAGGTGGTTTCTTCAATCCTCTTTGTCCCAACAATCTCCCCCTGGATTGATGAAGCCAAAACCTTATCCAATCTTTATTGCTGATCTTTTCTCTCTTCTAGTATCCTCCAGATTTCTGCTGTCATCCGGGTAGTAAGAGTACATCTTTGTTGCTCAGTGAGAGGTCCAAGTTCAGGTGTAAGATGTTGTATTGTAAGAAGGTCTTTGGAAGATAAAACACTCAACTCCTTTGAGTTTTTGTAGACCTTACTTGAACGATCTCTCCTGGTCACAAGTACTGAGTTGGAATCAGTAAAGGACCACTTAATGATGTTTACCTTTGACCTGTCAAAGTCAGAGGCATAGGAAACCAAGCCTGTTTCCTTAGGTTGACCTGAGGATGATTGAGGAATGTCTTCAATTTCAGTGACTCTCAGGTGAGATTCTTGACTACCTTGAAGTTCAGCACCACTTTGAATAGGCATGTTGGGCAAGTGATGCTCTGTTACAACTCTTGTGTGTGTCTTCTCTTGAATGGATTGTTGTAACTGATAAGCATAAGTAGCCTTGTCTCTGAATTGTGTTAAGAGGGGTTTTTCTTCTACATCAAAATCACCATGCACTAACTGATCTCCTTCCAAGAGTATCATCTTGAAATCAGTCTTCACTATGGGTTCACCCTCTGCTTTTCTTTTTGTGGCAGGCTTCCTTAGTGCACCAGAAGATCTCCTTATGATAGAAGTTGGTTGGACTTCTGGAGTTTCAAATCTTTCTGGCTCTGCAGCTTTACTGGCCTTGTACTTCTTGTAAGTCTCATAGAGTGTTTGTTCTTTCCATTTGGAGACTGAGGCCTTTGAACCATAGCCATTTGCCACTAACTCTTCTATGATTTCAGCTCTTTTGGCTTTCCTCTAATTCTCTGTTGCTATTCTATCAGACAGCATCTGAGCTCTTCTTGTCAGTTCTTGTGTTGAGAGTCTTTTGAGAGCCACTTGTTTAGATTTGGAGTTCTTTGTTATGAAGGTGATAAGCTGTGCTCTTTTGTCTTCTTCTGCAGCAGCTTCAAGTGCTCTCTCTTCAGCCTCAAGCTCATCAAGTTTATCTTGATACTTGATTAACTTTTCTTGATAGTTCAGATCATCTCTAGTCTCTAGGCTGTTCCATACTTTGTCTTCTTTTGCCTTCTTTGCAGCCTCTTTCAAACTCTTCTCCAATAGTTCTTTAGATATGGAAATGGGAGTAGGGTTTAAAACAGTTGTGGAAGTTGTTGTAGGCAAAGGAATGGAAGCAGGTTCTCTATCAGGTGCCTTAGAAACTTCTGATGTTGATTTTGGAGATGAAACTGCTGATGGTTTGTCTGTCTTCACAACTTCTGAAGGATTGTCTTCAGTAGTTTGATAAGTCTCTTCAGCAGTTTTCTCTTGTGCCTTAGATAATGTGAACTCTTTTGCTACTTCTTTTCCTGGTCTTTGTTTTGGTATTTCAGCTTCAGGATCAGGATTTGGAGATGTTGTAGCAACTTCAGTTTCAGGTTCCTTAGTCTTCTCCCCCTTTTTGGCTTCATCCACTTATGGAAGCCTCAATGAGTGAGAAGTTGCAGCAGACAACCTTGCTAGTTGATCTTGAGTTTGATCCATCTTTTTGTTCAACTCAGCAAGTCTTGAATTTATCAACCCAAACTGGTTGTTAGCCTTTAACTCCCAAGCAGTTGTGAATGGTTTGAGTTGATCAATGATAATTTGTTTCATTGCCTGGAACAGGGGACCATCTGGGCTGCATAGTTGGTTCAGGTCTATGCTAGTGAGCCCAGAGAATTGGGTAGGTTGTTTTTGTGAAGGGGGCTTTTTGGGTGATCCTCAGATTTCTCTGAAGATGCCACTTGTGGGGATTTTTGGGCTAGGTGGTCTTTAACCTGATCTTTGGTGACCAGCTTCTTGAGCTTGGATACCTTAGATGCAGGACCTTCAATCTCAACCGTCAATTCTTTTTGTGGAGAGTTTGATTCATCATCCAAGCTAATGGAATCATCTGAATCCCTGATAGTGTCCTCAGAGAGGGCAGGATCAGTTAAATCATGAGCTAGTCCCAAACTAGTAGTCTCATGAACCTCTTTTTCTTGGAACTGAGGTTTTCCTACTTCAGGCACTAGGCCTTCATCAGTAGTTGCCAAATTTGAGGTCTTAGCAATGTTACTACTGTCCTCAAGTTCACCACTGGGTGATAAGTGAGTAGTAGCACCCTCAAAAGTACCAAGAGTTTCTAAGTTTGGGCTTATAAACTCTGGTCCATCCTCATCTCCCTGGTTTGGGCTAATAGGGTCCACATCCATGTCAAGTGGAGAAGGCATCTCCCCAATTTGATGTGTTGCTGGGGGAGTGACATGTATTGGATGGGATCCTTTAAGTCCTGAGAGAAGTTGGGCTATTTCTATTGTTGTGTGGGAAGGTTCAGGTTCAGTAGTTGTAATGGGTAGGTGTTCAGAAGTTGGAATTGGTTCTGGTTCTGTTTCAGCAGTTTCAAAGGTTGGGTCAACAGTTACAGGTTTCTTAAATCTTTTTCTTTGGAAAATCACTGTAACTGGTTTTCTTTTAGGAGGTGGAGAAGGAGTGTGCTGAGAGGATGTTTCAGCCACATCCTTATCAAGTGCAGATTGCACATCAGCAGTTTCAGGTTTCTCCACTTCCTGAACTGTCTTTTTCAAAGGTTTGGTTTGCTTTTGTTTTTGTTGTTTTGGCTTTTTGGTTTTCTTTTTGGGTTTGGAAGATGTGGGTTCCTTGGGGATGGGTTGTTCTTCCCCTTGGTCATCTTCTAGCACAAGTGCTGGTTTGTTGTGCCTAGAGAATACTTGTGAGGTTAATGGGTTTAAAGTTGTTGCTTCACCCACAAGTACTTCCTCTCCAAGTTCTTTTATTATGCATTGCATAACAAATCTTGGGTATAACAAAAACTTCTTTTTATCATTTTCATGGTGTAAAACCAGTTCATTGAAAAACAGTTTTGATGCCTTAAAAGGTGTTTCATTTATGATTGAATGAAAGATTGGTTGAAAAGTAGAAGGCATCTGATCAATGGACCCAATTTTTGGACTTAAGCACATAGTTATATAATGAAAAAGCAGTTTATATTGTGGGTCAAAATATTTCTTATAAACTGTTGCTTGTGCCAAAGTACCTTGATAACCACATTCTGTCATGGTTAGATGGATGTCTGAGGTTGGAATATGTTCAGGAGCATCAGAATCCTTCAAACCAAGCCTGATGCTTAGTGTTTCTAGTGATATGGCCATCAGTTTCCCTTTTATAGAAGATTTGAGGGAGATCACTTGATTATTAACTGTCACCGTCTCTGTGTTTGCCCAGAACTCATTAAGAGTTTCTTCATGAATGGGTGGATCAATGGTGAAAGCTTCATAATACTGGGATTTCATGATGAGATCAAGGATTTCATCATACTGGGACCAGGCTTCATCTTTTACAAAGTAGCCTCGTTGATTATGTCCCTGTTTTAACACGAGAGCCATTGCTTGTTTGATCGAACAGTATTTTTAGGTTAGAGAAGGGGTTTTGCTTTTGATTTGAGAGAGAGAGAGGGAATTTTGCTTTTTGAATGGATAAGTGTTTGAAAAAGGTATTTATCAGAAGTTTTTAACCGACTAGGTCAAACTTTTGATGAGTGAAAAGTCTGTTTTACCCTTTTTGGTCAAACTGCTGATGAAGAAGGTTTCTTCATCAGTGGTTTTAGTCATCTCTTCAGCAGTTTCAACTGCTGATGCAAGTGACTTTTTAAACACTTAACTAACTTCTGATTCTTATCAGTAGTTATATCCATTTTGAAAATATCCCATTTTTGATGTTCATCAGTAGTTTTCAAAAATTGTTCATCAGTACTTTCTCTTTCTCAAATTTTGGTCTTCAGAGGTTTGTGACAGATAAGTATGTAAGTGAAAATAAAATATGTGCAGAACTAAAAAGTGAAACACTTACAGACTTTCTTCTAAGTTTAACATCCCAAGCATGGATACTAACCTCTGAAAAGTTGTTGAATCAAGGGGTTTGGTGAAAATGTCAGCTATTTGATTAGCTGTTGCGACATGCTTCACCTTAATCTTGCCTTTTTCATAGCAATCTCTTATGAAATGATACCTGATTTCAATGTGTTTAGTCTTTGAAAACTGAACAGGATTTTGAATGATGCTAATGGCAGATTTGCTGTCTACTAAAAGTGGAGTCTTGGTTTCTTTGATTCCATAATCAAGCAGTTGATATTGGAGCCATTGTATCTGTGAAGTACAGCTTGCAGCAGCAATGTATTCAGCTTCAGCTGTTGAAGTTGCCACAGATGTTTGTTTCTTTGATTGCCAGGACACCAGACAGTTTCCTAAAAATTGACAACCACCAGATGTTGATTTTCTTGACATCTTGCACCCTGCATAGTCACTATCTGAAAAAGCAGTTAACTTGGTATTGCTTGAAGCAGGATACCAAATTCCTAAAGTAGGAGTTCCTTTCAGAAATCTGAAGATTCTTTTGACTGCAATTAGGTGTGATTCTCTTGGTGCAGATTGGTATCTAGCACAGACACAAGTTGAAAACATGATATCTGGTCTAGAAGCAGTTAAATACAAAAGAGAACCTATCATACATCTATACATGGTTTGATCAATATGTTTCCCTTGATCATCTGGTTCAACTTGTGTGATTGGTGTCATGGGAGTGGAACATGTTTTACAGTCTTGTAAAGAAAATTTGTTCAATAATTCTTTAACATATTTTGATTGATGTATAAATGTTCCATTTGATTGTTGCTTGATTTGCAGTCCCAAAAAGTACTGCAATTCTCCCATTGTACTCATTTCAAATTTTGATTGCATGAGTTTCTTAAAATCTTCACACAGTTTTGAGTTTGTTGAACCAAATATGATATCATCAACATAGATTTGAACAAGTAAGACATGATTTCCAACATGTTTTATGAAAAGAGTTTTATCAATGGATCCCCTTGAGAAGTGATTCTTCAGTAAAAAGTTTGAAAGTGTTTCATACCAGGCTCTTGGAGCCTGTTTTAGCCCATAAAGAGCTTTGTCAAGTCTGTAAACCCAATCAGGATGAGAAGGATCCTCAAACCCTGGAGGTTGACAGACATACACTTCCTCTTTTATTTTTCCATACAAAAATGCACTTTTGACATCCATTTGATAAACTTTAATGTTGTTGGAAATTGCATAAGCTAAAAATAACCTGATAGCTTCAAGTCTTGCAACTGGTGCAAAGGTTTCATCATAATCAATTCCTTCCTCTTGGGAATAACCTTGTACCACCAGTCTTGCTTTGTTCTTGATGATCATACCAGCCTCATCTGATTTGTTTCTGAAGACCCATCTTGTTCCAATTGGTTGCTTATCTTGAGGTAAGGGACAGATTTCCCAAACCTGTTGTTTCTTGAATTGAAGCAACTCTTCTTGCATTGCTTGCACCCAATTGTTGTCTTTGAGGGCTTCTTGATACTTCTTTGGTTCCATCTGAGAGATGAATGCTGAGAATAAGCAAAAGTTGGAAAGCTGGTTTCTTGTGAGTACCCCTGATGCAATATCACCCATGATTTGATCCAATGGATGATCTTTGTGTTCAATCAGTTGTTGTAGACCTGTACTGGATGATGGCTCTACAGGTTCTTCAAATAAACCACTGAGATTGATAATATCTGGTTCAGCTGTTATTTGAACTTCAGGAGTTTTAGGTTCAGCTGAATCAGTAGTTTCAAAATGTTCATCAGTAGTTCCTGAAGTTGAAGCTATTGAAACTTCTGAAGGTTTGATAGTTGATCTTCTGACTGTGTTTGGAGTCCATGGTGCAGGACTATCATCTTCAAATCCTTGAAAACCATTTTGAGGAGGTTTGGATGATTCAACAGTCTTTTCAGGTCCGAAATGAAAGTTGTCAAGATCAAATAATTCAGCAGGATTTGCTGGAATAAGAGTGTGTTTTGATTCATTGAACTTGACATTCAGTGTTTCTTCTACTATCTTGGTTCTTGAATTGAAAACTTTGTAAGCTTTTCTCAAAGGAGAATAACCAAGAAAATAACCTGTATCAACTTTTGCAGCAAACTTAGAGATAGAGTCTTTGATGTTGAGGATAAAACATTGACACCCAAAATCCCTGAAGAAGGAGATAAGGGGCTTTATGCCATGAAGAATTTCATAGGCAGTCTTGGTATGTCTCTTGTTGATAAGAACTCTATTCTGAACATAACATGCAGTGTTGACTGCTTCAGCCTAAAAATACAAAGGTAGGCTTGAATCAGCTAACATTGTTCTGGCTGCTTCAATTAATGTTCTGTTCTTCCTTTCTACCACACCATTTTGTTTAGGAGTTCTGGGAATGCTGAACTGTCTAACAATCCCTTTAGACAGACAGAATTCATCCAGAGTTTTGTTCCTGAACTCTGTCCCATTGTCACTCCTGATGACTTTGACAGATAGAGAATATTGCTTCTCTACTTGTAGAATGAAGAACTTGATGATTTCAGCTGCCTCATCCTTGGAATATAAGAAGAAGACCCATGTGAATCTTGAGTAGTCATCAATGATGACCAAGAAGTACTTCTTCTTACCAAGGCTCATAATCTTGACTGGTCCAAATAAGTCCATATGGAGTAGTTGAAGACATGCAGTTGTTTTAGATTCTTCAATAGACTTATAGGAGGACTTATGCTGTTTACCTTTAAGACAGGAAACACAGTGTTCTTTGCACTGATATTCCTTCAAAGGTAGACCCCTGACCAAGCCCATTTTTGTGACTTTATTGATGGTTTTAAAGTTCACATGGCCAAGTCTCCTGTGCCAGAGATCATTTTCTGAAGTTGATGCCTTTGAGAAGAAACAGGCAGTCTTGTTCAATACTTTGTCTTTTTCAATGTCCACTGCATAGACATTGCCACATCTTTTGGCAATCAGCAAAGTATGATCTTCAATAATCTTCTCCTTCAACTTCTGGCCTTCTGGTGATATGATCTTGCATGCTGTCTTGGTGAAAAAGGAAGAATATCCTTTGTCACACATTTGTGAGACACTCAGCAAGTTGTACTCAAGGTTTTCAACCAGATTGACCTTGTCAAACTGCATTTTGCCTGAGGATACATTGCCATATCCTAGCACATATCCCTTGGCATTGTTCCCAAAGGACACAGATCCTTCTCTTTGACTGATAAAATTGTTTATCAGGTATCTACATCCAGTCATGTGCATTGAGCCTCCACTATCCACATACCATATGCTGTTCAAACCTCTGGAGACCCTCTGCACAAGATAGCAAATTAGTTAGTTTTGGCAAGCCAAGCCAGTTTGGCTTTGGGTTTGCTCTTGAGAACAGGTGCAGCTTGTTGTGGACCAATTTTAGAAATCCATGTCTTTTTGGCAATGGATTTATCATTAAGAACAATGGTGGGTTCTTTTTGGTTTCCACCATCAACTTTGGTCATCAGAAGTTTAACCAGGTTTATCAAATCTTTAACCTCAGGAGTTTGTGAAACTGCTGATGAGTTAGGTGAAACTTCTGAAGATGAACTTTGAGAAGATGACTTTTGCTGAGATAAAAGTCTCTTCTTAGAAAGGGTTTTGTTTGATTGTTGTTTGTTGGGAAAGAAAGTATTTTCAAAATTTTGTTTCATCTGTTTTCCCACAATCAGTTGTTGTCTTTGTTTGTTTAACTGATTTACCTTTCTATATCTGCAAAGTTCAGTTATGTGGTTAAACAGACCACATGTTTCACATGCTTTTGCCTTCTCTTTCTTTTTAGATAAATCAAGAGAGCTGGAAGGCAATTTACTGACAAAATCAGATTTTTGAAATAGGTCATCAGCAGTTTTCAGGGTCTCAACTCCTGATGTAGTTGAAACTGCTGATGGCTTATTGTCAGTAGTTTTAACTTCTGAAGTACTTTCCTTTTTGAGAAAGTTCTGATGGTAGGATGTGCATTCCTCCATATCAGAAGTTTGAATCAATTTCATCCCATCATTATCAGTTTTGTGGGTGAAATCTGTTGGTGATTCAGTGTGGGTATACCCAATGCCAAACTTAACATTGGCTGCAGTTTGTTTGTTAAGCAGCATTTGGTACCCTTTACAAGACTCAACCCATTTTTCACAATCAACCTTGGTGTCAGCAAGCTCTTGTCTGACTTTTCCTAGGTTGTCTATCATTGTTTTAATATGTGCTTGGGTTTCAATGGATTTATCATTCAGTTTAGAAATTTCTTTGTTTTTCAAAACAATTTTTCTTTCTAAATCACACTTCATCTGTGTGTATTTTCTCTCCATATCATTGGATTTGCCTTGTAAATGCACATTAGTTTCTCTAATTAAAGCAAAAGATTCTTTGCAAGATTTAGTGCAAAGCTTTAACAGAGATTGTTGTGATACCTGTGTGAGAGCAGAATTTGAAGAGTATCCTTCAAAAGCCATTAAGGCAAAGTTCTTTATGCCATTATCAGGTTCTCCCCAGTTGACATCATAGACCTTATTGTCTGCATCCTGACTGCATTCTGATGTGTCATAAGGAAGACTGCTCCAGTCAACATACCCTGATGTAAATAAGCTTTGTTGCTGAGGGGGTTGTTGAGTTTGTGCAGGTTGTTGAGCAGTTGGAAAAGGAGGCATCAGCTGCTGTTGTTGCTGAGCAGGCATTTGGACATATTGTACTTGTGGCACATATTGAACATGTAGAGCTTG
Organism: Ambrosia artemisiifolia; assembly: GCA_032199755.1. Classification (NCBI taxonomy): domain Eukaryota; kingdom Viridiplantae; phylum Streptophyta; class Magnoliopsida; order Asterales; family Asteraceae; genus Ambrosia; species Ambrosia artemisiifolia. Next base: position 34,675,062 of record CM063514.1, read on the forward strand.
TGCCTGTACAAAATGAGCACTCCCTTTAGTTCCATTATTCCTATTATATGAGGGGTTAAATTGATTTCCAGACATAGGTTGGTTGTAGCTAGAGCTTCTACACTCTCTCGCAAAGTGTCCCAACTTTTGACACTTGTGACATCTATGTTTATATTTGTCAAAACCAACTTTTGTTGAGTTGTTTAGTCCTGGAAATTTCCTTCCTGACCTTTTATAAAATTTGTTAGTTTTTAAACTTAACAAGGCCAGTTGGTGCAATATCTCCATTTCTTCTAAGTCATCACTGCTAAAATATTTTAAATCATCCATGATGAAACACATGTTGTCAGCAGTTTGACTCAGTTCTTCATTGTCATAAGCTGGGAAGGATCCATCTGATGAGATCCCAGCTGTTATGTCAATGTGGTCAAAAGAACCAAAATTATTAGAACAGGATGGTGAGTCATGTCCTAATAGGGCTGTGCTACCAGGAGTATAGTCATCAGCAGTTTTACCAGATTCTTGCAACTTTTTCTTTTGATTGATTTCTCTTTCAAAAGTTAGTAATTTACCATGTAACCTAGTTAGGTTCAAGGTGTGAAAATCTGAACTTGTTCTGAGGACTATAGAGTAAGTTTCCCATTTTGAAGGTAGAGACCTTAAAAATCTATGCAACATAGACTCATTTGAATAGGTCTGATTGTTAATTTTTAACTCAGAGATGAGTGAAGAAAATCTTTCAAATTGTTGTGTTAAAGTTTCACTCTCTATGTGAGTAAAAGTTTCATATTGTTGAGCCAATATTTCTCTAATGTTGGCTATCACCTCAGCAGTTCCTGCAAACTGCTCTTTTAGGCAATCCCATAGCTCTTTGGCACTTTCACAATGTAAAAGGCCAGCATATATTTCGTTTGGGAGAGCCATAGCCAACATGGAGAAAGCTTTTGCATCAAGCTCAAACTTTTGGAAATCTTCCTCCGTGTAGTCTTTTGGATCTTTTGGTCTTTCAGTCTTTCCCTCTGGATCAGTTATTACTGGTTTGTGAGGTCCAAAAACTACAGACCTCCAACATCCAGTATTAGTTTGGGAAATAGTGTGTGCCAACCTTTTAGACCATATGTTATATTCATTTCTGACTAACATAGGAGGTTTGTTGGCAGATCCAGTATTGTAGGGGTCCATTTTTAAGAAGTTTTGAATTTGTCAATGCTTCTTTAAAGTGATGGATGAAAAAGTGAGCCTTTTATCCTTTATTGAATATCAATAAGAGCCTGTGTCTGAATCTTCAATTTGTTAGATTGATTATGATCAGATTAACCAGATGCTCTGATACCAATTGTTGGATCAGTGGCTTAGTTTATGAACACTTATGTGTATCAGATTTATGTATGAGTTAATAAGCAGCGGAATAACAAGTGTTCAAAGGTTTAAAAGATCACTTTTAAGAGGAGTTATTACTCCCCCTTGACTGAATAATAAATGAGAAACAATAAAACAGTTCAAGTATAAAGGAGTAAGACAGTTTATGTTTCTCAGATGTGAAATGGAGTTATAAGTTCAAAGCCCGAAGGATTTTAATTTAGATCAAAGATATTACACAAAATCACATGTCATAAATAGATGAACAAACTCATCTATTTATAGACCAATGTACTAAACCATTGTCTGAAGTAATCTAAGATATTTAACAAAGATATTATGCTAAGATAGGCTTACAACAGCCTGTACATTGAAACTTGAAATCTAGACTTTAACAAAACTGTATTATAATCAAACTGCTGATCTTCAGTCGGTTAGAAGCTTCTGAATACAAAGTGCTGATGAGTGACAAACTGCTGATGAGTAGTTTGTCTTCAGTAGTTCTTTAGTGAAATGTCTGGTTAGACATCAGAACTTCTGATGAGTTACTCTTCAGTACTTTGCATATTTGTTCTTCAGTACTTCTTCATTCTTCTTCAGCAGTTCTTCCTATACTTAAGCAGAATATGATTTGGACTAAGGTTATCAAAAGGTGGTTTCTTCAATCCTCTTTGTCCCAACACATTGTATTTAAATGTCTAGGGTTAAAACAACAACACAACGATTCAAAAGGAGGTATCCCATAATTTTTCACACGCGACCTTCACAAGTTCCATTATCCATGCTAATTTCCTGAAAAACATGCATTTAAGGAAATGTAGGTCAACACAAAGTTGGTGAGTTCACAGGTTTTCTATATGATGGACATATAATCCAAAACCGACTAAATCATTGCGTAGCTAGGGCAATAATTAATATGTAATCTGACATGAGCCCATAACCAAACCTTGACATGTTGTGACTCGCCCATTGTACACTAAAGACAATGAATAATGTGAAATACAAGCACTCTTTTGATATCTGTCATCCGGTCAAAGCGACTGACTAAGAGTGGGGGTGTCAACCCAATAGATCTATTCCGGTGTTTCATGGCTAAGTCCATAGCTAATGGTTATGGTATGATGATTGCAATTGAAAACTGTATGCATGTTTTTCCCCCGAAAAAATGTAAATTTGTAAAAAGGGGCCGTGAAATACTCACTTGCTGTCTGGATGCTAGACTGAACTGAATCTGATGCAGTGTATCTGGTCTGGGATGCCCTAAGTTCATTCAAAGGCAACTTAAGTCTATGTTTGGTTCTAGCTTTAATGCAATTGTTCACCTGACTGGAACACCTATGGACTGGGTGTTTCTGTACCACTTTCCATGTGTGTTACACACTGTATGTGTCAGAAAAAGTTCGTTTTTGTCGTTATTGTGACTACGTTTAGTCTGTTTTTGGAAAACAAGTGTCTTGGCTTACTTAATGTTACCGAGTGTTACTTACGCCTTAGTTAAGTAAGTCTAGGATGAGATATGGGCATATCTTGTGGAAATTTTTCTTAGAATCAACACATTTACGTATTTTGCTCATGCACATACCCGCATTGTAGTGTTCATCATGGGTTTCCAAGAAAATTTTTGTGTGAAGCTTGTTAACACATGTTTTTAGTGTCTTTAACACATGTTTATAAAACAAGCCTTAGTATATGTTATGAACTAAGTGAAATCGGCTTGTTTTTGGGCCGGCCTCGCCCCTATATACTCACGCATACATACATATGTATGTGTGGGTATATGTGTATGTCCATACATGCATCCTAAGAGGTATATAACCGTAGATATGGGTGTGTTTATCATTAAGTGAAAATATTGGATTTTAATCATAAACCTAGGTGTTTAAGTTAGATTTCACTCGACTAGCAACAACCTTATGGTGTGTGCGAGTGGGGTGCCTTCGGGTGGACACTACATGTAGCCGAATTATGGTAACAAGGAGGAAATAGCTCGGTTTAGTACCTTATGTGTTGTAGCCGATGTTATCAAAAAAAAAATAATAAACTAACTCCCACAATGAAATTCCTAAGTGCTTGTTAGTAACTTGTAACTCTTAAATGATGATGATGATCGATCGCACCAAGCTTCTTGGGTGGGTATGTCTTCGGCTGAGGGGTTTCAAGAGGGGAAGGAGATGTTTTCAAGTGTTAGTGTGAATTTTGTTATTGTGGTGTGATCACAAAGGTTCAAATGCCTCTATATATAGCCGAGAATGGGGAAGGTAGCCAAAGGTTCATTGGTGCACAATTGTAGAAGGTCAACACTCGCTTTCTTGGAGTGCATTTCACTAGAAGCCTTATGAGTGAAAAGGGTTGAATTGTGGGTTTTGGTTTGACATGTAGGGGATATGTAGTGGCCGAAATCTTATGGGGAAGGGGCATTTCTTTTGTGGCAAGGTTGACAAGGTGATATGGCTCATGTGCTTTATGTTTTGCCACATTAGTATAAGGAGTTGACTAGTGTTTTTGGTTCTTGTGTGCACACCTCTTGGAAGCCGAAAACAATGAGACAAAGGGGGGTTTTTTGTGGCTTGTCAACTTGGCTTGGAGGTTATGAGGGCTTGTGTTGATTCCATGTTTGTGTAAGTATTCAAGGTTGATAGTTTGGAAGGATAAGAATGGTGACATGGTTATGAATGTATGTGTACCGTGTATATGTATAAATATGTGAGGAATGAGAGTTGTTTCTATCAAGGCTATAATCAAATGCTTCTAATTAATCTTGGAACTTGAAATGTGGGTGTTAGGGTAGTCATCCAAGCATGGTTTTGTGTGATAGGTTGCTAGAGTTCTAATTTGGTGTAATGATAGCTTGGAACTTGGTAAGCATGTCGTGGGGTGTGTATGTATGTGTAGGATGAGATGTTCAAGCAATGGTAATGTATATGTGTGTGTGTGTGTGATCGTGGATATACATATGTACATGGGAATGGACTCCTTGTTGATTACAAGCATTTATACACACATGTATGTGCATTCGCATACATATATGCATAATTATATGGTCTTAAACTTTGCTTATCATCCATTTGTCTATGTGTGTCCATGTGAATGTGTCGATGTATTTTAAAAGGTGTCTATGTACACATGTTAGATGGGAATCTAATCATCCTTGTAATTTGTATGGATCTCCTATAATCAGTCGTGAATTATCTGACTAAACAGGACTTTGTGTTAACTAGTGTGTCTATTGTTAGACTGTATGCCTCGGGATTGACTCGTCGGAACCCTGTATGGCCCAACTATGATGAAATAAATGACATGTAATGCAATGCACGTTGTATACATGTAGTTAAGTGTACGGATATGACCTGTGATTTCGACGGGTGTCACAATAACCCTACATCACCATGGCTGCACTCCATCACCATAACATCCGTCACCATAACCCTACATCGAGTCTTTGCCTACATCAACGATTCATCTGACGATTATCTCCGTCACCATAACCCTAGATCAACGACTCATTTGACGATTACGGGATTCAACCGCCTATAAGGTAAATTAGATCTCTGTAGCTGATTAAGTTTAGGTCGTTGTTTGGTTTTTGTTGTGAGAAACTGTGTAATTAGGGCTTTGAATCGACAATAGAACAGATGTTGCCATGATGTGTTATTTTCTACATTGATTTGGATGATTTGGTTTATTTGAATAATAATAATAATAATAATAATAATAATAATAATAATAATATTAATATGAATATTAATATTAATAATAAACTGTCATTGTTGCCATGGTCATGAGCTGGTGAACTTAGATACTCGACTATGAGCTGGTGAACTTAGACTTATCTATAGAGGATTTTGACTTATGGTCATGTTTCGTTGTTGTTAGTATATTTACTTTAGACCAACTTTGTTATCGAATACAAACTTGGTTTTAAAAAGTGCACGTGAGGCGCGCCTAGGCGCAAGTTGTTGCGCTTTGTGTTACACAAGGAGAAGGTTGTACATAAAGCGAGCACTTGTGTCGCTTTTCTGGTAAAAATCAAAGCGAGAAGCGTGGGATTAGTGTACAGAGAGATAAAATCGAATGTTTATGCTTAAAAATCTGTTCATAAATAAAGCTTACATGTATCGAAGACGGAGATGTGTGATTATTATGGTAGAAAGAGAGTGTGGAGTAAAGTAAGGTTATGTATCTTTTCTATTTGTTTTCTTTTTACTAAGTATCGTTTTTCATCCTCAGTGTTATAGATTTTTATCTAGTTTAACCTTATAACTTTTATAATATGTTAATTTGTTTCTTTTTCTTGTTTCTTAAGTGTATCATGAAATTTTAGGCGTACAAAGATTTAGATTGTAGCAAATAATATATGGAATTAATTTAAAAATAGTATATTAATACATTGCGCCTCACATACGAAAAGCCCCGCGCTTTTGCGCTTTGCGCCTCGATTTTAGACCTTGTCGCCTCAGTGCGTTTCTCGCTTTTTAAAATAAAGCTTGAAATGAGCCTGATTACCGAAAATTGTTTTTATGTATATGTTTGAGCTTCTGGAGCCAAACTTTAATGTATTATAAAAACTCTATGAACTAAAACTTAGCTCGCGCTCAGCCTAAAGATTTTGGGCCAAGACCAAGCCTTGTAGAGCTTGAGTTCTACTTGACTTGGTTGTTGTACTACCCAGACATCTTACAAAAAACCTGGACGGGAGGGCCGGCTTCAGCATAAAGCAAATGAAGCTAGGGCTTTAGGCCCCAAAACTTTAATGGCCCCAATTTTACGAAACTACTATTAACCATTTGTTTATGTAAATACATCTTCGTTTGTGTAGTATATGTTTATAGAAAGAATGGGGAAGATAAAGTTAAAACATAGAACACATGATAGTTTGGTGAGTTACTGTGTTTTTCGTTGAGATATTTATTTGGAGGAGGTGAACCAGAAGTGAATTGAAGAAGATGATTAGATTTAGATGAAGGATGTGAATATCGTGAATTCACCTTTTTACCCCTAGAGCTAAAAATAATAGACCCTATTTGATGAAACACTATTTTTGTCCTTTAGTTCATTTTCTATTGTTCTATATATACTTCACTATAATTTTTTAATTTTAATAGTACGTTAGTCTATTTTTATTCATAATAAAATTCTAAATGGTTATGGATAAAAAATAAAGTACAATAAATAGTGTGTTTAAAATTCGCTTGAGTTATTATAAAATCTTAACAATGTGACAAAGGAATAACATATTTTGCGTTGATTCTTATTTAAATAAGGGATTAGTTAAAAAAGCACTCTTTAAAATAAATTATTTAAAGGCCCCAATTTTAGTGACCGCTTTAGGCCTTAGAAAACGTTGAGCCGGCCCAGCCTGGACCATAACACTGTGTATACAAAGAAATACAGGTATTCATGACCTGACAGTTAATGAGTTCTCTGTTATGAAAATAAAGTGAAGTCTGTAAGGTAACTAAACAAGTTACTCCAAATATTTATATTAGAAGTTTAAAATTTGCTGTTATAGAGTTAGGGTTGTGTACTGGTGATCAGTTTCTATAAAAACATTAGTCATAAATTCATAACATTCCATTTGTAGATGAAGGTTAAGACATTATGTGAGAAGGCAAAAGAGATACCTACGGGTGAAAACAATGTTCAAGTATTCCGTTATTTTTTTGTCATTTTTATTGCTCACAATTATTCAATCTCAAATATAGATCCAATCTATATATCGCCAAGTAGCTTTAAGCCCATAAGCAGATATATAAAACATTTTACATGTGCTTTGTTAAATATGTGAAAATATGTGAAAATCTGTTGCTGTTTTATTTTCTATAATTTTATTGATTCTCATGCTTTTATTTTTTATCTATTGTTTAAAGTAATCAAGTTTTTAAATAAATACCATAAAAAGCGAACATACTTTCCTATTTTTTCTTGTTTTTGTACGAAAAAGTCACTTAACCTGATTTTGGTATAGTAAAGGTCCTAACCTTGTATTAAAGTCCACTCATCATAGTTATGGTATATTAGGGATGGGGGGAGGGAGGGTACTCCATAGGTAGTGCAAATAGGCTACTGTTGCCGGTCGGCAACACTCCCGCCACCCCGTCGGCAACGTTGCAGATTTCATGTTCACAGCAAGTCAGCAACATGTTGCTGAGAAGATTTGTGTGATGGAATTTATGCTTTTGACTAACATCCCTCCGATTAGAACCTTCAGGCAAAGTATCGTAGAACTCTGCCAGTGTGTTGGTGGTTTCAGGGTACTTTGTGTTTATTTTGACATGACAAAGCGGGAGTGGTTAGGGCTAGGGTGCTTACCCTTAAGTGCCCCTTCCACCTTAGAGTCTCTAAACTTGTCTACAGTACACACACTCAAAAGTTTTAAAATAATGAAAATTAGAGAACCATGCTCATAAAATATGGGTTGTTGTGCAGTTTAGCAGGAATCCCCAAGAATCAACTTGGCAGTTATCACAGTTTTATCCTGTGATTGAGGTGTGAGTTTCTTCCATTATTATTTAAGCTGTTTCTCATTGACATAGAGAAGTAACTATAGCACACATCATCCGTCAGGAACTAATTGAAAAGCTCGGCAAAAATGAACTGCCAAAAATTGAGTACCCTTGTATGAATGATCCAAGTCCCACTTTTCATGGTAGATCACAGTCCGAGTTAGCAAAAATGGTTGATCCTCCACCTGCTCATTCAATGAGATTGAGACGTGCAGCAACTTGGGCCAGGCTTCGGGATTCTGACGATGGGTATTCAAGGTCTGTCATATTTTGTTGTCATTTTATCAAAACTGCTAGTTTCAATTGAAGATATGCCTTGGATGATGCAAAGCATTATCCTCTCGGACTGAATTATAAGTTGTTTTATGGTTTTTGGGTTCTTTTTTTATATAGCATATTTAGTTAGTTATGCTATTTTTTAGCTTATTTTAATTCTAAACTGATATTACTGCACATTTGCAGCTCAAGCTATTCATAACATGGCTCAGTTAGAGCCTCAGGTCAAACTGCAATAGCTAAGTTTTCATAGATTTGCTTGATGAATCGCAGGAACCAGATGTTGCTAAGGTTAGCTAAATAGATCAAAACCATTCAGATTCCAATATTGTAGTATCTTGAAGTAAAAAACCATCATGATAAATATAACTTTTGGTCATGCCACGCATGTATAACATTTACTTGGATATTATATCTTAATGTTTTTGGTAAGGGAATCCATTCAACGGTTGCGCCTAGGCCCCAGTCGAGGCCTATGCGCCTATCCCTTTGGTAACTATGCGATTAATTAATTATTTAACAAATGTCATTTTTTACTGATATTAGGTAGAAACCCATTTAATTGATTATAGGGTAGAGCAAGGGAGGCTGGAAAATAAACAAATACTTGCTTACTCTTGGGTTGTGTCATCAATGCATTTGCGTTACAATCGGCTCATTTGCCTTACAGGTTTGTAAGCATATTTTAGATACTTCCATTAATAAAGTTTTTATCCGTGAATAGAGGGTCCACTTTTTAGTCATTTCTGTCCATTTTTATAAATAATTAATGTGTCATTTATTTAATTTATATCATTAGGAGGTTCAAGAAAAGAGGGCTGGACATTTATAGAACAAAACATCAAGAACAAGAAAACAAAGGCGCGCCAGCTTGACTTCTTATCTGGGCGAAAAGGCAGAACAAAAAAAAGGCTTCGAGGTAACTATTATTATGTGGAAAAAAAGAGTAGAACTAGATAATGGGTCAAATTCATGTGAATTGTTGTCATCCCCGCTGCATTATGTCACATACAGAGAGTCAGATATCGATTTGAATACCACTAGTTTTTATTTTTATTGTTTTGCAGTTATGTCATAGTATCATACAATGACCTGTCTTTGGACAGATGTGCTTTTGTGTTATAGATTTCGTGCTTATGGTATAGGCAGCAAATGGGAAACAACCTTAGTGGTGCAAGTGTACAGCAACTGCATCAACTAGAGAAACAACTGGCTCATAGCTTAGTTTTCGTCAAAGAAAAGAAGGTTTGGATCTTTCTCTAATATTCTAGATATTGTATAAAATTTTAGTTGATAATATGCATTTCGTATTCAGGATGCAATGTTGTTTGAGGAGATTGAACTTTCAAATGGAAAACGATAGAGTGGAGAAAGATGCAATGCTCGTTAGGATGATGAAGATTGAGACCATGTAAAAACTTAGGCTATGCGTAAACACTTTTAGTTTAAATGTTTGGATTTGGATGTTTTAATTTAATCTAGAACTGGATGTTTGATTTGGATCATTGGATGTTTTAATCTAGGTTATTTGATTTGGATGTTTTGAAAATTATATAAATCCAGCAGTTATAAATATATGATCAATGTATAAATAGATAAATAAAAGCGGTAGCAAAAAGGTATTCAAAGATAGCAAAGAGGTAGCAAAATGATGACAAAAACGGTGGCAAATAAACAGTAGCAAAACGGTGGCAAAAGGGGTAAAAACGGTAGTAAAGTGGTGACAAAAAGAGGTAGCAAAATGGTAACAAAAAGCGGTAGCAAAGTGGCGACAAAAAGCGGTAGCAAAACGGTGGCAAATAAACGGTAGCAAAAGGGTAGCAAAAAATAATAGTGTAGCAAAACGGTTGCAATAGGGCAATTGCCATGTGTGATTTTGCTACCGAGTTTTTTGGTAACAAAATGGTGCCAAAAGGGCAATTGCCACCGTTTTGCTACCGAAAATACGGTAGCAAAAACCCTATTCTCTAGTAGTGATGAGATAAATATGAATGATCATGTTATGATAGAAAGTGTGTTATTAAGTTATATAGTTGTGTCTAAATCTTGTCATGACTCACTAGTATTATCATACTAACGTGCTTTAAGCATGTGGTCAAGTATCTATACAAGATTATTAAGAGATAGCTGACGACTAGAAGATCCTGGATAAGAAGAGGATATCTTGGTTACATTTTATGTATTTCATTCATGTTGGAATTCAGTTTAATGTAATCATTGTTATTAAATCTGTTAATGATAATCCGTTGCGCCACCCTTGTCGTTACATAATGGGTTTTAAATGTTGAATTAAAAAACTGGATTTCGACAGGGCTCAAATCGTGACCTTTAAGAATTAAGACCATGTGTAGTGGTAGAGTGAAAGGGCATTAAAGGGCAATTTCGTGCCCATTTCGCGCCCCAAACACCGCCCCCTTTGTGTGAAATGGGCGCTAACCATGTGAGCGTGAAATATTTCACGCCAAATCCTCCATTTCCTCCACCAATCCCATTCACCCACATATGCTCTCCTCCCCATTGTCCAATCAGAAGCCACCCACCATAATTTTTTTTTCTTTTTTTGTAATTCAATTTTAATATCCTTATATACACACACACTCATACCACATCACACCATTACACCCCTTTTTGATTTCAAGCTCTTCCCAACTCCTAGTGAAACCCAAATGCCACTTGTTAAAAAATACCCAATTGAGAGGGCTTGAAATTTTTGTACCACACTACACATGGTATAAGAAGAAAATCAAAGCAGTTTCTATTGAACTACATTAATTTGTTGTTTATGGGTTCATACAAGTTTTGTTTTATATAATAATACCTATTAAAATTTCAGAACGCAATGGGTTTCACGTGAACCTGCAATTCTATAGATAGTTGCGTGTCTTTTGATGTTAGCATGTTAAATGTTGGGGACAAAGTCTGGTGTTTGAAAAATCGTTTTCTTGGTTTTTTTTTTTAAATTGATCAACAATTTAATGGTCAAGATTAAGTGGTCCCAATCCTAACAAAAATTCACGTAAAAATGGGTAGGAAGACAGAAAAGGAAATGCACAACTTTTTATTATTTTTCCGTTAAATGTAGTTCCATCTTTTTTTATGTCCAATAATTTTTTAGGCTGTGGTTATTTGCACAACTAGGGTTTTATTTCCACAACCTTAAATGCCCCATCAAGGCCTCCACGGCCCATCGAGGCACCACCTGACAAAAATGACGGCTCATCAAGGCCTCCACGATCCGTCATCAAGCCCTAATCCATTTTCAATCATTGGTAATCATTGGAAATGATTGAATAATGATTGTTTGGTTTTTTATAAGTGTAGTGTGGGTGTTTAAGATGGGTTAGAGATGTGAATATAAATGTTTGGTTTTTTATAAGTGTTTAAGATGGGTCGGAACAGTCCGGTTAGTTAACGGGCCGGTCGAGTCGGAACAGTCCGGTTGGTTAACGGGCCGGTCAAGTCGGAACAGTCCGATTGGTTAACGGGCCGGACGAGTCGGAACAGTCCGGTTAGTTAACGGGTCGGTCTGGTCGGAACAGTCCGGTTAGTTAATTGGCCGGTCGGGTCGAAACAGTCCGATTGGTTAACAGGCCAGTCGGGTCGGAACAGTACGGTTGGTTAACGGGCCGGTCGGTTCGGAACAGTCCGGCTCGTTAACGGGCCGGTCGGGTCGGAGCAGTCCGGTTCGTTAACGGGCCGGTCGGGTCAGAACAATCCGGTTCGTTAACGGGTCGGTCGGGTCGGAACACTCCGGTTCGTTGACGGGCCGGTCGGGTCGGAACAGTCCGGTTGGTTAACGGGCTGGTCGGGTCGCAACAGTCCGGTTGGTTAACGGGCCGGTCGGGTCGGAATTGTCCGGTTCGTTCACGGGCCGGTTGGGTTGGAACAGTCCGGTTCGTTCATTGGCCGGTCGGGTCAGAGCAGTCCAGTTCGTTAACGGGTCGGTCGGGTCGGAACAGTCCGGTTGGTTAACGGGCCGGTCGGGTCGGAACAGTCCGGTTGGTTAACGGGCCGGTCGGTTCGGAACAATCCGGCTCGTTAACGGGCCGGTCGGGTCGGAGCAGTCCGGTTCGTTAACGGGCCGGTCGGGTCGGAACAATCCGGTTCGTTAACGGGTCGGTCGGGTCGGAACACTCCGGTTCGTTGACGGGCCGGTCGGGTCGGAACAGTCCGGTTGGTTAACGGGCTGGTCGGGTCGCAACAGTCCGGTTGGTTAACGGGCCGGTCGGGTCGGAATTGTCCGGTTCGTTCACGGGCCGGTCGGGTTGGAACAGTCCGGTTCGTTCATGGGCCGGTCGGGTCAGAGCAGTCCGGTTCGTTAACGTGTCGGTCGGGTCCAAACTTCCCCAAGAAGCTTCGTGTTTTTTTATAATATATATATATATATATATATATATATATATATATATATATATATATATAGCATAAGGATTAACGGAAAACCCTCCTACACCGGAAAACTTTGGAAACTCTAACCTCCCGAGTTTTTTTTTATATGAAAATTTTAGGGTATGTAATATACATGATTTTAAGCATTTTGAGGCAAAAAAATCAAAAAAGCGCCGAGTACTTTTTTTTAAAAAAATAAATAAGTTTTCGGGTAACGCATTGTTAACACATGTTAATCGCTAACATGTGTTACTTGAAAACTTTTTTTTTATTTTTTTAAAAAAAGTGTTCGGCGCTTTTTTGATTTTTTTGGCTCAAAATGCTTAAAATCATGTATATTAAATGCCCTAAAATTTTCAGGCCCTAAAAAGTTCGGGAAGTTAGAGTTTCCAAAGTTTTCCAACTTAGAAGGGTTTTCCATATATCCATACTCTATATATATATATATATATATATATATAGGGAATGGATATAAAGAAAACCCTTCTTATTTGGTAAACTCTGGAAACTCTGACTTCCCAATATTTTTTTTTTTTGAAAAAAATAGGGCAAGTAATATACATGATTTTAAGCATTTTGGGCCAAAAAAATTAAAAAAGCGCCGAGTATTTTTTTTAAAAAATAAAATAAAATTTTGACTAACACATGTTAAGCGCTAATAACAGGTGTTAACAATGTGTTAACTATATGTAAACAGTAGATGTTTTTTATTTTTTAAAAAAAAAACCGTTCGGCGCTTTTTCGATTTTTTTGGCTCAAAATGCTTAAAAAAAATGTATATTACATACCCTATTTTTTTCAAAAAAAAAATGTTGGGAAGTCAGAGTTTCCAGAGTTTACCAAATAAGGAGGGTTTCCTCCATATACTTTACCTATATATATATAAGTCGACGGACCGTGGGGGCCTCCACGGCCCGTAGTAAAACAACTTTTCAGACTTTTTCAGTCTGAACACCGTGCTTTTGCAGGGAGTTCAGACTAACACTGTCGTTTTTCACTTTTCAGATTATGACGGGCCGTGGAGGCCCATCGTTTTTCCCTGATTTGGCCAGAACGGCCCATCAAGGCCTCCACGGTCCGTATAAAGGTTGTTTAGAGTTTTTTTTGGGCTGTGTTGATAGTATCACCCATTTTTTATTGCTATATTACTTTTTTAAATATACTATAAACAGATAATTTTATTGTCTTTAGAAAAGTTATATAACAATATAAAACTAAAAGATAATAAATCATTAAAAAGTTATAACATTTTAAAAAGAATAAAATTGGTGGAACATTAAATCCAAAAAATGGTCAACAAATTTATTTATTGTTTTGCCCCTTATCTAAAATCCAAATGTCACATTATGGTAGCGTGCAATCCTTCCTATGGAAATAGTGTTGAAACTTAGTTTTTGAATTTGGAGGGGCCGGACTTAATTTCTTTCAGTTGGTAGTGATAAATCGGCGAAGGGTCGAACTCAACCAGTACTTAATTTACCAATGAAAATCGTAAATTTATACTACTGCGCTAAAAAACAGGGGGGCCAGACCATCCCTGGCCCAACATATCCTTCGCCCATGTGAAATTAAATAAGCCTTTCTACAACAAGCCTTTGACAACATAGATTAAACCATAACCATTGTAAGCTCTTATTTCATGAAGCGGCATTTCAAGGAAGGATTTGATTTTGATTTTATCTTTTATCAGCTCATATGAGTGAGGCCCATCATGCCGCAAACACCCCCCCCCCCCCTCCGGGGGCGCTATGGGGTTTTTTCCTTCTATCTCGTGATGGCTATAACGGAAAAAAATTCAATTTGTACACCCCTTTCATCTACACCCAATGAAACAATAATATTTTAATCCTCATTAAAGCCCCTCATCTACTGCACACCTATTTTATGTAAAGTCTCCATAAAACCTCTCATCTCACTTTATTATTACTTTAATCCATTACCCCACTACACATGGCCTCGGAATAAATTATTTACACAAGATTGATAAGTATTTAAGTTCTAGATTTATGAAGCGTAATAGAATGTGTTGGGTCTGCTGACTTGTAAAAGAACAGATGATAGAAAAGCCAAAACATTCTACACTTCTGATTATTAATAAAACAGTACTTTGATTCAAGTATCCACCCAAAGACTGATGACTCTAATTGCTGATACCAAACTGCTGCTGATTGAAGAAACCACTGATAGACAAATTGCTGATAAGGAAACAAGGCAAAGTGCTGACAAGTGATAAAAGGTCTGTTGGAGCCAACAACACTTAGACTCCAACAGATGTTCAAGCCAACAGAGTTTCTCTTATCAATTGTTTATTCATCAGATGTTTAGGCAATGTAACAGTAGTTATTCTTAGCAGATGTTTTATGTTGTTATGTTAGTTAGCTGTCATTGTCTAGGTGACGTCAATCTTAGGTCATCAAAGTTTTCGTTTGTCTATAAATAGAACAGTGCATGTACTGTTCTATTTGTCACTCTTACATTCTCTTACACAAACAAAGTTTCTGAGTGATCAGGCTGAGGGGGAGAGTTGTAATCATTTACCTGTAACCTGTGATGACTGTTGCAACGTATTTGATATAAAAACAATTATCCTATTTGTTATGAATTAAAGTCATAATTCCGCTGCACTTTCCATTATTATTCATTCATTTACTGTTCCATTACTTAGACTTTCATAACAAATCAAACTCAGATCCTAACAATTGGTATCAGAGCTTGGTCAATTAAATTTGATCTAACCAATCAATTTTATATAAATAGATCAGCTCAATATTATTGATAACACTTTGTTTGTTGATTGAAAACAGAGTAAAAGTTTATTTACGTTCAAAGTTTCTTAAACACACTTTGTTTTACAAACAATCAGAGAATGGCTTCAATTAATCAAGATCCACATAACACTGGCACGTGCAACAAGCCACCAATGCTTGTCAGATCTGAATACAATATCTGGCAACGTCGAATGAGCCATGTTCTAGCTCAACAAAACACTAGGTGTTAGAAGTCGGTTGTATTCAGACCACATGTTCCGATGGTGCCGAGTACCGAAGATCCCAAGGTTCAAGTACCTAAAAGTGTTGAAAACTACTCCGAGCAAGATTTTCAGAAAATTGAGTTACATGCCAAGGCTTTCAGTATGGTGGCCATGGCTCTACCAAATGATATCTATGCTAGGCTGTTACACTGTAAAAGTGCAAAGGAGTTGTGGGATGCTTTAAAAGAACAATTCGGTGGGACTGAGGATGTTACTGAAAACAACCGGGAAATATTGAATCAACAATATGAAACATTCAGTCATGTGAAGGGTGTGATTGAAAGATTTTAGATGAAACAGGAAAATATGATCATACAAGTAACAAAACCAGGTGCGGAAACCCTAGTTATGAACAAACTGATAAAACTCGGATCAAAACACAGTAAACATCATTTTCAAAGCTTTTTCATAGATTAACATTCATAAACACTTGTTACAATGAGTCTCCTAGTTAATCTAATCAATCCAGACACTTTCACAATAACACCTAGAACCTGACCACAACACACACTTCAACTAAAACTCTCTATCACTTGAAAATAATCAAAATCTATTTATAGAGTCTGCAGGTTCGCCCCTTTTCATGGTGCGAATGTGGAATCTTTCCACATTCGCCCATTTCTAAGGTACGAATGTGGAATCTTTCCACATTCGCCCAGTTTGTCTCCTGTGTAATTTCCACGTTCGCCCAGAACTTCCACATTCGCCCAGAACAAGCCACATTCGCCCCTTTCTTCCACTTTCAACCCATCAGCAAAACATTCTAACATATGTTAATTATACTAATCCAATCATTAGTCGCACTTCGTGTATCTACAAACTCCCCCTCGACTATTGATTGGATCGTTCTCTGATTATCTGAACCTTCGACATTCTGTACCGGATCACTAGCTAGGGACATACATGAATAATGCACTAACAATCTCCCCCTTGGACCTAGCTAGTGATGTACCAAAGCAGAAAGTTATCAATTCTTCAAGTCTTGATTGAAAACTTTCCATCTTCATGCACGTTTGTGTCGAAGTTCCTGTCTATCTCTCCAGTAAGCTTCGAAATCTCAGACAGACTTAAGAAATCTTGGCTTTGTCATTTGTTGATCCAGAGATGAAGATAGATGATAATCTTGATTTCTTCAATCTTCATCATTTCTTTAACCTCTTACTAACTTCTGTTGTTCTGGTAATCTTGATGTTCAGGTTTGGGTCTTGTTCAGTTACACACTTTGTCGATGAGTCTTGAGTAGTGCACCTGTTGTATTTGATTCTGCAGAAAAATTTACTAAAAACTGCACAAACTACAACCGGCGTTAGACACGACAAAAATCTCGGAAGTACTCTTCACATTCCTTTTGACCCTTAATAGTTCTCCCCCTGAATTATTAAACATTGTCAATGTATACCAGAAACTTGAAAATTTGAAATCTTTTTCAACTTTTATGTATCTGAGTCTTCACATCCAGTATTCCAAACATCGGTTATCAAAAATAAAATTGAAACAAAACTTTTTGATTTTTCAAAGTTTATGTTAAAACACACCAAAAATCTTTTTGAATTTTCAAATATAATTGCATAAAAGTAAATTCAACATATTTTTGTGAATTTTCTGGTAAGAGGATCATATCAGTATTGAAACAGTCAGTCAAAACTCTTTTTGATCAATTTTCTGTTTTTATCATTGAGCATCCTACAACCATTACCAGTATGTTTGTCCACTTAAACTCAAAATCATCATTCATTGCTCAGCACTTTAGATACATTATGGTAATATTAGATATTGAGTAATCTATGGTCCCCGCATTCGCGACACATTCCCGTATCAAGAATTGCACAAAGCTTCATCGTAACGCGTGATTATATTGAAGTTATCCGTTAGTTACAAGGTATGAGGCACAGTGGTGACAGGTCAGCAAATTAATGCTTCAAAGCGACTTGTGCACTCTACCAGGGTGAGGACTAATATCATACATGACTTTCATCATTGTATTGATACGATGCATTAGATAATCTTTGATTATCATCACACATGTTAAGTTCCTCATTCGGTAACTTACGGTTTTGGCTTTATTAGCTCTTTTAATAAGATACCATGACTGAATCTAGGTCTGTAAATCAATACAGCAAAAGATCAGTTAGGCCATCCCCAGATAACTTTCAATATAACGACCCGAAACCTTTGATTTTGGCAATCTATCAAACGAAACTTCGGTACTAAGACCATATGTCAACGATACGTTGATCCACATGATTATCAGTTATTGATTTTAAGTTTATATCACCATGCTGAACTTTAAACTTTGATTTCAAGCCTACCAATATATAATTGTAGTGGCTACTCAATGTTTATCAAATTATTTTTGTTTTTAGAGTAATCTGACAGTCTACTGATGTACTATCATCTCCTCTTTTTCTCCAGGAAAACTCATTTTTGATTTTCTATTTTTTATTTTGATTTTTCTGAAATTTTCTCCCCCTAAAAATCTAAAAATAAGCATATTTTTGGATTTTTTAAACTTTTTGAGGAAAAACAAAATAAAATGATATCCGATGCGGTTTACTCATTGAGTTTCAAAAACCATTTTCCACTCAGATTGCTTGACTCACTTTTATCTTTCAATTAGTAAAAACCATTAACCAAGATAAAAGAGTTTAGAATAAACCATTTTGTCGTATCTGTTGTAAAAATCCAAAACCTGAGAGCAATTGCATGAGATTGCAATGTTTTCCGGCTACACAGGTTGGAAACAGACTACGAACACTCTCCTCTCTGTTGAAATCATGTTTTCATTCTTCAATATCCCTTCATTGACCTTCACCTCTCCAATAAATAGTTTGTATACAGATGCTCCACTATCAACTATCAAAAGATAGCTAATAGGTCTGTCTCGAACAATCTGCACACTTATTAAACAATTAGCACGAGAGAGGTACCCATCCCTTCACAATGATGGGTCGTCCAAGGTCATCAATCCTCGGAACATCAATCCATTCTCCTTTTGAAAAATCAATTGGCTTTTCAATGGATTGATTTGAAGTAGAAATTGCTATTGATTTAGAAAGTGATTTGGGTTTCCAAACACGTTCAGAGTTTATTTTAGATTTTGTTGAAATTGTTTTAATTTTTGAGTCTACAGATTTCTTATTTGAAACCTGCTTCTGAACTTTGTTTGGAATCTTCTCAGACTTAACTGATGAAGACCCAGGTTTAGAATTGTTCTTAGGCTTAGCCTTAGAACTCCCCCTTACCTTAGCAACCCTATCACAATCTCCATTTTTATTCAAAGCAATTTTGTTGCGATTGTCATACACAACAAACTGTTTCCCCTTTTGTTTATTGGTTTGGTTTGGGGCTACAGGCCTTTTGACATTGCCTGGATTTTTAGCAAATTTCACTTCGGTCTTTTTCTGTTTAACATACGGACAGGAAGCAACTAAATGCCCACACTCTCCGCAGTTAAAACAAGACCTATATTCAACAAAATCACATGCATACCCTTCATCCCAATACCAATAGGGACAATAAGCAACAATATGACCAACTTCACCACATTCAAAGCAGCTTCTCCGTTCAACATAACCATGAGAATACTGTGGTGAGTTGTTTCCCCAATAACCATCAAATCAAGAGTTATATGAATAATCATAATAGTCATATGATCTAGATGAAAAATTTCTTGAATTCTTTTGATGAGAATTTTTCATCTGATCATTTCCTTTCGATTTGTTTGGTTTTGGTCCCTTTACTTTAGGACCATTCTTATTTTCAGCATTTTGCTTTTCAATATTTTTCTTTTGATCCTCTTTATTCTCATGTTGGTTAGGACTGAGTTCAAAATGAAGATGATCAAATTGATTTCTAAACTGATTTAACAAATCGATATTATCAACAAAAATACATTTAAGTAGAGATTGTTCGATATTCTCAATTAGAAAATCTTTGTTGAAAATCAATTTGTCATGTCCTACCAACATGTAGGATCCTTCAACTCCTTCAGGAAAACTGAATATGGGTTTTTCTTCAGATTCAGATTCTGAAGTTGTTACCACATTTTCAGTTTTCTTTTCAAACATTTGTTTCACTTCAGAATCAGGATTAACAACACAATGTGTTGTAACTTCCAACTCTGATGTGGGATTATTCTTTGAAAAACTTTTATTCATTTCTAACATTTCTTTCTTTAAAGATTCAATTTGGTGTAACAAATCTTTTTCATTCTTTTCAAAAACTTTATTTTGATTTTGACACTTTTCTAGCTCATTTGCTAGATTCTGTTTGTCCTTAATAAGTGTCATCAATTCATGTTTCAAATTGACACATTCAGAACAACTAGCACACTCAACACTAGATCTTACCTCAGCTTCTGATTCATTACCATTATCAGATTTTGCATCACCATTTGAGAGGTCACTCTCTCTTGATTCACTTTGTTCTGAATCTGTATCAGAACTTAAGACACTCTCTGACAACTCACTTGAATCATCATTTCTCATATGTTTGACTAAACACACAATATTTCTTTGAACACCTTCATTGTTAACACATTTGTTAACATGTACCATTTCATCAGTTGGTTTCGGTGTCTTTGGAAATCCCCAAATGTTGTCAACTTGAGAATTTTGTCTTTGTAATTGTTGTTGTTCAGCTTCTATCAGAGCTCTAATCTGCTCATCCGTTCTTGATGTGGTCCAGTAATTCATCATTTTTCCAACAAATTCTACGTTCGCCCCTGATACTTCTACGTTCGTCCAAATAACCTACTTTCGCCCGGTTTTGTTGACCCGAATGTAGAATGAATCACTAGAAAGTAGAATATCTCAACCTCTTTCCACGTTCGTCCAAAATGTTTCAGGTGCGACCACTATGTTTCCACTTTCGTCCGCGCGATGAATCGAAGGTGGAAATGTTCACCCGAATGTGGAAAATTCAAACTCAAAGTTCCAGGTTCGCCCAGAATTAAGCTAGGTTCGACCAGAAAACACTCACGTTCGCCCACTATTGGTCAGGTTCGCCCACTAGAAAACACTAGGTGTTAGAAGTCGGTTGTATTCAGACCACATGTTCCGATGGTGCCGAGTACCGAAGATCCCAAGGTTCAAGTACCTAAAAGTGTTGAAAACTACTCCGAGCAAGATTTTCAGAAAATTGAGTTACATGCCAAGGCTTTCAGTATGGTGGCCATGGCTCTACCAAATGATATCTATGCTAGGCTGTTACACAGTAAAAGTGCAAAGGAGTTGTGGGATGCTTTAAAAGAACAATTCGGTGGGACTAAGGATGTTACTGAAAACAACCGGGAAATATTGAATCAACAATATGAAACATTCAGTCATGTGATGGGTGTGATTGAAAGATTTTAGATGAAACAGGAAAATATGATCATACAAGTAACAAAACCAGGTGCGGAAACCCTAGTTATGAACAAACTGATAAAACTCGGATCAAAACACAGTAAACATCATTTTCAAAGCTTTTTCATAGATTAACATTGATAAACACTTCTTACAATGAGTCTCCTAGTTAATCTAATCAATCCAGACACTTTCACAATAACACCTAGAACCTGACCACAACACACACTTCAACTAAAACTCTCTATCACTTGAAAATAATCAAAATCTATTTATAGAGTCTGCAGGTTCGCCCCTTTTCATGGTGCGAATGTGGAATCTTTCCACATTCGCCCATTTCTAAGGTACGAATGTGGAATCTTTCCACATTCGCCCAGTTTGTCTCCTGTGTAATTTCCACGTTCGCCCAGAACTTCCACATTCGCCCAGAACAAGCCACATTCGCCCCTTTCTTCCACTTTCAACCCATCAGCAAAACATTCTAACATATGTTAATTATACTAATCCAATCATTAGTCGCACTTCGTGTATCTACAAACTCCCCCTCGACTATTGATTGGATCGTTCTCTGATTATCTGAACCTTCGACATTCTGTACCGGATCACTAGCTAGGGACATACATGAATAATGCACTAACAATCTCCCCCTTGGACCTAGCTAGTGATGTACCAAAGCAGAAAGTTATCAATTCTTCAAGTCTTGATTGAAAACTTTCCATCTTCATGCACGTTTGTGTCGAAGTTCCTGTCTATCTCTCCAGTAAGCTTCGAAATCTCAGACAGACTTAAGAAATCTTGGCTTTGTCATTTGTTGATCCAGAGATGAAGATAGATGATAATCTTGATTTCTTCAATCTTCATCATTTCTTTAACCTCTTACTAACTTCTGTTGTTCTGGTAATCTTGATGTTCAGGTTTGGGTCTTGTTCAGTTACACACTTTGTCGATGAGTCTTGAGTAGTGCACCTGTTGTATTTGATTCTGCAGAAAAATTTACTAAAAACTGCACAAACTACAACCGGCGTTAGACACGACAAAAATCTCGGAAGTACTCTTCACATTCCTTTTGACCCTTAATAGTTCTCCCCCTGAATTATTAAACATTGTCAATGTATACCAGAAACTTGAAAATTTGAAATCTTTTTCAACTTTTATGTATCTGAGTCTTCACATCCAGTATTCCAAACATCGGTTATCAAAAATAAAATTGAAACAAAACTTTTTGATTTTTCAAAGTTTATGTTAAAACACACCAAAAATCTTTTTGAATTTTCAAATATAATTGCATAAAAGTAAATTCAACATATTTTTGTGAATTTTCTGGTAAGAGGATCATATCAGTATTGAAACAGTCAGTCAAAACTCTTTTTGATCAATTTTCTGTTTTTATCATTGAGCATCCTACAACCATTACCAGTATGTTTGTCCACTTAAACTCAAAATCATCATTCATTGCTCAGCACTTTAGATACATTATGGTAATATTAGATATTGAGTAATCTATGGTCCCCGCATTCGCGACACATTCCCGTATCAAGAATTGCACAAAGCTTCATCGTAACGCGTGATTATATTGAAGTTATCCGTTAGTTACAAGGTATGAGGCACAGTGGTGACAGGTCAGCAAATTAATGCTTCAAAGCGACTTGTGCACTCTACCAGGGTGAGGACTAATATCATACATGACTTTCATCATTGTATTGATACGATGCATTAGATAATCTTTGATTATCATCACACATGTTAAGTTCCTCATTCGGTAACTTACGGTTTTGGCTTTATTAGCTCTTTTAATAAGATACCATGACTGAATCTAGGTCTGTAAATCAATACAGCAAAAGATCAGTTAGGCCATCCCCAGATAACTTTCAATATAACGACCCGAAACCTTTGATTTTGGCAATCTATCAAACGAAACTTCGGTACTAAGACCATATGTCAACGATACGTTGATCCACATGATTATCAGTTATTGATTTTAAGTTTATATCACCATGCTGAACTTTAAACTTTGATTTCAAGCCTACCAATATATAATTGTAGTGGCTACTCAATGTTTATCAAATTATTTTTGTTTTTAGAGTAATCTGACAGTCTACTGATGTACTATCATCTCCTCTTTTTCTCCAGGAAAACTCATTTTTGATTTTCTATTTTTTATTTTGATTTTTCTGAAATTTTCTCCCCCTAAAAATCTAAAAATAAGCATATTTTTGGATTTTTTAAACTTTTTGAGGAAAAACAAAATAAAATGATATCCGATGCGGTTTACTCATTGAGTTTCAAAAACCATTTTCCACTCAGATTGCTTGACTCACTTTTATCTTTCAATTAGTAAAAACCATTAACCAAGATAAAAGAGTTTAGAATAAACCATTTTGTCGTATCTGTTGTAAAAATCCAAAACCTGAGAGCAATTGCATGAGATTGCAATGTTTTCCGGCTACACAGGTTGGAAACAGACTACGAACACTCTCCTCTCTGTTGAAATCATGTTTTCATTCTTCAATATCCCTTCATTGACCTTCACCTCTCCAATAAATAGTTTGTATACAGATGCTCCACTATCAACTATCAAAAGATAGCTAATAGGTCTGTCTCGAACAATCTGCACACTTATTAAACAATTAGCACGAGAGAGGTACCCATCCCTTCACAATGATGGGTCGTCCAAGGTCATCAATCCTCGGAACATCAATCCATTCTCCTTTTGAAAAATCAATTGGCTTTTCAATGGATTGATTTGAAGTAGAAATTGCTATTGATTTAGAAAGTGATTTGGGTTTCCAAACACGTTCAGAGTTTATTTTAGATTTTGTTGAAATTGTTTTAATTTTTGAGTCTACGGATTTCTTATTTGAAACCTGCTTCTGAACTTTGTTTGGAATCTTCTCAGACTTAACTGATGAAGACCCAGGTTTAGAATTGTTCTTAGGCTTAGCCTTAGAACTCCCCCTTACCTTAGCAACCCTATCACAATCTCCATTTTTATTCAAAGCAATTTTGTTGCGATTGTCATACACAACAAACTGTTTCCCCTTTTGTTTATTGGTTTGGTTTGGGGCTACAGGCCTTTTGACATTGCCTGGATTTTTAGCAAATTTCACTTCGGTCTTTTTCTGTTTAACATACGGACAGGAAGCAACTAAATGCCCACACTCTCCGCAGTTAAAACAAGACCTATATTCAACAAAATCACATGCATACCCTTCATCCCAATACCAATAGGGACAATAAGCAACAATATGACCAACTTCACCACATTCAAAGCAGCTTCTCCGTTCAACATAACCATGAGAATACTGTGGTGAGTTGTTTCCCCAATAACCATCAAATCAAGAGTTATATGAATAATCATAATAGTCATATGATCTAGATGAAAAATTTCTTGAATTCTTTTGATGAGAATTTTTCATCTGATCATTTCCTTTCGATTTGTTTGGTTTTGGTCCCTTTACTTTAGGACCATTCTTATTTTCAGCATTTTGCTTTTCAATATTTTTCTTTTGATCCTCTTTATTCTCATGTTGGTTAGGACTGAGTTCAAAATGAAGATGATCAAATTGATTTCTAAACTGATTTAACAAATCGATATTATCAACAAAAATACATTTAAGTAGAGATTGTTCGATATTCTCAATTAGAAAATCTTTGTTGAAAATCAATTTGTCATGTCCTACCAACATGTAGGATCCTTCAACTCCTTCAGGAAAACTGAATATGGGTTTTTCTTCAGATTCAGATTCTGAAGTTGTTACCACATTTTCAGTTTTCTTTTCAAACATTTGTTTCACTTCAGAATCAGGATTAACAACACAATGTGTTGTAACTTCCAACTCTGATGTGGGATTATTCTTTGAAAAACTTTTATTCATTTCTAACATTTCTTTCTTTAAAGATTCAATTTGGTGTAACAAATCTTTTTCATTCTTTTCAAAAACTTTATTTTGATTTTGACACTTTTCTAGCTCATTTGCTAGATTCTGTTTGTCCTTAATAAGTGTCATCAATTCATGTTTCAAATTGACACATTCAGAACAACTAGCACACTCAACACTAGATCTTACCTCAGCTTCTGATTCATTACCATTATCAGATTTTGCATCACCATTTGAGAGGTCACTCTCTCTTGATTCACTTTGTTCTGAATCTGTATCAGAACTTAAGACACTCTCTGACAACTCACTTGAATCATCATTTCTCATATGTTTGACTAAACACACAATATTTCTTTGAACACCTTCATTGTTAACACATTTGTTAACATGTACCATTTCATCAGTTGGTTTCGGTGTCTTTGGAAATCCCCAAATGTTGTCAACTTGAGAATTTTGTCTTTGTAATTGTTGTTGTTCAGCTTCTATCAGAGCTCTAATCTGCTCATCCGTTCTTGATGTGGTCCAGTAATTCATCATTTTTCCAACAAATTCTACGTTCGCCCCTGATACTTCTACGTTCGTCCAAATAACCTACTTTCGCCCGGTTTTGTTGACCCGAATGTAGAATGAATCACTAGAAAGTAGAATATCTCAACCTCTTTCCACGTTCGTCCAAAATGTTTCAGGTGCGACCACTATGTTTCCACTTTCGTCCGCGCGATGAATCGAAGGTGGAAATGTTCACCCGAATGTGGAAAATTCAAACTCAAAGTTCCAGGTTCGCCCAGAATTAAGCTAGGTTCGACCAGAAAACACTCACGTTCGCCCACTATTGGTCAGGTTCGCCCACTAGAAAACACTAGGTGTTAGAAGTCGGTTGTATTCAGACCACATGTTCCGATGGTGCCGAGTACCGAAGATCCCAAGGTTCAAGTACCTAAAAGTGTTGAAAACTACTCCGAGCAAGATTTTCAGAAAATTGAGTTACATGCCAAGGCTTTCAGTATGGTGGCCATGGCTCTACCAAATGATATCTATGCTAGGCTGTTACACAGTAAAAGTGCAAAGGAGTTGTGGGATGCTTTAAAAGAACAATTCGGTGGGACTAAGGATGTTACTGAAAACAACCGGGAAATATTGAATCAACAATATGAAACATTCAGTCATGTGATGGGTGTGATTGAAAGATTTTAGATGAAACAGGAAAATATGATCATACAAGTAACAAAACCAGGTGCGGAAACCCTAGTTATGAACAAACTGATAAAACTCGGATCAAAACACAGTAAACATCATTTTCAAAGCTTTTTCATAGATTAACATTGATAAACACTTCTTACAATGAGTCTCCTAGTTAATCTAATCAATCCAGACACTTTCACAATAACACCTAGAACCTGACCACAACACACACTTCAACTAAAACTCTCTATCACTTGAAAATAATCAAAATCTATTTATAGAGTCTGCAGGTTCGCCCCTTTTCATGGTGCGAATGTGGAATCTTTCCACATTCGCCCATTTCTAAGGTACGAATGTGGAATCTTTCCACATTCGCCCAGTTTGTCTCCTGTGTAATTTCCACGTTCGCCCAGAACTTCCACATTCGCCCAGAACAAGCCACATTCGCCCCTTTCTTCCACTTTCAACCCATCAGCAAAACATTCTAACATATGTTAATTATACTAATCCAATCATTAGTCGCACTTCGTGTATCTACAAACTCCCCCTCGACTATTGATTGGATCGTTCTCTGATTATCTGAACCTTCGACATTCTGTACCGGATCACTAGCTAGGGACATACATGAATAATGCACTAACAAAGGGAGAGTCATTAACTCAACAATTTGAGAGGTTTAATTGCTTAATTAGTGAACTAAAACTGGTGGGTCTAACTTATCCAAAATCAACATTGAATCATAGGTTTCTTAGATCACTACCTGACAAATGGGACACTAAAGCAATTGTCATGAGAAGCTCAATTGGATTTAAGTATTTGTCTCTGACCCAGCTTCATGGTAAGCTCTTGACCTATGAGAGAGAGCTTAACCAGAAAAAAAAGCTTCAGGATTCTAGAAAAGTGTCTGATGATTATGTGTTTGGTAATACAACACTTTTAGGTCATGATGATGTGCCTGGTAGTAGTAAGGATCAGGGTTATGATCATTATATTGACATAACTACTGGTTTTAACACTGATTCTTATTCACCCAACTATGCTTTTGCAGCAAGTGGTGATATCCAGGCATCTGACAACACCTCCTTTGAGTATAATGACCTTCAGTATTTTGACCCTGTGGACTTAGAAGAAATTGACATTTTGCATCAACTGGCTCTACTCAGTATTAGGACTAACAATTTCTATAAGAAAACTGGCAGAAGATATCCAGGTTTACATGGTGGGTCAAGAGTGGGGTTGGATAAATCAAAGATTAAGTGTTACAAATGTCATAGAATGGGTCATTTTGCTAGGGAGTGTAGGAGTCAAAATGGAACACCTATGATTACCTATCCAAACCAAAGGCCTCAGACAAACACTTATCAGTTTTCCGAAAATACCCCTGGACCAAATGTGCAAAACACTGCTCACATTGCACAGTCCTCATCCACTGTTCCTGTGCACTATGTCCAAACCACTGTTCCCCAAATTC
The DNA here is from genome assembly GCA_032199755.1 of Ambrosia artemisiifolia. Taxonomy (NCBI): domain Eukaryota; kingdom Viridiplantae; phylum Streptophyta; class Magnoliopsida; order Asterales; family Asteraceae; genus Ambrosia; species Ambrosia artemisiifolia. The sequence goes on from CM063514.1 coordinate 34,702,475, forward strand.
ACTATGTTCAAGCCCCTGTTGCTCAAGCTCAAATGCCAATAGCTGCTACTCCACCCTCTGCCCCTGCAGAGACCAGTCAACAGAGCTTTTTCACACAAGGGTTTGTTGATTGGAGCAGCTTAGCAGATGAGTAAACAGATGAAAACATTGCTCTTGTTGCCAAATCTGAAAATGAACCAGGAAATTTCTGCTTCATGGCATTAGAGACAATTGTTGAGGAAGTTGAATCTGAGGAAGTGGTGTTTAAGTCTGAAAATGTGATAAATGATGTTGTTGATACAGTTGTTTCAGTTGAAGAATCTGAAGCTGAGGTTGTGAATCTCTCAGACCCATGGGGTGAAAGTGATCGTGAGTGCAAGTGTGATTGTGCCTTGATGGCTGCTGCTAAGGTATCACCTTAAATCTTAAATGATTTATGTTCAGACAGATGTGTAATAGCTTTTGCTAACATTAAAAAGGAGAATGAAAACTTTAGAAAGAAAATTTTAGAGGATGAAATTCAGTTTGAAAAACTCATAAAAGAGTTAAAATCAAAATTAACTGAAAAGGAATATGAAATCAGCAGTTTAAAATATGAAGCAAGCATAACCAAGGACCAACTCCAAACTATGATAACGAAATATCAAATTTGTAAACAGGAGCTTGAACCCACCCAAGTTGAGTGTGAAAAATGGGTGGAATCATCAAAAGGTTTTGAAATGATTCTCAACCAACCGACCAAAAGTCATGTGAAATTTGGCTTTGGTTTCAATGAAACCACTGCTCAAGTTTCTCAAAACATTGACAAAAAGGAACCACAATTGGTTGAGGTTATTCCAACAAATTCAAAAGGTTAGGAAATTAAAGTCACTGAACCTAATGGTAAGAAAATTTTTCTTGAAAAACTTAAAGGTTCCTCATCATATGCTGAAATTGAAAAATATTAGTTTAAACCAACTTGGTCAGATGAGTGTGATGTTCTTGAAATTTTCCAACCAATGAATTTCAAAACCTCTGCTGGTAAAAAGGCACCACAGGTTAAAATCATTCCCTTAAAAGATCTTCCAACAGATGTTCAAACAACTGTTGAAAAGAAGAAGGAAAAGGGGAAGTAAAAAGAAAACTTGTTTTGTGATTTTTGTGAAAAAAAGAACCATGTTACTAAAAACTGTTTTCTTCTAAAAGCATATGATATCAACAAAGGAACAAGTGTGTGTGATTCTAAACCAACTAGCTCAATATGTGGTAAAAAGAATCATAAAACCAAAGAGTGTATGTATCTCAAAAATTTTGATGTCAAAATACAAGAGTATAAAGCTAAAACTCAAGTGAGTCATATGGTTAGTACTTCAAAAGGAAAACCCAAACAGACCTTTACACCAGTCCAAATATCTGTTGTTAAAAACCTGAATGAAAACTCTGCTCCCAGAGATGTTCAAGTAACAGATACACCACCCTCAAACAAATTTCCAAGAGGACATGGACAACCACCTTATCATCGTCTGCCACATGTCTATGAAGATCCCAAAAGGCCTTCAAAACCAAGAGTGAACAGACATCCTCATGGCTACCAACATCTGACAGGAAATGGTCAAACATCTGTTGCACCAAGTGTTGACATCCAAACACTGGCAAATGGTCAACCAAATGTTGAATCTGGTTCAAAAAGTAGTTCAAACCACTGATCATTCTCCTAAACTTGAGACTGAAAAGTCTGAGAACCCATCCAAAGCCAATTTGGCTTTGGAAACTCAGCAAAACTAATCATTTACTGATGTGCAGGGAGCTTCTGCTTGCTTAGATAGTTTATGGTATGTAGATAGTGGAGGCTCTAGGCACATGACAGGATGTAGAGCCCTTTTTCTGGACTTTCTTGCTCATGGAGGGGGTGATATATCTTTTGGTAATGATTCTAAAGGTAAAGTGTTGGATTCAGGGACTGTTCAGGCTGGGAGACTTAAGTTTGAAAATGTTAATCTGATTGATAATCTTAAATTTAACCTTCTTAGTGTTTCACAAATGAGTGACAAAGGTTATGGGTCTTTCTTCACTAAGAAAACTTGTAAGATTATTGGACCAGAAGTGGTTGAAAAGATTAACACCATCATTGCTTAGAGCAAAGCACAACTTATTGCTCATAGGAGTGGCAATGTCTATGTGGTTGATATGTTGAAGGATAAGCCTATGGCAAATGTCTGTCTATTTTCTGCTGCCTCAACTAAAGAGACAAAATTGTGGCATAGGAGATTGGGTCATACCAACCTTCAAACTATCAACTCACTCTCAAAACAAAACCTTGTAAGAGGTATACCACCAAAAGAATTTAAATGTGATGAGCACTATGTTTCGTGTTTAAAAGGTAAACAACATAAAAGCTCTTACAAATCAATTGATGAGTCCAAAACAAGTCAATGTCTTCAATTGTTGCACATGGACTTGTTTGGCCCAGTAAAAATCATGAGTCTAAGGAAAAAAGAGATTTTGTCTTGTTATTGTTGATGATTTTTCTAGGTTTACATGGACTTACCTTTTACACTCTAAGGATGAGACTGCAGGTATTTTGAAGGACATTGTCACTAAAGATGAAAAGCAACATGACTTGCCAGTAAAAGTCTTTAGAAGTGACAATAGAACAGAGTTCAAAAATAAGGAGTTGGATGACTTCTGTGTGTCAAAAGGAATTGTGAGGCAGTACAGCATTCCAAGAACACCAAAACAAAATGGGGTGGTTGAAAGGAAAAATAGAACTCTCATTGAGAGAAGTATGCTAGCAGACTCTGGTTTACCACTGTCCTTTTGGGCAGAAGCTATAAACACTGCTTGCTATGTTCAAAACAGAGTTTTAATCAACCCTAAACATCAAAAGACTGCTTATGAAATCTTGTTCAAAATCAAACCATTGATATCATTTTTCAAAATCTTTGGCTGCCCATGTTTCATTTTAAATATCAAAGATTCCATTTCAAAATTTGCAGCCAAAGTAGATTGTGGATATTTTCTGGGATATTCTTCTACTGCCAAGGCCTATAAAGTGTTTAACACAAGGACTAGGACAATAGAAGAAACTCTAAATATAAAGTTCAATGAACTTTCATCCTTAAAAATCCCAGCAAATCCTGCAGAAATGTTTGATTTAGATAAATTCAAATTTGAAGACATCACTGTTAAAACTAACAATGCAGGTACACCACAGTCTCCACAACAAGATTACAGATTTGACATTGTGATTTCACAGTCTCACTGCAAAGTCTATTCTGCATCAGGGCAAGCAGATGTTCAAAACTTTGTCACAGCTGAGTCAACCACTGTTGACCAATCTTACCCTCAAACCACTGCCTCATCAAGTTCAACCACTGTTTAGTCATTTGTTGACAAAAGTCCACTCTTAGTTGACAAAAGTCATTCCACCTCTACACCACTTAGGCATATTCCCCCACTTCCATTTCAAACATCTGTTGGCACTACAGAAGTGCAAACAGATGTTACAACAACAGATGCTGCTAACCTATGTCCCTGACCTCAAAATGCCATAGGACCATACAAAGGAGATCTAATCTTCCTTAGAACTCATCCACCAGACCAAATCATTGGCAACATCAGTGAAGGGTTGCTCACAAGAAGTCAATCCTCAAACATTTGTCTTTTTACAAGGTTTTTATCTCTCACGCAACCTGTCAAGTACCAAAAGGCACTGAAAGACAACAGTTGGGTAGAAGCCACGCAAGAAGAGCTCCTTCAGTTCAAAAGACAACAAGTATGGGAACTTGTACCATTGCCAAATGATGTATGTCCAATTGGCACAAAATGGGTCTTCAAGAACAAAATAGATGAGAGGGGTATTGTTGTCAAGAATAAAGCAAGGCTTATGGTTCAAGGCTTCAGACAAGAAGAAGGAATAGATTATGATGAGACCTTTGCTCCTGTAGCTAGGTTGGAAGCCATCAGACTTTTCCTAGCCTTTGCTGTCAACCACAACATCAAGGTGTATCAGATGGATATCAAATGTGCATTCCTTTATGGAAAAATCCAGGAGGAAGTCTATGTATGTCAGCCACCTGGTTTTGAAGACACATTCCATCCTGATCATGTCTACAAGCTCAACAAAGCTTTGTACGGCTTGAAACAAGCACTAAGGGCCTGGTATGAAACTCGTTCCACTTTTCTCTTATCCATTGGTTTCACAAGAGGTAAAATTGATAAAATTTTATTTCTTAAATGGAAAGGAAAAGATTTAATGATTGTTCAAATATATGTGGATGACATCATTTTTGGGTCCAAATTTAACAAAATGTGTGAAGAGTTTAGAAAACTCATGACAGCAGAGTTTGAGATGAGTGCCATGGGTGAACTCTAATGCTTTCTTGGTCTCCAAGTAAAGAAATTGCAAAATGGAACTTTTATTCACCAAAATAAGTATGTTAAAAACCTACTTACAAAATTTGACATGAATGACTGTAAACCATGTAGTACACCCATGAGTACCACTAAGTTACTCACTGTTGATGGTAAAGATGAACTGGTTGACCAGACACATTGTAGATGTTTGATTGGGTATTTATTGTACTTAACTGCATCTAGGCCAGACATTATGTTTGCCACTTGTGTCTGTACAAGATCCTAGGCATCACCTAGAAAGTCAAATCTTATAGCTGTGAAAAGGATATTCAGATACCTAAAAGGTTACTTGGTATCTGGTACCCTGCTAATGGGAATATTGAGCTTTCAGGTTACTCAGACAATGATTTTGTTGGTTGTCAAACCACAAGGAAGTCAACATCAGGTGGGTGCCAATTCCTGGGCAATGCCTTGGTCTCTTGGCAAAGCAAAAAGCAAGCAGTTGTTTCAACATCCACTGCAGAGGCTGAATATATTGCTGTTGCACGCTGTACAACCCAACTTATGTAGCTTCAAAACCAGCTACTGGATTTTGGTATAACTGCTCTGAGGACTCCACTCATGTTGGACAGTCAAGTAGCTGAAAATATCATCAAAAATCCAGTCTCTCATTCAACCACAAAAGCACATTGACATCCGACACCACTTTGTAAGAGACAACTATGAAAAGGGTTTAATTTCTCTACACCATGTTCCAACAGAGGATCAGTTGGCAGATGTGTTGACACAAGCTTTAGACACATCTACCTTTGCAAACCTGATCCCTCGGATTGGTATGATAAACATGGAATAAAAACTAAAATGTTTTCATGAATAAAAGCATTTAAATGTTTTTAGAAAATAAAAAATCCAGCCTTCAAAATAGTTTTGGTTGAAAAATTTGTTTAAGGTAAAACAACCACTGTTTCATTGAGTGTATCATCTGATTGGTTGAAAAATCTGCTTCAAAACCCTGATCATATAAAACAACCGCTGTTGGGTGAAAAATCTGTTTCAAACATCTGATAAGATGAAACAAGTGTTTTCACAAACATCTGTAGTCAACAGATGTTATAAACAACTGTCATCCACCTAAACAGACCTTCCATCAGATGTTTGCCATGTATGCTCTCAAAAGCAGTGCTTTGGCCACATCAGTGGTTTCCACCTGCGATAATAAAAACCCTGTTTATCCCCAACAGTTGTTCCACTGTCTCATCGAATTCAAAATTCCATAAACCACTTACTCTCAACCTTAAACCCTCATCACAAATTCATTGACTTTCTTACTAAAATCCAAGACATGGATTTTCAATTGAAAGCTCCCTACAATTACTTACCATATCTGACTGAAACAGATGAAAACCGTCACTTCCATTCCATCATTGACATATTAACTGAATCCAAATATTTGCCTGTTCTCACTTCCAGTTCCCTAATCTATGTTGACACTCTTCAAGAATTTTGGTTGAAAGCTGAAACCTTGTTCACAGATAAAAAGTCAACATCAATAATTTCACAAATTGGAGATACACATGTCGTCATAACCCCCCAATCCATATCCACAACATTCTCACTGAATGATCAGGCAGGTAAAGATTCTTTTCATAAATCTGAACTTCACACAGAGTTCATAGAGAGAGGCTATGAAGATCAAATGACTGGGGCAACAATTTTCAAAAAGTTTTTCCCCTAGCCATGAAATTTTTCTTTCATACTTTACACGTATGTCTCTCTGCCAAAACTATTTCCTTTAATGAAATCCCATTGAAAGTTCAGTACTTGGGATATGCCATTTTGTCAAACACTGATTACAATCTATCCCAAGGACTGTTTCTAGATTTGGTAGCAAATGTGAAAGGTGTCCAGTCTGGGTCAAACAATGCTTTTTTAATATACCCAAGACTTTTAAGTGTAATCCTACAAAAGGTTTTACCTGAAAAGGATATTAAAAAGGGTGAAGGCCTCAAATGAACAGCATATCCCAATAAACTTTTACAAGAATGATGGGTCCTAATACCCAAGAAAAACCAACAAAAACAAAAGTTTCCAAAACACAAGCAAAGAGTGTTAAGACAACAACTGTTGTGCAAACCTCTGTTGCTGAGCCCACTGCTCCTGGTGATCATGGCACTACATCCAGTGTTGTGAGACCCACACCAGCCACTTCCAAAAAGAAACTTCCATTCACCAAGCCCACCAAAAAGCAACCCAAAAAGGCGACTCTGGAAGATGAGATACCAGAGAAAAATCATGTTGTCGCACAAATACAACAAACAACCTCTGTTGATACTTCCTCTCAACAGATGGCAAAATCTCAACCCATCCAAACTTCTCATGTATCCTCTGTAACGCCCAGCGTTTCTCGAAAAATATAATAATAATATTTTATTCATAAAACGATTCGTTAATTGGTTAACAATAATATCTCATTAACAAGAAATACATTCTTGTTTCATTAATAAATTTAATTAGCTATATTTGCCAAATAACGCGTTGTAAGTAATAACTAGTAAACCGACACTTACCCTTGTCAATTTCTAAACGCGGCAAAAAAATACATATATAATAATTATGTAGTTCAAATACTCGTTTTAATTAGTTTTACATTTATATGTTACGTGAAATAACTATCTAGGGGTTAAACGAGTCTAGTTCATAAACGAGACCCGAATCGGTAACTAGTTTGTTTAAGCATTAACTTTCCACCTAACCCACCTACCAAACCCTAGCTATTTAAACACCTTATCTCCATCTCCTCCATTTCTTACAAACTCAAACCCTAGCCACCACCATTAAACCCTTCCTCCTTCTCCTTTCACCTTCACCAACCCCAACCACCTTCACACACATTCCCTCTCTCTGTTTTCGGTTCTTCTTTCCTGCGTGACCAGTGTCACACTAACTCCGGCCAAAACTAGTTCCACACTCCGGCCAAGGTATTCTTTACATCTATTTACTTCTTTGATTATTATTTCGAGCAAAAAACCCTACAGTTATAATCACAAAACTTTAATCGCATAAATAGCATTTCCAACATTGATATAGGGTGTTTTTCATGTAAAGATGGTAGCACCATGAAGGATAGTACTCTAAATATATACAATGAACACAACACCTTGTTTGAGCACTGTCTCTATATTGATTAGTTATATATATATATACATTGTAGCTGTAAGTTGGCAAAAAACATTATTTAGTCAAGTTAAGTTGACCAGAACATTTTATACATTCATGGTTCGAAGATAGCTGTAAGTTATGTTGGTGTAGTTAATCCCATTTGTTATTAGAAACTATATATACATGCTTTTCTATGGTAGCAAGTTATAGTGGATAAAAAAAAGGAAATTAGTACCGTACTAATTCGTAATAAAAGAAAACTACAATCGACGTTCGAAGTATCGAACCACTTTTATAAATCCAACAAGCTAGTGTTAAGCGGTTTGCATTAATTGAATTTTGTCAGTGTCCATTTATTTTATTTATTTTGTTCTAAATACAATTTTATAAGACTTATTAAATTTCATTCAACAAATATTTTGTAATAATTTCTCTTAGCTACATCGTCAGAGGAAATGGTTTCAAATATTGATACTAAATAGATTGTCTTAAAGTTTAGGAGTGTTTAAAAATAAAAAAAATAAAAAAAACGCTTTTGTATTTGGCCAAATAGATTTAGAGAAAACTTCGGTCAAAATAAAAGGATTATTGATATGTTAAAATACGAACAATGATGATATCATGAGACCTAATTTTATACACACGCACATACTAACCAACTATGAAACGAATTAATGTTTGAGTCAAGCAACGCAAATATTATTTCTCTATTTAAAATGTGTTTTTAACAATAACCTTAAGTCGAGACATTGAATGAGCATTATTTTAAGTAACTATACCTACGTATATATTCTTGAGAAACTAAACCAAGTTATTATCGGTTCGTTAAGTCATACACTCTTTAAAACACGTATTGTTTACAATACGAGTCTAGGTAGTTGAATCTTTACAACTAAGAAACGAAACAAGCTTATTTGCATTAGAATTTAAGGTATCCTTTACTTGTAATAGGACACAAGAGTTCAATTAATCCAGCTTCAGACTTGTTTGGTATTCTTTCATAATGCACTTCAGGTGAGTTCATACTTGTCCCCCTTTTTATTCTTTATTCTTTGGGCTCAACATGTATCACTATCAAAACTTAAACGATTTCATACTCTTAAACTATTATGCTCAATCTAAATGCTTATATGCTATGCCATGCTAGAATTCTAAGTCTTACATACAAATGTACGATTAGCCAGCAACCCACCTTACATGTATAGCGCTATAGGTTGACACGCCGCCCCCTTTATGGGTCATGATAAGTTTAAAGTGTTTTGTGTTATCAAGTGTTGTTGCCGTTTGTATGGTTCTACGTGCATATGCCTATAACATGATGATTTGAGTAAAACTTTCTTATAATATGTACGCAAGTCAAAACTAGTATGCTCACCAATACTTTATGTGTTGACGGATATTTTATACATGTTGCAGGAAAAGCTTGATGAGACGATACAAGAAACATCACTTAGGATTTGGCCTTAGAAACAAACGAAACAATCTTTATTTTACTTCATGTTTGGGTTAATGTATTTTTCTCATGAACAAATTGTATACTTGTTGAATCTTAGATACGAATGAAATCTATTTTAATCTATTGTCACAATTTAGTGTTATGAAGTCTTTGAACAATCTATCACAAGTTGCGCCTCGATGTATTCCGCCATCGGTTGGGGTGTGACATCCTCTCAAAAGGATCATGGTGTAAGCCAATGGGACACACATCATGGAACATTTGATTCACTTGAACATTTGTTCGCAAGTCCTTCTCCCAGGGCTAATATTCTTTTCACTCCACAACCTTCACCATCACAAAATCCTCCTATTCCACCTACCATGCAACCATTGTTCGAAGCAATTGACAAAACTCAGGACTCAACCAGTTCCTCTCAACCACCTATCAATGAGTGCATACTTCAACAAGTGACTGATCCTAAGAAAAGTCAAGTGGCTAGCACACGAACAGAGGAGGCTACACCGCTTGAGTTACATGTAACTCAAGGTGGTATTTCAAGTGAAGCAGCCACTACTGTTGTAGAGACCATTGTCTCACTTCAGTACAGTGGTTACATAGCTCAGACTTCCTTAAAGGCAACAACTAATAAGGCCACAAGAGTGACCTCAATACCAGTTGGAAGTCCCCAGTACCAAGACAAAGGGGCATCTGATTTCTCTCCTATGGACACACCACCTAGGACTGAACCAGTTACAACTACCACATCTGGTAGGAATTCAGATGATCCTATTAAGTTAGGTGATGGATTAAGATACCAAGATTTGACAGAGAGAGTGAATACCATTGAATCATCTGTGACTGCGATCAAATCAGATATCAAAACAATGATGCAAACCTTGGTTACCCTCACACAAAGTCAACCATCCACCCAAGATATTGCTAGTGAGTTATGGAAGTCTGTTAATCCCATCATCATAGCTCATAGAAAACTAGCAGATCAAACACATGAAACATACATGACCATGATCAGAAATATGGTTGATGCTAGGTTCAATGATACCCAAGTAGACATAAAAGCTATAAAAGATCATTTGTTGAAGACCACTGGCTCTGCCCCCACAACTATTCTAAGAGATGAAGATGACAATGAGTACACTGCAGATGATGCCAAAAAGGGGGAGAGTGGCAGAGATAGACTTCCAAAGCTGGATCCATTTGGGATTCCACCTTCTCAAAAAGGTGAAAAGTCTGCTCAAAAGCCTGCACAATGGTCTGCTTTCAAAACTACTGCTGAGACTGCCAAAGCTGACAAGGCAAAAACATTGATAAGTCTGCAAATGTCATAGCTGAAAAGGCTGCTCAGGCTAAAAAAATCAAGGCTGAAACTTTGGAAACAAAAGCAGAAAACCTTTCTAAAAGAAAAGAGTTAGAACAGCAGGAAAAAGAAAATGTTGGTTCTTCTAAAAGGACGAAAAGGCCTGCTCAGCATGTCAGGCAGCCACCTTCAAGAACTAAAACCTCTATTGTTGCTACCACCAAAACAAATATTGAACCAATCACCACAACAACCACCACCACTGCTTTAGCCCTGACCATAACACCCACACCATCCTCACCACCTCAAACATCTGCTGGTACTAAACAAGTGCCAACAGATGTTAACACACCTCAATCACCACCATCTCAAACTATCTTGTACAAAAGAAAGAGGAAATCCGCCTTTGTTGTACAAGATGAAAACATTGAAACCACACCAACACCACCATCATCTATACCCATTCCAGCCATTCCACTTCAATCTTTTTCACCACACACTTCACAATTCACATCCAATCCTCCCACCACCACTAAATCACCATCTTCCATGATTCCATTGGCTGCTCAGTATCCCCTTGAAGTTGACATAATCAAGGGGAAATTCAATCCTTCTACAATACTGAGGATCCTTCACAATTATCTTTTCCATCTCTTGCCAGTCTGAATAAGCCTAAGCCTAAAAATGTTGATGAGTATTTGAAGCAGAAGGCACAGCAGGCTGACTTGGTCATCAAAGAGAAATGTAAAAGAAAAGATGGCAAGACTGCTTAGGGCATCCATTCAGCAGAACTTAGCAAGTTAAGAAGGATTGAAGACTTTGCTAAGGACCTAAGCAAGTCTATGTCCAACAAGCCCATCAGTGGTGAAATGGTAAAGATGATCAGAGAATCTCTTCTAGATCAGATTAAGGCTGCCAAACCTTATAAAGACAACAGAAAACACTTTGCTAGCCGGACCATTCAGGCTTTGAAAGAAGAATTAAACAGAATTGAAGAGCTGAACAAGCAACCAAACCAAAAAGCATTTGTTCCTGACTTTAGAAAAGGCAAAGACCCTGTCAGAGCATTGAAGTTCAAGAGAATTAGAGCTGAATTGGTTGAGGCTAACTATGGAGAAATGAAGTCTGTGTCCAAATGGTCTGAACTAAGGTTGGTTGAGACCTATAAGAAGCTGGAAGAACAAAGAAAGACTGATCCAACTCTTCCAAGAAAACCAGTTTACCGTGATGAAGAAGATGTTAGGAGATCTCATCAGACTCTTCATTTGAAAGTTTACTTCCTTCCTCTGATGTCTCCATTGCTACTAGAAGACAACACAAAAGGCAGAAAGAGATGTCTGAAGAAGATCAAAAGAAGTTTGCTGATACATTTGTGAAAGAAGGGATCTTCAATCAAGTTCACTATTTTTCAGATCCTATCAGTGAAGAGCTGAGAAAAATCATTGGGAGACCTCCATCACCAAACTCATCCACAATAAAGTTGCAGACCAAAAACTCTTCTGATTCAAAAATTCTAAAATGGAAAGTCAACAAAGACAACCATGAATTGACTTTGCTCAGATCATATGGAGAGGTTCAAAAGCTCAGCATGGATGATGCATACAGTCTGAATGCAAATGATCTCCAAGACTTGCTAAATTTAGAGCTAGAAAGGGATGCTGATGACTTATTCTCTTTTGACTTTGAACTACAACAAAAGGTCAAATTAGAGAAAGTCTGATGAGGAATAAAGATCAACAATAAAGATAAGTTTTGGCATCATCTGTTCTAGGGGGAGATTGTTGGGTCTGCTGATCTGGAAAAGAACAGATGATTGAAAAGCCAAAACATTCTACACTTTTGATTATTATAAAACAGTACTTTGATTCAAGTATCCTCCAATGACTGATGATTCTAACTGCTGATACCAAACTGCTGCTGGACTAAACTGCTGCTGATTGAAGAAACCACTAATAGACAAAGTGCTGATAAGGAAACAAGAGAAAGTGCTGACAAGTGATATAAGGTCTGTTGGAGCCAACAACACTTAGGCTCCAACAGATGTTCAAGCCAACAGAGGTTCTCTTATCAGTTGTTTATTCATCAGATGTTTAGGCAATGTAACAGTAGTTATTCTTAGCAGATGTTTTATGTTGTTATGTTAGTTAGCTGTCATTGTCTAGGTGACGTCAGTCTTAGGTCATCAGAGCTTTCGTTTGTCTATAAATAGAACAGTGCCTGTACTGTTCTATTTGTCACTCTTACATTGTCTTACACAAACAAAGTTTTTGAGTGATCAGGCTGAGGGGGGGAGTTGTAATCACTTACTTGTAATCTGTGATGATTGTTGCAACGTATTTGATATAAAAACAATTATCCTATTTTTTATGAATTAAAGTTATAATTCTGCTGCACTTTCTATTATTATTTATTCATTTACTGTTCCATTACTTAGACTTTCATAGCAAATCAAACTCAGATCCTAACAGAATGAAAGTTGGTAATAAAAAACTACTAAATATATTATCTATTGAGGGGGAGAGTTGTAATCATTTACTTGTAATCTATGATGACTGTTGCAACGTATTTGATATAAAAACAATTATCCTATTTGTTATGAATTAAAGTTATAATTCCGCTGCACTTTCCATTATTATTTATTCATTTACTGTTCCATTACTTAGACTTTCATAACAAATCTAACTCAGATCCTAACAGAATAAAAGTTGGCAATAAAAAACTACTAAATATATTATCTATTGGTGTGCTGTTAATATATCAAAAGTAGTAGTGTACATGTTATCTCAAATGTTGATATTTAGTTGACATAATTTAATATTTTTGCTTCGTTGTATAGAACTTACTATGTGTTCTTTTAATATGTATACAATAGAATAATATAAGTTAAGAAAACAATTATATATTTTTTCTAATTTGATAATTGAGGTAATTAAATTTCTTTTGTAAAAAAAAACAATAATAAATTATATATAATAAATTATATATAAGGTATGAGAGTATGATAATGTAACAACTTTGATTGATTTGAAAGGAGAAGGTACAAGGGTATAAATACTATAAGAGTTACAACAATTGGGGAGACAAATCCTCCTATGACATAAATAGAAATTCTATACATAATGACATTGATTGTGTTGACTAGATGGAGAGATTTGAGACATATAATTTGGGAAGCATAATACCCCCCATCAATGCTAATCCGGAGGTGGTAGAAGACAGAGCATTGTCCTGAATTTTTCGAATAGTGGCTTTGGGAGACTCTTGGTGAAGATGTCGGCTACTTGTTGATCAGTTGATATAAACTTTGTGTTGAGTCGACCTGCAGCCACTAATTCACAAACGAAATGATAGTTAAGATCAATGTGTGTTGGCTCTCTTGTGTGATATGGGATTTTGACTTAGAAAGATAGCACTTTTGTTGTCACACAATAGAGTTGGTGGTCCCGGTGGCAAGACATGTAATTCATGTAGCAGATGAGTAATCCAAATAAATTTCGATGCAGTATTCACCATGGCCCTATACTGCAATTCACAACTTGATCTGGCCACTGTGGGTTGCTTCTTTGCGCTCCAAGATACCAAGTTTCCTCCAAAATAAATGCAATAACCGCATGTGGATCTACGGGTGTCAATGCAACGAGCCCAATCTGCATCAGAAAAACCTAATAAAATAGTGTTAGGTGGTCTATCAAACGTTAATCCGTGAGATAAAGTCCCCTAGACATAGCGAAGAATGCGTTTGACGAGTTAAAAATGAGTAGTGGTAGGATTATGAAGAAATTGACTTGCTTGATTGACAGCGAAAGAAATATCGGGACGGGTTATGGTTAAGTATTGGAGGGCACCGACAAGAAAACAATATAGAGTTGGGTCATGAAACAGTTCACCGGTAGAGTTGAAGGTGTATTTTGGTGTGAGCGGTGTGGAAACGGGTTTAGAATCGAGAAGGCCGGCTCGAGAAAGTATGTTGTAGGCATACTTGGATTGGTTTAAAAAGAGGTCGGTTTTTGTGTGAGTGACTTCTAAACCAAGAAGGAAACTTAGCGAGCCAATATCTTTAATTTTGAATTCCTTGTGAAGTTTTTAGGTAAAATTGTTGAAGAAGTTTTCATTGTTACCCGTGATATTATGTCATCGACATAAACAAGGATGTAAAATATATTGCCACGATTGTTAAAAATGAATAAAGATGGATTGGCGCGACTACATGTGAAACCAAGGGTGATTAAGAATGAACTTAATCGTTGAAACCAAGCTTGTGGAGCTTGTTTGAGGCCATAAATGGCACGATTTAGTTTACAAACATGAGTAGGATGGTTTGGATCTTGGAAACCTGGTGGTTGTTCCATGAACACCGTTTTTATGAGTTTGCCGTTTAGAAAAGCATTGTTGACATCGAGTTTTCGTAAGTTCCAATGATTAATGGTGGCAAGAGTTAGAACAACTCGAATTGTTGATGATTTGATGACGGGGATAAAGGTATGAGAACAATCTAGACCCGAAATTTGATTGAAACCTTGTGCCACAAGTCGAGCTTTATAGCGATCAATGGAACCATCAGATTTATATTTAATTCGATAGATCCATTTAAAGTCGATGATATTTGTGGAAGCGGGATGAGGAACAAGTTTCCATGTGTTGTTGGAATGTAAGGCTTGAAGTTTATCATTGATTACACGAATCCATTTGGCATCTTTCATAGCGGTTTTTATGCCTTTGGGTACGTGTGATGATAAAAGAGAATGATGAAGGGGATGGGTGGAAAATTGAGATAAGTTGGCGAAATGTTTTGGTTTGAAAATACCATTCTTAGAGCAAGTGGCCATGGGATGATTATTGGTGATTGGAATGGGTGAGAGTGGTGGGCTTGGTGGTAGGGTAGAAGAGGAGGATTAGGCTGAGGTAGATTATTGGGCTGAATTGGTGAGTTGGTTCGATGATAGGGGTGGGTCGAAAGTAGGGGTGGGGGACGAGTTGGTGTGTTGGGGCGAGGTGGATTGTTGGGGCGAGGGTGAGTGTTGGGCCGAGGATGTTTGGTCAGGAAAGGAGGGGGCTGGTGGTTGGATAGGGACTGTTGGGCCGAGGGGTTGGTTTCATTAGATGAAGAATGGGCCGAAGATGTGTTTGGTGATGGATTTGGATATGGGGTTTCGGGTGAGGGAATGTTTGGTGATGGGTTGTTGTTTTGGATAATGGGACAGTGAGAACATGTTGGTGGTGGGGTAGTAACAGTTTGTGGGACGGTTGGTTTTATTTGAGGTAGGTGTAGGTAAAAAATCTTCAATTTTTGTGAATGGAAGATTTGAGGTGTCGGAAGTTGTGGAGGAGGTGAGAAATGGAAAAACATCTTTGTCAAATTTGGCATGTCGAGTCGTATAGATTCGACCCGTTAAACGATCGAGACATCTAAAACCTTTATATCTTGGACTATAACCAATAAAAATGCAAGGAGCACTTCGTGGTAATAATTTTGATTTGTTATAGTCACGAAGATATAGATAGACGAGACACCCAAAAATGTGAAGGTTTGAGTATGATGGTGGTTGTTTAAAAATGAGTTCAAAAGGTGATTTGTTTTCAAGAATTTTTGTGGGAAGGCGGTTTATTATTTAGGTGTCCGAAGTGAAAGCATTAATCCATAATTGTGGTGGGGCATGAGAATTAGACATCATAGCTAAACCGGTTTCGGTTATGTGACGTTGTTTCCGTTCAGCCCGGCCATTTTGTTCTGGTGTATAAGGACAAGACAAGCGATGATGTATGCCATGTTCTTGAAAACAAGTTTGTACTCTAGTATTTGTAAACTCGGTTCTACCATCACTTTGAAAAACTTTGACACTTGTTGAAAATTGATTTTGGAAAAAGTTTAGAAAAAATGGTGAGAACATTGTAGAAATTGGATTTTGCTTTTAGGGGATAAACCGTGTGAATCGAGAATAGTCATCTACGAATCTATACTATATTATAATGCATGAGGCAAGGGTAGTTTAAGATACCCAAAAGTTAAGAACTTTATTTTCATTAACCCCCCTAAAATGGGGGTAAAATAGTCATTCAAACATTTTTACACTTTAGCACCTCATGGTAGTTAAACTTTAATTCCCTCATTTTTAGTTAGTAGATACACTTTCTCACATCCCCTACAAAATTATATAATTCTTTTATTTAATCCTATGATAACTTTTAAACTATTATGTTTTAAAGACATTCGAAAATACAGTGACGAACTGCTCATTTTTATCGACATTTCGAAGTTTGTCTTGTTCAGCATTGCATTGATTTTATAAAACGTAAAAAAATGGCATAGATCATCTACAAGATCAAGAGCTTTGTGCATGAAAATGTGACTTCATATGCCCAAATAAGCCTTATTGTACAATTGTTTAAAGCTTGTGCTTCTAAAAGCGAAACTTCAATAGGCAACATGTGGAATTCAATATCAAATAGATAATTCAAAACCCTAAGATCCCTCCGAAATCCATTTCAAAATTTGAATTCCCCCTTTCATTTAGAAAAAAACCTAGCACACTCGCCTCTTCCTTCTCCTGATAGATTGTAACTTTAACACGGTCCTGACCTCATTTCCTGAACAAATCGAAGTAGGATGCGAACACCTTGCTTGTTTCGGTGATCCTACACCATGGGTTGATTACTAGGTACGGTAAACTATTATGTTTCATTTGATTAAATGGGTTTTGGTAATTGCATAATCTGATGAACAAGACTCTTTATCCCTGTTGTTAGTTTGATGACTTGATATGCTAAAATTTTTAAATATGAGTTTTTCGGATCTGTCAATTTACTATTCTAATTACTTCAACAGGGAAGAACTACTGATTATACAAGAACTATTGTGTGCTATATCTAGGTAACATTGTTGTATATAACCGTTTTGTTTTTAGTTGATGTATACCATAAGATGTAATGTGTTTTAGAAACTACATGATATATGTTATGTTATATTGTCATGAACATTTCTTCCGGAGCCGTTTATGGCAACAAGATTTTCTGTTTATGGCGTCAAGGAATGCGCTATCAACTTTTAAATGCTATTGAAAATGTATGTAGTTCTTCCTTTCTGTTTTATAAATTTCAATCAGTTTCTTAGTTAACCACAAATTCATGTGAAAATTTGTTGTTTTCATAAGTAGGTACTTCACCTATCTTTTATTTACTATGTCAAAATTGCTTATGGGTTTTGCTATGTAAACTACTATGTTGTAACTGAATTTATTGATTTAATGTATTAACTTTGTTGTTGAGTTTTGCTATCCAAACACTATGGTTATTGTATTGTTTTGCAACTAACAGTAACCTATGTAAGCGCTTTTTTAATCATAAGAATACGCCGCTTATTAGAAAGAATGAATCAACCTCTATTCTATTATACTACTATTCAGTTCTGTCCTGCTTCTTTTATCAAAGTTTCCAAGAAAATGACCCATTTGAGACTAAGTATTTAACTAGAAAGAATGAATCAACCTGTATACAATATGATGGTGATACTCATACTGATTGTAATGACCCAATTACGGTAGTGGCGAGGTAGTAATTTTCATCCCTCATAGTGTCATATCAATTTCATGTTTTGAAGCTCTTTTTTATGTAGCATACACACGTGAGTTGATGGTCTGTTATTAGTTCTTAGTACAGTAATTTAACATTAGTAGCCGAAACATAAGAAAGAAATAAGAAGAGCCGATGATATAGAATGATATAGAAATACTGAATCGTAAATAGAGTTCAGGTTCGAATTCCATAGATAATATAGATGGGATTGTCTATAATGATAGACAAATGAAAGATTTTCTCAAGATTCTTATTCATCTACTTGATATTTTGAAAATGGGTTGGTTGAACTTGAAAATTCACTCATTGAAATTGAATAAATAAACAATTAAATTGGATTCGGTTGGATGGTACTAACAAAATTGTGTGTATTCTAGGTTATGTTTCAGGAAAGATCCGACGTAGTTTTATACGAATATTTCCAGGAGATAGAGTCAAAATTGAAGTAAGTCGTATTCTTTGGATTTTGTTTTCCCCCTCCTGGTGGTATCAATCGGAATGCCTTATTTGTCTTTCCAGGAAAATGGATCTTATATCATCAGGGTAATGATCCATCAACCTGCTGGTTCTTTTTCTGAAGTAGCAACGGGAGAATTCGTCCTGGAAGTGGGAGAACTGCTGAAACTACGTGAAACCCTGACAAGGGTTTATCTATAAAGAACGGGTAGAATTAAGACCTAACCATTAAGTAAGAAGCGATGGGAACGATGGAACCTGTGAATTCAAAAGATTTTAGTGAAAATGAATTCGAATGATTCATTGATCGGGATGGCGGAACCGGCTAGAGATAGTTAAAATAAAATATGAAGAAAATTGTAAAATAAAGCAAGAAAAACGAAAAAAAAATTTTATTCTTCACGTCCAGGATTACGTCCTAGATCATTGGATGAAAGAGTGAAAAAGTGCTTTCGTTGTTGTGGAATAAGAAGCCTCCGTATCTTAATGCACGTATTTAATTTATTCGGAAATGGACTCAAGTAGGGGTTTCTGTAATGTATTAATAAGCTATACCCATGCAGCGGGTTGTTTCATGCCATAAATAAACTCGAACACTCAAGAAATCTGTTGGGCAGGCGGATAAAAAAATTACCATTTTGGCTGGCTCATTATCCATCAAAGAAAATCCTATAGATATAGCAAAGGTTGATCAATTTGTTTTAAAAGGTTGATCAATTTGTTTAGGCTGCTTGCTCCTGAACTATAAAATGTTCCCTCTGTTCCTGAATAGCTTCTTTCAAAATGGCTTCTTCTTCTATTCTCCTTTGAGAATTGGAGGGTTTTTGATTGAGTGGAAAAAGTAACATGGTTATTACGGTCTTGGATTAGTATTGAGTAAGATGTTGGCTGTGTTGGTTATGTGTTGGTTATACTGGGCAAAATGAGTGGGTTATGCTTCAAGTAAGCATGTTAGAAGTTAATGTTGTTTTTTTTTGTCATGTTTAGGGGAATCGCCATTGTGAAACTTTGCAAAAGGAAAGAACTGAGGCTATAGGAAATAGCTAGAAAAGGTAATGGAATAGATCATGCAAAATGGTGACCAGTTGCAACCGAGGCAACGTGCGCCTATTAAAGTGAAGGCATATTACCTTTTCCCCATAATCATCTCTTTATTTGTTTTCGTTATTTGTTATTTATACAATATATTGATCTGTAATGTTATCCGTAGATTACATATGAGTCCAAAATAGTCGTGCGCATTAAAGACAAGATAAAACTGGACAAAATGGCTGACATGACCCCATGCCTACTGAGGCACGGTCCCATTTCTTAGACAACAAAGAAAACTTTAAAATTTGTGGGTCTGAATTTTTGACACGCCCCTGTGCTAACCTAGGAACAGCCCGTTCCATAGTAACAAAAGATGAGTTAAGACAACCAAAAAAGGCCCCTATGCTAACCTAGGCACGACTCGTTCTAAGAAATGTCTTTGCAAAAAGATTCAAAGGCGCATTTTTTCGTTTGTTGCTTATGTCTGTCATCTTTAATTTGTGTTGTCAATGCTTGAAAAGGATGAGTTAAAACAACCACAAAACAAACTGGCAGGCAAGTTTGATATTTTCTTACAAACTGCTAACCTGTGTGACTCAATTATATAAATGTGTTAAGCGCGCCTTGTTCAGTATCTTATTGAGCTAATAAGTTCTCAACAGTGTAAATTACAAGAATGGTGTTAAGAAGCACGGGATCTTATTTCTTGGTGTATGATCAAATACAACAAGATATTTTGGATAGTCATAGTGTTTTGGATCAAAATGGATTATAGTATTCCTCATGGATTTTCTATGATAGACTTGAGTTATTATTATTTTATTATGTCTTTATACATATAGTTTTATACTCTTCAAGGTGAAAATTTGTTAGGATCTGCATAGAGTGTTATTGCTTAAGGGCTTAGTAAATCTGGTGGATGATAATGTATAGTGTTGTTTGATTTTACTTTTTAGCCTTATTGTTGGGTTCGATCCCCACAAGCTTCTTTTGGGGGACGACCCAATGATGGATAGTTCCTACCGAGGCATGGTTCGATCCTGAGGGCAACCCGGTTTTACCCAGCTATTACCCCAGCGAGTTTTTCGTGTGGGGGTAGTATGGTTTCCGGGCGAAGGTCAGTTTGCGCGGCGGCCGGGGCCCGATAGAACATCGCGTTCGCGGGCGGAGCTGACGGGTAATCGTCTTTGACGAAACCCGGTGACCAATTCGGTCAGTACATAGAAAGTCACCCTTCAAAAAAAAGATATTGGTAGGGAAGGCAAGTTGCAAAAAAGGTACATGTCTTTTGTTGTATTGACTCGAGGTGAATTTATAAGTTCCATAACCGGTCACCAAGTTGAGTTTACATGTTTTATCCGTAAACGGTCATCAAGGTGAATTTATAAGTTCCAATTCAACCTCTGTATAAAGATTTGATCGTTCGGCTGGTTGAGGACAGAAACTAAGCCAACTTAAGGAAATAATTCACATAAGATACATATTAGACTATGAGTATACATATACATATACATGCATAGACAAAAATATAAATCCACATATATATATATTACTAATATTAGCATATAGAGTAAATAACCATCTTTGTTATCTTGTAATATATAATATGAAATAACTGTATGTGTTTATGTATATGCATGTATGTTTGATACTGAGTGTGATTTTTAATGAAAAGCAGGTTGTTGAATGGGGGAAGTTGTAGGATTCGAGTATTGAAGAGCTGCACCAGCTCTAGAAGTCACTTGAAGCTAGATTTAGCTGGGTTGTTGCCAATAAGGTGTGTCATCACGTTGTAAAATTAATAGTTGATATATGTTATCCTGTCTTGTGAAACTTGCAAATTTCCTGGTTTTCCAAAAGCGTTTAGGTTGAATTTATCTATTTGTTTATTATATTATGGCCAGGTGTTTTACGTCATTCCATAAAAGTATCTATTCAAATGTTGCAACTTCCATGTTAGTAGTTACGTCGTATTTTTTTATTGAACGCATCTTTCTGCATTTGTAAATACATAAAGTTCTAAACAGTTTTCGTAACAAAAATAAGTAAAATAAAGTAAACAATTTAGATTAATTGAAAACACCAGAAGAGCCTCCTACCAACGGGTGCTACTAACTTAAACACTAACAAAACATAAACAATAAGGCTTGTCATTGTAGAGTAACAAGTGAGGGCGCAACACTAGGTCATCAAATGTGGCGTTAAACAACAAAACAAGATTGCTAAAGTTGTGCACCAAAATGGGAGGGTGAGTTAAAGCCCATTGTGTATGTGGCAGTGACGTGGCAGAGCGTTATGCAATTTTAGTTAAACCACAACGTATAGCCTAAGCATTTGTAAAAATTGATAAAAAAAAATACCAATGGACATACCATACTAGTGACACGACTACATGAAGAAAAGACTAGCCAATTAGGCATGTATATCATCAAGAATATAAGGGGAGGGGGGGGGGGGGGGTGTTCTTAACATTTTTATTTTTCTTTAACTGATTTTAACCAATTATGTACTGCCACATTAGTTCACTGATTTACTTTACTGAAACACATTTTTTGAGGCAACACTCCACTGATTCTTTTATTTATTTTCATTTAAAACCCAAACTTTTTTTTTACATTTTTACACACGGTTTTAAAATAAATACACGGTTTTTACATTTTTACACGGTTTTTAACATTTAATTCTTACTATTACAACCGTCCCACCAAACGGTCAGCGAAATTAAATTGTAAATCTTGGAAACTGTCGATTGAATTGAATTAATCTCACCTAAACGGTCAGTGAATTTATTTTAACAGTGCCACCGTCGATTGTATATAAATTGATCAAACCATGGGGTTAAAAGCCACACTTTACTACGATTTAAAAAAACAAACACACCAAAAAATGAACCCGTGGAACGACGAGGAAGAGATGGCACTTGTGGTTTGCCACAAGGATGGCTCAAATGACCCGGAGATTCAACTACTCCCGAGGGACGAAGGGTCGGCCTCCCCCCTGAGGGGTTTTGGGCTCGGGTGCTTAGCGACTTCATCGAACACGTTGGCACCAACACCATGAAGACGCTCTGAGACCTCCAATTCAAGTGGGCCGATCTCAATATCAAGTATGAGAGACGGACCACCCTATACGAGCAATGGTGAGGGACGATCCGGAGCTTGATGAGGAGTTGGCTATCGACTTCACTCACTATGAGTATGAGGCTCGATACGGCAACGATTTCGACCATGTCGAAGCATGGCGATTGTTGCACCGACTTTAAGTTATTTTTCTTTGTTTTAATGTATTTTTTTATGTTTTTATTATGTTTAATATTTATGTTTTAATGAAATGTTTTTATTTATGTTTTTTTATTTAATTTTAGATTTTAAAACAAAGAAAATAATTAAACGGTAAAAATAAAATAAACAGTAAAAATAAAACAACATTAAACACATGGTTAAAACAAAAAAAAATTGCATTTTATAAAACATAAAAATAAAATAAAAACCGGTACCAGCCCGTTATATAGAACCAGCAAAACGGTTCACGGGACCATTACCAGCGTGGGTGGCAGCGGTGTTACCGTGCTGGTAATGGGTACCCGTAGACAATTCGGGTGGTGCCCCGTCCCCCTAGAATCTAACATGAACTGAGTTTCTTGCAAGTAGAGGAGTGTACGTGCCCATGTGTTTCTCGACAAATTCAACATTCCTATTGTTCAGATCTATCACTGGCAGACCCTAGTGGGTTTTAAATGTTAAATAAAAAAGTGGGTGTCAGACTAGAGGGAGTGGGGCGGTGAAGGAGGGGCGGTGACGGAATCCCGGGCGAGAACACCGGCCCCTAGGGGCGGGAAAGGAGGGGCGGGGAGGGTGGGCGGTGGGGTTTTGCCCGGCGGGAAGGGGAGAGGGGGGTGATGTGGCATGTTTTGATTGGACCATTTCTATTATTACCGTTTGAAAAAAAAAATTTTAACTTTAATATTACCGTTGAATGTATAACGGTCAAAAAAAAAAAAACAAATATATTAACCCCATTTTATTAAAAAAACACCCACTACACTTCACCACAACCTCCAATCTTCTCAAATTTTATACCCTTCTTCACCAAATTTTATACATTTCTTCTCAAATTTTATACCCTTCTTCCCAAAATTTTAAAAATATGAACCCATACAACAGAGGCTATGACCCGAACAACCCATTCAACTACGTCCCAAACCCGAATACGCCACCGGTTCGTCCCGTGCCAAACCGTCCACCCTATCCATCACTTTGTCCCGACTACGCGGGTTACGCGGGTTATATTAGTGGACAGATTTTTCCACAATTTCCCTTTAACGATTCCCCCGTTCCTAATACTTCTTCACCACAACTCGAACACACAACGCCACCGGATAGCATACCCGAAACACAACTAGAAAATGTTGGGGGTTCATCGTCCGGTAAAAAACAACCCGGTAAAAGAAATCACAAAAAGAAGACGCCGGCGGAGAAGGCGTTGAACGCCGCCAACCGCCAACATCAAAAGTGGACACCCCCCGAAGAGGTTGCACTTACGCGAGTGTGGATAAGTGAGTCGGAAAACGCGGTTGAAGGTATTTGTAACATTTTTTTTAAGACATTATTTTTTTTAGACATTATATTTTTTTAGACATTATATACTTTTTTTAAATTACATATGATTAACGGTGTATGTATTTACTTATTGTGTAGGAAATAATCGCCACAGAGAAAACTTTTGGGACGACATAAACAACGCGTTCCATAACTTGATGGGTCGAGAGACGTATCGATTTAACGAGAGTCTCTCGTCTAAGTGGACGGAGATAAACAAGGCGATGAACGCCTTCAAGGGTTTTTATTATCACGCTAGAAATTATCCAAGAAGCGGTGAAACGGGCGGCGACTACCTAACTAATGCCCTAAAAGCTTATCGTGATGACAAGGGCTTGGATTTCAAGTTTTTGCACTGTTGGGAGATCGCGAAGAACCATTCAAAATGGGCGGACGTTCCCTCTGCTTCAGAATCGTCCAAAAGGACAAAAACAAATTCATCTCATAACCGATCGGGTGCACGTGATGTCGACGACGCAGTTAACTTGGATGATGACGACGAATTCGACGAGGAGTTAAGTCGTCCACCCGGTCGAGACAAGTCTAAAAAGAGGGCGCATAAGTCCTCTGCTTCGGGTTCGGCATCGGGATCGGGCAAAGGTACATACAGCGATGACTTGTCCGACATACATGACACACTCGTCCAATTCAACACGATTCAACTACAGAAGCTCGAGGAGAAAAAAACCATTCTCCAAACCTTTGAAAAACGGTTGACTATGAAAGAACAGCGCCAAAAGCGCGAAGATTTGAAATTTCTCGCGATGAACACTGATAATATGGACGGTTCAGATTTAGAGGCAAAGCTACAAATGAAGCGCGAGATCATGGAAAAATATAATATTAAGTGATTTGTTATTTTCTAGGTTTTTATTTTATTTTTCGTTTTTTTTTGTGTTTATTTTTTATGTTTTTTTAATTTTCTAGGTTTTAATCTTAATTATTATGAATTTTAATTTAGTTTTTAATTATAAAAGTTATTTTTATTACTTAAAAAACAATAAAAGAAATAAAGAATGCCACATATGGAACCCGCAACCTTTAAGATGAAAATCTAATCGTTATCTTCTATATTAAAAGAAAGAAACTTCAATGGTGACTTTCTTTTAATATATATATTGACCACCAACTTTTAGCTTTATTTTATTTTCTGTTACTAATTTTTAGGTTAACTTTATTTTCTTCAAATTTGACTACCAAACTTAGACCAACAAACTTTTAATTTTTATGATTTAAAACTTTGGCCACTAAATTTTAACTTAACTTTATTTTCTTCAAATTTGACCACCAAACTTTTGGCTTTTAGGATTTAAAACTTTGACCACCAAACTTTTAGCTTTTAGGATTTCAAACTTTGACCACCCAACTTTTTTTAAACTTGCATTACGCTTTGGCCAAACTTTTAGTTTTTAGGATTTCAAACTTTGACCACCTAACTTTTAGCTTTTAGCCGCGAGTATTTTTTTGAAGCCCGCGCTAGAATAACAGTCACTTAATATTATCTTTTATGTCCACGAAACCCTCCACGCAACAGGAGCTCCCACAGTGACGCACGATCTTTAACGTCCGCCAATCACTCAACGCAACAGGAGCTCCTGCCGCGTTTCGCACAACAGCAGCACCCGCGACGAAGCGCGGGCAACTAATACCTAGTTCTGCAATAAACTACGTTCATTTGTTGTTTAGTGTTCACTTCACATTTTTTTAACATTGAATTTCATTCAAAAAACGGCAAGTCCTCAAATAAAGGACCGCCAAACAAACCAATTACATCATATATACAGGAAAAACACACCGATCATCCCAACTAAGCGAAACAAAGTTCGACCTATACTTTAACCACAAAAAAAATAGCGATTTAACATTCGCCACTACCTTAGAAACTTTTGGATCAATACCTCTAAATGTCTTCTCGTTTCTAGCCCTCCATATCTCCCAACAAGAGACGATAAGAATGCCATGGATGATTCTTCTTTTCCATTTACCTCCTGAGACGTTTTTGTGGCTGTCTAAAATCTCTCAAACATCAGACGCGAGTGTAAGACCCTACCCGATAAACGGGTGATTATACGCTTATTTTACTTGGTTTGGATTTGCAAAACTGAGTCAAACCTAACTACATTAACACATTAACATTTAGTAGCTACATTGACTATTACAAATATACGAGATTATAGTTAATGTCCTAGCATTTCCCAAAATAACCAAGTACCATAAAGGTTTTATCAAAACATTGCGGAAGCGGACGAGTTAAGCATGTTCGGTTCTTCTAATACGTCTTGACCATCATCCGATTCAAGTAGCAGGGTACCTAAGGGTTTAACACGATTAAACAACCCATAAATATGTTAGAATAATCGAATTCGAGTGCAAAATATGAAAAAGAAAAATTTTGGGTGATTTGGCGTATCCTACGCCATTTTTGGCGTATCCTACGCTATTGGCGTAGGCTTTGGGCATCTGGTGGCGTAGGACAGCAGAAATTTGCGTAGGCACTCTGACGTTGGCGTAGGATACGCCAGTTTTGGCGTATCCTACACCAAATCCTGACAAAGCATGAAATGGTTCAGCACCAGGCTGCCCTTTTTGAGTCATTCAAAAACTACTCCCGGGGCTTCCCGGAAGGCGTTTAATGGTTCCTATGCGAACAACTAACATGGTTATAGGTAGTTTTACATTCCTTCTTCGATTTCTGGCTTGTATACCACCATTTATCTACTCACCTTTAGGCTACCCCGAGTAGTTTTTGCACATATCTAAATCATAAGGAAATTATAGTTTCCAAGTTCTACTTATGGTTTTTACCACTTGTCAAGTCCTAACTTGACTAGAGAACTTCATGCCCAAGTCATTTATGCCGTGTTTTGCGATGCCTCGTGTCCATGGCCACATGTGCCATTTCTCTTGGTCTCGTTCGCTCGGCCTCTATAACTTGCGACACGGGTTTTTCATTCAATCTTTTCTAGCCCTTGGAAACCACCAAAGACATCTTTTACTATTGATACGACTAAAGTTATCATCCGTGGTTAAGCATACATGTATTTATTTATAACAAGTCATAGATATGACTTACCTTAGTTCACGTCCCTTTTCACTTATAGACTAGCTTAAGATTGATAACATAGAGTCTACGAATATACTCAAGCAATTAAGAAAATTGATATCGGCATAATATTGACCCTTATCTAACTAGTGTTTTACCCAAATTGACCCGTTAGTCTAATTTGGGATATTGACAACCATCTAAGGTTGTCTTCCATGAATTATGAATCGCTTTAAGCTTCTTTAGTGACACTCCAAATGTCTAGATCCCAAATGTATATACAAAGTTATAACTAAGCATATAAACATACTAGGAACATGTTGAGATTTAAGCCATCGAGTGACTTACCTTATGCGTGCTTCCTCTTTACCTCATTCTGAGATTTCGTAGCTATCCAAAGTTCCTTGTATTCGCACCTATGAGGTGAACGACCACTTAGGTTGTTAGAACCTAGTCTTTATATGTCTATAAGCATTATTGGTCATGTTTTACCAACATACATGTTTTCACCAAGTTATCTATGCTCAAGTGAAATCGAGTTTCATTGAGGCATTTTATCAAACACTTGGTAGGCGTGATTTTCCTAACTTCAGTTTTAGGACTTAAGAACCTCATTGATACATCCTTGCCCAAGATTATCATTACTAGCATTCCAATAAACATCTAAATCATAGTTTATCATTGATAAGTATTAACTAAGGCTAGTAATTTATGGTTTAAAGGTGGTTCCTACCAATCCACCAAAAACCCAATTCATTTCATTACATGAACTACAATGATATGACCTTCTCACAAGGATTTTTCTTAACACACACAAATTAACATGTATTATGGTTCTCTCATACAAGATTAACCATTACAAGCCCTTAATTCACGTTTTTATAAAAACCCGTGATTTTCATCATACCCAAGCATGAACATACCATCAAATTTAGCCAAATAAAAGGTTACCTTGATGTGTATTAGGCTTGGAAGATTCGTTTTAGGGCTAATGCAATCAAAAGCCCCTTGATTCCACCTTGATTTAGGCTTGTTCTTGAGTTTCTTTAGGGTTTGGTGTGTGTGTGTGTGTTATGAACGAATTTGGGGATGTGGAGTTCATCTCCTTACTTTGTTTTTAATATTAACCTAACTCAAGTTTGGTCATTTGGCAAGATTAGTCCTTCCCAACTTTTGTCCTTGTTGATAGTTAAAAGCCTCGTGTGCTTATATTATCATAAAATACAGTTTAGAAATTTTGGGGTGTTACAACTCCACCCCCCTTAAAGAGGGTTTCGTCCTCGAAACCGGATATACCTACGAATTCCCATGGGTCGTGCCTCATGGTTAACATTTATTTTTATCCTTGCTCAACGAGGTTTATTTTAATTCTATTAGATTACATCTTCTGGATTTACGTATACGCGTTCATCTACCCTTGTCGGGAATTATTTTAGTTCAGGCACCCATAGGTGTCATGGTTTGCCCAGGCGTCAGCAATTTGACTCCTTCGTGTGTTTGGATCCCTTAAACCCACAAGGGTTTAGGGAATTCATTCAACTGTTTTTCTTACTTGGAATCATTTCTATGCACTGAGGCACATATTGGGTTTAGTTATCATAATGGGTTTCGAAGATCGTCACTCACCCTCAAAATGGTTTTAGTTTCAGATTGATTTTGGCTCTAAGGCCTCTTATAATGCCATGGTTTTACCGGAAAGCATCGAGTCCTTTCCATGCCTCACATTTTCCTTGACCTAGACACCGCGTGTCCTTTCTGATAGTGTTTTCACCTGCCACTAGGCTTAGCTATATTTATGCATTACCCTGGGTCCAAGTCGTGATGACTACGCTTGACCCGTTTGAACCTTCTAATGATCGCTTAGCTATCACTAGACTATTAATGATTCATCATTCGTTCTGTTACTATCCGATTGCCAATTCCATGAATAGTTAATTCATCAGGGTTTTCGGCTACAAATAGACTTTGTTTCATAAGTTACACGCTTTAGTTAGTCATCCAATCTTAGGACTGCGACTTATCATGTGTTTCTACACACCGTCTGTCAAACTTCTGAGTATAGATTTGTTGGACTTTATAGAAGTCCAACTTTCGTTTAACAGGCTGTAACAGCCCGAGGTAACTCGCATATTATATTATCCGCTTTGCCCGCCCGGCCGTATTAGGCTAAGACCAAGCTCACGGTTTTGCGTTGGTCTCACCCCCGGAGGACTGGCCAAAAAACGTTGTGATAGTAAGAGTAGCCACTCCTTTATAAGGAAGTGTTTGTTTCTCTTTCCCAATCAATGTGGGATCTTACAACTTGCATATGTCCTAGTTCAGTGCTAGGCTAGTAATTCGCATTACTCATTTAGAGTTAGAACCTTTCCATGGAATCCTCCATATAATACCTCAGATAGCATTTCGTCTGTCTCGTGCATTCTTTAACTCACATTGGTATTATCTTATCCAAAATTTAGTATGTGAGTTTCACTCCTAGTCGAAATTAATTCTAGGCGATTTATCAACTATTATCTCCTTGCCCCAGTGCCTCGGGCCTTTAGGAAATTTATCCTATCGAAAGAATTTATATAGGGTGCGTGACCCTTTCTTATCTGGCCTTTCAAATTTATATTTCGAGCTCTCGCAAGCATCCTATTTGAGATTTAACCCGAGTCCTCTGACTCTTTTAGTTATCTGGGTATTATTTCGTATATAATACCCGTCTTGACGTCGCCTTCCGGACTATGTTTTTATTTAATTCCTCAGAACACTTTGGTTCCAAAGAAATTTCTTCATTGGTAAAGCCTTATAGGGCCCATTACTGAACCACGACCCGTTTCTTTTTATTTATGTCCCTTAAGACTTATTGAGCCATAGATCAATTCAACGTTTCTCAAATTGGTTATCACTCTTTGTGTTCCATGGTGTTACGTTACCATGTTTAGTCACACAAGTCTATTACTTATGTTTTCTTTACTTAGTATTCGTATACATAGTGAATCAGCAGGCTATGTTTGGTTTATTATGAAGGCATTGCCTGCATATCTATGATTCACAACCATCTATATGATTTAGAGTTTAGATTTCATGTTCATTCATCATATGTTAATGCCCATGAGATTTATCTCTCATCATTTGTGTTTGATATGTCTTTAATAGATCACATCATTCATCGTTTACTCTCATACGATCCTTGCTCGAGGCTAGGATCGTTCCTCTGGTGCGGTTGCACCTCCGTTTTTCAGGGTCTTCTACGATCCCCCTTTTGATTTAGCGTTTAATATCTTGTTTTATTTAACACGTCTTTTTTTAACGGTATAAGACCATGTTTTTAGCTCAGTTTTGTGTGAATCATAGTTCACGCTTGCCCCGTGTGGTTTTATTCTCGTTTGCATTCAGATTTAGCAAGACGCGTAGTTCTTGGTTGCCCGTGAACTTTCACGGATCATTATGATTTAGTGTGATACCTAGTTCACAATTGCCCGTAGGTTTCCATAATTCATTATGATTTGTGTGACGCATGGTTCACATTTGCCCATAGGCTTCCATGAATTCATTATGATTAGTGTGACGCATGGTTCACATTTGCCCGTAGGCTCCCATGAATTCATTATGATTCAAGTTTAAGTATAGCTTAACCTTGAGCTTAGCCCGAATCTTGGCTTTTGTTTTTTTTTTTTTTTTACCTCAGTACGAGGTTCATGTGGGAATACGAGTTAACCTCTCGAGTAAGGTTTAAACTCGTTAAAAGATTTACCCTTTAGGTATGGTTCAGACTCGTCTATGATTTTTTTTTTTTTTTGATTTTGATTTTTTTTTTACCTTCCATAAAGGTTTAACCTTTACTGTTTAATTTACCCTCGACTAGGGTCTAGATTGAATTACAGTTTAACCCTCGGTTAAACTCAGATTTGTTATGGTTTGTCCTTCAGTTAAGGTCTAATTGATTTACTTGCGATTCATCCTATAGTCAGGACTCGTTTGTGTTTATGACTTAACCTTTGATTAAGGTTCACTTTCATTTACGAATTTAACCTTCTATAAAGGTTCGAGTTTAACTATGGCTTAAACTTTGATTAAGGTTCAAGTCTATTTACGAATTCAACCTTTTATAAAGGTTTGAGTTTAGTTATGACTTAACCTTTGATTAAGGTTCAAGTCTATTTACGAATTCAACCTTTTATAAAGGATTGAGTTTAGTTATGACTTAACCTTTGATTAAGGTTCAAGTCTATTTACGAATTCAACCTTCTATAATGGTTTGAGTTTAGTTATGACTTAACCTTTGATTAAGGTTCAAGTCTATTTTCGAATTCAACCTTTTATAAAGGATTGAGTTTAGTTATGACTTAACCTTTGATTAAGGTTCAAGTCTATTTACGAATTCAACCTTCTATAAAGGTTTGAGTTTAGTTATGACTTAACCTTTGATTAAGGTTCAAATCTTACCTTGATCCGCGTAACCGTTGTGGTAATACCTTTGGTACGACCCCATGGGCCGTTTATGCATTGGTTTTACTTACCCGGTCTACCCGACCTCTTACGTTGTTTGGCAATACTTCCTTGTTATATGACCTCGCGAGTTATATATTGGAAATGTTTAATATGCCTTTCTCTCCCCTGACCCAGTCCTTGTCACGTGAAAGAGCAGGCGTGTAGATCACGAGAAGCCCACCGCACCATGTGTTTAACACTTACCTGGCCCGGGTAAGCAATCCACACATGACACGGTGATCCTATCGCGATCACCACGGTAATCTCGAGGTAGCAATTTCTGGTCATGCGTCTTATTTACTATAAACATTCTTGTCTATTTGTCTAATGTATTTCTGAATACCCGCGTTATTAAGTTACTTGTGTTTTATCTGATCGCGCAGTCTTGTTTATGCGATCATGCCTTCCAATTCTCGGTTCGGCTGAGCCTTAACCCACCATGACCGTGTGATTGGCATTTGTCCGATTTTTAAGTATTCTATGTATCTATTCCCTAATTCCCGGTTCGCACTGACCGTGTAGTTGAAATTTCATGTTTTCGAGTTTCTAAATGCTTCTTGCACTCAGTCCATCGCATCATCTAAATGATACTCCTAGATTTACCCAATTTCCGGTTCAGTTGAGTCATTACTCACCATGACCGTGTAATTGGTGTGTTTCCTGGGCGTTAGTGTTTAATACACTATTCCCTTAGTTCATTCCTAATTGACTCGTGTTCAATCATGATATAGATCATTTTCGAATAGATTATTACATTTTGGAAATGAGTTCCTTACCGGATTGATGATCATACTTGAACCGAACGCTTAACTCGTTTAACCTTGGGCTCTGAATACCACTTGTAAGACCTTACCCGATAAACGGGTGATTATACGCTTATTTTACTTGGTTTGGATTTGCAAAACTGAGTCAAACCTAACTACATTAACACATTAACATTTAGTAGCTACATTGACTATTACAAATATACGAGATTATAGTTAATGTCCTAGCATTTCCCAAAATAACCAAGTACCATAAAGGTTTTATCAAAACATTGCGGAAGCGGACGAGTTAAGCATGTTCGGTTCTTCTAATACGTCTTGACCATCATCCGATTCAAGTAGCAGGGTACCTAAGGGTTTAACACGATTAAACAACCCATAAATATGTTAGAATAATCGAATTCGAGTGCAAAATATGAAAAAGAAAAATTTTGGGTGATTTGGCGTATCCTACGCCATTTTTGGCGTATCCTACGCTATTGGCGTAGGCTTTGGGCATCTGGTGGCGTAGGACAGCAGAAATTTGCGTAGGCACTCTGACGTTGGCGTAGGATACGCCAGTTTTGGCGTATCCTACACCAAATCCTGACAAAGCATGAAATGGTTCAGCACCAGGCTGCCCTTTTTGAGTCATTCAAAAACTACTCCCGGGGCTTCCCGGAAGGCGTTTAATGGTTCCTATGCGAACAACTAACATGGTTATAGGTAGTTTTACATTCCTTCTTCGATTTCTGGCTTGTATACCACCATTTATCTACTCACCTTTAGGCTACCCCGAGTAGTTTTTGCACATATCTAAATCATAAGGAAATTATAGTTTCCAAGTTCTACTTATGGTTTTTACCACTTGTCAAGTCCTAACTTGACTAGAGAACTTCATGCCCAAGTCATTTATGCCGTGTTTTGCGATGCCTCGTGTCCATGGCCACATGTGCCATTTCTCTTGGTCTCGTTCGCTCGGCCTCTATAACTTGCGACACGGGTTTTTCATTCAATCTTTTCTAGCCCTTGGAAACCACCAAAGACATCTTTTACTATTGATACGACTAAAGTTATCATCCGTGGTTAAGCATACATGTATTTATTTATAACAAGTCATAGATATGACTTACCTTAGTTCACGTCCCTTTTCACTTATAGACTAGCTTAAGATTGATAACATAGAGTCTACGAATATACTCAAGCAATTAAGAAAATTGATATCGGCATAATATTGACCCTTATCTAACTAGTGTTTTACCCAAATTGACCCGTTAGTCTAATTTGGGATATTGACAACCATCTAAGGTTGTCTTCCATGAATTATGAATCGCTTTAAGCTTCTTTAGTGACACTCCAAATGTCTAGATCCCAAATGTATATACAAAGTTATAACTAAGCATATAAACATACTAGGAACATGTTGAGATTTAAGCCATCGAGTGACTTACCTTATGCGTGCTTCCTCTTTACCTCATTCTGAGATTTCGTAGCTATCCAAAGTTCCTTGTATTCGCACCTATGAGGTGAACGACCACTTAGGTTGTTAGAACCTAGTCTTTATATGTCTATAAGCATTATTGGTCATGTTTTACCAACATACATGTTTTCACCAAGTTATCTATGCTCAAGTGAAATCGAGTTTCATTGAGGCATTTTATCAAACACTTGGTAGGCGTGATTTTCCTAACTTCAGTTTTAGGACTTAAGAACCTCATTGATACATCCTTGCCCAAGATTATCATTACTAGCATTCCAATAAACATCTAAATCATAGTTTATCATTGATAAGTATTAACTAAGGCTAGTAATTTATGGTTTAAAGGTGGTTCCTACCAATCCACCAAAAACCCAATTCATTTCATTACATGAACTACAATGATATGACCTTCTCACAAGGATTTTTCTTAACACACACAAATTAACATGTATTATGGTTCTCTCATACAAGATTAACCATTACAAGCCCTTAATTCACGTTTTTATAAAAACCCGTGATTTTCATCATACCCAAGCATGAACATACCATCAAATTTAGCCAAATAAAAGGTTACCTTGATGTGTATTAGGCTTGGAAGATTCGTTTTAGGGCTAATGCAATCAAAAGCCCCTTGATTCCACCTTGATTTAGGCTTGTTCTTGAGTTTCTTTAGGGTTTGGTGTGTGTGTGTGTGTTATGAACGAATTTGGGGATGTGGAGTTCATCTCCTTACTTTGTTTTTAATATTAACCTAACTCAAGTTTGGTCATTTGGCAAGATTAGTCCTTCCCAACTTTTGTCCTTGTTGATAGTTAAAAGCCTCGTGTGCTTATATTATCATAAAATACAGTTTAGAAATTTTGGGGTGTTACAGCGAGGATGAGGGGTAAGTTGCACCACTGACCAACCTTAGACCACACTCCAAAAGAGAACCCGCACCCAGAAAAATGTGGCTTGAAGATTCTGCAGCCGCATTACATAATCTGCACAAGCCATCTTCGATAATCACTCCTCTCTTAGCAAGAGCATCCACAGTGGGGATTCTATCGAGCTCTGCCCTCCAGGCTAAAACGTTGCATTTTATCGGCACCCAAGAAACCCAAGAATACCTAAACTCCGCAACAGTGTCTCTATTTCTTTTGATAATTCGCCTGACATCACCAACAGTAAAGGACTTGCCTCCTTCCCATTGCCAGCAATCGTTATTGTTAGATAGCTGGGCAAGGCCCAACATAGGGGATAAAGAGAACCATTCCTCTGCTTCAGCCGAAGAAAACAAATGAGCGAAGTTAACTGGATTCCAACCTCCAGTATTCCATACATCCTTCATCAGGGCCTGTTTGTCTACGGCTCGTTTAAACAGTAAGGGGAACCGGTATTTTAATTCTAAGTCTCCCAACCAAATGTCCAACCAAAACCGAGTAGTAGCCCCATTTCCCACTTTGCTTCGGAACATTTGTAAAACATATTTATCGCCAATGTTCACTTCACATTTATTTATGGGTTTACACGGGTTTTTTTCTATACAATGTCTATTAAAAATTCGATGCGTAGTGGATTCTTATGAACCCACAACCATCTACCTAGGTCCGCCCCTGATTATGCTACTCTATTTTTTTTGAACGGCTAATTTCTTACACCCCTTTTTTACACCTTTTACACATTTTTTGCACATCCTTTGAATTGAACTCCCAACCTCACCCAATAGAGGATTTCCTCTCTACCACTATGCTGTAACCCTAAGTGACCCCTGATTAAGCTACTTAATTGTGGATTTGGTACTGCAATAATATAAAAGTTTTTAAAGCAGTGTTTTTCCCAATCAATAAAATGGTAAAACATTAAGAAGACGATATTTCTATGGATGAAGTTTATGCCAAAGTTGGATACAATTTCAATTGATAGTTGCTTGTTTCTTGATGTTGTTGGCATGTTAAACATTTAATTGGCGTTTGTACTTGTGTCCTTAGCTCCAATTATATATAACAAATAGCAAATTTGGATGTGAGGGTGTAATTGAAAGATTTTAGCTAAAACAGGAATATATGATCATACAAGTAACAAAACCAGGTGCGGAAACCCTAGTTATGAACAATCTGATAAAACTCAGATCAAAACACAGAAAACATCATTTCAAAGCTTTTTCCATAGATTAACATTCATAAAAACTTGTTACAATGAGTTTCCTAGTTAATCTAATCAATCCAGACACTTTCACAAAATCACCTAGAACCTGACCACAACACACACTTGAACTAAAACTCTCTATAACTCAAAAACACACAAATTCTATTTATAGCCTCTGCACATTCGCCCATTTGTTCTGGTCGAATGTGGAGCTTTTCCACATTCGCCCATCACATGGTGCGAATCATGTGTTCTTCTGTGGTCAGTCTCTTTCACCTTCGCCCTAAACAATCTACCTTCGCCCAATTCCTTCTACATTCGCCCAGTTAGTTCCACTTTTAACCCATCAGAACTTACTAACATATGTTAACTTTGTAGATCCAATCACTAGTCGCACTTCGTGCATCTACAAACTCCCCCTCGACTATTGATTGGATCGTTTTCTGTCTTCGTCCATTGCCTTGTTCAACAAGTAAATTCTGAGCTGCTTCTTTTGCTCTTTAGTCATTTCAGGCTCCAACTTTCTTTTCACTGGTTTTGACACATTAGCCATCTTCACCATTTTACCAAGTTTGGCATCCAAGTTGCTCCCCGAGTTTATGTCATACGCAAAACAAACTCCTACAACTTGAGTATACTTCTTCGCCTGTTCAGCATCGTTAGAATCATGATGAATCGGATTGTAGAAAAGCATGATGATGTCTTCGAAGGTACAGTTAATCAACCACATAGGATCCAATACATGAACATGCTTGTATTTGTCCTTCCCATCTCTCAAAACAATCACAGCTTCAGCCTTCCTCCAATCGTAGTACCAAAAGATAAAATCAGCACTGAAATGTTGTGGCATAGGCATCAAAGGTATCTTTCTCATCACTTCAGGTGCTTTGTAGATCAAAGTTACCCTCTTCAGACCAGTTCTAGAATCAATATCCCTGTGAACTTTCCTTCTTGGATATTGAGGTTTGAATCTGTTCCACTTCGTTCTACTCTCCCAGACTAACTTATCTGCACAGCAACCGACATGCGTATTATTCACTGAAGCTCCAGACATTGGGAATCTGCAAAGATCTCTGACCGCCCAGTACGGTAGAGTTAGCAAATCAATGAATCTGTAGAAATACAGAATTCCTGATTCCCATTTGGCAGCTAAACACTTCAGTCTACCCAAATATGTCCACCCGAGAGCTCTGCCTTTGAACTTTGCATTGTGGAATCTATAAAAACTTCCTTGAGCTTCAGGCTTTGGTCGGTTTTCATCCATTTCCTTCAACTTCTTCAAGTAAGTCTTCAATTCATCAGTTTGACTTGAAGATTGTTGCTTATCAGCTCCAAACACTTTTTCAACAAATTCTTCACTTCTTTTCCTAGCTTTCTTCTTTGCCGAAGTGTTTGGAATCTCTGTGAAGTCAGGAAATATCACATTTTCATCATTCTGTCTGAAGTATTGTGGATATTTCTCATGCGTAATATCTTCAATCTCCACTTCATCCATTTCTGGAGTATTCTTATCATCTGAGTGATTTCCAATATCCTTTTCAGGAATATTCGGAATCGACTCATCCATCACAAACTCCTCAAATGATTTCCCTACTCTCTGTGCAAGACCATCAAGAATTTCTTTAGCCACAGTAGCAGGTACTTCACCCTCTTCTAGATCAGGATCGTTCTCTGATTATCTGAACCTTCGACATTCTGTACCGGATCACTAGCTAGGGACATACATGAATAATGCACTAACAATCTCCCCCTTGGACCTAGCTAGTGATATACCAAATCAGAAAGTTATCAATTCTTTTTGAAAACTTTCCCATCTTCATGCACGTTTGTGTCGAAGTTCCTGTCTATCTCTCCAGTAAGCTTTGAAATCTCAGACAGACTCAAGAAATCTTGGCTTTATCATTTGCTGATCCAGAGATGAAGATAGACAATAATCTTGAATTCTTTCAATCTTCAGTCATTTCTTTAACCTTTTACTGGCCTCTGTTGTTCTGGTAATCTTGATGTTCAGGTTTGGGTATTGTTCGGTTACACTCTTTGTCGATGAGTCATGAGTAGTGCACCTGTTGTATTTGATTCTACAGAAAAATTTACTAAAAACTGCACAAACTACAACCGGCGTTAGACACGACAAAAATCTCGGAAGTACTCTTCACATTCCTTTTGACCCTCAATAGTTCTCCCCCTGAACTATAAAACATTTTCAATGTGTACCAAAAACTTGAACATTTGCAATCTTTTTCAACTTTTAAGTATCTGAGCCTTCACATTCAGTATCCCAACATCGGTTATCAAAAATAAAATTTGAAACAAAACTTTTTGATTTTTCAAAATTTATGCTAAAACACGCCAAAAATCTTTTTGAATTTTTCAAATGTAATTGAATAAAAGTAAATTCAACATATTTTTGTGAATTTTCCGGTTAAGAGGATCATATCAGTATTGAAACGGTCAGTCATAACTCTTTTTGATCAATTTTCTGTTTTTATCATTGAGCATCCTACAACCATTACCAGTATGTTTGTCCACTTAAACTCAAAAACATCATTCATTGCTCAGCACTTTAGATACGTTATGGTAATATTAGATACTGAGTAATCTATGGTCCCCGCATTCGCAACACATTCCTGTATCAAGAATTGCGCAAAGCTTCATCGTAACGCGTGATTATACTGAAGTTATCCGTTAGTTACAAGGTATGAGGCACAGTGGTGACAGGTCAGCAAATTATTGCTTCAAAGCGACTTGTGCACTCTACCAGGGTGAGGACTAATATCATACATGACTTTCATCATTGTATTGATACGATGCATCTTTGATTATCATCACACATGTTAAGTTCCTCATTCGGTAACTTATGGTTTTGGCTTTATTAGCTCTTTTAATAAGATACCCTGACTGAATCTAGGTCTGTAAATCAATACAGCAAAAGATCAGTTAGGCCATCCCTTGATAACTTTTAATATAACGATCCGAAACCTCTGATTTTGGCAATCTATCAAACGAAATTTCGGTACTAAGACCATATGCCAACGATACGTTGATCCACATGATTATCAGTTATTGATTTTAAATTTATATCACCATGCTGAACTTTAAACTTTGATTTCAAGCCTACCAATATATAATTGTAGTGGCTACTCAATGTTTATCAATTCATTTTGTTTTTAGAGTAGTCTGACAGTCCACTGATGTACTATCATCTCCTCTTTTTCTCCTAGAAAAACTCATTTTTGATTTTCTATTTTTTTATTTTGATTTTTCTGAAATTTTCTCCCCCTAAAAATCTAAAAATAAGCATATTTTTGGATTTTTAAGCTTTTTGAGGAAAAACAAAATAAAATGATATCCGATGCGATTTACTCATTGAGTTTCAAAAACCATTTTCCACTCAGATTGCTTGACTCACTTTTATCTTTCAATTAGTAAAAACCATTAACCAAGATAAAAGAATTTAGAATAAACCATTTTGTCGTATCTGTTGTAAAAATCCAAAACCTGGGAGCAATTGCATGAGATTGCAATGTTTTCCGGCTTCACAGGTTGGAAACAGACTACGAACACTTTCCTCTCTGTTGAAATCATGTTTTCATTCTTCAATATCCCTTCATTGACCTTCACCTCTCCAATAAATAGCTTGTATACAGATGCTCCACTATAAACTATCAAAGAATAGCTAATAGGTCTGTCTGGAACAATCTGCACACTTATTAAACAATTAGCACGAGAGAGGTACCCATCCCTTCACAATGATGGGTCGTCCAAGGTCATCAATCCTCGGAACATCAATCCATTCGCCTTTTGAAAAATCAATTTGTTTTTCAATGGATTGATTTGAAGTAGAAATTGCTATTGATTTAGAAAGTGATTTAGGTTTCCAAACACGTTCAGAGTTTATTTTAGATTTTGTTGAAATTGTTTTGATTTTTGATTCTACAGATTTCTTATTTGAAACCTGCTTCTGAACTTTGTTTGGAATCTTCTCAGACTTAACTGATGAAGACCCAGGTTTAGAGTTATTCTTAGGCTTAGCCTTAGAACCCCCCCTTACCTTAGCAACCCTATCACAATCTCCATGTTTATTCACAGCAATTTTGTTGCGATTGTCATACACAACAAACTGTTTCCCCTTTTGTTTATTGGTTTGGTTTGGGGCTACAGGCCTTTTGACATTGCCTGAATTTTTAGCAAATTTCACTTCGGTCTTTTTCTGTTTAACATACGGACAGGAAGCAACTAAATGCCCACACTCTCCGCAGTTATAACAAGACCTATACTCTTCAAAATCACAAGCATACCCGTCATCCCAATACCAATAGGGACAATAAGCAGCAATATGACCAACTTCATTACATTCAAAGCAGCTTCTCCGTTCAACATAACCATGAGAATACTGTGGTGAGTTGTTTCCCCAATAACCATCAAATCGAGAGTTATATGAATAATCATAATAGTCATATGATCTAGATGAAAAATTTCTTGAATTCTTTTGATGAGAATTTTTCATCTGATCATTTCCTTTCGATTTGTTTGGTTTTGGTCCCTTTACTTTATGACCTTTCTTATTTTCAGCATTTTTCTTTTCAATATTTTTCTTTTGATCCTCTTTATTCTCATGTTGGTTAGGACCGAGTTCAAAATGAAGATGATCAAATTGATTTCTAAATTGATTTAACAAATCGATATTATCAACAAAAATACATTTAAGTAGAGATTGTTCGATATTCTCAATTAGAAAATCTTTGTTGAAAATCAATTTGTCATGTCCTTCCAACATGTAGGATCCTTCAACTCCTTCAGGAAACTTGAATATGGGTTTTTCTTCAGATTCAGATTCTGAAGTTGTTACCACATTTTCAGTTTTCTTTTCAAACATTTGTTTCACTTCACAATCAGGATTAACAACACAAGGTGTTGTGATTTCCAACTCTGATGTGGGATTATTCTTTGAAAAACTTTTATTCATTTCTAACATTTCTTTCTTTAAAGATTCAATTTTATTTAACAAATCTTTTTCATTCTTTTCAAAAACTTTATTTTGGTTTTTACAATTTTCTAGTTCATTTTCTAGGTTCTGTTTGTCTTTAATAAGTGTCATCAATTCACTTTTCAACTTGACACATTCAGAACAACTAGCACACTCAACACTAGATCTTACCTCAGCTTCTGATTCATTACCATTATCAGATTTTGCATCACCATTTGAGAGGTCACTCTCTCTTGATTCACTTTGTTCTGAATCTGTATCAGAACTTAAGACACTCTCTGACAACTCACTTGAATCATCATTTCTCATATGTTTGACTAAACACACAATATTTCTTTGAACACCTTCATTGTTAACACATTTGTTAACATGTACCATTTCATCAGTTGGTTTCGGTGTCTTTGGAAATCCCCAAATGTTGTCAACTTGAGAATTTTGTCTTTGTAATTGTTGTTGTTCAGCTTCTATCAGAGCTCTAATCTGCTCATCCGTTCTTGATATGGTCCAGTAATTCATCATTTTTCCAACAAATTCTACGTTCGCCCCTGTCAAGTCTACGTTCGCCCAAACAGTACCCCGAAGGTAGAATCCTGACCAGAATGTAGAATATCAACAATCCTTTTCCACGTTCACCCGAAAGGTTTCACTTTCGTCCAATATTATTCCACTTTCGCCCGCCCGATCTATCGAAGGTGGAAATGTTCACCCGAATGTGGAAAATTCAAACACCAAAATCCAGGTTCGCCCATAAATCAGCTAGGTTCGACCAAAACTCACTCACTTTCGCCCACAAAAAGTCAGGTTCGCCCACTACCCAGCACGTTCGCCCATTTCAGATTTGAAAAACGGTTACACTTTGAAAAACGGTTATTTTGATCTCTGATTTTCAAAAGTTTATGGATTTGAATGATCTTTATCAGGTTTTGATTCGGAATTGATTTGAAACAACTTTAATTCTTGGAAAACTTGATTTTATCCACAAATTCAACTCTAAATCAATCAAAAACACTCAAAAACCATTTTTAGTCAAAAACAGATGTATTTTGATCAAAATCATGTCCAAATCAGCTCTGAGTTTATCAAATTTGTTGTTGTATGATCCGTATGGCTCTGATACCACTTTGTAATTGAAAGATTTTAGCTAAAACAGGAATATATGATCATACAAGTAACAAAACCAGGTGCGGAAACCCTAGTTATGAACAAACTGATAAAACTCAGATCAAAACACAGAAAACATCATTTCAAAGCTTTTTCCATAGATTAACATTCATAAAAACTTGTTACAATGAGTTTCCTATTTAATCTAATCAATCCAGACACTTTCACAAAATCACCTAGAACCTGACCACAACACACACTTGAACTAAAACTCTCTATAACTCAAAAACACACAAATTCTATTTATAGCCTCTGCACATTCGCCCATTTGTTCTGGTCGAATGTGGAGCTTTTCCACATTCGCCCATCACATGGTGCAAATGTGTTCTTCTGTGGTCAGTCTCTTTCACCTTCGCCCTAAACAATCTACCTTCGCCCAATTCCTTCTACATTCGCCCAGTTAGTATCACTTTCAACCCATCAGAACTTACTAACATATGTTAACTTTGTAGATCCAATCACTAGTCGCACTTCGTGCATCTACAGAGGGGAGAACACTGTTTCCCTCAATACAAGCATTCAAAGTGTTGTTTTTATACGTACAAGCATCTGAAGCACTCACAGACCATATATATTCGCATCGTCTCTTTCCTCCTCTCTAGATCTTTCCTGCCCCCATCTCTTCTTCTTTGGGC
Source organism: Ambrosia artemisiifolia (assembly GCA_032199755.1). NCBI lineage: Eukaryota > Viridiplantae > Streptophyta > Magnoliopsida > Asterales > Asteraceae > Ambrosia > Ambrosia artemisiifolia. The sequence goes on from CM063514.1 coordinate 34,745,008, forward strand.
TCCGTCACCTCCGCAGGCGACCGCAGCGCCCGTGACGACGAAGAACTCAAACAACCCTCTTCTCCTCCGGTCATCCCTTCTTATCTTCTCCGATCAAGGTTAGATAGGATAATCGGAAGTTTGTCGGGACCCTAGCTTGGCCAAAACACCGATGTTTTGACTTTTGAGCCCAGATCTAGGGCTTCACTGTTACAAACGTCTGCAGGGAGAGAGAGTGTGACACCCTGCATTTTCAGGATATTACTTTTACTGAACTCTAGTTAACTTTCATGTACATTCGTGACTAAACACTTAACTAGGGTTAGTTAAGAAGGTCTTTCGATATGTTATGGGATAATAACATATGTTGGATGATATTAACGTACGTTATAACTAGGAAGGTTTTGTCTTGACACACACACGAGTCCTGTATCCAGAACGTTGGTGACTTGTCAAGCATACATAATCATATGATCTATTGGGTGATGATGAATATGAATTAACATGCGTATGTGAATTACATGCTTATGTGAACTATTGCGTATTAGTTACGTAAACTTTATGAGATATGTGCACCTATGATAAACATGCTATGAATTGATAAAACGATAGTTTTATACGAGTTAGTATGATTATTATTGTCGGGTTTAGTCTCGGGAGTTAGATATTGCTAACGGGCTCAATTAACAGATAAAAAAACCTAGAACCCGAAACCTTGGCCCATAACTAAACCCTTAGTGTATTATATTTATAAAAAAAAACAAAAACACAAACCCTACACCCTCTTAGCGCCGTGACCAGCCAAGAGAGCCACAACCACCCTCACTTTCAATCTTTCATCCATTTTCATCACTAATCCAAGCTATTTCGGGTGCAATCTTGAAGTTTTAAGGATTCTAGCATTGCAAGGTATATGTTTATGTGTTATATGATGAATTTTAATGCTTGAAAAGTTGTTAAAACCCTAAAAACTTCTTGAGTAAAAATCGCAAATCATGAGTATGTATGAAATCTTGGATGTTTGTTATGAATGTTGATGAGTATTGTTGATAGAAATCATATCTAGGGTATGTAGTACGAAAATACATGAGTTAAAACATGATAATATGAATTTGAATGATTAGGGTTTATGAGAATGATTAGGGTTTATGTTAATATGAGTTTATTATATGATTATGGGTTAATAAGAATGATTAGGGTTCATGAGAAGCATGTTATTAGAATTCTGATTTTCTGACAGATTCATTGTGACGAATTGTAGGGGCTGTAATGGGTTGGTAAATTGATAGTTTTGATGATTTCTTAGCATGATTGTGATGTACATAGTCTTAGCTTTTCATAATGGGCAAAATCATCAGATTTGGACATCGGTTGAGTCGTTTTTGGAATTTTAATTGATTAGGGGTCATATCAGATTTTCGGAATTGAAAAATTGGTCAACTTTAAATGGTCATAACTGGAGATTTACAAAGAATTAAGTTATGAAATTTTTACAGTAGGTCAACATTGGAAAAACTCGGCTTTTCCAAGTGGATTCATCCCGTTTGGAGGAATACACAATTTTTGGAAATTTTTCTACTAAACTGACCTGTTGTGGAAATTTTCTGGACATAGCTGTGTTGTACGAATTTTTATAATTTTTGTGTTTGGTTTTAAGACAAAATAAAAATAGGGATTTGCAACTGAATCCCCATGAATACTCAGTAAAAATTTGGGATTTTAATTCATTCTTCAAGTGGGTTAAATGACTCGTTTTTCACAGCGCACAATCTGTCCTAAAAACGCAGATTGTGTACGAGGTATTTATGTGACTATTTGAAGTTGTATGTGGTATGTAATTGACATGTACTTGTGTGGAAACTTGCATGAGATGTATTTGATGTGTTAAACTTATAATAATCACCATGATCACCAACGGGATACGTAGGACATACTTGTGCATGTAGAGTCACTAGGTGTCACTACACGGTTTTGAACTTTTAAAAGTATCGAATAAACGTACTATGTGGTATATTGGTTATGCACGTGTACTCACATAGTGACACATATAATAGGGAGTTGGTAGCGAGTCTCTATTACGTTGGAGTTTGGATATTTTTGCTTGCAACCTAAGGTGAGTTTCACTACTCTTTTCTCAAAAGCATGTGTCTCGGATTGAGACAACGTAATTAACTTTTTCTAGTCCGGGTTGGGACTACTACTTTCTAGTCCGGTTTGGGACTACTTACACATCCCGGGTTGGGATGCTATGGATCCTTGTGTGGGTCGGTTTTTGCTAGTTCGCAAACTGTGTCCTTGATGAACTAAACCAACTCTATCATCTGTAAGTCCTTCACATACCGAATGAGTTGCCGGGTTATGGCAAGCGGGTTATTAGTTGATAGCGCTATTAGGTCTGACAAACCTCACACCGGCTCGGGGAGTGCGGGTGTGAACTATAACTTAACAGATTTTATCATTGTTGATAGGCAATGATGTAAGGCATGCGGCTCACATTTGTGGCTACACGTACATCAGCAGTTCGATATATCGGTGTTAGTTATCATGAATGGGTTAGCTACCCTTGACACGCGATGAACTAGTGTTTACACGGTTCTTGGAACCAACTCAATTACTTGTTTACATGGTTTTGGAAACCAGCGCAGTTACTTACTCATTTACTTTACTTAGTGAACTCACCAGCATTGTTTGTTGACCCACGATTTACATGCTTTTGCAGGTAGTTAGCTTCCGGTGCCAGGATTAGAAAGCACTGCACACTTCACTACATTTGGGGTCTTGGGCATACACCTAAATTACATATTATGCTTTTACATTTTCTTTCATATGGTTTTAATCTGGGCGCGTTGTTTTGCGCATGGTTTCTAAAAGGTTTAAATTTGGTTTACGCTTCCGCAGCTTAAGTAAACTTTATTTTTGAAAACGAACTAAATGGTTTGGGCATTTAGAGTTCGTTCATATGACTTATGGCTATGGGATCCTGGTATGTCATGCGCCTCGCGGTATAAACCCCGCAGTGGAAATTTGAGGGTGTGACAGATTGGTATCAGAGCCATTGGTTATAGTGAACTAGGACTGCATGTTGAGTCTAGTCTATAATCATCATAGCATAAGTACACTCACAACGTAAGTGCACAACTAGCTTTTAGCTACATATATCTACGACATATGATTTCGGGAGATATGTTATCTTCTAGTTCTAGACCTAATTCTGAACACGTCAATGGTGGGAACCCAGGGTTACACCAGGTGGCGCATTACTGGGAGTAGTATCCTAACAAACCTCGTGGATGAGGAAACAACAATTGTACAGGGGAGAAAAGCCCTTGCGAGCGTTGTGGCGCACGTACACAGGAAAGCTGCACGATGCGCATGATGTGATACCATCAAACCAAATCAACTATGAAGAAATTCAAATACCGAGACTTATCCTTTTTCACTGAGCAAGTAGACAATTAGTTTCTATTCCTTTTTACTTGATCTTTCTTACTTCCATTTGAAATTCAAACGGAACTGGGTTACACATATAGAAGTTATTTCTTACTTTAGTACCTTACACCTAGTATGAACGGCCGGACGTATGACTGCATATCCCTGTTACTCATAAGTGTATGGTAGATTCATGGGAACACATTAGATTGGGGCTTGTTACACACACTCTTGGGGAGTTACGAAGGTCTGCGATGCAGTGCAACATCTCAAAGGAAGACAAAATCTACTAGTGACTGACAGTCACGATTGGAGGAACGAATGGTGTTGTTGACCATTGAGCTGACTTACACAGGACCGGAGAAGGAGACTGTACGTGATGAGAACCATATAACATTGACATCGCGAAAGAGGAAGGATAAGGGATGGAAGGGGAACCTGAGCAGGACGAGCACATGGGAAGAGAGGATGAATGATCTACTATCTAAGACAGAGCGTGGCGACGATTGGCTCTTACCTTTTCTTACCTATCTTTTCTTTCTTTTTCCTTTACTATCTTAGATAAGACTGAGTTCTTATGATCAACGATAGGGTGGTTGAAACCATCGCATCTTTCCAAGCTAGTAAAATCCATCTTGCTAAATCAATCGTTTCCCTGACTTCCACATTTGAACTTTCTTATTCCTTGAACGCACATGCCACAACAACAACCTACCATCATATTTTCAAGCCTTTTATTGGTCGTAAACCTCGATAACACTAACGGAACTGAAGGAGACCATCTGATTGCTTCGATAGTATAAGTCATTTCCATGCGCATTTGCCCCGGGCAGGATGGGGTAATGTATGCTACATGCACACTCGATGAGTTACAGATACTTGGATGGAGAACGTTGCACCCTATGATGAAATCTAGAAATTTGACGGATGGGTCTGAGATCGGCGCCTACACTACCAAGCTACGGGAGTTAGATACTTTGTGCTCAAATCTATTTAACCTACTTTACCAACGGATCGAATTTCATACCAAAAGGGTGGGTCCCAAAGATTCGCGGCTTGGCCACTGCAGCTCACCTACCCAGAATCTAACAAATCTTTCACCTGGCTCGCAAACTCATTGATGAGGCTGTTGAGCATGGTACTTTTCCGAAGCATAGAGCTTCATCTTCTACCTTTGGTGATAGCAAGAGAACATGGGATAGTGTGAGGTACAAGTCCTTCAACAAACAATAACCACAACGGTAACAACAACAATGGGGCTCGTGGAATAGCAATTGTGATTGGCTCTGGGGAAGCTAGGACTGATAACAATGTCGTGACGGGTACAACACTCTTGCTTCTATTTTATATGATACTGGTGCGGACTATAGTGTTGTGTCATCGAAACTTAGCAAACAACTAGGGATGGTTCCTACTCTTCTTGATACCCCGTACACCGTAGAGCTAGCTGATGGGAAGCCTGTTGAGGTAACCCACACCCATTGTGATTGTAAGCTCGAGTTGGATGGGCAATCGTTTGCCATCAACATTTTACCTATCACCCTTGGAAGCTTTGATCTCGTGGTTGACATGGACTGGTTGTCCAAGCATCCCGCTGAATTTCTCTATTGGGAGAAGATTGTTCGTGTCCCCCTCCCAGGTGGAGAACTTTTATATATACAGGGTAATCATGGTGGTGCCATGGTGGGCATCATCTCTTCTTGAAAGCCCAGAAGTGTATTCGTAAGGGCTATCCAGCCATTTTGGCTAACATATCTGACACTCGAGCTGAAACTGAAACTGAAACTGAAACTAAGATTGAGGACATCCCAGTAGTCCGAGATTTCCCAGATATTTTCCCAAGAGGAACTACCTGGACTTCCACCTGTTCGTCAAGTGGAGTTTCAAATTGACCTTGTACCTGGAGCAGCTCCAGTTACACGCGCGCCATACCGCCTAGCACTAGGGGAATTTCAAGAACTGTCTACCCAACTCCAAGAGCTATTGGATAGGGGCTTTATTAGACCTAGTTCTTCGCCATGAGGAGCTCCAGTTCTGTTTGATAAGAAGAATGGTGGGAGTTTCCGCAGGTGTATCAGAAGTTGAACAAAGTAACGGTTGAGAACCGCTACCCTTTACCTCGTATTGATGACTTGTTCGACCAGCTTCAAAGGTCGAGTTTCTATTCTAAGATTGACTTGAGGTCAGGATATCATCAACTGAGAGTCCGAGAGAAGGATGTGGCGAAGACAGCCTTTCGAACTCGTTATGGACATTATGAGTTTTTGGTGATGCCATTTGGGCTAACCAATGCACCGGCTGTGTTCATGGATCTAATGAACCGCGTGTGCAAGCCTTATTTGGACAAATTCGTCATAGTGTTCATAGATGACATACTGATTTATTCCAAGAGCAGGGAAGAGCACGAGCAACACCTGCAGCTGATCTTGGAACTCTTGAAAATGAGCAGTTGTATGCAGAATTTTCTAAATGTGACTTTTGGATTCGAGAAGTCCATTTTCTTGGACATGTGGTTAACAAGGCAGGAATACATGTCGATCCCGCCAAGATTGATGCTATTAAAAAGTGGGAGGCTTCAAAACTCCCACAGAAGTGCGCCAGTTTCTTGGTCTTGCGGGATATTATCGTAGATTTATTGAGGGATTCTCTAAGATCACTCAACCCCTCACTGCTTTGACACAGAAGGGTATTACTTACAAGTGGGGAGATGCCCAAGAATCTGCTTTTCAATTATTAAAGTCGAAACTTTGCAATGCACCTATACTATCACTACCTGAGGGTACAGAGGACTTCGTGGTGTACTGTGATGCGTCTATCCAAGAGTTAGGGTGTGTGCTGATGCAGCGTGATAAGGTGATCGCGTATGCCTCACGTCAATTAAAGGTTCATGAGAAGAATTACACCACCCATGACTTGGAACTAGGAGCAATGGTTTTTGCTCTAAAGATCTGGAGGCATTATCTCTATGGGGCGAAGTGTACGATATTCACTGACCACAAGAGCCTCCAACTCATATTCGATCAAAAGGAGCTGAACATGCGGCAGCGTCGATGGGTTAAGCTTCTGAATGATTATGACTGTGCCATCAAGTATTATCCCGGGAAAGCTAACTTAGTAGCTGATGCCCTCAGTCGTAAGGAAACGAAACCCAAACGAGTGCGAGTTTTACAACTTACCGTACATTCTAATCTTCCTGATAAGATACGTGAAGCCCAGGGCGAGGCTTTGAAAGAAGAAAACATCGGGTTTGAACCTTTACATGGTGCGGATAAGCACTTGGAACGGAAGACGGCTGGTCTTCAATACTTTATGAATCGAGTCTCGACACCACGTTTTGGGGATCTCAGACAACTGGTGCTCGATGAAGCTCACACCCCTCGATATTCGGTACATCCTGTTTCGGACAAGAGGTACCAAGATCCTTAAACTCTCTACTGGTGGCCAAACATGAAAGCTGAAATAGCCACTTATGTTAGTAAGTGCTTGACTTGTGCGAAGGTTAAGAGTAGATATCAGAAACCTTCAGGCCTACTCCGGCAACTAGAAATCCCTACGTGGAAATGGGACGGAATTTCTATAGATTTTATCACAAAACTTCCTAAAACGCCAACGGGCCATAAAATGATTTGGGTTATCGTGGATCGTTTAACCAAATCGGTACACTTTCTGGCAATAAAGGAAACGGACTCGCTGGAGAAACCAGCAAATCTCTACGTTAAGGAGGTAGTCTCTAGGCATGGGGGTGCCTACTTCTATTATATCTGATCGCGATGCGCGATTCACTTCTCATTTTTGGACTACTCTCCAAAACGCTTTGGGAACTCGCTTAGATATGAGCACAGCCTATTACCCACAGACGGATGGACAGAGTGAACGAACCATCCAAACATTGGAAGATCTGCTACGAGCGTGCGTGGCGGGTTTTGGCAACAGTTGGGATAAGCACTTGCCTTTGATTGAATTCTCGTATAACAACAATTACCCCACTTCAATACAGTGTGCGCCTTTAGAGGCACTTTATGGACGCAAGTGTAGGTCTCCCATCTGCTGGACTGAAGTTGGGGATAGCCAGCTAACAGATCCCGGACTTGTGCACGAAACTTCCGAGGAGATAGAGCAAATCGGAAATCGGATGGCTGCTGCTCGTGATCGACAGAAAAGTTACGTTGATAAGCGTAGGAAACATTTGGAGTTCCAGGTTGGGGACAAGGTTCTATTGAAGGTGTCACCTTGGAAGGGGGGGATACGCTTTGGAAAATGGGGAAAGTTGAACCCGCGATATGTAGGACCATTCGAGATTGTCGAAAGGATTGGTCCAGTAGCTTACAGGTAAATCCTGCCTGATGAACTCAGTAGGGTGCACGATGTATTCCACGTACCTAATCTGAAGAAATGCTTATCTCATATAATACTGGTAGTGCCACGGGAGGAGATCCAGGTGGACGATCAGCCACGGTTCGTGGAAGAACCAGTGGAGATTCTTGAGCGGGGCGTCAAGAAACTCAGACAGAGCACCAAACCTATTGTTAGGGCGCGATGAAATTCCCGTCTAGGACCGGAATACACGTGGGAACGCATGGATAAAATGCGGCTCAAATACCCGCATCTTTCTACTGAACCTGAACATGCGTATGAACTAAACTCTAAACGTGAAGCGACTCTCTAAAAGTGAATTTCGGGGCGAAATTCCTTTCAACTTGGGGATGATGTGACATCCGGTAACCAAGCATACAATTTTACACTGGCTTCACTGTTTACTTGCTGAATTTCGGGACGAAATTCTTTTCAACTTGGGGATGATGTGACACCCTGCATTTTCAGGATATTACTTTTACTGAACTCTAGTTAACTTTCATGTACATTCGTGACTAAACACTTAACTAGGGTTAGTTAAGAAGGTCTTTCGATATGTTATGGGATAATAACATATGTTGGATGATATTAACGTACGTTATAACTAGGAAGGTTTTGTCTTGACACACACACGAGTCCTGTATCCAGAACGTTGGTTACTTGTCAAGCATACATAATCATATGATCTATTGGGTGATGATGAATATGAATTAACATGCGTATGTGAATTACATGCTTATGTGAACTATTGCGTATTAGTTACGTAAACTTTATGAGATATGTGCACCTATGATAAACATGCTATGAATTGATAAAACGATAGTTTTATACGAGTTAGTATGATTATTATTGTCGGGTTTAGTCTCGGGAGTTAGATATTGCTAACGGGCTCAATTAACAGATAAAAAAACCTAGAACCCGAAACCTTGGCCCATAACTAAACCCTTAGAGTATTATATTTATAAAAAAAACAAAAACACAAACCCTACACCCTCTTAGCGCCGTGACCATCCAAGAGAGCCACAACCACCCTCACTTTCAATCTTTCATCCATTTTCATCACTAATCCAAGCTATTTCGGGTGCAATCTTGAAGTTTTAAGGATTCTAGCATTGCAAGGTATATGTTTATGTGTTATATGATGAATTTTAATGCTTGAAAAGTTGTTAAAACCCTAAAAACTTCTTGAGTAAAAATCGCAAATCATGAGTATGTATGAAATCTTGGATGTTTGTTATGAATGTTGATGAGTATTGTTTGATAGAAATCATATCTAGGGTATGTAGTACGAAAATACATGAGTTAAAACATGATAATATGGATTTGAATGATTAGGGTTTATGAGAATGATTAGGGTTTATGTTAATATGAGTTTATTATATGATTATGGGTTAATAAGAATGATTAGGGTTCATGAGAAGCATGTTATTAGAATTCTGATTTTCTGACAGATTCATTGTGACGAATTGTAGGGGCTGTAATGGGTTGGTAAATTGATAGTTTTGATGATTTCTTTGCATGATTGTGATGTACATAGTCTTAGCTTTTCATAATGGGCAAAATCATCAGATTTGGACATCGGTTGAGTCGTTTTTGGAATTTTAATTGATTAGGGGTCATATCAGATTTTCGGAATTGAAAAATTGGTCAACTTTAAATGGTCATAACTGGAGATTTACAAAGAATTAAGTTATGAAATTTTTACAGTAGGTCAACATTGGAAAAACTCGGCTTTTCCAAGTGGATTCATCCCGTTTGGATGAATACACAATTTTTGGAAATTTTTCTACTAAACTGACCTGTTGTGGAAATTTTCTGGACATAGCTGTGTTGTACGAATTTTTATAATTTTTGTGTTTGGTTTTAAGACAAAATAAAAATAGGGATTTGCAACTGAATCCCCATGAATACTCAGTAAAAATTTGGGATTTTAATTCATTCGTCAAGTGGGTTAAATGACTCGTTTTTCACAGCGCACAATCTGTCCTAAAAACGCAGATTGTGTACGAGGTATTTATGTGACTATTTGAAGTTGTATGTGGTATGTAATTGACATGTACTTGTGTGGAAACTTGCATGAGATGTATTTTATGTGTTAAACTTATAATAATCACCATGATCACCAACGGGATACGTAGGACATACTTGTGCATGTAGAGTCACTAGGTGTCACTACACGGTTTTGAACTTTTAAAAGTATCGAATAAACGTACTATGTGGTATATTGGTTATGCACGTGTACTCACATAGTGACACATATAATAGGGAGTTGGTAGCGAGTCTCTATTACGTTGGAGTTTGGATATTTTTGCTTGCAACCTAAGGTGAGTTTCACTACTCTTTTCTCAAAAGCATGTGTCTCGGATTGAGACAACGTAATTAACTTTTTCTAGTCCGGGTTGGGACTACTACTTTCTAGTCCGGTTTGGGACTACTTACACATCCCGGGTTGGGATGTTATGGATCCTTGTGTGGGTCGGTTTTTGCTAGTTCGCAAACTGTGTCCTTGATGAACTAAACCAACTCTATCATCTGTAAGTCCTTCACATACCGAATGAGTTGCCGGGTTATGGCAAGCGGGTTATTAGTTGATAGCGCTATTAGGTCTGACAAACCTCACACCGGCTCGGGGAGTGCGGGAGTGAACTATAACTTAACAGATTTTATCATTGTTGATAGGCAATGATGTAAGGCATGCGGCTCACATTTGTGGCTACACGTACATCAGCAGTTCGGTATATCGGTGTTAGTTATCATGAATGGGTTAGCTACCCTTGACACGCGATGAACTAGTGTTTACACGGTTCTTGGAACCAACTCAATTACTTGTTTACATGGTTTTGGAAACCAGCGCAGTTACTTACTCATTTACTTTACTTAGTGAACTCACCAGCATTGTTTGTTGACCCACGATTTACATGCTTTTGCAGGTAGTTAGCTTCCGGTGCCAGGATTAGAAAGCACTGCACACTTCACTACATTTGGGGTCTTGGGCATACACCTAAATTACATATTATGCTTTTACATTTTCTTTCATATGGTTTTAATCTGGGCGCGTTGTTTTGCGCATGGTTTCTAAAAGGTTTAAATTTGGTTTACGCTTCCGCAGCTTAAGTAAACTTGATTTTTGAAAACGAACTAAATGGTTTGGGCATTTAGAGTTCGTTCATATGACTTATGGCTATGGGATCCTGGTATGTCATGCGCCTCGCGGTATAAACCCCGCAGTGGAAATTTGAGGGTGTGACAGATTGGTATCAGAGCCATTGGTTATAGTGAACTAGGACTGCATGTTGAGTCTAGTCTATAATCATCATAGCATAAGTACACTCACAACGTAAGTGCACAACTAGCTTTTAGCTACATATATCTACGACATATGATTTCGGGAGATATGTTATCTTCTAGTTCTAGACCTAATTCTGAACACGTCAATGGTGGGAACCCAGGGTTACACCAGGTGGCGCATTACTGGGAGTAGTATCCTAACAAACCTCGTGGATGAGGAAACAACAATTGTACAGGGGAGAAAAGCCCTTGCGAGCGTTGTGGCGCACGTACACAGGAAAGCTGCACGATGCGCATGATGTGATACCATCAAACCAAATCAACTATGAAGAAATTCAAATACCGAGACTTATCCTTTTTCACTGAGCAAGTAGACAATTAGTTTCTATTCCTTGTTACTTGATCTTTCTTACTTCCATTTGAAATTCAAACGGAACTGGGTTACACATATAGAAGTTATTTCTTACTTTAGTACCTTACACCTAGTATGAACGGCCGGACGTATGACTGCATATCCCTGTTACTCATAAGTGTATGGTAGATTCATGGGAACACATTAGATTGGGGCTTGTTACACACACTCTTGGGGAGTTACGAAGGTCTGCGATGCAGTGCAACATCTCAAAGGAAGACAAAATCTACTAGTGACTGACAGTCACGATTGGAGGAACGAATGGTGTTGTTGACCATTGAGCTGACTTACACAGGACCGGAGAAGGAGACTGTACGTGATGAGAACCATATAACATTGACATCGCGAAAGAGGAAGGATAAGGGATGGAAGGGGAACCTGAGCAGGACGAGCACATGGGAAGAGAGGATGAATGATCTACTATCTAAGACAGAGCGTGGCGACGATTGGCTCTTACCTTTTCTTACCTATCTTTTCTTTCTTTTTCCTTTACTATCTTAGATAAGACTGAGTTCTTATGATCAACGATAGGGTGGTTGAAACCATCGCATCTTTCCAAGCTAGTAAAGATCCATCTTGCTAAATCAATCGTTTCCCTGACTTCCACATTTGAACTTTCTTATTCCTTGAACGCACATGCCACAACAACAACCTACCATCATATTTTCAAGCCTTTTATTGGTCGTAAACCTCGATAACACTAACGGAACTGAAGGAGACCATCTGATTGCTTCGATAGTATAAGTCATTTCCATGCGCATTTGCCCCGGGCAGGATGGGGTAATGTATGCTACATGCACACTCGATGAGTTACAGATACTTGGATGGAGAACGTTGCACCCTATGATGAAATCTAGAAATTTGACGGATGGGTCTGAGATCGGCGCCTACACTACCAAGCTACGGGAGTTAGATACTTTGTGCTCAAATCTATTTAACCTACTTTACCAACGGATCGAATTTCATACCAAAAGGGTGGGTCCCAAAGATTCGCGGCTTGGCCACTGCAGCTCACCTACCCAGAATCTAACAAATCTTTCACCTGGCTCGCAAACTCATTGATGAGGCTGTTGAGCATGGTACTTTTCCGAAGCATAGAGCTTCATCTTCTACCTTTGGTGATAGCAAGAGAACATGGGATAGTGTGAGGTACAAGTCCTTCAACAAACAATAACCACAACGGTAACAACAACAATGGGGCTCGTGGAATAGCAATTGTGATTGGCTCTGGGGAAGCTAGGACTGATAACAATGTCGTGACGGGTACAACACTCTTGCTTCTATTTTATATGATACTGGTGCGGACTATAGTGTTGTGTCATCGAAACTTAGCAAACAACTAGGGATGGTTCCTACTCTTCTTGATACCCCGTACACCGTAGAGCTAGCTGATGGGAAGCCTGTTGAGGTAACCCACACCCATTGTGATTGTAAGCTCGAGTTGGATGGGCAATCGTTTGCCATCAACATTTTACCTATCACCCTTGGAAGCTTTGATCTCGTGGTTGACATGGATTGGTTGTCCAAGCATCCCGCTGAATTTCTCTATTGGGAGAAGATTGTTCGTGTCCCCCTCCCAGGTGGAGAACTTTTATCTATACAGGGTAATCATGGTGGTGCCATGGTGGGCATCATCTCTTCTTGAAAGCCCAGAAGTGTATTCGTAAGGGCTATCCAGCCATTTTGGCTAACATATCTGACACTCGAGCTGAAACTGAAACTGAAACTGAAACTAAGATTGAGGACATCCCAGTAGTCCGAGATTTCCCAGATATTTTCCCAAGAGGAACTACCTGGACTTCCACCTGTTCGTCAAGTGGAGTTTCAAATTGACCTTGTACCTGGAGCAGCTCCAGTTACACGCGCGCCATACCGCCTAGCACTAGGGGAATTTCAAGAACTGTCTACCCAACTCCAAGAGCTATTGGATAGGGGCTTTATTAGACCTAGTTCTTCGCCATGAGGAGCTCCAGTTCTGTTTGATAAGAAGAATGGTGGGAGTTTCCGCAGGTGTATCAGAAGTTGAACAAAGTAACGGTTGAGAACCGCTACCCTTTACCTCGTATTGATGACTTGTTCGACCAGCTTCAAAGGTCGAGTTTCTATTCTAAGATTGACTTGAGGTCAGGATATCATCAACTGAGAGTCCGAGAGAAGGATGTGGCGAAGACAGCCTTTCGAACTCGTTATGGACATTATGAGTTTTTGGTGATGCCATTTGGGCTAACCAATGCACCGGCTGTGTTCATGGATCTAATGAACCGCGTGTGCAAGCCTTATTTGGACAAATTCGTCATAGTGTTCATAGATGACATACTGATTTATTCCAAGAGCAGGGAAGAGCACGAGCAACACCTGCAGCTGATCTTGGAACTCTTGAAAATGAGCAGTTGTATGCAGAATTTTCTAAATGTGACTTTTGGATTCGAGAAGTCCATTTTCTTGGACATGTGGTTAACAAGGCAGGAATACATGTCGATCCCGCCAAGATTGATGCTATTAAAAAGTGGGAGGCTTCAAAACTCCCACAGAAGTGCGCCAGTTTCTTGGTCTTGCGGGATATTATCGTAGATTTATTGAGGGATTCTCTAAGATCACTCAACCCCTCACTGCTTTGACACAGAAGGGTATTACTTACAAGTGGGGAGATGCCCAAGAATCTGCTTTTCAATTATTAAAGTCGAAACTTTGCAATGCACCTATACAATCACTACCTGAGGGTACAGAGGACTTCGTGGTGTACTGTGATGCGTCTATCCAAGAGTTAGGGTGTGTGCTGATGCAGCGTGATAAGGTGATCGCGTATGCCTCACGTCAATTAAAGGTTCATGAGAAGAATTACACCACCCATGACTTGGAACTAGGAGCAATAGTTTTTGCTCTAAAGATCTGGAGGCATTATCTCTATGGGGCGAAGTGTACGATATTCACTGACCACAAGAGCCTCCAACTCATATTCGATCAAAAGGAGCTGAACATGCGACAGCGTCGATGGGTCAAGCTTCTGAATGATTATGACTGTGCCATCAAGTATTATCCCGGGAAAGCTAACTTAGTAGCTGATGCCCTCAGTCGTAAGGAAACGAAACCCAAACGAGTGCGAGTTTTACAACTTACCGTACATTCTAATCTTCCTGATAAGATACGTGAAGCCCAGGGCGAGGCTTTGAAAGAAGAAAACATCGGGTTTGAACCTTTACATGGTGCGGATAAGCACTTGGAACGGAAGACGGCTGGTCTTCAATACTTTATGAATCGAGTCTCGACACCACGTTTTGGGGATCTCAGACAACTGGTGCTCGATGAAGCTCACACCCCTCGATATTCGGTACATCCTGTTTCGGACAAGAGGTACCAAGATCCTTAAACTCTCTACTGGTGGCCAAACATGAAAGCTGAAATAGCCACTTATGTTAGTAAGTGCTTGACTTGTGCGAAGGTTAAGAGTAGATATCAGAAACCTTCAGGCCTACTCCGGCAACTAGAAATCCCTACGTGGAAATGGGACGGAATTTCTATAGATTTTATCACAAAACTTCCTAAAACGCCAACGGGCCATAAAATGATTTGGGTTATCGTGGATCGTTTAACCAAATCGGTACACTTTCTGGCAATAAAGGAAACGGACTCGCTGGAGAAACCAGCAAATCTCTACGTTAAGGAGGTAGTCTCTAGGCATGGGGGTGCCTACTTCTATTATATCTGATCGCGATGCGCGATTCACTTCTCATTTTTGGACTACTCTCCAAAACGCTTTGGGAACTCGCTTAGATATGAGCACAGCCTATTACCCACAGACGGATGGACAGAGTGAACGAACCATCCAAACATTGGAAGATCTGCTACGAGCGTGCGTGGCGGGTTTTGGCAACAGTTGGGATAAGCACTTGCCTTTGATTGAATTCTCGTATAACAACAATTACCCCACTTCAATACAGTGTGCGCCTTTAGAGGCACTTTATGGACGCAAGTGTAGGTCTCCCATCTGCTGGACTGAAGTTGGGGATAGCCAGCTAACAGATCCCGGACTTGTGCACGAAACTTCCGAGGAGATAGAGCAAATCGGAAATCGGATGGCTGCTGCTCGTGATCGACAGAAAAGTTACGTTGATAAGCGTAGGAAACATTTGGAGTTCCAGGTTGGGGACAAGGTTCTATTGAAGGTGTCACCTTGGAAGGGGGGGATACGCTTTGGAAAATGGGGAAAGTTGAACCCGCGATATGTAGGACCATTCGAGATTGTCGAAAGGATTGGTCCAGTAGCTTACAGGTAAATCCTGCCTGATGAACTCAGTAGGGTGCACGATGTATTCCACGTACCTAATCTGAAGAAATGCTTATCTCATATAATACTGGTAGTGCCACGGGAGGAGATCCAGGTGGACGATCAGCCACGGTTCGTGGAAGAACCAGTGGAGATTCTTGAGCGGGGCGTCAAGAAACTCAGACAGAGCACCAAACCTATTGTTAGGGCGCGATGAAATTCCCGTCTAGGACCGGAATACACGTGGGAACGCATGGATAAAATGCGGCTCAAATACCCACATCTTTCTACTGAACCTGAACATGCGTATGAACTAAACTCTAAACGTGAAGCGACTCTCTAAAAGTGAATTTCGGGGCGAAATTCCTTTCAACTTGGGGATGATGTGACATCCGGTAACCAAGCATACAATTTTACACTGGCTTCACTGTTTACTTGCTGAATTTCGGGACGAAATTCTTTTCAACTTGGGGATGATGTGACACCCTGCATTTTCAGGATATTACTTTTACTGAACTCTAGTTAACTTTCATGTACATTCGTGACTAAACACTTAACTAGGGTTAGTTAAGAAGGTCTTTCGATATGTTATGGGATAATAACATATGTTGGATGATATTAACGTACGTTATAACTAGGAAGGTTTTGTCTTGACACACACACGAGTCCTGTATCCAGAACGTTGGTGACTTGTCAAGCATACATAATCATATGATCTATTGGGTGATGATGAATATGAATTAACATGCGTATGTGAATTACATGCTTATGTGAACTATTGCGTATTAGTTACGTAAACTTTATGAGATATGTGCACCTATGATAAACATGCTATGAATTGATAAAACGATAGTTTTATACGAGTTAGTATGATTATTATTGTCGGGTTTAGTCTCGGGAGTTAGATATTGCTAACGGGCTCAATTAACAGATAAAAAAACCTAGAACCCGAAACCTTGGCCCATAACTAAACCCTTAGTGTATTATATTTATAAAAAAAAACAAAAACACAAACCCTACACCCTCTTAGTGCCGTGACCAGCCAAGAGAGCCACAACCACCCTCACTTTCAATCTTTCATCCATTTTCATCACTAATCCAAGCTATTTCGGGTGCAATCTTGAAGTTTTAAGGATTCTAGCATTGCAAGGTATATGTTTATGTGTTATATGATGAATTTTAATGCTTGAAAAGTTGTTAAAACCCTAAAAACTTCTTGAGTAAAAATCGCAAATCATGAGTATGTATGAAATCTTGGATGTTTGTTATGAATGTTGATGAGTATTGTTTGATAGAAATCATATCTAGGGTATGTAGTACGAAAATACATGAGTTAAAACATGATAATATGGATTTGAATGATTAGGGTTTATGAGAATGATTAGGGTTTATGTTAATATGAGTTTATTATATGATTATGGGTTAATAAGAATGATTAGGGTTCATGAGAAGCATGTTATTAGAATTCTGATTTTCTGACAGATTCATTGTGACGAATTGTAGGGGCTGTAATGGGTTGGTAAATTGATAGTTTTGATGATTTCTTTGCATGATTGTGATGTACATAGTCTTAGATTTTCATAATGGGCAAAATCATCAGATTTGGACATCGGTTGAGTCGTTTTTGGAATTTTAATTGATTAGGGGTCATATCAGATTTTCGGAATTGAAAAATTGGTCAACTTTAAATGGTCATAACTGGAGATTTACAAAGAATTAAGTTATGAAATTTTTACAGTAGGTCAACATTGGAAAAACTCGGCTTTTCCAAGTGGATTCATCCCGTTTGGATGAATACAAAATTTTTGGAAATTTTTCTACTAAACTGACCTGTTGTGGAAATTTTCTGGACATAGCTGTGTTGTACGAATTTTTATAATTTTTGTGTTTGGTTTTAAGACAAAATAAAAATAGGGATTTGCAACTGAATCCCCATGAATACTCAGTAAAAATTTGGGATTTTAATTCATTCGTCAAGTGGGTTAAATGACTCGTTTTTCACAGCGCACAATCTGTCCTAAAAACGCAGATTGTGTACGAGGTATTTATGTGACTATTTGAAGTTGTATGTGGTATGTAATTGACATGTACTTGTGTGGAAACTTGCATGAGATGTATTTTATGTGTTAAACTTATAATAATCACCATGATCACCAACGGGATACGTAGGACATACTTGTGCATGTAGAGTCACTAGGTGTCACTACACGGTTTTGAACTTTTAAAAGTATCGAATAAACGTACTATGTGGTATATTGGTTATGCACGTGTACTCACATAGTGACACATATAATAGGGAGTTGGTAGCGAGTCTCTATTACGTTGGAGTTTGGATATTTTTGCTTGCAACCTAAGGTGAGTTTCACTACTCTTTTCTCAAAAGCACGTGTCTCGGATTGAGACAACGTAATTAACTTTTTCTAGTCCGGGTTGGGACTACTACTTTCTAGTCCGGTTTGGGACTACTTACACATCCCGGGTTGGGATGCTATGGATCCTTGTGTGGGTCGGTTTTTGCTAGTTCGCAAACTGTGTCCTTGATGAACTAAACCAACTCTATCATCTGTAAGTCCTTCACATACCGAATGAGTTGCCGGGTTATGGCAAGCGGGTTATTAGTTGATAGCGCTATTAGGTCTGACAAACCTCACACCGGCTCGGGGAGTGCGGGAGTGAACTATAACTTAACAGACTTTATCATTGTTGATAGGCAATGATGTAAGGCATGCGGCTCACATTTGTGGCTACACGTACATCAGCAGTTCGGTATATCGGTGTTAGTTATCATGAATGGGTTAGCTACCCTTGACACGCGATGAACTAGTGTTTACACAGTTCTTGGAACCAACTCAATTACTTGTTTACATGGTTTTGGAAACCAGCGCAGTTACTTACTCATTTACTTTACTTAGTGAACTCACCAGCATTGTTTGTTGACCCACGATTTACATGCTTTTGCAGGTAGTTAGCTTCCGGTGCCAGGATTAGAAAGCACTGCACACTTCACTACATTTGGGGTCTTGGGCATACACCTAAATTACATATTATGCTTTTACATTTTCTTTCATATGGTTTTAATCTGGGCGCGTTGTTTTGCGCATGGTTTCTAAAAGGTTTAAATTTGGTTTACGCTTCCGCAGCTTAAGTAAACTTGATTTTTGAAAACGAACTAAATGGTTTGGGCATTTAGAGTTCGTTCATATGACTTATGGCTATGGGATCCTGGTATGTCATGCGCCTCGCGGTATAAACCCCGCAGTGGAAATTTGAGGGTGTGACAGAGAGAGAGAGACTGACTTGAGAGGGTATTTCTCGGTGTCGGTGGTTCTAGGAGCCGCGACGTTCATGACATTTACCACTCACGGTGGTAAGAAGTGCTTCGTACATGGGTGTCGATCCAGCTTTCTTTATTATTTATGCATGTGACGCCTGTCAAGTTGCATGTGTTGTTGGGTGACCAGTTTGGTAAGAGGTTTGGGTTTTTAAGTGTAGATTTAAAGAGTAAAAAGTTTTATGAATCGATTGAAATACTTTTGATGGTGTCTAGGCATCGGATAAGAGTAAGTAAGAGAAGGTGACTGAAGAAAAGAGATTTTACCAGCATGATGATGATGATGATGTGTGTGAGATGTGGAAGATTGATGATGTTATGTTGTTGGGTGTTTTTTTTTTGGGAAGTAAGAGGGAGGGATTAGAGGTTTTCATCATTCTGTTTATGAAATGGAAAAGAAAATGGGAATGATATTGGAAATCTGTAGAGAGAGACAAAAAGAGTGATTGGGTTGAGAAGAGAGAGTATGCTTTAGGGGGTGTTGGAAGTGTTAAATGGTTTTGGTGAAAAAAGTGAAAACCCACGTATAGATTTCTTTCGTTACCTTATTGTTTATTTTTAATATTATTTTATCCACTTAATGATTGATGCTTATGAAAGTATTTTGTTTAGCTAAACTTACTCACAACGTATTTCCCTTATTCCTTTCAAGTTAAGGTTGTCTCCTTTTACGTTCGGATTTGATGTCCGTTAGTGTGTGATGGCATCGATATGCTGCAACCGCGCAACGTATGACACAGTAGCAGTTGTCGAGTCTGAGCCCTCTCACACCCTCTTTTTCCGTGCATTCTACAAATACACATATTCGGGGCGAGCTACTGATGTCCGTTGTGTGAGACGACATTGATAGGCTGCAACCACGCAACGTACGACGCAGTAATCCGTCCGCCCCCGCCGCAGCAACGCGCGGCGGGTATAAAACTAGTTATGTAACAAAAATTGACGGAAATGTGGGTTGGAAAGCAATAAAAAAACGTAATTGTTAGACTTCTGAGTGGGATAAATCTATGTTCCATCCATTTTTTTAAAGTCCATTAACTTTTTTATTTGTAATTCTTTTTTGAATATACCATAATATGGAGAATTTTATTATCTTTATAAAGTTATAAAATAATATATCATAAAAAAGTTATTACATTTGAATTAAAAAAAATTGATGGAACTAGATTAAACCCATAAAAAAGTAAACAATCCTTTCTTTTTTCTTTCTAAAATCCAAATGTCACATTATGTAGTTTTTTACCCTTTATATGAAAATAAGCCTTTACAACATATATTAAAGCATAACTATTGTAAGCTCTTATTTCATAAACCGAAGTCACATCATGTCATTATTATAATATTCACCTGTTTTATTTTTTTTTCTTGTACCTAGATTCATTACATACAGCACATATATGACTAATCTCATACTCATGTTTATTCAAGATGCAGACATTTGGATATGCGTGTATTCTTTCAACTTCCATTCCCATTGGATTCATCAACTTTTTTGCTTGGTAAAACGAAATTGGTAAGTCATTATCTTTCGGGAGTATGTCATGCAAAACAACTGATAGATTTGTGAAACTTGTACCACTCCATCTGTGTAACGACCGGTAAATTTTCTTTTCGTTTCTTCGCTTTCCTTTTTAGGCTTTGTGCAATTTTTCGGACAAAAATTCTTCCAACGTGGGGATGATGTGACACCCGGAATGTTCAGCTTAAACACTTTGCAAAACATATTAGTCTACCTTAGCGAAAAACATTTGTTAACGTACTTGACTGGGTCAGTTGAGTCGGGTCGGGTCAGGTTAGGATTGTCCAGGGTTCAATGAACTGAAGGATCATTGGGAGTTGTTTTGTGAATACACTAGTCTTGAGTCCCGTTGTTGGTGAAATCACATGAATTGAATTAAGTGTGATACGTAGATTGATACATACATGTGATATAATATGAAAATACGTGTTTCGAAGTTGTAAACATGATAATACATGATTCTATATGCTTAACATATGTTAGGATTGCATGTTCATATGTTAGGATGTGTTTAAATGTGTAAAAATGACAAAACTGGAAAATCTGGAAAACATTAGGACTGGTTCGACCTTAATGGGGGGGTCGAACCAGGCATGTGAAACAGGGGAAAGGTCATTCGACCATGGGAGGTCTCATTCGACCCATGCATGAGGTCGAATGAAGCTTTAGTATAAATACCACACTTTGTCATTTTTCATCATTATACAAACCCTAGTCGCCTCCAAACGCTCTGTCTTGACTTTAATCACCGGGGAAGGAGTTTTTGCTCTCGTTTTTCATAATCTAACCTACAAACATCATCTAGGCAAAGATCTAAGGTGTGTTCTTGATCTAAAACCCTTTTTAAAGCATTTTGATTCGTTTTCATTTAGCCCCAAATGTCCAGATCTGTTCAAAGGCTGTTTTTATGATTAAAAACCTTTCAAACATCTTTCTTGTAGGGACAAAAAGGATTGAAGAAACCACTTTTGTTACCTTAGTCCAAATCATATTTCTGCTAAAATATTCTAAGTATAGAACTACTGAAGAGTAAAGAAAGAAGTACTGAAGAAGAACAAGTCAAAGTGCTGAAGAGTAAAAGCATCAGAAGTTCTGAAGTCCAACCAGACAGTTCACTGAAGAACTACTGAAGACAAACTACTCATCAGTAGTTTGTCACTCATCAGTACTTGTTGACAGAAGCTTCTAACCGACCCGTTAGCTTCAGTAGTTTATATTATATTGTTTTGTTAAAGTCTTTGAACAAGTACCAATGCTATAGCCTGTTGTAAGCATTATCTTAGTGTATTATAATCCTTAGATTACTTCGTACAATAGTTTGTATTCGTCTATAAATAATTGGGTTAATCCCACTATTTTAGACACTTGATTTTAATAGAAATCCTTCAAAGCTTTTATAACTATAATCCATTTCCACATCTGAGAATCATTCAATACTTGCATTTACTGCTTTATACTTTGAATTGTTTCAATTCTCATTAACTGCAATAGTAACGAGGGAGTAATAACTCCTGTAAAAGTGATGCTTTAACTTAGAACACTTATTACTCCGCTGTGCAAATTACTTTGATAAACTTATAACACATAAGTGTTCTTGAACTTAAACTGCTATAAAGAGACCATTGATCCAACACTTCTAAACAAAACCCTGTCATTAAACATGAGTTTTCATATCAATAAACATGTGTTTGTTATGTTTTATGTGATGTTATATGTTGTTTAATGATTAACTACTGTCTAAATGATAGAAACATGATCTAGGGCTGCTATTGGTGGTGGTTTATGATTGTTTTAGGTTACAATTGGATGAATGTTGGTACTATGTCTAGTTTGGGGATTTTTGATAAATCTAGGGCTTGATACATGTTGTTATTATTGGTAAAACAATTGGGGGTTTTCATAAACACATTAAACAGAGCGTTTTGAGATGATTGTAAAAGGATTTCAACAAGTTTCCAAATCGGGTAAAGTTTTCATGCATGATGTGACGTTTTCATAATTTTTACAATTTTGGGTAAGTGTTAAAACGGACTGATTTTGGAGTAAAATTGGTAGGGTTTCGTGGCAATATGTTATTCATGCTTGACTGTTGTGTTTCATGATGTTTCGTGATGGTTTCGGATTGTTTTGATGCGATTTGGTGCGTTTTAGAGTGTTATTAGCAGACGGGGTCGAACCAATGCCTCATTCGACCTGCCGTGGGGTCGAAGGAGGGTCACTGGGGTCGAACCAGAAGACTGCAGGTCGAACCAGACTTATTTTGGTCGAACGAACATGATTTAGGTTGAATTAAGACATGTTAAGGTCAAAGGAACATGTGTTAAGGTCAAAGGAACATATGTTAGGTCGAATGAACTTGTATATTGGTCAAATAAACTTCACAGGGGTCGAACCAGAGTTGTATTGGTCGAACAAGGACCCAAAAGGGTTGAACCAACCCAGAAACCTCCTGATTCGACCCTACGACTTCAAATGAGTGATTTTTGATGCAAACTAAGTCTTTTATGCTTGAACCTTATGTGTAATCTATGTGTACTTAATGAGTTTATGTAATGGGTCACCAACGGGATGTCGGGTCAGTCTAGTGTGTCGGGTTAACGGTCAAACGCATTTTTTAAACATACTTGGTCACGATCTGGACAATTGGGGACTAGATAACCTTATGATTATTAGTCAAAACACTTATGTGAACTTTTATGATAGATCTCCGATAGTTGGGATTATCAAGGACTTAGTTTTTATTCTTTAATTGAAGAACGCAACCTAAGGTGAGTTTCACAACCCCACTTTTACTGGCTTTACTTTTAGGGGAGAAAACATGCGCTAAACTTGTATTTTGGGAACTTGTGTCATACTATGAGTTATTTTTGAGTTATTACTATACGATCTTTGGAAGTCCCGAGGGAAACCATGAATGTGCGGGGTTACACAACGGGGGAAATGTGGATAGATCTATTGGGCTTGACCAGCCCCACTCGTTGACTGGAGGTCGGGCGGGTGCATGTTGTCTCGAGCTATGCTAAACTTGCTAAACATTATTCGAGCGGCTTAAACATGTGCTAAACTTGCTAAACGTGTCCAGTAATGGTTTTCCAATCGTAGTAGTGGCAAAACTTACGCCTAGGTTAGCGCACTTTGGCTTACACTTGACATAGTATTGACAAGTTTGAACTTAGAACATTTTGGTAACATTTGGCAATACTTGGTAACGTTTTATGAAAACCTGTGAACTCACCAGCATTATATATTGACACCTTTTTGGCATGTTTTTATCAGGTCGCTAAGGTAGCATCACACGGACTAGGCGCACGGGTCTGCATGACGTCTAGGGCTTTAGTTTCATGTTTTGAATAACCATTTTGGAACCTATTGTCACTTGGTTTTGTAACTTGATTATGCTTTCGCTTGGTTTTTAAGATATTAAAGCTTATGTTTTGGTCTACGTATCTTTTCATATAGTTGTTGTTTAT
Organism: Ambrosia artemisiifolia; assembly: GCA_032199755.1. NCBI lineage: Eukaryota > Viridiplantae > Streptophyta > Magnoliopsida > Asterales > Asteraceae > Ambrosia > Ambrosia artemisiifolia. Next base: position 34,769,053 of record CM063514.1, read on the forward strand.
TGTGACCGTTGACTTGGATCCTGGTTTGTCATACGCCTCGCGGTAAAACTCTACATGTGGAATTTGAGGGTGTGACAATCTGGTTTTCGCTTTCAAGTTAAACAACGTCAACACAACTTTAGGTTTTGAAAACTCACAACCGCTATATAATGATTTTTCAGCATCTTGAAATAAATGTTGTAATTTTATTTTATCATCATCGACATCATCACCGATATCATTCTGTAAATCCTTGAACATGTCATCTAAATTGTTATCATTTAAAGTGTCCTCATTTAAATCGTCATCATTCAATTGTCCTCGTATTGCAAATTTTCATATTCCTCATTTCCAAAATTAAACGACGTCGTAGCACCGTCAATTCGTGATTCTCCATGCTTTGACAAACATGTGTAATTAGGCATAAAACCATTTGCAATCAAAATGATACTCAATATCTCTAATATTTTCGAATTTTTGAAAGGTTTCACAACTCATACAAGGACACCAAATATCTTTAGAGCCAACATTCCTCTGATTAGCTTCAGCAACCTTAAGAAAAGTATAAACACATTTCATATATATTAAGAAGTATGCACACTTTTGTACATCCAATATTCTCTACCTTCCATCTGCAAATTAAAATAATCCAATAAGTGAGATACAATTTACGTAGAGATTGTTAATAGGTGATCCAAGGCGGTGGATCCTAACCCAATTTTTGAAAATTCTATCTCATATGTATACATTTGAACGGGTTAACTATTTAAGAAAAAATCAGCAGCGTTAACTCCCCAAGTATGTGGATAAACCACAAACCCGGTAGAGTGGGGAAACAAATGTTGATTTTTTCTTAAATAGTCAACACATTAATATGTACACATTTACTAATGAGATAGAATACTCAAAAAGCAATCCCAACAGGAACAATCCAAAATTTATCTCTATTAAATAAATTTTAGACTCGTATACTTTAAAGGGTTATCTTTGATATCTATTAATGTATACACGTACTACAAAATCAAATATTCTGGGCGCTCAAAAAAATCAATTTGGGAGGCACATGACTAAAAGCGCTCAAAATGACCTGCCAAAAAACAAAAAAGAAACGCCTAAAAATGTCAGCTAGACCAAATCGCCAAAAAAGCATTTTATTTATTTCCACGAACACCCCAAAAACAAACAACATCAAAATTAATCATCTACTCAATGGATAAATTTCAAAATTTCTCTCTTTTATCTCTAACTAGTTTTTTGCCTGCCGCGCATTGCGGTGGCGCGCGGCAGGTTGAACCGTACAGTAACACGTAAAGTGTAAAACAAAATACGTTACACACAATTCGTAAAAATACAATGCGTAAAAGACAATTACTAAAACGTGTAAATACAATGCTTTTAACTTGGTTCCGAACTAAAATCTACATCGAAATGTGGACCAACTGGAAGCACACATTTTATAAGTACGAAAACGTATTACATTTGACATTCAAAAGAAGAAAATCTTAAGTCAAAACGTAGACCAACTCGTATTTATATCGATACATATATAAAAATTCACACGTAAAATAATAGTTTTTTCAAGTAAAGGGGCTAAAAATGATAAATGTCAAAGTTAGGGGGTTAGATTACGTAAAAAATAGCTTTTCAAGTAAAGGGGCTACAAACAAAAAATGTCAAAGCTAAGGGGCTGAATGTGACAAAGTTGTAAAGTTGGAGGGTCAGTGGGAAAATAACCCACCGACATTACCTTTTAATATAGACTAGTGGGATACCCGCGCGATGCGGCGGGGAACACAACACTTAAAGGTTGAGTCGATCCAGGGCTAGCTCGAGTTTGACTTGCACTTCATACCGAGTTGGTTTGGATTGACTCTAATATAAAATAAAGATGTAATCTTAAACTCGAGCTCGGCTTGATCAAAAATCAAGTTGGATTGCTTAACTTGATTTGATTAGACTTTACAACTAATTTACCATGAGGGTCAAACATATAAATTATTCTTTATAGCTTTACATACATTTAGTATTGTCGTGTATTTATTATTGTTGTTTTGTTAACCTCTTCACTTCAATATCAGTCTTTCTTTTCTTTTGTTCTTTGTACATGTACATGACATGATGAAGACAACGTATATAGGGAATTATAGTAACTTTTACTCGTAATAAATGTAACGAATACAAGGAAAATTAATATGTTTGGTTTTGTAACAATAACATGGAAGCCATCCATGTTGGTACGTTCTAATTCGAATGGATGTGAATTAGATTAGATATTCAAATAACAATATCAAACTACCACAAATCGTCCTAGATGCTAGAGTTCCATCATCACCAACATACATGTGAAATCAAACAAATAACGAGCTTAATCATATTACAAAACGGGAGTGTTTTTCTTTGTGTTACATCACTGACATGTGTCATGATGCACGAATTTTCCAACATTGTCCACATTTCCCTCGTAATACATTTCGCTTCACATCTTGCGTGTTTCTTTTTTGAGCTATATCTCAAACAAGAACATGAGTTGTTAAAGTTTATCGCAAGATGCTACCACTTCCTGTATTCTCAATGGTTATTCTTAGCAACCACTATATAATGTATGTAAACATAAGAACAAAGATTATAGAGAGAAAGATAGGATGAGAGAGCTCTTTATTAAAGAGTTTTACCAAGTACAATAAGCCTCTATTTATAGGGTCATAACATTAATACAAACTTAATGGTATATGGGAGATAGAATATGTATAGTCGCCATAATATATATGTTTATAACAAAGAAAACATTAATACAAACCTAATGGTATATGGGAGTTAGAATATGTATAGTCGCCATAATGTATATGTTTCTAACAAAGAAATTTTAATTATATCACAACTCTTTTTACTATATTTTTATATTATCAATATTTATATTTAATGCTAGATGAGTTTTAATTAATATAATTTAATAATATTGTAGAATGTTAGGTTCTGAGTTTGATTGTTTTGATTTGTTTAGATAAACAATGAAATAAATGAAGTGAATATAAATGGAAAGTGCAGCGGAATGATAAACTATAAATCAAAACAAGAGAATAAATGTTTTTAATCGAAAGCTTTCATTAATTGAAAGATTACAATATTACAAGTACTCCCCCTCAGCCTGATCACTCTATGATTGTTTGTCTAAGAGAATGTTTTGAGTGATGAATAGTGTAGGTGCGTTTTGCGACTAGTGATTAGATAGTTAACATGTGTTAGAAGAGGCTGTTGGGCGAATGTACATTGATGTGGGCGAAGGAAGAAAGAAAGTGGGCGAAGGTAGAAGGTATTGGACGAATCTGGAAGGGACTAATACTAGAAGTACACATTCGACCACCTCAGTGGGCGAATGTGGAAATCACTCACATTCGACCAGTTGAAAGGGGCGAATGTGCAGTGCTTATATATAGTTTTTGTGATTTTGTAAGATAAAAGGGAGTGATTAGGTGTGTGTGTTTTCAGGTGTTGTTCCAGAGAGGTTTGAGATAGTGTGTGTGTGATCTAGATTAACTGTAATTGAATTGTAATCAAGTTTTTGAATGAGTTAATCTATGAAAAGCATTGAAAATGACTTTGATTGTGTTTTGATTTGAGTTTACATCAGTTTGTTCAAAGCTAGGGTTTCCGCACCTGGTTTTGTAACTTGTATGATCATATAATCCTGTTTTCGTGTCAAATAACATCCTCTACAAAGTGGTATCAGAGCGTAGAGGATCATACAACAACAAATTGATAAACTCAGAGCTGATTTGGACCTTATTTTGATCAATTCACATCTGTTTTTGCATAAAAATGGTTTTTGAGTGTTTTTGAAAGAATTAGAGTTGATTTTGTGGTTAAAATTCAAAATTCCAAGTATTAAAGTTGTTCCAAATCATCTCCGAAGCAAAACCTAATCAAGATCATTCAAATTCACAAACTTTTGAAAATCAGAGATCAAAATAACCGTTTTTCAAAGTGTAACCGTTTTTCAAAATCAGAAATGGGCGAACCTGGAACAGTTTGGTCGAAGGTGTGTAGTTTTGGGCGAACCTGAGTGTATTTATGGGCGAACCTAGGAGTTTTTGGGCGAACCTAGAATTTTCCTGTTGAATTTTTCACATTCGGGTCACCTTTTTCACATTCGACTGATCGGGGGTACGAACCTAGAACCAAAACGGGCGAACCTGGAGTAGTTTTGGGCGAACGTGAAAAGTGTTAGTGTGTTTTTACTTTCTGGTGAGATTTTACATTCGGGAGTTACTGTTTGGGCGAACCTGAAGCAAAAAGGGACGAACCTGAACAATTTTGGGCGAACCTAGAGCTAATTTTTGGAAAATTTTCTAAGTGTTGAATTTCTCGAAGTTCGTGATCATGTGGAACTTTCCGACTACTCCGACACCAGCAACTACACAACCACAACAGCAGGTGATGGACCCATGGACAGTAGCAGCACAGAAGACGAGCACACAATCTTCGCAGCCGGTTAACTACATGATTCAAAGTGCACCTCCAGCACCACAATCTGACTACTGGGGAGTAGCAGCAGCGGTGGTAAACACTCAAACTACAAATGCTATTTCCACACTGATTAATGATTTGTCTTCAGGTAGCGGGAATCGGCCACCGAAGCTTATGGAGATTCAAGAATACAATTAGTGGCAGAAAAAGTTCAAGATACATTTGGAAGGCATGGGAGTGGAGGGTGCTGAAGCATGGAACATGATTGCTAAAGGTTACACACCACCAGTTTTGGAGAACACAGGTGAACCAGTGCCATTGGAGAGCATGGCTGAGGATGAGAAAAAGAAGTTTGCTGTGGAAAAGAAGGCGTTTTCCCAATTGACACAGGCAATCACAAATGATCTGTTGCATCAGTTTGGGACATGCACAACATCTAAGCAACTATGGGATATGCTTAAAAGGAAGCATGATGGGAATGAAAAGACTAGAAGTTTAAGGATGGAAGAACTTAGAAAGGAGTTTGAGAATTTTTCTTATATTGGAAATGAAACTTTGAAAGAACTAACTCCTAGATATAATCATTTGTTATCTGAATTGTCTAGCTATGGTATACAGATTCCTATGGCAAAGCAGGTGGACAAGTTTGCAGATGCATTACCACCAAACTGGGATCAGCATGTGGAGGTTCTTAAGGAGAGGATGCTTATCAATACTGGTCTATTCAGGAGTTCATAGAGAAGCTGGAAAACAAAGAATTGGAAGAGAAGAGGAAAGCCAGAAGAGCGCAGATTCCTCAGAATCCCAACTTATATTTTGGAGGATCAGTTCCAGCTAGTACAAGCTCAGGAGGGCTAGTAGCACCACATGTTGCATGTATATCCAATGTTATGGAATCACCTACCATGAACTACCATCAACAAACATCATCCTTTTCACAACCACCACCACAACAACCATACAACAATTCATACATTCCACCATTTTCCCCAATGCAACAAGCAGCTTTTTACACTGCTAGCCAATCTCAACAACAACCAATGAACCAACCTAATCAACAAACGGTAGTTTTGGAGACATCTAACCTTGGTAATGTGACAGTTGAAGTTGCTCAGCAACACATTGCTTTAGTCTCTGCAATGGTCTCATCCTACAATGGATTAGTTGCTAGTCAAATTGGGAATAACAACTTGACCAATGAAGACTACGCACAAATTGACAAGGAAGAGATGGAACTCATTGATATCCAATGGGCCTTTGCGAGCATAATGAGAAGAGCAACGGAGTTTATCGAGAAGACAGGTAGAACTGATTTGGGAACTTCTCCTAACACAACCTACGGGTTCAATAAGGAGAAAGTGACTTGTTTTAACTGTGGAGGGAAAGGTCACTTTAAAAGAGAATGCACCCAGCCACCAAAACAAGGCAATAGAAACCCATTCAATGCCAGCTACCAGAATCGTCAACAACAAAACCAAAACCAAGTTTCTTACCAAAACAACAACAACTACCAAAACCTTCAAAACAACTTTAATAACAACCAAAATAGACAACCAAACACATCAAACCAGACACAAAACCAAACACCAAACAATTCTAACCGAACAGTCATACCAATAACTACACCAAATGAACAACAACAGAATACCAATCAAGCATTGGTGACTCAACAAGATGAGAGGTTTGACTGGTCGAGTATGCAGATAGGTGTTGAGGAAATCACTACTGGGGGCAATGTGGCTTGTGTTGCATATCAGGTTGATATTGAAGATTCAGTGATGGTGGATGAGAAGGTAGAAACTGAGGTTGAAAGTGACGAGTCTGAGGCTGAGATGAATGTGGAGTCTGAACCTGTCAAGGTTAAAGCAGATGTTAATGTTGAGGTTAAAGCTGAAGAGACAAATTCTGGAGTTGTGATTGATACTGTTTCTGATGTTCCTGAGGAGTGTGAATCGGTTTATTCTGATTCAGACAGTGAATCGGATACGGAAGCAAGTGTTAATTCTCTGGATGAAGACATCGATCAGTTGCTAGCAGAAGCGGATTTTCTGATGACAAGGAAGTCGTGCATTGCAGATGATGCTTTCACAAAGATTGACTATTCCAGATTCTTTGCAGGAAAGGAAGCTCATTTCGCATTAATGGCCATGACTGATCCGCCAAAACCTGTAAGTTCTGAGTGTAGCACTGATGTTACAAGTGATAAATATTGTGGTACATGTGATAGATTGACTGAGGAGAATAAACAACTCCGTGTTCAACGTGATAGTGCTATCATGAACAGTCAATCTACTCGCAAAGAGTTGAATGCTTTTAACAAAGTATTAGATGGTTACAAAAAGGACATTTCCGACTTGAAAAACACATTGTCTTTAAAACAATTGGCAATTAATAACTATATCAATGAAATTGAAAATACCAAGTTGGAAATGGCCGCCATCAAATGCTTTGCTGAGAAAGTAAACAAAAAGCTGGAAAGTTATAAGCATATTGCTTATGTAGTAGACCACATCATAGATGATCAAACAACCAATTATCGGTCTGTACCATCTCCGGTTCTCTTTGAAAACCATAACTGTCACCAAGTGACACCGGAGAGTTCGGTAAAATCTGATTCAGCATCGGAAAATGAATCTAATACTTCAAGTATTGGTGATCCAAATTCCGATGTTAGACCGATTTTGGGTATCAATGATGAGGGTGTTACTGCTGAGAGTGTAGATTCAGACACTGAGAGTGATGATACTGGTTGTAATCAAACTGTTAATGCATGTGAAATTCCAAAAGAAAATCACATCATTACAAATGAACCAGTTTCACCATCTCAGATTGTGATTCCAATGAAAAGTGTTCATTGTGAAAAGAAGTCTGAAAAGAATGTTGTGAAGAAAGATCTTAATGTGGTTAGGAAAGATCTTGAAAAGAATGCTAAGAACGAACAATGTGACAAACCTGTCAAAGTGTTCTATCGGATGGAAGGATCCGATAAAATCATTTCTGACGAGGACTTTCCAATAAAAGATGTTAACTATGCTAAAATTGACAAAATTTGGCAAGAAAGCACCATTTGGTTCCCAAAACATGAGAGAACAAATGAGATTCCACCAGCTTTATTAAAGAAACTTTATTTGGATGTTCCTCAAGAACCAAAGGTCCATGTCACAGAGTTTGTTCGACCCAAAAACAGAGCTAATGGTTTTAATGAGCCTACTTACTCAAAAGGGCCACTCCCTGAGAGTTTAAGGAAGCAACAGTATAATGATCAATACCCCGTTAGATCATTTGCTCAACCAAATGCTCCGAATGTTTTTGAAGAGTACCGTGCGTGCTTTAAGTGTGGGGAACGAGGGCATTTACTTGCTCAGTGCCCATATGTAAGGCATAAGAGGCACGAGGTGGAAGTGAGGAATTCCATGAGAAAACCGATTGATCATTATGTGCCACCACATAGGAGAGTTGTTCCTCAGCAACCACAATCGTTTTATAATCAAAACAATTTTCAACAAATGAGGAACACTCGTCCAATGCTATATGATCGAAGGAATCGGATTGCTATGGAACAATCATGGAGGAAACCTGTGGTGAACGCAACAGTTGATAGGCAAAAGGTTCCACCAAAACCGATTGTCAAAACAAATGTTGGACCTAAGTCTGTTAAATCAGATAAGGTTACCAAGAGAGTTACATTTGCTAACAATGTTCAGAAACCAACTGAGAATCCAAAGTCTCAGATTCGCATTTTGAAAAGGTCTGAACAATCTTGGTCACCAAATGGTACTCCAGGAGCCTCAACTTCAAGGGTTAATGAGAAAAAGGAAACTATTTTGATCAATCAGAAAAAAGATTGATCAAAAAGTTGTTGACAATGCTTGTGAAAATGTTAATTTGAAACCTGATGTTCAAAGACCCAAGACTCAGGCTTGGGTCCCCCGAAAGAACTAACTGATTTACTTTTTGAGTGCAGGGAGCTTCAGCTGGCCCTATTAGCAGTCTTTGGATTGTTGATAGTGGAGCTTCAGGCCACATGACAGGGGATCTTGCGTTGTTGTTCGACGTGAAGAACATCAATGGAGGGTATGTAGCTTTCGCGGGAAATAAAGGAGGATATATCACAATGGAAGGAAGTGTGAGCAATGGGATAGTGAGTTTCGAGCGGATTTCGTATGTAAAGCAGATCGACTATAATCTGTTGAGTGTCAGTCAAATATGTGATAAGCAATTTACTGTGCATTTTGATGACAAATCCTGCTATATTCTGAAACCGGGCTTTACAATTCCTAAAGAGTGGATAATGTTGAAGGCACCTCGCGTCAACAATCTATACATTCTTGATATGTCCAAGGCGATGACATCACAGGGGCAGATAACATGCTTTTTGTCCAAGGCGACAGAGAAAGAATCAATAATGTGGCACCGAAGAATGGGGCACATTCATCTGAGGAAAATGAATCAACTTGTGAGAAATGGGCTTGTCGATGGAGTAAACGTGAAACATTTCCATCTGAATGACAAGTGTGTGAGTTGTAAAAAGGGGAAGCAACACAAACAGTCCCACAAAGTGAAAAAGGTTAACTCTGTAGAGATGCCACTTGAGCGACTGCACATGGATCTTTTCGGACCGGTCAAGCGCAAAAGTCATCTTGGAGAGCTATACTGTTTAGTCGTCACTGACGATTACTCAAGATTTTCATGGGTGATGTGTTTGCAGAATAAAAGCGACACTTTTATTAACCTAAAAGTTCTGTTCACTCGATTGGAGAATCTCTACAATGTAAAGATTAAGAGAATTCGGAGTGACAATGGGACGGAGTTCAAAAATGCCAAGATGGATGAACTTTGTGAAAACAAAGGGATACATCATGAATATTCGGCTCCGTACACCCCACAACAGAACGGTGTTGCTGAACGAAAGAATAGGACTCTAATTGAAGCGGCTAGAACCATGCTTGCTGATTCAAATCTTCCAGTAATGTTCTGGAACGAGGCGATTTATGCAGCAAATTACACACTAAATCGGGTTCTAACAGTGAAGAAGTTTGGTAAAACATCTTATGAGCTGTTACACCGAAGAAAGCCGAACTTAGAGTATCTAGAACCTTTTGGGGCACCATGCACAATGTTGAATCCAAGCGAGAAGTTTAGTCCTAAAGCCGAGGAGGGTTACTTTGTTGGATATGCAACCCCGCTCAAACGGGTATACAACAAGCGAACTCGTCGAGTGGAAGACTGGGCTAACGTGGAAGTTCAACGATATACTCAAAATATTCAAGGCACGGGTCCTGATTGGATGTTTGATTACAAAGATTTCTTTGAATCATTCAATCTAGATAGCTTGGTTGAAGAAGCTGTTATCAGATTACTTTATGAGTGTGAAAATGCAACAACTTCACCGTTGGTGCGTCCGATCACTGTGAACCCCCTACCAGCTTCTAATGATACCAATGCTCCTATACAAGAGGAAGAAGTGTTTCAAGAGGCTTCAACTTCATTAGACACTTAAGAATCTGAAGATGAACAATTTGAAGAAGCTATTCTTGAACAAGCTGAAGAACCAGAGGCACCGCCAGTGAACCCAACTCCAACTTCAGATGTGGCTTCATCATCAAACACGGGTCATGATCTGGATGCTGTAGAGAACTTGACTGTACAGACGGGAGTGCAAGTACCTGATTATCCGGAATCTCGGATTCATCGTATTCACCCGCTGGAGCAAGTTATCGGTGATCCTGGAAGCAGTGTTATGACCAGAGGGCAGCTTAAAAGCGTTAATTCGCCAGAGAGTTTTGGTGCTTTAGCTTTATATGCCAAAATTCAACAATCTGGTAGTCAAAATGATTGGTCGTTTGCGTGTTATGTGTCGCAGGTAGAGCCAAGGACATACAAGGACGCTTTAAAGGATGATGCCTGGGTGGAAGCTATGCAGGAGGAGTTATTACCATTCCAGAAATTGGGAGTTTGGACGCTCACGGATTTGCCGCCGGATAGGAAGAAGATAGGCACCAAATGGGTGTTTAAGTGTAAGAAGGATGATCGTGGGGTTATCGTTCGTAACAAAGCCAGATTGGTCGTGCAGGGTTTCCATCAAATCGAAGGGATTGATTATAACGAAATCTATGCACCAGTAGCACGAATCGAAGCTATTCGGATGTTCCTTGCGTTTGCTTCATACAAGAAATTCAAAGTTTATCAAATGGACGTTAAAAGCGCATTTTTGTACGGGAAAGTCAAGGAAGAGGTTTATGTCGGGCAGCCACCAGGCTTTGAGGACCCAATCCACCGGGATAAGGTCTACGTGTTAAACAAAGCTTTGTATGGCTTGCACCAGGCTCCGAGGCAGTGGTACGAGGAGCTAAGCACATACCTCATCTCCAAAGGATTTAAGCGCGGCCTCGTCGATTGTACCCTCTTTACGAAGAAGACGGGAGATGACTTGCTTCTAGTGCAGATATACGTAGATGATATAATATTTGGTTCAACTAACGAGCTTTTATGCAGGGAGTTTGAAACTGTCATGCAGGAAAAGTTCGAAATGAGCGCAATGGGGGAGATGCAGTTTTTCCTAGGCTTGCAGGTGGACCAAAGACCCGACGGGATCTTCATTCACCAGACGAAATATGTCTCCGACATCTTGAGCCGGTTCCAGATGGAGGACTCAAAGCCGATGGATACCCCGATTCAACCCAATCACGGGATTGGAGTGGACGCTAAGGGGGAGCTGACGGACCCATTTACATACAGAGCAATCATCGGATCTATGATGTATTTGACGGCGTCTCGACCAGATATTATGTACGCAACGTGTCTCTGTGCCCGTTATCAATCGAAGCCGAAACAAAGTCATCTGACGGCGGTCAAGCGTATCCTTAGATATCTGAAGGGTTGTCCCTCAAAAGGACTTTGGTACCCTAATGATGATAATTTTGATTTCATATCTTTTAGTGATGCAGATTGGGGCGGCTGTGACAAAGATAGCAAATCTACTACAGCTGGTTGCCAGTTTTTCGGGAGCAGGTTAATTACCTGGCAATGCAAGAAACAGACTTCCGTAGCACAATCTACCTGTGAAGCCGAGTACATTGCAGCCTCGAGTTGCTGTTCGCAAGTACTCTGGATTCAACAACAAATGGTGGATTACGGTTTGCAGTTTCTTAAAACTCCTATTTACTGTGACAACGAAGCCGCTATTGCATTAACTAAAAATTCGGAAAATCATTCTAAAGCGAAACACATCCGGATCAAATATCATTTTATCCGTGATTGTTACGCTAAGGAATTGATCGATATGATCAAAATTCATACTGACTACCAACGTGCAGATCTGTTTACAAAAGCTTTTGACCGTTCACGCTTTGAATATCTTTTAAAAGTAAACAATATAAAGGAAAAACAGGACTAATCGGCACCTCGGTTTATCGCTTTTTAGTTTTTAGTTTTTATATTTTGCTAATTGGAATTTCTCTTTGCTAATTGGGAATTTCTCTTTACTATCGTAATCCTCAAAGAAGTTGATGCTTTCGAGGGGATTGTTTAATCCTCAAAGAAGTTGATGCTTTCGAGTGGATTGTTTCTTTCAAATTTTTCTGGGTTTTAATATTTCTGAAAAATCAAAAATTCAAAAAATATGTTCTTTATTTTAGGGGGAGCCATTTTATCAGAAAAACCAAAAACATTATAAAATTCATAAAGACCTAAAAATTAGAAAATCAAAAATGATTTCCTGGTAAACAGAGGAAATGATAGTACATCAGTGGGAATCTGACACAGGCTAAAGAATTGTATAGTATTTGAGGCGTGTGTTGATTACGTGTGATATGCTGATAGGCTTCGTAGACTAAATATTGCGTGCATTAGTGATACAAACATAACGAACTACGCGTTCGTGGCTGAACACCTCATGGGCATATGGTCTTAGTACCGTAATTTCGTTTGATAGGATTGCCAAAATCTGAGGTTTCGGGTCGTTATGTTATGGTTATCCGGGATATTCTGATAAACTTCTGTCGTATTGATTTACGGACCTAGTTTTATCAGAATATTTGCTAAAAGAGCTTAATTGCCAAAACCGGAAGTTACCGAATTGAGGAACTTTATGTTTTAATTGATCATAGATCATTATTACATCGTATTGATCATCTGATGCAAATCAGTGATTAATATCCGCCTCAACCTAGTGTATACGCACATGTTACTCTGCTGCATTCAATTGCTGACCTGTACACCTCTGTGCTATATACTTTGTAACTTTTACGGATAACTCTGGCATAATCACGCGTTACGACGAAGCTTTGTGCAATTACTTGATACGGGAGTATGTCGTGTGTGTGGGCACCACATCGTGTTAGTCTAATACACCTAACTCGTATCATTTTAAAGCATTGCGTAATTGTCTGCATGTGAGCTTACGTGGACCACAATATCAGCAATTGCCGTGTCACATACTGTTTCTAATGATAATATTAAACAAAAAGATCAACGCTGTGATCAGATTTCTCAGAAAACTGATATGATCCTCTGACCGGATTTCACAAAATGTTTACTGCTTTCATTTACTTTGCTGCATTTTATTTTACTTTTATTGTCAAAAAGATACAAAATCCAAAAAGATTTTAGGTGTGTTTTGATAAAATTTCAGCAAAATCCAAAATTTTGCATTTCTGCTTTATTTTTGATAACCGGGGATGCTTGATAGTCAATTTCTGAGATTTGACAACACCATCTGGGCTTTGTATCATTCTAAAAGTGAAAATTTGTGTTTTGGAAGCTTAACAGATTGAAAAATGATGAATGGGATTCGAATTCGTGATTTGGCAAAATTTTCAGAATTTTCCATTTCACATTCGCCCCTTAAATGGGTCGAAGGTGGAAAATTTTCTACATTCGGGTTGGTAAAACGGGCGAATGTGGATTCTTAATCAACAATCCACTTTCGGGTGAACAAAGTTTTACATTCGTGCCATTTAGTTGGGGCGAATGTGGAATTCTCCCACATTCGTCCACTACCAACGGGCGAACGTAGAGTCTATATATATACCAAACACAGATTCGCCCCTCACTTATAATTTTTCAAAATTTTTCTTCAGTACCAGACCTTGTTGCTTGTGTTTCTCTTGATTGTGTGTTTTATTCCTCTCTCATTACTGATCATTTGAGTATCAATTTCACAGGTAATGGACAAGGAATGACGCCGGAATCGTTGTTTTTCTAAACCGAACCTAGGGTTTTAGGGTTTATGAATTTTCAGTGTTTGATAATGCTTAATTTTGATGGAAATTCATTCCATATCAGTTTTAGGGGGAGAAGTATAAAGGAATTAGGTTATTAACATCGTTTCAGTAGTGATTGATCGATTGAATATATAAAAACCCTAATTCTTATTGAAAACTGATATAGAATGAAATTTAGGGGAAATTGATGATACACGAGTCTTAGTCGGCCATGTTAGACTATGTCTGAATCAAAATCAAGGCTTAAAAACATGTTTGGAAAATTTTTAAATTTTGGGCATAATCAGGTTCTACATTCGGTCCAACGAACGGACGAATGTGAAATCTGGTGGACGAAGGTACTCAAAAACGGACGAATGTGATTTTGTACTTAAAACATTCCACATTCGGCCAACAGTTTTTACATTCGACCAAAAGAGAACTACATTCGACCAGAAATTTTGGGCGAATGTGGATTTCAAAATCCTAAAATTTTTAAGTTTTGTCGATTTCGTGTTTTGACGTTTATTTTTGATTTTATGTTTCAGATGGCTGAAGAACAAGAGAATATAGAGATTCCTGTTGAAACTGCTGTTCCTGACCCTGTCCCAGAACCTGTTCAGGAAGGTGAATCATCAAGCGGCAGTAAATGGCCTTTCGAGAAGAATCACAATTGTTGTGCGTATCTGGGAGACGTTGAGAAGAATGTAGAGTTTACAGAGATAATCAAGTTCCTGAAGAGAAGCAGGGTTGTATATGCTTTGGCTACACCAACTATTATCTACAAGGATATAGTTGAGGATTTCTACAACAATGCTAAGTATGATTACTTTGATAATCAGACAATCATACGAAGCAAGATTCAGGATATGGAGATGTTCATTACTGAGGCAGACATCAGAGAAGCTCTCCAGATCAAGTTTGAAGTTAGTGAGGATCCAAGAGAATTGTCGTGGACTGAGCAGAAAGCCTGTTTTCTTAGAATGAAATACAAAGGACCGATCACTGATGGTTCGATGTACAAAGGGAAACTGAGCGTGCAGTTCAAGTATTTTGCTCACGTCATCATACATGTATTTGGATGTGTTAGTGGAGGCTATGATGTTATGAGGAAGAGTTTAAGCTCGTTAATGGTTGCGTTGACTCTCAACAAACCATTTAATGTTGCTGGGATGATATTGGATCACATGTTGGAGATGCTGAAGGGTTTAAAGAAGAAGTATTTCATGCTATACCCTAGATTCTTGATGATGATCTTTGATCACAAGTATCCTAACCTGAAGAAGGATCCAACACAGATACTTGCTATGGATCACATGAATATTAGAACCTTGGTGAGAATGAAAGGTTACAAAGGTGTGCCTGATAATGAGAGACCACCTTACAGGAGGTTGTTTGGAGCCTTGGCTAGAGAGGATTACATGGATCCAGGAAAGAATACAGCAAGGCATCCTGAGAGTGATTCTGACAACGATGATCCTTTAGTATATGCTGATGCAAATACTAAGAGAAAAAGACAAGTAGTCAATCCTGGAGCCAAAGGGAAGGGCAAAGGAAAGACTGATCAGGGAAGTTCGAAACAACAAGCTGTGAGAAAGAAATCTACTGCAAAGAAAGGTACAAGTTTGGTGGATGAAGAGTCTGTAGATTCAGAGGAGACAGAGGTTGAAGAACAATGGGATTCGGATGCTGAGAATGTCCGGACCACCAAACAAAAGGCCACTTTGGTTGGTGAGTCTGAATCATTGAACAGATCGATTGCTGAAGCTGAAAAGAGCAAAAAGTCTGTTGGTGCTGAAGATGAAGGGTTAACTATAAATTTGGATGAGTTGAACGAAGGTGAAACTGTAGTAGTCAACTTGCCCAAGCCTAAACACAAAACCATGGCCAAGAAAACCAGTACCAAGCAACTCAGAGAAAAAGAGTTAAACCAACTTTTGAGAGGGAAGAGAAACCTGAAGCTGGAACGTCATCAAAACAATCTTCACCAGCCACAAAGAAGCAAAAGACTGTAGAGGCAACAAAATTACCAGTGGATCAATTCAATGTAGCACTGGATAATGTTCTTGACATGTTTAGAAAGCCTCAGAAAGAAAAAGAAACTGAAGTGGAGCCATCAAAGTCAAAGTCCAAGTCAAAGAAAGTCACTGTAGATGATGAGGTTATGAAGCAAGTGAATAAGAAGATGGACGATATGATGAAGATGTTAGTGGCTCAGCAAGCAGAAATAGCCAAGTTCAAGCAAAATGAGGAAAAGATGCTTCAGATTGTAGTAGCTTCTAAGTCAAATCAGGATGAGATTGACGAGAAAGTAAAGAAGCTAGAAGCAAAGAACAAGAAGCTTGAAGGAAAGTGTTTGAAAAACAAAAACAGGTACAAGGCTATTAAAGAAGATAATAAAGAGTTGAAGGCTGAGAACAAACGCCTTAGTGAGCTGATAGACAACCTGTATAATGTTGCACCCAAGTTGAAGGAGGGTGAGGAAGACAAAGAAAAGGAAGTTGAACAGGTTGATTTTGAACCGTCTGAATCTGATAAAGAGGAGGATGATGATGAGGATGAAGAATCGGAAAAGAGTGATGATGGAGATGATGATGATAATGATGATGATGATGATGCTGAGGGTTCTGGAAGTCAGAAGGAGGATGAGAGTAGTAGTGATGATAATGATGGAGGAGATGATACTTCGAAGTTTACATTCGAAAAGAGACCACCTTCAAAGAAGAAGAAAGACACTGTTGAATCTAGTTCAAAGAAGAAAGGTGAAAATGTGGATTCGGATGAGACGGTGTTCTGGAATGAGAAGGTAAGGTCCTTGACTGACGATGCTAAACAAGTCTATAAGGACATGTTAGAAAGAAGAGAATGGACCATTGAGTTCACAGGTCGTTTTGCTGAAATATTCCAAACTGATGATATGCGATATGAATTGGAATATAACGATCCTGACTTGGAAGAAGGGGAAGTACCTGCATCTGTGGCAAAGGAGATTTTGGATGGACTTGCACAGAGGGTAGGGAAAACATTTGAAGAGTTCATTGTTGATGAGTCGATTCCACATATTCCTGAAAAGGATATTGGAAGTCACTCTGATGATAAAGACACCCCTGAGTTTGAAGAAGTTGAAATAGAAGATATAACTCATGAGGAATACCCACAATACTTCAGACAAACTGATGAAGATTTGGTGTTTCCTGACTTTACTGAGATTCCTAATACGTCTGCAAAGAAAAAGGCAAAGAAGAGAAGTGCTGAGTTTGTAGAGAAGGTATTTGGAACTGATATGCCAGAATCTTCAAATAATTCTGATGAATTGAAGAATTATTTGAAGAAATTAAGATTGATGGATGACAACCGACCGAAGCCTGAAGCTCAAGGAAACTTTTATAGATTTCATAATGCTAAGTTCAGAGGCAGAGCTCTCGGGTGGACATACTTAGGCAGGCTGAAGTGTCTAGCTGCTAAGTGGGAATCAGGAATCTTGTACTTTTACAGATTCATTGACTTGCTGACTCTACCGTATTGGGCGGTTAGAGATTTATGCAGATTCCAAATGTCAGGTGCTTCAGTAAATAATTCTCATGTCGGTTGGTGCGCAGACAAGCTGGTTTGGGAAGGCAGAACTAGATGGAATAGATTCAAACCACAATATCCCCGGAGGAAAGTTCACAGGGATATTGATCCCAGAACCAAGCTGAAACGGGTTACCTTGATTTATAAGGCACCTGAAGTGATGAGAAAGATACCTTTAATGCCCATGCCTCAACACTTCAGTGCTGATTTCATTTTCTGGTATTATGATTGGAGAAAGGCAGAAGCGGTGATTGTGTTGAGAGATGGAAAGGATAAATACAAGCATGTGCATGTATTTGATCCTATGTGGTTGATAAATTGCACTTTCGAAGACATCATCATGCTCTTTTATAATCCGATTCATCATGAGCCGAACGATGCAGATCAAGCAAAGAAATACACACAAGTTGTTGGTGTTTGCTTTGCTTATGACATAAATGCTGGTAGTAGTTTGGAAGGAAAACTTGGCAAGATGGTGAAGATGGCGAATGTGTCAAAGCCTGTAAAGAGAAGATTAGAGCCTGAGATGACAACAGAGCAAAAGAAACAGCTTAGAATCAAGTTGCTAAACAAAGCTATGGATGAGGACAGAAAACGATCTAATCAATAGTCGAGGGGGAGTTTGTAGGTGCGTTTTGCGACTAGTGATTAGATAGTTAACATGTGTTAGAAGAGGCTGTTGGGCGAATGTACATTGATGTGGGCGAAGGAAGAAAGAAAGTGGGCGAAGGTAGAAGGTATTGGACGAATCTGGAAGGGACTAATACTGGAAGTACACATTCGACCACCTCAGTAGGCGAATGTGGAAATCACTCACATTCGACCAGTTGAAAGGGGCGAATGTGCAGTGCTTATATATAGTTTTTGTGATTTTGTAAGATAAAAGGGAGTGATTAGGTGTGTGTGTTTTCAGGTGTTGTTCCAGAGAGGTTTGAGATAGTGTGTGTGTGATCTAGATTAACTGTAATTGAATTGTAATCAAGTTTTTGAATGAGTTAATCTATGAAAAGCATTGAAAATGACTTTGATTGTGTTTTGATTTGAGTTTACATCAGTTTGTTCAAAGCTAGGGTTTCCGCACCTGGTTTTGTAACTTGTATGATCATATAATCCTGTTTTCGTGTCAAATAACATCCTCTACAAATAGAACAGTAAAATCACTGTTCTATTTATAGACAAATCTAAACCACTGATGATCTCAGCTGACGTCACCTAAGACAGCGACCTCTAACAGAATAACAACATAAAACATCTGTTAACTATAAACTACTGTTACATTGAAAACACTGCTAAGGTAAACTGCTATTGAGGAAAACTCTGATGGTCTTGTATCATCTGTTGGATCCAAAGTGCTGTTGGTTCCAACAGACCTTTAGTCTTTAGTACTTTGATCAGCAATTGTTCTTCATCAGACCTTTAGTCAGCAGTTGTTTATCCAGCAGTCCTTTGCAGCAGCAGTTGTTTCCAACAGTTGTTCAGTGTAGCAGATGTTAGGATCAGCAGTCTTTTGGGAGAAGTATCTTGTAAATACCATTTATTCAAAGGATCAACTGAGTAGTATATTTTGGCTTTCTAATCATCTGTTCTTCTCCAGGTCAGCAGACCCAACAATCTCCCCCTAGAACAGATGATGCCAAAACTAGGTTTATTCTTGATCTTTATTTCTCATCAGACTTTCTCTTATTTGACCTTTGAGCTGTAACTCAAAGCTTAATGAGAAAAGGTCTTCAACATCTCTTTCTAGCTCAAGATTCAGCAATGTTTGGAGATCTTCTGCACCCAGGCCATGTGCATCATCCATGCTAAGTTCTTGAATCTTTCCATCTGATCTGAGCAGAGTCAATTCATGGGTGTCTTTGTTGACCTTCCATTTTAGAATTTTAGAATCAGAGGATTTGCTGAGATGCACCTTTATTTTAGATGAGTTTGGTGAAGGAGGTCTCCCAATGAGTTCTTTGAGCTTATCAGAGGTGGGATCAGAGAAGTAGTGCACTTGGTTAAAGATACCCTCCTTTACAAAAGTATCAGCAAACCTTTTCTGATCTCCTTCTGACATTTCCTTCTGCTTCTTGAATTGTCTTCTTGCAGCAATAGATAGATCAGAAGTATCAAGTAAGCTGTCTAAAGTAAAAGCCTGTTGAGGTTTCTTCAACACAGGATCATCAACATAGACAGGTTTTCTGGGCAAGTTAGGGTCTTTCTTCCTGTTTTCTTCTAACTTTTTGTAAGTCTCAACCAACCTCAGCTCTGACCATCTTGCAACAGACTTCATCTCCCCATAATCTGCAGCCAGAATCTTTTGTCTCATTCTTCTGAACTTTAAGGCTCTGGCTGAATCTCTGCTTTTGCTGAAGTCTGGGGCAGAGACCTTTGATGGAGGATTCTTAGCCATGTCCTCAATTCTTATGAGTTCTTCTCTGAGAGCATGAGTGGTCCAGCCTGCAAACTGTTTCTTGTTTGCTTTATAGGGCATGGTTGACAGGATTTGTTCAAGAAGTGATTCCCTAATCTCCCTTTCCAAGTCACTGCTGAGAGGCATGGTAGACATTGAGTTGCTCAGGGTCTTAGCAAAATCTTCAACCCATCTCAATTTGCTAAGCTCAGCTGAATGGATGCCCTGAGCACTCCTGTCATCTTTCCCTTTGCATTTCTCTTTAATGATGGCATCTGCCTGTTCAGCCTTGTATTTCAGATAGGTATCCATGTTTAGGGGAACAGGAAAATTTGGAAGAGATGGGAAAGATCTTTCAGATGGCTGATCAGTATTGTAGAAGGATTGTAATTCCCCCTTGAGTATATCAAGTTCAAGAGGATACTTCTCAGCCAATGGTGTAATGGTTGGTGGTGGTCTATGTGATCTGAATTGTGAAGTGTGTGGTGAGAATGATGAAAGTGGAATGGCATTTAAGGGTGTAGATTGTGTGGTTGGAGTATTAGGTGGTGTAGTGTGAATGTTTTCATCCTGTACAACAAAGGTGGATTTTCTCTTCCTGCTGTACAAGATTTTTGGTGATGGTGATGTTGTAGCAATGGTTGTGTTAACATCTGTTGGTACTTTTGTAGAACCAGCAGTTGTTTGGGATTTTGGTTGTGAAGTGGTTGTAGTAGTAGGTTTGGTGGTTGTGGTGATGGGTTCAGATGTTGTAGTGGTTTTGGTGGCAGCAGTGGTTTTGGTGGCAGCAGTGGTTTTGGCAGCAGTGGTTTCAGCAGTAAGTTTAGATGGTGGTTTTCTGGTATGTTTAGCAGAGATTTCCTTCCTTTTAGAAGAACCTACATCTTCAACTTCTTGTTGTTGTTCCCTTTTCAGCTGTACCAACCGTTCTGCTTTAACTTTCAAAGTGTCAGCCCTCTTTAGCTTATCCTCAGCAGCCTTTTCAGCTTTTTCATTAGCAGAGGTATCAACTTCCTTTGCTTTGCTGGTCTTGACAGTTTCAGTAGCAGCAGAGGTTTAAACACCTGATTGTTGTTGTTGTTGTGGTGCTGTGTGAGTAGACTCTGGTTTGTTGGCAGACTTTGATTTTCCCTTTTGTAAGGGTGGACAACCAAAGGGATCTACCTTTGGCAATCTATCTCTGCCACTCTCCCCCTTTTTGGCATCATCAGTAGTAAATGCATCATCATCATCATCTCTGAGAATTGTGGTAGGAGCAGAGCCAGTAGTCTTCAGCAGGTGATCCTTGATAACTTTGATGTCTGCTTTGGTGTCATTGAACCTGGCATCCACCATGTTTCTGATCATTTGCATGTAAGTTTCTTGAGTCTGATCTGCTAGTTTTCTGTGAGCTATGATGATGGGGGAAACAGATTTCCATAGCTCACTAGCAATATCAGCTGTGGATGGTTGACTCTTGGTAAGAGTAGCCAAGGATCCCAGAATTGTCTTGATATCTGATTTGATATCAGCAACAGAGGTTTCAACGGACTGTACTCTGTCCATCAATTCTTGGTATTTTAACCCATCACCTAAGTTAGTAGGATCATCTGGATTCCTACCAGTGGTAGTTTTAACTGGTTCAGTCCTAGGAGATGAGTCCAAAGGATGAGAACCAGATGCCCCTTGGTCTTGGTTCTGGGGACTTCCAACTGATTTTGGGGACACAATGGTGGCCTCATCAGTTGTTGCCTTCAAGGAAGTCTTAGTTATGTAACCACTGTCCTGTTGTGAGACAATGGTCTCTACATCAGTAGTGGCTACTTCTCTTGAAAAATCACCTAGAGTTGTATTGAACTCTGGGAGTGTAACCTCCTCTACTGTTTGTTGGTTGGCTGATTGATTTTCCTCGCTCTCTTCATTAATGGGTGAAGGAGAGGAACTGGGATTATCCAGAGTTTTATCAATAGCCTTAAACAAAGGTTGCATAGTTTGAGGGACATGTGTTGGTGAAGGTGGAGGAGTGAAAAGAGAATTAGACCTAGGAGAGGGGCTTGTGAGCATATGGTCTAGTGACTCAAATGTATCATGATGTGGTTCCCTTTGGCTTACAACATGATCCTTTTGTGAGGATGCATGAGGAGTTTGTTTTGGTTGAGATGTATCCAACTGTTATGAGGAAGTAACAACATTGGTTTCTAGTTGCTTTTGTGTTGCAACAGGGTTTTCTTCTGGTATCTCATCTTCTAGAAGCCCCTTTTTAGGTGTAGAGGTGGTTTTTGTGGATGGACGTTTTCTTTTGGAGGTGGCTGGTGTGGGTTTCACGGCACTAGATGTAGTGCCATGATCACCAGGAGCAGTGGGCTCAACAACAGAGGTTTGAACAACAGTTGTTGTCTTTCACCTCTTTGTTCGTGTTTTTGAAACTTTGGACACTTTTGACACCTTTTCTTGGGAAGTAGAACCCAGCATTCTAGTGAAAGTTTCATCAGTTAGACTCTTCATTTGAAAAGAGTCACCCTTTTTGAAATCTTTGTCTTGTAAAACCTTTTGAAGGATTACACTTAAAATTCGTGGGTAAATCAGAAAAGCATTATTTGACCCGGACTTTATGGCTTTCACATTTGAAACTAAGTCCATAAACAGTCCCTGGGATAAATTGAAGTCAGAGTCTGACAACATAGCATAGCCCAAGTACTGTATCCTTAATGGAATTTCATTAAAGGATGTGGTCTTAGCTGAGATACAGAGAAGGAGAGTATGAAAGAAAAATTTCATGACTGGTGGGAAAAACTTTTTGAAAAGAGTTGACCTAGTCATCTGTGCATCATACCCTCTTTCCTGAAACTCTGTGTGAAGCTCTGTTTTAGGAAAAGAGTCCTTACCTGACAGATCATTTAGGGAGAAGGTTGTGGATATCAATTCAGGTGTGATGGAGATACTTGTTTCTCCAATTTTTGAGATAATGGATGTAGGCTTTTTGTCTTGAAGAAGAACTTCAGCTTTCAACCAAAATTCTTTGAGGGTTTCAAGATGAATGGGAGCATCAGCGGTGAGAATTGTTAGGTATTTGGAATTTAAAATGATGTCGATGGTGGAATGAAATGGAACGTTATCATCTGTTTTAACCAGATATGGAAGATAATTATGTGTGGCTTTGGTTTGAAGATCCATTGTAATGGATTTCGAGTGTGAGAGTGAGTGGAATTTGAGTAAGGGTTTGAGGAAGAAGAAGGCGGTTTGAGTATTTTGAATACACTGAGACAGTGAAACAACTGTTGTGGTAAAGCAGGGTTTTTATAGCCTCTGGTGAAACCGCTAATGTGGCCAAAACTCTGCTTTTGAGAGCAGACGTGGCAAACATCTGATGGCCAAACATCTGGTGGTTTACAGCTGTTGCAAAAAGTCTGTTGCAAACAACTGTTGTTTTACCAAAGTACTGATGCTAACAGCAGCCCTTAAGGTTTTTTTTATCTAGATATATGTATGTGTATATATATATATATATATATATATTAATGGTTATGTAATCTGATCAGAGGTTTGAAACAGATTTTTCAACCAACAATGGATAAGATGAAACAGTGGTTGTTTTATCTGATCAGATGTTTGAAACAGATTTTTCAACCAAAGGGCTATTTTAAGGATGAATTTTTTATTTTCTGAAACATTTTAATGTTTTATTTAAAACATTTTTGTTGTTTAGTCCATGTTTCGCATACCAATTCTGGAAATCAAATTTGTGAAGGTAGATGTGTCTAAAGCTTTTGTCAACACATCTGCCAACTGATCCTCTGTTGGAACATGGTGCAGAGAAATCAAACCTTTTTCATAGCTATCTCTGACAAAGTGATGTCTGATGTCTATGTGCTTTGTGGTTGAATGAGAGACTGGATTTTTGATGATATTTTCAGCAGCTTGACTGTCCAACATAAGTGGAGTCTTTAGTGCAGTTATCCCAAAATCCAGCAGTTGATTTTGAAGCCACATGAGTTGGGTTGTACAGCTTGCAGCAGCAATGTATTCAGCCTCAGTTGTTGAAGTTGATACAGCTACTTGCTTTTTGCTTTTCCAAGAAACTAAGGCATTCCCTAGAAACTGGCACCCTCCTGATGTAGACTTCCTTGTGGTGTGGCAGCCAGCAAAGTCACTATCTGAATAACCTGAAAGCTCAATGTTTCCATTAGCAGGATACCAGATACCAAGTGTAGGAGCCCCTTTTAGGTATCTGAATATCCTTTTCACAGCAATAAGGTTTGACTTTCTGGGTGAAGCCTGGGATCTTGCACAAACAAAGGTGGCAAACATAATGTCTGGCCTAGATGCAGTTAAGTACAATAAAGACCCAATCATGCATCTGTAGTGTGTCTGATCAACCAGTTCATCCTTGTCATCAATAGTGAGTGGCTTGACTGTACTCATGGGTGTACTACATGGCTTACAGTATTCATCTCAAATCTAGTTAACAAGTTTTTCACATATTTGTTTTGATGAATGAATGTGCCATTTTGCAGCTGTTTCACTTGGAGTCCAAGGAAGCACTGAAGTTCACCCATAGCACTCATTTCAAACTCTGCTGTCATGAGTTCCCTAAACTCTTCACACATTTTGTTACATGTGGATCCAAAAATGATGTCATCCACATATATTTGAACAATCATTAGATCTTTCCCTCTCCATTTTAAAACTAAGGTTTTAACAATTTTACCTCTTGTGAAACCAATGGATAATAGAAAGGTGGAAAGAGTTTCATACCAGGCTCTAGGTGCTTGCTTGAGTCCATACAGGGCTTTATTAAGCCCGTAGACATAATCAGGATGGAATGTGTCTTCAAAACTAGGTGGTTAACATACATAGACCTCCTCCTGAATTTTGCCATAGAGGAATGCACATTTGATGTCCATCTTATACACCTTGATTTTGTGGTTGACAGCAAAGGCTAAGAAAAGTCTGATAGCTTCTAACCTAGCTACAGGAGCAAAGGTTTCATCATAGTCTATCCCCTCTTCTTGTCTGAAGCCTTGAACCACTAGTCTGGCTTTATTCTTGACAATTATACCCCTTTCATCAGTTTTGTTTTTGAAGACCCACTTTGTGCCAATTGGACAAACATCCTTAGGCAATGGTACAAGTTCCCATACTTGTTGTCTTTTAAACTGAAGGAGCTCTTCTTGCATAGCTTCTACCCAACTGTTGTCTTTTAGTGCCTCTTGGTACTTGACAGGTTGTGTGAGAGATAAAAAGCCTGCAAAAAGACAGATATTTGAGGATTGGCTTCTTATGAGCACACCCTCTCTGATGTTGCCAATGATTTGGTCTGGTGGATGAGCTCTTAGGTAGATTAAATCTCCCTGATATGGTATGATGGCATTTTGAGGTGAAGGACAGAGGTTTGGTGACTCTGTTGACATAACATCTGTTTGCACTTCTGTAGTGTCAACAGATGTTTGAAATGGTGGTGGAGGAATGGGTCCAAGTGGTGTAAAACTGGACTGACTTTTGTCAACAGATGTTTGACTTTTGTCAACAGATGATTGAGCAGTGGATGTAAAAGGTGAATCAGTGGTTTGAGGGTAAGACTGGCCAACAGTGGCTGACTCAGCTGTGCAGAGTTTTGACAATTGTTTTGAACAACTGCTTCCTCTGACGCAGAATAGACTTGATAGTGATTTGGAATCACAACATCTGTTCTGTAGTCTTGTTGTGGAGATTGTGAAATACCTGCACTGTTAGTTTTGACAGTAGTATCTTCAAATTTGAATTTATCTAAATCAAACAACTCAGCAGGATTTGCTGGGATTTTTAAGGAAGAAAGTTCATTGAACTTAACATTCAGAGTTTCTTCTATTGTCTTGGTCCTTGTGTTAAACACTTTATAGGCCTTAGCAGTAGAAGAATATCCCAGAAAATATCCACAATCTACTTTGGCTGCAAATTTTGAAATGGAATCTTTAAGATTTAAAATGAAACATGGGCAGCCAAAGATTTTGAAAAATGAGATTAATGGTTTGATTTTGAACAAAATTTCATAAGCAGTCTTTTGATGTCTTGGGTTGTTCAAAACTCTGTTTTGAACATAGCAAGCAGTGTTTACAGCTTCTGCCCAGAAAGACAGTAGCAAACCAGAATCTGCTAGCATGGTTCTTGCAGCTTCAATAAGAGTTCTATTTTTCCTCTCAACCACCCCATTTTGCTCTGGTGTTCTTGTGATGCTGTACTGCCTTACAATCCCTTTTGACACACAGAAATCATCCAGCTCCTTATTTTTAAATTCTGTTCCATTATCACTTCTAAAGACTTTTACTGGCAAGTCATATTGTTTTTCAACTTTGGTGACAAAGTCCTTCAAGATATCTGCAGTCTCATCCTTAGAGTGTAAAAAGTAAGTCCATGTAAACCTAGAAAAATCATCAACTATGACAAGACAAAATCTCTTTCTTCTTAGACTCATGATTTTAACTGGGCCAAACAAGTCCATGTGCAATAATTGTAAACATTGACTGGTTTTGGACTCATCAATGGATTTGTAAGAGCTTTTGTGTTGTTTTCCTTTTAAGCAGGAAACATAATGCTCATCACATTTGAATTCTTTTGGTGGCAAACCTCTGACAAGGTTTTGTTTAGAGAGAGAGTTGATAGTTTGAAGGTTGGTGTGACCCAATCTCCTATGCCACAATTCTGTCTTTTTGGTAGAGGCAGCGGAGAACAGGCAGACATTTGCCATAGGATTATCCTTCAACATATCAACTACATACACATTGCCACTTCTGTGAGCAACAAGTTGTGCTTTACTCTCAGCAATAATGGTGTTAATCTTTTCAACCACTTCTGGTCCAAGAATCTTACATGTCTTCTTAGTGAAGAATGACCCATAACCTTTGTCACTCATTTGTGATACACTAAGTAGATTAAAATTTAGATTGTCAATTAGATTAACATTTTCAAACTTAAGTCTCCCTGCTTGAACAGTTCCAGAACCCAACACTTTACATTTTGAATCATTACCAAAAGATATATCACCCCCTCCATGAGCAAGAAAGTCCATAAGAAGGGCTCTACATCCTGTCATGTGCCTGGAGCCTCCACTATCTACATACCATAAACTATCTAAGCAAGCAGAAGCTCCTTGCACATCAGTAAAGATTTAGTTTTGGTGAGTGTCCAAAGCCAAATTGGCTTTGGATGGGTTCTCAGATGTTTCAGCCTCGGGTTTAGGAGAATGATCAGTGGTTTGAACTAGCTTTTGAACTAAGTTCAACAGCTGTTGTTGACCATTTGCCAGTGCTTGTATGTCAACACTTGGTCCAGCAGATGTTTGATCATTTCCTGTCATATGTTGATAACCATGAGGATGTCTGTTCACTTTAGATTTTGAAGACCTTTTGGGCTCTTCATAAACATGTGGTAGACGATGACAAGTTGGTTGTCCATATCCTCTTGGGAATCTGATAACTGGTGGAACATCTGTTACCTGAACATCTCTGGGAGCAGAGTTTTTGCTCAGACTTTTGGTAACAGCTGTTTGGATTGGTTCAAAAGTCTGTTTGGGTTTTCCTTTTGAAGTACTAACCACTTGACTCTCAAGAGTTTTAGCCTTGTACTCTTTTATTTTTTTCATCAAAATTTTTGAGATACAGACACTCTTTTGTTTTGTGATTCTTTTTCTTACAAATTAAACATTCATTGATTTTAGAATCACTTAAACTTGTTCCTTTGTTGATATCATATGCTTTTAGAAGAAAACAATTTTTAGTAACTTGATTCTTCTTTTCACAAAAATCACAAAACAAGTTATCTTTGGATTTCCCTTTTCCTTTCTTCTTTTCAACAGATGTTTGATCATCTATTGGAAGATCTTTCAAGGGAATGATTTTGGCCTGTGGTGCCTTTTTACCATCAGGGGTTTTAAAGGTCATTGGTTGAAAATTTTCAAGGACATCACACTCATCTGTCCAAGTTGGTTTGAATTGATATCTTTCAATCTCATCAAATGAGGGTGTACCTTCCAATTTTTCAAGAATGATTTTCTTGCCATTGGGTTCAGTAACCTTGCTTTCTTGACCTTTTGAATTGGTTGGGATGATTTCAACAAACTGTGGTTCCTTTTTGTCAGTGGTTTGTGAACTTTGAGCAGTGGTTTCTTTAAAACCAAAGCCAAATTTCACATGACTTTTAGACTGTTGGTTAACAATCATCTCAAAACCTTTAGATGATTCCACCCATTTTTGACATTCAACCTGGGTGGTTTCAAGCTCCTGTTTACAACTGTGATATTTGGTTATCATAGTTTGAAGCTGATCTTTGGTTATGCTTGCTTCATGTTTTAAACTGCTGATTTCAGATTCTTTTTCAGTTATTTTTTATTTTAACTCTTTAGTGAGTTTTTCAAACTAAATTTCATCTTCCAAAATTTTCTTTCTAAAGTTTTCATTCACCTTTTTTATCTTTGCAAATACTATGATACATTTATCTGAGCACAGGTCACTTAAGATTTGAGGTGATACCTTAGCAGCAGCCATCAAGGCACAATTACACTGGCAATCACAATCATCAGCACCCCATGGGTCTGAGAGATTCACAACCTCTACTTCGGATTGTTCAGCTGAAACAACTTCATCAACAACATTATTAGTCACATTTATAGACATAGACACCACTCCCTCAGAATCAGTCTCTTCAACAATTGTTTCTAATGCCACAAAGCAGAAATTATTTTCAGAATTGGCAACTAAAGCAATGTTTTCATCTGTTAGCTCATCTGGTAGACTACTCCAATCAATAAAGCCTTGAGTGAAAAAGCTCTGTTGACTTTGCTGACTGGTCTCTACAGGAGCAGAGGATGAAGCAGCAGTCATTGGCACTTGTACCTGAGCAACAGGTGTTTGGACATAATGATACTAAGGAACAGTGGTTGGAGTCTGTGCAAAGTGAGCAGTGTTTTGCACATTTGGTCCAGGGGTGTTTTGGGAAAACTGATAAGTGTTAGTCTGAGGCCTTTGGTTTGGATAGGTGATCATAGGTGTACCATTTTGACTCCTACATTCCCTAGCAAAGTGACCCATTCTATGACATTTATAACACTTGATCTTTGATTTATCCAACCCCACTTTTGACCCACCATATAAACTTGGATACCTTCTCCAGTTTTCTTATAGAAATTATTAGTTCTAATACCGAGGAAGGCTAATTGATGCAAGATGTCCATTTCTTCTAAGTCCACAGGGTCAATGTATTGAAGGTCATTATACACAAAGGATGTGTTATCAGATGCTTGGATATCACCACTTGCTGCAAAAGCATAACTGGGTGATGAGTAAGAATCAGTGTTAAAACCAGTGGTTATATCAATGTAATGATCATAACCCTGATCCTTACTACTTCCACGTACCTCATCTTGACCCAAAAGTGCTGTATTACCAAACACATAAACATCAGACACTTTTCCAGAATCCTGGAGCTTCTTTTTCTGGTTAGGCTCTCTCTCTCATAGGTCAAGAGCTTACCATGAAGCTGGGTCAGAGTCAAGTCCTTAAAACCAATTGAGTTTCTCATAACAATTGCAATAGTGTCCCATTTGTCCTGAAGTGATCAAAGAAACCTATGATTCAAAGTTGAATTTGGGTAAGTTAGACCCACCAGTTTTAGTTCACTTATTAAACAATTGAACCTCTCAAATTGTTGTGTTAATGACTCTCCCTTCACATGACTGAATGTTTCATATTGTTGATTAAGTATTTCACGGTTGTTTTCAATTACATCCTCAGTCCCACCAAATTGCTCTTTCAAAGCATCCCACAACTCCTTTGCACTGTTACAATGTAACAGCCCAGTTAGTGAAATGGATGAAAATAGCAAGAAAATCCAAACCTCAAGGATTCCATTGCAAAAAAAAAAACAAAAAAAAAAAAAACTTTTTGAACTGAAGCAGCAAGTTGGACTAAACCTCATAGACGAAATTGCCATTTAACTCTAGTGTTTTTTATAGTTCATGTATAAACTATGCCTCCGTAATTCCTCATTGAAATGCTTATGCATAAATGCTAAAACGACACATTTGGACTTGGTTGAATAACCACATAAATCTAGAGCTACAAAATCAACACAGTTATTTTGATTTTTAAAGTATGTATAGTATCCCATGAGAATTAACTTTTATTTTTGGACAAATAAATGTAAATTTCATTTGATTATGATTCAACATATAAGTTTTTGGAGTTAGAAGGACTTTTTTTATGAAAGCTTGAATATTTTCAAAAATTTTACTAGTGATATATATGTTTAGAGAAAAAATTTGTTTCGCAAATCGTAAAGAAACAAAGCTACATGACAAAATGTACTACAAAACAAATGTATAAAGCATGTCGTGCACGTCATCCCCAGCAAATGTACTATGTACATCCTGCTCCATGTTTTTAACGTACATAGTGTGTGGGTTTAGATGCTTACTTGGGTCTTTTATTGCTATTTAGATTAGATGTACCCATGTTGGAAAATCACATTAGAAAAAATCATATTTACTTAATATAGATAATCATAATAATTACATATGAATTATCTTAATTATATTGTTGCTGCATGATCCGTCTCAATCGTTCACTGATTCGATGCAAATCAAAACCAGACGCACCTGATTACGGATGCAATTGGAGCATGTTGTAAATAGTGTGTTTTATAGTTCAAACTATGCCTCCGTATTTCCTCATTGAAATGCATAAATGCTAAAATGACACATTTTGACTTGGTTGAATAACTGCGTAAGCTAGAGCTACACAAACAACGCATTCATTTTGAGCTTTTTTATTAAGTAGCTACGACATCTAATGAGATTTAACTTTTAATTTTAGAAAAAAATATATATAAATTTCAGTCCGTTAAAAGTATCAGCTACGAAAATATGCCACATTTCATCATTTTTTTTCCTACAACGGTCCTGATTAGTCAATTGGCTAACGTCATTAGAGTTGTGCTTATATGGCATTCACACGTGGCGACATTGGATTGGTTGTTGTAATAGGAGCCGTTGGCTAGATACCTAAAAAATAATAGTTAAAAATTTTGTTTGCTCATTTCTATATAAATCAAACCCCATTCATAACATTTTTCATAAATATCTTCTACCCACTCCAAACTTTATAAAAATTCTTCTATTTTGTTTTATAAAAATGAATCAATGCAATCGTAGTTTTGACCCAAACAACTCATTCAACCGACCCGAAACCCCGAATCGTAGTCCCCCTGAAAGCCGTAATCTATGAATTTCGGGTAACTCACTCGACCTAGTGGCGTACGCACATATTTTAAGCGGCATGTTTTATCCACCGTCTTAATTTCCACTACCAAACTTCCTCGTTCCTATATCCCGTCTCAATTTCCACTACCAAACGTCCCTTATCAACGAGCCCCAACGGACCCTAGATCAGACTTCGTGCCGGAAACCCAACCGCAAAGTTTGGTGAACCGTCGGGTAAAAGGTAAAAAGAAAAGCCACAAAAAGAAAACCGAGGAAGAGAAGAAAGGCGTTGACCAACTTACGATTAAATAAAGCTCATTTAGTTATCAAGCCTGAGCTCGAGCCTCGAATGTAAAGCTCGGTTGGGCTCGTTGAGCCTTATCGAGCTTTGCTTATTTATGTCAATTAATACTATATAACCCAATTGTATTAGAACCCATGCATTAACTAAATTAATTTGGGCATTGGGCTTCTTATTTGTCCAAAACGAGCTCATTAATGATCCAAAACCAGTCCTTAATATTCTAAAACGGGTTCCTTAATGATCCAAAATGAGCTCGAGGCGAGCTTGGGCTCATTTAAACTCTTGCCATATACACTTTGATCGAGCTTTCAAGCAAAGCTCGAGTTTTGAAATATACTATCGAGCCGAGCTCGAGCCCTAAATACAAGGCTCGATTCGAGCTCGAGCTTAAGCTTCTGAAAAATGTCATGAGCCGAGCTCGATAATGCAAGGCTCGGGCTCGGCTCGGCTCGTTTGCACCCCTAGTTATAACAAATCTTGGATATTTGTATTTGGGAACCTGAATCTCGGTGAAGAACCAACGAGTATAACGGTGATTAAAGATAATCACCGTGTGGTTAATACACGTGTTCGCTCAGGTACAATCCTTTGCTCATACCAGTGGACTAACCGAAACCCAAGACAGTAACGAGAGTAGTGTGTGTGGTGAAAGTTAGAACATGAGAATATAAGTGGTTTAGTCGTTCATGACCTACATCCACTGTAAAGAGCCGAATGTTATTACTTAGATTACAAAGTTGTTACAAATATTATTGGTATTCTAGCCCTCGTATTCAAGTGATGATTTTCGGATCCTTTGCAAAAGAGATGAAGTCTTCTATTTAGGAGAGATCGTGGGCCCTAGGAGACGGCCCACAAGAAGCTATAGTTGATCCGGGCTTTGATTGGGCCTAGAGGCAATGTTGCAAAAGTTGCTAGGCGCTCCCTAGTCGGAGTCGGGATTACTCGGGGAGTTCTCGGCCTAGTCGGAGAGTATCCGAGGAGTACTCGGCCTAGGCCTAGAGTACTCGGGCCTTGGCAACCTACCTTGTAGTGATTACTCGGGTAGTACTCAGCCTCCGAGACCTTGTTTTACAACATTGCCTAGAGGTCTTCGGCCCATGAAATTGGCGGGAAACAGATGGTCAAAAATGCTGACGTCAGAGAAAGTTGGAGCTGGTCTGCAAAAGGTACACGTGGCGCCTCCTGATTGGGCGCAGACGGCGCTTCACTCTGACACAGCATGGTTGACTTACCTACTGGCGTCTGACGTGACGTTTGGTAGCAGGTAAGCATGTTTGCACAATACTCTGACCAGTACTGTAGACGGCAGCATGGTGGAAGCATGGAAGCAGTCACGTCACTGTTCCTGTTAGTGGTTGTTGGACCACCCCTGACACGTGTCGCCATCTGATTGGTGTAGAGCCCGCCCAGATCTGAGTGAATCTTCTTCATTCTTGATCATCCGTACCTCGTACTAAAAGCTGAGGTTTGGCGAATATTCCGCGTGTAGTATTACGCGCGAAGGTTCTCCTGAAGAGACATTATCTTTAATCACCGTTATACTCGTTTCTTCATTCGGTACTAGTTTTTTTCTATATATTGTTTTTTAGTGTTATATATATTTTTCTGATAAGTCGTTTATCATAAATAGGTAATAATCAACACAAAAAAGAATTTTGGAAAAAAATAAATGATCTTTATCACCAAACAACGATACGAGACTTTAACCGAAAGAATAATAACCTCTGATCAAAGTGGCTTGAAATAAGTACCGACAGCACAACTTCAATGGTTACTAGCACAAGAATAACCCAGAAAGTGCTGAAATCTGAAGGTGACTATGTGACAAGAGTATTTACTACTTTTCATGAAAAAAGCAGTCTCGCTTTCAAATTTATGCATTGTTAGGAAGTGGCGAGGTACGCGACAAAATGGGCGAACATACCGATTGCAAGCGATTTGTCTAAACGGTTGAAAACAACGTCCTCTTTTCGTCTGAGTGCTCATAACGAGGTTGACCTAAACTTAAGTGACGATGATGTCGAGGTTGAAACAAGTTGCCCACCTGGTAGAGATAAATCCAAAAGAAGGCGATCAAAATGATCCACTTCGGGTACAGACTATACCGAACATTTATTCGAGCTAAATGAACATATTGGTATGCTCAATAATATTCAACAACAAAATCTCGAGGAAAATAGAAGACTTCAGATGATTTCTGAAGAACAACTGAACATTAAAAAGGCCAAAAAATCGGCAAAAAAACACTAGAAGTCATGAAATTCTTCTCTATGAATATCGATCACCTTGTCGGTCCCGAAAGACGTAGGTATGATGGTATGAAAAACAAATTATGCAAAAATATAATCTTAGTTAGAATGTTTTTTAATTAAGCTATTATGTTTTTATTATTTTTTGGGAAGAGATATTGTATAAAGCGTCTAAAAATAAGAAGCGTAAGAAGCAAGCTGGACCATTATATCATAACCAGATTAGATCATCTAACCAGACATCTAACTAACGCGTTTAAATGAAACCAGGGGTAGATTAGTCAAAAAAATTATAAACTTGTTTAAATTTGAACCGCCAATTTGTCTCATTAACACGACGGTTACTGAATTTGAGAAACAAAAGCATCATCTCATTCAATTAGGGTTTATTACATCCAAAATCAAAAACACATACAAACACACACACGATCAAAAAACAGAGACGATCAGCAAATAACAAAAACAGAGACGATCAAAAACTAAAGATCAACATGTCTTTGAAACGAAATGCAGGTGCGTTTTTTCTGATTACATTTTGAAAATAACATCAACTTATAATCTATCACTACTTCTAAAACAAAAAAAAATGCAAAACCTGAACACAGATAAAAAAGGGGAAAGGAAGCAAAAGCATGCATGACAAAACTACAAGTATGAACAAATCCCCTAAAACGCACTTTATTTTAGATGAAAAGCATTTATGTTATTCAAATGTGTATATTACTTGTTTAATTATAGTCATTAAGTTGTACAGATTATTTTAGGTTAAATATCAAAAGTATAACATGTTTAGTTTATTTTAACCTGAAAAACATGAGTGCGTCTCAAGTAATTCATAAGTGCGTCTGGAAAAAATGTTTTGTTTAATTTAGGTTACATAATACATGAGTGTCTCTCATGTATTAAATAAGTGCGTCTGATTGTTTTTTGTGATAAGTTAAAGAGTGCGTCTGCAATGTTTGTCTGAGTGCATCTGAACTTTTTTGTTTATACATGACCAATTATAGCAGGGGATGATTCTGATTTTGAAGAACAACCAATAAAAAATTTAATTAAGATTAAAAAAAAGGGTTGAAAAGGTGAACAAGGAAGCAGCTAAACGATTGGATGATGATGTTAAAAAGATGAGACAAAGGTTACAAAAAAAAACAAGCTGTTGAACAACCTTCAGAATCATCAGACGACGATTTCCAAGGGCCTGTTAAAAAGGTAAAAGTGGATGAACCTAAGAAGGAGAAGAAACTAAAGGAAAGGGAGTTTGTGGAATACAGGGATAAAAAGTTAAAAATAAGATGCTCTCCTGCCGAGTTTATTGAAAGCATACAAGAGTACACTGATGAACAGAAAGATGAAGTAAGGAAGATGGGGTTTGGGTCCCTGTTGGACATTAAGATTGAACATATCTCAACAGCCTTGAGTTACTGGCTGTTAGTAAATTATGATGAGGATAAAAACCAAATGAATGCAGGAAATTGGAAAATCAAGATCACACCTTCATTGGTGCATGGATCTTTTGGGATACCAATGGGAAAGAAACCGGTGCTCGAAAAAACAAGGGCAAGAAAAGTTGCTGACTCTACAATAGATGAGTTCAAGAGTCAATTTGATAAAAGAAAAGTCAGTGTTAAGATGGTAACAAACGTTGTTAAGGTACAACCAAAGGGTCGACGACTGTTTAAGTTGAATTTTCTTGTGCTATGAAACACAGTTTTCGGGGAGATCACAAAATCAACTACAATCAATCAAAGCTTTTTGCATGCGGTGGATGATGAGGCAGAAATTCCGAATATGGATTGGTGCTCTTACCTGATTGAATGTCTAGTGAGAACAAAACAGCGATGGATAGAAGACCAGTATAATGGTCCAATTGTAATGCTGAATGTAAGACTTCAAACACATTTGATTTTTTTTTTATTTGGACGAACTAAATTTTAATTTAAAACGCATTTGTAATTCTAACCAAAATATATCATGTTTTGAACAAATGCAGGTTATCTACACATATGAATACAACAAGAGGCATCCATCTGAAATAAGAATTAGCATACCAGCAGTTTCTTACATAACCAGTAGTTCACTTGGAGCGTTGGAGGAACATCTTTATAACAACGGGCCGTTGACCGACGTTGAAGAAGATGATGGAGACGATGAAGTTGATGCTGATAAGAATGATGGGGGAGATAATGATGAGGTTGATGCAGATGATGATGCAGATGATGCGGAGGCTGAAGTAAATGATCATTTGCAAAATGATCAAAATCTAGATGATGTTGTGAATATGCTGGTCACAATGCAAGATAGGGAGGTTGATGATGATTACAGTCTGCTGATGGGGAGAACTCCACAAAAAAGGGTGACAATTGATGATGATGTTGATGAAGAAGCAGATTAGAGACAGTATGAGATGAGTACCCAGACACAACAAATGTTTGAATATTTAGAAACTAAACCACAACTGAGTCTTGTTGAGAAAGGAAAAGAAGCAGAGTATGAGGCTTCACTGAAGGTAAAAAAGGTACAGCTCTGAGTTTGGACGCACTCACATACTAGTTTAGACGCACTATATATTGCATGTTCTGTTTACTGTTAAAATCTGTAAATATAATTTGGACGCACTCATGTTCTTTTTTAAACGCTATTCATAAAAATCTACTGATATATATAAATCTACTGATTTAATTTACACTTTGGACGCACTCATTATAAATCTACTGATCTGAATAAATCTACTGATTTGTTTGGACGCACTCATATTTTTTTGGACGCATTAATGTTTTTTCATAGGTTTGGATAAAAACAATGGAGAGGAACATAAAGAAATATGAAGCAATACAGAATGAGAGGGGAGAAATGGTTAAAGAGGCACGAACCAAATACTTGTGGGTTCCAGAGTTGATGAAGTTGTGCGACAAGTGGGACGACTTGAACAATAAAGGTAAGGGTGATGAAAATGTTGAAGCTGAGATAGGGAAGGATGCTAAAGTTGTCAAAGAGAATGTTGAAACTAAAAACCAAAATGTTGAACAGACTCTGAATGAGGAGGGGAATGAGGTGGAAATGGGTGGTCGGGCTATTGAGGCAGGTTTGGAAACTGCAAATGAAGAATATGATGTAAGTGACACAGTAATTAACATGCTGCAAACAGTTGAACCAGGTGTATATAGGATAAGAGATGTGAATGAGACAGCAAACAAAGAACCTGAGAGAGAAGTGGAGAAAGAAAGACCAGAAACACTGGACGATGCTGGTGTGTGTTTAGAATCACAAGAAATAAGTGACGCAGCATTCATTGAGCTACAAACAATAGAACCGGGTGTGTATGCAGTTCATGATGACCAGGCAACACCAAAAGAGAAGAATGCTGAAGAAGACAAAACACCAAAAAGGAAGCAGTAGAAGAAAAGGGGAAAGACAAAAGGAAAGCGGTTGCTGGTTATGAAAAGCCCGTTAGGGACAAAAACCCTTCTTGGGCATTAAGATCACCATACACCGGGAAGCAAGTCTGTCCAATTGAAAAATTAACAGAAAATGAAATCAAGATATCAGAATACATGTTTATACCAATTCGAGAGAAAAATGTAAGTGTCTTTCTTCATTTTTGTTTCTCAGAAATTATAGACTGTTTACTAATTTTTTTCATATGGAATGTTTTAGAAAATCTGTTATTGGGATGAATCTGGGAATGAGATCATGAAAGTGATTTTCGAAAGTTTACATCCTGGAATATGGCTTTGTACAAATGCAATAGATGTATGGACAGATATTTTGAACTATGAGGAAATGGAGAGAAAGAAGGATGGGTATATGGACAGATATTTTGAACTATGAGGAAATGGAGAGAAAGAAGGATGGGTATATGAGGAGACTGTTTCTTTGTACCAACATGATAGTAAGATAAAACATTTATTTTAGACGCACTTACTACCACAAAATAGACGCACTCTATTAAACTGCAAAAAAAAAAAAAAAACAGACGCACTCATATCTGGTTTGGACGCACTCATTAATCTTACTGTATTTTTTTCAGCCTCAAAATTACTATGAGGTAAACGATGTTACTTGGACACAAAGGGAAAATGTATACATTAGCAACCTTCTAGATATCTTCAGAAAGACAAAAGCAAAGTCTTTATATGACTTCGACGTGATTCTTTAGCCCGTGTGGATGGACAAGCATTTCTATGTATTGGCTTTTGATGTGAAGAATGGGACAACAGACTTGCTTGACAACTCTAAAGAGTGAGAGGACCAAGCAGAACGATATAAAGGCGTGCCAGAAATATTGGTATGTAATTATTATATAGCTGCACACTATTATGATAATAACCTAATGGTTTTGAATAAAAATGTTTGTAGAGACATACTTTGTACCGGGTGTGGTTGAAGACATGTCCTACAACACCGGGAATCAACAAACTTAAAATAGGTCCTATTATAAGAAGAGAGATGGCATGGAGGACTGCAAAAACCCATGTAGACTGTGGCATCTTCAACATGAGACACCTCGAAACCTTCAAAGGGTATCAGTCGTGGAACTATGGTTTTGCTGCTGAATCGGAATATCAAAAGAACCAGTTGATTGCATTGCGGTTCAAGTACGTGGAAAAGATTATACTCTCCCCATACAACCTACTCAGGGATAGAATAACTGAAGAGACTCAAAAGTTTGCAAAAAGGCCAATCAAAGCAAAAACAAAAATGTTGAAGAATAGAGGGTGGCTGCTTTATAAAAAATTTTAATGTTTTTTTATGTCATTTTATTTTAATACTTTTAAAATGCTAACTTACTGATGTAGTTTCTATCAGATTAGTTTGGATGCACTCATCTTCAAATGAGTATCCATTTGGACGCACTTATGCTTTAGTCTGGCTTACTATCAGTAAATGTTTACACGCACTCATGTTTTTAGTCTGTATACTTGGGATGAACTAACAGTTTAAACTATATTGTTGTTACTTTTTTGGACGCACTCAATTGTAATTTGGACGCACTAACTGATTTTGAATTATAACAATGTTATTTCAAAACAAACTTTTATTTAAAAAAAACACAGCAAAAACAAACAGGTGGTAACAAAAACAACAAATAGATAGTGGAGTTTACATAGACTTTAAAAATTGAATTTTAAATTCAATAGAACACTTTAAAAGAGCTATGCATTTTGTAAATTGTTCGACAAGATTAACATCGCCCTTGTTTGCATAAATCATGAACATAACCGCCAATTCACGGAGACTTGAGTCAGGCATACGCAAAAGAAGCTTGGAAATTTCATCTCTCTTACTCATGCCATCATTTATCCTGCTTAGATTATCAGCCCAACGACCCTCGAGAGCATAATCTTTTGCAATTTGCTCTTGCATCCTTTTGATCATTTCAGATATTGCAGATGAAGATGATGAAGCCATTACTGAAAAACAAATAAAAAAACTATGTATGAATTTTGATGTGAGAATCAATTCTCAATACAACACCTATAAAAAGAACACAATAATAACAAGGTGACAAATAAAATCATTCACAAGAATTGCTGTTGTTGTTTTGTTCCAATAATTGATCTGTACAAATCACGTGTATAAAATAATTCAAATTGATTTAACAAACGCACTCATTGTATATATTAGACGCACTTATTAATGAACAAGTAAACAAACTATACCATTTAAACAAACGCACTCATGTAAATATTAGACGCACTCACTAAGAAAAACAAAAAAACAACTAGATCATTTAATCAAACGCACTCATGTAGATACTTCAGACGCACTCTTTGAAATCATCTTCAACATCTGAAAAACCCACCAAACCATGATTTTTTATATCAAACTATGAAAACTTATAATCAACGATCAAAAACAATAAAACCATATAATAAACAAACATATTATTTCGATTAAAAAACTAAATCAATTTTAAACATCTGGTTCGATAAAACAGAGCACTACAATCGAAAATTAAAATTTGGTTTAATGAATCCTCGATTGATTAGATGTTGACGATCATGATTTGAATCTCATTAATTATTGAAATCGTATTAATTAAAACGTTAATTACAACGTGATTGAAGGAACGTATATAGTATATAGACGAATTTACCCATCTGATAAACCAGAATTAGGTTAATTAAACCTAACCACAGTTGACAGGTGGCATATTTTGGTGGCTTCTTACGCTTCTTACGTTAAGAAACTTTATATCGTATACTTTCTCTTATTTTTTATGTAATGTTATTGTTTTATTAAACTTTCACATGTCACCTTGGGGGTGTTTGGGATTGCGTTTTGAAATGGATTTTTAGATTATTGCGTTTTGAAAACGTAAATAATCAGTTTTTAGTGTTTGTAGTTGAGTTTTGAAATGGAGTTTTGGGCTAACAAAATGCAATAATCTAAAAGCAGTTCCACCCGTGTTTTTTCAAAACGCATAATTTGTTTTGAAAAATCAATCCCAAACACCCTCGTCATGTACCCTTCACCCTGATAATGCGGATTTGGGCAGGTCGTGGATACATGCAAATTTTACAGTACTTAAATCATAGGATACGTGCAAATTTACAGTACTTAAATCATACTGTTTTCACGGTTTGTTTTATAAATAAAGAAGTTTTTTCAAATAGTTCTTTCCTTTTGTTTAATCTCTCATCAAGATCGGCCACAGCACAAAACAGTTAAAGCAACTACCTAGCCCACCAAAGTTTCGAGGCCTCATATTTAAGAGCCTTGAATTTTTAAGTTAGGCCCAATTTTTTCTTCATCTAGCATTGATTGATGATTTTGCGTATTCCCGGGTTGTACATTGATTCATTCCATATTCCCATAAAGAGAAATTTATGTTCCCAATAAACACTATTTGATGTGAACCTCTGTTTTTTTTAACGGTCAACGAAATTTATCAAAAACTTTCTTTGGAGACGTCTCTACTCAGTCAAATCAGAACCTCTTTCATTCGGCATAACCAGACACGTAAGGGAGCTTCTGGTTTCACCAAATCCACCCGAAGCAGTAATCTAATATTGTATAAGTGTAAAACAAGTGCAAAAGTTCATGTTTCTATTTAATGGAGTTTGAATAATGTTTTTTTTCACTATTACGTCAGCCGATGTACTCTAATATTTTGGGTGTTAGTGATGACATGACATGTTAACTTGTGTTGTACGTCTTGCACACAACTTTCTTCTTGTGTTTGTGTTAAAGAGTGTTAAATGAGTTATTTGTTAACCAGATGTTAAGAGTCTCGATTAATTTTTTTTCTTTTCCTAAACCAAAAAATATATGGTTAGGTGGAGTTAATAGGATTAAACAATTTCGAGGTGGACTAAAATGAGAAAAGTGAGTGATGTGACATCTAGATGAAGTTGAGTAGGGTTAAAAGATACCTCAAGGACTTATGTGTATTGATGGAATCATGTCTATTGTTAGGGTGCTAAATGGGTCGGGTCAACGGGTTGCTAGGTCCAACCTGACTCGAACCCAAAAAATTTACACGAACCCGAACACGGCCTGAACCTGAAAATTTTGTCATACATATGAACCCGAACATGATCTGAATATTCTTGGGTTGACCAGAACACGACCTATTACCCCGAATTTATTTAACTTTTTAAATTTTTGTTCGTAAACACATATGTTATAATACGATCTTTACTTAACAACACAATTTTAGTTAGAAATTTTGATGTCATATTATCTTTTAAGTAATAATTATGACAAAAAAAAATACCAAACAAATTTAATTTGGGACATCAAACATATTGTAAAGTAATAAGATATAATATAGATGGGTTAACCGGGTCAACCTTTTAACCTGCACGGGTTGACCCAAACTTGACCCGTTTAGCTAAGCCTAAACTCGCGAATTTAGTGTTAAGTTCATGCCGTATTATCAGGTCGTGTATGAAATTCACACTCCTATTATCTATTGTGGCCATGTGGGTAACAATGAATTTTGCTATGTGAAATTGTGTAGAGTGAGTTTTTTCCATCTTGATGTGGACATAATGAATATTGTTTTATAAATCATGCCTCATGAGGTTAAATGTTTTTGTCAATTTGTGCATTGAATATTACTCCCTTGACTCTTGAGGTTCTAGCAACGCCATTTTAGGCCATTCAATTTAATCACTTAAAAACTTTACTCTATAGTCTATATTTACTCGATGTGGAAAATCAAAAAATATTTGGAAACAAATAATGAAAGCTAAATCAGCAAAATGTACCGTTGTTGAGTTCCTTTTGCATCAATCATTCGGGTATGCTTTGATTCGGGTTACGGTATTAGATGTGTGAAAGGGGAGGTGTTTAAACCTAGTTTGTGATTGCCCAATCATAAATGGAAGCTCAGTGAGCCTAAAATTCTCAAATTTTATGTTCATTTTGCCCAAAAAAAGGTTTGGCTGGCCCTGTCTCTCATAGACTCTATCAAAGAATTTTTTTTTTGAACGACCAACAAATTGGAATCACTCACGGAACACTGGAGTATCATCGTGCCACCAATGTTGCCACGCGATCATATTCCACCACCAAGTTACCAATTCAGGAGGAAACTCATAATTATGAGAAAACCCCCTTTGTGAGATTCGAACCCAGGACCTTATGGTCCCTAAGTCATCAAAGAAAATAATTGTATTTATAATAACCTCACCATGCAAAGTGTCTTTTACCAACTATAGAGCACCACTATATACTGTTTATTTTTCCTAAGAAATATTTACATTTACATCATTAGATGTTACTATATATTAACAATAAACATCAAGCACACATATAGATATTCATCATTTACATTTATTTTCAGGCATCAATAGAAACAAGACATACCTATGTACTTTCCAATGAAAATTTGATCAAACCTTACAGAATATTTTAAGCTAAACTACTACCCATTTCCGAACGCAAATGATAATCACTCCCTCAGATGGCCGAGGTAAATCGCCTCGAACTCATGATCCTCAACGGCCCACTAATGAAGTGCTTCATAGAATGGCCACTCACCTTAAACGCAAACTTGTCACTACCTTCAATCTCAATTGTCCCATAAGGGAAAACTACTCTCACCATCAACAAACCATTCAAATTTTAACCGGTATTATTGATTATATAAAAGCACATTATCCCCATTAAAATTTTTTACAACCCTTCAAGTGTCAATCGTGCAACTTCTTAATTTGCTCTTAACCCCCACGCGAACGCATGCACGCCTCATCGTGCAACTCATGCAACTTGAGAAATTAGTTCATACCTGCACTCAAGGGCGGATTTAAGAAGACATGTACGGGTTCAGGCGAACCCAGTCGGTTTTCGATTTTTAGTAGAAATATATATTAAAAATGAGCCATGAACCCATAAGAAAAATTGGTATGAACCCATTGACATATTGGATTCGTGGCTCACTGGTTAACACTCTCAGCTTCTAAAGCCTAGGTTATATGTTCGAAACATGTTCCTTGTTTTTTTCTTCTTCTTTTTTCTTTTAATGAACCCACCCATAAAATAGGGTTTTATATCCTTTTAATGAAACATGCGTATATCTGTTATTCTGGTCAGAAAAAAAAATCACCATTAAAAATGTTGATGGTGAAGACAAGGGGTGGAGCTACATATACCAGAAA
Source organism: Ambrosia artemisiifolia (assembly GCA_032199755.1). Lineage (NCBI taxonomy): Eukaryota > Viridiplantae > Streptophyta > Magnoliopsida > Asterales > Asteraceae > Ambrosia > Ambrosia artemisiifolia. The sequence goes on from CM063514.1 coordinate 34,812,037, forward strand.
TCATATAAACCAATAGCTTCTGGATCCAACCAAAATTATAGATTGGTACTCCCACTTCTCGATACTCGGACCGACCCGAACCGACCCAAAATTTTATGTTCGATCCTATAAAAGTGAACCATCTAAACAGCGAACCCATTGAAAAAAAATCCTGGATCCGCCACTGCCTGCACTAAACATATCCAAATTGAGTGTCTTTAGTACCCAATAAGCTTGACGCTTTTGTATAAATCAACCTTAAAGATCTAGTACTGATGGGTGTCTTGAAGTGGTATGTAAAGTCCAAAGTGCATCATCCAACTTGTTTCCCAATCCATCTACAATTGTCCACAATTTTCTCAAGAATAAGGTTGATATCCTTCTTTGAAATCCCACCTTACCATCCTCTGTGGATGATAAGCAGTCGAAAGTCGGTGAGTGTGATATGTGAAAAAATTGATATATAAAGGGCAAATTGCATAGGGATAGTAGATAGACGGGAAACAAGCTACGTCGTCACCCCTTTCTAGATATAAAGAGAATCAATAAATAAACCATACACAATCAGTAAGTGTGTGTGCTAGTTGCAATGTAGTAAGCAACTAAGAACCTCCTAGGTGTCGAATCTCTAAGAACATGCAATGACCTCAAATCTATTAAACGACAAAAGCCCCGAATCTAACATGATATAACCTTCCTACAGAGATGATTAAACATGGCACAAAAGTCGAACAACATGAAAAGGTACTAAGATGAACCCACTTCTCACTAGAGATACCAACTTCCACAAATATCAAATATATGACAACTGATGTGTCAAAATCCTCTAACTGTGAAGCTAACCCTAATAAAATAAACCAATAACCAAACCCGGCCAGAATTGAGCCGACCCGAGGAAGTACATTACTCGATTAATCCGAACCAGATGAAATGTCATACGCGAACCTGACTAGAGTTATTAGGGTCGGTCTTAGGATTAAATATATATATTTTGGGTAGACCGGAGTGTCAACTTTTATGGTCAACATATATTAAACTCTTTTATTAATCAAGAACAAACCCAAACATGTACAAATCTCTAACAAGATACAAAGACTGAATAAACTCACTAAACAACGCTCCCAAACTCTCAACAGATTATCAATTCAAAATACACAAAGAGAATAACAGGTTATTAGATCAAGATGATCTAATAACGATTGAGAGAATACATGAGAGATCTTAAAAAGAATACAAGTGAGCAAAAGTTCGACATGAAGAGAAAGAATGCCCTTTTATAAGAAGCCTGGAAGCTTCTAAAGAGAAAACACAAACACGCCAGCTCACCACCCTTGGATATAAAACACACGGATCGCCATCAAATGAGAGGTCAGGATTGACTCGAACAAACACACTGATCAAACGAACTAGACCACGTATCAGGGCTAGACCAAATGCAAGGAACAGCAGTGCACAAGCCCAATCAGCTCCGAATCCCAATGCAACGGCAACACTGCTACTCATCACCAACCCAATGTTTATAACACATTAAGAAGTTCCAGTGACCTACAAAAACCACACTTATGCAAAATGTTCAAATATCTATATATACAATAAACAAAATTGAAACTATATTATTACTATAATTTGAAAACCCCCTACCATTTTATGTTTTGAACTGGTCAATTTTGACAGTTTTAATAATACCTTTTGAAACCTGTTCCCTTAAGAAAAAAAAGATCCAAAGAAAAATGATTTGTTTTATCATGGAAGATAGGATTAGATGCAATAGATAGTGCAGCAGAACTGTCACAATGCAGCATCACTGGAAGAGACACTGAAATGCTCAATTCAGACAATAAGTTTTTGATCCAAATTACTTCACATACAGCTGAGCACATTGCTCCGTATTTGGCTTAAGCTGAAGAGCGAGAAACAATGCACTGTTTCTTGCTTTTCCAAGCTACCAAACAATTCCCCAAGAAAACACAATACCCAGTAACAGACTTTCGAGTTTCAATACACTTATCCCAGTCAGAGTCAGAAAAACTAACCAGTTTTAAAGACTCACTTTTAGAAAACAATAACCCTTTACCGGGTGATGATTTCAAATATCGAATAAGCCTAAATGCAATTTTCAAGTGACCCTTAATAGGTTTATGCTTGAATTGGCTCATGTAACGTACGTCATAGGTTATATCAGGCCTGGTGTGAGAGACGTAAATTAATTTACTCAAAGAATTATTATGACTACTAACAATTTGGTCAAAACATGATTAGCCTCAAAAGGATTGGACATTGGTTTGTAGCCAAGCATACCATATTCCATAAGCAAATCAAGACAGTATTTCCTTTGTGATAGACAAATATCATTACCAGACTTAATTACTTCTATTCCTAAGAAACACCCAAGTCTTTTATCAAGAATTTTGACTTGAACAAACTTTTGACCTTTTCTATTTTAGAAACAGAATTCCCAGTCAAAATGATATCAACATACACAAGAACTAAAAACACCGAATCATGTTTCTTGACAAACATAAAGTAATCACACTGACTTTGGACAAACCCAAATTAACACAAAGCACCAACTAACTTAGCATTCCACATTCTAGGTGCCTGTTTCAGGCCATCCAATGTCTTTTTCAATTTACACACTTTGTTACTATCATTAGAATCATACCCTTCAGGCAAAGATATAAGGACTTCTTCTTTCAAATCTCCATAAAGAAAAGCATTATTAATATATAATTGAAAGATTTTCCAGTCAAAGTTAATGGCAAGACTAATAACACACCTAACAGTACTCAACATTACAACAGGTGAGAAGGTGTCATCATAATCAAGACCTTCATTCTGGATAAAAAGTTTAGCAACAAGTCTAGCCTTATACCTCTCAACTTATCCATTGGACTTGTACTTTATTTTAAAATTCCATTTACAACCAATTTTATGTCTGCCCTTAAATAATTCTGTAATATCCCAAGTACTGTTCCTATAAAGAGTCTCTAGTTCTTCATTCATTGCATTTACCCAATTAGGATCATTTCTAGCTTCATAATAGTTTCTAGGTTCAACACTATTGTCTAATCTAGAAGCAAAACATTTACAGTCTAAAGAAAGGTTTGAAAAATTTACAACTTTTGCTATTCCATATTTAACCTTTCATTCAACAACAAAATCTAACAGTTTTTTAGAAAACGTTGAACTTCTACTAGACCTTCTAGGTGTGAAAGGAACATCAACATTAGTGTCACCCTCAGATTCATTTATCAAGCCATTTTCTGTATTCACATTATCAACCCTATCAGATGGTTCCAAGGTCTCACTAGGCTGCTGAAACTCAGCTATGCCACTAGTATCCAGAGATCCTTTTGATTGATTGGACACTTGTGTTACAAAATCCTTACAATTACCATTACCCCCCCCCCCCCAATTGATCATTGGGGTCATTCACCTTAGAATTATGTTGATGTTCTGTCTCTTGAAAAAGATCAAAAAAGTTTAAACAATTTACTACCTTATCATTATTTGACTCAAATGTTTGAAAAATATTTGCATCTTTAAAAGGAAAAGCCGACTCAAAAAATTTAACATCTCTAGAGAAAAAAATCGTTTTAGTGTCATGACTAAATAATTTATATCCCTTTTTTCATTTGAGTATCCTATAAATACACATTTCTCAGCCCTACTTTTCAAAACAGTAGCAAAACACAGACATCCAAAAACTCTAAGGTGTTCTAGGAAGGGTTCAAAATTAGTCATTAACTCATAAGGAGTTTTCCCATTTAGAACAGAGGAAGGAGTCCTATTGATCAAATATGAAGCAGTTAGAATACATTTAGTCCAAAAATTAACAGGTAAGTTACATTAAAATAATAAGGCCTTAGCAACATTTAACATGTGTTTGTACTTTCTTTCCACCACACCATTTTGTTGTGGTGTATAAGCACAAATGGTCTGATGAATAATCCCCTTCTCTTTACAAAAACTATTCATTTGATGATTTACAAACTCTAATCCATTGTCACTTCTAAAAAGTTTACATTCTTATGAAATTGAGTTTGAATGAGATTAATAAAATCAATGTCTTGAAAAACTTCAGTTTTTGGTTTTATTAGACACATCCAGACAGCTCTAGAAAAATCATCAACTATAGTCAAGAAATATTTATGACCTTCTTTATTAGACACTCTGTAAGAACCTAACACATCAATATGGAGTAAATAACCCACATGAACACTTATATGATCACTAAGAGGAAATGGCTCTATGTGTTGTTTAGCCTTATGACAAACATCACAGGGATCATTACCCTCATCAAAATTAGAACTCAAACCAAGTTTTAACACTTGACTTGAAAGGTGGCCTAATCTAGCATGCCAAAGTTTTAAAACTTTACTATTATTACACCACACCTTAGAAGACACAGTAGAGTTTCCACACATATAAAAACCATCCATTTGACTACCAATCACCAGTGTTTTCTTTCCAGACAAGTCCTAAATGTAACATTTATGTTCATCAAACCCAACAAATAACTTGTTAGCTCTAGCTAACTTATGCACAGACATGAGGTTAATAGACTATTCAGGTACCACTAACACATCTTGCAAAATTACATCATCACATAGTTTTAATTTACCAATTTTAGTTAGCAAAGCAAAGGTTCCATTTGGATGATTAATTTTAATATTAAAATCTGACACATCAATGTAATTAAATAAACCAGTTTCAATCTTTTACTATGTGTTCATTAGCACCTGAATCCACAATCTAACCTATTACTATTAGTGTTCCATTAAAAACTAGTGAAACAATACACGGAAGACCCAACTACAGAAGCACAATAAAACCCACCTGACAGATTACAACTTTGAAAAGCAACTGCTGTGGGTTTCTTAGATATAAGACTCAAAAGCTTAGCCACTAGTCAAACCACTTAAAGAATTATTAGAACTATTAGAGACACTATTGTTATTGTTGTTAATAGTCACCTTCTTGTTCTGATTACATCTATTCCTAGACCAAGGTGGGTATCCAATAAGTTCAAAACATTTATACACAAGATGACCGGTTTTATTACAATGTGTACATTTTAAAGATTGATTAGGCCCTTTGTTAAATCTTTTATTAAAAGAGGATTCACCACCTTGACTAGCTTTAGACATGAAATTTACAGCTTGATTTGGTTTACTGCTACCGCTATTGCTTGAGTTTCTATGAGACTCTTCTCTAGAAACCAAAGCAAAAGCTTCTTTTACCGAAGGTAGTTCACTTTTAATTAACAAAGTAGTCCTAACAAGTTGATACACATTATCTAACACCATCAAAAACTACATCAATTTTATCATATTAGAATGATTATTGAAATCCCTAGAAGCATCACAGACACAAATAGGTAACTGAAGAATTTGATCCAATTGTTTCCACATGACATTTAACTTGTCATAGTATTCAGAAACTGACATTCCATTTTGAGTGAATGAATTAATTTTCTGATACAAGTCAACTACAATTGAACCATCTATATTATTGTATGTCTCTTTTAGATCCTTCCAAACTTCAGAAGCATGTTTGGAATAGACCTACCCCATATACAATTCTTTAGAGAGAGAATTAAGGATCCACGTTAAAACAACACTATTACATCTATCCAGTTAATTAGCAAGCACACGATCATCAATAGGTTTCACACAATCACCATTAGTGAAACCTAACTTATTTTTAACTTGAAGACCCAATATCATAGCATTTGCGCAAACCGTATAGTTTTCAGTTCCATTTAGTTTAATAATAACAATAATGAGATTGGTTGAGTCACTAGCATGAAGATATAAATGGTCACTAGCATCAAGTTTGCTAACCAGGGTCACATTATCACTAGGGGACTGGCCTCAAGACCAACAACAGGTCCTTGACCACTATTCGGACCAACAACTCCATCAACCATGATGACAGACTACCAATCATGAACAACACAAGCAAAACACAGGATCCAAGCAAAATAGAAAATCAACAAGATGAGATGAAACAATCAAACAATAACCAGACAGACAAGACTAGGCGATGTCACACCCCGCCAAGGCGAAAACACGGGGATGCGACCTCGAAAAGTTTTCAAGCACAAGGTTCAAGCAACACACAATTTTATTAAAATAGTACCATCATAGGATGGATATTGTCATAGATTATTCAAACCAACACAACATTATCTGAAAAAAATAAGATAGTGTCTGAGATTTATGATATTAAAACTAAAACATTACGTGATTGACAAACCTATTCAAAGTAGGTACCACCCAGTGCTTGCTCGAACCCCTCTCCTAAATCTTCGTTGCTCGTCATCATTAACCTGAAAAACATGCACGAAAGATTTGTCAAAAATAATGTCAGTGAGTTCACAGGTTTGAATGTACTAAGTAAAATGCTTGTGTAATTCGTGTATGACCAATCATAAGCTAGCTAAGCAAATGATCACCATGTAAACCATGAGTCCCATAACCAAACCTCTTGACTGTTGTGCCTCGTTCATTGTACACCAAAGACAATGAATGTATGGTAGAATACTCACACTCTTTTACATGTAACCGGTTAGAGCGACTAACCAAGAGTGGGGGTGTCAACCCAATAGATCTATTAAAGTGTTCCATGGCTTTTGATAGCTAATGCTTATAGTCAATGAAATACAAGGACTAATAAGCTCATGAACCAAATGTCTCATGTTTCTCATGGCAGTCACGATAGAATTGACACACAATTGTAAATTGTACTAGTGTTTTAGCATGTTTATCCCCCAAAAATGTAAAAGCAGTAAACTGGAGCCGTGAAACTCACCCGATAGAGATATATGTGGTCTAGTGAAGCTGAAATATGATGCAACTATCGTCCAGAGATTGCCCTAAGATTATTAGGGACATAGTAAGTTATGCATTCTTGTTTAATCATGCAAATTAGGCACTCGTTATTGTGAACCATATCTTAATAGGTGTGGATTATGTTTACTAATAGGTTATCGTGTGTAGTAGACCCATATGGGCCCCATGTAGGGTCATGGGCCACATATTGTCTCTAATCTACCTCGTGTGGGTGATCTACTATAAAACGAATACTTTAACATGTGCTTAGCCTTTTAATATCCCAAAACTAGTGTTAACATGTGTTTTTAGTTCGACTAACATGTGTTAATAGGTGGTAGCCGATTATATCACACATTGTGGCGTCGTGATTAATCATTTAGAGGACTAAACTTGGTTGTTCTTAGCTTGACAAGGTACCCTTGACTTATATCAAGGTGTGTTAGTTTGTGATTTGTATTGATAGCCAATTATATTCCTTGGTTAGGAACCTTTATCTTGAAACACAAACTAAACCAATTTTAGTTATAAAACCGATTCATAGTTGATTAGTTAGTAGTTAGGTAAGGTTTTTGATCCGAAACATTTCTAGATTCTTGTCCGATTGCTTAACAACAATATTACCATGACAATGTGATCGATCATATGCATAATGTGTGTTTTGTGCTTCTAAATTCTAACTTGTGATTACCATGTTTATGCTAAGCGATTACTAGTACTATAAGGGCCGATTAACATGATCAAAGTACTTGAGTTTTGGGTTCACAATAAGCCGAAGGTATCTAGTTTCGGAGGAAGGGAGGTTTAGTTAACATACCCAGTTGATTCAAGGTGGAACCGATCCTCTTGCTCCTCTTAGTGGCTTCGGGGATGATCTTGATGTGGCCGAGAGTTATAGTGAGGGAGTAGGAGATGTTTTTTAGAGTTGTGGTGCAATAAATGAAGTGGATAGTGAGGCTCTATATATAGTCAATGGATGAGGACAAAGGGTCACAAAAATGGCAAATGAATTAGCCTAGGATGATGGTATGTTTAAAAGTTTAATCATGTTTTGGTGTAAGGTTTGTGTAAGACATAAACAAGCAAAAAGGGTGGCATGCATGCTTAGGCATGAGCAGAAATGTGTGCTCCCACAATTAGGGGTGGTTTGACTTGGGTTATCTTAATGTCATACCTTTGTCTTGATGCCAAATAGGTGTAAATGATTACCTCACAAACATTCTAGATTGCTTCCATCACGTGCTTGTAACCGAGGTGTCTTGCTTGTATTGGATCGGCCATGGAGCTCTCCTAGGATTTAGGATAGATAGTGACATTACAATGCTTCATACTTGTCCTCATGTGTTCCTTGTCATGTCCCTTTCGGTCGCCATTCATGTGTAGTAGGAGAATGTTTGTCTTATTCTTATTAGAGAAAGGTAGGAGTCCTAGGTAGTTGCAGTGAGATAGTATCTAACTAAATAGGTGTAAGTTTGGATGGTTTAGAATGATAGGGACTTGTCATTGAGTTGGAAATCGGCTAGTCTGTCCAAGGGGATTTCTCAACTAAGTTGTGATCATGTATGGGGATATGTAAGGCCACAAGGTAGGTTACTACTTTAGTATAACTCTTAGGCTGGAAAGGAACTTCTTGTTTGCTTGTGATGCTTCGGCCGAGGACAAGACTAAGGGAAAAGGTGTCAAGGGTTGTAGGAAAAGACTTGTCATGTGTGTATGTGTGTAGGTAGTCGAATATGTGTGCACATGGTGGTATATTTGTAGTGCCATATATATATATATATATATATGTGTGTGTGTGTGTGTGTGTGTGTATAGGGGTGTAAGAGATCGATCTATGTGCATATACATATATAGGTTAACATATGTTTGGCTTACATGTTGGATAAGGCATGTTCTCATGTACATGTGTTGGTAAATCCAACTTATGTGTTAATAAAATCAAGTTACGTGTTAGTCATTTGTGGACAGCCTGTTGTTAAGTGATAGTATAAGTTGTTATGTTGTGGGGTTTGATGACGAGATTAACATGTATTGATTAATTAGTCATGATCTCATGTGATTAAAGGTCTTCATGTGGTATTGTTTATGACAAGGGGCTAAAGCGTATACATGTCTTAATAAAAGAGTTATCATGTGTTAGAAGGTATTGACATCAAAGGTTGGCACAAACTTGCCATATCGGATGTGTTTTCGGCTTCTGAGGGCAGTAACCCGATTAAAACACCCTGTAGGGGGTGATTTGTTGAGTTTTCTTAATAACTCATAAAATGACAGTAATATACACATAAATATACACATAAAATGACAGTAATAAATGAAATGCGTACGGATGTTGACCTGGATTGTTGACTATTGTCACATGGTGAAGCCACGTGGGTGTCCAGATCGTCGGTTCATCACTCAAGGGTGCCAACGCAGGTCCTCACGGGGGAGCCTCCCATTTCTAGACAACAACAAGACTCAAACACAACTGAGTCAACCACTGGTCCGTCTAACCCGGCACCAGACGCCTAGACAATGACTAAAAAATAAAGAACTAAACAATAAAGGAACAATCTCACCAGGAGGGGACCCAAGTTAGGGTTCACCAAACTCACAGTTGCAACCATCACTTAGGGTTACAACTAGAGAGCAAAGAAGATAGCTCCAAAATCTAGTAATCAGAAGGTGGCTCATTCATTCTAGAAACCCTAGATCTAAAGAAGTTTTAGATCTAAGGTTTTACCTCTCGATCTGAAATGCAACTTGACCAGATTTGTACAAACCCTCACAAATCCTAAAGCTCTGATACCATGTCAACTTTTGTGGTCAACACAGATTAAACTCTTCTATTAATCAAGAACAAACCCAAACAGGTACAAATCTCTAACAAGATACAAAGGCTAAACAACTCACTAAACAACACTCTCAAGCTCTCAACAGATTATCAACTAGATAATCAATACAAAATACACGAAGAAAATACCAATTTATTAGATCAAGATGATATAATAACAAACCCTAATATTTTGTGAACGATTGAGAAAATACAGGAGAGAACTCAGAAAGAATACAAGTGAGCAAAAGTTCGACATGAAGAGAGATAGAGAGAGAGAGAGAGAGAGCCCTTTTATCAGAAGCCTGGAAGCTTCTAAAAAAAACACAAACACACCAGCTCACCACCAATGGATATAAAACACATGGATCACCATCAAATGAAAGGTCAGGATTAACTCGAACAGACACACTGATCAAACAGACTGGACCACGTATCTAGGTCGACCAAATGCAAGGATCCCAATCAGCTCCGACGCCCAATGCAACAGCAACACTGCTACTCAGCACCAGCCCAATGACCTATTTAAATAAGAAATAAAATTAAAACTATATTATTACTATAATTTCAAGTTCTAATGACCTACAAAAACAACACTTATGCAAAATGTTCAAATAAACGAGAGCCTAAACGAGCTTTGTATAAAAGGCTCAAACTCGGACTCGATAACTAAACGAGTCATATTTCAGGCTTGAACTCGGTCTTGGGCTCATTAAAGCTTCATTTTAATATAAGCTAGGCTCTCGAGCCGCTACGTTTCATTTACACCCCTAGTGAAAATATAATGTGAAAAGTGAGTTTTATTTGACTTATTGGTTAGTTCAAACACCTGAACCATTTAACCGAAAACCATTTAACCCGACCCGAAAAAACCAAACCCGATTAACCCCATAACTGATAACCACTTAACTAGATTAATTCAGTTATCGGATAATATTTTCACCATTAAAAGCTGAATAACCCAACCCCAATAACTTGATAACCAAAAGCCAAACCCGATAAACACCTCTCAAGTTATCCATGGAAACCCTCGGCTGCCTTTTTTTTTTCAAAAGCCCACCGAATTGTGTTGAGCTTGTATTGACAGCCCATCTAATTTTAACAGACCCTCCTTAACCTCCGAGCGCCAATCCACCTCCAAGCATTAATTCGTTTTCCCCCCTTTTTGTGAAAGCCCAATTCAATTTAACGACAATCTAAATAAATCATGCTCACACTTTGTTGTGTCACCTACGTTTAAAACAAAAATAAATTAATTAATTTGTCGTTAATTTCACTTGAAAACTATAAGATCAACAATAATACCTTTAGACCATGCGTAGTGGGGGCGCTAAAAGAGGCTTTAATTCCAATTTAGCGCCCCCACACCATTACATAGGGGCCTTAAAGATCAAGAAACGGGAGGGGGCTTAAAAATTTAACGCTGCTCAACACAAAACCACAACCAATTAAAACATGCCACACCCTCTCCCCCTCAATGTCTCTTTTAATTAAAAAATAATAATAAAATATTAATTAGTTAATCATTAGATAGAGCCTTAAATCTTTTCACCACTACACATGGTCTTATAAATTAATAATGTTAGAACTGAAATATATTTTTAATCTAACATGATATTATATATATATAAATTAATAATTTATTAATTTAAAGAAGTTTTGCGTATGGCCTTCAATTTCCAAGTCTAATGCATTCACAAATTAACTAGATCTGTCAGGTTCATTGTATTTGAATAAATAAAAATTTAATTTATGGTACCAAAAAATAAATTACAAAAACAAGTTTCAAGGCACATTTCACTGCTAGAAAACTGGGCAATTGTCACCATAGTTTGTGACCACAAAAAAGGTCACAAAATTTGCTACCGTTTTCCTACCGAAATCGTATTGGTAGCAAAATCTATTGAACGGTAACAAAAAGATGTCAAGTTTTGCCACCAAGTCACAAAATGGTAACAAACATATGAAAAATTGAAAAGGAGTAAAACTTGTGACCGTTTTCTGGTAGCAACATTGGGTAAAAAAGAATTTAAGCGGGTAATATTTGCCACTGAAACAAAATCGTAGCAAATTTAGTGACCAATTTCCCACTACATTGCGAATTAAGCGTATTTGTTATGACATGATAGGTAATTGATCAAAAATTTTGCTACGGGATTTTTTTCTATTGCAAATTGATGAGAAAAATAATATTTTATAAGATAAAATTACCGTGGTTGATTTGTTACCATGTAACACACCCATGAAAATTAAGCGGGTTAATTTGTTTATATTTACCGCCTCTCAACAAATTAGGGTTTTAATATAATTTTACTCAAAAAAAAAGAAACTGTTCAATACCCATTACAAATCTAAATTAAATTGAAGAAAGCAACTACACAAATTTGAATCAAAGAAAGCAACCATCGATCCAAGGTATGATTGTTGATTTCCATTGAATTTTTAATCGTATGGTTTGGAATGAATTGAGGCTCACATACTGTGATTAAAAGAAATATATTTTTCTTTGATTGGAACCAATTTCAGTGGACAACAATTGAAAGCAATTGAAATTACCTTTGTGGAGTGGACTACTATATATTTAACTAGCCGATTACCCCGGGAAGGTCCCGGGGTTGAAAAATTTAATATGATTTAATAAAAAATGATAAAAAAAAAAGAAAACTCAAATCACGAAAAGAGTAAATAACTTAAACATAATCAATCTTAGTTAAAAAACATTTATTTAAAAAGTTAAAAAAATAAAAAACATAAACCATATTAAACATAATAAAGTATTAAAAGGAAAACCTTCAACATATAATCATCTTCACGTAAATTAAAATATGTTACAATTTGATTAATGAATAACCTGAACACTTTGTGTTTTTTTCTGTATGAATATAACCCCACAAAAAATAGTCGTTTTTTTTCCCGTTTTTATATAGCACTATGGTACTCGTTGGAAAGATAATAAAACGCTCGTTAATTTGGTGTAATTTTTTTATTTAAAAAATCTCGAATATAAAAGATATTTATGTTTAAAAATTATGGGAGGAAGATAAGAGAGAAAAATTTAAATTTGTTTTTAAATTCTTTTTTCCTAAAATAACTCAATTTAATTTTAGTAATTGAGAATTAAGAGATAGAGAGATAAATTTAGAAAAACACTCAATTATTAAGCCATGTGGCACTCTCAATGGGCATATATGCTTTCTTTTATATATATACTAGCTAATTACCCCAGGAGGGTCCCGGGGTTGAAAAAACTAACTTTACGTGATAACCTATTGCAAATGGCTCAAGTTAACTAACCACAAAATCTCTCAATCATTGCATGTTCATAGTATTCTAATCAGTAATAACTCATATTCCCTAATCTAAAACATAATCAATAATCATCTAAAGAATCACTTATGTAAGCTGCAACTATTAAAAAACTCATCACATCTCTCTAATTTCTTACATTTTAATGGCTCTTATAATTCCTAACCTAATCAATTAAACAAACACTTAAGTTGGAAGTTGTAATCATTGCATCTCATTATGCCACGTGGCATACTCAAGAGATGGTTGAGGCCACCATTGAACGCCACGTCAGCAACTATCAATTCTTTTCGAGAGCGTCCCGGGGTTGAAAAATATAACCATTCTAATAATACTAATACTAATAGTAATAATTATTACTATTGTAATTAAATAAATAAAAAAATAACCTTGCTATAAGGTGACACCATGTGTTGCAGTGTTACGCGAGTCTTTCTCCTAACTTCTCTTGATGAAGTATACCTAGTAAAATTCCAATGATAACATGGCGATTGGGCTGATTTTCAACATCGTAGATAAGAACCTGGTTTAAAAGAAAAAAAAATGATTAATGAATAACATGAACACTTTGTGTGTTTTTTTACTGTATGAACGAAACCCCACAAAAAATAGTCGATTTTTCTCCGTTTTTTATATAGGACTATGGTACTCGTTGGAAAGATAATAAAACGCTCGTTAATTTGGTGTAATTTTTTCTTTAAAAAAATCCCGTATATAAAAGATATAAACGTTTAAAAATTATGGGAGGAAACATGAGAGAGAAAATTTTAAATTTTTTTTTAAATTTTTTTTTTCCTAAAATAACTCAATTTAATTTAGGGTTTTATGTTTATCTTTTTTTTAATTAAAAAGGAAATAGTTCAAAAACACTAAAATCTTTCAATTATCATGCCACGTGGCACTTTTAAGGGGAGGTTGAGGCCTCCATTGCACGCCACGTCAGCATATACCTTTTCTTTTATATATATATAGATATAGATTTTGTTAGATTCTTATATTAAACCTAAATCAATTGAAACCTTTGTGGAGCTGATCGACGGCAATATCATCCAAAACTATGTCATTGTCTTTTTCTAGTTAATTTATACATAGAGAAAGTATAGGATACAAAGTATCCTTAATGTACAAAGTGTAAGAAGCCATGAGAAATTGCCACTTGTCAACCTAACCTAACCATGATTAACCTAATTAAACTATATTTAAACTCAATTGTAGTTAAACCAAGGACAAATCAGTAACCTAGACTCCTGCAACACCACTACCAGATCCAAAGCCCAGAGACCATCGCCGGAGATCACCCAGAGACCATCGCCGGAGATCACCCAGAGACCATCGGAATTCCACATACAGCAGCGCCGCCGTCGTGTCTCTGCTTGATCCATCTTCGAGCAGTGGTCAACGACCGGTTGTTCTTTCTGTCGATCTCTCTCTCCGTCACTTTCTTCCTCTCTTCGGTTTCTACAGCAATGTTTTGAGAAGCTGTTGAGGGTTCGTGTTGTGATCTGCAAAGATAATGGATGAGGTGTAGGTGCGAGATATACGATGGGAGAGGGTCAAGTCCGTCAATCTTCGTCCTCCCCCTCTGCTCTCTCTACTGCATCTCGGTTCTCCACGACCACCCACGATCCTCACCTTCCTGTTTCAGTACCAATTACGACGAAGAAGAAGGGTCTGAAGGTATTGTTTCTGACCGGTCAACTTCATCCATAATCGACTTCACACCCAAACCAGGCACATCTCCTTTGTTTTGCAAAGCACTGATAATGACAGGAAGAAGAAGAAGAAGAAGAAAGCTGCTTGTAAGAGGTTTGAATAGGGGAAAAAGTGAGGAAATGTGAGTTTTAATTATACTGAATGCGTTTTACAAAACCAAGTGCGTTTTACAAAAAAAACAAGTGCGTTTTACAAAAACCAAATGCGTTTTACAAAAACCAAGTGCGTTTTACAAAAACCAAATGCGTTTTACAAAAACCAAGTGCGTTTTACAAAAACCAAGTGCGTTTTATAAAAAACCAAGTGCGTTTTGTAAAAACTAGTTTAAATAGTGCTTAAAAAACCAAATGCGTTTTATAAAAAAACCAAGTGCGTTTTATGATTTTCTGTTTAACAGTTTCTGATCTTCATTGTCTGAAACTTTTTTAAAAGCCATTTTTTCCTTTAATTCTTCTTCTATTATCAACATTGTTCGTTTCTGTGAATAATACATGCGTTTATAGTGATTTTTGAATATGATTCGACTAATTTTATCAATTGAATTATCATACTCTGTTTTTTTTCTATTTTTTTGCAAATACGTTTTGATTTTGTTTGTAATCGAATTGTTTAATCATTCTGAACGTTTAATCGAGCTGAAAACGATGAAAAATCAGGTTCAATCGATGAAAATTTTTGGATCGATTATGTCTGTTGTTATGGTTTCACAGAAATTTAAACGTGTTTTTCCTAATTTACCCTTGGTTAGATTAACCCAAATATGATTAGGATTGTTAATTACCATCTTGCCACCCCCTAAATCTAATGGCTGAGAATCCTTCTTACACTTTGTATGTTAAGAAACTTTGTACATTAGCCTCTCTCTTTATACATATACCCATTATCTGCAAATCTTGAAATCACTAGAGAATTCATGTATTGGCAGAATATATAATTTCTCTTTTATTTTCTTTTCTTTTTTTAAAAGGGGGGGGAGGGGGGTGTTTAAATTCTACTACTTCAACTTAAACACCCAAACACCCATGTAGATTTTGAAATACATGTTTGAATAAAACACACAACATTTGCTCGCATTTATGTATCGTTCGTTGTGATTAGGGCAAAATCGGTTTGTAAATGTTTGTTTGAGTATTTATTTGTTTTTTTAATAAGCTCTATTGACAAACACTTGTTTCTAATCAAGCTTTTGTCACCTTTACGAAATCATCATCCTTTTCCTCTTGAAAAAAAAACAAAGACTTTTCGTCTTTTTGGTAAGCTTTTTAATCACCTTTTAGTCTGTTTTTTAATTACCTTATATTAAAATGAAGCTTGAATCATTAGTTTTGTTGTATTTGAATTGAATTTGTGTAATGTGTAATTTGTACATCATAGCTTCATTAGTTTTCCTGCATTCGGTACATTTGAAACCGAGATGTCCCCTGCACTAAAACTTGAAACCGAGAAGTCCACGACACTATCACCAATCCATTTCCACATATCTCGACCCTCACTACTAGAAAAATAACCTTTAATGATACGCGAACCATGACATACACTAATTTAATGACATGCAAAAGCGTATGTCATAAAAAATGTCATGTTTGGTGAAATGTGATAAATTGATGACGTACATTTGTGCGCAACGTTTTGGAGACCGGATCGGGCCGGCCTGTCTGACCGGTTGAACCGAAAATCGAAACCCCGGCCGGTCCGAGTCGCATGGTTCGATCGGAATGCTATTGAACCGGGTTGGTTCGGTGAACCGGCCAGTTGAACCGGAAATCGGTCTGGTTGGACCGGATTTTGGCCAGGTTGAACTGGGAATCGCATGGTTATAAATTGATCACCATAAAATGTCCATTGGAATATTTTATAATCACATTAACTATGGCTCCTAAACTAAAAGGTGTTCAAAAATCAACCATGACCAATCAACAAGGAAAACTGTTATGCGAGTTTAAAAGAAATCACCAAGGATGCACTCAACATGATTTGGTGGAGTGGGTTGACAACTTTTTGTTGCAATACGAAAAGTAGACCTGGCAATTTCAACCCATTTGGTTGAGTTTGGGTTATTTTGGGTTTAAAATTTGACTTTGTGGGTTGAAATGGGTTTAGTATAATTTTCAAGGGGGTTAGGATGGGTAATTTTAATTGTACGATATAAGTAAGTAGGTCAGGATGGGTAAATTAAAAAAAACAAATGGGTCAGGATGGGTATTTTTAGATAACCATATACAAATCTGAATAAAAACTCATCAAACACCAAAAGCGTTAGTGCCTCATAGAAATAAATGTCATTAAAAACAAAAAATTATATCTTTTCCATTTGTTGATAACCCCGGTCGGTTCGAAACCGTTCAGGTCGTTAACGAGACCGATCTCATCCAAATGGTTCGAGTCGTTAGCGGGCTTGAACGAGTCGAAACAGTCTGAGTTGTTGACCGGCCAGTTCAGGTCGAAATGGTCAGGTCGTTGGCGGGCCCGGTAGGGTCGAAACGGTCCGGGTTGTTACCGAGTCCGGTCGGGTCGAAACCGTCCGGGTCACTACAGGACGGGTCAGGTTGAAACGGTCTGGGTCGTTACCGGGCCCGGTCGGATAGAAACGGTCCGGGTCGCTACGGGACGGGTCAAGATGAAACGGTCTGGGTCGTTACCGGGCTCGTTCGGGTAGAAACGGTCCGGGTCGCCACACGGCCCGGTCCGGTCGAAACAGTCCGGCTCACTACGGGACGAGACAGGTTGAAACAGTCTAGGTCGTTACCGGGCCCGGTTGGGTAGAAACGGTCTGGGTCGCTACCGGGGCCGGCTGGGTCGAAACAGTCCGGGTCGCTACGGAACGGGTCAGGTTGAAATGGTTTGGGTCGTTACCCGGCTCGGTCGAGTCTAAACGGTCCGGGTCGCTACCGGGCCCGGTCCGGTCGAAATGGTCCGGGTCACTACGGGACGAGTCAGGTTGAAACAGTCTGGGCCGTTACCGGGCCCGATCGGGTCAAAACGGTCCGGGTCGTTACCGGGCTCGGTCAGGTAGAAACAGTCCGGGTCGCTACCGGGCCCGGCTGGGTCGAAACAGTCCGGGTCGCTACGGGACGGGTCAGGTTGAAACGGTCTGGGTCGTTACCGGGCCCGGTCGGGTCTAAACGGTCCGGGTCGCTACCTGGCCCGGTCCGGTCGAAATGGTCCGGGTCACTGCGGGACGAGTCAGGTTGAAACGGTCTGGGTCGTTACCGGGCCCGATCGGGTCAAAACAGTCCGGGTCGTTACCGGGCCCGGTCAAGTAGAAACGGTCCGGGTCCAACCGGGCCCGGCTGGGTCGAAACAGTCCGGGTCGCTACGTGACGGGTCAGGTTGAAACGGTCTGGGTCGTTACCGGGCCCGGTCGGGTCTAAACGGTCCGGGTCGCTACCGGGCCCGGTCCGGTCGAAATGGTCCGGGTCACTACGGGACGAGTCAGGTTGAAACGGTCTGGGTCGTTACCGGGCCCGGTCGGGTAGAAACGGTCCGGGTTGCAACCGGGCCCGGCTGGGTCGAAACAGTCCGAGTCGCTACGGGACGGGTCAGGTTGAAACGGTCTAGGTCGTTACCGGGCCCGGTCGGGTTTAAACGGTCCGGGTCGCTACCGGGCCCGGTTCGGTCGAAATGGTCCGGGTCACTACAGGACGAGTCAGGTTGAAACGGTCTGGGTCGTTACCGGGCCCGATCGGGACAAAACGGTCCGGGTCGCTACCGGGCCCGGTCGGGTAGAACCGGTCCGGGTCGCTACCGGGCCCGGCTGGGTCGAAACAGTCCGGGTCGCTACGGGATGGGTCAGGTTGAAACGGTCTGGGTCGTTACCGGGCCCGATCGGGTCCAAACGGTCCGGGTCGCTACCAGGCCCGGCTGGAACGAAACAGTCCGAGTCGCTACGTGACGGGTCAGGTTGAAATGGTTTGGGTCGTTTCCGGGCCCGGTCTGGTCGAAATAGGCCGTGTCGCTACCTGGCCCGGCTGGGTCGAAACGGTCCGGGTCGCTACCGGGCCCGGCCGGTTCGAAATGGTCCGGGTCGCTAACGGACACGGTCGTCGACGAGCCAGATCGGGCCGAAACGGTCTGGATCGCAAACTGGCCCGGCCTGGTCGAAGCGATTCCGGTCACTAACGTGCCTGACCGGGTCGAAACGGTCCTAGTCGCTAACGGATACGGTCAGGTCGAAACGGTTTGGGTCGCTAACGGGTCCGGTCGGGTCGAAATAGTCTGGGTCGTTAACGGCCACGGTCTAGATCGATAACGGGTCAGTCGAGTCGAAACAGCCCGGGTCGTTAACCGGCCCGCTTCGAAATGAAATATTTCGCATCCCTTAAGATTTTATTTTTAAATTTACTTTTGTTATTTATTTTAATTTTTTTTTACTTTTTAAATTTTTAATTTTTTATTGTTATTTTAATCTATTTTGATGTGAGCTTATCTTAATCCAAACCATCCAGGCCCAAACCCATCCAGACCCAACCCATCCTAACCTATTTTTTTAATTTACCCATCCTAACCCATACCCATCCTAACCCAAACCCATCCTAACCCAACACCCAAACCAACCCAACCCACCCATTTTGCCACCTCTAACGAAAAGACAATGCCTCAACTCCTAAGTGAAATGAGGAGATTTAAAAATGAACTCAATATAGATTAAAATCCAATAAAAATAACAAGTGACTATTGATTTATTTTATCGACTGGGATCCAATTTTGTATTGGTCCCAAGTTAGGACTGGATAAATTCTTAATTTAATCGAGGTTATTAATTTATAGAAGTTTTACTCTAATAAAACCTATTAATAAAATTTAACACAAATTTATTAAAATATTATTGCACCATTTTAGCTCATTATCTTAGGGTGAAGGGATCACTCCTTTTATCTACCTAAACTAGCGTGATCGATGTATACAATGGTCTTGGATAAACAAAGTACATACGAAATTTGTCTGATGCGAATATGAGCGGTTCTTTCTCAATGGTGATGTAATTCTCTTGAGCAACGTTGATAAGAGTCTCGATTGTAAAATCGGTCATGACGTACATGAACTCATATGCCTGGCTCTAGTCATGGGCTATAAGAATGGGGGCACTCACAAGCGTTTCCTTCAACAACTCAAAAGCCCACAAACACTCCTCAGAAAACACAAATGGATCATCTGTCTTTAGTAGCTACGTCATCGGTCTCGCGATCCTCAAATATTGGGGATGAAACGACAATAAAATCCCGCATGGAATATTTTTAAAAGAAAAGTGAAAGTCTAGGAGAAAGTGACGCGTTTACGGGTTTTCAAAAGTGAATTATCTCTCTTTCAAATCGCGAGCCTTTTAAAATTAAAATTGTTTTATATGGTGAATAGGTATTACGTCTCATCGGATGGGTTCGCTCGGTGGCACAAGTCATTTGGTTCACGGCAGTGTGGTTTTCAAAGAGTCATGATCTCAAACAAACCATACATAGAAGACGATATAAACGAAATTTAACTGCACCGTCGGTTCGGTTATGTTGATTTATTTGGGTTATGGACGGGTATTAAGTGTATGCTCATCCCTAGTAATATATCTAAATGTTCCCATGCCTATAGCTTGATGAAAATCGGCTAACCTAGTGCACAAGGCGCATTTGTAGGGTCCTGGGGTGTGAGGCAACTTGGGCCTAATGTACGTATCTTTATCATGTATTTTTTTTTCAAAAGGGTGTTTTTTTAACATAAAGTTGTGACCTTCATGTCATGTTGGAGCAATCTTTTTATTGCTCCAAAGATTGGCCTCATCTATAGTGTGATGAATTAAATATTTGATTCTTTGGATGTTGAAAATAATATTCAAATTCTTAAGGAAAGAATAAAAGTGAAAGATGATAGCTTCATAGATAAAGTCACTAGACCAGGTGAATCCATCATGATAATAAAAATGGAGATGATATCATTGAACGGAGAATCATAGTATAATATGAATGTTTGAAATATATAAATTTGAGAACAACAAATAATGTTACAAAGATTGATTACACTTTTATTTTACAAATGGGTAAGTCTCGTATCTAATGTTACAACTCCCACCAACAACCCTTGCACCTTCCTTCCCATCACAACAACTTGGAAGATCACCGATTGCACCATCCAAACAATACTTGCAATCACTACTTGAAAGATCCCCAGTGCACTGAACCAACCCATAAAGCTTCTTTGAACCCAGAAGGTCAATAACTCCAGTAGCGTACATTTTTGGGTTAGTGGATGCTGTTTTCGACAAACCACTCAAAAATTTCTTGCTTGCCAGGTTAAATAAAGTTGGATTAGTTACGTTTTTTGTGCTGAACAAATAAAACTTATGCTGATCGTCTATCTGACCAAAGAAGTTACCGTCGGAATATTTCAATAGGCATTTGTCATACCATATGATTGCAGCCTTTTTGCTTGGACAACGTTTGCGAATTTCAGCACTAGCGTCAACAACACAAGATGCACAGTCTTTACTTGACACATCACCGCGACACAAAGATAGACCAAAGGTTTGAGCTAATGAGATCCGTACAAAGCCATTTTGAGGGGTTTGGTGGTGCAAGTCTTCTAGGAGTTTCTTTAGGTTTTGTTCATAAGGACTAGAAGGTGTAAAGTTACCAGATTTTCCAAAACAAAAGTGTTTGAGAGGGTTAGTCCCAATAACCATCTGAAGGAAGAGAAATAACAAAAGAACACCTATGTTGAAGGATGATGCCATCTTATTGTATGATGAACGATGGATGAGTATGGTTTGTTATAATTAAGTGTGTGTGATGTTGTAGGGTATTCATGCCTTTCATATTTGGAGGTGATTGGTAAATATCATGACATTGGACAATTGTAAAAGTTTAGACGTTTTCTTATGAATCTTTCAATATTTGTCTTGTTATATAGGAATCAATGTGTTATAGAAATCAATGTTTATTCTTGAATAATAGGGATGCAATCAAAAGAACAAAATCCATCGGCTTTATACAAAGCAAATAGCTCATCTAGGCATAAATTAAGGAAATCAAAAGAACAAAATCCATCGGCTTTATATAGAGCATAGAGCTCATCTAGGCACAAATTAAGGAAAAATAAAAGGAATGGAAATAAAGAGTATCCCAAAATCTGAGGACAAAATAATGTCGGTCAATATTCCCTCTCAATTTGAAGCGTGGAGATCTCGAACGCCCAACTTGTCAAGTAAAACTTCGAATTGATGTGTCCCCAATGGCTATCGGCATACAGACCCAGTTTGTTTTTGTTTTGAGCATACTTGTACGTCGATTCATTTCTCCCAATTGTTGGTTTCACGAAAAAGTAACAGCCTATTGAAAATACCATACATTCACAAAAAAGTAAAAGCATTAACAGTTAAAAAAATAGTAACGGTCAAAACAGTAAAAAAGTCACAACAGTAATGATAAACAACCTATATCCACAAAAAAATAAGAAACAACCAATAACCTTACATACAAAAAATAATTCTATAAAATCAGCCATTAAACCAAAACACCCACACCATGTATAGTATTATTTTGGAAATTTGATTTATATTGAAAAGAGTCATCACTTACAAAATTGTTAAAAACATTAAATAAAGTGAAAACAGTCAAAACAGTACTGATGTAAAGCCTGGATTGACAAAAAAAAAATATGAAAAAACAAATAACCTTATATTCAAACAACCTTAGTACTCTATAATCAGACACTATACAAAACAGACAAGCCATAAATACTTCTATTTGGCTAATTGCATTTACATTAAAAAAAGAAAAAAAATTAAAAGGAGTTAAAACAGTAAAAAAATAGTAAAAATAATCAACGGTACTTATGGAAACCATACATTCACAAAAAATCAAGAAAAATGAAATAAACTTAAATTCAAACAGTTTTACAATATAATCAACCACAAAGTAAAACACACCAACCGTAAATACTTTTATTTGACTAATTGCATTTACATTCAAAAAGGCCAAAACAGTCTAATAAAGTTAAAAACAGCCAACATAGTCAAAAAAGTTAAAATACTACTCTAACAAACCATATATTCACAAAAAAATTGACTAAAAGCAATTAAAGTAACATTCAAACACTTTTACTCTATAATCAACCACCAAATAAAACACACAAACCATAAAAACATAACATGTATAATATAAAATACTACCGTTTTCATTTAGGAGATGCTCAAATCGTTGAAACCACCTTTTACGAACATTTGCTTGCTTTGTTATCCCCTATTACAATTTTACAAAAAAAAAAAAAATACAATTAACATTAGTGAAATTTCAAATTTAAAACTTATATACCAAGTAAAGGAATATCAACCGTAAGTATAAACATACCTCCTCATCAACAACTATCATCTCGATAGAATACGTCTCAGTAGGATTGTTATGCATGGGCTGCTTCCACGGTTTGGCCACACGAACTTTAAGTGTATAATCCCTTCGAGTTAAATCAACATGCTTAAGCAAAAGGATCCTTAAGCGTGCAAAACAGCAGCTGAGAAAAACAAAAATGAAATGTAAATCAAATAACAAAATTAAAAGTATGATATTTATTTCATTCACAAAAACATTATCATCTACGTTAATTCATTGTAAAGTTCAATTTAGACGGGTGTGGTGGAGGCTCATCTTAGAATTAAGAACTACCCGTCACGTCAGTAAAAAATGAGCCCCCCTCTAAAGACGACAAGATGAGGACTATCTAAGGGTCTAGTTGTAATGTTCCCTGGGTAGGCCTCCACTCCTATTAATGCAACATTTTTTTTAAATTCTAAATTCTAAATAACTAAATAATTAAAAGAAATAATAAAAAAGTCACGTAATATAAAAACAAGTTTACAAATAAAAAAATACGCCTAAAATATAAAAAAAACGAAAGAAATAAAGAGTGTCGAAAATTAAAAAATATATATATACAAATCCACTACTAGTTTTGTCCGTTGACCCAAATATACTCCATCAAATCCGCTTGAAGATATAGGTACCAGTGCTCGTTACGTAATGAGACATCTTCTTCCTCTTCCATAATGATTTGAGCCGCCGTTGCCACAATGTTTATAAAAATTTGGTTTTCCTCAGTCGACGACAAAGATGACGAAGCAAACGAAGGAGCATTCGGCATTGTGTTGTAATTTTTATAAAAACTTGAAAAATTTGAGTAGAGGTTGAGAGGGATTGGTTAAAAAAATGGGATGTGGGTATAGAGGAGTATGTTTTTTATAATTTAAATTATTTTTTTTGTAGTAACGGCGCTATAGCCGTTGAAGGTGGCCCACAAACAACCCACCACCAATCAAATCCCTCCTTCACATCCGTTTGTTTTTGGACGAAAGATATGATGAGGCCCGGCAGGGGCGGTGTTTGCCTGCCCAAGACACCAAAGACGAGGCAATGTTGGTCCCCATAAGAGATAGTCTTAAAAGGAATTAAACTTATTGACAATAATTAATTAGGTAGAGTTATCAGGCATGTTAGGTAGTTTGGTGTATACTTGTATGGCCTATTCAAACTCTCCAACTTGCATGATGCATAGTTATATATATGAAAAGGGTAAAATGAGAACATGGTTGAGTTGGAAGAACAGAAGGAACTCACTTTATAACAACACACTTAATTTATTAAAAAAAGAATGTGTGATTGTAAATTAAAATATAATAAAATATTGAATAGAAATTTAAAAGTCAATATTGGTGTGCTTGTTTTTTAAACCAGTGTAAAACCAGCAAAAAGAAAAAAACTTTCATTTTTTTATGGCGAAGTTACCCGTTCTTACGTCAGCGTGTAATTTTTTTTAAATCACATTTTACGTCAGGGTTCTTACGGTTCTTCCAACTCAACATTGTTTCATTTGAACCTAATCCTATATATATAGTGTAAGGTTCAAAGAGGAACCTCAAAAAAACGTAGGGAACTAAGGAACCATGCATTTAACATCTATATTTTCAATAATTGGAGAGTCGTGAGTGACATAAGAAAGCTGAGTTGGCAGCCATTTAGAGTTTCAAAAGCTGATGTGGCAAGCTTATAAATGCTTGGGTGATGCAAGTAACGATGTCATCAAATGTAATTAAATCTGATTAAAATATTCAAAAAAAATTGTGAGCCACTCATTTAAAGTCAACAAAGTCTGCTTGTGTGGGCCACTCAACATCTGTTGAGCTCAAAACAACAATGCTCAACAGATGTAACTCACATATGTTAGTTCAAGTTTGAGCTTCAAATTCAATTTTGAACTCCAAATTCAAATTTTAAAATTAAGCCCAACTCCCCCTAATATACAGATATAAAAAAAAGGAGAGAGAAACAATAATTTCATTTTTCCACAAATTTGCTTCCATTTTCTTGTTCCAGATTTCTTCTCTCCTAAACGATTCTCAAGACCTCAACCATATGTATGTATCATCCACACTCAAATCAAGAAGAAGAACAGTGGTGGTGGCGGCACCGATTGACGATGATCGCGGCAATTAGGTTTCGAAAACAACGAGGTATTATTAATAAGCCCTAATCTTGTGCTTGGTGATTTTGATATCTGAAGTTTCTTAATTTAGTTGTTTTTTAAATGATGTTCATGACAAATTCTACATCATACGAAGAAGAACAGGAAACAGTAGACATCCAGAGAGCTTTGAAGACAAACCAATTATCATCCATGTCAATAGTAGACATTCAGGTATTATCTTTGTTCCCTTAAATATTTAATCATTAATCTTTGATCTCTTATCATCAAGTATTACCTTTGAAGACAGACCAATTATCGTGTTGAATTGAAAGAGCAGAAACATTAAACTTAGTTACTAATAAAGAGGTGGTCTCAAATTCATTAATCAGAGCAGAGGAGTTGGCTCCTTTTGCCTGATGTAGTTGCATAATCAACCCCAAGGTATTTTTCTTATCTCTTTTACTTTGGTCAAAGATCGCATAGAGATCCTTCACTATCTTTTTATTATTATTGTTAATCACCAAGAAACATTTCATTAAACTAATAATATGGACCTTTATTTGGGTTAATATTTGTTGAATTTTTTTTAGATGCCGACACCTGTTACACATATGCTTAAATATGGAAGTAATCTTCTTCAAGTGGTGGGCCAATTTAACGGTAGTATCATTATCCAATCCTAAAGTGTTGGGTCTGCTGACCTGGAAAAGAACAGATGATTGAAAGCCAAAATATTCTACTCTTCTGATTTTGAATAAAACGGTACTTAAAAAACAAGAATCCTCCCAAACGACTGATGACTGTAACTGCTGATACTAAAGTGCTGCTGGACAAAACTGCTGCTGATTGAAGAAACAACTGATGATCAGAGTGCTGACAAGGAAACAAGACAAAGTGCTGACAGAGACTAAAGGTCTGTTGGAGCCAATAACACTTAGGCTCCAACAGATGTTCAAGACCAACAGAGTTTCACTTATCAGCTATTTACTCATCAGTTGTTTAGGCAATGTAACAGTAGTTTACCCCAGCAGATGTTTTATGTTGTTATGTTAGTTAGCTGTCATTGTCTAGGTGATGTCAGTCTTAGGTCGAGCTTTGGTCTGTCTATAAATAGAATAGCGCTTGTACTGTTCTATTCGTCACTTCACACATTCTTTTACACAGACAAAGTTATTGAGTGACCAGGCTGAGGTGGAGAATTGTAATAACTTGTACCGAAATCTGTGATGACTGATATATAGTACTTGTTTGAAAGCAATTGTTCCATTTGTTAAGATTTATAGTTTATATTCCGCTGTACTTTCCATCTTTATTATTCATTCATTTACTTCATTACTTAAACAATCTTAACAAATCAAACTCAGATCCTAACAATTGGTATCAGAGCTTGGTCAATTAAATTCGATCTAATCAATCAATTTAATATAAATAGATCAGCTCAATATTATTGATATCACTTTGTTTGTTGATTGAAAGCAGAGTAAAAGTTTATTTACGTTCAAAGTTTTTTAAACACACTTTGTTTTACAAACAATCAGAGAATGGCTTTAATTAATCAAGATCCACATAACACTGGCACGAGCAACAAGCCACCGATGCTTGTCAGATCCGAATACAATATCTGACAACGTCAGATGAGCCATGTTCTAGCTCAACAAAACACTGGGTGTTGGAAGTCGGTTGTCTTCGGACAACATGTTCCGATGGTGCCGAGTACCGAAGATCCCAAGGTCCAAGTACCTAAAAGTGTCGAAAACTACTCCGAGCAGGATTTTCAGAAAATTGAGTTAGATGCTAAGGCTTTCAGTATTGTAGCCATGGCTCTACCAAATGATATCTATGCTGGGCTGTTATATTGTAACAGTGCAAAGGAGTTGTGGGATGCTTTGAAAGAACAATTCGGTGGGACTGAGAAGGTTATTGAAAACAACCGGGAAATTCTGAATCAACAATATGAAACATTCAGTCATGTGAAGGGAGAGTCACTAACACAACAATTTGAGAGGTTTAATTGCTTAATAAGTGAACTAAAACTGGTGGGTCTAACTTACCCAAAATCAACTTTGAACCATAGGTTTCTTAAATCACTACCAGATAAATGGGGCACTATTGCAATTGTAATGAGAAACTCAATTGGATTTAAGGACTTATCTCTGACCCAGCTTCATGGTAAGCTCTTGACTTATGAGAGAGAGCTTAACCAGAAAAAGAAGCTCCAGGATTTTGGAAAAGTGTCTGATGATTATGTTTTTGGTAATACAACACTCTTGGGTCAAGATGAGGTGCCTGGTAATAATAAGGATCAGGGTTATGATCATTACATTGATATAACTACTGATTTTAACACTGATTCTTATTCACCCAACTATGCTTTTGCAGCAAGTGGTGATATCTAATACTTGTTACTACATCAAAGCTTAAAATATTAATATCTCACTTTTGTTAAACCATCAATGCTTAAAATATTAATATATCTAACATCTGTTAGTACAACAAAGCTTAAAATATTAATATATTTAGCATATGTTAATACATCAAAGCTTAAAATATTAATATATCTTACATCTGTTAGTACACTTTTTTTTTGAAAGATAACTTCATTTAACAAAAAGACGAGCAAAGTCCTCAAATTAAGGACCGCCCACAAACCAAGTTACATCATATACAACGGGTAGTTTACCTAATCTTTCCACTCAATCCTGATTCTAACCGATCTCGAGTTTAACCACATAAAAGATAATGACTTAACTATCGCTGCAACCTCTATCGCCTTAGGGGTCAAATTCTGGAATACCTTCTTATTTCGCTCCTTCCAAAGCGCCCAACACGTAACCATTATGATCCCACGAATAATCTGCCTCCCACTACCTGAACTCGAACAAGCATCTTGCCATTACAACAAATCTTCAGCAGTATTCGGAATAGCTGGGGACAGATTACACCACCTCGAAACTCTCCTCCACACTTCGAAGGAAAAACCACATGTAACAAAAAGATGATTGACCGACTCGTCAAAGACGTTACAGAAAGGGCAAGAGCTCTCTGGCAAGGATATATTCCTTCTGATCAGTTGCAGCCGTGTAGGAAGTCTATCTTTTTCGAGTCTCCACATGAAAATATTTACCTTTAATGGAACCCAATTTATCCAGCGCATGTACTGCACCGGCTGCACATACAGATCCCTTCTCAAAGTTTCCTTTAATGCATCAACAGAGAACTCATTTTTAGCATTATTATCCCAAACCCAATCATCTTTGCAGCCTCTAAACCTGACTTGGGAGACCATCCTAATGGCGTCTTGCACTTCCGAAATACCTTCCACGCTATAAACATTCATATCCCACCTTTCATCCACACGCGCATCTCTTCCTTCCTGTTTAATTCTGCAGCTGACAGAGACATTCTTGTTTCTTTCTAACGAAAATAGAATCGGCCATCTAATACACAAAGGGGTAGTTCCGAACCAAATGTCTTTCCAGAAGCATATTCGGTTCCCATCCCCAAGGTTACATGTGATCAACCTATTAATCTCTAACCTATTTAAACGAACCTTTTCCAGATACGACACCAGGGACTTCCAATTCCCAGATAAGGATTTTTTGACCGGTAAAAACGCCCATCTATTTCGCCCTCCATGAATACTAAGGATCAGTCGTCTCCATAAACCTTCATGATCTGTTTTAAATCTCCACACCCATTTTACAAGCAAAGACAGATTTACTTCAGACAACTTCGAGATTCCCAAGCCCCCAACCGATTTCGGACGTGTAACAATGTCCCAAGATACCCAATGGATACCTTTACCTTCTTTACCACCATTCCAAAGAAACTTTCTCATCAACCTCTCAATATCTTCAATAACCTTGACTGGAGCTTTATAAAGCGATAAGTAATAGACCGGAAGGCTTGAAAGCACCGATTTAACCAACGCAAGACGACCTCCAATCGACAATATCTTAGCTTTCCAGGACTGTAGTCTGCTTCTAACAGTCTCAATAACTGGTTCCCAATGTAATGGCCGATTCATGTTTGCACCGACTTTAATGCCAAGGTATTTAAATGGAAGATCACCGACTTGACATCCCATCCTATCAGCCATATCACTCACTTCCGAACTCGCCACACCCAAACCAAATAAATGAGATTTAAGCACATTAATTTTCAGCCCTGAACAGTGGTGAAAAATGCGCAACAATCTGTTAATAACCACTATATTATCTCTGTTCCAATTCCCCATTACAAGGGCATCGTCCGCGTAAAGCATATGAGTAACATCTGTTAGTACATATGCAGGCCATTCATTTATTGGTTTGGGTGATGTTAATATAATAATGTATATTATAATCATCAATTGTTGAAAGTGGAATTTAATTAATGGATACATTGGATAATGTGCAGCCAATCTATTGGTTGGCCTTAAAGTAGGTTTTAGTCTTCCCGTGTGTTCCACACGGGATTCCACCTAGTCTATTATATAATTGAAAACAATATATCCCGCATGACATTCAAAGAGAGCATCTTCTCTATTGAGGGTGTCATGTAACATGCCATGTGGCATTTATTAATTTTAGGAGAAAAATTTAAAAGCAAAATTAGTTTTTTCTCTCTCATGTTTTCTCCCATAATTTTTAAAAGTTAATATCTTTTATATACGAGATTTTTCAAAGAAAAAAATTACACCAAATTAACGAGCGTTTTATTATTTTTCCAACGAGTACCATAGTGCTATATAAAAAACGCAGAAAAAAACGACAAATTTTTTTGTGGGGTTTTGTTCATACAGAAAAAAAAACACACGCACACAAAGTGTTTAGGTAATTCATTAATCATGTATAGGCAAGTCATTTATTATGTTCAAATCAGTAAATATGAATTTTATTTTCAACATGTGTTAGCATTGGAGTTATACATTGTTTTAGGTTAGGTGCTACCCGAAGCTTTCCTGCATGTAACTGTAAAGCGCATCATTCTATTTCATATGTAAAATTAATATGTCATATTAGATTTCTCAACCCGGGACGTTCTCGGGGTATAGTCTAGTGTTTAATAAGATTATGTTTTGCCTTTCTCCCTTTTCTTTGTTCTTTTATATATTTTTTTCAGGATTAGTTTTCCTTTCTTTGTATTTAACTTCAAAAACTTTTTTTTTAATTAACTACATGATACTCATATAGTCATTCTCTCTCTTGAGAGTAATATTAAAAAAAAGGTTACAAATAAAAAAATACCCCTAAAATATAAAAAAAACCCAAAAAAAATAAAGAGTGTCGAAAATTAAAAAAAAAATACAAATCCATTACTAGTTTTATCCGTTGACCCAAATATACTCCATAAAATCCGCTTGTAGATATAGGTACCAGTGCTCGTTACGTAATGAGACCTCTTCTTCCTCTTCCATAATAATTTGAGCCGCTGTTGCCACAATGTTTATAAAAATTTGGTTTTCCTCGGTCGGCGACAAAGATGACGAAGCAAACGAAGGAGCATTCGGCACTGTGTTGTAATTTTTATAAAAACTTAAAAAATTTGAGTAGAGGTTGAGAGGGATTGGTTAAGAAAATGGGATGTGGGTACAGAGGGGTATGATTTTTATAGTTTAAAATATTTTATAAAAGTAACGGGGCTATAGCCGTTGAAGGTGGCCCACAAACAACCCAACACCAATCAAATCCCTCCTTCATATCCGTTTGTTTTTGGACGAAAAAGACAATGAGGCCCAACAGGGGCGGTGTTTGCCTGCCCAAGACGCCAAAGACGAGGCGATGTTGATCCCCATACCAGATAGTCTTAAAAGGAATTAAACTGATGGACAGTAATTAAATAGGTAGAGTTATTATGCATGTTAGGTAGTTTGGTGTATACTTGTATAGCCTAATCAAACTCTCAAACTAGCATGATGCATAGTTATATATAGGAAAAAGGTAAAATGAGAACATGGTTGAGTTGGAAGAACAGAAGGAACTCACTTTATAACTACCCAATTAATTTATTAGAAAAAGAATGTGTGATTGTAAATTAAGGTATAATAAAATATTGAATAGAAATTTAAAAGTTAACATTGGTGTGCTGGTTTTTTACACTAGTGTAAAACCATCGCAAAGAAAAAAAATTTCATTTTTTTACGGCGGAGTTACCTGTTCTTACGTCAGTGTGTCATTTACATTTTACGTCAGAGTTCCCACGGTTCCAACTCAACGTTGTTTTCATTTGAACCTAATCATATATATATATATGGGAAAGTTCAATTGAGAACTCATAGCTAGGGAGAGAACTCGAGAACTCCTACTTAAATTAAGTTCAAAAATCAAAAATCTGGTTCGGAGCTTCTCTTTCCCACGTCATCCCCATTCAGAAAATAAATAAAAAAATAGGCTACTCCTAATGCACGTGTGTAGTAAATGTCCGGTTAGCTTTAGGGTTTAGTTTTTTAGTTTAGTTTAGCTTTTAGGGTTAGTTTTTTTAAGTTTAGCTTGTAAGGTTTAGGTTTTTGGGGGTGGGGTGGGGGTGGGTAGGGTGAGTTTAGGTTTTTGGGTAGGGGGTTAGGTTTTTTGGTGTGGGTTAGGTTTTTGGTTGTGGCGGGTGGGGCTTAGGTTTTTGGTAGGCGGTGGGTGGTGTGGGTTTAGGTTTTTGGGTTGGGGGTGGATGGGTGGTTTAGGTTTTTGGGTGGGGGTTTTAGGCTTTTGGGTTATACTACACACGTGCAGAGCGTTTTTTAGGTGTGTTTTTTTATTTTTTTCTAAATGGGTATGACGTGGGAAAGAGAAGCTCCGAACTAGTTTTCTATTTTTTTACTTAAATTTTAAGTTATGATGTTTTTTATTATTTTTTCTTTTGTATTTTGTTAGGAGTTCTCAAGTTCTCTCCCTAAAATGAGTTCTCTATTGAACCATCCCCTATATATATGGGATGGTTCAATAGAAAACTCATAATATTGAGAGAACTCGAGAACTAAATAATGACCATTGATCTTACAAGATCAAGGGCTGTGATTAAAAGGATGTGGGGATTAAAAAAGGCTAAGATTTTACAAGGGAGGGTAGTTTTGGAAAACTAAAGTTTGCAAAACCTATTTTCACACTCATTCAACAAATCAAAAAATCCCTCACCTGTTCTCTCTTTCTCTCTCACTCTCTTTCTAGCTCTCTCAACAAACATCCTAGGGTTTCACTAAACTCATATTCGATCAACAATTTACCACGAAAGTCAATCAATACTCATTGACAATCGATATAGGTACGATCTCATATTTGCAAACAGTTTTATTCGCATATAATCATAACATATTTGGTGTACTACACACATATCGCATCATCTCGTGTATTGCATCGATTTTGGGGTGTTTTGTGTAAAAATAACTGTGACAACCGGCAACTTCCGACCTATATTGATGAGGTTTTTATTATTATAAATGACTGTTTATTATAATTATTGTTAATTATAAAGTTTCAGAAGTTTACGGATCGTTTTAACAATGGGAACTGCGATCGATTTAATTAACGCGATTCAAACACATGTTCTGAAAACACGCGTCGGACATCGAAAATATTTATATTTATGCTCGGTTTAGCATTTCGAACAAAACCGACTACTTTTTCTAATTAATTATCGGGCCTAGAATAAAACCGAGACGTTTTACGTTTATATGGGTTCGATACGCGGTTCAAGTCACCTACCAACAAACCCTAGGTATAAAAGCATCATATTCTTCTTCTTCTTCTCATTTTCACCCAACACAAAACCCTAGCCACTCACTCTCTCTCTCTCTAAACCTGCTTCCCTCTCTCTCTAACCGATCTCTCTCTACATTCTCTCCTCCCTCACTCTCACACTCGGCTCTCTCTCTCTTCGTTTTAGCAGCAGCCAACCACCACCAAGCTTGGGTGGTGGCGGCGCAAGTGTACAAGGCCGAAAACGAGCTGCAATAGGTGGTTGTTGGCTGGATTCAGAGGTGGATGTCCATGGTTTGGTATAGATTGGGTGGCGTTCGTTTTATGGTGGTGCTTCGGTGGTGCTGGTTCGAGTAGGGGTTGAGTAGCGGCGGCCTTGTGTTGTAGGTGGTGTACCTGGTTCAGGTTAGTTTCGGGTCGGGTCTGATTCTTTAATTTTGTTCGTGTGGCTGTGGTTAGCGGTGGCTTTGGGGATGGGTGTGACGAGTTTTAGTGGTGGATTGTTTGGTGGTTCACGGTCGGCTTGAGGTGTTTGGTGACGGCAGGTAGTGGTGGTTCGTGGTGGACGCTGGTTCAGTGAGGTGGGGTCGGGTTGAAGTGGTTGCAGTTGAGGTTGGTTCGGGTGGGGGATAATGTAGGCTTTCGGGTTCGAGTTATGGTGGGCTCGGTGGTGGTTATGGCTGTGTTGGCGGCTTTAGGATGACCAAGGTGGTGGTTGCTTCGGTTCGGTCAGGCCCGAGAAGTCCGGTTAGTTCTCAGTTGGTTTTGGGTTTTGCTTCAGTCACGAGTCCCGTCTCGAGCCATGTTGGTCTCTGGCCTCTGGTTAAGCCCGGGTTGGATTTGGTTTTGGTTTCGAGTCCCGGTTTAGGCCTGGTCCGGGTCGTGTCCGGAAGCAGATTCGGTACGAGATCTTGTTTGGTTTCGGGTTTACTTTGGTCTCGGGTCATGGAGGGTATATGTGTCCCGTTTGGTCAAACCGGTCAACCGGTCAACAGATGGTCAATGGGTCAGCGTTCCGGCCTACACGTAGATTGAGGTGGCTCCGGGTTACATGCGATGATGTGGTATAACTTACATTCGTATTTTATTATTTATTATAGATATCTTATATTTATAAATTTATATATTTGTAAATATTATTATGTTTATGAATATTATAAATTTATAAATATATTGATATGGATGAACTAGTTTTGACTCGTGAACGGACCGGATAATGCAATAAACGGTAATTATATATTATATCGAACGATTTGGTAAATGGTTAACTTGACGTGACTTACGATATCGAACATCGGACTAAATAACACTGGACTATATTGTCGGACTATATTTTATATATATATATATATATTGCTATATATATATATATATAAATTAGTATATATAGGTGTTGAAACGTATAGAGACTCGTAAATCGGAATTGTGGATAAAAGGACTTGATGAATTGTGTTTGAAAATTGATTTTTGCGGAAAATTGTAGACAACGGGTGTTGTCTGGTTTGTACAAAAACAGAGGAAACTCTGCCCAAATTTTTATAAAATCAGAACGTAACGAACTGCTATTATTTCTATAAATGAATTCCCGTAAGCGTTTTGGACAAGTGTATTATATACAAAATCGAAATGTTTTCAAAGTTTAACTATTTGTAATAATAAAGATAATTTTCAAACAATATTTGGGAAAAAGTAACAAATGTTATTAATTGATTTTAATAACTAAATTTGTATTTTCCTTAAAGAGTATTTTATAAGATATAATTACACAAAACGAATACATTTTTATGATTTACGAGGCGAGCTACGATTCAGGATAAATATACGTTTCAGAGTACTAGTCCAACATGGTTTATACACAAATAGTGACAAGTGTGCAACTTGGGTGCTATGTAATACGTGAATTAAGTTAAGTCATGATCGGTTCATCGAGTTGAAACATATTGAGACTTGTGTTGGTACACACGAGTCTAGACAGTCGAGTAGACTGTCTTTTGAGCGGTTAATAAGCTAGGCTTATGTGTGATAGACTGTTAAGGTGTCCTTTGTTGGTAATTAGGGCACGAGGAAGTCGGTCGAGGTTTCAGGCTTTGTTTGCTAGCTTAGCATGGACATTAAGGTGAGTTCATAACCCCACTTTTTACTGTTTTTGTAAAGATTTTCGGGGGAAAGACATACTTCTTTTATGCAAACTTGAGGAATTTAAAACGAAACAAGTTTTGGGAAATGAAATGGATGCGTGAGTTCACGACCCCACTTTCTTTGGTTTTACTTTTGGGGGAGAAAACATGCGTCGAACTATGTTTTGGGAACTATTGTCGTACTATGGGTTATTACGGGTTACTATGCGATCTTTTAAAGTCCCGGGGGAAACCATGAATGTGCAGGGCACAACGGGGGAAATGTGGATAGATCTATTGGTCTGACAAACCCCACTCGACGGCTTGTAGGGCCGGGCGGGTGCATATTGTCTCGAACTGGTAACATTGGTAACATTGCAGAGCACACTCGGGCTGAACATTGGTAACAGTCTAGTAATGGTTTTCCAATCGTAGTAGTAACAAAACATACGCCCAGCTAGCGTACTTTGGCTTAATCATGACATAGTATTGACAAGTTTGAACTGGAACACTTTGGTAACCTTTGGAAACGTTTTTGTTAAACTTATGAACTCACCAGCTTTATTTTGACTTTTTAAGTATGTCTTTCAGGTTTAAACTATGGTAACGACACGGTTGGAGTAGGTGGCAGTTGGGACCGGGGATCCTAGAGGGTTAGAATTGGCGTTCAGGGAACCAGAGTCTTAGATGCATCTTTTCGCTGCGTTGGCAAAGGCACCAAACGTCACAACCGACGAGGAGAAAAGTCGGGGTGTGACAGTTTGGTATCAGAGCCATAGGTTTTAGCGAATTAGGTGTCTGGGTAGATATATAGGCTTTAACCTGAGTTTGTTTTGAAGTAGGGACCAAAATTTCTAAGACATAATATTTAGCACGAACGCCTAGGAACTGAAATTCCAACCGTTGCCAAGTATGTTACATGACTATTAGTGTATCACACTAGCTCAGCGTACATTCCTTCGGTGCAAGGAACATTTATTTTCTTATGTGAATAGTGAGTATGTTCTATAATTGTATATAGAAAAGATAATAGCACGTGATCGCTAGGTGTACTTCACTGGTGACTGGTGAGTCATCACTTTAGATATCAGAGTGGTTATTCACATAGAGTTAGCTGAGTGATTGTTTCTTGGTATGAGAAACAATTTACTTGTTTATATACTGTGTGCATTTACTTAAGGTATATATAGTACGTATCGCCAATGGTTGTCCGACTCAAGCTTGGACGTATTGGGAACGCACACACGTGTCACATTTGTTGGACGAGTTGTCAAAGGGATTGTTGCAGCATTTGCAGTCTCGCATCCCTGGTTCGGAGTATGCTATGTCGTCAAGGTCGATTTGGGTCGGGAACATCTTGATGAGGCACCCCATTCTGCCGATGATCCTGCGAAGCTACAATGCGGTCGGGAGAAGCACTGGGAAAGGTGGCGCACAAGGCAAACATTATATTATGTTATATATACGTGTTATTATGTGGATGTAATGAGTGCTTGTGATATGCTCATGATGGGGGTTAATAGGATGATCTTGTGAGGTAAATTTTCGATAATGTAGACGTCACGTTATTGCAAATTTACAGGCACTTGATAATTCTAAGAATTTCTATCGTGAGGGTATCTATATTGTTATATATCGTTGTATATATATATATAGGAGATAAGGGTTATTCATTTTGTTGTTGCCGACGCGATTGCCGATTCTCCCTTGTTCGTGTCATTTGTAACTTCGATTTTCTTAAACTAGTTTAAGATCTTGAGGATCTTGTTTCTTGAGCTTCTAAGGTTCATGTTTGCAGAACCTAGTTATATCTTTTTAGTATGATTTACATCTCTCGTCTTTTGTGTTTGTGGCCTTCAACATTCAATCGTAAAGGAATTTAATTTTTGTTGATTCCTTATTCTTTTCACAGAACTAGACACGTCTTTTGTACACGTGTCAACCATTGTATGTTTGGATTCTGTAAATTTGTGAAGGTCCATTGTAGGGCTTCACATCGAACAATTGTTTCATTAGTGATTTGTTTATCATTACGTTGGTCGTAATGCTTGTTTTCTAGTCTTGATGTGTCAGGCCATTGTGGGCAATGAATCTTTTGATACTTCGTTGACGAATTTCTTTAAAGTCGACACTTCGGTTGAAACAAATTGTTGGGAACTAAAACAGCACCTTGCGGTGAATATTCGATCGACATGGAATAATGTGTGATCTTTATTGGCATGCCTCACTTTCAGGTTTAAACTATGGTAACGACACGGTTGGAGTAGGTGGCAGTTGGGACCGGGGATCCTAGAGGGTTAGAATTGGCGTTCAGGGAACCAGAGTCTTAGATACATCTTTCTGCTGCGTTGGCAAAGGCACCAAACGTCACAACCGACGAGGGGAAAAGTCAGGGTGTGACAATAACGAAATGTTGAACAACATTTCATGTTTATTCATGAAATATATGTTAATATGGTTTATGTTAGTGTTAAATGATATTATGGGTTTTTTGGTCAAGTGCTATGGATGTAGCTGCAGTACACATGTGTAGTATGATTATTTCAGCTAATGTTAACAATGATCAGGCTTTGTATGATATGTATTGCACAAGTGTGATAATTGTTCCATGTACTACACATGCGTGATAATATTATTTATGATAGTTAGTGTTAAGTTAAACTGATGTGCTTGTCATACGTTGCACATACGTGATATCTATAATTGTATTTCACATCCGTAGTAGGCTTGTTTTAGTTGATGTTAGGTGTGAATAGGCTTTGTATGTAATGTATTACACATGTGTTATAAATGTTTAATGTATTACACATGTGTGATAATTTAATTTGTGATAGTTAATGATAAAATGATACAATGTTTTGTTTGTCATGTGTTTCCATATATTATAGATGTAATTGTATTGCACATGTGAAATGTGACTATTCTAGCCAATGTTAAATGTGAACATTATTTGTATGTAATGTACTACACATGTGTTACTAATGTGTATATATTAGAAATGTGTGATGGTACAATTTCTGATAGTGTTTATCGAGATTATGTTTTGTTTGTCATGTACGCACATATGTTATAGATGTAACTGTAATTCACATGTGTAGTATGCCTGTTGTAGTTAACATTAATAGTGAACGGGGAATTGTTTGACATTATTGCACAGGTTTTTATAATTGTTCCATGTGTTACACATGTGCAGTGTTTGTCATCTGATGTACGTGTTTGTCATCTGTTGGATATATGAGATATCTCTATAACTGTATTTCACATGTGCAGTAGTCTTGTTTTAGTCGATGTTTAGTGTGAATAGGCTTTGTATGTAATGTAGTACAGATGTGTTCTAAATGTTTAATGTATTACACATGTGTGGTAATTTAATTTGAGATAGTTAATGTTAAAATGATATAATGTTTTGTTTGTCATGTGCTTCCATATATACATGTAACTGTATTTCACATGTGTAATGTGACTGTTAATGCCAATGTTAAATGTGAACATTATTTGACATAGTGTAATGCTACAGGGAAGGAGTTACGGGTTTATGGGTTTGGCTGAGACTCCATTGTATAGAGGAGCTGATGAAGTGATATCAGGTCTATTGAGATTGATTAACATCCACGAAGATCAAGCTAGGATATGGGAAGCTCATATTAGGCGACATGAAGAACGAGCTAGAATTGTGGCATTGAAGTATAAAAGATTGAATTTTTTTTTGTTTTTAGTTGGGTCCTTTTGATCATATATTTTGTTTTACAATGAATTAATCTTGTACTAAGTTTGGATGTATGATTTAATGGATATGCGTTTTGAATTTATGTATGTACCAAGTTTAACGGATGAATGGATGGCACGTTAATATTAGTTTGGTTATTTAAATTCTAATGGCATTCTTTGCTGTATAATGACTCATTTTCAATGCACAATGAGACGTTTTGGCACTTTCGTGGCTGCAATTTTTATGCATTTCAACATATTTTTGTTGCAGCTTTTGACCCATTTCGGCACATTTTTTTTTGCAGTTTTTGGCTGCAATATATGACCCATTTTGGCTGTAGTTTATGATACATTTTTGCTGCAGTTTTTAATACATTTCGGTACATTCTTGGTTGCAGATTTTAATATATTTCAACACTTTTTTGTTCTTGTAGTTTTTTAACACATACCAAAACAAACAACATTACATAAGTGATAAAAGCCATAACATAAAACTGTCAAGTTAATTACATACCAAAGAGCCAAGTTCTTAACCTAATATCATAAAACCATGGTCATAACAAACATAACCCAAAAGACATGTTCGTAACATACATCATCCAAAAGACATGTTCATAACATATTATTTTTTTATTAACCCCATTATATTGTGATTGACCCTTGCAAGTTCTCCTATTGTGGCCTCTATGACTGCACTTGTTAATGTTAGAACATCATCTGAATCCAATACTTAAGTACCCAATAGGTGGTTCCACCAGGAGTTATATAGACATAACCGGATACACGACCTGCAATTAAAAAAAATATTTGTATTATTATTATGTATAGTGAACATGTACACGAATTATAAAAACATGTAGTGTAAAAATTAGAGTAAACACAAAGTGAATGTATTGCACATGTATGATACTTAAATTTTGAACACATATCTCTATTTTTTGTAAAAAAAAATACAGTAGAAACAACCAAATGTACTGCACATGTGCAATACGTAAATTTTAGAAAAACAAATACGTCTAGGTTGCATAAAACATTCAGTAAACACAAACTGAATTTAGTGCACATGTGCAGTACAAAAATTTTGGAATAGGTACCTCTATGTTCAATACGACAAAGCTTTGTATCATATGAAGAACGACAGAACGAATGTAGTGCACATGGGAAATAAATAAATTTTTAACAAATATATCTATCTTTGAAAAAATAAAGTGGTAACAATCCGGATGTATTGCACATGTGCAGTACGTAACTAAAAAACACAAACCTATATGTTGTTTAAAATA
This sequence comes from Ambrosia artemisiifolia, assembly GCA_032199755.1. Lineage (NCBI taxonomy): Eukaryota > Viridiplantae > Streptophyta > Magnoliopsida > Asterales > Asteraceae > Ambrosia > Ambrosia artemisiifolia. Next base: position 34,851,898 of record CM063514.1, read on the forward strand.
ATCAACAGACACGTAGTAATGCAATACACATGTGCAGTACGTAAATATTGAATTAGGTACCTCTATGTTCAGTGACAGAAAGATTGCACATGTGCAGTACATAATTAAAAAAAAACACAAACCTATATGTTGTTTAAAACTACCAATTGACACGTAGTAAATGTAATGCACATGTGAATTACGTAAGTATTGAATCAGATACCTCTATGTTCAATGACATAAGTATTTGTATCATCTGAAGTGGATTTCATACATCTAGAAGAAGAAGCAATGTTTGATGTTGATTCTACATTATCATCTATCAAGATAGGTTGTTTTCCTCGATTAACTTCTATACGTGATGAAAATCCTCATGTATCTCGTATTTATTTTAATTAGATGAAGAGGTTTCACCTAATTAACAACAACAATCACCACAACAACAACAAAAATCATACAATTAATCGTGACATACACACATATGTGAGATTAAAAAAAGATACCTTCGATCATCGTTAATAACAATTTGTGATGAATGTTGATTCAAATACAAAAGCTGAATGGATGAATTGAGATATAAGATCATACGATATGTGTTCTTGATTGATTCATTGATCTGAATATTAGAAATTGTATAGGGTTCTACATAGTTTTGGCGGTTGTATATTTGGTAATGAGGTTTTATGAACTATTTGACAATAATACCCCTATGCTTAAGGAGTTCTTGAGTTCTCTCCCTAACTTTGAGTTCTCAATTGAACCTTTCCCTATATATACTTATACTACTAATATAATGCATATTAGGAGGGCATGATGGTCATTTGACCAAATATCTTAATTTTTTACACATTACAACTCTTTATGCATGTTATGTTTTGAGCTCCAATTCAAAATTTGAACTAGGCAGCAATTAAGTTTCACAATGGTTTTTGAAATTTGAATCTCTGTACATATCGCTACCCCCACAGACTTTTCAAACACCTTCTACCTCACCCTTTAAAACTGATTTGTTCATTTAGTTCTTGAGTCACCCTGTTCTTTCTTGTGACGCTATCAAGTTTGGAAAACGCAAAAATTGTTCTGCCCATAACAATTCGAGATTGTCAGGATGGCTGCTAGGCATGGAGCGAAAATCTTGCCTTTTGGTGTTGTTGGAGAAGATGATATTTGGTGAAGTATTCTATTTTTTTCCTTCAAATTATGTGTATCTCAATATATTGTTGTATGCGACTGTGTATAAATTTGGCATTTCTTTAGCCAAGTTTAATGCTTCTTTTGGGTTTTATAATTTTTTTTTTGTAATTTCATTTGTGTTATTTTTTTTGGCAAATATAGGATATACCCTGGCTCACTTTGGCCAGCTTCAAATGTTTATCATTTATCAAAATTTGTTACGTCACAATGATTATTGTTGTTGGTGTAGGTTGTCTCATGGTTTGTGTTATTTAACCACCTTTGATGATAATAGTCCTAGTTGATCATTTAAATTATCAAGGGAGGTCAGGGTTTACATGTCCTATATTTTTTGTGTGATGTACATATTCCTATAAATCAATTTGTCTGGTTAAAACGGTTTGCTAGAATTAAAGTTGTTATACAACCACATAAAGTTGGGAAATTCAATCATAAATGGCAGCAATAGATGGTCATACAGGGCTGGGATTACACTTGTGCAGGGCTTGAATATCTTTTGCTTTATTTGAAACAAGATTTTGTTGAATTTTTACCATAAATTACATGTTTTAATGAAACTTGGTTCGGACCAAGAACACAACCTTGACAAGGAGAGGGAAATCATGCTTAAAGATGTCCTGGTATTCTTTTACCAGTTAGATCTGGCAATTAGAGTACATGTTTTCACTTGCCTTATTTTATTTGTGGCGGGATGAATGGGTCAACAATTAGGGTAATATTTGAAGTGGTAAACTTGTTCATTTGTTCATTTCTTCAGAAAATCCAACTATTTGAACTAGAATTTGAAGTTTGGAGATTCTCACTTTTGACTTCCAAAGCCATACAGTATTTCAACTTAAAGATAAATATTTCAACTTAAAGATAAAAAGTTGTCCATGTAGAAGACACCACCAATAGAAAAATTGAACAATAACATGTGCTAATGGGTTTGACCTTGAAAGTCAATGTACTTCTTTCTCATAATGCATTAAACATTTGCGTTTGATTTTAGGTGTTCAATTCAAGTTTTAATCTTTTGATAATTGGCAAGCATAATAAACTTGGTTTATCATGACTAATTGTTTTGCAAGTTCTGGAGGTTCTATACACGTGTATGTATGTGCCAATTTTAACAATGATTCCTTCATCTTCTTGCTGCATTTAATAGATTAACTTCCACCAAATCAGTTCACCATATAGTTGATGCTATTAAATTATGCCGCACAACCTTTGCTGGCTTTTAGTTTCTCAATGCATTACTTTTATATCATTTTGTAACCTTTGCTGACTCTTTTTTCTAAGTCGAAATATTAAAGCGCCAGATATGAGCAGCATTGTAAGGATGTAGATTTTAGCCCCTAATACATGTAGGAAAAAATAAAAAGGGAAATTGTGAATCATGCAACACATGTCATCAGGTTAAACAAATCTTTCTTTCAAGTTTCAATAGATCATCTATTAGTACTCCAACAAACTAATTTAAAATACAATATTTAGTTGACTTTTTTAATAGTCAAACCTGTAGAATTATGCAGCCCATGCTTCCTATTGCATGATAACAAACTAATTTTGAATTAACAAACTAATTAAGCCGGTTTTTTCTTTCACTTTCCGTGACCTTTTGAGTATTCACAAGGAGAATGGAACTAGCAAGCTCAAGGAAAAGGTGATTCAAGTTGTGGTGCTTGCGACATGTTGGGTGATATGGAAAGCAAGGAATGAAAAGATTTTTAATGGTAAACGACTGAATTTGGAAAAAGTATTGAATGACATCAAAACATCTTTTTTGTGTGTTACAAGTCGGGCGAAGAGACATGCTTGGGAGTGGGATAAATGGAAGAAATTTGAACTTTGAAATATTGAATTAGGCATTTTTGGGTTGTAAGTTTGATTGGCCTCTTTTGAGCACCTTGTTTCTTTGTAAATATTTTGGTGATGAATGAAGTGCAATTTGCTGTTCAAAAAAAAAAAAAAAAAAAACTAATTTTGAAAATTTGCTTAATAAATTTTTAAGTGTATGTAAACTTTTATTTTCTTTTTTAAACATATTCATACATTGTTTAGAGCTATAAAAATAAATATTTTTGCACGCTTTTTAGTCCTAAAAGCTTATAAAATGTGTATAAATTCCATAAATATTTTAATGGTACATTGCCAATGTGTCTTAAGGTTGTTTCTTATCGTAAAAGTCTACTCAAAGCAATTGGCAGTGATATTTAGGATAGGGATAAAATTTGACAATTTGTACATTAATTGAATTTACTTCAAAACATTACAAAATATGATGAAGTAAATTCCAAAATTTCACTTTAAAGTTAAAAGTCAACAAGTTAAAAGTTCTTCCCAGTAACTTGTAAGAAAAGAAGGATCTCAAGGGAGTAATAAGATGCACCTATAATGGTGGAAATCTCCCCAGCCAACCATCCCAAAGTTATATATCAATTATTGTGTAGCTTTTGATGCTACTGTCATTGACTATTGACCTGCAAGATTCAATTGCTACAAACAGCAATGTGACATAGATTGATCGAGTCCGAGTCCCATACGATTGTAAAATGGCGTTCCATAACAGGTTCAATACCCCATCAAATGTTGGTTAGTTTGTTAAAAGAATACTTGTTGTGATTCTAAGTATATTTATTTTCTAACAATTCAACTTAAAAAAAATGTTTTTCACAACTATAATAATTTAAAATTTAATAAATTCCAAACATAAAACGTTTTAAATGTCAAAAATACATTGTTTTTAATGAAATAATATTAAGAGATAAATTCATACTTCCCAACATTCTATATATTATGTTATATATTATGTCTGAAGTGAAATTTTGTTTTAAGGCTAATGAGATAAAATTCACATGACAGAGTTGCAATCCGCCATGCAACATGTGAGGCGGAAGTGAATATAGAAAACAATAGAGACATACCCTACAACAGAAAAAGGATTTTTTTTTTGAACGTGTAAATCATTATATATATACCAATGTTTTCAGGACCGGATCGGATATCAAACTGGTCATCATAGTGGTTCACTGGTCGGACCGGTTCAACCGGATTTAAGAACCGGTTAATATTATATATTATAAATAGTTAATATTTTTGTTGGGTTAAAGAGAATTGATGAAGCGCTAAAAGGTCCTACAAGGGTCGACTCTAAAAGTCCATGAAACCTTAGCTAACCATCCACATTAGTTAATAATAAGTATTGAACACAAGAGCAGAATAAAGATGACAAAAGTACTAAACAACAAAGTTTTGAAGTACTGAAGAAGACAACTGCTGTTGAAACAAACAACTGATGAAGTAACCAAACCACTGATGAGACAAACAACTGATGAAGATCAAACAGCTGTTAGACCAAACCACTGCTGAACCAAACCACTGATGGTCAAATAGCTGACAACCAAACCACTGATGAACTAACCTCTGATGAAGAAGTGAAACCACTATTAGAAGCAAACATCTGATGAGAAGGTCTGTTGTGGCTTACAGTACTTAGGCCACAACAGAGGTTAGCAATAGATGTTTATTGAAGAAGTGAAACCACTGCTAGAAGCAAACATATGTTGAGAAGGTCTGTTGTGGCTTACAGTACTTAGGCCACAACAGAGGTTACCAACAGATGTTAGTGAAGACAGAAACTACTGATTACCAAACGTCTGCTGAGAAGGTCTGTTGTAGCCCAACAACACTAAGGCTACAACAGAGGTTACCAGCAGATGTTACAACTACTGAAGAGACAATCCAACAGAGGTTTACAAGACATCAGCAGTTCATTGATCATCAGAAGTTTACAACCACTGAAGAACAACTCCTGATGATTTACTCATCAAAAGTTGTATACCTCATCAGACGATAACAAGATTCTCAGATGTTTACTTTATCAGATGTCAGATTAAAGCTGCAGCAGTTATTATTCTATCTCAAGTGTATCTGCTTTTGTTTTGTTTATGTATATTGTATATCTAGAGGCTACTTTACAGTAGGGTATGAATTCTATAAATACCCATGTAATGGTGACCTCTAAACTTGCACTTGGCCATTTGTATCTAATACATTTGAACCTTTGCGATAATAAAACGAATTTTTTAAGTAACTTGTTTGCATTTCACTTACATTTGCTTTATTATTTTCCAAGTTGTGAGAGTATATTCCGAGGGGGAGTTTAAGTCCATAAACTCAGTCACAAATTCTTAATTACTTATGTTTTCCGCTGCACATCTGTCTAGTAATTAGGACTTGAGCTCAGGCCGATCCCAACAATTGGTATCAGAGCTTGGTCAGTCAGATTTGATCTAACCATCAATCTGGCATAATAGATCAGCTCATAATCATTGATACTCGGTTTTATGTGATTTATTTGGATTTAGACTTTTATACTATCATCTTGTCCACATGATTGATTAGTTGCTAATTAATCAACTGTATCAAAATGGCAAGTTATGATTCTCACAACATACCAGGCTGCACAGCCCTGTTGAGACATGTCCTATAAGACTTGTATTAATAAGGTTGGACCTGAAGACCACATAGACGTGAAAACTGGGAATATCTTCATAATAGGTATTCACAGGATGTAATATGTTGGTAAATCTCACTGTTGATAAGATGTTTCTCATCCTAGAGATAGTTTTTGACATTATATAAAATGTTTTTCATCCTAGAGATAGTTTTTTTTTGACATTATATAAAATGTTTCTCATCCTAGAGATAGTTTTTGACATTATATAAAATGTTTCTCATCCTAGAGATGTTTCTAACATCATATCAATAGTGAAGATATCAAAAGATGAACTTTCTTCCATGCTGGTTCTTGTATGTAATAAAATCACTAAGAAAGCAGGAAGAATTTTTCCCAGTACTTAAAATCAATCTTAAGATGGTCACAAGTGCTTTTAGTTGGGGCATGTTGTCAGAAAATGTAGAAGTTCTGGCATAGATCATCTGTAAAGGGAAGTTCATCTAAATCAGTTCTAATAAGACATCAAGCACATAAAAAGTGGCACCACCTCCTCAAAATTAAGATGTTAACTGATTCATACCTGAGTTAGGTCAAAATATTGCTATGATAGTCATGGACTCTTATCCAAAAGGAGATAAGACATCATTATCCTCAGACTTTCAGGTATCTTCAAATCCCTTAGTAAATTAAATTCTATTTCAAAAGTAAAAACTCTTTTGCCAAATAAAGGGATATAAACGTGTGCTTAAAGACCTAGTTTAAAATCTTGATTCCAACACAGAAGAATGACCTGGAAACTATAAAAGAAACCAAAAGATGAAAAATCTGGATTTCTAAAGTTTCAAAGGTTAACTGTGAAAAATGGGAGTGTCAAGATTACCAAGTATTACTCTGTATTCATAAATAGATGTAATTCTGGAACTAGGACCTTTCACACATTTTCTCCAACTATTTTTACTCCTCAAAAGGGTTCACCTGAAAGGGGAGTAACTCTTTGGGCAATACATCAGAAGTTTGTGATATACACTGATAAAAGGAATATCATAACTTCTGATAAAAATTGACCCAAATCTTTTGACAGTAGTTCTTCAATAGTTGACTCTACATCAGGGATTGAGACCCTGACAACTGCTGAAGACAAATCTCCATATCCAGAACTGTCAAGAAACTGCTTTTATCAAAAGATAAATAAAAAGATAAAAGCAGATCCATGGGAGATATGTGAAAATAAATCACATATCTGAATTCTGTAAATATAGAAAGGGTAAAATATTTGATAAATCAAATGACACAAATTGATAACTAAATGGTGATTAACTTACAAATTCAAAATTAGTAAATCAATCTGTGTTTAACAAAACCTTTCTATAACACTTTGACTGTAACTTCTCAAAAGCAGTCTAAAATGTATAAACATAATTCACACAACTATGAGAAAATACTTATGAATCAGAAGTTAGACCATTCCCATCAGTAGCTAACTCAACCTCCGATGGTTGAAAATCAGCAACTGCTAGTAAATATGGTACAACTTCTGATATCCATAGCTACATCTTTTTCTATTTTCAATAAGCAGGTCCAAAACCAGAAAGGTTTGGGTTCCTAAAAGGAAATCTAGCTGCTTCATTATGCAGGTACTCACCACAGGATGCTATAAGCATTTTGTGCAAAGGAAAGTATCCCAGAAGAAGATGTAGTTATCTATGTCAACCTGGTGGACATTCAAGAACTGAATCTTCTTGGGTATGTGACAAAGCATGCTCAAGAGATTATCTCACCAGAAGGCCAGTGTTTTCTAAAAAAGGCATCAACCCAAAAGTTGATAAAGGGTACTTCCTAAGTTACTCATCTACCAGAAAACCTACAAAATCCTTAATAAGGATCATGGTAGTAGATGGAACTTTGGATATTAAAACCTGATCAACCTCATAAAATCGTATCAATAAGAGATCCCTGGACAAGATCCAAAAATTGATACTGAACAAAATCTATTAGAGCTTGAAATCAACTTCTACATAACCACTGATGTAAAGGAACTCAACTTCATTATGAAGTCAAAAACATCTGTGGTTCTCATCTCATGGTATATTTCAAGAAGGAGGTCATTTAAAGAGAATATTATTGCAAAGGATCACCCTAAAGTAAAATCTTTGGTGATTGGGGCTCAGATGTTGTTACAAGAAGAAAAAGGCTTTAAACCTCTGCTCCTGTTCAGCATTCATATTTCAGAGGAGCCAAGGAACCAACAAAGCCAGGTTGTCAAATCCTGAATAAAAGTTATTTGTATATATTTTTGGATATTCAAGAACTGAATCTTCTTGGGTATGTGACAAAGCATGCTCAAGAGATTATCTCACCAGAAGGCCAGTGGTTGATAGAGATAGCTAAAGTCATACTTTTCAAAGCACCAAAAGGTGTAACAAAGTATTTTAAAGACTTGAACTATTTTCTAAAAAAGGCATCAACCCAAAAGTTGATAAAAGGGTACTTCCTAAGTTACTCATCTACCAGAAAACCTACAAAATCCTTAATAAGGATCATGGTAGTAGATGGAACTCTGGATATTAAACCTGATCAACCTCATAAAATCGTATCAATAAGAGATCCCTGGACAAGATCCAAAAATTGATACTGAACAAAATCTATTAGAGCTTGAAATCAACTTCTACATAACCACTGATGTAAAGGAACTCAACTTCATTATGAAGTCAAAAACATCTGTGGTTCTCATCTCATGGTATATTTCAAGAAGGAGGTCATTTAAAGAGAATATTATTGCAATGGATCACCCTAAAGTAAAATCTTTGGTGATTGGGGCTCAGATGTTGTTACAAGAAGAAAAAGGCTTTAAACCTCTGCTCCTATTCAGCATTCATATTTCAGAGGAGCCAAGGAACCAACAAAGCCAGGTTGTCAAATCCTGAATAAAAGTTATTTGTATATATTTTTACTTTTATTCAATGTTTCGACATAATACTAAGTTCTTGACAAGTAATACACAACATCTGTTGGAGAGTTGCCAAACCGCTGTTGGATTATCCATCAGTGGTTTGCATAAAGGGAAATGATTAAATTGCAGTTAGTAGTTATAAAACTACTGATGAGTTAAATAAGATAACTTCTGATAAACAACTTTGGTCATCAATAGTTATCCATAGGGGTACATCAGTACTTTCACATCAGACGTTATATCTCATATAACTTCTGAAACCCTATTCGACTCATTTACTGCAATTCAAATAAAAAATTTCCTCTCTCAAACCCCGAAAGCGATTAAAAAAAGTTCTCAACCCTAAAATCAACAAAATGGACCTTTAGTTGAAACCCACTCACAATCTGATCACATTTCTTGAGAAAGATGATCAGTGGGACCAATACCATGGAATCATTGATACTATAGTGAACTCTAAGTATCACACTGCCTTCACCATCGATCCACCAATTCTTGTGGATGCCCTAAGGCAGTTCTAGGCTAAGGCGGAGACAAAAGAAGTCAATGGTAAAGCAACAGCCCTTATATCCACCGTAAATGGAAAAGTGTTGGCAATCACTCTTGAGGTATTATCTACAGTACTAAAACTGAATGATATTGATGATACAAAATCCATACCCACTAGTGAAGTCCATGCCACACTTACTGCATGCAAATATACAGGTAAACTCTCTCATGCAACCATTTACAAGAAACATTTTGATCCAAGGTACAAACTTTTATTTCATTACCTGGTAATGTGTTTAAGTCCTAAAACTGCTGGATGGGATCAAATGCCCTCTGACTTGCAACAAATTTTCCATTCCATAGTTGCAAGTAAACCATTCGGGGCATCAACTTACTTTTTCAATGAATTATTAATAAATCATTCAAAAGAAAATTTTAAGTTTTTATTATACCCCAGGTTTATTATGTAGTGCCTCATTAAAACCATTGGTAATGATGCACTACTTGGGGTAGCATCTAAGTCTAAAACTATAGATGTTCAAAACTTTTCTAGGCATAACACCCCAGCCATACAGGCTATTGATGAGCAAGGGGCCACATCATTAGACCCCAAGGAACCCACATCATCCACCCAAACGGCTTCTATGTCAATAGACAAAAAGGCCAAGAAGACTACCACCAAAAAGCCTAAACCCTCTCCACAATCCAAAAAGACACCACAGGAAGGTGAGATGCCTGTGGATGTCAATGTACACTATGTACTTGACCAAACAGCAGCTGGCTCATCCTCACAGCTGCTTGTTTCATCTCTATCCCAGCCCATAATGCCTGTGTCCTCTCAACAGGACACATTGATTCTTCAAAGGGATTCATTAGTAGCTGTGTCTCAAACTGAAACATTGACTACCACTCCACTACCCGGGAGTGAACCACTTGACATCACTACTAATGATAATATGACCACATTCTCCATACTCATCAATGCCAAAGCTCTCTATGAGTTGAGCACCATAGTTCCATCCAATATTAGCTCACCTCTATTCAATTTTGAGGTCTCTCCCAATGATGCTATGGATGTGGATGTGTCTCACTCAAACCAAAGAGATGAGGATGAACCTAGGTCTCTCAGTCCAATTGTGGAAGATCAGGTAATAGGTGAAGCTGCTACTACTCTTTTACCACCCAGTGGTGGACTAGAGGACAGTAGTAACATCAATAAGACTTCACCTATGGCAACTGCAGATATAGGTATAAAACCTATAGCAAGAAGACCCCAGTTCCAAGAAAAAGGGGCACATGACAAAACTGTATTGGACACAGGTCATGTTGAAACTGTTCTTCAAAACAACAGGGATTCAGATGATACCATTAGTTTGGTTGATGGGTCAAAAATCACTAAATTGACGGATAAAGTTGAAGGTCTTGAGTCTGAGGTTTTCCAACTCAAGAAGTTGATCACCAATAAGGCTCAGGATGAAGTCCACTTAACCCAATCCATCCCAAAAGTGGCATCCTCACATGTGGAGGATCTCCTAAACACACCACCTTCAAATAAAAATCCTACCAATTCAGGCTCTGAGAGCATAAGCATAGACCACTTGTACAACCCCAGGGCCCTCTTTACCAAATGATCCAGTCTCTCCTAGACAAACATGTCAAGACCATTACTGAATAAATGGAGCTGAAACATGCTACTCAGTTAGAGATGATTAAGAATGCCATGGAACTCAAAGTCTCAGAGCTGACAAGACACATTCAGGATCTAAAACAGCAACTCCAACACTTAACAGGTGTCACTTCCCCTGAAGTTGATGAAGCCAAAAAGGGGGAGAAGGCATCTGAGAAGATAGATCCAGAAACAACTTCATTTAGGGCAAGTGAAGCTGAAGTCAAGGAAGCACAACACCAACTGACCCATGAGCAGATCTTAATAAGGAATTTGGAAAGGCACTCCTCACCCAAATCCAGAGAAGTAAATATCCCCTCACCAGCTTCAACAGAAGAACCAAAGAGGGAGGTTAAACTTATGTACAGAAAGAGAAAAACCAAGGGGACTACACATGCCACTGAAGGAACGGCTGCTAAAACTTCAGTAGCTGCAAAGATTCAGAAGACAACCCCTACCTTCTCTAAACCATCTATCCCTGATCCCTCTGACCAAGACAAGCTCCAAGCTCAAAAGAAAAGGGAGAAAAAGCTCTTGTTGGAGAAGAGAGCTCTTCAAGACAATCTGGCCTGGGATATGGTAAATGAACTGGGTGCGAAGGGTGACCAAGAGAGGTTAAAAGTCTTTAGGGAGAAACTTCAGGAGTTGACACAAGCTGAAGAAGAGGAGACAAGACTAGAAAAGGAAAATGCCATATCTTACATTGTTAAGCATTCAAGTACAAAGATGGCCAGTCTCAAAAACCTCTCCCTCAAAGAACTTCAACAGAGAGTCAATAAACTGAACATCATGATCAAAAACAAAAAGGATGTTGAAAAGAAAAAGCAGCTTATTGATATGCCTGTGGCTGCTGACTGTGGTAGTAAACAGCAGCTGGTGAAGTGGAGTGAAGCAGAGTTGATGAATGCTTACAAGAAGCTACAAGAACAACACTCAAGTAAGTTCTCAACTCAGTCTTCTGCTAAAGGATCTCATCATAAAACTCCATCACCACCACAAGGGTCTAAAAAGGGTACTTCCAAGACCAAGTCTGATCTCAAAGAAAAGGGACAGATATTGGAAGAGGTGTGTTTGGAAAAACCCCACAGTGTGGAAACTAGGAAACCAAGCTAGTTTCCTGGGTTTGACCTGATGATTGAGGTATGTCTTCTATTTCAGTGACCTTCAGGTGGGATTCTCTGCTATCTTCAAGATCAACATCACTTTGAGTTGCAAATTTGGGTAAGTGATGAGTTGTTACAACTTTGGTGTGAGATTTTTCTTTGATTGTATGTTGTATCTGGTAAGCATATGTAGCAGGATTCCTAAATTGTGTGAGCAGAGGTTTTTCTTCTATGTCAAAGTCTCCATGTACTAACTGATTTCCTTCTAACAGCACCATCTTGAAATCAGTCTTTACATTTTCCTCTTGCTTCCTTTTTCTTGTAACAGGTTTTTGTAGTGCACTAGATGATCTTTTGATTATTGAAGTTTGTTGGGCTTCAGGAGTTTTAAATCTATCAGGATGTGCAGCTTTGCTGGCCTTGAATTTCTTGTAAGTGTCATAAAAAGTGTCTTCTTTCCATCTTGACACTGAGGCCCTTGAACCAAAATCATTTGCTACAAGTTCATCAATTATTTTAGCTCTTTTTGCCTTTTTCTCCTTTTTAGTTGCCAACCTGTCAGCTACAAGTTGAACTCTTCTTGTTAATTCTTCTGTGGAGAGTCTGTTCAAAGAAGCTTGTTTAGCCTTTGAGTTTTTCATAATCATTTGTATGAGCTGTGCTCTTTTGTCTTCTTCAGCAGCAGCTTCTTTGGCTCTGTCTTGAGCTTCTAACTCATCAAGTTTTTCTTGATACTTAACAAGTTTTTCTTCATAGCTTAGATCATCCCTTGCTTCCAGGCTATTCCATACTTCATCTTCCTTAGCCTTCTTTTGAGCCTCTTTTAAACTCTTCTCTAAATATTCTTTGGACATTGAGATTGGAGTAGGGTTCAAAACAGTTGTTGTTGTTGTATGCACAGGCTTTGGAATTTGAGTTGGTTCTTGATCAGTTCAGCTCTGTGTTTTGATAATAATGCAAGCTGTCTTGTGTTTTGATCAATCTTCTTGTTCAGCTCTGCAAGTTGGGTACTCAACACCTCAAATTATTCATTTGTCTACAACTCCCAAGTTGTTGTGAAGGTTTTGAGTTGCTCAGAGATGATGTTGGTTATTATCTGGTACAGGGGACCATCTGGGCTGCATAGTTGGTTCAAGTCTATGCTGGAAAGCCTAGTGAATTGGGTAGGCTGTTTAAGTGAAGGGGTTGTTTTTGGGTGATCTTCAGAATGTACTAAAGATGCCACTTTAGGGGAATCAGGGTTTAAGTGGTCTTTAACCTGATCTTTTGTGACCAACTCCTTGAGCTTAGAGACATCAGAGTCAGGATCTTCAACATTAGCCGTCAATTCATGTTGTGGAGTATGTGAATCATCATCCAAGTTAATGGAATCATCTGAATCCCTGATGGTGTCCTCAATGAGGGCAGCATCAGTTAAATTATGAGCTAGTCCCAAACTAGTCTTCTCATGAACCTCTTTGTCTTGGTACTGAGGATTTCCTACTTCAGGCATTAAGCCTTCATCAGTAGTTGCCACATTTGAGGTCTTAGCAATGTTACTACTGTCCTCAGGTTCACCACTGGGTGATAAGTGAGTAGTAGCAGCCTAAAAAGTTCCTAAGGTTTCTAAGTTTGGGCTTAAAAACCCTGGTTCATCATCATCTCCCTGGTTAGGACTAATGAAGTCCACATCCATGTTAACTTCTGAAGGCATCTCCCCTGTTTGATGTGTTGTTTGGGGAGTGACATGAGTTGGATGGGATTCTTTTAGTCCTGAGAGAAGTTGGGCAATTTCTATGGTTGTATGGGAGGGTTCAGGTTCAGCATTTGTAGGTAAGGGATCAAAAGAAGCATCAGTAGTTACAGTTTTCTTAAATCTTTTTCTTTGAAAAATAACTGTAATTGGTTTTCTTTTGGGTAATGGAGATGGAGTGGACTGAGAGGATGTTTCAGCCACTACCTTTTCAAGTGCAGATTGCACATCAGTAGTTTCAGGGATCTCCACTTCCTGAACTATCTTTTTCTTTGGGTTGGTGGATTTTTGTTTTTGTTGTTTAGGCTTTTTGGCTTTCTTAGTCTTGGGTTTTGAAGATGTGGGTTCCTCAGGGACTGGTTCTTGTTACCTTTGGTCATCTTCTGGCAAAAGTGCCGGTTTGTTATGCCTTGAGAATACTTGTGAAGTCAAAGGATTTAAAGTTTTTGACTCCCCCACAAGTACTCCCTCAACAAGTTCCTTTATTATGCATTGCATAACAAATCTTGGGTATAACAAAAACTTTTTCTTATCATTTTGGTGATGCAACACCAACTCATTGAAGAATAATGAAGATGCCTTAAAAGTTGTTTCATTTATTATAGAATGAAAAATAGGTTGAAAGGTTGAAGGCATCTGATCATATGATCCAGTTTTGGGACTTAAACACATTATAATATAATGAAATAACAGTTTATATTGTGGATCAAAATATTTCTTTTAAACTGTTGCTTGTGCTAAAGTACCTTGATAACCACACTCAGTCATGGTTAGATGAATGTCAGAAGTGGGAATATGCTCAGGAGCATCAGTATCATTAAGGCCAAGCCTTATTCCCAGTGACTCTTGTGTTGTTTCCATATGCTTCCCTTGAATTGTTGACTTGAGGGAAATCACTTTATTGTTCACTGTGACTGCCTCTGCATTTGCCCAGAACTCATTAAGAGTTTCTACATGAATGGGAGGATCAACGGTGAAAGCTTGATAATATTGGGATTTAACGACCAAATCAATGATTTCGTCGTATTGGGACCAGGGCTCATCTTTCTCGAAGTAGCCTCTCAGATTATGTCCCTGTTTTAGAACAAGAGCCATGGTTTCTTTGATCGAATAGTAATTTTAGGTTAGAGAATGGGTTTTGGTTTTGCTTTGAGAGAGAAAGAGGGAATTATGTTTTTTGAATGGATAAGTGTTTGAAAAAGGTATTTATCAGGAGTTTTTAACCGACTAGGTCAAACTTCTGATGAGTGAAATGTCAGTTTTACCCTTTTTAATGAAACTACTGATGAAGCAGGTTTCTTCATCAGTGGTTTTAGTCATCTCTTCAGTAGTTTTGAAACAGCTGATGAGAATGACTTTCAAAACACTTGAATAACTTCTGATAATCATCAGTAGTTATTTCTTTTCTGAATTTTCCCATTTTGATGTTTTTCAAAATATCAGTAGTTTCTCTCTCTTTTAATTATTCATCAGAGGTTTTGTGACAGATAAGTATGTAAGTGAAATAAAATATGTGCAAAACTAAAAAGTGAAAACACTTACAGACTTTATTCAAAATTTAGCATCCCAAGCATGGATACTAACCTCTGAAATGTTGTTGAATCAAGTGGTTTGGTGAAAACATCAGCTATTTGATTTGCAGTTGTGACATGTTTCACCTCAATCTTGCCTTTTTCATAGCAATCTCTTATGAAATGATACCTAATTTCAATATGTTTAGTCTTTGAGAACTGAACAGGATTTTGAGTGATGCTAATGGCAGATTTACTGTCTACTAAGAGTGGAGTCTTGGTCTCTTTGATTCCATAATCAAGAAGTTGATATTGGAGCCATTGTATCTGTGATGTACAGCTTGCAGCAGCAATGTATTCAGCTTCAGCTGTTGAAGTTGCCACAGATGTTTGTTTCTTTGATTGACAAGACACCAGACAGTTTCCTAAGAATTGACAACCACCAGATGTTGATTTTTTTGACATTTTACACCCTGCATAGTCACTATCTGAAAAAGCTGTTAACTTGGTATTGCTTGAAGCAGGATACCAAATTCCTAAAATAGTAGTTCCTTTCAGATATCTGAAGATTCTTTTGACAGCAATTAGGTGTGATTCTCTTGGTGCAGATTGGTATCTAGCACAGACACAAGTTGAAAACATAATATCTGGTCTAGAAGCAGTTAAATATAAAAGAGAACCTATCATACATCTATACATGGTTTGATCAATCTGTTTTCCTTGATCATCTGGTTCAACTTGTGTGGTTAGTGTCATGGGAGTGGAACATGATTTACAGTCTTGTAAAGAAAATTTGTTTAATAATTCTTTAACATATTTTGATTAATGTATAAATGTTCCATTTGATTGTTGCTTGATTTGCAGTCCTAAGAAGTACTGCAATTCTTCCATTGTACTCATTTCAAATTTTGATTGCATGAGTTTCTTAAATTCATCACACAATTTGGTATTTGTTGAACCAAAAATGATGTCATCAACATAAATCTGAACAAGTAAGACATGATTTCCAACATGTTTGATGAAAAGTGTTTTATCAATGGATCCTCTTGTGAAGTGATTCTTAAGTAAAAAGTTGGAAAGTGTTTCATACCAGGCTCTTGGAGCCTGTTTTAGCCCATAAAGAGCTTTGTCAAGTCTGTATACCCAATCAGGATAAGAAGGATCTTCAAACCCTGGAGGTTGACAGACATACACTTCCTCTTTTATTTTTCCATACAAAAATGCACTTTTGACATCCATTTGATAAACTTTTATGTTGTTGGAAATTGCATAAGCTAAAAATAACCCGATAGCTTCAAGTCTTGCAACTGGTGTAAAGGTTTCATCATAGTCAATGCCTTCTTCTTGAGAATAGCCTTGTACTACCAATCTTGCCTTGTTCTTGATAATCATACCAGCTTCATCTGATTTGTTTCTGAAGACCCATCTAGTACCAATTGGTTGCTTATTTGGAGGTAAGGGACAAATTTCCCAAACCTGTTGCTTCTTGAATTGAAGTAGCTCATCTTGCATGGCTTGAACCCAATTGTTATCTTTTAGGGCTTCTTGATACTTCTTTGGTTCCAACTGAGAAATAAAAGCTGAGAAAAAGCAAAAGTTGGAGAGCTGGTTTCTTGTAAGCACCCCTGATGCAATATCACCCATGATTTGTTCCAATGGATGATCCTTGTGTTCAACCAGTTGTTGTAAGCTTGTACTTGAGGATGGCTCTGGTATTTCTTCAAATAAACCACTGAGATTGATAATGTCTGGTTCAGCTGTTGTTTGAGGTTCAGGGGTTTTTGGTTCAGCTTAATCAGTAGTTTCAAGATGTTCATCAGCAGTTTTTGAAGTATAAGCTTGTGAAACTTCTGAAGGTTTAAAAGTTGATTTAATGACTGTGTTTGGAGTCCATGGTGTAGAACCATCATCTTCAAATCCTTGAAAACCATTTTGAGGAGGTTTGGATGATTCAACAGTTTTCAGGTCCGAAATAAAAGTTGTCAAGGTCAAAGAGTTCAGCAGGATTTGCTGTAATAAGAGTGTGTTTTGATTCATTGAACTTGACATTCAGTGTTTCTTCAACTATCTTGGTTCTTGAATTAAAGACTTTGTAAGCTTTTCTCATTGGAGAGTAACCAAGAAAATAACATGTATCAACTTTAGCAGCAAACTTTGAGATAGAGTCTTTGATGTTGAGGATAAAACATTGACATCCAAAAGCCCTGAAGAAGGAGATAAGGGGCTTTATGCTATGAAGAATTTCATAGGTAGTCTTGGTATGTCTTTTGTTGATAAGAACTCTATTCTGAACATAACAAGCTGTGTTGACTGCTTCAGCCCAAAAATACAAAGGTAGGCCTGAATCAGCTAACATTGTTCTGGCTGCTTCTATCAATGTCCTATTCTTCCTTTTTACCACACCATTTTGTTCAGGAGTTCTGGGAATGCTGAATTGTCTAACAATCCCTTTAGACAAACAGAATTCATCCAGAGTTTTGTTCCTGAACTCTGTCCCATTGTCACTCCTGATGACTTTGACAGAGAGAGAATATTGCTTCTCTACTTGTAGAATGAAGAATTTGATTATTTCAGCTGCCTCATCTTTAGAATATAAGAAGAAGACCCATGTGTATCTTGAGTAGTCATCAATGATGACTAAGCATTACTTCTTCTTACCAAGGCTCATGATTTTTACTGGTCCAAATAAGTCCATATGGAGTAGTTGAAGACATGCAGTTGTTTTTGATTCTTCAATAGACTTATAGGAGGACTTATGCTGTTTACCTTTAAGACAGGAAGCACAGTTTTCTTTACACTGGTATTCCTTCAAAGGTAGACCCCTAACCAAGCCCATTTTTGTGACTTTATTGATGGTTTTAAAGTTCACATGGCCAAGTCTCCTGTGCCAGAGATCAGTTCCTGAAGTTGATGCCTTTGAGAAGAAACAGGCAGTATTGTTCAATACTTTGTCTTTTTCAATGTCCACTGCATAGACATTGCCACATCTTTTGGCAATCAGCAAAGTATGATCTTCAATGATCTTCTCTATCAACTTCTGGCCTTCTGGTGATATGATCTTGCATGCTGTCTTTGTGAAAAAGGAAGAATATCCTTTATCACACATTTGTGAGACACTCAGCAAGTTGTACTCAAGGTTTTCAACCAGATTGACCTTGTCAAACTGCATTTTGCCTGAGGATACATTTCCATATCCTAGCACATATCCCTTTGCATTGTTCCCAAAGGACACAGATCCTTCTCTTTGACTGATAAAATTGTTTATCAGGTATCTGCATCCAGTCATGTGCATTGAGCCTCCACTATCAACATACCAAATGCTATTCAAACCTCTGGTGACCCTCTGCACAAAATAGCAAATTAGTTAGATTTGGCAACCCAAGCCAATTTGGCTTTGGGTTTGCTCTTGAGAACAGGTGCAGCTTGTTGAGGACCAATTTTTGAAATCCATGTCTTTTTGGCAATGGATTTTTCATTAAGGACAATGGTGGTATCTTTTTGGTGACCACCATCAACTTTGGTCATCAGAAGTTTAACCAAATTTATCAAATCTTTAACTTCAGTAGTTTGTGAAACTACTGATGGGTTAGGTGTAACTTCTGAAGATGAACTTTGAGAAAAAGGCTTTTGTTGAGATAAAATCTTTTTCTGAGAAAGGTTTTTACTTGGTTGTTGTTTGTTGGGAAAGAAAGTGTTTTCAAAATCTTGTCTAATTTGTTTTCGCACAACCAGTTGTTGATTTTTCTTGTTAAACTGATTTACCTTTCTATATCTGCAAAGTTCAGTTATGTGGTTAAACAAACCACATATTTCACATGATTTTGCCTTCTCTTTCCTTTTAGATGCAGCAAGAGAATTGGAACGCAATTTACTAACAATATCAGTATTTTTCAATAGGTCATCAGTAGTTTTTAGGGTCTCAACTCCTGATATAGATGAAACTACTGATGGTGTCGCACCCTCAAATTTCCACTTGCGGAGTTTTACCGCGAGGCGCGTTACAAACCAGGATCCATGTCAACAGTCACAATAAACAACACTATATGAGACATATGTAAGTTCAAAACACAAGTTTAAACCATTTGACAAAACAGCGGAAGCATTGTTTTATAATGAAAACCAAAAGTATCCAAACTTGTTCAACAAACAAAAACCATGAAACCTAGACTAGACGCCATGCAGATGTGTGCGCCTAGGCTCTGAGATGCTACCTTAGCGACCTGAGAAAAACATGCCAAAAGTACGTCAGCACATAATGCAGGTGATCCAATAACCAATAACCAATAGGTTATCCAGTCCCCGATTGTCCAGATCGTGATCCAATTACGTTTAAAGTAAGTTTGACTGCTAAACCGACACACACTAAACTGACCCAACATCCCGTTGGTGACCAATTACACTCACTAATCAAGTATACATAGTTTACACGCAAGGTTCAAGCATAAAACACTTAGTTTTCATCAAAAATCTCACTTTGAGTTGTCTGGGGTCGAACCTGTGTTTACCAATCCAAGTTCGCCCCTTTTGTTTCCAGGTTCGCCCCTTTTGTTTCCAGATTCGACCACTTTTCCAGGTTCGCCCCTTTTTACAAGTTCACCCCTTATGTGCTCTAGGTTCGACCCTTGGGTTTCCACATTCGCCCTCACGCTGGTCGAATGTGGCCCAGGTTCGACCTGTTCAGTTTCCAATGTTCCAAAACGCATCAAAAGCACCCGAAAACGATATGAAATACTACCAAACACAGCAGTTCATCATGTATAACATAATCCTACAAACCCCTACCAATTTCATCCCAAAACAAGTCCATTATAACCCTTACCCAAAATGGTAAAATTATGGAAATGTCACATCATGCATGAATATTTTACCCAATCTGGAAATCTATCAAATCCCTTCAAAAATAGTTTGAAACACTCTGTATTGCTTGTTTATGAATTTCCTCAAATCGTTTTAGCAATAATCAATACATGTAACAAACCCTAGATTTCTCAAAATTCCCAAATCTAGTATAATATCAACAATCATCCATTCACAACCTAAACTAATCATAAACCAACATTCATAGCAGCCCTAGATCATGTTTCTAAGATCC
Source organism: Ambrosia artemisiifolia (assembly GCA_032199755.1). Taxonomy (NCBI): domain Eukaryota; kingdom Viridiplantae; phylum Streptophyta; class Magnoliopsida; order Asterales; family Asteraceae; genus Ambrosia; species Ambrosia artemisiifolia. The sequence goes on from CM063514.1 coordinate 34,872,055, forward strand.
ATACAGCAGCAAACCAATGAACAACACATTTTACACATAATACTTTATTAACACATGTTAAATCATAAGAAAACTCATGTTAAATGATTAGGTTTTGTTTAAAAAGGTGTTGGTTAGGTTTTTATTCATAAAAACATCTTTGAAATAGATATGGACATTAAGGACCAATTGAAAACTAATAAAAAAGTATTAAAAAGGGTTTTGGATTAAGAACACACCTTGGATTCTTGATCAAATGATGTTTGTGGTTTAGGTTATGCAAAACAAGAGCAAAAACTCCCTCCCTTAGTGATTAAAACCGATTGAGAGTGTTTGGAGGCGACTAGGGTTTGTGAAATGGTGAAAAACGACAAAGTGTGGTATTTATACTGATCCACATTCGCCCCCTGCATAAGGTCGAATGTAGCCACATTCGCCCCTTTATGCAGGTCGAATGTACTGGGTTTGTTCTCCATTCCAGGTTCGACCCTCAAGCCTGGTCGAACCAGGAACATTCCCAGGTTCGACCAACCATTCCCAGGTTCGACCCTACGTAATTAGTCGAACAAGAACCTATGTTTTCCAGATTTTCCAGTTTTGTTGTTTTACGCATGTAAACACGTCCTAACATATGATCATGCAATTCTAACACATGTTAAGCATTTTCTCACACCTATAATCATGTTCACACTTCCATAGCACATATTCTCATATCACAACACGTATACGTTAAGAATCCACATATAGTCCACTTAACTTAGTTCATATAATTTCAGCAACAACGGGACTCAAGTCTAGTGTAACTACCAAATGACTCCCCAATGATCTTCCCGATCATTGAACCCTGGACAATGCTATCCTGACTCGACCTAACTGACCCGGTCAAGTTTGTTAACAAATGTTTTCTGCTAAGGTAGACTCATATGTTTTCAAAATGTTAAGCTGAACATGCCGGGTGTCACATCATCCCCACGTTGAAAGAATTTTCGTCCCGAAAATTGCACAAGACCCAAAAAAGGAAAACGACAAAAAGATAGAAACGAAAGAAAATTTACCAGTTGTCACAGATGGCTTATTGTCAGTGGTTTTAACTTCTGTAGTACTTTCATTTTTGAGAAAGTTCTGATGGTAGGATGTGCATTCCTCCATATCGGAAGTTTGAATCAATTTCTTCCCATCATTATCAGTTTTGTGGGTGAAATCAGTTGGTGATTCAGTATGGGTATACCCTATGCCAAACTTAACATTTGCAGCAGTTTGCTTGTCAAGCAGCATTTGGTATCCTTTACAAGACTCAACCCATTTTTCACAATCAACCTTAGTGTCACCAAGCTCTTTTCTGACATTACCTAGGTTGTCTATCATGCTTTTAATTTGTGCCTGGGTTTCAATGGATTTATCAGTTAATTTAGAAATTTCTTTGTTTTTCAAAGCAAGCTTTCTTTCTAAATCACACTTTAACTGAGTGTATTTTCTTTCCAAGTCATTTGATTTGCCTTGTAAATGCACATTTGTTTCTCTAATTAAAGCAAAAGACTCTTTGCAAGATTTTGAACAAAGCGTTAAAAGAGATTGTTGTGATACCCGAGTTAGAGCAGAATTGGAGGAGTATCCCTCAAAAGCCATTAAGGCAAAGTTCTTTCTGCCATTATCAGGTTCTCCCCAGTTGACATCATAGACTTTGTTGTCTACATCCTGACTTTATTCAGATGTGTCAAACGGAAGACTGCTCCAATCAACATACCCTGATGTAAATAAACTTTGTTGTTGAGGGGGTTGCTGAGATTGTGCAGGTTGTTAAGCAGCTGGAAAAGGAGGCATTTGTTGTTGTTGGTAAGCAGGCATTTGAACATATTGTACTTGTGGCACATATTGGATTTGTGGAGCTTGTGCCTGTACAAAACGAGCACTCCCTTGAGTTCCATTATTCCTATTATAATTGGGGTTAAATTGATTTCCAGACATGGGTTGGTTATAGCTAGAGCTTCTACACTCTCTAGCAAAGTGTCCCAACTTCTGACACTTATGACATCTAAGTTTAGATTTGTCAAAACCAACTTTTGTAGAGTTGTTTAATCCTGGAAATTTCCTTCCTGACCTTTTGTAAAATTTGTTAGTTTTTATGCTTAACAATGCCAGTTGGTGTAAAATATCCATTTCTTTTAAGTCATCACTGCTAAAATATTTTAAGTCATCCATGATAAAACACATGTTGTCAGCAGTTTGACTTAGATCTTCATTGTTATAAGCTGAGAAAGATCCATCTGATGAGATCCCAGCTGTTATGTCAATGTGATCAAAAGATCCAAAATTATTAGAACAAGATGGTGAGTCATGTCCCAATAAGGTTGTGCTACCTGGAGTATAGTCATCAGCAGTTTTACCAGATTCTTGTAACTTTTTCTTTTGATTGATCTCTCTTTCAAAAGTTAGTAATTTACCATGTAACCTTGTTAGGTTCAGGGTGTTAAAATCTGAACTTGATCTGAGGACTATTGAATAAGTTTCTCATTTTGAAGGTAAAGACCTTAAAAATCTATGTAACATACATGCATTTGAATAGGTCTGATTATTAATTTTTAACTCAGAGATGAGTGATGAAAATCTTTCAAACTGTTAAGTTAATGTTTCACCATCTACATGAGTAAAAGTTTCATATTGTTGGGCTAGGATTTCTCTGGTGTTAGCTATCACCTCTTCAGTTCCTACAAACTGTTCTTTTAGGCAATCCCATAGCTCTTTGGCACTTTCACAATGTAAAAGTCCAGCATAAATTTCGTTTGGGAGAGCCATAGCCAACATTGAAAAAGCTTTTGCATCTAGCTCAAATTTTTGGAAATCTTCTTTAGTGTAGTCTTTAGGGTTTTTTGGTCTCTCAGTTTTTCCTTCTGGATCTGTCACTACTACTTTGTGAGGTCCAAAGATTACAGACCTCCAACAACCAGTATTGGTCTGAGATATGGTGTGTGCCAACCTTCTTTGCCAGATATTATATTCATTTCTGACTAGCATAGGAGGTTTATTGGCGGATCCAGTATTGTAAGGGTCCATTTTTAAGAAGTTTGGATTTGTCAATACTTCTTTAAAGTGATGGATGAAAAAGTGAAAGTGAACCTTTTAATCCTTTATTGGATATCAATAAGAGCCTGTGTCTGATTCTCAATTTGTTAGATTGATATTTGAACACTTATGTGTTTGCAGTTAAGTATTTGAACACTCTCCAATTGTTGGAACAGGTGGTCTCTTATAGCAGTTAAGTATTAGAACACTTATGTGTTTGCAGTTATATCAAAGTTATTTGCACAACAGAATGATAAATGTTCTAAGTTTGAAGTATCACTTTTACAGGAGTTATTACTCCCCCTTTACTAGGCAGTTAATGAGAATCAAAAGCAATTGAAAGTATAAAGCAGTAAGCAAGTATTGAATGATTCTCAGATGTGAAATGGATAATAAGTTTATAAAAGCCTTGAAGGATTTTCAATTAAAATCAATGTTATCAGACATCTAAAATACATGAATAAACTCATCTATTTATAGACGAATATACAAGACTGTTGTACTAAGTAATACAAGATATTTTGCTAAGATATTTTACTTAGGATAATGCTTACAACAGGCTGTAGCATTGAAACTTGTTCAAAGACTTTAACAAAACAATATTATAATAAACTACTGAAGTCTAAGTCGGTTAGAAGATAAGATCAACAAACTGCTGATGAGAAGACAAACTACTGATGAGTAGTTTTCTCTTTAGTAGTTCTGAAGTGAAGTGTCTGGTTAGACCTCAGAACTACTGATCAGTTTGCTCTTCAGTACTTTGTTGATTTCTTCTTCAGCACTTGTGTTTTCTTCTTCAGCAGTTCCTTCCATACTTAGCAGAATATGATTTGGACTAAGGTTATCAAAAAGTGGTTTCTTCAATCCTTTTTGTCCCTACATCTGTCATCTCCTTCGCAAACAAACTTTAAACAGAGATGTTATCACTTAAAAAAAATTAACTTACCGGTCCAACCGCCGAACCTGCCCGACAAGCCAATAACAAAAATCGCATGAACCGACCGATTTTTTTGAGGCCTGGCGATTCACTTCAACCGGACCGGTGACACATGCGAACCCCGGTTGAACCGGTCGGACCGGCTGGTCCGATTCGGTCTCCAAAACATTGATATATACATAGGGAGCTCTCTTATATTGAAAAACTAGATTTATATCCCAAGAGCGTCCTGGGTTGAGAAATCTAATATGACATATCAATTTTACAGACGAAATAGACTGATGCGTTTTACAGTTACATGCGGGAAAACTTCGGGTAGCACCTAACCTAAAACAATTAACAATGTAACTCCAATGTTAACGTCTAACCTTAAACAATATACAACTCTAATATTAAAACCTAACCTAAAACGATGTACAACTCCAATGCTAACACCTGTTGTAAATAGAATTCATATTTACTAGTTTGAACATAATTAATGACTTGCCTATACATGATTAATGAATAACACTTTGTGTTTTTTTTCTTGTATGAACAAAACCCCACAAAAAAATAGTCGTTTTTTTCTCCGTTTTTATATAGTACTGTGGTACTCGTTGGAAAAATAATTAAACACTCGTTAATTTGTTCATTTTTTCTCCGTTTTTTATATAGCACCGTGGTACTCGTTAGAAAGATAATAAAACGCTCGTTAATTTGGTGTAATTTTTTTCTTTAAAAAATCTCGTATATAAAAGATACTAACATTTAAAAATTATGGGAGGAAACATGAGAGAAAATAATATAATTTTGTTTTTAAATTCTTTTTTTCTTAAAACATCTCCATGTCACATGACATCCTACATGACACTCTTAAAGAGAAGAATGACTATATGAGTGCCATATAGGATTTAGCCCTTTGAAATATGTACTAGGTGGAATCCCGTATGAAAACACGGGAAGTCAATATCAACAATTGATAATTTATAATAAATTATTATTATTATTATTATTATTATTATTATTATTATTATTATTATATTAAAATCCACCAAAAGCACTATAATAATATCCAAAGCATATGAAACAACAATCAATGAATGACCCACATATGTATTAACAGATGTAAGATATATTAATATTTTAAGCTTTGATGTAGTTGAATGGTCCACTTATGTACTAACGGATGTAACATATATTAATATTTTAAGCTTTGATGTACTAACAGATGTAAGATATACTAATATTTTAAGATTTGATATACTAACTGATGTTAGATTAAATTTATTCATGTCCTAATCCGCAAACCCAATCTTGATCTCCATGACCCCATGTATCTACAGAACATCATCAAATGAAAGTTTTAAGAAACTGATTATATATAACTAAACAACTTAAATGAAATAAATACCAATTCCTACAACTTAAATCAGCGTAGAAGAATATAAGTAAGTTACAATAACCCTTCTTATCGACATGTCTAATTATACTTATGAAGAAGCTGTCGCATGTGTTGTCTCTCTTTTCATGGTACGTCGCTACTTGTTGTGCATCAAGTTGGTCTATTGGAAACTTAGTGCCCACTGAAATTTAAAATAAAGTCAATAAACAAAAACCATTACACCAACATATATAGTATAACATCAATACATAAAAACAGAAGTTTAAAAAATACATATTATACATAAATCACCATTTAAAATACCAGATTCTATACACACACAGTTTATCACATAGCCAACCCCCTAACCCTATTCGTGCTTATCCCTATACCAAACTACAAAACTGAACTCAACAAATAAAAGCACAGAACCCAAATTTGAATTTCAGCCCCAATTTGAAACCCAAAAATCATATTATGAAAATCGTATAAGATACCTGCTTCTTGTGGTGCTCATCTACTATCCAGATTAATGCATCTTTTGTGGATCAACAAACCTATCCAAAAAAAAATCAATCTAGCTGATAAAAAATAAATTTATGAATCTAAATCCAAATGCCATTAAGAACTTCATAGATGCTTAAAGAATTATCAGATTTTAGCAAAATTACTACAAAATCCACACAAAAACACTTTGGGGTTTCTTTCTTATATGTGTTGACCTCGTATATGTGTTTACCTCGAAAAAAATAAAAGAGAGGTAAAGGAGCTGATCTTGGTTAATTACCTGAGACGAATCTTGTGGACATTGCAGAGGATGAGACCATTGCGAATCTTGAGGACCCGCAATCTGTAATAAACTTATCAATCGGAGATTATTATTAATCAATAATAAAATATCAAAAAAAAAACATACAGCAGAGGTTGATTAGTTTTGAGCAAAATTCTCCTTATCGTTTGACAGAAATCGGACGGCTAATCGGAATCTCAGAATCTCCTTATCGTCTCAAACATCCAGTACATTCTTGTTCATTTCTTGTTCAGATATCGGTATGGATTGTGTCTGGTTAAGAGAGAGAAAAAGAGGAAAGAAGAAAACCATTAAAGAAGATGAAATATGAATTATGATTGTGTTTCCCTCTTTGTTTTTTTATAGCAGGGTTCTGATTTTGAATTTGGAGCTTAAATTTGGGGCTGAAATTTAGAACGGATGCTATGAACATATGTGAAGGATTGCTTTATGTGCACAACAGATTTAAAGTTTTAACCAAATCAGATGTTAAAGACCTTTAATAGCTGTCCCACATTGTGCAAGTGACATTATTTAAGCCGATTAATGACATCACTTTTTGCATCACACATGTATTGTTGGCCTATCTCTAAGCTTGACACATCAGCTTTCTTTCTGATGTCACTCACGACTCTTCTATATAGAAAGTATAGATATATATAGATTCTTACATTTGTCATCAAAATTGAGAGTATAAATGGTAAAGAGTAAAATACAATTGTCATCACGACTCTCCTATTATAGAAAGCATAGATATCTATTTCTTTTTTCGTATATATTTTTTAAACTGTTGTCAGGCAAAACTTTGTTAAAAAAAATAAAATAAATAAGTACCCGCGTTGTAATTTGACGTTGCCGCAGCATCACAAAGGTTTTCTGCTAGTATGTGTATGTATATATATATATATATATATATATATATATATATATATATATATATATATATAATTGGGAACCTCAAAAAAAGCAGGGAACTAAGGAACCATGCATTTAACATCTATTATATAATTGAAAGCAATATATCCTGCATGACATTCAAAGAGGGCATCCTCTTCATTGAGTGTGCCATGTAACATACCATGTGACATTAATTAATTTTAGGAAAAAAATTTAAAAACAAAATTATATTTTTCTCTCTCATGTTTTCTTTCATAATTTTTAAACGTTAATATGTTTTATATACGAGATTTTTTTTTTAAAAAAAAAATTACACAAATTAACGAGCGTTTTATTATTTTTCCAACGAGTACCATAGTGCTATATAAAAAACGAAGAAAAAAACGACAATTTTTTTTGTGGGGTTTTGTTCATACAGAAAAAAAAAAACACACACACAATGTGTTTTGATAATTCATTAATCATGTATAGACAAGTCACTAATTATGTTCAAATCAGTAGATATGAATTTTATTTTCAATATGTGTTAGCATTGGAGTTGTACATTGTTTTAGGTTAGGTATCAATTTTAGAGTGATACATTGTTTAAGATAAGCCGTTAACATTATAGATACATTGTTAATTGTTTTAGATTAGGTGCTACCCGAAGCTTTCCTGCATGTAACTGTAAAGCGCATCATTCTATTTCATATGTAAAATTGATATGTCATATTAGATTTCTCAACCCGAGACATTCTCAGGGTATAGTCTAGTGTTTAATAAGATTATGTTTTGTCTTTCTCCCTTTTCTTTGTTCTTTTACGTTTTTTTTTTCAGGATTATTTTTCCTTTCTTTGTTTTTAACTTCAAAAACTTTTTTTTAATTAACTACGTGACATTCATATAGTCATTCTCTCTTTTGAGAGTGACATGTAGAACGACATGTGGAATTAAGTAACTTTAGAAAAAAAAGTTTAAAAACAAAATTGGATTTTTCTCTCTCATGTTTCATCCTATAATTTATAAACATTAATATCTTTTATCTACGAGATTTTTTTAAAAAAATTACACCAAATTAACGAGCGTTTTATTATCTTTCGAACTAGTACCATAGTGCTATATAAAAAACAGAAAACAAACGAATATATTTTTTGTGGGGTTTTATTATATAGGAAAAAACAATAGATTAATAGAGTTATATTGCTTTAGGTTAGGTATCAAGGGTCAAGTTATTCTACACATTGTAACAAAAAATGAAAAGGGTGAGAACGATAAAAAAATACAATAGATCATAGAATATTACACAATGAGCCACAAAATATAACACACTGTCGAAAAATATAACACAATGCTGAATAAAAAAGACACAATGAATTGAAAAAATGACACAATGATGAAAATAAGAAAAAGACACAATGCTACATAAAAGACACAATGATATAACGTATATTCTAAAACTTCAAGCTGAAACCCCAATGCTACATAAAAGACCTAAAGAGTAACATCGTAGGGTTCAACGAGAGTGTTCCAATGCCGCTTGAATGAATTCAATCGGAGTCTGTTTGATACCCTTTCTACGACTTCTTGTTTTTCTTTCACGGTGTATTTGATCCTATCACTAGGTATCAATATTAGTATGCTAAAGTTGTACATTTGTTTAGTCTTTAGGGTATGTGTTAATATTAGAGTTACATTAGAGTTCTACATTATTTTAGGTTAGGTTTTAGCATTGGAGTTGGAGACTGTTTTAGGTTAGGTATTAATATTAGAGTTATACACTGTTTTAAGTTATATGTTAACATTAAAATTATACATTGTTAATTGTTTTAGGTTAGGTGCTACATGAGGATTTCTTGCATGTAACTATAAAGCGCATCAGTCTATTTCATATGTAAAATTGATGTGTCATATTAGATTTCTCAACCCAGGACACTTTCGGGGTATAATCTAGTGTTAAATATATTTTAAAAATTCAATTTAACATGCAAAAAATATTTTTTTCAAAAATTTCTTCAGCTTTTGCATATAAATGTTTTGGTCAAAAATTACTCAGTAGAAATAATTTTGTTTTCCAAATCAGAAAATGTGAGGTAGAGTGCTATAAGTGTCAAACAAGTTTACAACTTAGTTTTATTCTGAAAATGGTATATTAGGATGCTAAAGAAGTAAATATATGACAACTATGCTCGGGATGGCAAATGTAAAGTTCAGGATGGACAGTTATATCCTGAGGAAGTAACTGTTGGCAGATTTGAGGAATGAGTAAGTAAATACTAGAACACAAAGAACAACACTCGATGTACGAGGAAAGCCCTTGATCAGTTGTAGATCGCCGGCATAAAACTTCGGGAGGAGTTTAGGCCCCTACCTTGTTTTATAATATTAAAATGGTAAAAAGATTATAACTTTGGATGAATGAGTGACGAGTGTACTAAGATTATAATGGTTTGTTCTATGTGTGTGAGTATTGTAGGAGCAGAGTGTATGTGCAGTTCAAGTGATTCTAAGGTGTCCTATACTCGTCAATCATTCCCATATATATAGTACATGAGAGTAAATAATGAATCCCATGTATTCCGCTGCTTTGTTAAGTTCCGTGAAGACTTCAGGTGACCGTTGTGGCAGTTTCACCTCAGCTATACGTTGTACTAGCTGTTTCCTGGTTCTTTGCCTATATTTAATGCATATCGGTTACGAGTTTGACTCCATCTTCGATATTGGACTTTGGCTTGCAAGAGTTATTCTTCTATACTCAGTATGATAATATAGACGTTGGAGAACAGTTACAAGTCCATATTATAATTTAGTCATACTTGCAATCATGTCATATAAAGATAGTTCGTTATTCCATCTTCAGGATGTGCACATGCTGAAATATAGTTGTATCCTGAGGTCTGTTAAGCCCTTCAGCATCCTGAGGATGCTACACTGGAGATATGAGGTAAAATCATCCTAAGGATTTTCACCACCAACAATTGTCCCCAAAAAATATGTTACCGTTAATATCTTCTAAGGTAATAATAATTTTTAACCATAAGATCTTATCTAATAATCTGATGGGACGTTTTGTCAGGATAACGACTACTTTTTCGGTGGTGATCAAGTGATGACCGTTACACATGGTCATCTTCTGCCCTCTATATCTAGAGTTCTGCTTCTCCTTTATAATCATATCTGATCTTTTAAAGAAGGTAATTTCTTTTTCTTCTCGTTTTTGTTTTATCTTACACCTGCAAAAATATTAGTAAGATCCTGAAGATGCGCAAAAGAACTACTAGAGCTTCGGGGAGTATAGGAATTCTAAATGACTTCATTCCCCAAAATCTCTTAAGTCATCCTGAACAGGAGGTCTGTTCTTTCGATGATAAGGACATTCAAGCTCTAAAGGACTCAAAATTCTTCCCGAGTTCTGCTGAGTTTCGTCCTTATGACCCTGATGCAAAATCTAATTTTGTATCTCCCACATGGGTCTGCTTCCTGTACTTACCTTTTTCTCTGGGTTTGAGGTATCCCTTTCCCTCGTTCATCAAAGATTTCTTTGATGTGACGGGGATGGCTTATGCTCAAGCCATGCTTGAAATCTGGAAAATCTTGATGGTTTGTAATAGGATCATCGAAAGTTATGGTATCCATCTTCAAGTGGGGGACCTGTCTCATGTTTATAAGTTGAGGACACATGGTTCACATCGCTATGTTCTTCAACTTATAGAAAGGGATCCTTCCTTCTTGTTTAATGTTGTCAAGTCTGAGAAAAATTGGAAATAAAAGTTTTTCTTTGTAAAGAGGAGTTCTATTCCTCGTGGGGATGAGATTCCTCTTACTTGGTTAAAATGTGGTAAAGTTTTTTCAAGATGTTTTATAAAAAAAATTTCTAGTCACATCCTGAGGATGTTAACATTCTGAAAAAAAAATTTGTTCAACAGGTGCTTCGCTTGCAAAGCTTCTCCTTTGAACGACGCTTATTTAAGGTGCAAGGCAGTATTTGACTTACCTGTGTCAGCAAAAACTTTTGAGGTAGAAGAAAGTCATACAGCTAGTCAAGCTTCCGAGAAGTCTGGTAAATATCCTATATTACATCCCAAGGATGTCCTTTATTTTATTTATTGATTAACCCTGTTTTTTTTTTATTTTTCAGCAAAAAAGCCTGCTTCCTTTGATTTGGACGACATCGATAGTCTGGATATCAAGGAAACCAAGGTGGCCTCACCATCACCATCTAGTTCTAAGATGGTCACTCCTTCTTCCAATCCACCTAAGTCTAGAGCTGTTGCTGCTTCAAAGAAGAGGAAGGCTACCGCTGCTTCTGCTATTGCCTAAGAGATCACCCCCTTTGAAGGGCTAAGCTTTGATGATGTTTTGAATAAGATCTCCCAGTTCACTCTCCAGGTATGGGCCTATCCTGAGGATGGCACTGAAATGTCATAAGTTAAATTTTTTTTAATGTGAAATACTTACCTTTTCTTCTTTCTTTGCAAGGGTCATGAATACTTGCTGAAATCTTTGGATGCTGTTGCCAAAGAACTTCATGAAGCCCAGACCAAACTTGATGACGTTCAGAAGATTCCTCGTGAAAAGAGCAAACATCTTGAGAGCAAGTTGGCAGAGGTAGAGGCTAAACTGAAGCGGGTGAAGTCAGAGCATGCTCAGGCAATGCTTGATCAGGAGAAGGAGGCACAGGAACACAGGAATGGGCTTCTGAATTCTGCCACTATTTCCGTTTTTCAAGCTAGGGTAAAAATGGCTCTCCAGGGCAAGGATCGTGGATTTAATCAGGATGACTAGGATGTCGATGCTTAGAAGGAGAAAATTAAGAGCCTGGGTGGAAAAGATGTGGTCTATGAGCCTGTTCCTGTTGCTCATCCCGAAGATGCACCTAAGGATCCTGAAGATGCTGAGGTGAAGGAGGCAAAGGCTAAAGTGGCCGAGGTGGTGAAGGATCTTCTTATGGGCGATGAAGGATGTGAAGACTAGGTTGGAGCCCAATTTTTTAATCTTTTGTGGTTGTGATTATGGTTGTAGTTTATGGTTGAACAATTTCAGACAATTTTATTTTGGCATGTAATAGCTTAAGACAATATAAGGTTTGGGGTGAAGGGATCTTGATTTCAAGACGAAGCCCTAAATCTTCTTTTGACATGGACTATAGATGTTTACCCCTAGTGGATGGGTCCTGGTTTTGGACGAAGCCAGGGGTTGACATCAATTTTGATTATGATGTATAAATAATATGGCAACAACTTCGACGCTACATCCTTGTGTTCTTTTCTTTTGATATTCTGCAAACACTAGCAAATGTTAGGCATAAAGGAATGATATAAATGATACCTTTATTTTCTTCCATCAAGTAGTCTTCTTATATCAATGTCTTGAAAATATCCTTTATTTTTCTCTGTCATCTTTAGGATGGTCTTCATCATCCTGAGGATGTCCCCAATGTAGTATCTTCAAGATAAATTTTAAGTCTATATTCCTTTTTAAGAAAGGTTAAATAAACTCTGATAACAACCTGTATAAAGGCAAACACTGTTATTGTACTGATGACTAGGCCTTTAAATAAATTGGGGTCAAGCCCAAATAACTTGGTGACAATACCAATATATAGCATCTTGAGGATAACTGGTGACAAGGCCTATGGTAATATCTTTGGAATAACTGGCGACAAGACCCTGGCGACTAGGCCAAATACGTAAGAGACATTGAAAAATGTCTAAACCTTTAGAGTTCAATATATATATGTCACACCACGCCAAGGCGGAAACACAGGAATGCGCCCATCGAAAAGTTTTCAAGCACAAGGTTCAAGCAACACACATATTATTAAAATAGCACGACCAAAAGATGGATAATGTCGTACATTTATTCAAATAAAATTGTTTTTAAGACGAGATATTGACTAAATTCATGAAAATAGTACTTAAACATCATAAGACTGACAAAACCCATGCTTTCGAGGTACCACCAAGTGTTTGCTCAAACCCCACTCCCAAATATCCATGGCTCGTCATCTAGTTACCTGAAAAACATGCACAAAGATTTGTCAACAATAATGTCCGTGAGTTCACAGGTTTAAATGTACTAAGTAAAACGCTTGTGTAATTCGTGTATGACCAATCATGAGTTAGCTAAGCAAATGATCACTGTGTGAACCATGAGTCCCGTAACCAAACCTCTTGACTGTTGTGCCTCGTGCATTGTACACCAAAGACAATGTGTATGTATAGCAGAATACTATCACTCTTTTGTATATGACCGGTTAGAAAGACTAACCAAGAGTGGGGGTGTCAACCCAATTGATCTATTAAAGTGTTCCATGGCTTTTGATAGCTAATGGTTACAGTAAATGTAATACGAGAACTAGTGAGCTCATGAACCAAATTGTCTCACGTTCCACATGGTTGTCATGATAGAATTATCACCCAATATGTAATTTGAACTAGAGTAGTTGCATGTTTATCCTCCAAAAATGTAAAAATGGTAAAATGGGGCCGTGAAACTCACCTGATAGAGATGTACATGGTCTAGTGAAGCCGAATTACGTAGCTACTACCGTCCAGATAGTAATTGCCCTATGATTTATTAGAAAGCATGGTAAATCATAAGTTCTAGTTGTTTATCATACAATTTGTCTACCCGACACTTGTGGACTTGGTCATTGAGTTATGTGAACCTGGGTTTTGTACTTGTGATAAAGATAGTTATCTTAACATGTGTCTAGGACATTATTTCACCCAAGTTGAGGTTAACACGTGTTCTAGCTTTGTTAACACATGTTAATAGATGGTAGCCGATTATAAAACTCCACATAGGGCCTCAAGCCAATTGTAATATGGATTAAGCTTGTATGTTTGGACTTAATAATGCCTCGTGAAGTATTATTTTTGAGCTTTTGTGAGAAAACGGGTTAGATCAACACCACATTAGTCTTTTTAATCTTAAACTTGAATCAAATGTGTTTTCATTACAAAACTGACTCTATACATGGTACTCTATGTGATTTTTATGATGTAAAAACATAGTTTTGGCTTAGACATAACAAGGACCGATTGAGGTAGTATTAAGACAATGTATTCACTAGTGAGTAAAAGTAAACAACATCTATGACAATTTGGGTGTTCATGTGTTTAAACCAACTAGAGCCGATTAAAGTGGGGTAGAATAGACTAGATCATAGTTTAAGGGTGTGGAAATCTTACCTAGAAGTGATTGAAGGTTGGATAGTCACCTAGACTCCTCCAAGAGCTTGTAAAGCTTCGGCTCCCAAGGTATAGTACCCGAAAGTTTTGAGAGTGAATGAATGTGTTGGTGTGGCAAATGAGAATGAAATGTGGCTTCCTTATATAGAGGATCGGCCTAGGTGTGGACAAAAACAAAGATAGTAGTGAATCATATAGCTAGAGGTCGATCATGCATAGGTTAAACATAAGGATGATAATGTTGACAACACAATGAACTCTCTTGTCTCTTCCTCCTTGGTTTCGGCCGATTGTGATCAATCCCAAAGGGGTATGTCTTCCATCTTGGGAATGGGGCAATCATCCTTGTTTTACTTTCACTTCCATGTAACCATTTTGTCATGCATTCTATTGTCCTTAGCCGTAGACTTGTAAGAGATCTCAAAGGGATATGGTTGACTAATAGGGTGGATTATGGAAGGTTTGTCTTATTACTAGATTAGTGAAACTTGACAACTAATCATGATCTTCCTCTTGCTTCCATTTTATCGAGTACAAGATAAAGGAATGAGACAAAGTATCTTGATGATGGTGATGTTTGGAAGCTTCTTATCTCTTGTCTTCGTCATCCTCTTGGTCGCGAGTTGTCAAGAAGCAAGAAGGGGTAAGGGTAGTTATGTTGGGTGGTGCAAATTCTAGTGTCCTTTCCATTTATGTGTAAACTTTGACACTTGTGTGATGGTGACACATGAGGATCCTTGGCTTGTCTCCATTCGGGCGATTTATAAATGGGTAGAATTAGTGTATTTATGGCAAAGATCAATGAGATAACAAGGAGTGCATAAGCATCTTAGGCCTTGATTGGTGTAAATCAAGTAATGGTGATGGATGACTAGTCTTGGCCGATGATTGTAATGGATGAAAGGGTTGTGAGTGTCTTTAGTCTATTAGTTCATTTTGGTGTAAATGTGTATCAAGACAAAGTTTAACATCTCTCAATGTTTGGATCGACTACGGTAGTACAAGAAGGTTAGGATAAGTATGGTTTTAGGGTGTAGGTTGTGTAGTTGTATCCTAGCTTAAAGGAAGTGTAAGTGCTGTATCTATACATACATACGCATGGCTTTATAGATAGGATAGTGTCATAGCGTATAGTCTTTGTTAAATCAGGGTTCTAGGTGATTAATGTCTTGGTTTATGTGGATGTTTACACGTATATAGGTAGTTTTTGATTAACACTAAGTCATTGTGTGAGGACATGGTTTTGATAACATCATGTGAAAGTGTAGTGTGTATGTGAACGAGTTACTAGCTTGTATTAAGTCATGGTCCACCCATTTGTATTGAGAGGTGGCTTGATGTCGTTTTAATGTCAAGGATGCTCCATGACGACATTAACATGTATTACTGTCCTTTGTAATCATACACTATTGTTACCTTGAGTTTTGTACACATATGTTAAAGGGAAGTTACCATATGTTAGAGGGTAAGCAACCCCATTTGGTGCTTGTTTGGTGAGTGTCCGGGCATTGTATGACTAAACAGGTGTTTTAGGTTGAGTTCTTAGATTAATTCTTGCTTCACTAGGCTTGGGGGGGGGGGGGGGTAAAATGCATGAAAGATGTGAAATGATGCACATGTAATAGCAATAAGAGATGCAAAATGTACGGATACAAACCTGGCTTACGGACTGTTGTCACAATATCTCAAAAATGATGAAATTGTTAGCCACTTTTACATGGACTGGTCCCACTATCCTGAAAATATACATGAACAACGTGCTCACCAGGCGGGGTTGCTAACCCAATAAGAAAGGTGAAAACCTTTAAACCTTAGGAAGGTGTCGGACACCTTAACGTAGGTGAGGGTGGCCAACCTCTAGTCTTCAAAGCTTTCCATCTTTAGGTTGGTACTGCAAAAATTCTGAGGATGGACTATTTCTAAACCATGTTTAGTGAAAATATAAATGATTGAAATAAGTTAAGGATAACTACTTACATATGGAGATGATTCATCTCTATCAGCCTTCACCTTCATCTTACCAGTAATTTGAACCATGGTTTCTCTTCCAGAGGGATCAGTCACATGTATCCTTACAAATGGTAATATTTCAAATGAATTGCATTCCAAGATCTTGGTAGAATCTCTCCTTCCATCCTTGATAGCCAGTATGCTCCTTTGCCAGCTTCGGAATCTATCAAGTATGGTCCTTCCCATTTAGGAGCTAGCTTGCCATCGCTTGGTTTTGTGGTATTTTGGAAGGTTTTCCTTAGTACCAAATCTCCTGCTTGAAATCTTCTTACCCTTATATTTTTGTTGTAGGCTTTAGCCATCCTTTGTTGATAAGCTACCATCCTTAATTTAGTAGGATCCCCGAGTTCATCCATAGTTTCCAAATCTTGCAATAGTGCTTCAGAATTAGTAGTTGCATCCTGAAGATGTCTCCTTGCTGTAGACATGACCATCTCTGTTGGCAGCATTGCTTCCGTTCTAAAGACCAAGGAGAAAGGTGTCTGACCAGTTGCATTCTTGGAAGTAGTCCTATCAGCCCAAAGTACAAATGGAAGTTCTTTTGCACATTTCCCTTTCTTTTCCCCAAGCTTCTTCTTCAAGTTGTTGACAATGATTTTGTTTGAGGATTCTGCTTGTCCATTAGCCTGAGGATGGACTGGTGTTGAAGTTATCATCTTGATCCCCCAAATCTCACAAAAGTCAGTTGTCCTTTTGCTAATTAATTGAGAGCCGTTGTCGCAAATGATTTCAGCTGGTACTCCAAATCTTGTTAGGATGTTCCTCTTGATAAATGCTTTGGCTTCGATCAATTTTGAGAAATAATCTGTCATTACTAGTATGAGCACTTTTCCACCAAGAGCTTTGTTTAGTTTTCCTACTATATCCATTCCCCATTTCATGAAGGGCCATGGTGAAATAATAGGATGTAGTGGTTCAGCTGGCTGGTAAAGGATGTTACTATGTCTTTGACATGGATCACACTTTTGAGAATACAACATGACATCCTTCTTCATGGTTGGCCAGTAGTATCCTGTCCTCAGAGTCTTTGAGTAAAGAGATCTTTCTCCTGTGTGATTCCCATAATCTCCTTCATGGATATCCTTGATGTAGAGGGATGATTTTACACGAAAACAGGATTATATGATCATACAAGTTACAAAACCAGGTGCGGAAACCCTAGCTTTGAACAAACTGATGTAAACTCAAATCAAAACACAATCAAAGTCATTTTCAAACGTTTTCATAGATTAACTTGATTATAAACTTGATTACAATGTCAATACAGTTAATCTAACTCAAACACAGACTCTCTCAAACTATCCTGGAACAACACCTCAAAACACACACCACTAATAACTCTCTTAACATTACAAAAACACAAATTCTATTTATAGGCACTGCACATTCGCCCCTTTCTCTTGGTCGAATGTGAGTCTTTTCCACATTCGCCCACTGTAGTGGTCGAATGTGTGTCTTCTGTGTAGTTCCATTCTTCATTCGTCCAGTCTATTCTACCTTCGCCCACTTTATATTCACCTTTGCCCAAATCTTCTTACATTCGCCCACATCAGCATTCTAACACATGTTAACTATCCAATCACTAGTCGCAAAACGCATCTACAAACTCCCCCTCGACTATTGATTGGATCGTTTTCTGTCCTCGTCCATGGCTTTATTCAGCAACTTGATTCTGAGCTGTTTCTTCTGCTCTTTTGTCATCTCAGGCTCTAACCTTCTCTTCACCGGTTTTGACACATTTGCCATCTTCACCATTTTGCCAAGTTTTCCATCCAAATTACTACCCGCATTTATATCATATGCAAAGCAAACACCAACTACTTGAGTGTATTTCTTTGCTTGATCAGCGTCGTTCGGCTCATGATGAATCGGATTGTAAAAGAGCATGATGATGTCTTCGAAAGTGCAATTTATCAACCACATAGGATCAAATACATGCACATGCTTGTATTTATCCTTTCCATCTCTCAACACAATCACCGCTTCTGCCTTTCTCCAATCATAATACCAGAAGATAAAGTCAGCACTGAAATGTTGAGGCATGGGCATTAAAGGTATTTTTCTCATCACTTCAGGTGCCTTATATATCAAGGTAACCCGCTTCAGCTTGGTTCTGGGATCAATATCCCTGTGAACTTTCCTCCGGGGATATTGTGGTTTGAATCTATTCCATCTTGTTCTGCTTTCCCAAACCAGCTTGTCTGCACACCAACCGACATGTGTATTATTAACTGAAGCACCCGACATAGGGAGTCTGCATAAATCTCTAACCGCCCAGTACGGTAGAGTTAGCAAGTCAATGAATCTGTAAAAGTACAAGATCCCTGATTCCCATTTGGCAGCTAGACACTTCAGCCTGCCTAAATATGTCCACCCGAGAGCTCTGCCTCTGAACTTAGCATTATGAAATCTATAAAAATTTCCTTGAGCTTCAGGCTTCGGTCGGTTCTCATCCATTTCTCTTAATTTCCTCAAATAACTCTTCAATTCATCAGATTTATTTGAAGATTCTGGCATATCAGCACCAAATACTTTCTCTACAAACTCTGCACTTCTCTGCTTAGCTTTCTTCTTCGCAGAAGTGTTTGGAATTTCAGTAAAGTCAGGAAACACCACATCTTCATCAGTTTGTCTGAAGTATTGTGGGTATTCCTCATGCGTTATATCTTCTATCTCCACTTCTTCAAATTCAGGAGTATCTTTATCATCAGAGTGACTTCCAATATCCTTTACAGGAATATGTGGAATCGACTCATCTACAATAAATTCTTCAAACGTTTTCCCTACCCTCTGTGCAAGCCCATCTAAAATCTCCTTTGCCACAGATGCAGGTACTTCCCCTTCTTCTAAATCAGGATCGTTATATTCCAATTCGTATCTCATATCATCAGTTTGGAATATTTCAGCAAAACGACCTGTGAATTCAATGGTCCATTCTCTTCTTTCTAACATGTCCTTGTAAACTTGTTTAGCATCATCAGTCAAGGACCTCACCTTCTCATTCCAGAATATACTTTCATCTGAATCAACGTTCTCACTTTTCTTCTTTGAACTTGATTCTCCAGTATCTTTCTTCTTCTTTGAAGGTGGTCTCTTCTCAAATGTAAACTTCGATGTATCGTCTCCTCCATCATTATCATCATCACTGCTACTATCATCTTCTTTTTGACTTCCCGAACCCTCTGCATCATCATCATCATCATTATTATCATCCTCATCATCACTCTTTTCCGATTCTTCATCATCCTCATCATCATCTTTCTCTTTATCAGACTCAGATGGTTCAAAATCAACCTGTTCTTCTTCTTTTTCTTTGTCTTCCTCACCCTCTTTCAACTTGGGTGCAACATTGTACAGGTTATCAATCAGCTCACTAAGGCGTTTATTCTCAGCCTTCAATTCTTTGTTATCTTCTTTAATAGCCTTAAACCTGTTTTTGTTTCTCAAACACTTTCCTTCAAGCTTTTTGTTCTTTGCTTCTAGCTTCTTTACTTTCTCATCAATTTCATCCTGATTAGACTTAGAAGCTACAACAATCTGAAGCATCTTTTCCTCATTCTGCTTGAACTTGGCTATTTCAGCTTGCTGAGCCACAATCATCTTCATCATATCGTCCATCTTCTTATTCACCTGTTTCATAACATCGTCATCCACAGTGACTTTCTTTGACTTGGATTTGGATCTAGATGGCTCAACTTCAGCTTCTTTCTCTTTCTAAGGCTTTCTGAACATGTCAAGTACATTATCCAGTGCTACATTGAACTCATCCACTGGTAATGTTGTTGCCTCTTTAGTCTTCTGTTTCTTTGTGACTGGTGAAGATTGCTTTGATGACGTTCCAGCTTCAGGTAATCTTTTTCCTCTCAAGAGTTGAGCTAACTCTTTCTCCCTTAGCTGCTTTGTACTGGTTTTCTTAGCCATGGTTTTGTGTTTAGGCTTGGGCAAGTTAACAACCACAGTTTCTCCTTCGTTCAACTCATCCATATTCACACCAAACACTTCATCTTCAGCACTAACAGACTTCTTGCTCTTTTCAGCTTCTGCAATCGATTTGTTTAATGATTCAGACTCACCAACCATAGTGGCCTTACGTTTGGTGGCCCGGAGATTTTCAGCATCCGAATCCCACTGTTCCTCCTCCTCTGTTTCTTCTGAATCTACAGATTCCTCATCTACCAAACTAGTACCTTTCTTAGCAGTTGATTTCTTTCTCACAACCTGTTGCTTCGAGCTTCCCTGATCAGTCTTTCCTTTGCCCTTCCCTTTGGCTCCAGGATTGACTACTTGCCTCTTCCTCTTAGTATTAGCATCAGCGTATACCAAGGGATCATCATTATCAGAATCACTATCAGGATGCCTTGCTGTATTCTTTCCTGGATCATTGTAATCCTCTCTAGCTAAGGCTCCAAACAACCTTCTGTAAGGTGGCCTCTCATTGTCTGGCACACCCTTATATCCCTTCATTCTAACCAAGGTACGAATGTTCATGTGATCTAAAGCAAGTATCTGTGTAGGATCTTTCCTCAGATTTGGATACTTGTGATCAAAGATCATCATTAAGAATCTTGGGTATAACATGAAATACTTCTTCTTTAACCCC
The DNA here is from genome assembly GCA_032199755.1 of Ambrosia artemisiifolia. Taxonomy (NCBI): domain Eukaryota; kingdom Viridiplantae; phylum Streptophyta; class Magnoliopsida; order Asterales; family Asteraceae; genus Ambrosia; species Ambrosia artemisiifolia. The sequence goes on from CM063514.1 coordinate 34,892,860, forward strand.
TTCAGCATCTCCAGCATGTGGTCCAAGATCATCCCAGCAACATTAAATGGTTTGTTGAGAGTCAACGCAACCATTAATGAGCTCAAACTCTTTCTCATTACGTCATATCCTCCACTAACGCATCCAAACACATGTATGATGACATGAGCAAAATACTTAAACTGCACGCTCAGTTTCCCTTTGTACATAGAACCATCAGTGATAGGTCCTTTGTATTTCATCCTAAGGAAACAAGCTTTCTGCTCAGTCCACGAGAGTTCTCTTGGATCTTCACTAACTTCAAACTTGATCTGGAGAGCTTCTCTGATGTCAGACTCTGTAATGAACATCTCCATGTCTTGAATCTTGCTTCGTATAATGGTCTGATTATCCAGAAAATCATACTTTGCGTTGTTGTAGAAATCCTCAACTATATCCTTGTAGATAATAGTTGGAGTAGCTAAAGCATACACTACTCTACTTCTTTTCAGGAACTTGATGATATCAGTAAACTCCACGTTCTTCTCTACGTCTCCCAGATAAGCACAGCAATTGTGATTCTTCTCGAACGGCCATTTGCTCTTGCTCGATGATTCACCTTCTTGAACAGGTTCTGGGACTATATCTGGAACAATAGTTTCAACTGGAATCTCAACATTCTCTTGTTCCTCAGCCATCTGAATTACAAAAATTAAAAATAAACATCAAAACACAAAATCGACAAAATTTCAAAATTTAAAGATTTTAGAATTCCACATTCGCCCAAAAATCCTGGTCGAATGTAGATTATTCTGGTCGAATGTAAAGTATGTTGGTCGAATGTAAAATAATTTTGAGTAAATATCACATTCGTCCATTTTAAAGCTCATTCGTCCAGTCAAATTCCACTTTCGTCCGTTCGAAGGCCCGAATGTAGAATCTGATCATCTCTAAAATTTTGAAAATTCTCAATCTTTGTTGTTAATCTGTAAAACTGATTGATATGATTCCTAAAAGTGCCGACTAACACTCGTGTAGCATCAATTGTCCCTAACATTCATTCTACATCAGTTTTCAAAAAGAATTAGGGTTCTTATCGTTTCATTCGATCAACCACTGATTAAACTGTGTTTTTATCCTAATTCCTTGTACACTCTCCCCCTAAAACTGATGTGGAGTGAATGTAAACCAAAATTAATCATTAACAAACACGTAAAATCCATTAACCCTAAAACCCTAGACTCGGTCATGAAAACAACGATTCCGGTCTCATTCCTTCTTCATTACCTGTAAAATTGGTATCAAAAGGATCAGGAAGTATCAGGGAATCAAACGCACAGGCAAACAAAATCAAAGCAACAAGGTTTTGTACTTAGGAAAAATTTGTGAAAAATTTGAAATGAGGGTCGAATCTGCTTGTGGCTATATATAAGCATCTACCTTCGACCGGTTGTGGTGGACGAATGTGATAGATTTCCACATTCGCCCCAAATGAATGGCACGAATGTAAAAATTGGTCACCCGAAAGTGGATTTTGGTTTAAAAACCACATTCGACCGTTTTCAACAGCCCACGAATTCGAATCCCGTTCAACATTTTTCAATCTGTTTAGCTTCCAAAACACATATTTTCACATTTTGGATGATACAAAGCCCAGATGGTGTTGTCAAATCTCAGAAATTGACTATCAAGCATCCCCGGTTATCAAAAAGAAAACAGAAATGCAAAAATTTTGGATTTTTCTGAAATTTTATCAAAACACACCTAAAATCTTTTGGGATTTTGTATCTTTTTGACAATAAAAGTAAATTGCAACAAAATAAAATGCAGCAAAGTAAATGAAAGCAGTAAACTTTTTGTGAAATCCGGTCAGAGGATCATATCAGTTTTCTGAGAAATCTGATCACAGCGTTGATCTATTTGTTTAATATTATCATTAGAAGCAATATGTGACACGGCAATTGCTGATATTGTGGTCCACGTAAGCTCACATGCAGACAATTACGCAATGCTTTAAAATGATACGAGTTAGGTGTATTAGACTAACACGATGTGGTGCCCACACACACGACATACTCCCGTATCAAGTAATTGCACAAAGCTTCGTCGTAACGCGTGATTATGCCAGAGTTATCCGTAAAAGTTACAAAGTATATAGCACAGAGGTGTACAGGTCAGCAATTGAATGCAGCAGAGTAACATGTGCGTATACACTAGGTTGAGGCTGATATTAATCACTGATTTGCATCAAATGATCAATACGATGTAATAATGATCTATGATCAGTTAAAACATAAAGTTCCTCAATTCGGTAACTTCCGGTTTTGGCAATTAAGCTCTTTTTGCAAATATTCTGATAAACTAGGTCCGTAAATCAATACGACAAAAGTTTATCAGAATATCCCGGATAACTATAACATAACGACCCGAAACCTCAGATTTTGGCAATCCTATCAAACTAAATTACGGTACTAAGACCATATGCCCATGAGGTGTTCAGCCACAAACGCGTAGTTCGTTATCTTTGTATCACTAATGCACGCAATATTTAGTCTACGAAGCCTATCAGCATATCACACGTAGTCAACACACGCCTCATATACTATACAATTCTTTAGCCTGTGTCAGATCCCCACTGATGTACTATCATTTCCTCTTTTTACCAGGAAATCATTTTTGATTTTCTAATTTTTAGGTCTTTTTGAATTTTATAATGTTTTTGGCTTTTCTGATAAAATGACTCCCCCTAAAATAAAGAACATATTTTTGGGTTTTTGATTAAAAAAAAATTGAAAGAAACAATCCACTCGAAAGCATCAACTTCTTTGAGGATTAAACAATCCCCTCGAAAGCATCAACTTCTTTGAGGATTACGAAAGTAAAGAGAAATTCCCAATTAGCAAAGAGAAATTCCCAATTAGCAAAATATAAAAACTAAAAACTAAAAAGCGATAAACCGAGGTGCCGATTAGTCCTGTTTTTCCTTTATATTGTTTACTTTTAAAAGATATTCAAAGCGGGATCTGTCAAAAGCTTTTGTAAACAAATCTGCACGTTGGTAGTCAGTATGGATTTTGATCATATCAATCAATTCCTTAGCGTAACAATCACGGATAAAATGGTATTTGATCCGGATATGTTTCGCTTTAGAATGATTTTCAGTATTTTTAGTTAATGCAATTGCGGCTTCGTTGTCGCAGTGAATAGGGGTTTTAAGAAACTGCAAACCGTAATCCACCATCTGCTGTTGGATCCAGAGTACTTGCGAACAGCAACTCGAGGCTGCAATGTACTCGGCTTCACAGGTAGATAGAGCCACGGAAGTCTGTTTCTTGCATTGCCAGGTGATTAACCTGCTCCCTAAAAACTGGCAACCGGCTGTAGTAGATTTGCTATCTTTGTCGCAGCCGCCCCAATCTGCATCACTAAAAGCGATAAAATCAAAATCATCATCATTAGGGTACCAAAGTCCTTTTGAGGGACAACCCTTTAGATATCTAAGGATACGCTTGACCGCCGTCAGATGACTTTGTTTCGGCTTCGATTGATAACGGGCACAGAGACACGTTGCGTACATAATATCTGGTCGAGACGCCGTCAAATACATCAGAGATCCGATGATTGCTCTGTATGTAAATGGGTCCGTCAGCTCCCCCTTAGCGTCCACTCCAATCCCGTGATTGGGTTGAATCGGGGTATCCATCGGCTTTGAGTCCTCCATCTGGAACCGACTCAAGATGTCGGAGACATATTTCGTCTGGTGAATGAAGATCCCGTCGGGTCTTTGGTCCACCTGTAAGCCTAGGAAAAACTGCATCTCCCCCATGGCGCTCATTTCGAACTTTTCCTGCATAACAGTTTCGAACTCCCTGCATAAAAGCTCGTTAGTTGAACCAAATATTATATCATCAACGTATATCTGCACTAGAAGCAAATCATCTCCCGTCTTCTTCGTAAAGAGGGTGCAATCGACGAGGCCGCGCTTAAATCCTTTGGAGATGAGGTATGTACTTAGCTCCTCGTACCACTGTCTTGGAGCCTGGTGCAAGCCATATAGAGCTTTGTTTAGCACGTAGACCTTATCCCGGTGGATTGGGTCCTCAAAGCCTGGTGGCTGCCCGACAAAAACCTCTTCCTTGACTTTCCCGTACAGAAATGCGCTTTTAACGTCCATTTGATAAACTTTGAATTTCTTGTATGAAGCAAACGCAAGGAACATCCGAATAGCTTCAATTCGTGCTACCGGTGCATAGATTTCGTTATAATCAATCCCTTCGATTTGATGGAAACCCTGCACGACCAATCTGGCTTTGTTACGAACAATAACCCCACGATCATCCTTCTTGCACTTAAACACCCATTTAGTGCCAATCTTCTTCCTATCCGGCGGCAAATCCGTGAGCGTCCAAACTCCCAATTTCTGGAATTGTAATAACTCCTCCTGCATAGCTTCCACCCAGGCATCATCCTTCAAAGCTTCCTTGTATGTCCTTGGCTCTACCTGCGACACATAACACGCAAACGACCAATCATTTTGACTACCAGATTGTTGAATTTTGGCATATAAAGCTAAAGCACCAAAACTCTCTGGCGAATTAACGCTTTTAAGCTGCCCTCTGGTCATAACACTTCTTCCAGGATCACCGATAACTTGCTCCAGCGGGTGAATACGATGAATCCGAGATTCCGGATAATCAGGTACTTGCACTCCCGTCTGAACTGTCAAGTTCTCTACAGCATCCAGATCATGACCCGTATTTGATGATGAAGCCACATCTGAAATTTGAGTTGGGTTCACTGGCGGTGCCTCTGGTTCTTCAGCATGTTCAAGAATAACTTCTTCAAATTGTTCATCTTCAGATTCTGAAGATTCTAGTGAAGTTGAAGCCTCCTGAAACACTTCTTCCTCTTGTATAGGAGCATTGGTATCATTAGAAGCTGGTAGGGGGTTCACGGTGATCGGACGCACCAACGGTGAAGTCGTTGCATTTTCACACTCGTAAAGTAATCTGATAACAGCTTCTTCAACCAAGCTATCTAGATTGAATGATTCAAAGAAGTCTTTGTAATCAAACATCCAATCAGGACCCGTGCCTTGAAGATTTTGAGTATATCGTTGAACTTCCACGTTAGCCCAGTCTTCCACTCGACGAGTTCGCTTGTTGTATACCCGTTTGAGCGGGGTTGCATATCCAACAAAGTAACCCTCCTCGGCTTTAGGACTAAACTTCTCGCTTGGATTCAACATAGTGCATGGCGCCCCAAAAGGTTCTAGATACTCTAAGTTCGGCTTCCTTCGGTGTAACAGCTCATAAGATGTTTTACCAAACTTCTTCACTGTCAGAACCCGATTTAATGTGTAATTTGCTGCATAAATCGCCTCGTTCCAGAACATTACTGGAAGATTCGAATCAGCGAGCATTGTTCTAGCCGCTTCAATTAGAGTCCTATTCTTTCGTTCAGCAACACCGTTCTGTTGTGGGGTGTACGGAGCCGAATATTCATGATGTATCCCTTTGCTTTCACAAAGTTCATCCATCTTGGCGTTTTTGAACTCCGTCCCATTGTCACTCCGAATTCTCTTTATCTTCACATTGTAGAGATTCTCCAATCGAGTGAACAGAACTTTCAGGTTGTTAAAGGTGTCACTTTTGTTCTGCAAACACATCACCCATGAAAATCTTGAGTAATCGTCAGTGACGACTAAACAATAAAGCTCTCCAAGATGACTTTTGCGCTTGACCGGTCCGAAAAGATCCATGTGCAATCGCTCAAGTGGCATCTCTACAGAGTTAACTTTCTTCACTTTGTGGGACTGTTTGTGTTGCTTCCCCTTTTTACAACTCACGCACTTGTCATTCAGATGGAAATGTTTCACGTTTACTCCATCGACAAGTCCATTTCTCACAAGTTGGTTCATTTTCCTCAGATGAATGTGCCCCATTCTTCGGTGCCACATTATCGATTCTTTCTCTGTCGCTTTTGATAGAAAACATGTTATCTGCCCCTGTGATGTCATCGCCTTGGACATATCAAGAATGTATAGATTGTTGACGCGAGGTGCCTTCAACATTATCCACTCTTTAGGAATTGTAAAGCCCGGTTTCAGAATATAGCAGGATTTGTCATCAAAATGCACAGTAAATTGTTTATCACATATCTGACTGACACTCAACAGATTATAATCAATCTGCTTCACATACGAAATCCGCTCGAAACTCACTATCCCATTGCTCACACTTCCTTCCATTGTGATATATCCACCTTTATTACCAGCGAAAGCTACGAACCCTCCATTGATGTTCTTCACGTCGAACAGCAACGCAAGATCCCCTGTCATGTGGCCTGAAGCTCCACTATCAACAATCCAAAGACTGCTAATAGGGCCAGCTGAAGCTCCCTGCACACAAAAAGTAAATCATTTAGTTCTTTCGGGGGACCCAAGCCTGAGTCTTGGGTCTTTGAACATCAGGTTTCAAAGTAACATTCTCACAAGCATTTTCAACAACTTTTTGATCAATCTTTTTCTGATTGTTCAAAACAGTTTCCTTTTTCTCATTAACCCTTGAAGTAGAGGCTCCTGGAGTACCATTGAGTGACCAAGATTGTTCAGACCTTTTCAAGATACGAATCTGAGACTTTGGGTTCTCAGTCGGTTAATGAACATTGTTAGCAAATGTAACTTTCTTGGTTACCTTATCTGATTTAACAGACTTAGGTCCAACATTTGATTTGACAATCGGTTTTGGTGGAACCTTTTGCCTATCAACTGTTGCGTTCACCACAGGCTTCCTCCATGATTGTTCCATAGCAATCCGATTCCTTCGATCATATTGGATTGGACGATTGTTCCTCATTTGTTGAAAATTGTTTTGGTTGAAAAACTGTTGTGGTTGTTGAGGAACAACTCGCCTATGTGGTGGAACATAATGATCAATCGGTTTTCTCATGGAATTCCTCACTTCAACCTCGTGCCTTTTATGCCTTACATATGGGCACTGAGCAAGTAAATGCCCTCGTTCCCCACATTTAAAGCACGCACGGTACTCTTCAAAAACATTCGGAGCATTTGGTTGAGCAAATGATCTAACAGGGTATTGATCATTGTACTGTTGCTTCCTTAAACTCTCAGGGAGTGGCCCTTTTGAGTAAGTAGGCTCATTAAAACCATTAGCTCTGTTTTTGGGTCGAACAAACTCTGTGACATGGACCTTTGGTTCTTGAGGAACATCCAAATACAATTTCTTTAATAATGCAGGTGGAATCTCATTTGTTCTCTCATGTTTTGGGAACCAAATGGTGCTTTCTTGCCAAATCTTTTCTATTCTAGCATAATTGGCATTTTTTATTGGAAAGTCCTCGTCAGAAATGATCTTATCGGATCCTTCCATCCGATAAAACACTTTGACAGGTTTGTCACATTGTTCATTCTTAACACTCTTTTCAAGATCTTTCTTAACCACATTTTTCTCAAGATCTTTCTTCACAACATTCTTATCAGACTTATTCACACGATGAGCATTTGCCATCGGAATCACTATCTGAGATGGTGAAACTGGTTCATTTGTAATGATGTGATTTTCTTTTGGAATTTCACATGCATTAACAGTTTGATTACAACCAGTGTCATCACTCTCAGTGTCTGAATCCACACTCTCAGCAGTAACACCCTCATCATTGATACCTAAAATTGGTCTAACATCGGAATGTGGATCACCAATACTTGAAGTATTAGATTCATTTTCCGATGCTGAGTCCGATTTTACCGAACTCTCCGGTGTCACTTGGTGACAATTATGGTTTTCAAAAAGAACCGGAGATGGTACAGACCGATAATTTGTTGTTTGATCATCAATGATGTGGTCTACTACATAAGCAATATGCTTATAGCTTTCCAGCTTTTTGTTTACTTTCTCAGCAAAGCATTTGATGGCGGCCATTTCCAACTTGGTGTTTTCAATTTCATTTATATAGTTGTTAATTGCCAATTGTTTTAAAGACAAAGTGTTTTTCAAGTCGGAAATGTCCTTTTTGTAGCCATCTAATACTTTGTTAAAAGCATTCAACTCTTTGCGAGTAGATTGACTGTTCATGATAGCACTATCACGTTGAACACGGAGTTGTTTATTCTCCTCAGTCAATCTATCACATGTACCACAATATTTATCACTTGTAACATCAGTGCTACACTCAGAACTTACAGGTTTTGGCGGATCAGTCATGGCCATTAATGCGAAATGAGCTTCCTTTCCTGCAAAGAATCTGGAATAGTCAATCTTTGTAAAAGCATCATCTGCAATGCACGACTTCCTTGTCATCAGAAAATCCGCTTCTGCTAGCAACTGATCTATATCATCATCTAGAGAATCAACACTTGCTTCCGTATCCGATTCACTGTCTGAATCAGAATAAACCGATTCACACTCCTCAGGAACATTAGAAATAGTATCAATCACCACTCCAGAATTAGTTTCTTCAACTTTAACCTCAGCAGGTTCAGTTTCCACATCCATCTCAGCCTCAGACTCATCACTTTCAACCTCAGTTTCTACCTTCTCATTCACCATCACTGAATCTTCAATATCAACCCGATACGCAACACAAGCCACATTGCCACCAGTAGTAATTTCTTCAACACCTATTTGCATGCTCGACCAGTCAAACCTCTCATCTTGTTGAGTTACCAATGCTTGATTCTGATTAGTGTTCTGATGTGTCTCATTTGGTGTAGTTATTGGTATGACTGTTCGGTTAGCCTTGTTGGGTGATTGGTTTTGTGTCTGGTTTGGTGTGTTTGGTTGTCTGTTTTGGTTGTTATTAAAGTTGTTTTGACGGTTTTGGTAGTTGTTGTTGTTTTGGTAAGAAACTTGATTTTGGTTTTGTTGTTGACGATTCTGGTAGCTGGCATTGAATGGGTTCCTATTGCCTTGTTTTGGTGGCTGGGTGCATTCTCTTTTAAAGTGACCTTTCCCTCCACAATTAAAACAAGTAACTTTCTCCTTGTTGAACCCGTAGGTTGTGTTAGGAGAAGTTCCCAAATCCGTTCTACCTGTCTTCTCGATAAATTCCGTTGCTCTTCTCATTATGCTCGCAAAGGCCCATTGAATATCAATGAGTTCCATCTCTTCCTTGTCAATCTGTGCATAGTCTTCATTGGTTAAGTTGTTATTCCCAATTTGACTAGCAACTAATCCATTGTAGGATGAGACCATTGCAGAGACTAATGCAATGTGTTGCTGAGCAACTTCAACTGTCACATTACCCAAGTTAGAAGTCTCCAAAACCACCGTTTGTTGATTAGGTTGGTTCATTGGTTGTTGAGATTGGCTAGCAGTGTAGAAAGCTGCTTGTTGCATTGGGGAGAATGGTGGAATATATGAATTGTTGTATTGTTGTTGTGGTGGTGGATTTGATGGTTGTGAAAAGGATGATGTTTGTTGATGGTAGTTAATGGTAGGTGATTCCATAACATTGGAAATACATGCAACATGTGGTGCAACTAGCCCTCCTGAGCTTGATGTACTAGCTGGAACTGGATTTCCTCCAAAATATAAGTTGGGATTCTGAGGAATCTGTGCTCTTCTAGCTTTCCTCTTCTCTTCCAATTCTTTGTTTTCCAGCTTCTCTATGAACTCTTGAATAGACCAGTATTGATAAGCATCCTTCTCCCTAAGGACTTCCACATGCTGATCCCAGTTTGGTGGTAATGCATCTGCAAACTTATCCACCTGCTTTGCCATAGGAATCTGTATACCATAGCTAGACAATTCAGATAACAAATGACTATATCTAGGAGTTAGTTCTTTCAAAGTTTCATTTCCAATATAAGAAAAATTCTCAAACTCCTTTCTCAGTTCTTCCATCCTTAGACCTCTAGTCTTCTCATTGCCATCATGCCTTCTTTTAAGTGCTTCCCATAATTGCTTAGACGTTGTACAAGTCCCAAACTGATGCAACAGATCGTTTGTGATAGCCTGTGTCAATTGGGAAAACGCCTTCTTCTCCACAGCAAACTTCTTTTTCTCATCCTCAGCCATACTCTCCAATGGCACTGGTTCACCTGTGTTCTCCAAAACTGGTGGTGTGTAACCTTTAGCAATCATGTTCCATGCTTCTGCACCTTCCACTCCCATGCCTTCCAAATGTATCTTGAACTTTTTCTGCCACTGATTGTATTCTTGAATCTCCATAAGCTTTGGTGGCCGATTCCCGCTACCTGAAGACAAATCATTAATCAGTGTGGAAATAGCATTTGTAGTTTGAGTGTTTACCACCGCTGCTGCTACTCCCCAGTAGTCAGATTGTGGTGTTGGAGGTGCACTTTGAGTCATGTAGTTAACTGGCTGCGAAGACTGTGTGCTCGTCTTCTGTGCTGCTACCGTCCATGGGTCCATCACCTGCTGTTGTGGTTGTGTAGTTGCTGGTGTCGGAGTAGTCGGAAAATTCCACATGATCACGAACTTCGAAAAATTCAACACTTAGAAAATTTTCCAAAAACTAGTCTAGGTTCGCCCAGAGAAGCTTCACCTTCGTCCCTTTCTGATGTAGGTTCGCCCAAACAGTGATACCCGAATGTAAAATCTCACCAGAAAGTAAAAACACACTATCACTGTTCCGCGTTCGTCCAAACTAATCCAGGTTCGCCCGTTTCTATTCCAAGTTCGCCCGCCCGATCAATCGAATGTGAAAGATGTGACCCGAAAGTGAAAAATTCAACAGAAAATTTCCAGGTTCGCCCAAAATACCCTAGGTTCGCCCAAAAATCTCTCAGGTTCGCCCAGAAAACTACACGTTCGACCACCCAGTTCCAGGTTCGCCCATTTTCAGTTTTGAAAAACGGTTACACTTTGAAAAACGGTTATTTTGATCTCTGATTTTCAAAAGTTTGTGAATTTGAATGATCTTAATCAGGTTTTGATTCGGAGATGATTTGGAACAACTTTAATTCTTGGAATTTTGAATTTTAACCACAAAATCAACTCTAAATCTTTCAAAAACACTCAAAAACCATTTTTATGCAAAAACAGATGTGAATTGATCAAAATAATGTCCAAATTAGCTCTGAGTTTATCAATTTGTTGTTGTATGATCCTCTACGCTCTGATACCACTTTGTAGAGGGATGATTTTACACGAAAACAGGATTATATGATCATACAAGTTACAAAACCAGGTGCGGAAACCCTAGCTTTGAACAAACTGATGTAAACTCAAATCAAAACACAATCAAAGTCATTTTCAAACGTTTTCATAGATTAACTTGATTATAAACTTGATTACAATGTCAATACAGTTAATCTAACTCAAACACAGACTCTCTCAAACTATCCTGGAACAACACCTCAAAACACACACCACTAATAACTCTCTTAACATTACAAAAACACAAATTCTATTTATAGGCACTGCACATTCGCCCACTGTAGTGGTCGAATGTGTGTCTTCTGTGTAGTTCCATTCTTCATTCGTCCAGTCTATTCTACCTTCGCCCACTTTATATTCACCTTTGCCCAAATCTTCTTACATTCGCCCACATCAGCATTCTAACACATGTTAACTATCCAATCACTAGTCGCAAAACGCATCTACACTTGAGAACTTCATTTGCTTCTTCCTTGTTGAGACACCTCAAGTATGGACTTGCAAGAGATTTTCTATACAAAATTTTGTCTATAATAGTAAATTTCGATACCTTCATCCTGAAAGCCTTTGCATTTTCTCCATCAGGGATGACATCTTCTTGTAAATACTTCATTATAGGAGTCATCCATGATGAACCATCTTGAACCTGAGTGGTTAGAATAGTGCTATCCTTGGGATGTACTGTTTAACCTCAGGATGTTCAGCGATATTCTCAGGATGTGCCTTACTCTCCTCGGAATGCCACTCTTCAATTGCTGGCTTTAGGATGTGGATAATGGGAATCTTGGATCCTTCAGGTAAATTTAAGGAGGATCCCCGATTTTCTAAGGCATCAGCTTTAGCATTTTCTTCCCTTGGTACCTGTGTTAGTGAAAATTCTACAAAAGAAGTTGCTAAATTTTTAACTATTTCAAGATAAACAGCTAACTTTTGACCCCTAACTGCATAAGATCCATTAAAATGGTTAGTAATCAACAAGGACTCAACAAATACTTCTATATTTATAACATGCATGTCTCTAGCAAGTTGTAAACCAGCAATGAGAGCTTCATATTCTGCCTCATTATTGGTTGTTTGAAATGCACATCTAATATTATGGGGTATTATGTCCCCTTGTGGCGATTTTATTAGTATTCCTAACCCTATACCTCTTGCATTTGAGGCACCATCAGTGTATAGAGTCAATTTTTCTAAATTTTTGTTTAATTGTTGAACTTCAGACTCTACTTCACTCAGGATTTCACTACTGAAATCAGCCACAAAATCTGCTAGAGCCTGTGATTTGATTGCATTTTTAAATTCATATACCAAGTCAAAAGAACTTAAGTTTAATGACCATTTCACCATTCTTCCTGACATTTCTGGTTTTCTAAGCACATTTTTTATAGGGTAATTAGTTTGAACATGTATCCTATGTGTTTCAAAATAGTGCCTTAACTTGGTAGATGCCATTATCAAAGCTAAAATAAGTTTTTCAAGATGTGAATACCTGGTTTCAGCATCAAGTAGAGTTTTACTTACATAATAGACAGGATGTTGTTGCCCTTCAATGTCTTTTACCAAGACTGCACTTATTGCATTTCCAGAAACTGCAAGGTATAGCTTGAGAGGTTCACCATCCTCAGGTTTCATCAAGAGTGGAGCTGCTGCAAGATACTCCTTCAGCTTCTTTAATGCATCCTCATGCTTCTGTCCCCAGTCGAATTTATTGTTCTTCTTGACGATGTCATAGAACTCCTTGCATTTTTCTGAGGACTTTGAGATGAATCTGTTCAGAGCTACTATCCTGCCAGTTAGTCTTTGTACATCCTTGACATTTCTTGGGGATTTGAGATCAAGGATGGCCTTTATTTGTTCGGGACTAGCTTCTATCCCTCTTTTAGTTACTAAATATCCAAGAAACTTCCCAGCACCAACTCCAAAATGACATTTGGCTGGATTCAATTTCATATTGTAAGCATCCAAGATGTCAAAAGCTTCTTTGAGGTCCTGAAGATGGTTCTCTGCTTTCTTGGATCTAACCACCATGTCGTCAATGTAAACTTCCATTGTGTCCCCAATCTTCTCCTTGAACATCATATTCACTAGGAGATCCTTAAGATGACCTTTGCTCAGAAGATATGCTATCTCCTTTCTCAAGGCGATACAATCTTCAGTGATGTGACCAAAATCTTCATGGAAGGCACCCAATTTCGATTTATCCTTCCATCCTGTCTTGTTATCCTTCTTCGGCCATCTTGCTTTGTCCCCGAGATCCTTCATGGCGTACATCAATCCTATTACATCCACAGGAAAACAATAATCTGATAATTTAGGACATTCATCCTCATCGTCATCCTCAACCACATTGACCTTTTTATTATCAGGTCTAGCATATGGTTTATGCTTGTATGGTTCATATGTGGGAGTGGATTTTCGATTGGGATGGTTATATCTTGAGGATGCTTTGATCCTCTCTTGTATCTTCTTATCATCCTCAAGTCGGATAAGCCTTAGAGCCCTGTTCCTGACTTCATCCAAGTTCCTGCAAAGGTTCATCACCAAATCTTGGTAGAATGGTGAATCTCTTTGCAGTTCCATCTTGAATGCTTGCACTGCCGTCGTGACATCCAAGTTTGGGATGTCAAGTGCTTCCTTTCCGAACCTAGGGATATATTCTCTTAGTGATTCCCCCCGTGGTTGAGTCACCCTGTATAAATCACTTGTCAAACGTTCAAACGTTCGAATACAAGAAAACTAATTGTTAAACATGTTAATCAAATGTGCAAAAGAAGTAATAGAATAAGGAGGTACACTTAGGAGCCATTTTAAGGCTGGACCAGCGAGGGTGGAGCCGAATCCTTTGCATAAGCATGCTTCTTTAAGGTTAGCAGGGATTGGATTTATCTCCATCCTTTCCCTGTACTGAGCCACATGCTCTTCAGGATCTGTTGATCCATCATAGAGCTTCATGCTTGGAGTTTGAAACAGCTTTGGGATCTCTGCATCACATATGGGAGGTGCAAACCGAGACACCCTATGACATGTTGAGGATACTTCGGGATAGGTCGTATTATCCCTGGTACACTTGATACCATATCCTTAATTTTTTATAGCTCCCTTGCTAGTTGTGGACTTATACCTGTATCCTGCAAAGAAGCAACATCATTAGCAGTAAAAGTACTTGAACTTAAATTGTTACCGTTATTGTTATATGCTTGGGATGGCCCAGGTGTATATCCTGGATCCCTGGTTGTTGCCATCCTGGGTGCAGTAGTTGTTTCAGGAGCAGAGTATCCAGTGCTCATGGGGATGAAATCTCCTTGATGAACGCCCCAGAGATGCCAGAGTTGAAATCTAGCACTCTAGGTTGTAATGGTGTCCTCATGTCCTCAGTTGGCCTTTTTGAAGATGTTTTGAGAGAATGTATTTCTCTCATAATCCGGTTGGTTTCCTGTTGTTACTGCATTTGATCCTTCACCATTGAAAACTTGGAAAGGAGTTCATCATTCGAAACGAAAGTAAGAGGAGTGGATCCAGATGTCCCAATTGCTGGACTAGGTGGAATCTGGGAAGTAGAACTCCTTGAGAATGCAGGTGGGGGTGGCAGTGTTGCATTTCTGGTAGAGGTTGAAGAGGGCATGGATGAGGAAACAGTTTTCTGGGAAGAAGACATAGTTGTCAAGCTTTGTAAAAAGAATTTATTGAGAAAAAGTTTTAACAAAGCTTTTTGTTAAAATAGCACCACTTGCCCCACGGTGGGCTCCAAATTGTTTTGGTCAAAAATTACTAAGTAGAAATAATTTTGTTTTCCAAATCAGAAAATGTGAGGTAGAGTGCTATAAGGGTCAAACAAGTTTACAATTTAGTTTTATTCTTAAAATGGTATATTAGGATGCTAAAGAAGTAAATATATGACAACTATGCTCGGGATGGCAAAGGTAAAGTTCAGGATGGACAGTTATATCCTGAGGATGTAACTGTTGGCAGATTTAAGGAATGAGTAAGTAAAGCACTAGAACAACACTCAATATACGAGGAAAGCCCTTGATCAGTTGTAGATCGCCGACATAAAACCTCTGGAGGAGTCTAGGCCCCTGCCTTGTTCGTTAATATTAAAATGGTAAAAAGATTACAACTTTGGATGAATGAGTGATGAGTGTACTAAGATTACGATGGTTTGTTCTAAGTGTGTGAGTATTCTAGGAGCAGAGTGTATGTTCAGTTCAAGTGATTCTAAGGTGTCCTATACTCGTCAATCATTCCCATATATATAGTACATGAGAGTAAATAATGAATCCCGTGTAATCCGCTGCTTAGTTAAGTCCTTGAAGACTTCAGTTGACCGTTGTGGCAGTTTCACCTTAGCTATACGTTGTATTAGCTGTTTCCTGGTTCTTCGCCGATATTTAATGCATATCGGTTACGAGTTTGACTCCATATTCAATATTGGACTTTGGCTTGCAAGAGTTATTCTTCTATCTTTGACTTCTCTGACTCAGTATGATAATATAGACGTTGGAGAACACTTACAAGTCCATATTATAAATTAGTCATACTTGCAATCATGTCATATAAAGATAGTTCGTTAGTCCATCTTCAGGATGTGCACATGCTGAAATATAGTTGTATCCTGAGGTCTGTTAAGCCCTTCAGCATCCTGAGGATGCTACACTAGGGATATGAGGTAAAACCATCCTGAGGATTTTCACTACCAACAATAAAGACGTGTAGAAGCTATTCCAATAAAAAAATTAATTTTTATATAACTTTTTTTACCATTTTTTAATTAATTTTAAGTATTTTTTTAATTATTTTATTTTTTTGATTTTTTTTGTCAGAAAGCTTCTACATACATTTAGTTACAAAATCTCCAATTAAACTTTTTGATCAAAATGATTTTTTACATGTTAAATTATTTTTTTATGATATAATTAACATGTTAAATATGCATTTTTCCTCAGTTCCCCATTTTTTAGGTTCCCTATTGAACCCACCTATATATATATATACATATATATATATATATATATAGATTTAGGTTCCTGTACAAAGGCTCAAGAGTGTGAGAAGGATAAGAAGGCTCCTGGACGTGACACGTGGCAGTCTTTAATATTAATTCAATGGGTATTATTGTAAATTACATTCTAAATAATTTAATGAAAGGACCATGTTAAAATTATTTGAGAGATTTTAGGAATTTGATTACACACCTATCTAATCAAATATATGTATTTTGAAAAATGAGAGAGATGGCCACGTAAAGATTTTATTTTTTTTCTTATCTGATCAAATATATGCATTCTTTTCATATCACTGTGTTTTATATTCATGTTAAGCAAAAAATGCAAAACACATTGTATTTTATACTAAATCCTTTTTTGTTAAGAACATTCAACATAAAACACATCATTAACAACCCAAATAAACGCTGAGTACAAATTCATTGTGTTTTATTTTCGTGTACAAAGGACATTGTAGTCCCAAAATTACTAGATCTTAAGTGTGCACAAGATTGTTATCAACTAGAAACACCTATTTGTTAGGTGTTTTAGTTGATTAATCAAGAAAACTAAAGAACTAGATGAAGATTATAGAAACCGACACACAAGAAACATAAAGACACGATTCCATTAATGATTTCTGCTGTGAACAACCATGGATTACACTAGACAAGTTCGCACTTTAGATAAGTTCGCACCTTTACAACTTGTGCTCTCAAAGATACATCAAAAACCCTAACCCTAGCTGCACAAATGAGGTTCTATTTATAGGCAAACCTGATGACTGCGAACTTAACAATAAGTTCGCAGTCCCCGTGCTTTAAGTGCGCAGTCTAGGGTTTCTGCACTACAACTATGCTTTAATTACATATCTAACCCTCCAACTCTAACATATAACTAAACATGGCTAAACCTGGTAACTGTGGTCTCATATTAACCCAACAATACTCCCCCTAGACCACAGCTACCAGTACTACACAATCAATCTATCTCGACATCACTCAACTCCCCCTCTTCTCTTGCTTGCTGTGCCGGGAGAGCTTGAACTATGCTTTCTTCAATGATTGGTTCTTCAGTATGAGGTGCTTCAGCATGTGTTTCTTCAGTGGATGGCATTTCAGTGGGTGGCTCTTGAATGAATAACTCAGCTAGATCTACAGTTGTTTGATCTTGCTGAGTCTCTGGAGCTATGCTTGGAGAGACTGGTGGTACTTGTGAAGGCTCAGATTCAGGATCAACTGTTGCTGGAGAAGCTTGTGTTTGAACCTCTGGAGTAACTTTAGCTTCTGATTTCTTTGCAGCAGCAGCAGCTAGCGCTCTGTCATCTTTAGCTTTGTCAGCTGCGTTGATCCTCGCCACCAGATCGATCAGTTCTTGCTTTCGCTTCAACGCTCTTTCCACAGCCCTTCTAAACAAGACAGCTTCCTCAAATAACACATTACCAGCACCAACATTTATCTGATTTGCAAAAAGAGTAGTTAAATCAGATGGATTCAAAGCAAACACGTCCACTGGGTCAACTATTCTCAATGCTTCTGTATCATCTCTCAGTTTGATCACGGCTTCACCGGTTCTGCTGTCATAAAACCACTTCTTGAAATCTGCCAAAAGTACAGGAAGCTCTGGACGGATGGGGACCCTAGTGACGACCTCAGGAGGGTCTATCACGTAGGTTATCATTCCCCGTCCGGTGGCAGGATCAATTCTTTTCTTTGACATCCTTCGCCTCGGCTTCTGTGGCTTCCAGTTCTTGAAGTCACGGGCACACTCATCTTCAATAAACACAGACACCATGTCAGCAGTGGTATCCCCAGAGTGGTTTAGAAATGGTGTTCTGCACATTTCTCGTATGTCCCATCTTGGAAGGGTCTTCAAATTCGGTCGACCCTTGAAGTACTGAATTGCACCTCCCCTTCGCTTCACAAAGAATAGACGCTTAAACCCATCATATCCCCAGCAGACAACTCTTTCTTGATGCGATGCACGAGTATGGTGAATGTTCTGGTGAAAAGCAGGAATGGTGATTGGTCTTCTTGGAAACCAACTTGCTCTCTCAGGATCCAATACGTACCCATCAGCCATCTCATACACTGTGTTTTCCGCCGCACCCATTTCTACAAACGTCTCAGGCATCTCGTCTTCACTGATCTCATCTACATCACTCTCTTCCTCCTTTCTTTCTTTCTCCTTTTCTTCTTCCATAAATTTTCCGAAATCAAACACTTCATCAAACGTCAATTTTGGAGCATCGGTACCCTGAGTCTTTACCTCCTGAAGCATATCAAACATCTTCATCTGTACCTCAGTCTGAAACTTTATCAGATAGCGCTGATCTTTAACCACCTTTTCAAGACTTCGGTTCTTGTGCTTCAACTTCTTTAGCTTCTTTCTCAACTCCTGATTCTTATAGATCTGATTCTTCAACATACAGATTTCCTTGGCAGCATTCTTTCCCACTTCCTTAGATAACTTCTCATACAATTCTTGATGCACCGGTTTTTGACGAGATGCACCAGGAACAGACGAGGCAGGTGCTGATTGTTTCTTTGCGGGAGGCTTGGGAATAGGAGGTCTTGCTGACGAAGGGCCAGGCCTGGCAGTAGAGGGCCCTGGCCTGTCAGTGGAAGGCCCAGGTTGACCCTCCACACCAAACATTGACTCCAGAATCGCTTCGTTTTCCTCATCTTCTTCTGTCATAACCCGTGGTCTTTCAGACTCGGGCAGCTGTTCTCTCCTCCTTCTTCTCTCTGCCTTTGCAAGTTCAGCATTCTGTCTGGCAGCTTCAGCTATTTCAAGTTCCTCGGGAGTCAATGATTCTCTCCCTTCCTGCAGTAAACCAGTAGGCCTGTTTCTTTTAGTCGGCCTCTGAGGAACAGGATCAAATGCTGCTCTTTTACCAACCGATCTTTCTCGGGCAACTTCTTCAGCAGTGTGCTGAGGCACTGTAGTAGCAGGAACAGTAGTAGCAGGTTCAGTAGGAGCAGGTTCAGTAGGTTCAGGTTCGGTTGCAGTTGGTTGTTGAGTTCTAGCAGCATATTGTCTTCTTCTCTTCATCTCACTGTACAGCTTCATAACAACTGGATAGCGTTGAGCAGAGTACATGCTTTCCAGCAGGGGTTCCCAATCAGGTGTGTTGCACTCAGTGAAGAATCGTGCACCCTTGGCAAAACCGTATTTATCACCAAGGGGCAGATCCTTATGTTGAGAATCGATCATCATCTGAACAAATCGGGGATACATCGTCCACTTCTTCTTTTCAGCTTGGGCATTCTTCACCATACAATCAAATACCAATCCCGACAGATTAAAAGGCTCATTCTTGCAGACTTTAATCATGGCAGTTGCCCAGTCGGGACTGAGTGCATTGTAACCCCCTTTTCGGTGACACAAAGACATCAGAAATACATGACAGATAAGCTTCCAGTCTCTGGTTAAATGACTCTTTTTGATATCACCCCTTGCATCAAAGTCTCCTCTGTATCCAAAATTTAGGAACTCTTGATGAATCACAGTCTTCGGTAGAGATCTGACAGTCGCTGGTTGATCCTGAAATCTTAGAACATTTCTCACTGTGTCTTCTGTGATGATAACTGCCTTGTTTCTTACTGTGGCTTTAATTCTCTTGACACATGCCACTGTCTCCACTCTAGCAGATCGCCAGAAGTCTTCAATGTGAGAACTGTAGACTTCAACTTGCTGCTCAACTGCATATCCGATCCTGCTTCTCCTGATCCATGCAACAACGTCCCGAAACTTTGAATCATCAGTTTCCAGAATTATCGGCTGGTTATGCATACCTCTAGAATCCCATTCAAGAGCCATCTGTGTTGGACACGTGCACGAAAATTAAGTTAGAATTTTGATTTTGATTTGACTAATGACAGACACTTCATTTTCATTGACGGACGACGTACTTAGACTAGGTTTGGTTTTAAGTTAGATTTTACGTGTGTTATTTATTTTATGGATTAGATTTTAACGTGTATATGATATGTTTCGTTTTTCATTTTAATAGTCATTTGAGTCCAGTTTCAGTTTTAAGGATGAATGAGTCAAGGTACGTAGTCCGGTCAAATGTCCTGAAAAGTCAAGTCACTGGTCAACAATTTGGTCTAAGATTAAGTCCACAGATTCATTAAGTTCGCAGTCCAAATCAACAGGTCAGGTTAGGTTACAGGTAACCTAAGTGCGCACTTGGTTTTACTCGGAAAGGTTTAGTGCGCAGTGACCTGACTCGGGCATGGTAACGGCTTGGGAAGGGTTATCAGGTCTGCGTACTAGACTAGTACGCAGACACCTAAACCTTCGTTTAGGATTTTAAGTTCACACCCAAGTACGCATATATTTAGGGTTTTTCATTCTTGATTCATATGATGCAAGTGCGCAGTCATATGAAACAAGTGCGCAGTTCTTCAAGTTTTTTAAGTGCGCAGTTCTTGAAAACCCCAAACATTCAACTGCTTTTACTGATTTCAACCTCACATCCTGTTATACACAACGAAAACAAGTTATAATCTGCAAACTACCTTTCAACAACACAAGCAAACAGAAAGAAGATAGAGGGAATGGATTGAAGAGGGTGGTACACGGTGGTTTGGTGGTGGACTACGGTGGTTATAATGAAGAATACGGTGGTGATGGTGGCTGATAGAAATTTAGGGTTTGTAAAAGATTTTAGTAAAAAGTTAAAATAGGAATTAACTGCGTATTTATAGGAATTAGGTTTGGGCCGCGTACTTGACATTTAAGTGCGCAGGCCCAAGAGCCCAGTCAAGTACGCGAGCCCAGCAATGCATATCAGCTTTAAGTTCGCAGGCCCACTTAAAAAAGAATAAGTATGCAGGCCCAATTACTTAGAAAACAAGCTTTAAACCAAAAATTTGGGTTTAGAGATCAACCGTTTCTCACCTTTTGCATCAAGATCATACCAGTCATACCTGCCAGACCACGTTTCAACTTTCCGTTGGATAGCTGTTGTAACAACCGGCAAAAATAAGGTAATTCCGTACAAATTAATTAATATATGATTTACGTAATTAAATGCAATTATGTGTGATTTAATTATCAAGTCCTTAGGAGATAGCAACTTCCAAATAGTGCATAGGAATGCATACGTTTAATGGTAAAACATGATTGGATCATGTGCGAATAAGCTATCCGGTATGGACGTTGGCAATTACCCGGTAATAATTAAATAAACGAAACGGATCCCGGACACCCAGGATATAAAATAAAGGGTAGTTTCATGAAATATAATGAGTTTTGGAACTCCAAAACCATAAGAGGAAACGTCTCATACAAATCTCCCGGTAACGAATAAAGTGCGCGTACCGCACCCGATACGCGCATAACTCATAATTTCACCCGGTAAAAGCCTAAATAACCAATCAACGTCTAAATTAGACTATATTTAAGGGTTATTAAAGGTATTTTTAATGTCCGAATAACGCGGGATTAAAACCCGAAAAATACCCGAACGATACCCGAACGACGAGGGATTAAACATAACAAATATTGGGTAAATATTTGAAGTTGTGGACCCCACCTAAGCCCACCAAGGGGCCGGCCTAGATGGCCTCATGGTGTCCATGCATGTGTTTTTTTTAATAATAATCATCTACACTCTAGATATAAAGCATGCCATGCATAAGACAAAAGGTGTAAGATATCTCAAGGACAAAAGCATGCAACATTTGGTCCCCCCTTGTGAAAATTTCGGCCCTTAGGCCCTATAATCCAAGACAAGACCAAAGCTAATGATGCACTAAGTACACACATGCAAGTATAATATCTAGTGAAAGGTTATGAAAGATTACAAATACTTAGCAAAAATTCACAAGTCACCTCACTTCCCCTCAAGAAAACTCACGGCCAAACACCCTCTTACACAATCTCCCAAGATCATTTTAGCACAATACATATCTCTTAAATCTTTAGTAATGATCACATGCAATCCATGGAAGATATGGTGAGCTTATATATAGCATGTGTTAGACACATGAGTTAACAAAGCAAAACTCTTTTTTTTTCTTTCTTCTTTAGGGCCGTGAGTTATACCCTCCCCATATACACTCTTCTTTTAAGTTTTTACATCTCCAAATCACTCAAAACAATCCATCATCCAAACCCCTATTGTGTGTTTCAAGCTTGGAGCTTAACCATTAAGGAAGAACACACTAAACCCCTCTCAAAATCCAAGGTTTTGTCTTCCCTAGCCTTGTGCTAGTAGTAAGCTTCTTAACCTTGTTTTTGATTATTATTATTCATGTATGTGTTCTTAGAAGCAAGTTGTACATGAAGGGTTTAAAAGGTGGTTTGAACATAATCTCTAATAGGTTTTACATGTGTAAAAGGGATGATTAAAGATATGTAAATAAATCATGGATTTGATGATGATGAAGTAATGATCTTGAAAATATATAAAGTTTACATTTAAAACTAAGTAGGATGATGTTTTGGTTAAAATTTTGGAATGAACTTGAATATGTTAAAAGTAACTTTAAATCATCTTATTATGATCATCTAAGTTATAATATGTGGTAAAACATGTTAGAAGTTCATAAATGAAGAAAATGGAAAATCTAAGTTAGCTTACTTAGATGAATGATATTTTGATAAAATGGACAAATACATAAAACACACATATAATTAGTCTTCCATATGGAATACAAGACTAACATAAGTGTTTTGATACAAAAATAACTTACCAATAAAAAGTTGAATCTTCAAAGTTTGCTAGTTTGAGTGAAAAATGTTAACTTTGAAAGTTAGAGTAGAAAAATGCAACTTTTGGAAGTTAAGGGACTAAAGTTGTAACTTTGAAAGTTAGAGGACTAAAATGAATATTTTAGAAACTATTAGTCCAAAAATACAAGTATGAAAGTTTGGTGTCAAAAATGTAAGTAATAAAGTCTAAGGATGATTTTTGTAAATACTAGTAGAAATACTTGGGTATTTTGTGTAAAAGTGTATTTTTGAAAGTTATAAAAATATAAAGGGTTTTAACATAAGGATTTTTATAAAATAGAGATTTTATAAAAATATTAAACAAACTTGGAAGACTTATACAAAAATGAATACTTTTACATAAATGGGAATATAAAAGTGTTGGAAACATTTTTGTAGCTAAGTTAACAAGTTGGGTTAAGAATACATAAGTATTTTAAACCATCCAAGTAACATGCGAAAACAGGAAGAAATATGGATAATATTTCTATAAAATACATGTTGGGAAAAACTTGGAAAAATTTACTAATCGAGTTAAGATATCGAACTAAAACGCGTTAACTAACCATACACGGACAAATCATGAGAAAAATGCCATTGCGGCAAGATAAGAAAAATATATATATTTTAAGAAGTAAAATATATATATACATTGGGTGAAAACTAATAAACACTTTCCTAAGTGTTGGAGGAATTACTCATGGGAGAAACACATGACACAAACAAATAGGACGTTAAAACAAACGTATATACTTAACAAGAAAAATTACACATTTATATATATGTACGCTCGTCTCGGCGAAGTTCTAGTATATCTACTTAATGGGAAAGTAGATATGTGGGAAGGAAAGCCGCGACGAGAAGACAAAGATATATATATGTGTATACCGTACCAACGAAATCCTAGTATATTTATTTGAATGGGAAAATGAATATACGGTATGGTAAGTTGAAATGGGACGTTAAGAATATACAATCGAACGACAAGATCTTAGTATATTTGTTTAAATGGGAAAACAAATGTGCGGCAAAGTGAGTCGGGTCGAGTGTTGAAATATATATTATATCGAACGATGCGATCTTAAGTATAATTATTTAAATGGGAAAATAATTATATGTTAAGTGACGTCGAGTCGATGATAATAAAATACAAGTTAAGGAAATATTAACAAGAGTAATATATAACTTGTAACACAAAGGGTAATGTAACGCCAACAAAACCTAGGATACGTGCTTAATTAAACGGGATTTGGAACAACTTGTGGTCGGGAGTTGGGTGTACAACTTGCCAAGGCACATGCACTATAGGAATAGTGACTTATACGTCTAGGACGTTTGTAGGTGCGAGACCACCCACTTGCTATCCACCCTTTTGAGCCAGACGCAGTTTCAGGTGAGTCTCACGGCCCCATTTTAAACTATTTTTACGTTTTCGGGGGAAAGATATGTTAGGGGAAATGTTTGACGGGTTTATTACTTGAGGTGTGACCGCCACTCGGGGTTGAGTCCTCGCCTCTATAATCATTTATTCGGAGATTGAAACCGGAGGAATATTCGGATAGTACTATTGGTGCCTGACAAGGCCCACCCCTAATCGATAGCGTCGATTGTGCATTAGGTTATGCCTGGGGTGCAAATATTCTGAACTTAAGTCGTGGGAAACCGAGTAACGACTTGGAGCGGGGCATTTTATTTATATATGTCTTGGTTTGATTATAGTCTCAAGTAGATTTATAGGAATTTGCAACTCCTATATATTGTCATAACATGGTATTCCCAAGTATACAAGTTTTAGAAACTGAAAACCTGTGAACTCACCAATATATTTATATTGACGAAACTTTTAAACATATCTTTCAGGTAACTAGATGAAGAAGGATCAGGCAAGCTGGGTCGGAGAATCTCCCAATGCGGCGTTATACATTTTGCAGGGTTTCACCTTTATTTCCCAAAGCTTGGGATATATTTGAGAAACCTTGATGTTACTTTAAAAACAATTTACTTTTGTGTAATGTTTGGAAACAAGTAATGACGCCTTAATAAATGACCCATTTTCTTAAATTACTTATGTTTAGCAATAACCTTGACTTTATGCTTTTGAACCGTCGCGCCACGTGTTTCCGCCGTTGTCGTGGTGTGACAGCTGTAGCCCAAGAAAAACTGTCGGTATGTTTGTCCACTTAAATCCATGCCTCTCGTCTTTCAACATACTTTATATGATGATCTTTATCATGTTTTGGTAATATTGACGACATGTTAATGGACCCCACTTGTGCCAGGTGTAAGCCTACCAATCCTCAAGGTTTATTGAGATATAATGATGAGAGCTTCAGGTCTATGTTTCCATAAGCAGAGAAGATGATCATTATGTCAATCAGATGATGAGAGCTTCAGGTCTATGTTCCCATAAGCAGAGAAGATGATCATCTGATTGCTTTTTGAGCTATCTATATGTTTGCACGTCACTAACATTGCGTGTCTTTTGTTGCTCATTTTGATTTTAATAGCCCCGCTTTGGTAGCTTGCACTCTTAGGTGTCTTTTGATTGCTTATGCACAAAATTTTCTGTGTCTTTTGATCTCTCAACCTGTGTATGACCGGACTCAGCTTGTGCAAGCCTGAAGCACAGTGGGAATCCAGCTTTCCATGTAGATCTATTCTGTTAATCACCTATTAGCAGTTTACTCGATTCCAAGCTGAATCTACCGACATGTCGTTGCTTGAAGCCGCAACATCCTCTGGATCCTATTCACATGCTGACAAAATATGATTAGTCCCTATCATTTCTTGTTAATTTGCAATAGAGATATACTTTCTCCCCCAAAAATCTTGTTTTGTATGAAAATAAGATTTTTTTTTATTTATTTATTTTTTTTTTAAATTTATCATTTCCAGCCAAGTGACCAATTGGAGGAAACGAGTTTCGTCAAAAGCCTTTGTGAGGATATCTGCCTTTTGATCAGCAGTATCAATGGATAACACTTGAATGTATCCTTTATCGTGAGCATCGCGAATAGAGTGAATCCTGATCTCAATATATAGTGTTTTAGAATGGTCGATAGGATTCTTCACGATGTCACGACAAGCATCATTATCAATGAAGATTGGGGTTTTCATGACATTCAAACCGTAATCCAGCAACTGATTTTGGATCCACAAAGCTTGACATCAACAACTGGACGCAACAGTGTACTCGGCTTCATCAGTGGAGATAAACACTATTATCTGCATTTTGCTTTGCCAAGATACAAGCCGATTCCCCAAAAATTTGCAACCACCAGAGACAAATTCTCTATCAATTCTACAACCTGCATGACCACTATCAGAGTAAGCGATTAAATCAAAATTATCACTCTTAGGATACCATAAACCAAGCTTTGGTGTTCCTTTGAGGTAGCGGAAGATTCTTTTGACTGCAGTGTCATGAGATTGCTTGGGATTTGACTGAAAGCGAGCACAGCATCCAGCTCAAAAAAAAAATTATATAAAAAATAATAATATACAAAGATAAACTAAAGAAAATCTATGTACAATCACGACTCAGACATTTAATCAAGTGACTTTGGGAATCCAAGTTTGTTTTAGTTTTGATCTATCGTGATTTTCACCCATCATTGACTCTTTTCTCTTCCAAAATTGTGTGGTTTTAACAAAACTTTTTACTGTTTCTTGAAGATTTTTGATCTGATCAGAAAAAGAGTTTTGAGTTTTGACATCATTTTGTGGTTTAGGTTTTAAATGACACTTTTTGACCACATGTCCTTCTTTTCCACATCTAAAGCATTTTGAGTGTTTAGGCTTGATCTTTGGAGAAGATCTGGATGATGATGATTGTGATGTTCTTTTCTTGATCTTGTTTGAGCAGGAGCTTTCTCTTGAACATGATTCATCCTTGCTGCTACTTGATTCTTCATTTGTGTTGCAGTCAGGTATGCTGATGTTGCTCTCTGTATCACTTAGTGATTCTTCAGAACTTGAGTTACCTGTTTCACTTTGTGATTCTTCAGAACCTGATACATCTGTGGATGAAGGGATAAACTCTGGGATTTCCTCAGTGAGAAATTTCCCAAACCTGTTAAACTTTAGTTCTGGTACAAACATAGGTGGTTTACACGTATGTTTATCATCAGAGAATGCAGCATTAAGATCAACACAAACAGGCATAACATCATTAACACAAACATTTGAACGTCTGATAGGATTCTTCCTATCATCAGGGGCCACAGCACCCTTTAAATCTAGTTTAGAAGTCAAGTTAATACAGTTATCCGGCCTAGATAAACTATTACAGTTATCCATCCTAGATAAACTATTACATTCATCCATATTAATTAAAGTATTACAGTCATCCGAAATCAAATTGTTTTTAGACTTTTCATTGTTCCAGATGAACCAATTCACTGTGGAGTAATTGGCACCTGGATGTCCTAACCCCATTGTCTGCCCACCACAACTCTCATCATCTTCCACCCGACCCTGTTGGGTCACATCTGCATCGCTTTTACTTATGTTAGCATTTGACTCAGATTCATCACATTTGTTTTCAAAAAGATCATTTTTAGGATGAGGTGTTGGAATGGGTATGTATTCACTTTGGCTCAAGGGCAAGAATAGAGATCTTTCGATTCCATTCTTATCCTTATACCCAATTCCATCCTTTACGAATGATTGTCTTCCACAATCGATTATATCAGCATGAGCCTGTTTGCTCACATTCCATTTATCCACAACAATTTGAAGACGAGTTGTCTCATTTCTAGATTTCTCTAGTTTTGAGGTTAAATCGTTTATCAGAAAATCTTTCTTAAGCACAAATTCTTTTAAAGTTTGCATTTCAGCTAGAGTTGCATTTAACTTTCGCTGATATGCCCACTCATTTTATTTCATTTCAGAATTGATTTTACGAATATCATCCATTTCTCTTAAAACCCTTTTGTTGTGTGACAAACAGTAAGCAACAGCTGTAACGCACCTAGGTGAGCACAGCTTTGATTTTATTTCAAGAGGAATGTTTACCATATCTTTCTCCTCAGCTTTCTTGGGTGCACTTTCCATCTTTTCAGCTGCTTTCTCAGTGGGTGTCTTCTCAGCTATCAAAGCCTCCTCTCCAGTCTGATCTTTCTTCTTCTCAGCAATAAGCACACTCTTCAGACCCGCACTCTCTTGCATTCCTCCTTTTGGCACTCCCACTGAAGATCCTTCCACAGAGTTTACACCATTTGCGGATTTGGTGCATATCGTTACCATCAATGCTTTGTTAACATCTGCTTTAGCTGCAACAGCTTCCTTTCCCCAGCCAAAGTCTTCAACCACCAGTGCCTTCTGTCCAATTGGAGTCATTAAAGCCAGATTCTTTAGAGAGCTCCTTGGAGTAACTTTTGACACTGTTTGATTCATCTCTCTCTTTGTGATGTCCATTTCAAACGATTTCAGAGTGTTTATAAGATCAGCCAAAGTAGACTGAGCATCCAAGTAGTCCTTTTTGATCAACATACATTGGACACTCCACTCCTTTGGGAGAGAATCGAGCAGCTTCTTGATGGAATTGCGGTTGTTTACAGGAATACCAGCTTTCTTCATCTTAGTCAACAGATTCATGAACCTGTCTATATGTGACGACAGACTCTCACCACGGATACTTCCAAACATGTCGTATTCCTTTTGAATCATATCCTGCTTGTTTTGCCTCATCTCTGCATTTCCTTCATAATACTCACTCAGAGCGAACCACAGATCGTGCGCTGATCCGTATTCTTCAAACATATTGTATACATCGTTTGACAAAGCCATGGTGAGAGCACCATAGGCTTTGTGGTCTCGCTGCATCAGTTGTTTGTCGAGATCAGTGTATGTAGTGGGATCAGTGTTGAACACTTCTCCTGCATCAGTGGTTCTTGTGGGAATGTGAGGTCCGAGCTGAACTGAGTTCCATTGGGTGTGATCGTTAACAAAATAAAAAGCTTTCATTCTGTTTTTCCATGTACCATAGTCTTCAGCACCCATCAACTTGGGAATACGTGTTATAGTGCCGATTTCAAGTTCAGCTTGAGTTATGGGGTTAACTTGAAATGAGTTGTTACCAGACATGATTTAAGATTGATTTTAGACTGATTTTAGGGTTTTGATTAATTAGATTATCAAGTTACAGTCCAAAGTCCTTGAAAAATTCAAACAGTCCACAAGTTCGCAGTCACTAAGTTCGCAGTCACTAAGTTCGCAGTCACTAAGTTCGCAGTCACTAAGTTCGCAGTCACTAAGTTCGCAGTCACTAAGTTCGCAGTTCCTTGGAAACCTGAAACAAATAAGAAGCAAAGATGATAAGTCCCTGATTCTCCTGTTAAGTACGCAGTCCCTGTAGCACACACTTTTGGCTTAAGTTCGCAGTTCAACCAAGTCAGAGCAGCACAAGTGCTCAGTCTTGACTGATCAGCCTGCGCACTTGTATAAGTACACAGACACTTAAACTCTCGTTTAAGATTTAAGTTCGCAGTAACCCTAGCCAAGTGCTCAGAAAATGCACCTTTTCAGTAAGTTCGCACACCAACTAGAGATTTCAGATAAGTATGCAGAAACCCTAGTTGTGGTGCCAGGAGAGAGAAAGCTGTAAAGCCTTGTGTAAATTTAAGTGCTCACACAGACACAAGTGCACACACTTTTGGCTTAAGTGCGCAGTTGTGGCTGTTAATAAGTGCACACCTTGAAATGTCAAGTATGCAACTTATGAGCTAAGTACTCAACTCTTGAAACAAGTACTCAACTCTTGAAACAAGTACTCACAAGCAAGAAACAAGTTCACACTCTATGAGCTAAGTTCGCACTTTAAGATGAGCTAAGTACTCAACTCTTGAAACAAGTACTCACAAGCAAGAAACAAGTTCGCACTCTATGAGCTAAGTTCGCACTTTAAGATGAGCTAAGTACTCAACTCTTGAAACAAGTACTCAACTCTTGAAACAAGTACTCACAAGCAAGAAACAAGTTCACACTCTATGAGCTAAGTTCGCACTTTAAGATGAGCTAAGTACTCAACTCTTGGCTGTTGTGATTTTAATCTTATCAAAAACATGTCCAAGAGATTTTCAATTGTTTTGAAGCTCTTGAATGATGTTTCTACTGAAAATAATACCTTTTAAACACCTCAGAAACACTTGTTCACGAGATTTTAAGGCAAAACAAATGAAAATATTCAAACTTTGATAAACACTAAATTTTTGAAAAACTTGATAGTAAAAACTAACAAGGAGGGTTTTGATATCTTTAGATAGATACAATCTCGAGCACAGAGGCTCTGATACCAAATTGTAGTCCCAAAATTACTAGATCTTAAGTGTGCACAAGATTGTTATCAACTAGAAACACCTATTTGTTAGGTGTTTTAGTTGATTAATCAAGAAAACTAAAGAACTAGATGAAGATTATAGAAACCGACACACAAGAAACATAAAGACACGATTCCATTAATGATTTCTGCTGTGAACAACCATGGATTACACTAGACAAGTTCGCACTTTAGATAAGTTCGCACCTTTACAACTTGTGCTCTCAAAGATACATCAAAAACCCTAACCCTAGCTGCACAAATGAGGTTCTATTTATAGGCAAACCTGATGACTGCGAACTTAACAATAAGTTCGCAGTCCCCGTGCTTTAAGTGCGCAGTCTAGGGTTTCTGCACTACAACTATGCTTTAATTACATATCTAACCCTCCAACTCTAACATATAACTAAACATGGCTAAACCTGGTAACTGTGGTCTCATATTAACCCAACAGACATAACATGGTGTTTTATGTTGAAACATGGTGTACTACAATGTCTTACTGCTAAAATAACAAGTTGAAATAAAACACAATGTATTTACAGTAAAGCACCATATTCTTTCCTTGGAATCAGACATTGTTCTATTATACCAATCAAAACGAAAAAAGGTATAAAACACAATATAACACACTTTAGCTTGTTAACATACAGTAAAACACCACAATAATTAGTTGAACATAAAACACATAATCAAAAACACAATAAAACACCCCAATATTGAAAGTGGTAAAATCTTTACTACAAATTTTAGCTTGGTAACATACAGCGCCATAGTCGAATCTTGGAGTATATTGAGCATTAAATATGAAAGAAGGTCCAATTGTTATCTTCTAGAAAGCTTTTGATGTCATTATCACGGTTAACATCACATGGCATCAAGTTCCAAAAAGCTTTATTAGTTGCAGCTTATGACAAAAGAAAAGCACAATTGATTTGGGGAAGAACACCCAGATTGTTTTTGGTTAGAGAGAGATAGAGAGAGAGAGAGAAAGAAAGAGAGAGAGAGAGAGAAAGAGATGGGAACGAGATTTAAGCAGATGGAATTGTTTCCATCTTTTAAGCACACACAATTACCACAATACGCTTATTAACATTAATTAATCAATAAAATATATAACACATATTACCATTTTGCCACTAATCAATCTCAACCACTCATCTATAGATCTAAGGGCTATAAACACTTCTTACTCTTCTCACAAAAAACACACTTTTTACAGGAACTCTACCACACACACACACACACACACACACACACACACACATATATATATATATATATATATAGGGTATGGATCGTACGAGAACCAACTTTAGGGAAAGAACTAAGGAACCAATGCGAACAGGGGGCATTATTGTAAATATGATAAATACATAAAAGAAATAAAAAATGTGAAACCAGACACATCTATTCATCTTCTTCATCCTCTTCCCTCTTTATCATCCAAACCCTATCTTTCTTCATCTCCGCCATAAATCAAACCATGCGACCAGTATTTTAGAATGATTCCGATGGAGTGTTCACCGTCATCTTCGTCTCCGGCAAGTGGACCGGTGGTTATGAAGATCTCACTGCTTCCTCACCTTTCTTCATCTTCACCTCTTTAACATGCTTATAGCTTTATCCATCTACCCACCGTCGATTCGTCACCGGAACTATAGGAAGAGGGGATCGAATGTTGTAGAGAGAGGAACAAAGGAGATAGAGACGGAACTGTAGGAACAGAGGGGAACCAGTCGTCGTTAGGGTCATTCATTACAGAGGGGAACAGAGCGTATTCAGGATATTTGTCGATGGAGGGACTACTGCCATAGGTCTCCTGTACACGGCGGTGTAACAGTTTATGGAACATAGACGACTTCTTCTTACCCATAGGATAGGTTACTGATGCAGGTAATGGCTTTAATAACAATAATAGGATTTATGAGGTTTGCTTAACTTGCATGCTGATAGGGTTTTTTTTTTAATCTACAACCTAGGGCCCACTGCGAATGATAATGACAATACTAATTAAATATATTAATATTGCAAATGTTATAAACAACAATTATATAATTTACTGGATATATTTTGACTGTATTTAAGAAAAAAACCACTATATATAGAACTATTCTGTTTAATTTGGTTAAATTTTAATCTACCAACTCTACTTACTTCCATTAATGTAGTTGTGATTAATAAAAGCAGTGTTAATGCACATGTTCATTTATACTAATATTATTACGGTCATTCATTCTAACGCACACGTGCATATGTTATGTGGTAATGAAAAAAGTAACGTTAATGCACATGTGCATTAAGATTGAAATTTTGGTTTTCTTACGTGTTGTTTATTATTTGTAGTTAAAGAATGGTAAAAAATCGAAAAAGGTAACTTTTGTCTTAGAATCGAGGGAGAAAGAGTCAAAAAAGCTGCCAGATGCGATTGAGGATGATGACATAATCGTTGATCATGAAGTTAAAAAAGGTCTTTATTATTTATTTAAGCAATTTAGATATATATGCACATGTGCATATATGTATATTTTTCATGTTAACTAATAAATGTCAATTATTAGTTGTTTAAACACACTAACAATGTGATAAATTTGAGAAGTCTACGATGTTATATTATGCATGAATACGCAATTTCCGAGTTCGAGTGTATTTTATCTCTCACTTTGCGTCCATTTAATGATCGTTGAATAATAGTTTTGCCTCTTTATATTGCATATCACATCGCGTCCATTTAATGATCATTTTATTATGGTAATTGATAATTTATTTAGTACATTTATATAGAAATGTCACGGATAGGAAGTTAAATCAGGTTCTTATTATTTATTTAGTACATTTATATAGAAATGCACATGTGCATATGTGCAATTTTTCTTGTGAAATATTAAATGTTGATTGTTTAAACACACAAATTATCCTATATGCAGATATAGATTTAAGAAGAAATGTTCAAACGAGGTCAAATAAGCGGAAACATATTGTAACGGTGAAAAATGACGGTTAAAACGGTGGTAGTGAAGACAAATCAAAAGAATGTTATGAAAAAAGCAAATTGGCGCCCGATACGAACACGCGTTACACCACGTCAACTTTGACTGGGTATAAGGAAATTGTCAAACAAACAAAGAAGTTTATATAACATTTTGTGTAATGTATGTTTGGTTTAATATTTTGTTATGTTGGTGAACTTGAGGTTCTGAGATAATTAGACTTTTGTATGTAGGTGGTTAATATAGTTGGTTTGTAATATGGGTATTTTTTTTATTATCGTTTGTTTTATTGAGTTAATACGTTTAGTAGAGACTACATGTAGTTGTATGATAAAGACAAATTGGTATAAAAACTTTGTTATTTAAAGAATGATGCATGCATATATGTATGCCCGAAAGTTAAACCACTAAAAAAATCTAACAATATTAGTGAAATGCACATGTGCATGCAGTACACGTTTCTTACTTTATAGGTCTTATATATAGGTGTTTAAAGTTAATTCATGTTTGTTGTCATACACGTGTTTTATTTTCAATTTATATTACAATATGCATGACTAAACACCTGACGAGTTCGAGTGTATTTTATATCTCACTTTGCGTCCATTTAATGATCATTGAATAGAATTTGTGACCCCTTATATATCTGTATCGCGTCTATTTTATAATCATTTAAGTATAGTAATTGACAATTCATTCAAAAGTGTGATTTAATAGTGAAATGCACATGTGCATCAGGGATGACGTCATGTGACGTCATAACAGCCATTTTTTTTATTTATTTTTTATTTTTTTTCGAATTAATAATGCAAAATAATCATTTTGGTGTTTTTACATTTTTTATTTTTTTATTTATTTAGGTTATATATTTTTTTTTTATTTTTTGATGGAGGGGTTTTTTTAGACACCCTTCATATTTACAAAAATGCTACCTGTTCACATTGGTTCTTTGGTTCTCTCCCTAAATGGTGGTTCTCAAATCATCCAAATCATATATATATATATATATATATATATATATATATGTATGTATAGGGGAAGGCTAATTTGAGAACACATATATTTCGTGCGAGCCGCGAGAACGCTATCTAAAACCATTCAAATTCAAAATTTCTTTTTACACTTGTTTTTATTATTAAAAATTAGTCTCAAGAACACAATTTACACGTAAAAATTTAAACGTGTACGAAAATAAATTGTTTTTACACATGTGTAAATTTACTGTTTATACATGTGTAAACTGTTTCATTTACACATGTGTAAAAAGTTAATTTTAGAGTGGTTTTGCAAGAAAAGATGAATTATTTGGAAAGAAAATTCGTTTTTAATGTTATATTTTAATTATAATTAGGTTTGTATTGGAAAAAATTGATTTTGATTGGTTTTCTCATTTGTTCTCACGGTTCTCGCGATATTTACCGTTCTCAAGATAACCCTCCTATATATATATATATATATATATATATATATATATATATATATATATATATTCCGGATATTTTGAAAACTCCTCTGAGTTGCGAGAACTTGACAAATCCTCTTGACCAATGAAAAAACGACACATAAGCAGCTCACCATTATAATAATAAAGGAGAAGAAAGTAATTTACCCCTCCCGTACCCCACCTTTTTAAAACTGCAGATTCCTTTTCCTTTATTTAAAATCATCATCATATTAACACTCAACCCCCTCTTTCTCTCTCTCTCACACACCTATCTCTCTCTCTCTCTCGTCCCTTTCTCTCTCTAAAATCAGGAAGAACACCAACAAGACCCAAGAAACAGATCTGAATGGTGGTGTTTTCATGGAGGTGATGGTGGTTTTCGTTGGTGGTTTTGAATGGGGGGTGTTCGATGGTGCCCGATCTGGTTCGATGGTGGTGCAAAACACCCTCAATGATGGGTGGGGTTCGAAGATGGGTGGTCCAGACGATGGTTCGTTGTAGGCTATGGCGATGGTTGATGAGGTTTTTGCAGAAGGTTGAGGGGGTCGACGGTGGGTTTTTGCAGAGGGTGGAGGAGTGGGGGGGGGCGGGGTGGATCTGTGGTGGCTTTTGAGGGTGGAGGGGTGGGGGGACGGGGGTGGATCTGTGGTGGTTTTGCGGGTGAAGGGGTGGAGACGGTGGTGGTGGTTTAGGGGTGGTGGTGGCTCAGGGGTGGTGGCTCAGAGGGTGATGGTGGCTGACGCCGGTAAGTTTTTTTTATTATTATTACTATTATTTGTTGTTATTATTATTAGTATTATTATTATTTTTATTTTCTGTTATTATTTTTTTTATGTTATTATTATTATTATTATTATTATTACTATTAAAGTGTAGGTTTCTTACGGTATGAATCAGTGACGAATAAGATGGATATGAACCCTATCTTCAACTTCCTTTGTTAGTTTCATGGCTAATTCTCAACACCGCTGCGTTTTTGGTTCGTTTTTTACTTTCAATTTGTTTATAACTTCGAACCCTAATATGGCTTTGAAAGAGCTTAATTTGTGTGTTTGCAGTTGGAAACATACCATATGATGCAACTGAAGAACAGCTTGTGTAAATCTGTGAGGAGGTTGGCCCTGTTGTCTCCTTCAGGTCTGTAACATTTTTTATATATATTCTATAAAGTAATTAACTTTGCACTAAAAAAATGCAATTGACTTATGTTTAGATTGAAGAATTAGGTTATGTTATGTACATTCAAGTATAGAATCGTTTATAGTAGGCGAGGTGAGAGCGGGTTAAAGTGTAGGTTTCTTATTATTGGGTTTCACCAACTTAAACATGGTTTTTAGATTCAGAAAAAAGGTGTGCATCCTTTTTGGTTTGTTCAACTCACTTGCGTTACACCAACGTAAACTGTTTTTTTGGTTGTTCAATCACTAATGGGTTACACCAACTTAAACATGGTTTTTTGGTGCTTTTTCCTTAGCATTCTAATAAACATTTGGGGTTACACCAACGTAAAACACGTTTTTGATTTCGTGATTTTATTAATTGTGTTAGGATAGATTTATGGTATTTTGTAAGTATTTTGTTTCCTTTTCTACGCTGGTGTAAATTGATACATTGTGGAAATAATTTCCACTAAATAACTTCATTTTTTAATTCATTTAATTTGTTATGTTTGTGCAGACCAGCATCTGAATTGTTGCACAGTTTTACACTGGTGTAATTGCTTGAGTTAGGGGACAAGATTTTTGTAGAATTAGTTAGATGTAGGTTTCTTATATTTTTGGTGGATTTGTAATTTGGTTATGTTTTTCGTTTTCTTACCCTGGTGTAATTGGTTGAGTTAGTGGCAAGTTTTATTGCAAGATTTTGTAATTTGGTTATGTTTTCTTAAACTGATGTAATTGGTTTGAGTTAGTGGCAAGTTCTATTGCAATTTTTTGGAAAGAGAGTAAAAATCTTGATGATGGAGACTGATGGTGTGTGGCAGAAGAGTGATAAACAAATGTTATTTCATACCCAAATTACCCTTTAGGCATATTATTTTAATTACAAATTATAATTAAATTCTATAATCCACAAAATGACAAAACAATTCCTAGATTAAATCTGAACCATTGAATGGTCAAGATCAAAGGTCCAAAAGGGTTCTTATGTTTCTCACAACTCATAGGGGTTTTCAAAGTATCCTAACCCTATATATATATATATATAGGTAGAGGATCCTGTAGGAAAATTGATTTGTGTGAGAAGCGTGAGAAGGATTAAGAATTGACATGTAGCCATTATGTTTTTGATTTTGGAATGATGTTTTGGGTTGTTTTATCTTGAAAAACACTTAACACAACAATATACAACAATTTAAAACACAATCCAATGTATTATAGTCATTAAATTTAAATTACAGATAAAACACCCTAGTAATTACTTAAAACAGTATGCTTAAATGTTCTTGACATAGTGTTTTAAGTTTTAAGCCTAAAATACGTTGTTTTCGATTATTAGTTGTTATGTTTGTTGTTTTTCTAAGCAAAACAATCCAAAACATCACGAATACATCAAAAAAAATGATGCATAAATATCAATTTTTAATCCTTCCTACACTTCTCACACAAACCAATTTTCCTACAGGAACCCTACCATATATATATATATATATATATATATATATATATATATATATATATATATATATATATATATAGGGGGGGGATAAATTGAAAACCCTCCCCGGTTAAAGAAACTATGAAAACTTAATCATGGCCCTCCATTGATCATCATCAAGGGCTAGTGTTTTGTGTAGCTTTATTTTTTTTCTTTTTATTTAAACTCTGACCATAAAGGTACTAAAAGGGTAATAACATCAAACATGTTTTAATTTTGGTCTTGAAAGATGAACCTGACAACTTTTCCAACTTTTCAAAATGTCCTTTTTCTCTCTCATCTTTGTGTTCAAAAATTCTAAAATAAAGTAAACACTAACCTTTCTCTACCATCTTTCTCTCTCATCCTAATTATTCTCACCAAACATTCCATGTCAATTTATGGTAGAATCACAAGGTTTGATATGTATCTAGTATGTTATATTTGAAACTAATATTATTTTAATATTAACTTGAAATATGTAACTAGTGTATTCCATGTGTAACAAAAATGTCAATTAGACTTTTAGAATTTTTTTAATTTTAACTAGCAAAACATCTACCTTTTACACTTGTAATTAAAATACTTTTGTTACGGTAAAATATGTTACATTTTAATAAAAGGTCCTATAATTAATATGTAAACAGTATGTTGCTCGTGTAACATACGTTATATACGTTTCTTAAGATTTCTAAAACAAGTTGCTGGTATACTGTATGTCACATAAAAATGCAAAATAACATAAGCTTTTTTTTTTTAATTTTTAAATTATGTAAATTATGTTACAGTTTTTAGTATTTACCAAGAAACAAAACATACGTTTTTAAAAATTTTTAAAATATGTAAATAATTTGCTATAGATGTTATAAGGGACAAAACTTATGTGTTTAGGAATTATAAATATGTAACTATAGGTAACAAGCTTAACAATGAATGTTACATGTGTTTTCATAAAAAAATTAAAATGTTACTTAGTCCGAATAGTTTACATGTGTAAAAATGAAAAGCATATGGTTTTAGGATTTTTAATTGTGTACACAATATGTTAGTGTAAAAAAAAATAAATTTATATCATAGCTGAATGTGTTTAATTTACTGTCAAACTCTTATGTTACAAGTGTAAGAACAAACGTCACATACTATTTTTAAGCATACGGTGCAAAACGAATAAATTAATATCATAGTTAATCGTGTTTAAGTTAGTTTCAAACTCTTTTATATTTACTTCACTAAAATATAAACTAATTTATTAAAGTTATAGTATAAATTCTTTTCAATCAAGGTTTGTCACATGCATTTAATCATATTATAAAATGTAAAAATATAGATTCTCCTGTTGATTACAAATCCAAGCAAATCATTGCAACTAAAAAAACAACTTTATTTAGAAGATTTATTCAACTGACAAAAAATTAAACACAAAAAAAGATTATTAAACTATGTATTAATTTGGAATTAAATTCCGCTGTTTATGAATAGTAACAACACCTCTCCTATTGGCGGAGAGGGATGGTGCTATTTTATATTTTTTTAATTAAAAGCCTTTTATTTACATTAAATATAAAGTGTTTCATAATTGATCACAAGTTGGTTAGGTGGTGTAGTGGTTTGATGAGCATTTATCCTACAAGAGGTCTCAGTTTCGAGACATGTAGAGGCTGCTTTATTTCCATTTTTTTCATTAACAACATTTTATTTTACATTAAATATATATGGTTTCATAATTAATCACAACTTGGTTACGTGGTGGAGTGGTTTAAGGAGCCATTTATCCTACATGAGGTCTCTGGTTCGAGACTTGCTCGATCGTGTTTTATTTGTTTTTTCCATTTATACAACATTTTACCATATTAAATACAATTGGTTTGAGATTAAAACATGAATTGTCTTGGTGGTGTAGTGGTTTGAGCAATTGTTTTTTCAGTTATTTTTTTTTGCTAGGCTATTATTGTGGCATTGGTACCCTAATAAATCAAAACCATGATGACAACATACGCGCCGCAATGCGCGCAGGATCCCCACTAGTTTATATGAAAAAGATATGACTATAGTAAATCCATTCAAAAACACTTTCCAGATCCAAAATTAAGCTAACTAACAAAAGGAGAAAAAATGTTCTAGAAACCCCCAAAAAAGAGAAAAAAATATATAAAAAAAAAATCTTGATTTTATAGCAAATCAAATGGTTTTATGGTGACCAATCTCGATCTTCTAAGAAAAATACAAATCTTGATTTTAAATACCCTTTGGCAGTGATTACACATGGTTCGGAGTTGGAAGCCCCAAATGGCTTAATCCAGATCTGGACTCTACTTCATCGATAACGTAAATCAAATAGTGTGAAACTAAAATGAGCATCACTAAAACCTGAACATCATAAAATTAACCCCACCGCTAGATCTTGAAACCACCATATATGTTGTTAACAACCAGACTATAAACGCATGGATCTTGAAAACAACAGTCACGTATTTTGCAAACCAAAAATTAAGAACCGAAAACACGACGCCTCTGCAACCACCACTTGTTAATCATTTGAACCGTCTCTGCAACTGGGACACCAGGTCTTGACTAACGCATCATCACTCGTAACCGTCATTAGATCCGATGATGGCGCTAGTGTCAGGTGTTCATCTTGATCTTGAAGAAATATGTGGTTATGAGGTTTACAGTGGATATGGGTTAGGAGATATGAGATAGAGGGATCTATTGATTTAGGTTGAGAGATATGATTGAGAGAGAGAGATCCGTTGATTTTTTTTTAAAAAGGGACATGAGAGAGAGGAAAGATCCATTGAATTTAACATCTTTTTGCTCTCTCTCCTCCTGCATATTTTTGATTCATCTTACATGTGAGGTGATAGGATTAATAATGAATTTTGTAATGTTGCAAAATGCCCCTGATGCTTGTGTCTAAGAAAGTGACGTGTAACTATTTGGGCCATTAGATGGGATTTCAAAGTTTGCTTAACTCAGCTGGGTTTACAGTTTATAATTCCTTTCTCTCTCTCTCTATATATATATATATATATATATATATATATATAGGGGATGGTTAAAATGGAAACCACAAAAAGTTGAAAAAACCTTGCAAACTTCATCCAAACCATCCATTCCACTTGATCAAGGGTCATGATTAAATGTTAATATTATATAGTTGGAAGATGACAAAAAAGGGTATAAGAGTCATTTACACCCTCTTCTCTCTCCATCAAATCAATCATACCTCTCACTCTCTCTTTCTCACACCAACCTTCTCTTTCCAACATTCTCTCTCATACTTTTTTGTTGACAAAAATCAGAATTTTAGTTCATTAAAAGAATATTTTATTCATCAATCAGATTCACATATTCATAGAAATTGTTCCAGCACCAGTGTTGTTACGTACGTAAAATCCGTCACGATAGTTTTATATGAATTTAGAAAAATCCTAACCTGTTAATTTTTTTATTACAACATTTTGTTTTGGTTTCACTGTACCAGCACCAGAGTTGTTGCATACGTAACGAAAGGTCCATATGGTTATTTTTTGATATTCAGTACTTTTAATATTCAGTACTTTTAAGATTCAACCTGTAACATGAAATTATATTACAATGAAACTCTTCTGGGTTGGTAACATATGTTAAGATTCAACAGCCGATATCATTTTTGTTAAAGTAGTACTACATTGCATTACATTACAAAAAACTTGCAGAAAACATACTAATAAAAAAAGCGATACATCATATTGTTCATCCGCCTAAAAGATAATAGTCAAGAAATATATTACAATGAAACTGTATCAACAACAAAACATACAATTAAATATTCATACCCCGCCCATGCATGCAATAACCCCGACATCCCGCACTGCAACCAACAGTAACTGACGGCATCCGATAACCATACTTTGCATAAAAAGCCCACTGTTCCTCAGTATAACCTATACCCTCCCATTCAGCCCTAATACGCTCACCTCCCGGATACGTGAACGGCAGCACGGGTTTGTTAAGTTTAGGTTCATATGGTTCTTCATATTCAGCCCCTGGGTCT
Source organism: Ambrosia artemisiifolia (assembly GCA_032199755.1). Classification (NCBI taxonomy): domain Eukaryota; kingdom Viridiplantae; phylum Streptophyta; class Magnoliopsida; order Asterales; family Asteraceae; genus Ambrosia; species Ambrosia artemisiifolia. The sequence continues at coordinate 34,934,092 of CM063514.1, forward strand.
GATTCGTAACCAACCGCCCATTCAGGTGTGTGATTTACATCATCCACATCATCCTCCGGTGTCATGTACTCTTCTGGTGGCGGATATTCTTCGGGGAAGGCGTAATCAAAGGCCGCATTCCAATCAAAATCCTCGTCACTTTCAAACCAATCGTCCGCCTGGAGTACGGGTATAACCGGTTGTAATGGCGGAATGTCGGGGGCAACGGGGGGGGGGGGGCGGGGTCATGTTCGGCTGCAACAGGAGGGATGAGCAAATCTACCGGTGGGGGTGGTTCAGGTTCGGCTGCAACAGGAGCAATGTCTGGTTCATTTTGAGGTGGGTCGTGTACAATTGGGATAAGATGGTGACAGCCCTCAAAAACCTCCGAAGGCGGAGTGTTGGGGTTGGAATCCATGGTTTGACAAAAAACAGGACCTGTAACGTATGTTATAGAAGAGTAAGTGTTGACATTAGAAATATGAAACAGGGAAAAAAAACTATTTTCTGTTAACAAAATATAGGTAACAAAAAAACTAATACATGCAAAAAGCAAAAAAAAAAATACTGTATAACTAAAGGTGGGAAAAACACGATTGTTACATGTGTAACAGGTTTTTTTCTGGAAACACATACAACCTGCTGTAGTCTGCACCCAGCATCCAGTTTTTGCTGGTATAAAAAGCAAACTTTGACTACAGAACAGATACGCTACACACGTAACACCCGACCTTAAAAACAGAAGAACACACTGGAACAAAAAAATAACAGAGAAAACACATATCACAACGTTCTGCAAATTCATTCTGGAAACAAGTTTCTATCCTTTTTGTGTCTTTAATGAAAAAAAAAACTCATACATGAGAAAAAAAACACGATTACTACATGTGTAACAGGAACACAGTTTGAAAAAACAACAGTTATCTAATCTGCAGTGAACAAAGATTGTAAGAAAGTATAGACGATAAAGAAACGAAAACTTAAGCTAAATTCTAACTAAACACAAAGATTATAAGAAACTATAGGCGATAAAGAAACCAAAACTTAAGCTAAAATGTAGATTATAATATACCTGAAAAAGAATTTAACAAAAAGAGGGGATTTTTCATTCTGGAAACAAGTTTCTATCCTTTTTGTGTCATTAGTTAAAAAAAAACTCATACATGAGAAAAAAACACGATTACTACATGTGTAACAGGAACAGAGTTTGAAAAAACAACACTTATCTAATCTGCAGTGAACAGAAAACACAGTTTGATATGCTAAAACACAGAAATGATATTATATTTTTGAAAAAAAGTTATGCTACACACGTAACAGTCAAACTAAACACAAAGATTATAAGAAACTATAGACGATAAAGAAACCAAAACTTAAGCTAAATTATAACTAAACACAAAGATTATATGAAAGTATAAACGATAAAGAAACCAAAAGTTAAGCTAAAATCTAGATGATAGGGTCCAAAGAGATATAAACGTAAATGACTTTATATTATATTAGTGTTTTTCTGTAATCAATAATCCAAAAAAAAAAACTCTTTTTCAATGATTTCAATTACAAAAAACAATTAATAAAAAGGCTAAAGTTGATTATTATAACAGGAACAGAGTTTAAAAAAACAACACTTATCTAATCTGCAGTGAACAGAGAACATAGTTTGATATGCTAAAACACAAAAATCATAAAATATTTTTGAAAAAAAGTTATGCTACACACGTAAGAGTGTAACTAAACACAAAGATTATAAGAAACTATAGACGATAAAGAAACCAAAACTTAAGCTAAATTCTAACTGGCTATTCTAACTAAACACAAAGATTATATTACTGTTTTTCAATAATCAATAATCCAAAAAAAAAAAAAACTTTTTCAATGGTTTCAATTACAAAAAAAGATTAACAAAAAGGCTAAAAAAAGAGGGGATTTTCCAAACAAGGGGCCTTTTTTCTGTAAATCAGACATACGTAACATAAAAAAACTCATACATGATAAAAGAAAAAAAACCAACTAATCATGGTGCAAGAACACACGAGTATTACATGTGTAACAGGAAAAACACAGACAACACTTATCTAATCTGCAGTGAACAGAGAACAGAGTTTGTTATGCTACACACGTAACAGTCTAGCTAAACACAAAAATTATACAAAGATATGTCTTCGATTACACTCAGAAAATTTACTATTATTTTACAATAATTCTAAACCTAAATGACTTTATATTATATTAGTGGTTTTCCATAATCATCAATTACAAAAAAAGATTAATAAAAAGTCTAGACTTGATTTTTATAATTTATCAGAAACAATTTTTACCAAACAGGGGGCATTTTTTCAAAAAATAAAAAATCAGAAATGTGTTTCTATCAAAAACAGAAGTGATTCAACAAAAAAAAATATAGAAATCAGTTGAAAATAAGATTCAGCCACTGAAATAAGATTCAACAAACAAAGATTTTGATTACAAATTAATAAAAAAATCAAACATAAAAAGCAACATGGAAAGGAGAAAAAACATGGAAATAAGATTCAGCCACTAAAAAACACCTGGTACTCTCTCCGGTTATCTTCTCCGGTGGTCTTCTCCGGTGGTGTTCTCCGGTGACCTTCTGCGACGGTGTTGAAGATGACGATGATGGAGCTTGCTGTTAAATGATGCTGACGACGTAAAGAGGATATTGTTCGAGTTTGGAGATCACGATTATGGAGGTTAGATATGAAGAGGATGGTGTTGATGGTTGAAGCTTCGAAAAAAAAAACAGAGATGAGGGGAGAGGGTAAGGGGAGGGAAAGGAAAATTTGAAATGGGAGAGAGAAAGAATTGGTTTAGATATGTGGTTAAGGGTGGTAAATTACTAAAATAACCTTGGCTTAATAAACAAATAATAAAGTTTAGGGGTGATGTGGAAGAATGTGGTCCACTTATTGGGTTTGCTTGGGTTTTTTCAATTTAGAGGGTTTCTTGTCTAGCTTTAGCCTATATATATATATATATATGAATACGTGTTTGCAGAGTTGTCTATATTATTGTTAGGTAAGGTTAGGCTTATTTTACCCAGTCACATTAGGTGTTTAAACCAAGTCCGTACCAATAAAAGCCCTAGCTAGTTCGTTTTACAAAGTCAAGTTTTGTTAACTTTGATCATTTACTAGTTAGCTAAAGCTTTGAGATTTTTTCTAAGCCAATTAACTTTTGAAATATATAGCCTATCTAGCCAAAATCAATGACTAGCATACCATACACAAGAAAAGACCATTAGGAATAATCTCATGCCCACTACCAAACCAAACCAAAGGGGCGGGGTAAGCAACGATCATGGGGCACATTGGAATTTGGGAGATTGATTACACTTTTATTTTATTTAATCGTTGACAATGATGTTAACCAATAAGACAGAATCTATGAAGGTTGCTTAAGCATTTACAAATGGGTAAGTCTCGTATCTAAAGTTACAACTCCCACCAACAACCCTTCCACCTTCCCTCCCATCACAACAACTTGGAAGATCATTGATTTCATCATCCAAACAAGTCTTGCAATCACCACTTGAAAGATCCCTAGTGCACTGAACCAACCCATAGAGCTTCTTTGAACCATCAAGGTCTATAACTTTAGTCGCGTACATTTTTGGGTCAGTGTACGCTGTGTTCGACAAACCACTCAAAAATTTCTTGGTTGCCAGGTTAAATGAAGTTGGATCAGTTACGTTGTTTATGCTGAACAAATAAAACTTATGCTGATCGTCTATCTGACCAAAGAAGTTACCATCAGAATATTTCAATAGGCATTGGTCATACCATATGATTGCAGCCTTGTTGGTTGGACAACGTTTGCGAATTTCTGCACTAGCATCAACAACACAAGACGCACAGTCTTTACTTGACACATCACCGCGACACAAAGATTGACCAAAGGTTTGAGTTTGGTATCCACTCACAGAGCTCCTTCCAAAGCCATTTGTAGGGGTTTGGTGTTGCAAGTTATCTAGGAGTTTGTTGAGGCTTTGATCATAAGGACTAGATGGTGTAAAGTTACCAGAATTTGTGGAACAGAAGTGGTAGAGAGGGTCAGCCCCAATAACCATTTGAACAAAGAGAAATAACAAAAGAAAACCTATGTTGAAGGATGATGCCATCTTATTGTATGAAGAACAACGAGTATGATTTGTTATAAGTGTATTTGTTATAATTAAGTGTGTAATGTTGTAAGGTATTCATGCTCTTTATATAATTGGGAGGTGTGGAGGTGATTGGTCAATATAATGACATTGATCAATTGTAAAAGTTAATTAGACGTTTTCTACTTATGAAGCTTTCAACCTTAGTTTCTACTTATGAAGCTTTCATAAGTGAGATCTTATGAAATGTAACATATTGCTAATTCTCCTAAAAACCCTGTAACATATTGTTTTGTATATTTTAATGTACTTTTTGAACAAAAATTCATTGAAAAAAAAACATTACCATCCTACGTTAATTCATTGAAAACTTCAATTTAAGAGGAATTAAACTGATGGACATTAATTAATTAGGTAAAGCTATTATGCGTGTTAGGTAGTTTGGTGTATACTTGTATAGCCTAATCAAGCTCTCAAACTAGCATGATGTATAACTTTATATATACAAAAAAATACGTGTTTGTAAAGTTGTCTATATTATTGTTAGGTTTATGTTAGGCTTGTTTTACCAAGTCACAATGGGCGTTTAAACCAAGTCTGTACCAATAAAAGCCCTAGCTAGTTCGTTTTACTACGGGTCATATTATTTGCACCGTAGGGTTTTTTAGGGTTTCACAGCCCTCTGCGGCCCGTAGAGGCGTCTACGGGTCGCCGAGATTGTCAGATCAATAAATGCAACTGAAAAACACAACCCTCTGCGGCCCGTAGAGGCCTCTACGGGTCGTATAGGGTTGTTGCCCTAAAAACCTAAACCCTCTACGACGCGTAGGGGCCTTTATGAGCCGTAGAGGCATGTACCAATCATTGTTAATGATTGCCAATCATTGGCTTGACCCTCTGCGACCCGTAGAGGCCTCTACAGGTCGTAGAGAAACACTTGAATACTTTTACCTTCGTTTTGGATGGAATGAACAAAAAAAACTTCTCTGTGTGTGGTTCTACAACCCGTAGAGACCTCTACGGGTCGTAGAGGAACAAATTTAAAAAAAATTATTTTTATTATTATTATTATTTAAAAAAATTAAAAAAGGAAAATAACACTGTGTGTGGTTCTACAACTCGTATAGGCCTCTACGAGTCGTAGAGAAAGCCTCTACGAGTCATACAACTCTTCTACGAGCTCCTAACATTTTTTAATCAAAAATAATATTTGTTGCTCTACGTGTCGTAGAGGTCTCTACGCTCGTATCTCTTCCAGAGTCTACGAGCCGTGGAGACCTCTACGACTCGCATCCAAGCACTCTACGGCTCGTAAGGGCCCATAGGACCCGTATAAAACATTTTTTTTTGTGTTTTGTTTGTTAAGTTTATGCATGTTATTTGAGGTTTTATAAAAAAAAATTTTCCACTACTTGTTATCTATAAAAGACCGTAAACGAAAAAAAAATCAATTAATAATACATTACACGTTATAATTACAACATAAGACCCTGTGCCAGACGATCCCAATATAGCCTCACCCATGGGTTTATACGAACGTTATGTTCCCAAACCATATAGTTCCAAAAATGATGCGTACGTGACATTGGAGCGTCTTTTGCTGTATCAAGCACGATGTAGTGGTCTCCGCTCACAAAGGCTAGCGATATGATTGGATGTCCAGGTAACTCGTTTGCATTAGTGAACACAGGGAAATAAGTGGTAGAAAATCCTCTTGTAGGGTGGAATACTTGAAGAACCACACCATATCTCTCAGAAATTAGAATTCTCTGGCCCAACAAATGGATGGATTCTTCGGTCATAGCTTGGATGGATTCGATGAGAAATATGCAGATGGCGGACAAGATGAAGGATCGCCCACCCAGATACTATCTTGTTACGAAGAAGTTTGAGCTGGAGTATGTATCGCAGCTTTTGGCAAAGCCGAACGTGGAGGGCGGTGTAGAGGTGGAGATCCTGAGGCCCGACCCCGATCCTCAGGCCCAGCAGCATCCGCGACGCGTTTACCAAGGCCCGAGCCCGATCCTCACGGCCTGGTGCAGGCACTCATGCCGGGAGGTCCTCCAAGGAGTACTCCTTTGTCTAGTGGGTACTTTGAGAGTGGCCGGGATTGATTTGTTGGCCGTTGAAAAAAAATATTCAAGTGATTCTCTACGACCCGTAGAGGTCTCTACGGGTCGCAGAGGGTCAAGTCAATGATTGGCAATCATTGACAATGATTGGTACATGTCTCTACGGCTCGCAGAGGCCTCTACGGGTCCCAGAGGACATTCTGCGACCCGTAGAGGCCTCTGCGAGCGGTAGAGACATGTGTAAATAAGTCTTGGGGTGGTACAAATAAGAGGCGCCTTTACTAAGTCAGCTTTGGTTAACTTTGATCATATACTAGTTAGCTAAAGCTTTGAGATTTTTGCTAAGCCAACTTTTGAAATATATAGTCGATCTAGACAAAATCAATGACTAGCATACACTAAAAGAAATCTGCTCTGATATGACCACCTTGTAGAATTAGAAGTAGGTTTTATGAGTTATCGAGTGTTATCTTATCACCTTTAGAAGAAAAATTTAGAACCGGCATATTCATTTTATAGTACACACCTTTTGCCACTTCATATTATAAATATATTAATACCTATGCTTATTGAACAGTACTTGCATTAATTGCCCCGGACCACCTCCTAAGTACTGGTTTTATACAATTTTTTTGGTTTACTAACAGGTTTGAGGTGTTGGCCTGGTGGTTGCCAGCTGTGTTTGTTGATCAGTTGCCCGGGTTTGAATCCTTAGGCGTCCGTTTTTTATCATAATTAATTTTCGTTCACTTAATTAACTCTTTTGTCCACGTGTCTTATCTGATGAGGTGTCTAGACAGGTGTTAAGCTTGCTTTGCATGTTTAGTTAGTGGTATTATATTATCATTAAAGAATTTTTAGTTGGTTCTTTTATTTTCTTTCTTCTCGCGACCAAGGCTCGCCCTGTTTCTTTTTTTACTCTGTTTAGTAACAGTTGAAGTTAATCTTTGGTTTAGATGCTTCTGTTGATGTCGTTTGATTGATGTTATGTTTTTTTAAATGCTTAGAGAACCTACATTTCATCTCATTGTTGTTAAAGTGTTTGTATTGTTAGAGTGTTTTGCATTTTTACTGTGCATGTTGCATGTCTGTGTGTTATTGGATTTGTATAACGTTTTTTAAGTGCTTAACAAAAATGCGTTTTCGTTTAACTGTTATCGGGTGTGTTATTATGTCATGCAATCATATGAGCATCAATTGTTTTATGGAGGATGTTTGTTTGGTATTATGTTATACTGTCGTTTGTTGCTTTGTTTGTATAATGTAGGTTTTTTTATAATGTCTTCATTGTCGTTGGGTGGGAGTTGTGGTTGTGAAGAGAGTGATCAGGCGATAGTGGCGTCTGGTGCTGTTGGATCGTCGTGTAAGAGACGGAGTGGTAAAGAGATTGTGGACGAGTGTGTGGCGTCTGATAACGTTACTGTTGGATCGTCGTATATGTCAGGCTCTGTCTATAAACCGAACCAGAGCTGTGACAGCTGATGATGCTGGTGTTGGTTCTTCATCTGGTGCACGTACAAAGCAACGACGAATTGGCAATGCTGATGTGGTTTTCCAGGAAACGTGCCCATCTGGTGGCCAAACTGCTTATAGAGCTTCAATGTTGCGATCTAGCTCCCGTCGCACTTTGTCTGTGTCTGAGTTTTTGAAATCGCCTGATTATGTTGATATGGGGCCCTATAGAGAGGTTTGTGAGTATTGTGGTGCTTTGTTTTGGCTTGAGGAGCGACTAACATCATTTCCCAAAAGTTGTCCTCCAAAATTTAATAGATGTTGTAAGGCTGGAAGGGTACAGATTGAATACCCATCAGACCTACCGCTTCTAATGAAACAATTGTTTGCGGATCCGAACTTCCTCATGAATATACGGGCTTATAATTCGATGTTTTCCATGACCTCTTTTGGTGCCACAGTTGATGAGTCGGTCAACCAAGGTGTGGGCCCTTATGTCTTTAATGTTGCAGGTCAAATTTCACATTGGTTAGGGTCTTTATGTCCAGCTCCTGGTGACAAGCCCAGGTTTGTGCAAATGTATATTTTTGACCCGTTGAATGAAGTTGAAAACAGGCTTCGTTTGTTTGCTGGTGGTGATAAAAATTGTTTATGCCCGAATGTGGTAGCGGCCATTGCCTGCATGTTACAACAGGAGAATGAATATGTGAAGCTTTTTAAATCTGCAAGTGAATTTTGTGCCAAGCCGGAAATACCAGAGTTCGCAATAAAGCTTTATAGTCGTGCTACTGATCGTCGTTATGATGAACCTTCATCAAGCACTAATGGTGCAATCATATGTGATGCAAATCCAGGTGCTGAATCTTTTGATATTATTATTAGAAGTAAAGATAACACACCACATAGGGTCAGTAATCTGCATGCGTCATACATGCCTCTTCAATATCCGTTGTTGTTCCCACGTGGTGAACAGGGCTGGTCACCGGAACTACTGTTAGTTGAGGCTGCAACAACAGTGCCTGATGATGTAGCAAATGAAGAGTCCAGTATAGTGCCTGCTGATGATCATAGCATGAGCCTGCTAACATATTACAGCTATCAATTTCATGATCGCCATAATGTGAATAAGCATTTATTAAAGGCGTCAAGGTTATTTCAACAGTACTTGGTTAACGCGTATGTTTGTATTGAAAAATGTCGTCTTCAATACATACGTTTACATCAGAATGATTTTTGCTTTGAGTTTTTGGATGCTGTGCACGATGCAATTTCAAAGGGTGATGTAAAAGGCTGTGATGTGGGCAAGCGAATCTTTTTGCCTTCTTCATTTACAGGTGGGCCCAGATATATGTATAAACATTATCAGTATGCACTTGCATTGTGTCATGTCTATGGAAATCCACAGTAGTTTATAACCTTCACATGCAACGTTCATTGGCCGGAAATCGCAAGAGAAATTGTACGTGTTGGCGTTTCATGTGCACAGGACAGACCAGACATTGTTGCAAGGGTTTTCCAACTGAAGGTTCGATCATTTATTAAATACCTTAGAGAAGCAAAACCTTTTGGAGATGGGACAGCAGGTATTGATATTTCCGGCTTACAAGTCACTGTTTAGCATACATACCAGTCCCTACTTTAATTTGACCATAATGTGTTGTCACAGATCTTTACACCATTGAGTTCCAAAAAAGAGGTCTTCCACATTGTCATACGTTGTTATGGGTGTCCAGTGCGCACATTATACGTACTCCTGAACAGCTTGATCAATATATATGTGCTGAACTGCCAAATCCGATAGCTCAACCATTACTTCATAGGATAGTTACAGATTTCATGCTTCATGGCCCGTGTGGGCTGGCTAGATAATATTCGCCTTGCATGAAAGATGGCGTTTGTTCAAAGAAGTTCCCAAAGCCGTATGAAGCAGCCACACGTTTTGATAGTGTTGGCTAGGTTCATTACAGGAGGTGCTCATCTGCGCATTCATACATTAAAAATGGTGTTCCTCTTGACAATGGCTATGTGGTTCCTTACAATGCAGCGTTATTATGTCGTTTTGATGCCCATATAAATGTTGAGTATTGTGGGTGGTCAATGATGATTAAGTATCTGTTCAAGTATATATCAAAGGGTGTTGTTAGGATTCGATATTCTTTAACACGTGTTGATGATACATTGCAAAATGCAACTGAAAAAGACGCAGTCATAGTTGATGAAATCCAAAATTATGTGGATGCTCGGTCCATATGTCCTCAAGAGGCTGCGTGAAAAATATTTACTTTCCCAATACATCGTCGACGCCCGGCAGTTCAAATACTAGCAGTTCATCTCGAGGGTAAACAAAACTTGACGTTTAGGCAGTCTGCAAAACAGTTGGAAGTAGCTAATTTTCCGAATGTGGGAAAAACAACGTTGACAGAGTGGTTTGTTAGTAATCAAAAATAGGTGTGTAAAGAAAAGGCTGCAGATATTGTAGGCTTGGATCTACGTTATATTGATTACCTTTCAAAATTTAGATGGGATACCAGTGGCAAAAAGTGGATGTGTAGGTTGTCTAAACAGACACCTCCAATTGGTAGGCTATCGTATGTACACCCAACAACTGGCGAGTTATTTTATCTAAGGCTATTGCTGACTTACCAAAGAGGGTGTCAGTCTTATGAGGATGTTTGAACAGTGGATGGTGTTGTCATGCCAACTTTCAGGGGGCGTGTGAGAAACTTGGTCTAACTGGTGATGATAAAGAATGGCACACTGCTATTAGTGAGGCTGCTGAATGGGGTTCAGCCAAGGAAATTAGAGCTCTATTTGTATACCTTCTTTTGTATTGCGATATTTCAAATCCTCTAAAATTGTGGGAAAAAAACTGGCAATGTATGTCAGATGACATTAATTACAATGTGCGCCAGGTATCAGTTGACAACTCCAGTGTGAGGAACGACGGCGACCTGAAACATTTTGTTTTGCATGAAATTGAAACAAAACTAAATTCGAACACAACACCTTTATCTCTGGCAGATTTCGGACTGCCGCTTCGTGATTTGTCTGTTGTGTCTGTTTTGCAAAACAGCTTACTTTTAGAAGAAAAAAATTATGACAGGTAGGCATTAAGAGAGGCTGCACCCTGAACAAATGATAATATATGATGTTGTTATGAATTCTATAAAAAACGTCTACCCAGATCATGTTTTTTGTATCTGGTCATGGTGGCACATGCAAGATGTATTTATGGAGAACTTTAATTGCTGCCTTGCGATCAGTTGGTCAAGTTGTGCTAGCCGTTGCAGCATCAGGTATAGCCTCACTTTTACCGCCTTCGGGACGGACAGCGCATTCACGGTTTAAGATACCAATAGAGCAGACCGAAGAATCAGTTTGTTATATTAAAAAAAAAACTAATCTTTGCAATCTGCTACTAGAAACAAGTCTTATAATTTGGGATGAGGTGCCAAGAAACGACCGGCGATGCTTTGAGTCACTTGATAAAACGTTTGCAGGATCTCACAAATAACGTTTCGCAACCTTTTGGTGGGTAGTCTATTTTGTTTGGGGGTGATTTTAGGCAAACTTTGCCAGTCAAGCCTAAATGTTCAAAGGCTGAAATTCTTAGATCATGCTTGACACAATCTTACCTTTGGAAATATATGACCGTATTTAAACTGACTGAGAATTTGCGCCTAACAACCGCTGCTACAACATCAGCAGATCAACAGCACCTAAAGGATTTTGCATCATGGCTTTTGAGAATTGGAGATGGCGATGAAGGCTTACCAGTTGATACGTTAGAAAAAGATATTAAGCGAATTGTGATTGCAGGCGAATTTTTGATACAGGGTGATGGAAACAGACTTGATGAACTAATTCATTTCATTTATGATGATGACATCTTGCAAAACCCCACGCCAACAGCAATCGCTGAACGAGCGATTATTTGCCCCAAAAATGAAACAGCAGATGAGATAAACAAAATGGTGCAATCAATATCACCAGGTGTATGCGTTTCATACTTGAGTACTGATTCCATGGTTACACATTCAAAAAATGCACAAGACGTCGAGGCTATGTACACTGTGGAGTACTTAAGCGTTCTTAATTTTAGTGGCATACCACCTCATTGTTTACAGATAAAAAACAGCCCGATGATTTTGATGCGCAACCTTGATCCAAAAAATGGTCTGTGTAACGGAACCAGATTGTTAGTGTCGCAGTTGATGCCACGTGTTGTTGAGGCTAGGATAATTACAGGAACACGCATTGTTCATAAATTGTACATTCTACGGATTAACTTCGTCTACAATTCAAAAGACCTTCCTTTCGTCTTTACCAGGTGGCAGTTTCCAATAAAACCTTGCTATGCAATGACTATTAACAAAAGCCAGGGTCAGTCATTAAAAAAAAGGTTGGCATCTATTTGCCTGAGCCAATCTTTAGTCACGGCCAACTTTATGTTGCTCTGTCGAGAGCAACCTCCCCAGATTCTTTAAAAATACTTACAAAAGACGACAACGACAAATACAAGAACACCACTTTAAATATTGTTTACAAAGACATGCTAAATCAGATTAATGTTAACGAGGTCTTCAATATTCCATACCGAAGTTTTAATTACTCTTCTTCCTAGAATATATTTGATGCCTTATGTTTCTTTTATCAATTTTCTTTGGTAATGAATTTGTAAGTATAGTTTTGATGATTGAGGTAGGATTGATTGTTTATGCTTTTTGAGGATTCAACAGTTATGTTACTGATTTTCTCTAATGACAAATGTGTTTACATTGCTAATTTTTATGACTGTTTTTAATTATCGGGTGCCTGTTATAGGGAGTTAGATAACAGTTTTGCTGATGAGTTATGTGAGGCCCAGCTGTGTGATCATTTAGACACTTTGTTTGTTCTGTGTTTGTTTAGGTGAATCAACTAAGTGGCAAGTTATGTCAGGTTATGCAAAACACTAACCAAATTTGTTTGGATTTACTGTCTACTTTTAGGAAGTAACAGATGGACAACATGGGCATATTCACGCTTAGGGCGAAAGGCGAAACACCACCTTTGGACATTCGTGTAATACGGGAATGGGTGCCTGAAAACATGGAGAATGAGTATCATTTTTTACTGGTCGATAGTCAGGTATTTAACAAAACACTGTCATGAAAAACGTTTATATCAAGTTTTCCTAAAGTTAACAAACAACCATTACAGGGAGGTGCAATCTAGGCAATTGTGAAAGGCGATGAAAGAGACACTGTAAAGTCAAAACAGAAACTTGGGTCATGCTATAACCTTGATGCTTATGTTTGTGTGGAAGCTGACGTGTAAACGAGCGACGTGTCACATCCAGCAATGTTACGTGTTGGAAAAGCATCTATATTCTCTCCTCTTCCAGACAGAGAGGATATTCAGAAAGAGTACTATGAATTTGCTACGCGGAAACGTTTAGATATTCAGCTTAAAAAAACCAGGGGCTTTTCGCAACCTTTTGGCGGGAAGTCTATTTTGTTTGGGGTTGATTTTAGGCAAACTTTGCCAGTCAAGCCTAAATGTTCAAAGGCTGAAATTCTTAGATCATGCTTGACACAATCTTACCTTTGGAAATATATGACCGTATTTAAACTGTCTGAGAATTTGCGCCTAACAACCGCTGCTACAACATCAGCAGATCAACAACACCTAAGGGATTTTGCATCATGGATTTTGAGAATTGGTGATGGCGATGAAGGCTTATCAGTTGATCCGTTAGAAAAAGATATTAAGCGAATTGTGATTGCAGGCGAATTTTTGATACAGGGTGATGGAAACAGTCTTGATGAACTAATTCATTTCATTTATGATGATGACATCTTGCAAAACCCTACGCCAACAGTAATCGCTGAACGAGCGATTATTTGTCCCAAAAATGAAACAGCAGATGAGATAAACAAAATGGTGCAATCAATATCACCATGTGTCTGCGTTTCATACTTGAGTATTGATTCCATGGTTCCACATTCAAAAAATGCACAAGACGTCAAGGCTATGTACACTGTGGAGTACTTAAACGTTCTTGATTTTAGTGGCATACCACCTCATTGTTTACAGATAAAAAAACAGCCCGATGATTTTGATGCGCAACCTTGTTCCAAAAATTGGTCTATGTAACGGAACCAGATTGTTAGTGTCGCAGTTGATGCTACATGTTGTTGAGGCTAGGATAATTACAGGAACATGCATGGGTCATAAAGTGTACATTCCACGGATTAACTTCGTCTACAATTCAAAAGACCTTCCTTTCGTCTTTACCAGGCGGCAGTTTCCAATAAAACCTTGCTATGCAATGACTATTAATAAAAGCCAGGGTTAGTCATTAAAAAAAAGTTGGCATCTATTTTCCTGAGCCAATCTTTAGTCACGGCCAACTTTATGTTGCTCTGTCGAGAGCAACCTCCCCAGATTCTTTAAAAATACTTACAAAAGACGACAACGACAACTACAAGAACACCACTTTAAATATTGTTTACAAAGACATGCTAAATCAGATTAATGTTAACCAGGTTTTCAATATTCCATACCAAAGTTTTGATTACTCTTCTTCCTGGAATATATTTGATGCCTTATGTTTCTTTTATCAATTTTCTTTGGTAATGAATTTGTAAGTATAGTTTTGATGATTGAGGTAGGATTGATTGTTTATGCTTTTTGAGGATTCAGCAGTTATGTTACTAATTTTCTCTAATGACAAATGTGTTTACATTGCTAATTTTTATGACTGTTTTTAATTATCGTGTGCCTGTTATGGGGAGTTAGATAACAGTTTTGCTGATGAGTTATGTGACCAGCTGTGTGATCATTTAGACACTTTGTTTGTTCTGTGTTTGTTTAGGTGAATCAACTAAGTGGCAAGTTATGTCAGGTTATGCAAAACACTAACGAAATTTGTTTGGATTTACTGTTTACTTTCAGGAAGTAACAGATGGACAACATGGGCATAATCACGCTTAGGGCGAAAGGCGAAACACCACCTTTGGAAATTTGTGTAATGCGGGAATGGGTGCCTGAAAACAGGGAGAATGAGTATCATTTTTTACTGGTTGATAGTCAGGTATTTAACAAAACACTGTCATGAATAACGTTTATATCAAGTTTTCCTAAAGTTAACAAAAAAACCATTACAGGGAGGTGCAATCTAGGCAATGGTGAAAGGCGATGAAAGAGACACTGTAAAGTCAAAACAGAAACTTGGGTCATGCTATAACCTTGATGGTTATGTTTATGTGGAAGCTGACGAGTACAGGAGCGACGTGTCACATCCAGCAATGTTACGTGTTGGAAAAGCATCTATATTCTCTCCTGTTCAAGACAGAGAGGATATTCAGAAAGAGTACTATGAATTTGCTACGCGGAAACGTTTAGACAGTCAGCTTAAAAAAACCAGGGGCGTTGTTGGTAAGAAACACTTTTATAAATCCTTTCTTTCACCGTTTTATTCTGAATACGTGCTAAAGTTCATTTTCTCCCTTTGATTCACATACTACATAGGCATTTTACAAGACACTCGGCATGGTACAACTAAAGATAACAAGCCATATATAATCATGACCATAACAAATTGCAGGTTTGTACATCTTTTCAACACATTTAAATTGCCCTGATCACATATTGTGTGCATACACAGTATTCAATTTAAGTTAACATTTCTATTTTCAGTAACCAGCAAATAACAATGGCGTTATGGAGTCACATTATTAACTAACTAATTAGGTACAACAAAAAACAAATTGAATCAGCCCAAGACCCGGTTATAGTTGGATTTTCTGCTCTGAGGGTACACGATTACATAGGTAAAGTTCTATTCTTATTAATTATGACATAATGGCATGACAACGTGTTTTTAAAACAACAATTACAACTGCTTTCACACAGGCACATTCCAGTTGAAATGCACAAATGGTAGATATGTCTATTTAAATCCAGCAACCATTGAAATTGGACAGTTACAAGAACTGTATGTATCAGGAATTCCAGCCGCTCCTGCAACAGCAGCAATCGCCATACAAACCACTACTCTTTCAGAGACATCTTACAGCTAGAAAAAAAAGAAGCACAGGTAAGTATGTCATCAACTGTAAAATCAATCGTAACTAAACTATTGTGCTTATATCATTATAACAACAGGGCAAAACCTTTGTCATCAATGGTCATATAAGTGAAGTTCATGCATACAAAGAATGGTACTATAAGGCCTGTCCAGCATGTCATCAGTGTGTGTATGAAAAAAATCAAGCTGGGATTGTACACGTGACGAGAATCTTGACAAGGCTAGCAACATGTAAGTACATTATGTTCCTGTTTACATACCCATAAAACAACCTAATCTCTGCGTTTACAGGTTCCGACTCCCTACCACAATTACAGATGGTACCGGAAGCATTGAGGCAACGGTTTTTGACAAAGTCGCAAGGCATCTGTTAAACAATACATGTGATAAGGTATTAGCAATGAGCAACCCATTTGACGACTTCCTAAAGATTGAAAATCAGGAAACACAGTATGATATCCAGATTCAAAGAGACAACAAAATGCGTTGCGCTGTTAACAAAGCCTACGTGGTAGGAAAACATAGCGGCGAAAGTTTATCTTGGACACCAGCATCCTCAACACCACCAACCTCTGCCGCCACACAGCCATCAACTCCAGCACTAAGACCCCGTACCTCATCTTCTGTAAAAAGATCACTTTTCGATGACACCGCCACTGTTACCAAAACAAAGAAGCACAGATAGTAGTGACTACTAATTATAAGACATTATCTCTTTTGTTAAAAAGGTTAAACAATATGAACTATGTTATGTAAGTAGATAGGTAAAAACTTCGTTCTTATGTTGGTGAACAAACGTATGTTTTTGACATGCGCAACTTTGCAGTGATAAATGTGGCCTTTTTATCTGTTTGTCAATCGATTTTGGCTTATGCAGATCGATACGTGATGATTTGTAACGAATTTGCAGGTGTCTTCACGCCACTAGGCTGCTGTTTTGATAGCATTGTTTATGTTAGTTTTAAAATTATGGTTTGTTATGTGTGGATTGCATACAAAGTGGTCAATGTTAATTGAATAAAGTTGGTGGAAATCATGACTATAAACAACTAAATTATCACACGTGCGGCTTCTGCAGCTCTCTTTTCAGTTTCTATAATGAAGAGGGTGGTTGTTTAGTAGACTTGGTGACCTTACATATTGGAAATAGGATGTTCCAACAAGTATAAAAACTTCAATAGTTAGTTTTTAGAAAGCTTTATTAAAGTCCAAATCTTTGTGTTATTATTATTATTTGCTTAAAAAAGTAGATGTTAAAATGTCGAGTTTCATTGACAATAACTATGCAAAGCCTTTTATATTTTACGCACGTATACGAATTTATAATATACATTTTTACAAACCCCGTTGTAACACCCCAACCGATGGCGGAAACATCGAGGTGTCACGTAGTAACGATTGTTCAATAGCTCATGGACTAAAAGTGTAAATATTAATACATTGATTAAATAGTTTATTACATTGAAATGAAATACAACGATTCTAAATGCCAACTAACTGAAATACAATGAATCCAAAATCTAAGTAAAATTCCAAAAGCTTAAAAGTCATCTCATAAATAACTTGAAACATGTACAAAAATAGTATATGTAAATACAAAATGTATTGGTGAGCATACCCTGTTTGAATACATATAGTAGAAAAAGAGTTTCGCAATTCACGTGTTATACTGTCTACAATTTAGTGTTCTAGCTGTGTACAAATGTCACCCAAAATCAAACCTTAGAGTAGAAAGGATATCCAAGAATAATGGGATATCTAGTATATATGTATAGTAGTCGCCCAATAGTAAGATTATATATAGTATGCGACAAAGCAAGTAGTTTACACATAACAATAGTCAAGTGCTATTTATTGCTATGCTAGGCCCACACCGGGTTAATGATTAAGGTAATAAGTACACACTATCAGCGATCAACAAGTAAAAAACATACAAGATTGCGATTGTGAATATAGAATAAAACATGATTAAGTGAGTGAAGTAATAAGTGTACATGAGTCACCCCAAAAGTGTAAAGCATGAAAAAGGGGAAAGATATACTCACAGTTTTGCTAAGTGGTAAATCCAACAGAGTTCACAGAAGGCTTGGGAATTCCGAAGAACTCAACCGATAATGTATAAGTGTACTAATAAGGAAAAGCCTAAAAGTCAAAGGTATCTAGGGTTCTAAGGCATTAGGGTTTGCTAGGTCGATTTGGGGAAAAGTATTTATAAAACAGATGTTAAATAGTATAAATAAATGATTTATTATATCTAACTAAAAATACAAGATAATATCCGAAAATTATATTTTTATGAAAAATGATTATTTTTTGATGTAAAATAGTGAAAATAATTTTCTCAATTTATTTGCATTTAAAACTGATTTAATGAATTTAATTCATGTTTAAATGATTAAAAATAGGAAAATAAATAAAAATAAATATTTTATGAACCAATACTTTTTATTTCAGTTTATGATGATTAGAAAATATTTCCCAGAAATTTTGGGGTTAAAAACATGTAAAATGAATTTTTAATCCATTAATTATGATTAAAACAATTTAAATTAATAAAAATACAAAAATAAATTATTTTCCAGAAACTAAAAATATGATAATTTTCTGTGAGATGTCAAGATACTACACCTAAATTTTGGTAATTTTTGGAGCAAAAATGAATTTATTATGAATATTCTAAGTTTAAATGAATTTTAAATGATTAAAATAAAGAAAAAAATAATAAAAAAAAATCAGAAAATGGTGATGGTTGCTTGGGATCGATCTTGGGTCTGCTGGACAACAACACTCACAACAAACCACTATACCACATGCTAAGATTGTTTGCTAAGTTGAAATGTATATTTATTTAAATACTATGTAAGATTGGTCTTCTTCCCCAAATACACTTATGAAACCCTAACCCTAGGTTCAAAATCAATAACCCGATATAGAAACAAATACAGATCTGTAATAAGGGGCTTTTGATCGAAAATTGATAAGAAACAAAACGGCAAGAAACAATTGAACTTACAATAGAGAAAATGGCTCGACTTTGGAGCTTTCAGAACCGAAAAAAAAAACATCAACTTGGAGAGGATTTCTGGACAAATTTACGAAGGTTTTGGGTGTTTTTAGGAGGTTTAGAAGTGCAGAAAATGATTAAGAGGATTGGTTTATATAATGGTCGAGTAAAACACACGTTTTGATTCGTTTAAAGTTCCGGCGGTTACACTATAAAACACCAGATTAAAACTCGTTTAAAAACATGTTTAAATGCGTTTGAATGATTGGAAATCGTTAATTATGAATGGAGAAACGTATGGGAATGACTAAAAGTGGATAATAGTCATTAAAAATCCTTGAAAATGCGTCGCCGGAGTACATGGCGCCGACCGGAATCTTGTCGGCCGGAAAAACGAGATTAGGGGCGGGAGCTATTATTTTGGATTTGAAGCTTTGAGCACCTTGCAGAAATGGCCCCTCTACTTTACCTTAGGTTAGTTATATTATGAATTAGTTAGTTTTTTTTCTTATAAAAGCTAACTAAGTTAACATAATTTGACATAAAAGTTTTTAAACTTCATAAATCTGGAAATTTTTATAAAATCCATTCCAAATAACATTTCAAGATATGCATTTGATTAAAATGTAGATACGATCCATGAAGGACTAAGATTGACAACTTGTTAAAAGACTAGGGTGACGGTTGTCACACCCGTCCCCGCATCACGGGGGTACACCCTAGTTATATTTGTCTATCGCGGAAAGCTCCCGGAGGATAAACTAGTATACTAAATAATAATAAAGCAATTATATCTTTAAAAATATTGAATGGTTACTACGTGAAAAAATAGAATGAGTTGGCAAAAAATATTAAATAAATAAGAGAGAATTAGAAAATTATAATTTAATATTTTTATACTTAGTAGAATAGAGAAACGAAAAAATATAATTTAATATTTTTATTTAATTAAATAAAAATGTTATTATTTATTAGGATAAATACTAAAATTAAAAAAATTTCAAATATGTTATGTAGTAAAGAAGAAAATAAAAATTTATTAAATTAAAGTAATTCTAATTACCATTATGTTTGTGTAATGCTATGTTGTACAATAGGCTTTAAAGGTGTTTTGTGCTTTGTTGAGTTTTGCTCTTAGCATCATAGTTTGTTCATCTTGCTCTCCTCCATTGTCACCTATCCGTACACGTGTTATGCTTTCTTTTCCACCGATTTCAGATTTCTCTTTCCACAGCTTTCTACTCTTGCATACACCCATAGATCCTAGAGAGAAAGAATGAGAGAGAGTAAGGCCTGGAGAATTCCGGCTACCACCCCAACGGTGGACACACGGCGTAGACGTGGCAGCGCCACCGCCTCCGTTAGCGCGTACACGTGCATACCTCCTCTATTAATGCTAAACAAAAGGTGAGGAAGATGTTGGTGATGTCGTTTTACGGTAGGCGACGAACTTAACAATCCATCCATCTATTCATCTATAAAATTCTGTTTATTATTTGTTCTATTGTCCAGGTTTTCGATTGTTTTCTACAGTTTTAAATAATCATCTTCTTTTTCAAGAGATCCACCACACCACCCTTTTGACACTAGAATGTTCAACGCCGTCGTCGCTCCTTCTCCACATCCTCCTTCTGTCACCGGTGTTGACGTGATTTTTGTCGTTTAGGGTTTTTTCTTTTCGATGCATACAAGGTAATGTTCCTTTGTTTAGTCGGTTGATAGTATAGTTTGAAGATTTTTGCTTTTGATTAAGCCTATATGGTAAAGTAATGATGTTTTATTTTGTTCTACAGGTGAATATCAATGCGTTTGTTGTTGCATGCCATTTGTTCTATTTTATGCCTCTGGTACGGCCTATAATCATTTATAGCAATTTACAATAATAGAATTAGATATTACTAATTTTGCTTTTGTCCCCGTAATTGTCATATTACGGTTATTTTGGCATTAAATGCCCACAAAGGTGAATGATTATTTTCATTTGTGAAGAATGTATATAGCATAAACTTAGTTCACACTTATACAGTTTTGAGAGAGAGGAACAACGGGTCTGGTATCAATTACAACAGGTCTAATTTTCTACGATACATCTATTGAAGTTGTCAAATAAGGATAGGTACTTATATCCATTGCAACAGGTCTAATTTTCTACGCTACATCTATTGAAATGTCAAATAAGGATAGGTACTTTAATTGTTTTGAATTATGAAAATTAAAAAAGTCAAATAGGTTGAATTAATTTGCGCTTGCTATTTATCTAACCAGTTTTATTTTAATTTAAATATGTTTAGGGGTATGCTTTTATCTGAAATGAAAAGGGTGAAGTGACTTGACTTAGCTTAGCTGAAAGCCGTTAGAAATGTTACCGAAAGGTAATGAAATCAAGGTATCATGTCAACTGATTTAAGGGTTCCCATTGTTGGTTATTCTACATATAGATGTATATTTTTTTTATTAGTGTAGGTGGCAAAAGGTGCTCTGTATGTAAGTGGGGAAGCACTCGCGAAGCGCCTCCGAGTGACGTTATCACGATGAGCAAAATATAGACCAAAAGGTATGTAAGAATGTATTTTCCTTAGCTATAAATTCCTAATACTCATGATCAGAATTGTCTAATTTTCCATATAAATTCGAAGAACAAATTAAGATCCAAAACATTAAACAGATGAATCAACAAAAACGGAACAAAATGAGATCCAAACAAGCTGTATGAGTCTCACCTAGTCAAAATCTAAGAGGGTAGATCTTACAAAATTGGTCAAACAAGTAAACAAATGAACAAATCAAAATATTTTCTTGGTTGAATCCTACACAGGTTACAATTGTTGGTGTTAATAATTGTTTCAAATTACTGCATTTGTTGTTTGTAGTTGGTTGATTATTTTTGCTCCCGAATAATATTGATTTATTCCTCGTAGACTCTTTAGATGTGAAACATAACTAAAAACCGACAAATTCATATATAAAGATGACGAATATGCAAACTAAACATATGGGTTCATATGAATTATTAATCAATAACAATTCAACCTTCCGCTGCGAAGTGATTGTTCCTTTCACATTGGGTAGGTTCCTTTAGAATATTAGAGGTGTCAAGCGACAGGTTCGGCTACAAAATAGGTTAAAAATAAGGTTGTTAAATGATTCATGTACATGGATCTTTTCGACAGAATTTATTTTGGAAATGAGTCTGTTTGATTGTGGTGTGTACGTTAACATTTCGTGTATGCGCTACGCGCCGCAACACACGATGGCTAAAAAACTAGTCTAGTACTAACTACTAAATTTGTTATGCATTGATAGTTCTACATTAAGCTGCTATGGTTGTACTTAGTTTCTCTTTAATGCCATGCTTCTCCTCTTTACAATACGGTTTCCTCTATTTCCATAAACCCTTCTTTCTCATCTACTTCTCTCATCTCACCACATCTTGAATAAAAGAAAGCATATGCGACGGTTTTATTCTAAGATTGATTAGGGCATGTGTAGTGGGGGGCTCTATGGGGCTCCATGGGGCTTTATGGGGAATAATCTATAATCTATAACTATATATAAAAGAATTGAAGTTTGCTGACGTGACATTCAATGGTGGCCTCAACCCTCTCTTGATTGTGCCACGTGGTATAATGTGGTGCAATAATTTGTTTTTTTTTTAATTTTTCGTTTTATTATATTAAATCTTTTTTTAAACCCTAATCCTTCTTCTCTCCATTATTTATCTCTTCTATATATCTCTCTTCCATCTTTCTCTTCTCTCTATTACCTCCCCTCATCACAAACCCTAAAACAAAACCTTCACCTTAGATCTCTCTCCCCCTCCTCTTCCTCTACTGTCGCCGCCACCTCTACCACCACTCTCCGTCGCCGCTCCTGCTCCTCCTCTTCCTTTTTTTATGTAGCAGCCAAGATCTTCGGCAATGTTGATCAGGTTGCTTTCAGATTATTATTATTATTATTATTATTATTATTTACTAGATTCAGGCACCGATAATATAAATAATGTCTTCATAATTTTTTTGAGCCCTAATATCCATTATTTACCTACAGTCTCAATCGGTCGCCTCTCTGTTTCTTCCATTACGACAACGGGGTATCATCCTCACATTTTCCTTTCCTTTATTTGATTAACAGTGTTGTGTTTCTTTTGCTTTCTTTATTGGTCTTTGTCATGTTCTTGTATGAATTAACATCAATCTAAATTGCAAACATATTTGATGTTGATTAATGGTTTCTTTTGCTTTTTCAGCAAGTTGTCATTATAAGCAATTTTGTCTGATGTTTATTCCTATGTATAATTTTTTTCTTTATTTTAGGTTAGGTATTGAATATTAATATTAGAGTTATGTATTTTTTAGCCTTTATGACATTTATTAATATTAGAGTTATACATTGTTTTAGGTTATGTATTGAATAGTGATATTAGAGTTATGCATTTTTTTAGCATTTATGATAGGTGTTAATATTAGATTTATACATTCTTTTAGGTTAGGTATCAATATTAGTATTGTGAGACTTGGTACATAGATGTGATTAGTTTTTTAATGGTTACAACTTCCAACTTAAGTGATTGTTTAGTTGATTAGGTTATGAATTATAGGAGTCATTAGAATGTGAAAGATTAGAGAGATGTGATGAGTTTTTGACTCTAATGATAGACTAGAGAAATGTGATGAGTTTTTGAATAGTTGCAGCTTACATAAGTGATTCTTTAGATGATTACTGATTAGGTTTTAGGTTAGGCAATATGAGTTATTACTGATTAGAATACTATGAACATGCAATGATTGAGAGATTTTGTGGTTAGTTAACTAGAGCCATTTGCAATAGGTTATCATGTCACATTAGATTTTTCAACCCCGGGACCCTCCCAGGGTAATCGGCTAGTAAAATATTATAAATTAATAGAAGAGGCTCCATGGGGTTTTATGGAAAAATAGGGGTGTATTGGGACGGGTCTCCATGGGGCTTTATAAATGATTGGGTAATGATTGCTTAGTTATTATTTTTTATTAAAATAACAAAAAATTAAATACCTAATAATATTTTATTAAATAAAAAAGTTACAAATACTAAGAAATACTAGATATACTTTAAAAACAAGAAATACTAAAAAAAATACTTCTTCTCCTCCTCCTCCTCCTCCTCCTCCTTCTTCTTCTTCTTCTTTGGTCACCGCGTGTATGTTGACTTCGCCATGCGGATAGACAACTATACCACCGCCATTGACGACAGTCTATACTACCAATCATGTCGGGTATGCCATGTTTTTGTAAATGCACTTCGTATAGTTGTTGAAGGTCGTTCTATGTCGGGTTTCTCAAGTATCGTTTTCCATATAATTGGCATATACCTAAAAAAATAATATATATATATATATATAATGTAACTACTAATTATAATTATATGTAAATTTGTAAATATACCGTAGTAGAAATACTCCAAGGTATCGCGTGTGGTTTTCTACGCCATCTTCAAATACTCGTCATTGATATCATATGTGTTCCCGTAGGCGAGTACACGCAATGCGAAAGTGACCTTTTGAATTGGGGTGAATCCTAAACACCCTCTACCATCGGTTTTTTGCTTAAGCTAGTCACATATTGACTCTAAATCTTCGGTAATGCGCAAAAATAACCTTTTACTCATCCGAAATATTCGCCTAAACATATTAGGGCCATAAACCGAATTAGGATTGAAATAATCATTCATTAAACACTCACTGGCGGATACACAGTCTCACTGTATATATTCCCTAGTCAATTTCGCCCGTGGGGGGGATTATTTATATGATGCATGGCGTTCGACGCTAGCGTAACCGCACTCGTAACGACTTCTTCTTATTCTGCGTCGTCGTCGTGAAAAACCTTTGATAAAAATCGGTAAACGAGTCTAAGGAGGGAGGAGACGACATTGTGGTAATTTGTGTGTATATTTGTTTGTGTTTGAATGGTATGTGTTTGTGTTTGAATATTTGTGTGTGTATTTGTGTAATATATGTAAAGTGTTTGGGTTTTTTTATTCCATTGACCGTTACCAACGGTCACAACTCCAACGTTCATATTGAGCCATAACGACCGCCATCACTAAAACTCTCCAACCCATAAAGCCTCCATAGCGTCGGGGAGGAGGGGTGTTCTCGGTGCTATGGAGGTGCAAAACGCCCCATAGCGCTTGGCCATAAAGCCCACTGTACATACACTTAGGATAAACACAAAGAATGGTTAAGAGGTTAAACTAATATCATCAACCGATGCACTTAATCTATATCCCTTTTTTCCCATATTGCACATAGAATGTCTTTTTGCCCTCCAATTTGTTAAAATTATGGATATGTCTGGCAAAGAGCTTTTAAAGCTTCAAGCTTTTAAGAAAAAATTCCTAATAAATAAAAAACCTTGTTTGGTTGAAGGAGTTTGAAGCTTTTAGGTTTGGAGAAATAACTTTATATTAGAAAACTACTAGTACTAGCGTTTAAGAAAAAACTCCTACTAGCTACAAGCTTTTAATGAGTAAATGACACAAATACACATTCTATCATAAAAAAAACATCTATACAAGCTTTTAATTAATGCACATTTTGGTCATTTTATACATTTTATTAAAAGCTCCAGCTACTCTGCTAAACACCAAAATATATTTAAAAAGCTACAGCTACTAGCTTCCAACCATCAGCTACCAGCTTACAGTCACTAGCCACCAACTAGTTTTACCAAACATACCCTATATATGGATAGTTTCTAACTCTATATCCGTATCATATTTTTTTCAAATTCAAATTAATATGAAGATCATATTTGCTTAAGAAATTATTTTAAAAATATTATTTTTGCTTAAAAAATTGTTTAGAAATACGTTCAAATTACAATTATCTTCGTCACTTCTTTTTATCTACATTTACTTTTTCAAAGTTACATAAATATGATCTAAAAACGTTGGAAAAAACCCATGGAGAACACCTCATAAAGTCACATGTGTTCATTATTTGCTTTCTTTTAGTATAGAGTATAGACTGATTAATGAAAACAATAAAAGTAACTAGTGTGTTTAATTAAAGGCGCCGTTGCGCAGCTTACAATTTTGTCGTATTCAAATTTAAAAACGACATCTCACACAAGCATGGGTATATTTGTATTTATTACTTAATAACATGTTGTAAATAAAAAAAATCGACTCGCCCCTTGTCCTTCCCATTTTTCGACCTAAGACCTTAAACAATAGAAAGCATATATTAAAAAGTGTTTGGACCTTTAAAAAAAAAATAAAAAAACCTCGCGGTTCCCATGATTTGAACTTGAGACCTTAGGGAATACAAATGCACCACAAACCACCTCACCACCAACCCATTTTGTGATTTATTATAGAATCATATATTTTTATTAATAAATAAGTGTTTGTAAAAAGTGTTTGGACCTTTAAAGAAATAAAAAAAACCTTACACTTCCCATGATTTGAACTTGAGACCTTAGGGAATCCAAATGCACCACAAACCACTCCACCACCAACCCATTTTGTGATTTATTATAGGATAATATATTTTTATTAATAAATAAGTGTTTGTAAAAAGTGTTTGGACCTTTAAAAAAACAAAAAAAAAACTTACACTTCCCATGATTTGAACTTAAGACCTTAGGGAATACAAATACACTACAAACCACTTCACCACCAACCCATTTTGTAATTTATTATAGAATCATATATTTTTATATTAACAAATAAGTGTTTGTAAAAAAAAGGAAAAAGAAAACAAGTTGGGGAAACACTATTCATTTAGTGGAGCTATAAAGTTATATATAATAATTACTAATCTTCACCGTGTCACTACTAAATAATATATACTATATTATAAAGCATTTTTTAATGAATTCTTAAAAATTAAGAGATACAAGGTTTAGTTGCCTAGGGTACGGGACATAACGCATGTATTAAATACTTTTTAGAGGAAAATGTGTCTTTTAACCAACCTCATACTATTGAAATACTTAAGTATATAATTAAGTTTCATAATAGTAATAATAATAATAATACCCAATATAATCAGGGTTTAAGTCATGACGAGAGTTATATTGAGCTCTTCAAAAGAGTCTCGGTGACACCCACTGCATAGCTAGTCTATATTTTTAATACGTTTTAAAGTTTCTTTGAAATAGATAATATGTTAGGTATATTTTGTAAGAAAATACAAAAGTTTGTAAAATTAGGTCGACCAATGGATTACCGCAACGACGCATGGGTTACACATCTTTAATATTTTAGTACTCTATTTATGTATTAGCTTAAAATAGGAAAGTATGGATGCCAAATGTATCCTATAATTAAATATTATTATTTATGTATTTACTTTTGTTCATTGATTGCAATTATTATAGGCTAACAAAACATACTTATTTTTGTATGTATGATTTTTTATTCTATATTTGTCTAAATTATGTATAGTTAGTATTTCTTTTTATTTTTTATATTATTGGGAAAATTTGAGACTATTAACTAAATATTCCCTTATATCAAGGACGATAATTTCGATGTAAATTGTAAAAAAAAAAATCAAGCATGTGTAATGTCGCAAAGCGCGAATAATTGTATAGATACTGACATGGATCAAAGTGCTACCATCCGAATTCCGTCACAACGCGCAGGATAGTGTTACTAGTTAATATTCGTGTATATATCTATACTTCTATACGATATTATAATGCATGCATAAATGGAGGACAAAAAAATCATTTTACAATTACAAGTACTAAAAACAACGTACAGTCCTATAAACATTCAAAACTTCCAAATCCTCAAATCTTTTACAATTTTGCTTGTCCAACATTGGATGAGAAAGAAACCTTGTATGAAAGAATTTGCTACAAAATGACTAATTGTTTTCCAAAAAATCCATTCATTCTTGTGTAAATTATATAATAAACCCTTTGACTAAGTAAGGTTATACTTTGATACGACAAAAGAGTTCAATTGGAAGTTTAGGGGTCAAATTGTAAATGTTGAAAGATATTTAGTGTCAGTTGAGAGTTTGTTAAAAGTATTAGTGGTCTGTTTTTAATAGATAATAGTTGAGGGACTCATTGTGTAAATGTTTGTAAAGCCATTAATGCTCTTTAATAAAAGTGGAGGGAAGCTAACTAATCTGGTTAGCATGTTGTTTGAGAATTCTCTCTCTAGATTCTCTCTCTAAATTTCAAGATCTATCATTGGTATCAGAGCCACCAAACCTAGTCAGAGCTATGATCACCGTCGTTCCACCACCAAAATTCACCACCGTTAACCGCTGTAACCAACTTCATTCAAACTCCGATCAAATTTTTTCGATTTCGGTCAATTTTTTCCAATTCCTTTCACTTCTTTCATTCAATTCTTTTCTTTTATAGCCTTGATTGATCAATTGTGATTAAGCCATCTTAATTCATTCATTCATTTTCAATTCTTTCAATTCCAGTCAAATCACCATTAAAACAACTAAAGCATGACAACTAGTACCCGACAACAGGAAATGGAGAAACAAATCAAAGATAATCAAATGACAATTGGAAAGATGGAGATTATTGTACAAGATCTGCAAGCTAATTCATAGTTGATGTGTCACACCCTCAAATTCCACTGCGGTGTTCATACCGCGAGGCGCGTGATACACCAGGATCCCCATAGCCATAGCCATTAGTTACAAGAACGACTCTAAATGCCCAAACCATTTAGTTCGTTTTCAAAAATGAGGTTTAATGTTTAGCCAAAAAGTTTAGATAAGTAGCGGAAGCGTAAACCAAATATAATCGTTTTAAATCCATGGGTAAAATAACGCATCCAAGATAGAACCAATTGATTGTGAAGTAAATCAAGTAAATTTTATTAATGTTTAACATCCCATGACACGAATGATGCATGCCTTAGTGTGCTCCAAACCTAGCGACCTGCAAAAGCATGCTAGCGTGTGTCAATATAAAGTTGGTGAGTTCACAAAGTAAAGTATGTAAGAGTTTAAGTTTTCGAAACCAATAACCAGTAACCACTAGTTTAGAGTATGCCACGGGTAGCTAACACATTTATGATAACTAAGAAAATGAAGTACCAAACTGCTATCTAAATGGTGCACTCGAAAATGTGAGTAGTTGTGCCTCCCATCATTGCTTATTAACAATGATAATGTCTAAGGTCAAACTTCACGCCCGGCTCCCAGCATGGTGTGAGGTTTGTTAAACCTAATAGGGGCTATCAACTAGTAACATGCTTGCCAAAACCCGGCAACACATTCGGTATAAGTGAAGGACTTCCGTGATAATGTATCGTTTAGTTTATCAAGGACAAAGTTGTGAAACTAGCAAAACCCGATTCCTCCCAAGAATCAACACATCCCAAAACCTGGGACAAAAGAGTAGTCCCAAACTTGGACTAAAAAAGTAAGTAATGCCTAACTAGGAATTAAGTTGTATCCAAACCCAAGATGCATGCCTTTGAGAAAAGAGTAGTGAAACTCATCTTAGGTTGCAAATGCTAAAAATCCAATCCACAAGTAATAGGAACTTACTATCGACTCCCTATTATACGTGTCACTATGTGAGTTCATGTGCATACACAACACACAACAAGACCCGTTTGTCAACGACATCCAATGATGTTAAAATGTTTAAGTGACACTAATGTTTCTACATACACAAGTAACCCTACGAACCCGTTGATGAATATTATGTTTACATATCATCATACACACCATATATGATCCATACAAGTTTATACAGAAGTTCATGTCACAAATAAGTCAACTAGACCTTCAAATAAGCACTTATGCATAAGTTTCACAATCTGATTTTTTGGGGCAAATTATGCGTTGTCTAAAAGAATTTTTGAAAAAACTTACACAACATATTAGACTCTCAAAATTTTACTGAACATCCCACATATCTTCATTTGACGTGTAACCATTTTTGTTTCATGACAAAACCATGTTAAAAAATTACTAAAAATCATTTATCACAGCTAGGTTCTCAAAACGAATTTGTTGTGACAGTCTACGAAACAAATTCTTAAAAATCATAGGTTCATCTGGACGAGATGAATCCACCTGGAAAAGTCATACAAACTTGTACATTCTGAAAAGCTAAGACCATAATTTACATGCTAGAACCAAGTAACAATCAAAACAAACAATGTAAGATCATTTTTGTAGATGCACGTATTGCGACTAGTGATTGGATTAGCTTTTAACATATGTTAGTTTGTGATTTTGAAGGGCCGATTGTGAAGATTGTGGGCGAAGGTAGAAGCAGTCTGGGTGAATGTAGAAGACAGTTGAGCAGAAGACACATTCGTACCATGGAAGTGGGCGAATGTGGACCATGTCCACATTCGCACCTTCAATATGGGCGAACCTGCAGCTTATATAAATAGATTTTGGTCATTTGTAAGTTAGAGAGAGTTTTCAGAGAGTGTGTGTTGATAGGTCAGGTTCAGGTTAAGTTTGAGAAAGTGTGTGTGTTGATTAGATTAACAAGTAAATCAATTGTAAACAAGTTTTATGAAAGTTAATCTATGAAAAGATGTTTAAAATGATGTTTTACATGTTTTGATTTGGATATTATCATTTTGTTCTTATCTAGGGTTTCCGCACCTGGATTTGTTACTTGTATGATCATCACATCCTGTTTTAGATAAATTCTTTCGGTTACAATTTTACTGGTAAAACAAGTTACCTCATACAATCATTCCACTTTTAAACATGTTAAGATCTCATTATTAACGAACCCTATATTCATAATATCGCCTAAAAAAGATCTTAAACACATAATACAACATGTTCTCAACATATATCAGATCCAACATGCAAGTTTTATCATGGATATTATCATCTACAAACCCTAGATCAATGAGTAATCACATACTTGCAAGATCCATACAAAACTCATTATAATAACACATAATCACATTATCTACCAAGTTAAATCTTTATAAAACTCATATTTTGATTATAAAAGATTCACATCATATTTGGAAAACTTGTTTTGTTGTTTTAAAACATAATGAAAGTAATTAAAACGTATTTAGGAATCAAGGTTATACCTTTTGCACTTCAAATAAGCAAATCAAACACCTCCAAGCTTCCCGAATGATATTATTGAGCCTAAGCAAGTGTTTGGGGTTTGTATTTTCGTAATAGGGGCTAGGGATTCGAATATTATGAGTGTGATTATGAAAAAAGGTTAAAATTCGATCTATAAGGCTTTAAATTGACTTTGGCTAGTCAGGTAACCCCACGCGCCCCGCGGGGGGGGGGGGGGGGTTGGGCTTTTCCCCCGTGCCCTTTGGCTCCCTCTTAGTGTTTTTATTTTATTTTTATTTATTTCTTTATTTATTAATTTATTTTGCATATTATTTGGGCTTTGTACATCTAGACTTAACACCACAAATAATCAACTCGAGATTTTATGACTCGGAGTAGCTTCTCGGTTCGTCAGGTGTCGGTTACGGGTTCGGTTACGCGTTTCGTTTAAATAAACGTAATTATATAATAATTCACAAATAAATTCACAAAAGCACATAATTGTAAATAATACAAATGAAGTATTCCACAATTATGTGTTTTGTCATTTTGCTAACGTTCATGGTTCGATACTCGTGTATGCCGTCCGGTAATTTCTAGAGTTACCGTTCCATGCAGTTATTAACCTATAATTATGCAATGTGTGACTCACCTAACTAACCTTAGTTAAATAAAATGCTGTAAATTGAAGTACAAGTTAACTAGAGTTTCGTTAAACTATTAACCCGAAAATACGCGTGTCACATCATCCCCAAGTTGAAAAGAATTTTGTCCCGAAATTTGGCAAGTTTTCAGTAGAGCATGTGTCAAAAGAGAGAAAAATTTTGAAAAATTTTCTGGGTGTCACATAATCCCCAAGTTGAAAAGAATTTCGTCCCGAAATTCAGTTCGACTTTTCGATTACGAGCTCTGGGTTTTCCTAAAAGAGAGGTGCCAACAATGGCGTTGTTTCGATTACCCTGGCCAGATAAGATTTCCCACAAAACAAGGGACACCAATCATTATCCCCTTCCAAGGATTTTAGTACATGGCTGGACAACCCATGCACACCCATACGTCAGAGTTACCAAGGACAGTTGGGATGATAAGATCGATACCTAAAGACTGGTTAAACCGTACAGGTCTTCACTCGCGATAGAGCTAGGTGACTTCAACAAGCTTACCACCAGCTAGTTCGACGGTGTGTTTGGATTCCAGGAGAGTTGGGTCTAACCCTGAGGACGTGCTAAAGTTCAAAGGCACATGCTTAGTCAGCATCAGATCAAGTAGAACATTAGCAAGTTTATCATTCATAAGAATATACGTGTCACACGTTGTTGTCATTGTTGTTCCCGTCGTCGTTGTTACCGTTGTTCTTTTCCCCGTTGAGTTGGGGACAGTCCCTTTTAAAGTGGGTTTCACTCCCACACTGGAAACACCTTTTACCAGTATTTCAATGGATCTGTTGCCCCTGCTGTTGTTATTGGTCCCTTGGGAATTGTTTACGACAGTCCTTAGCTACATGACCAGCTTTTCCGCATCGTTCGCACTTTTCGTCCTTGCATGGACAAGAATGGTGATAGTTGCACCGTTCACACTTCGGGTGCCTCCCCTCATAAGTACCCTGTTTTTTGTCAGAAGGGGTCTGGTTGTTGTCGTTGGTATCCGACTTCTTCCATTGCTGCTGACTATCGTCAGCACTTGAGATCTTACCCGAGGCATCTTCTCACTTCCTCTTGTTATCCTTAATGGTAGACGATGAAGTAACCCGTGGGGGCAAGATTCCTTCTTACACCTTTTGATCAGTCAACTGGTAGGATAAGCGGATAATCTGGTGGATGTTACCCAGATTTGCTGTCGTGACCAAACCCTTGAGTTTTTGAACGAATCCCTTGATATAGAGCTTGATGCTTTTGTGAGCTGGGTTGGACTGATTAAGGCACATAGTTGCTAGCTCATGGGATCGGGCGGTGTATTTCTCGATTTCAAAACCGACCATTTTCAAGTTAAGTACTTAGTTTCCAGCTTCTGGATCTCGTCCCGAGGACAATACTCCTCCTTCATCAAGTTCATGAAGTCCTCCCATGGAGTGGAATTAGCCAGGTCCACACCCAACATTTGTACAAATGCATTCCACTAGGTCAGTGCTGCGCCTTCTAACGTGCCAGTAGAGAATTTCACCCGATCAGCCTGGGATAGTTGCACATAGCAAAGACAGATTAGGTATTCTCAAACCACTTAGCAAACCGACTGCTCCCTCCGGTCCTCCACAAGAGTGTGGATTGCAGTCCATGAATGTGTTGAAAGTACAAGCATGTGGGTGATGAGCAGGTTGGCCTAAGCACATAAAGTAGTAGAGAATACGAGTAAGATGGGAGTCCTAAAGGTGAGAGTCTAGAAAGGAAGAGATGGAGACTAATTCGAATAAGTTGTTACCATCTTGAAAAGTTGCGAGGGCTGAAACCACCATGTTGTTGATCAATGCATTCAACTCCGCCTGTGTTATGTTGATGTTTCATCATCCGTGTCCTCGTCCAGCTATAGTGTTCCTATGTTCACCATAAGCTCATGAGATACAAAGATACGCATGCCATATGATCGTGCATACTTAGTGTAAGTAGACCAAAATTAACGATAGAATTCATGAAAACAATTTAGTCTCATCTATGTTTAAAATGGAGTAAGAAAAGTAAAGCAACAAGTGATAGGAATCAATTGTCTCCTTGCTCAGTGAAAATGACAGAGCCTTGCTCTCTTCAGGTTTGATTGGTTCGAGTTCCTTCTCTAATTCCTCTACCTCCTCCTCTAGAGGTGCAAGTGTTGTCTAGAGTTCTTCGCGTATAGTATTCAACTGATACTGGGTAATAGCTAGCTAGGTTATCAAGCGTCCCACTTGTTCCTCCTAGTAGCCTTCCTCCACCACCTGGAGTGTAGCACCATGTCATAGACGTTGCGTAGTTCTCCATTAAAATAGGCTATACTGCCTTCAAGGGTTCTCTCCCATGTATTCAAGGGTTGGTACCCTAACTGGTACTTTATTGCCACTTGCCCATCCGTGAGGCTGGTTGAGATTCTAATCCCAGTGATGCACCATATGACCTTGCTCTCGTCCCTCACCATTGGCATGCTCAGCATTAGGCTAATAGTTAGAGGATGACAATATCTTTAAGACGCGTTATGTGAACATACGTAGCCAAAAGCTAGTTGTGAACTTAAGTTGTGTGTGTAACTAATGCAATGCTATGCAATGACAGTTATAGATTAGTTCAAGGTAATCCATATCTTCCTCAGCCTCCCCTATCTTCTCCATCATGGCTTTCCTATGCGCGTCCGAGGCTATCCTTTCTATCTCCTCATCATCACTCCAGACATCTGCCTCCCAAGGGTATGTTGCTGAAGTAGATATCTGGCAAGGCTGCTCATCCTGCTGAACCAAAGGTGGGACTAAGGCGTCCATTATAGTCTCTGGCTCTAACCCTGAATCCTGCAAAATATCATCCTCACAAGACAAGTGTAAAGAATCATATGTGTCAGTTAATTCATGCACAGAATCATATGTGTAAGGACAAACAGTTTCAGCAACGAGCCTAATACAATCAGGTAATGTAAGTGTTACCATCTCGTCTGAGTCATCATATGTGAAATAAACCTGCTGAACTGGAGGTGGGACTTCAACGTCCATAATGGTCTTCAGTTCATCCACTTGAGCCTGTAGCCTCTCAAGTTCCGCATCTTGTTCCCTCAAGTAGTCGGTGCTCTTGGATAGCAAAGAACACATATCCTCAAGCATGAGCTGTTGATTAGCAAGGAAGGCGGCCAAGTCGGGCCTATTGTGAGACGAGACATCCCGATAATCCGGATGTCGATACAAATGTTGGCTAGGTGGATACTCTGACGAGCTACCACCATGCCTTTCCTCATACATCTCTGCTTGTAGATGATCAGGCCGACTTTTTATTCTATCTAGTGACTCAGATGTTGCAGGGTTAAACCACCGGTTAGCCTGTGGGTATGAAGGCTGGTATGACTGATATGGCTGCAGCTGCAAATACGTGTTAGCATAGTTATCTGCGGAATACCCCGATGAATTTGGGCAATTTATAGTAAATTGGGGTCCTCCACAAATCTCACACATGTTAAAGGAATATATATATATATATATATATAACATATAAAAACAAATAAAAATTAATAATAATAGGTAAAAGCAACAACTATTTACAAATTAAAAGACCAGACAAACGGTTTGGGAAGTTATCAAGAATGCTAATTACGTCCCCGGCAACGGCGCCAAAAACTTGTGTGTGCTTATATATATATATATAAATGTGCACAAGTTAAAACCCTAGACTCAACTAAACCACGCACAATCGGCAAGTGTACCGTTCGTTTGTAGCAAGCAAATAAGACCAGGTATCGAACCAAAGGACTCAATTATAACTCAAAATACATAGGAGAATAGATGTGTTTTACGACACATCAGTGCTCATCCTCGTTCTCGCTCAAATCCCATGGACGAGGAGACTTCTTGGGATCTATCCCATCAGCTTGCTCAGAATCAGAGTTAGGGTTAGAAGGTAACATATCTTCTATAACATGCTATGTAAATATCCATAGCCAAAAGCTAATTGTGCGCTTATGTTGTGATTGTAACTAATGCAATGCTTATGCTATCACAGTTATAGACTAGACTCAACATGTAGTCCTAGTTCACTATAACCAATGGCTCTGATACCAATCTGTCACACCCTCAAATTTTCACTACGGGGTTTATACCGCTAGGCGCATGACATACAAGGATCCCATAGCCATAAGTCATATGAACGACTCTAAATGCCCAAACCATTTAGTTCGTTTTAGAAAATCATGTTTAACGTTTAACCAAAAAGTTTAGATAAGTTGCGGAAGCGTAAACCAAATACAACCATTTTAAAACCATGTGCAAAACAACACGCCCAAGATAAAACCAAATGAATGAAAAGCAATATAAAAGTTAACAGTGTTCAATTATCCCATGAAACAATGATGCATGTCCTAACGTGCGCCGTACCTAGAGACCTGCAAAAGCATGCTAGCATGTGTCACCATAAAGTTGGTGAGTTCACAAAGTAAAGTAGGTAAGAGGGTAGGTTTTCAAAACCATGTAACCACTAGTTTAGCGTATGCCAGTGGTAGCTAACCGACTCATGATAACTAAACACAGGTAGTACCGAACTGCTAAGTAATATGCACTCACAACAGTGAGCAAAAGTGCCTTGCATCATTGCCTATAAACAATGATATTGTGTAAAGTCACAGTTCACGCCCGGCTCCCAGCACGGTGTGAGGTTTGTTAAACCTAATAGCGCTATCAACTAGTAACCCACTTGCCAACCCGGCAACTCATTCAGAATAAAGGTAGGAGTTCAGTGATAGTGTGTGTCGTTCAGTTCATCGAGGACAAAAGATGTGAACGAGAAAAACTCGATTCACCCCGTGAATCCATGTATCCCAAAACCCGAGATAAAATGTAGTCCCAAACTGGACTAGAAAAGTAATTAATTCCCAACCAGGAATTACTGTTGTCTCCAAACCCGAGACACATGCTTTTGAGAAAAAAGTAGTGAAACTCACCTTAGGTTGCAAAAGCTATCCAAAGCCAAACGTAATAGGAACGTGCTACTGACTCCCTATTATATGTGTCACTACGTGGGTACATGTCCATACGCAACACACAACAAGACTCGTTTGTCGAAGACATCCAATGAAATGAAAACGTTTAAGTGACACCTAATGTAACTACATGCATAAATAACCCTCTGAACCCGTTGGTGAACATTACATTTATAATAAGTTATACACACCATATACGCTTCATACAAGTGTACACAAAAGTTCAACTCATAACCGAGTCACAGAAGTCTTCAACCAATCACCTATACACATATGTCACAATCTGTGTTTTTAGGACCGATTATGCATTATCAAAACGATTTTTCTAAAAAAAAATACTTACACAACATATTAGACTCCTAAAATTTTACTGAATATTCCTAGGGTTCCATTCGTCATGCCACTATTTTTTGTTTTGTGATAAAGCACATGGAAAATTTTTGAAAAAATCGTTTACTACAGCTAGGTTCTGAAAACCTTCACAATAGGTCAGTTTACGAGAAAAATTCTCAAAAATCGTGTATTCATCCAAAAGAAATGAATCCACTTGGGAAAGACGCATTATCCATTTACCAATCTACTGACCAAATTTAGTGACCTAACTCCTTGTAAAACTCGAGTTATGGTCATTTAAAGTTGACCAAAATATTTATCTGAAAATCAAGTTTAACCTTTATTTGTATAAAATTCCAAAAACATATTAAACAATAACCAAAACGCCCAAGTTTATACATTCTGAAAATCTAAGATTATGAATAACATGATCGAACCAAGAAAAAATCAAAACAAGTAGTTTAATATCACGATGTAGAGCCCAAAATTCAAACTTGCAATCTGTCCGTTTTCATTCTTGTTAAGGTCTTATTATTAACGAATCCGATAACCATAATATCGCCTAAATATTATCATAAACACGTAATACATCATGATCATATAACATAATGGTCCCAACATGCAAGTTTTTATCACAAATATTATTATTTGTAAACCCTACTTGTTTAATAATCATAACCATACAATAACACGCAATATACAACATAATATCACATTATCATGTTAACCTACCATGTTAATCTTTATAAAAACCCATGTTTTATGTTTTTAAAACTTCACATCAGATCTGGACAAATTGGTTTTGTTGTTTAATATCATAATTAAAACGTAGAAAAAGAGATTAAAACACATGTATAGTTGTTGTATACATCAAGACTTTAATCTTCTTGATCTTAAACCTTATCAAACTCCTAGGATCTTTAGATTATGTTAATGGCAGAGGGTAGGGGTTTAATTTTCATAATTATGCAGGTTAGGGCAATTAGGGTTGTGTAATTAGGTTAATATTTGATAAAAATGTTGTTTTAAACACTTCCCAGCGAATTGGGCTTGTGACCAGCATTGGGCCCGCTGGTCCGTATACCTTACAACAGCCCAAGGCTGTCAACACCTCCCCTTGAAAATAATGGGCATGTTTCCATGATTTGTGATAGGTCGAACGGTTTGGTTTTTTTATATTATATTCTTTTTTTGTTGCATTTCGTTCCCTCGACCACAAAACCATATTGTCTATATTTTATAGCTTATATACGATCCTCAGTCTGTGAAGATATATCTTATAACTTATATATGATCCTCAGTTTGTAAAGTGTTGTTAGGAGCTCGGTGCCGTGTTTTCGCGTAATAACATGTAACGTCACATAAGTTCACAAATAATTTCATATAAGCACGTAATTGAAAATAATATCAAACGAGTTATTGTACAATTATTAGTTTTATCATTTCACCAACGTTCAGGGTTCAAGACTCATGTATGAAGTTGTTCACCTATAACCGTGTATTGTGGGACTCACTTAACTAACTCTAGTCAAGTAAAATGCTACAAATATATGTATAAGTGAACTAGAGTTTAGTTAAAGTGTTAACCTGAAATTACGGGGTATCACAAATATCAAGAAACTTAGAGGGTTCTTGGGTCTATTAAGTTATTACAGGAGGTTCATCAGATCCTATGGAATAATTGCTAAGCCACTAACTGATTTGTTGAAGAAGGATGCTTTCAATGGTCAGATATCCTCAAGATACTGCTAAAGAGGCTGAAGTGACGGAGGCGGAAGTGATGGTTGCTGGGGTGGCCAAGGAGTTTCAGGCTGAGGAACCAGTGGGCAATGAGCATTACCAGACTTAAATAAGACCTTTGTTGTTGAAACTGATGCTTCTGCTATGGGTATTGGACAAGTCCTTACGCAATATCACCATCCACTTGCCTTTATTAGTAAGACACTATCTCCAAGGCAGCGGGTAACGTCTGTTTATGATAAAGAGTTATTGGCAATTTATTGGCTGTTAAGCAATGGCATTATTACCGCTTCAGTGGTCATTTTGTTATTAAATTGATGCACTATGATTTTGAAATTCAATATAAAAAAATTATAGAAAATGTGGCTGCTGATGCTTTGTCTAGATTGCAAAGCACATCATCTTTGTTTGAGTTGGTTGTATCTTCTTTTGAACCACGGCTGATTCAAGAGATTAAATATTCCTGGGTGAATGATATCAACTTACAATAGTTAATTCAAAAGTGTGGGGCTCAGGGTCATGAGGGCCATTATAGTTGGGAGGGTAACCTTTTGAAGAGAAAGAATATTTTGGTAGTAGGTAATGATACTTAAATGAGGAAAGAGATCATCCAGTATTGTCATGATTCACCTATGGGTGGCCAATATGGGGGTACAAGCAACTCTACAAAGACTGGAAAGGGCAGTCAAAAGGGGTAAGAGAGTTCATCAGGAATTGTCATGTGTGCTTACAAGCAAAGTATGAAACCGCAGGCTATCCAGGACTGCTTCAACCTCTTCCAATCCCTACTTGTGATTTCTTTGATATAAGCATGGAATTCATAACTGGGTTACCGATTCCAAGGGCAAAAATGTCATTTTTATTGTTGTTGATAGTCAACAAAGTATGCTCATATTATAGGAATGACTCATCCTATTTCAGCTACTTCTGTTGCCCAAGCCTTCATTGACAATGTGTATAAGTTATATGGGTGGCCGACTACTATTGTTTCTGATAGGGATTCAATATTTTTAAGGAAGTTTTGGCAAGAGTTCACTAGACTGCACGGGATCAATATGGCCATGTCTACCGCATACCATCCACATAGTGATGGTCAATCAGAAGTAGCGAATAGATGCCTGGAAACTTACTCGAGATGTATTTTTGTACTATTCCAATTCCTGGTATCACTAGTTATCACTTGCGGAATGGTGGTACAACAACAATTACCACATATCAATTAAGAAAACTCCTTTTGAGGCTCTCTATGGGTTCGCACCACCAATCCATGTTCCTTAAATTCATGGAGATACTTCTTTAGCCAGACTTGACTCTAAAATGTGTTCAAGAGAAAAAGCATTAACCAATTTAAGGTCCACCTTAAAAATGGCTCAAAACCGAATGAAACAAAAGGCAAACAAGCATAGAACTGACAGGACCTTTATTCCTAGGGCTTGGGTGTATCTTAAGTGAAGACCTTATGTTCAAACTTCTCTTAGGGGTGCCACTTTCAGTAAAATTTCACCTAAATACTATAGTCCCTACTTAGTTGTGTAGAAGATATGAGAGGCTGCTTGTCACACCCTCAAATTCCACTTGCGGGGTTTTACCGCGAGGCGCGTTTCATATCAGGATCCAAGTCAATGGTCACATTAAACGATAACTATATGATAAGAAATCGACATAATAAATCTAACCAAACCGAAATGTTTTAAAGTTAGACAACCCAAAGTAAACAACCACATCAGAAGCAAGTTAAAGTTTATAACCCATAATCCAAAAGTAAGTTGTTCAAAAGATGACAACGATGTTTGATCACGAAAGACACACATGAGACTCAGTGCGACTCCAGTGCGCCTAGTCTTGCTGCTACCTTAGCGGTCTGAGAAAAAATGCAATGTTAGTCAACACATTAAGTTCCGATGAGTCATAGAGTTTTAAGTTCGCAAAAGTAAGTAAAGTTCGTAAAACCAGACCCAACAATCCTTACATCTATACCTGATACTAGCTAGACATCGTTACATGATACTAAAGTGTCGTGAACCACTGCTGAACGTTAGAATGCCTCAATATCCGCCGCCGGACAACACCCGGTGTCGTAAGTTAGATAGGAAAAATATGCACCCGTCCGACCTCCGGTCGACCCGAGTGGGGCTTGCTGGGCCCAATAGATCTGTTCACACTTTTCGCGCTATGTATCCACATATTAATGGTTCACAAGTTAGGAGGACTTTAAATAATGTAATGTCACTTAGTACCCATGTGATATAATGTAATATGTTTAGTCTAAAAGTTTGTAATGTTTCTACCGCATGTTTTTCCCCCAAATATGAAAACAAAAAAACATGGGGCTGTGACACTCACCTTAGGTTGCGTCTTCTCAAAAACAGAATAACCGACAATGAATTGATAGTCCCTAATACCAGCGACCTATCATAAAGTTTGTATAAGTGTTTTTACTAATAACCCATAGGTTAATTAGTCCCCGATTGTCTAGATCATGACTATGTATGTTGGAAAATGTGTTTGAACGTTGACCCGGCACACAAGACAGACACGACATCCCGTTGGTGACCCGTCACATCATTTGATCAATTATACATAGTTTACATACAAGAAATGCACATAGAACACTTAGTTTACATCAAATTTCCATTTATGCAGTCGAAGGTTTGAATGAAACTTTGTATGTTTGGTTCGTGCCAACTTGTGGGTTGAATGAATTTTTGTAGAATTGGTTCGACCCATCGAAGCGTCGAATGAACTTTTGCTTCGACCCTCAGCCTGCTGAAACAATTAAACGAACAAAATTCCATCAAATCTGATCGAAACCTTCACAAAATGCGACAAAACGCAACAATCAACTATATCCATATAACTATATCCATATTATCCTCATGTAACCTTACCATTCATACTCATAAACCCGTCCCCAAAATAGCAAATTATGGAAATGTCACATTAATTGCATGAAAACTTTACCGAAAAAGGAAAATATCAAAATGACCTCATTACAGATCAATATGCACAGATTAAACCTGTACTAGTGAATTCCGAATCATATCATCATCATTATTAACATGAATAAACCCTAGATCTAGCATAAAATCCCCAAAATGGGTGAAATCTATCAAACATCAATTAGACATCAAAACTTCCATAAATCATGTTCCAAATCAACCCTAAATCATCTACATAACATTTATGCATCATTTCATATCATATAACACATAACCAAATCATCCAACATCCTTAACATTGGGGTTTTTGTGAGAAAACTCATTATTCCTATATAGATCTAGTTTAGAAAGATGTTAGAAAGGTTTTTGATCATGAAAACATATTTGAATGAGATCTGGACACTTAGGGTTTGATAGAAACATATGAGGTTCGATTAAGAAGGGTTTAGATGATGAACACACCTTGAATCTTCACTTGTTTTCATTGTGTTTTTGCTTTAAAATCTGAAAAACAAGGGCAAAAACTCCTTTCTACAGGTTTAGGGTGAAAGAGAGCACTTGGAGGTGAGTTCGGGTTGTGAAATGATGAAAATGTGGCAAATGTTATATTTATACCCGGATCCCGTTCGACCCTCTTAAGGTCGAACCAAATTATTTTAATTTGGTTCATGCCTTTCAAAATTTCATTTGAACCCCCTCTCAAGGTCGAATGAGATTCTGGGATTTCCATTTGGTCCTTCGATTCACAATCTCGCCATTTTAACACATGTTAACACACCTTAACACGTAAACATGCATTTTAAACATATGTTAACATACCTAATCACATAAACATGCATTCACAACTTGTACATCATGCATAAGACATCCAATACTTGATTAATCAATCCAACTATGTAATTTCACCAACAACGGGATTCAAGACTCGTGTGTGTGTGTTTCCTCCAATGATTCTCTGAACCATTGAACCCTGGACAATACGTAAGTGTAAATCAACTCCCGATGATTCTCGAATCATCGAATCTACTCAACTGACCTCGTTAAGTACGTTAGGTAAATGTTTTGCTTAGGTAGACTTATATGTTTGTAAAAAGTATTAACTTGAGTTTGCCAGGTGTCACATCATCACTCTGTTGAAAGAATTTTCGTCCTGAAAATTGCCCGAAGCCGAAAAGCAACAGACAAAAAGAAAGGAAAATTTTTTGGCTGCTACACTGCTTATAAGTTGGATTTACGAGTTGATTCTGTCACACCACGCCAATGGCGGAAACACGTGGCGCCACGCTCGAAAGCATATCAAAGTCAAGATTAACACAAACTATATTTAATTAGAAAAGATCAATATATTAAGATGTCGAAAAGGAGTACCTTGTTTCAAACATTACATAAAACAACAAACATTAAGTTTCAATGTGGGGTATTTCCGTTTATGTCCCAACTCGAGGGTAACAATAGATGAAACCCCCAACCAATGTCCGACATCCCAAATTCCACCGTACTAGCCGCATACCTGTTCAGCACTTAGTTGCCTGAAAGATATGTTTAAAAAGACATCAATATGTAAAATATTGGTGAGTTCACAGGTTTTAGTTCCGTAATAACAACATTTTAACAACAACATGTGCGGAACTAACACAATTAGTGGCCTTTGTAAGGAGTAGCTAGCTCCTACCAAACTACGATGACAAGCATTCTCTTGAGCCCATAACCAAACCAAGACTAATAATAATGCCCCGCGAGCAGAAGTTGTTTCTCGGAAAATAACAACTTAGTTCAGAATACGTGCACCCCTGGCATACACAGTGCATAATCGACATTCGACGCTATGGATTAGGGGTGGGCCTTGTCAGGCACCAATAGTACTATCCAAATATTCCTTCGGTTCTCGATTTTAACACACACACAACATACGAGAAAATGGTTACAGTAGCGAGGACTCACCCTGAGTGGTGTACAAAAAACAAAACCCAAGTACTCATCAT
Source organism: Ambrosia artemisiifolia (assembly GCA_032199755.1). NCBI lineage: Eukaryota > Viridiplantae > Streptophyta > Magnoliopsida > Asterales > Asteraceae > Ambrosia > Ambrosia artemisiifolia. The sequence continues at coordinate 34,977,449 of CM063514.1, forward strand.
GCCACTTATCACATTTTAACATTTAAAAACATTTTGACATGCAACAACATTTGACAAACATATCTTTCCCCCATAACAAAACAGTAAAAAGGGGCCGTGAAACTCAACTGAAGTATAGCGTGCAATCACCTAGCAGCGAATAGCAAGTCCAAGGTCAAGCCCCTACGAACGTCCTATCGCGTATAAGTCACTACGCCTATAGCGCGTGTTATCCGGCAAGTTGTACACCCAACCCCTAGCACCTCTATTAGACACAATTCCCCGTTTAATTAAACATATGTCCTAGGTTTGTTGGTGATGGATTACCCTTGTTATAAGTTACACTTATATTTCCGTATTAATTAACTCGTAATACATTATCCTCGACTCAACTCACTTTACCGTAAAATTATTTTCCCATTAAATAATTATACTAGGAACTTGTCAATCGAGATTTCATTTTCCAACGTTCAACTCGACTTACCTTTCCATATATTTATTTCCCATTAAATAAATATACTAGGATCTTGTCGATTCGATATTACATTTTACAACCTTCGACTTGACTCACCTTTCCATGTATTTATTTTTCCATTAAATAAATATACTAGGATCTTGTCGATTCGACAACATATTTTACATTGTTAAGTTCACATACTTAACTTAGTTTTAAACGTGTAATCGTTATAGATTGTTTAACGTTAATTCTCCCACGAATACTTTCCCAACACTTAGGGAAGTGTTATACACTTTTCACCCATAATTAATCTTATATATTTTAGTTCATAAAATATATAATTCCATGTTCACATTAGACGCAATAACATACATACGTATCTTGTAGAAAGTTATACGATACATACTTGTTGGTCTGATTTGCATTTTTGTTGTCTGATAACTCGTCGTAATATAAATACGTCCAAATCCGATCATTTAAACTTATATATTTTCCGTCTCTCGAATAATATAAGTTACACATACATATTTTGTAATATTTTGTAGGAATAATTACTTCCCATCGAACGTTACTTTCCTACTTCCGAAACTTATTTAGTTATCTTTCTTGAACCTCCAATACTATGTTTTACTTGAAATTGAGTCAACTTTAATTTCTACATATTTTTTTTGGAACTTATAAAGTAACTCTTGTATTTCCAAAACCAAGACTTGGTTATTTTCAACATAAAATGCTCCAACATTTTTATATTCCCATAAGTATAAAAATGCTCATTATTATAAAATTTCACCAAGTCTTTAAATTACCAACTTAGATATAAAAACTTTAGTTTTTACCTTCTCAACATCTTTGGTAATTTTCATATTTTTATAAAATCCCATCTTATAAAAATACATTCTATACATTTTTATAAGTTTCAAACCTTAGAAAGTTACAACTTTCCAATTTCAACACTAATTTTACAAAGCTCATATTTTTAAACATAAATTTTCCAAATAACGTATTACACCCTTCAACTTTTAAAGTTATCAAATATCACCTTTAACTTTCAAAAGTTACACTTTATCCTTAATCTTCCAAAAATGACAATTTTCTACTATACTACTAAACTTAGTTTTATCAACTTTTTATTATAGATTATTAATATGATCCAACATTATATCATTAGTCCATAATACCCTTATCAAGGATAATAATAGGTGTATTTGGTGTATTAAGTCCATTTTGTCCAACTTGATGATTTTATGTCCATATCTTATAATATGTTACTTTTGTATTTTTAATTTTCTAACAAGATCAAACTTACACTAAGCTTTAGATGGTCATTTTATGATGATTAAAACCACCTTTGAGCATATTCAAGTTACATTTACAAACTATGTTTAGATCACTATTCTTTAAGCAAGTGTATGTGAACTTTATAACTTACGAAAACAATATAACATCACCAACAAAAACCCACGACCCATATACCCCCTTTTAGATCATCCATCTTGCTAAAAAAAGCATTACATCTTATGTTTAAAATCATATTTCAAGCTCTATGTACAACTTGCTTTAAAAACATAAAAATATAAATTTTCAAGAACAAAAGCAAGATCAAGAACACTTACAACTAGCACAAGGCTAGGGAAGATAAAAACACTTTGTTTGGATGGGGCTTTAGTGTGTTCATCCAAAGGGTTAAGCTCCAAGCTTGATAACACACTTAAAAGGGTTGGATATATGGATGATATGGAGTAAATTTCTAGTGTTTTGGCTTGAAAATGGATGTATGTGTGTGTGTGTTCAAACTCACGGCTCCAGAAGCAAAAGAGAAGGAATTTTTTTTGGTGAATTATTAATGAAAACACTAGATATTATATGCTTATTCAAGATCTTTCAAGTACATTAAATCTTATTATAAAAATCACAAAATCATTTCCAAATATATGATTTTGTAAACTAAATCAAGAAACAAAGATTGTGTGGGATTTTGGTATGGGGAGGATCAAAGGGACGATTTGGGGTTATTTTTTTGGGGGCCCACTTGAACTCAAAATATCTTCCAAGATTTGTTATGTTAAGTATAAAATTTTCGGGTTCAATCGTGTTTTAATCGGATTTTAACTAAGAGTTGTCCGGACACTAGAATAGCCTTTAGTAACCCTTAAACATAGTCTAATTTAAGTGTTGATAAGTTATTTAGGCTTTCATTGGGTGTTTTTATAAGTTTATACGCGTACCGGGTGCGGTACGCGCACTTTATTCGTTACCGGGAGAATTTGGTTTTGTGCAACCATTTGGTGTTTTGGAGTTCCAAAACACTTTATATTTTTTTTAATTATGCCACTTATTTTATTTCCCAGGAATTCGGGATCTTTTTCGGTTATTTAATTGTTACCGGGTAATCACCAATGTCCGTACCGGACAAGTTCATTCGCACGTGAGTGCGCCGTGCTTTTAATTAAACAAATGCAACCATATGCATTCTGTGGGGAATTCGCTATTCTCTAACGGCTAAATTAATCAATTTAATTTGAATATGCACATAAACCGTTAATTACATATACTAATTACGTACGGAAACACATCGATTTTTTCCAGATGTTACATTCTCCCCCCGTTAAGAGAATTCCGTCCCGAGATTCAGTTCAAGTTATCCATTACAATAATATCCTTGAATAGGGCGGAGTGTTTGCACGTCACGCGATCTCCTCTTTTCTAAGTGATCTCAGGTTCACGCTAGATTCAAGCTTGACGTTCTAACAAACACAATATCATGATCCAGCTACGACTAAGCTCTTGGACATCCCAATCTGACACATCTATCGGTTTCCTAAAATAGTAGAGCTTTATGTCAGCGGGCATCCGTCGTCGAGGAATTGACAATGCTTCCTCAGGCTGTACTTGCGGGATTCATCAAAAGTCTCACTATGCTCTCGCGATAGTTCGAGCTTATTCGTTGCAAGACCAATTTTAACCGATATCTCCGTGCCGCGGGAAAATCAAGAATTTTGCCTACTACAATCTCTATGCTTATCGACACCCTCTCAGAGTATAAATCTCAGTGAAGTCCTATGACCGATTCGAAGTTCCTAAGCCTAGCGCCTTGTTAGTACAACTTCCCGATCGGTTTCGTAACTCAATCTAGCTGCCATAAATCTACAAGATATATTGGTCATCTCTCGAAAAATTCAAGCCAAATTATGTGTATATCTCCGTCTGTCATTCAATGTACTGGAGATGTACGCGTATGCCCTCCAAAAGCTTTGAGCAATACACCCCGAACGCTGGGGTGATAATTCCTATCACATAGGAAATTCTGGCGATTAAGCACACAAATTTGATTTGCCACAAACCTCAATCGTATCACACGGGACACTTCCATCAAGGACATTCAATTCATTCGTTCGAGAAAGATAAGTCATACTCATTTCAAATTGAGTATTCCAGGCATGCGTTCAAGGTTTGGCGAACTTGAGGTAGAGTGACTACTACAATCCGATATAATAGAAGTCGGCAATCCAGTGTCTAGCCACGACTCTCCAAGAGTATAGGTAGCTATCCATATGCCTCATCTCGGAGCTACAGATGAGTAAGGAATGAGAGGGTTCCAAACAACAATCAATCATCACTCGGGTCACATCCCGACCACGGGACACCTCGGGTGGCATGGTAATGTTAAACATGTGATCTTACTGCATCACTTAATAGTTATAAAAGTCCCCTTGGAAACCTCGTCGGGTATTCCATTTTATTTATCCTTCGGTCCGACTCACTTTACTGTATATTTACCTCCCCATAAAAATAAATATACTAGGTTCTTGTCGACCGAAAACCATATTCAAAATGAGACTTCATTCCTGTGAAATTCCCATCGGGTATTCCGCAATAACCTTTGAAAACTTCCTTTATGCAACTATGTCCTCGCATGGACTGGAATCCTCTAGGTACTGAATTGCAACCTTTCACCTGAGCAACTGTGGTTAATGGTAGTAGGGCGCCTAGTATGGACTGATGGAGGTCGAAAGTTTTTGCGTCGCTTTCACCCCTCAGTTCCTTGACAGTAAGCAATGTATATACGACACACCGGTCATGCAATTCCACAATCCTCGAGAATTTGCAAGTCGACTCAAACACAAATGACCAGAGGCTCACATCATCTCAGCACACTGGCCAACACGGGAATGATGTATATGAAACATCACAAATGGTTGTCGCAACATATAGAGGTAAGGTTTCAACGACATTTCCACACATTAGTATTTGCCAAAACAGGCATACGGAACACCAGTGGCTACTCCAAACATGGATATCCAGTACTGGTCATGTTATATGTGCCACATGGGCACTGGTTGTCCTATCGTCATTGGCAACCTATTAGGCTACTTCTGAACAGCACAGCCACTTGCCCTTGAATGGATTATCAGATCTTAAGTAGAGATCTAGTGGAAAGGAGTCCTGAAACCGGAACTCTCCATTCGCCGAAGGTTTCGTCTTTCCGGGATCTTTCGAGTTAATATGACAAGCGAGAATCCAGAGCCTTCTTAAAGGCAGACGTTTCAATGGCCCCAGTTGCACCAAAATGAGTATAATGAGCAACCTTCCGAGCTCATCTTGAGTAGTTAGGTACCTAGCGCACTGGCCTGGCAGTTCTCCTGATTGTGGTGTCTCCAATAGTGTCTGTCAAGGACAGAGAATTTTGCTCTAGCATGAGCAGGGCTGCTAGGGGACAACTGGGAACACCAGTATTGACTCAAGGTCAAAATGGTTCCACTCCTCCAAGAACATACGCAACAACGTCAAGACAAGATGAACCTACCATCAGAGGAATATCAACATTAATCGAGGGCTGAGTTGATTGACCATCTCCAAACGGTAAGATAGCATCCCTACAGAGTAGACACGGGTATATGCCCTTCAGGATCAAGGTTACACAAAACCTCCGAGATCATGTACCAAGGACTCCACCAATGCACACGCCATGGGTGGGTCTACTCTGGTATTTCCGTACATCAACAGGATGATTCCAAATTAATCCAGTAGGATGAGTAATAGAGAAGTGAGTCATTTAACATTTGTTAGTCTCAAAAGTATGGACCATACATTGCTCGCATTCTCTCGATACCTTCGGGGCTCATGGCACATTCGAAGTCCCTTATCACAAAGACGAGTCTCACCTTGTCATGTGCGGATCATAGGGTTTCTTCCCGACATTGATTTGCATAGCCGATCGTTAGTCGTTCAAAATGCGCATAAAAGGTTAAGGGTGGACACGAAGTCGTCGATGCCTTAGATTTGAAGAGAAATGCTCACGCGATGTGCGAGGTTGAAGAGAGGCTGACTCAAGATTTCGATCAATTACTCAATTGACCGCGCGAATTGGATTTCATAGAAATACATGTTCTAACGCCGAAACTAGAGTGTCTTAGTACGACTTCTGGGAAGTCCGTTAGACACCCAAAATCTCACGTAACCAATGTCGACACCATACAATCATATTAACAGAACAATGACATCAACGATGGGTTGAGGTGATGTCTCCATCCCGAGGGAAACCAAGAGTGAAGCAAACGACAAGTCATCACATCATCAAGGCAATCCAACAGCTGCAACAATACATCCATGGAGCAACACGATAGTAGAAATAACACGACATGACAGCAACACATCCACGAAACACATCAACAAGGAACACCGCAGCAGAACAACACGACGACAGAGAAGCATGACGAGAAGGCAACACCGCAACGGGAACAACTCGACAACAGTGAAACACGACAACAAGGCAACACCGCAACCGGCATGCATCATCGACAAAGCAACGCAACCACAGGGATATGCATTCGGCAAAACAGTGCAACTACAAGAGTGCACAATCGCTAGAGGAACACAACAACGTGAATACACAACGACAGGATGGCACACAACATGGAAAATCCATAATAGACACCAACAGAAAGCTCCGTTATGGTGAGTACGCATCTCGATGCGTTTCAGCTTACTTATGGTGGTGGAATCCTTATCCGTATTCTCAGCCTCAAACCTATCCTCCATAGGTTCACTGGTAGGAACGGTTGGATCGGATGACGCATCCGTCATCATAACAAAAATGGGAATGATGGGTTCCATATAATTTAGCTAACTTCTCAAGCCGATATTGTTCATAGAGAGAACGACCGTAGGCTTGGTATAAGTCACTTGAACGATAGCAACAACAGCATTGACAGACTCAACCTAAGCCTGAGAACCATCGGCAACATTAGGCTTGGCAGGCGCCCAAGGAATGATAACGAGGGAGTCAATGAAAGCCTCAAAGAAATGGAATTAACAAAAACGAACTCCACAGAGACACGGACATGGTCATAGCGGCTTGGCAACGGTCATAGAGACGTCCACGTCAACGACAGTAACCTCAGCAGGAACCTCAAAAATAACAACAACATCAAGCTCGACCAGAGCCACAGGAACAATAACATCAAGCCCGACCAGAGCTACAGAAACAACAACAATGACAACAAATACATCAAGAGCTACGTACTTAGCAATGTCAACAGGATCCACTTGAGCCATAGAACAATAACAGGAGCAACAACAGGCTTGGCGGGAGCCTTGGACTCATCGTAGTTAATAGATGTATGGTAAATAGTATCCATAGCACCTAGAGACCAACCAACATCTTTCCCAGTATCAAAGATAGTGGTCACAATGAGAATAACAACAGGTAGAGGTAGAAGGATCATGATTCATCGAGACACCACAATAAAATGGATATGATACAGACCCTGAAGAATCAGCCGAGTTTTCCTTCTCATTGGGGTCCTCTTCCATGGTCTATTGGCACAAGCATCGACAAATCATCTAATTAAGTGTCTTTCCGTCATCTAGGCAAGGCCGATGGACTTTCTTCCTGGTAGGCCGCGCAGTGAAAGTATCGAGACACGATGAGAGGTTAGACAGGGCACGTTGTCCATAACGCATGGAACTCACAATCTTAGTTTACAAACCACTGAGACGAGGGGACGCAACGTCCCAATATCTATGGGACTGATGGAAAATACTTCATATCAATTTTTGCCCAAATAGATAACTACTCTCATTGCCGAAATGAGGGTGGCTAACATTCAACATTGCAACAGGAGCAATGGAATAGTCATTCCATGGATAAATTTAATTTAACAGAAAAATGTGACCGCTCCCAGCAGTCAGTCATTTGATTTTCGAGGGAATTTCACCAGAAGGCGTCTTGCGACATTTGACAATCATGGAACACACTTCACGATTACGGCTCCCGAAGTGTGGTTCCACTCCCCAGGCTTTACGACAGATTCAGACACAACACACGCATCGAACATACTTGGGCGTTCACCGACTGAACCGAGACTACCAATATTCCTTGAAAAACAAATAGGTGGATGCATGTAGAGGAGTCTTACAATGACCTTTGTATCTCAAGAAGATAGTATGACATAAGCATCAACTGATAAGTCTACCCTGAATTATCTCTCCGAATACGATCCAGCGCTATTGCAAGGGACGTTGAACCATACGTGAACACTCAATACATCGAGCAGTGGCTTCCCATGGGTTAATCGTATGTACTCCCTAGTGAGTCCATAGCCAAACGCAGGCTGGGGCTTACTTGTCCACTCATTCCATCAATATAACAGTGGCAAACGCTGCCTCGGTCATGATCAGTGGCCGAAATTCTCGACATCATCGAAAATTAGCAAAGCCCTATGACTCGCAGATGTGCGATAAGGCCGGTTGATTTCGTAATCAGCCCACAACTACATAGGGACAACCAACACTGTCGATTCAGACGAGGGCTATCGTGCCTTCTAGCCCTGATAAAGGCGATCAAGCCTCATAACTGAGCAAGGTCAATTATGTCCTCCTATCGGAGAAAGAACACCCTGCCCTCGAAGACTACTTAGGCATGAGTCAAATAGACGATGACGACACAACAGAACACGGGCCACAAGTCTCATAACTGGCCCACACAGGGTCTGATGCCCAAAGCACGCCAGCTTGCAGGGACGCACACTAATTCTTCATTGGGTCCCACGTATAACATTCCACGCATCGTACGAGACATTCATCGCTTCGGTAGGCAGGACATCCTCATACGTCTGCTCATTTGGAAAATCTTTGTAGGGAAGGCATTCAGCTCCTATACAAGGAAGCTTCCATCTCCGCTTTCCATCCGATGTGGGGGTTCACTAGGATCACAATCAAGGGTTACCGACAAGATCTCCCATTCAACTTGATGGCAAATGAAAAGCTAAGTTTGAACTAAGAGAACATGAATAAACAAGACAAGGAGTGATCACCAAACCCTGCCCTAGCGCCCACTAAGGTTACCGTGCACCCCAAATTATTATTACGTGTGCACCCGTAATGATAATCTGCGTTTCCAGGTAATCTCAGTGCCTGCTAGTTTCGAGCTTCCTGATCCAAAACATATGATTCTCACAACAAATGACTTAGTCTAGTTTCGCCTCCACATCATAAACAACATGGCGGCATCCATTAGCGCGATAGAGATTAGTCCTTCCGATCATCCCATCCACAGGTAAGTGAGTGAGCTCATCGTAGACCACAGCGTCCTTCCCACTTGCTGGTATCAGTGATCAATGCAAGAGTGTGGACTAAGGTGAAGCGTGACACGACATCCTTATTGGCAAAATATCCGTACTACGTATATGTATTAACTAATCTTAGAAAATCGGATTCCTATACAACATTAACATTCTTATCCGTATTTTCTAATACTTCATATATTGACACAGATGGCTAGTCGGTCGGAACTTCCCCTTGTACATCCCATGTACAATTTTTTTTTTCTTTTCTAAAAATATTTTGTTGTGTTTTAGTTTTGAAAATCTTGTTTTCGAGCCGAAACCGGTTATAGTCTTGATTTTTCAAAAATACTAGTTCGCTATAACCTTGGCTCTGATACCACTTCTGTCACACCACGCCAATGGCGGAAACACTTGGCACAACGCTCGAAAGCATATCAAAGTCAAGATTAACACAAACTATATTTAATTAGAAAAGATCAATTTATTATGATGTCGAAAAGAAATACCTTGTTTCAAACATTACATAAAACAACAAACATTAAGTTTCAATGTGGGGTGTTTCCGTTTATGTCCCAACCCGAGGGTAACAATAGATGAAACCCCCAACCAGTGTCCGACATCCCAAATTCCACCGTACTAGCCGCATACCTGTTCAACACTTAGTTTCCTAAAAGATATGTTTAAAAAGACGTCAATATATAAAATATTGGTGAGTTCACAGGTTTTAGTTCCGTAATAACAACATTTTAACAACAACATGTGCGGAACAAACAAAATTAGTGGCCTTTGTAAGGAGTAGATAGCTCCTACCAAACTACGATGACAAGCATTCTCTTGAGCCCAAAACCAAACCAAGACTAATAATATTGCCCCGCGAGCAGAAGTTGTTTCTCGGAAAATAACAACTTAGTTCAGAATACGTGCACCCCTGCATACACAGTGCATAATCGACGCTATCGATTAGGGGTGGGCCTTGTCAGACACCAATAGTACTATCCAAATATTCCTTCGGTTCTCGATTTCAACACACACACAACATACAAGTAAATGGTTACAGTAGCGAGGGCTCACCCCGAGTGGTGCACAAACAACAAAACCTAAGTACTCATCATGCCACTTATCACATTTAACATTTAAAAACATTTTGACATGTAACAACATTTGACAAACATATTTTTCCCCCATAACAAAACAGTAAAAAGGGGCCGTGAAACTCACCAGAAGTATAGCGTGCAATCACCTAGCAGCGAATGGCAAGTCCAAGGTCAAGCCCCTACGAACGTCCTATCGCGTATAAGTCACTACGCCTATAGCGCGTGTTATCCGGCAAGTTGTACACCTGTGACACCCGGCAAACTCAGGTTAATAACATGGTTTGGGTCAAAGTCTACCTTAGCGAGTCACGTGTACAGTATACTTAATTAGGTCGGTTAAGTCGTGTTATGGTTCGGGAGTCATTAGTACAACCTAGAGGATCGTTAGATGTCGGCCATTAAACCAGGTATGCTAGGATTGACGATTCGTGGAATCGTCAAACCTTAGTAGAAACACAAGTCTCGAGTCCCGGGAATTGGTGAACGAGTGGGAACGTGTTTGTTTGCATGTATTAAGTGATTACAATCTTTATGTGACTTGTCGGTATGTGAAAACGTGTTAACATATGCTAAAACGGGGTTTAACGCGCCAAATACACACAAACAGACCCTGAGGGCGATTATGCAGAATGTTGAAGGCGATTAGCCCTCTAATCGCCTATATGAGGGCGATTAGGAGGGGGACTGAGGGAGATTGGGCCCTAATCGCCTATAGCTATAGGCGATTAAGAGCCCTAATCGCCTGATACTGCTGCATAATCGCCTGACGTGTTTTAAACGACTAGAAACGCCTATAAATACCACCCTTGACCTCCTAAACACCTCTAATGCAACCCTAGCCGTCTCATAACATATCCCAACTCCCAAACACCCTCTGGAACACGTTTTAGCATCAAAACACCTATTTTCAAGCTTTACACATCAAATCCTCATAAAACCAAGGTGTGTTCTTCATTCCCAAACCTTTGAAGGATTGTGTTTTACTCCCTAAAGGTCCAGACCTGATTTATAAACGTTTGTGTCTTTGAAAACCTATGAAAATCGTTTCTAAACAAGTCCAAACCATTATGCATGTTGTATGTGTTAAATATGATTAAAAGATAGGATTTTTATGATTCAAAATGGATTGTTATCATGTTATTAAGGTGTTTACAGCTTGTTTATGATAGGATGATGAAGGCCTAATTGCCTTCATATCATGCGATTATGATCCTAATTGCTAGTTAAGTCCTGAATTGCATGTCTTACGACCTAATCGCCTGATAAACTCCTGAAATGCATACCACATGACCTAATCGCCTGTAGTATAGGCGATTAGCCCCCATAATCGCCTGTTGACTTTCATAATCGCTAGTTGACTTTTCCTAATCGCCTGTACTGCTGCTATAAGTGTATTTTGGCATTCCGAGACCCGATTTGACACCTAGGAACATGCTAGGAACCCCGTATCATACCTGATAACTTGGTAACACATGCTCGGGCTTATTTATGTACTGTTTGAACTATGTGTTAGACTTGTTGAACTTTAACGTATGTTAAGTGTGATTGCATGATTGTATGTTTGAGAGTGCAAGTATAACACGGGGAGCTTCGGGTCACCAATGGGATGTCGAGTCTTGTACATTGGGTCAGTTTAACAGTCAACGTGTTTTCAAACGAACCTGGTTATGGTCTGGACATCTAGGGACTAACTAACCTACGGGTTATTAGTCTAAGTACTTGTAACTGTCATATGCTAGGTCGCCGCTTTACGGGGCTAGCATAGCTTGCTGATCTTATTCATTAGTTGAAGTAACGCAACCTAAGGTGAGTTCACGGCCCCACTTTAACTAGTTTTACTTTTGGGGGAGAAAACATGCGTTAAACTTGTGTTTGGTAACAACTGTCATACTATGGGTTACTTTGGGTTACTATACGATCTTTGGAAGTCCCGGGGGAAACCATGAATGTGCGGTGTAGCACAACGGGGAAATGTGGATAGATCTATTGGGCTTGACCTGCCCCGCTCGTCGGCTTGGAGGGCCGGCGGGTGCATATTGTCTCAAACAGGAACGATACATTATTCGGGCAATGCTTCTGGTATGCGTGTTAGTAATGGTTTGCCAATCATAGTAGTGACAAAACATACACCTAGCTAGCGTACTTTGGTTTACATTTTTGCATAGTATGGACAGGGTGAACTTGGTACTTTTATTACAAACCTGTGAACTCACCGGCATTTTGTGCTGACGTATTTTTGGCATGTTTTTCTCAGGTCGCTAAGGTAGCAAACGAGGACTAGGGCGCAGGCGTCTGCACGGCGTCTAGTTTAGGATCATGTCTTTTTATGTTGAACTGTTGGAACTACTTTTGGATTCTGAACTTGTAACAAAGCTTCCGCTACTGTTTTATGGTTTCAAACTTATGTTTTAAAAATGCATGTGTTCATATAGTGTTGTTTATTGTGACCGTTGTCTTGGATCTTGGTTTGTCACGCGCCTCGCGGTAAAACCCCGCATGTGGATTTTGAGGGTGTGACAGATTGGTATCAGAGCCAATGGTTATAGTGAACTAGGACTGCATGTAGAGTCTAGTCTATAGCCGAGTCGCACACACACTAGACGGTCACATGGTACTAGACGTCATATTGGGTAACATTTGGGCTTGTCGGGGTGTCTTTAAATCATCTAACTCTTTGTGTTACATCATCCGCTCTTATGAGTATTTGACTGTTAATTCCTTAGGCAGTGTGGTGTATTGGAGTGGCTTGTGTACTTTTGAGATCTGTCCAAGGCTCGGACATCTCCCCTTCGTACTCCAATAAACCCACTCGCCCCTGAACTGCCGTGACGTTTATGTCACTGCGGTGTACGGCTAAGCATCTGTGTTCGGTGACTTGAACTTTAGACTAGGAGGACGCTAGGAGGACCATGTAGAGCGGTTTATCATTTCGGGTGCACACGAAATCATAAACCGAAATGCATGAAAGCCCTAGTGAGCTCTGGGTTTGAAGGGATGGTCCTGGATTAGGTCTAGCCTTGATTATGTGAACACTAGTGGTCATCACTAGCTGAGAATCTGAAATTTTTGTTCCTTCGCTCTTGTTGCCAGAATCATGTCTGGAATTCGCGGTGGACGTAGAGGTGGTGGTCGTACTGGTGGACGCGCTGGTGGAGGTGGTTGTGGAGGTGTGAACCTAACTCAGGAGGATCTGAACAACTTGCTGCAGGCTGCCTTTCAGGCAGGACACAATGCCCATGGCGGTAAGTTGATCCTATCAGCTTTGCCTTGCTGTGAGCATGGTATCTTTCTTTTTGTGGTTTCCTTACGTGTTTCGTTTCAGGTGGTGTTGTTAATCCACCCCCAGCCATGTGCACATACAAGATGTTCCGGGACTGTAAGCCCCATGATTTCTCTGGCACTGAAGGGGCTGTCGGCTTGCTCAAGTGGCTAGAGAAGGTGGAGTCAGTGTTCTTGATGTGTAACTGTCTTCCTGAAGATCGAGTCAAGTATGCTGCCGCACTCTTCCTGGATGTTGCTTTGACTTGGTGGAACTCTACTACCCGGAATATGGGTTTGGGGGAGGCGTATGCCATGCCATGGGAGGATTTCGTTCAGCTGCTGAAGAGAGAGTACTGTCCCAGGGAAGAGATTCAGAAATTGGAACATGAGGTTTGGAACCTCAAGATGGTTGGGTCTGAGATTGAAGAGTACACTGTGAGGCGTAACGAGCTGGCAGTGCTGTGTCCTGACTTACACGTACCAGAATACAGGAGGATCGAGCACTACATTTCGGGGTTAGTACCAGAGATAGCGGGGTTAGTGGTTGCGGGAAATCTTCCCAACTATGTAGATGTGGTTCGGTCGGCTCACAGGATGACCAATCTGAAGGTGAATGAGGGTATTCTGCCTGCTCGTGGTGCAACTGTCAAGGCTCCAGAGAGTAACAAGCGCAAGTGGGAGAATGTGGGTAAGGGTTCAGCGTCAGCTCCGGCACAGCAGGGTAAGAAGTATGATGTTGGGGGTTCTTCTTCTTCAGGTTCTAAACAGGGTGGTTATGCGGGGAAGCTTCCAAAGTGCAACAAGTGTGAACGACATCATCTGGGGAACTGCGACCGTGGTCGTTGCCATCGCTGCCAGCAGATTGGGCATTATGCTAAGGATTGTAGGGTGAATCTGTCGTCTTCTCAGGGTCGTGCTGTTGTCCCTACCCCTACTGCTCAGGGGACTTCAGGGAAGCAGGGTTGTTACAACTGTGGTGAGGTGGGTCATTTCAAGAAGGATTGCCCGAAACTGAAGCAGGGCGGGGATGCGAAGAACGGGAACGGTAACGGGAATGGTGGGGGCGGTGGCAGGAACGCACGCGCCTTTGTCATTGGAGCCGCTGAGGCTAAACTGGATCCCGACACAGTTACCGGTACGTTCCTTCTCAATAATCGCTCTGTTACTGTTTTGTTTGATTCCGGTGCCGATAAAAGCTTCATATCTTTGGAAGTTAGCCGAATGTTAGATATAGTGCCTGTTCCTTTAGAGGCTAAGTATTTGATTGAGTTGGCTGACGGTAAGAAGATTGAGGCGACTTGTGTCCTTCGGGAGTGTCACCTAGAGTTGTCGGGTTTGTCTTTCCCCATTGACCTTATGCCTGTACCCTTGGGTAGTTTTGATGTCGTTGTTGGCATGGATTGGTTATCGTTGTATCGTGCGGAGATCGTATGTTTCGACAAGGTTATTCGGATCCCTCTCCCGGATGGAGAATTTCTTTCGGTACGTGGTGAGAAGAGCGGTTCTCCGCTAAGTCTCATCTCCAGCATGAAAGCCCTTAAGTGTATTCGTAAGGGTTGTTCGGCCGTTTTGGCACTTCTTTCTGTTTCCTCTACCGATGAGAAGAAGATCGAGGATATCCCAGTGGTTCGTGACTTTTCTGATGTTTTCCCGATGATCTACCTGGTCTTCCTCCACATCGTCAGGTTGAGTTCGGCATTGATCTTGTACCGGGCGCAGCTCCTATTGCTCGGGCCCCCTACCGTCTTGCACCTCCCGAGATGCAGGAATTATCTAGCCAGTTGCAGGAACTCTTGGATAAGGGTTTCATCAGACCGAGTTCTTCCCCTTGGGGAGCCCCGATTCTATTCGTGAAGAAGAAAGACGGAAGTCTCCGGATGTGCGTGGATTACAGAGAGCTGAACAAGGTGACCATCAAGAACCGTTATCCTCTTCCTCGCATTGATGATCTCTTTGACCAGCTCTAGGGTTCTAGCTACTACTCCAAGATCGACTTAAGGTCCAGTTACCACCAGTTGCGCGTGCAGGAAGCTGACATTGCGAAGACTACTTTTCGTACACGTTATGGCCATTTCGAGTTCTTGGTCATGCCTTTTGGTCTCACTAACGCACCGGTGGTTTTCATGGATTTGATGAACCGCGTGTGCAAACCTTATCTTGATAAGTTCGTCATTGTGTTTATTGACGACATTCTTGTCTACTCCAAGAACAAAGTTGAACATGAGGAACACTTGCGTTTAGTTCTGGAACTTTTGCGACGGGAACAACTTTATGCTAAGTTCTCGAAGTGTGACTTTTGGTTACGTGAAGTTCAATTCCTAGGGCATGTGGTTAATGAACTAGGGATTCATGTCGATCTGGCTAAGATCGAGGCAATTAAAGACTGGGAAGCACCAAAGACGCCATCTGAGGTGCGGCAATTCCTAGGTCTTGCGGGTTACTACCGTCGTTTCATTAAGGGGTTTTCGAAGATCGCTCAACCCCTCACCTCTCTTACTCAGAAGGACAGAAAATTCGACTGGGGTGAACCGCAAGAATCAGCGTTCCAAAAGCTGAAGTCCAAACTCTGCTCTGCTCCCATTCTATCCTTGCCTGAGGGCACTGAGGACTTCGTTGTTTACTGTGATGCTTCGATTCGGGGTCTCGGTTGCGTGTTAATGCAACGCGAGAAGGTGATTGCCTACGCTTCTCGTCAACTTAATGTTCACGAGAGGAACTATACAACCCACGACTTGGAGTTGGGTGCAGTGGTGTTCGCGTTGAAAATTTGGAGGCATTACTTGTACGGTACCAAATGCACCGTTTATACCGATCACAAGAGTCTCCAGCATATTTTTGACCAACAACACCTGAACATGCTTCAGCGTCGCTGGGTTGAACTCCTGAACGACTATGATTGCACCATTAAGTACCATCCTGGCAAGGCGAATGTGGTGGCAGACGCCTTGAGCAGGAAGGAAACAGCAAACCCACGTCGCGTTCGGGCGTTGCAACTCACTATCCACTCTTCTCTTCCCGACCAAATCCGTTCTGCGCAGCTAGAAGCTTTGAAGGAGGAAAACATTAAAGCTGAGACTATGCACGGTGCTGATAAACACCTCGAGCAAAGGCCTGACGGCTTTCATTACTTCGCAGAACGCATATGGGTTCCGTTATTCGGGGGGGTTTCGGGAGCTTGTTTTGGATGAAGCTCACAAATCCCGGTATTCCATTCACCCTGGCTCAGACAAGATGTACCAAGACCTAAAGGTACTCTACTGGTGGCCAAACATGAAGGCTGTCATTGCCTCCTACGTGAGCAAATGCTTGACCTGTGCCAAGGTCAAGGTGGAGTATCAGAAGCCTTCTGGTCTCCTGCAGCAACCAGAAATTCCTGAATGGAAGTGGGAAAGGATCACGATGGACTTTGTTACTAAATTACCTAAGTCACCTAGTGGTTGTGATAAGATATGGGTGATTGTGGATCGGTTGACAAAGTCAGCCCATTTTCTTGCCATTAAAGAAACCGACACTATGGATCGTTTGGCTCGCCTTTACCTTAAGGAGGTTGTTTCTAAGCACGGGGTGCCGGTTTCTATCATTTCGGATCGTGATTCTCATTTCACTTCGCATTTTTAGAAGTCCTTACACAAAGCCTTGGGTACCCAGCTGGACATGAGTACAGCTTATCACCCACAAACTGACGGGCAGAGTGAATGAACAATTCAAACCTTAGAAGACATGCTTCGGGCATGTGTGATTGATTTTGGCAAGACTTGGGAGATTCACCTGCCGTTAGTGGAGTTTTCCTATAACAACAGTTACCATGCGAGTATCAAGGCAGCTCCGTTCGAGGCACTGTACGGACGGAAATGCCGGTCTTCTCTTTGTTGGGCTGAGGTGGGTGAGAGTCAACTCACTGGGCCTGAGCTAGTGTACGAGACTTCGGAAAAGATCGTGCAGATTCGTAACCGTTTGGCAGCGGCGCGGGATCGGCAAAAGAGTTACGCTGATCGACGTCGCAAACCTTTAGAGTTCCAGGTTGGGGACAGGGTGCTTCTGAAAGTTTCCCTATGGAAGGGCGTCATATGCTTTGGAAAGCATGGCAAACTTAACCCTCGATACGTTGGACCGTTTGCAATCCTGGAACGGATTGGACCGGTGGCATATCGACTTGAGTTACCGGCGGGGCTCGGTAATGTGCACAACGTCTTCCATGTGTCTAACTTAAAGAAATGCCTGGCTGACGAATCTCTTATTGTTCCACTAGAAGAGATCAGGGTTGACGATCGTCTTCGCATTGTGGAAGAACCTGTTGAGATCCTCGATTACAAGATTCGTAGCGTTCGTCGGAGTAAAATCGGTATTGTTAAAGTTCGCTGGAACTCGAACCGTGGACCGGAATACACTTGGGAACGCGAGGATCAGATGAAGTCTAAGTATCCTCACCTCTTTCCTAAGCGCGCTTTTGAATCGAGACATGTTACTACCGCAGCTGAATGAATCTCGGGGCGAGATTCCTTTTAACGTGGGGATGATGTGACAACTCGGGTAAATTCTCTCTTCTGGTTTCTATTCCTTGATTGTTTTCTTTTTGACTTGTGCTAATTTTCGGGACGAAAATTCTTTTAACGTGGGGATGATGTGACACCCGGCAAACTCAGGTTAATAACATGGTTTGGGTCAAAGTCTACCTTAGCAAGTCACGCGTACAGTATACTTAATTAGGTCGGTTAAGTCGTGTTATGGTTCGGGAGTCATTAGTACAACCTAGAGGATCGTTAGATGTCGGCCATTAAACCAGGTATGCAAGGATTGACGATTCGTGGAATCGTCAAACCTTAGTAGAAACACAAGTCTCGAGTCCCGGGAATTGGTGAACGAGTGGGAACGTGTTTGTTTGCATGTATTAACTGATTACAATCTTTATGTGACTTGTCGGTATGTGAAAACGTGTTAACATATGTTAAAACGGGGTTTAACGCGCCATATACACACAAACAGACCCTGAGGGCGATTGTGCAGAATGCTGAAGGCGATTAGCCCTCTAATCGCCTATATAAGGGCGATTAGGAGGGGGACTGAGGGCGATTGGGCCCTAATCGCCTATAGTTATAGGCGATTGGGCCCTAATCGCCTATAGCTATAGGCGATTAGGAGCCCTAATCGCCTGATACTGCTGCATAATCGCCTGACGTGTTTTAAACGACTAGAAACGCCTATAAATACCACCCTTGACCTCCTAAACACCTCTAATGCAATCCTAGCCGTCTCATAACATATCCCAACTCCCAAACACCCTCTGGAACACGTTTTAGCATCAAAACACCTATTTTCAAGCTTTACACATCAAATCCTCATAAAACCAAGGTGTGTTCTTCATTCCCAAACCTTTGAATGATTGTGTTTTACTCCCTAAAGGTCCAGACCTGATTTATAAACGTTTGTGTCTTTGAAAACCTATGAAAATCGTTTCTAAACAAGTCCAAACCATTATGCATGTTGTATGTGTTAAATATGATTAAAAGATAGGATTTTTATGATTCAAAATGGATTGTTATCATGTTATTAAGGTGTTTACAGCTTGTTTATGATAGGATGATGATGTCTTAGGAGTTTGGATGGTTTTGAAGGTGTATTGTGAATATTGAGTATTTTGACCCATTTGAATGACTTTGAATGATTTTGGATGATAGGAGGTGTTATGCTAGTTGTTTGATGTTAGGGTTTGTTGTAGATTGATGTTAGAACAGTAGGGGATGATCGGATGACGTGCTAACATGATGAAATCTGAGTATTTGCTATTTAGGGTAAAAGTTATGCATGTTGATGTGATGTTTTCATGCTAAGTATACTATTTTGGGAAAACGCTTGCATTCAGGGCTGGTAGAACGATGATAAGCTAGGGGTTTTGCTTGAAATATGTTTGATAATGTTGTATGATCAATATTTGGTGTTTCCACACGTTCCGGATCTGATTTGGAGGGTTAAACACGCGAAAAACCGGAACAGAACCGTTGAAGGCGATTGGGGACCCTAATCGCCTATGCTATAGGCAATTGGGAGCCTAATCGCCTGATAGGGAAGCCTAATCGCCTATAGTATAGGCGATTGGGGGCCTAATTGCCTTCATTTCATGCGATTATGATCCTAATTGCTAGTTAAGTCCTGAATTGCATGTCTTACGACCTAATCGCCTGATAAACTCCTGAAATGCATACCACATGACCTAATCGCCTGTAGTATAGGCGATTAGCCCCCATAATCGCCTGTTGACTTTCATAATCGCTAGTTGACTTTTCCTAATCGCCTGTACTGCTGCTATAAGTGTATTTTGGCATTCTGAGACCCGATTTGACACCTAGGAACATGCTAGGAACCCCGTATCATACCTGATAACTTGGTAACACATGCTCGGGCTTATTTATGTACTGTTTGAACTATGTGTTAGACTTGTTGAACTTTAACGTATGTTAAGTGTGATTGCATGATTGTATGTTTGAGAGTGCAAGTATAACACGGGGAGCTTCGGGTCACCAATGGGATGTCGAGTCTTGTACATTGGGTCAGTTTAACAGTCAACATGTTTTCAAACGAACCTGGTTATGGTCTGGACATCTAGGGACTAACTAACCTACGGGTTATTAGTCTAAGTACTTGTAACTGTCATATGCTAGGTCGCCGCTTTACGGGGCTAGCATAGCTTGCTGATCTTATTCAGTAGTTGAAGTAACGCAACCTAAGGTGAGTTCACGGCCCCACTTTAACTGGTTTTACTTTTGGGGGAGAAAACATGCGTTAAACTTGTGTTTGGTAACAACTGTCATACTATGGGTTACTTTGGGTTACTATACGATCTTTGGAAGTCCCGGGGGAAACCATGAATGTGCGGTGTAGCACAACGGGGAAATGTGGATAGATCTATTGGGCTTGACCTGCCCCGCTCGTCGGCTTGGAGGGCCGGCGGGTGCATATTGTCTCAAACAGGAACGATACATTATTCGGGCAATGCTTCTGGTATGCGTGTTAGTAATGGTTTGCGAATCGTAGTAGTGACAAAACATACGTCTAGCTAGCGTACTTTGGTTTACATTTATGCATAGTATGGACAGGGTGAACTTGGTACTTTTATTACAAACCTGTGAACTCACCGGCATTTTGTGCTGACGTATTTTTGGCATGTTTTTCTCAGGTCGCTAAGGTAGCAAACGAGGACTAGGGCGCACGCGTCTGCACGGCGTCTAGTTTAGGATCATGTCTTTTTATGTTGAACTGTTGGAACTACTTTTGGATTCTGAACTTGTAACAAAGCTTCCGCTACTGTTTTATGGTTTCAAACTTATGTTTTAAATATGCATGTGTTCATATAGTGTTGTTTATTGTGACCGTTGTCTTGGATCCTGGTTTGTCACGCGCCTCGCGGTAAAACCCCGCAGGTGGATTTTGAGGGTGTGACAACACCCAACCCCTAGCACCTCTATTAGACACAATTCCCCGTTTTATTAAACATATGTCCTAGGTTTGTTGGTGATGGATTACCCTTGTTATAAGTTACACTTATATTTCCGTATTAATTAACTCGTAATACATTATCCTCGACTCAACTCACTTTACCGTATAATTATTTTCCTATTAAATAATTATACTAGGATCTTTTCGATCGAGATTTCATTTTCCAACATTCGACTCGACTCACCTTTCCATATATTTATTTTCCCATTAATTAAATATACTAGGATCTTGTCGATTCGATATTACATTTTACAACCTTCGACTCGACTCACCTTTCCGTATATTTATTTTCCCATTAAATAAATATACTAGGATCTTATCGATTCAACAACATATTTTACATTGTTAAGTTCACATACTTAACTTAGTTTTAAACGTGTAATCATTGTATATTGTTTAACATTAATTCTCCCACGAATACTTTCCCAACACTTAGGGAAGTGTTATACACTTTTCACCCATAATTAATCTTATATATTTTAGTTCATAAAATATATAATTCCATGTTCACATTAGACGCAATAACATACATACGTATCTTGTAGGAAGTTATACGATACATACTTATACGTCTGATTTGCATTTTTGTTGTCAGATAACTCGTCGTAATATAAATACGTCCAAATCCGATCATTTAAACTTATATATTTTCCGTCTCTCGAATAATATAAGTTACACATATATATTTCGTAGGAATAATTACTTCCCGTTGAACGTTACTTTCCTACTTCCGAAACGTATTTAGTTATCTTACTTGAACCTCCAATACTATGTTTTACTTGAAATTAAGTCAACTTTAATTTCTACATATTTGTTTTTGGAACTTATAAAGTAACTCTTGTATTTCCAAAACCAAGACTTGGGTATTTTTAACATAAAATGCTCCAACATTTTTATATTCCCATAAATATAAAAATGCTCATTTTTATAAAATTACACAAAGTCTTTAAATTACCAACTTAGAAATAAAAACTTTAGTTTTTACATTCTCAACATCTTTGGTAATTTTCATATTTTTATAAAATCCCATTTTATAAAAATACATTCTATACATTTTTATAAGTTTCAAACCTTGGAAAGTTACAACTTTCCAATTTCAACACTAATTTTACAAAGCTCATATTTTTAAACATAAATTTCCAAATAACGTAATACAATCTTCAACTTTTAAAGTTATCAAATATCACCTTTAACTTTCAAAAGTTACACTTTTATCCTTAATCTTCCAAAAATGAAAATCTTCTACTAAACTTAGTTTTATCAACTTTGTCATTATAGATTATTAATATGATCCAACGTTATCATTAGTCCATAATACCCTTATTAAGGATAATAATAGGTGTATTTGGTGTATTAAGTCCATTTTGTCCAACTTGATGATTTCATGTCCATATCTTATAATATGTAACTTTTGTATTTTTAATTTTCTAACAAGATCAAACATATACTAAGCTTTAGATGGTCATTTTATGATGATTAAAACCACAAGTTTATTCGCACATGAGTGCGTCGTGCTTTTAATTAAACAAATGCAACCATATACATTCTGTGGGGAATTCGCTATTCTCTAATGGCTAAATTAATCAATTTAATTTAAATATGCACTTAAACCGTTAATTACATATACTAATTACGTACGGAATCACATCAATTTTTGCCGGATGTTACAATTCCCAGTTACATCCTGTATTCCATGTTTCCTTGTTAAAGCAAGCTCAGGGCCCTCCTATTAAAGTTACTTCCCTACCTAAAGCTGCAAGATTTTCTTTAAAACCTTTGAAGGTTTTGGATCCCAGGATGGTGAGACAGGGTAAACGAGGAGTGGGACAAGTATTGGTTCATTGAGATGGTTAGACTGCATTGGAAGCTACCTGGAAAACAGACATGAATTTTTGCTTCGATTACCTGATTTTGTGTTGCAAAATTGTTATTCTTACCTTTAGGACAAGGTTTGAGTAGGGGGTATTGATATGATAAAAGAGTTCCGAAGTTTAAGGGTCAAATTGAAATTATTGAAAGATGTTTAGTGTCATTTGAGAGTTAGCTAAAAGTATTAGTGGTCTGTTTGTACTAGATAATAGTTGAGGGAGTGATTATGTAAATGTTTGTAAAGCCATTAATGTTCGTTAATAAAAGTGGAGGGAAGCTAACTAATCTGGTTAGCTTGTTGTTCGGGAATTCTCTCTATTTCTCTCTCTAGATTCTTTCTCTAAAATCCAATTAAGCTCTATCATACTTTAGCGCTTATGGCAAAAATAAGTTAAAGGTTTAGACCTTATAATAAAATATGTCAATAGGCATTCGAATCTAACTTGAAAAAAGCTCGGCTCTAAATTAACTCGATTTTACTTATGGTTATGCCTCAAAACCGTACCGAACCGCTTTGTGCACATCTTTGAAAAGAACGTGATTTTTTATATAAATAATAAGTAATAAACGTTAAACTTTTTTTTGTATAAAGTGATAATAGTGACCAATAAATAAAATGTAATAGATTACCGTGATATGAATCTCTTTTTTTCTTTTATTTGATCCCCATTATATGATGTTTAATTTTATTTCTTTTATATATAACTAGATTATCCTTCGGGTGCTTTTTGGGCTAGATAATTTTAATATAAAGTGAAAAAAATATATGTACCATAAAAACAATAAGTCGTTTTTCAGGATGTTTTTTATAGGATCACTACTCGATAACTCATAAAACCTACTTCTAATTCTACGTTTGCACATCTTGCTCGAGTGAAGTCACTATACAAATTTGTCAATTCCTAAAGACATTCTAAAGTTGTGATGTGAACCTGGGAAAAAATACAACCAAATTGGTATAAAATGATATCTCATTATGATGATTGATTTAAAAGGCGTTTATAGTGGGTTGATTAATTATCACTTATCAGCTTGAGATTTACCTCGTGTCTAATAATTATAGGTTACATCTAACCAGCTTAGCAACCTTTGTAATCAATGTTACTAGCAACACCAATCAAAATCCAATAAGATATCATATTCTTACCAAGCTGACTACATCTGTGAATATATATGTAGTTAACTGGTTCTTATATGTAATAGTAGGTAGGGCTGGCAAATCGTGTATACCCAACTTGTTAAGACACGGACCTGTTAAGAATCGAACACGAAACATCTAGACACGAACACGGCACGATAACTTATTGTGTCATTCTTTTCATACCCGAACACGAACCTGTGTATACCTGGTTAACACGATAATACCAGTTTATACCAAGTTAACACGGTAAGGCACGATAATACCTATTTATACCAGGTTAATACGATAATATACGAACATGGTTTCCAAATTTGACACGATATTAAAAATGTATAATTCCATCTATAAAAACGTATAACTCCAATACTCCACCCCCACAACCTGCATTTTAAAAAAAAATCCTTAGCATACATTAACGTGTACTAAATAGCTAAACAAGTATTTAACCTGTTTAGACACGAAAATTAACAAGTATATTTCATGTATACCTGTTTAGGAAACGAAACCTGTTAAGGTCATACCTATGCCTATTAAAATCGTGTAGGTTCATGTCGGGTATTCGTGTTCGTGTTGGAAATTGTCAGCCCTAATAGTAGTTTCAAAAGCATATATACTATCATAATATGATTAGTGACTTTCTTAGACATGATTAATTAATTACCTAAACACATTGTTTTTTTTTTTGAACTAACAAAAACTCACACAAAAAGTCGTTTTTGTTTTTTGTATAACTTTATGGTGCTCGTTGGAAAGATAATAAAACACTCGTTAATTTGGTGAAATTTTTTTTCTAAACAATTGCTTATATAAAAGTTACCATCGTTAAAAATTGCGAGGGAAAATGAGGAAAAGGTAAAGATAAAAGGGTGTGAACGCCTCACATAGTGTCATGTGGCATACCTCTTTTCGTTTGTTACATATATATATGGGGAGGATAAATTGAAAACCTCCCTTAGTTAAAGAAACTTTGAAAACTACATGTTAGCCATTCATTTGATAAGATCAATGGCCCATGTTTTTTCTTTCATTTGTCATTTATAATTTAAAAGAAGAAGGAGGACAGATAAGGGCAAAAGAGTCAAGGCACAATTTACAACTGCCAAAAAGAAAAAGATCAACTGACATTGCACAGTATCTTCTTGCTTTTGTGCACCTTTTCCAAAGATTATATCTCCATCTGATACACTTTTCAAAAACACTTCATCTAATATCAAACCCACTACATCTAAACTCCTTCAAAACACCACTGTCACTGAACACCTTTCATCCTTTCTTCAAAAAACACCGTCCTCCAAAACCACCGTCACGGTTTACAAGGCGTATAAACCAGTTCTTCAAAATCACCGTCATCCAGAAACCAACGTCGTCGTTAAAAGGTAATCGCTCACATAATCTTTAACAAACTTGTTAGTCCCAGAAACCCTTTAGATTCTACATTAAAGTCCCACGATTATGTTTCAGTTTTTGTTTTTGGTTTTGGTTTTGGTTTTGGTTTTGGTTTTGGTTTTGGTTTTGTTAGTTCCAGAAAACCTTTATATTCTACACCTTCGATTCCCAGTTACAAAAACCTTGAAATTTAGGTTACAAGACATCGATTATAGCTTTTCCCCAAAATGTTGAATTTTATAGGGTTTTAATTAAACTTTGCTTTTGGTTGTTAGATGTTATGAAGAAGTTAATGAGTGTGAAAAAAGTGGATCTTTTTTTATGCCGTTTTTTATAGAAAGAAGTTACCGGGGATATTGTTTGTTACATATCTTAGGGCTTTTAAAAATCATAAGCTTCGGATATTGTTTGTTACATATCTTAGGGCTTTTTATAAAATGTGATTTTTGAAGTTACATATCTTAGGGCTTTTTGTAAAATGTGATTTTCATGTTACATATAGTGATAGTTGTGGTTAAAAGACTTTGTATTTATATTTTGTAAAGTTAAAAATCAAAATCTTAGGGCTTTTTAAAGTTACATTTAGTGATGTTAACCGTTTTTTTTAGGGTGATCCTTTGATTTATATGCTTGTGCTTACAAAGACTTTGTATTTATATTTTCGAACTGTATTTTGTTGTTGTTAGCAAAAAATGTCTACCAAGTGTACAAGGAAAAGCCCACGTTTGTTACTAACGGCGCCTATTATAGATTTGGTTTCTCCAGATCAACAGAACAATACCAACAATAAAAAGGTTAAAAAGCAACTAGGTATGTTATCAAATTGGTTTGCCATCGATTGTTGAATCTACTAACGTATAAAAAAAGTAACCGTAAATTTACTAATGCAGATTTTGATGAAAATGAACTGGATACAACTATGGGCTCTTCAGGAAAACGGACAACGGGTATGTCAATCAACTGTTTCGCTTAAATATATATGTGTGTTACATGTTTTAAAATTATTTGAAAATATGTATAGCAGGGATTTCACAGAAAAAACGGAAGAAAATAGTTAATTTCGATGACGAGCAACCAGCCCAAAGCTCAAAAAAATGTACGACAACGGGTACGATAAAAATAAACTACTTGGCTGTTTTATATACATCTTTGAAGTTTTTTTGGGAATATTTATTATATGATCATGTATTTTTTCTTTGAAGATAATGTCATGTTTATTATATACATCTTTAAAGTTTTTTCTTGGGAATGAAATGCCCATTCAACTAAATGTACATATCAATGTTTTCACTACCTAACTACTATTATGAGACAAGTCGTTTTATCGGCTTTTTGACTGATTGGAATAGTTTAAAACCCAAATTAGATTATAACAACTTAAAATATATATGTGTGTTAATCAACCGTTTCGCTTAAATATATATATATGTGTGTGTGTATGTGTATGTGTATGTGTGTGTGTTACAACTATGAGCTCTTCAGAAAAAATAGACAATGGGTATGTTAATCAACCATTTCGCTTAAATATATATGTGTGTTACATGTATAGCAGGAATTTCACAGAAAAAACGGAAGAAAATAGTTACTTTCGATGACGAGCAACCAGCCTAAAGTGCAAAAAAAAACGTACGACAACGGGTACGATAAAAACAAACTGCTTGGCTGTTTTATATATGTTTGTTACATGGTTTGGTTTTTTAAAATTATTTAAAATCATGTATAACAGGAGCATCAGGAAAAAAGGGGTGAAAAGAGTTCCACAAAGTTCCAAAACACGTGGGGAAGATGAATGGTTCTCGTTGACAACACGTTCATCGCCATTACAAATGTATAAATGCATTAAAGCTTTAAGGGAAAAACAAAAGGAGGCCGTCAAAAAAATGGGCTTTGGCAAACTTTTGGAATTTAATGTTAATGGAATCCCAGGGAAGTTGGGTCACTATGTCGTGGACAACTTTGATCCAGAGAAAATGGAAATAAAGCTGGAAAATGCCAACATAAAAGTTGACGAAATAGCTATCCATAGGTTGTTAGGAATATTGTGTAAAGGGTACAAATTCACAAAAGGGAACCCTTTGACTTTATGGAAGAAGAGGTGAAACAGTGGAGGGCTCGGTATCTGAGGCGTTTTGTGGCAGTAGCAAACATAGTGGAAAACATAGAAGAAGCTAAGGATGAAGACACATTCATCTTCTGTTTAGACTTTTTGATGATGTTCCTCACCATTATGGTGGAGTGCCATAGTCAAGGAAGATGTAGAGACTTCGTGTTTAAAAAGATAACAAAGGACACCGATTTCTCACAGGTGACTGGTGTGCGTATGTCATTCAAGAAATGAAGCCATGTAAGCGGAACTGGCGTAGATGTAACCCAGGGTCTCAGTTTGTAGGTCCACTTACTATATTGATGGTAATATATTAAAATCTTGTGTAGTTAGCATTTGTTTTGATTATGTTACTTCACTCCACTGTGGTGAGCAATACTAACTTGTAGCGTTGCTTTTTCAGCTTTTGTATGTGGAAAACGTTGAACGCAAAGGAATAAAAGTGGATAATTCAAAGGCGGCAATAGCATTCTGGGACATTGACACACTGATTAGAATAAAGGAAAAGGTTTAATCAAAATTAGGAGAGATCGAAGAAATAATACTAAAGAATCAGGATGTGAAAATGTTAAGTAAAAGGTATGATTTGTTGTTTGATGCGTGATAACTCATAGATATAACAAATAAAACAGGCATAAACAGTCCCAAAATAGGTCATAATTAGGCTTATATAAGTTATAATTAATGCTTAATTCGTTCCTATTTGATTATCTCAGGAAACTGGAGCTCCAAGACGGAAACGAAGGATTTCCGGGTAAAAACATGCAAAAACTGGAGATTCCTGAAGATACGAGACTTCAAGCCTGTCCCCTGTATGTTCTGAAGACAATCCGGGACTTAAACAATGCTAAAATCAGTCCCGGAGTGACCTTGCACGTCCACGCTCACCTGCACGAAGGCCCTACACGCGAGAAGACAACGCAGGAAACTTGGAGGGCAAGAAATCAGAAGCTTACAGATATGCACGCCTGTGCCACATACATGATCATATTATATGGTTGTATCTTTCTATTATCATGAACCCACTTGATTTGTAGACTTTTATTTTTATTAATAATAGTTTATTTTTAGTTATTTGTTGTGTCCTGTTCTTCTAATCCTTATTTGTTTATCAATGTTAACTTATTTGGGAGAACTCATGAGTGTACCCATGGTGTTTAAAAACCCATGCACTTGTGAGCTCATCCGAAAATATAAAATAAAAACTGATTAACTTAACTAGAATAACTAGAGGTTTAATCAGCTTCTGGTAGTCCCGAACTAGATCCAAGGTGAGGAAACCGGTAGTAAGACAGATCTTTCGAGCTTCTGATATCCGACCCTGGTTCTAAGCAATGGCTTCTGAAGGGGACCAGATCTTGATTGGATGATCTTCTTGGTAAAGAGAGGTTTCCCTAAGGGTGCACCAGTGATCTCTTGTATCATACGCCCTTAGGATTATGTGCCACCTTTAATATGGGTTTCATCCAGTTCGGGAGGTTACGGGTTGGGTAATTAAGTTATCATTAATTCAACCAACTTAATATTTAATTGATCACTAAATGTTAAGTGTCACAATAAAGATAAACAAATAACGGATTCTTTATCTAGTTCTCGTTAGTACAAAGCCGTTAACTAATGGGGGTATGGTCTCCTGATATCAACTGTAAGAGAGATCCATTGACCTAGTTCGTTAACCAGTGGGGATTCGTTGTTGACCTATTCGGGAATGACCCTAAGGCGAGAACCTTCAGTACAAAACGCAAGAGCTAAGACGAGGTGTACGGTGTTCCAGGTCGGAAGTGAAGCCTCCGCTTTAAGAAGAAGATGTGTTCGAAGACCAGATGCTTGATCGCGGTTTGAGGAGCCCGCTATACGCGAGGCCCTAGCGGAGACCCCAGGTGGACTCACGCTGGAGAGGTTTAGCATTCTACGCAGTAGTAGCCTCCGCTTCTCTATCAAAGAGTCAACACTTGAAGATCCCTCTCGTCTTCCTCACAAAATTAACTAACTTAAATTATTAGTTCTAATAATAAACTTAACTATTAAATCAATGGACCCCGAGATTTGCATAATATACTACTCCACTATTTTTATCTTTTATTTTACAAAGCCAAAACCTTTTTCAGAAACTATTTTTATCAAAGAACCCCTCCGTTTTATTTTTCTTTTTAAAACCCGATCAGTAAATTGATGTAAGGTTGAGTAGGGAAAAGTGTGATCCTTGGGGATACGATACTCAATACTTACCCAATAAACTATACTATGCACGTCAGGTTCTCTGCCTATGTGTTGGTTTTAGTTTCAAAAGTAAATATTGTTTACTTTATAAAGTTAAAACCTGGTAAACCGGTTTAGTAAAAATCAATCATTTGACCCAAACCAAAGTTTTGAAATTAAAACACCAAGTTTTTGGCACCAGGAAAATAATGTCTTTTTATTTGCTAAAACCACACACACCAATGCGACAAGCAAATGACAAAAAGGTTGCTCACCAGGAAAAAAGATTAACTCTGTCTTGGATGATTTAAATCTTTTTAGTGTATTGTCATATCATTTCAGGACAAGTCAACCATCTTTCTACGACTAGTATTTATAAATGAGAAAAAAAACATTTATACAATGTAGGAAAGATCAGAAAATGAGATAGGTTTTAGCAATTGTTTGTTACAATATATGTACAAAAAAAATGAAAAGGTGTTATAGCAACTAGTCTTTTCAAAATAAGTAAATATGGCATTGCATAGTCATGTCAAAATAAAAGATAACCCAACTTTCAAGTGAACCATAAAGTATTACTTTATAGATGTACCACAAAATGTTACTTTACAGATGTACCACAAGTCAAACATCTTTCTATGTGTAGTATTTATAAGTGAGAAAAAAAATCTTGGAAAAATGTAGGAAATATAAGAAAATGTAGATAGGTTTTAGCAAATGTTTGTTACAATATATGTAGACAAGAAAAATGAAAAAGTATTATAACAACTAGTCTTTTCAAAAATTAATAACCGTAAAAGTAAATATGACATTGTATAGTCATGTCAAAATAAAAAGATAACGCAACTTTCAAATGAACACAACAAAATATTACTGTAGGGGGAGGGTGATTGTACCACAAAAAATTACTTTATAGATTATAAAATAATAGGGAAACCAATTCATACACCCATTTTGTGTAGTTATGTCAGAAACAAAAAGATAAAACAAGTTTAAATTTGTACTATCTTAAAGAGATTTAACTTTATGGAAATATTAGTATACAGAAACAACAGGCCCCATAAACAACTTCTTAAAAATACATAATTACCAGCAAAAAGTTAACACTAAGAAATATAATCCCAAAAACCACATTCTACTAAAGGAACACAAAAACAAAGGATTACAGTTCAATATAAAAAAGACATTACAGCGAAATAAAACACATAGAACAGGGTCGGGTTTTGTTGGGGGGTTGAATACTAATACATATAATTATTTCTGACATATAAGGGGTTCAGATAATTAGTAATTTCCGTTGAACAAAGAAGAATGATCGTCCCCCAATCTAATGATTTTCACGTTGAACAATGGTTGTGCTTGAGCTATAAGGGGGAAAGTAAGAATCCCAGTCAACATCGTATAAATATGGGTGCCAAAGGGGGTCATCGGGGCTTACGGGTGGATAGTGGATACATGGGGATGAAAGCTTCGGGAACGGATTGTCAACTGGGGGAATGGGCGGTTCTTTTTTATCTATGTTTAGGACATGGACATGATGATGGTTTATTGGCGGAGATGAGGTTTCATTTTTACGGATGATTGAAAATTACCCTGGTCCTTTTGAACGAACTTGATACATATGACTATGACTTTGACTTTTAAGGGAAACTTGTGGCACTGTTTTTGGAATGTGTAACACTTGACCGCCACAAAGAACGATGTTTACAAAACATGTATCTTTCTTGAGAACGGGGAAAACTTGTGGCTCTTTCTTGACGAACTCTTTATGGTGTGAAACTTGATGTTTTGCTTTGAGAGTTGCTGAAAGCAGTTGTTCATTTAGGGGTAAATTATACTGCTCAACAAAATGGTGGTTTAACCCAAGCGGTTGATGAGGCGTATTAAAACGCTTCAAAGTACCATGTGGTTCGGGTTTAGGAACAAATTTACAAATTCGTTCGGTTTTGGGAATGGTAGGTTCGGCCTTAGTCACCTTCACACATGGATTCAGATTTAGGGACGAGTTTACAAAGTCTCTTACCAATCTTTATGTAAGAAACTGGTGCGGGCGGATAAACTTTCTCTTCAACCTTGGGTGGCTGAAGCTCAAGATTTGGCCTTTTGGACATTTTGGTATTGGTTGTAATTTACTTTTTATTATATGTGTAAGGATATGTTGATAACCTTAGATGTTATCAGTATATATGGGATCAAAAGGTTGAAAGTTGGCATAGTTGCATTAAATTGGGACACATGTTTGGTGGATGAGATACATAATGGTGTTAGGTAACTAACCACTTAAATGTGTACTAGTAACATAAAATAAAAAAAGAAATACAGGCACAGAACTTGCTACATTAATCTTAATGGGGACTTGTAACATATAATAAAAAAAGTCACATATTATGGTGCATTTAAGTGTATTGACAAAAAACCGAATATCATATGTTTTCACGTTATTAACCCTCCTATCACTCGCAAAAAGGTTACATTTCCTAGGATAGAGTAACATTAATGAGTAATGGTGCACCAAGTGTATTAACATTTTGAGTGTCGCAAAAAAACAATGTGTAACACGATTGTAACACCTCTTATAACACCATCGAGCAAACATTCATACAAATATAAACATGTGCAAAATGGAAAAAGAAGCATACAATTTATAGAAAATAACAGGTGTAAATAGTTAAACCATTAAAAAGACCACACATTACATAAATAAATGCAAAGTACACATAACTAAAACCTAAATCACCTAGTAACTAAAAATTGAATTAAAGGAGCAATCAGAATCCGTTCCACGTTCATCCTCCCATGAGTCTTGCATTGCCCATTCCCACTCGACGGCTCGAGTAGCCTCTCCATCAGACCAAGTTTCATACTTTGCACCAGGATCCGTTTCATAACCTTTTGCCCATTTAGGTGTGTAATGAGACGTGCGTTTGTAATAATCCTCGACAGGTCCGTAGTAGTCTTGGAGATAAGCCAAATATAAATCATTGGTAGCATCATCATTAGCTGCATGCCCCAAATGCTGCGAATGATTCTCTCTTTGGACACTAACATCACCGGGTGGTATGTAATCATGCTCGCCACCCACGTGGTGGTCTACTAGTAGAACCTCCTCCTGGTGTTCGTTAACTTCGGGATATAGGAGGTCATAAGCCAAATTCCAATCTAAATCATCATCAACATAACCTGCATCTCCAAGTTGCTCAGGGACGATGTTAACTTCGGGTTGATTCTCTTCTATGTCAGCAAGATCGCCCAACGGTTAAGGGACGATGTTAACAGCTTGAACATGGACTCCATTTCCACCAGCTTGAACAGGAGGGTTATCATTCTCAACCAAATTTGGATCATTGCCTCCAATCAGGTGGTTTAGAGGGTTAAGGTAGTAATTTACTGGTAACATGTGAGAGTTTTCAAGCACATCTTCTGGAGGGGTGTTGGTGTTGAGTCAATTTGGGATTAACGATAATGTATGCTGGTAGTGGTGGGAAGACTTATAAAATGCAAGATGCACTACAAAAAAAAATGCCATTTAGTGGAACACACTTTTAATGATTCTTGGTTTTTGTGTCTCTAATTTAGGTTTTTAGTGGTACTTTACATATTCTATATATGCTTGCACATATTTTTAGTGACATTTAGAGGGTGTTTGGGATTGAGTTTCAAAATAACTTATTGACTTATTGGCTTTTCCAAAAAGCCAATAAGTCAATAAGTTGTTTGTGTAACCCAAAACCACTTTCTGTTTTGACTTTTGGCTTTTGGCTTTTAAGGGTGGAAAAGTTGTTTTTGAAAAGTTAGAAATCCTGGCTTTTGGCTTTTGGCTTTTGACTTTTGGAAAAAAAATAACAATCTATTAAGCAAAACACTTAAAAAATAACAATTTATTAACTTTTTGAC
Organism: Ambrosia artemisiifolia; assembly: GCA_032199755.1. Classification (NCBI taxonomy): domain Eukaryota; kingdom Viridiplantae; phylum Streptophyta; class Magnoliopsida; order Asterales; family Asteraceae; genus Ambrosia; species Ambrosia artemisiifolia. The sequence continues at coordinate 35,010,891 of CM063514.1, forward strand.
GTTTCTCAACTCAAAAGCTAATCCAAACACTTTTTTTAATAGTCCTTTTAAAAAAGTCATAAGCCAATAAGCACTTTTGACGAAAAGCACTTTTGCATTTCCAAATTCAATCCCAAACACCCTCTTAACTCTTATGCCACTAATTTATGTTTTCAATGGCACTTTGTATATGTCCCTAAATGTTTCTACATTATATCTTACATCAAGTTTAAAATTAATTACAATTTATGCCATGAAAAGTTTCCCTCTCCCGTTCTAAAATTTGAACCAAAAATGCTTTCCCTCTTTCCATTTCCCCTAAAATTTCCTTTGTCCCAAAACTCCTCATACATTTGATCTATTACAATTGCATACCCAATATGAGAGGTGATTTAGTTTCTGCAATTTTATAAATTAAATTAGAGTTCGTTTCCATAGATATTATATTAAGTTTGTTGAACCAATTTTGATGCAGTTTAATTGAAAGTCCTTCATTTCACTCATCGCGTTTCCGTCATCAAAGCTCGAAAGAGAGGTAATCGATTTGTCGTTGTATAACTAGAGTAATTATATAATTACTCTAGTTATAAATGCCCCGCGTGTTTTTTCCTTCAGTTCGTACCGGAAAAGTGTTTGTACGTGAACCTACCCCTACAAACTAATGTAAAAAATAATTTATTTTTGTTAAGTCTGATGTTAATATAAAGAGTGAATAGCCAAATCCGTCCCTGGGGTTTGACCAATATTGCTAGATCCATCCATTTTGAGAATTTTGGACTTCTGAGCCACTGAACTTTACACTTCTGTGCCAAATCCGTCCAAATCACAAACCCAGTTAAAAAATTCAGTTAACTCGAGGGTATTTTAGTCATTTCACCTATAAAAATATCCCACCCCCTTTATATACCCAATCCATCCACCCAACCCTTATTGTTTCTTGACAAAACACACTCACACCACCGAAGAGAGAGAGGAACATGGAGGAGGGATTCCGGCCACCGGATCCGGCGGAGTCCGGCAGAAACGAACCCAAACCCCCACCCTTTCCCCTGACTGTGCACACTCCCACATACCTAGCTGTTTTAGAGAGAGAGCAGAGAGAGAGAACAGAGTTAGAGAGAGAAAGTGACTGAGAGAGAGTCTGTTGAAAAAGCTGCACATGATGCCCAATCAAACTTCTGATGTTGGCTCTTCAAAGGGGAATCAAAGGTTGAGTCCCGCTTCAGCGTCGATGGAACAGGAACAGGAACAAAGTAGGTCGCCATTATCCGGTAGCGGTGTTTCGGGATGGTTGGTTGCGAATCGTGCATCGTCGAATTTGGATGTGAAAGTTGAAGATAGAGAGGATGAGAGGTTTGATTCTTTAATGGGAGATAATGTTGCTAAGGATGCACAGGCGGACGAGGGGTACCAGATTCAATTGGCGTTGGAATTAAGTGCGCGAGAGGATCCTGAAGTCAGTGACCTATTAAAACTTGTTATATCTCCTTACAGTTTTTCATTTGATGTGTAAGTTCTTTAATTGCAGCAATCAGCCTGTGAATTGTATATGTAATTTTGTATTTATCAAGACATTTTGATGTCAGGAATATGAGAACTAAAATATGTTGATTGTTTGAATTAGAAACAAAATTGAGTTAAAGAAGAGTCCCTACTGTTATAGATCTACATTCTACAGTCAGGGATATGTTGAGTGTTCGGATATTGCTTAATTTGAAAGGGATGTTCTGGTTGTGGACTGGGCTATACATAACCCTCCGATGGACCACCTTTTTTATATATTTATTTTTAATTTTTATTTGAATTGGACGGTGGTGGTTGTGCGGGTGGTGGAGACGATGGTGGTTGTGCAGGTGGTGGAGACGGTGGCTGAGGTGGTGGTTAATGGTGGTGGTAAAAGGTGAAGAAGGGCTTGGGTGGAAGGTGAGGAAGAAGGTGAATTGTGGGTCCCACTTAAATGTTTAAAATATTAATTTAATTTATTTTATTATTTAAATATAATAATAGGGGTGGGAAATTTAATAGATGAAATGACTAAAATACCCTCGAGTTAACTGAATTTTTTAACTGGGTTTGTGATTTGGACGGATTTGGCACAGAAGTGTAAAGTTCAGTGGCTCAGAAGTCGAAAATTCTCAAAATGGATGGATCTAGCAATATTGGTCAAACCCCAGGGACGGATTTGGCTATTCACTCTAATATAAATTATAATGTTATTATTTTTTTCATCTTCTTATAAACTGCATTATAGTTTTCACCTTATTGTATCAATGAAGTTGGCAAACGAACTGGCTTGAACTGCAGTGATGTTGGACATGGTAAGTAGAGCTTTTCGTTAGTCATATTTTTATTTTTTTCAATAGTTATTATGAAGATGACTCTTTTGCGTATCCAAAATTGTCATGCTTAACTAATCCAAATTTCATTTTGGATCTGTTCATGACAATATTTTATTCATGTTTAGGGTATAGCAATAACACAAAATGGAATAACATCAACTCGGTTGGACAAAAAACCTGCTGTAGTTACTCTTCAATAGTTCAATATTTGTGACTCACAAGAACTTGCATATAAAGGTTGACTCTAGATACTTGAACATATATGGAGCATGAAATAAATGCAACACGTGCTTACGATGGAAGAAATTCTCCTAAATTAGGTAGAATGTTTATTTTTACTTAGTTATTATCAATTGTCATGTCAACCTTTAATAATTTGTCTTGGAGTTCCATTAAAAAATAGCAACAATGATCTTCATTGCTTTATTAGAATACTTG